>JADWOT020000003.1:16014508-17440432 GCA_036345935.2 Taenia hydatigena
TTTCGCGTAACTGGACTCACAGATAAACGGAAAAGGAATTGTCGCAATTGCAAACTCGTCACTTTATGAGAGACATGCGCTATTTGACGCAGCGGATAAAAAATGATGCTGTATTTTTGGCTACTAAAAATTAGTTGAAATTCTTCTGCTGCAACATCGCAACTGAGAATATGCTCCACAAATAATGTCAGATTCTGGCTCGCTTTTTTATTTATTAAGAGACGCAAAATATTACCTTTTAAGATTTGGCGTGGTTCTGGTTCGTCGATGGCAAACTATTGGCTAGTTTGCCGTTTTTTGTAAACACCGGATTTCAGGACCACTATCACACCTTTTCATGAGATGCAAACCCAGATTCCTATTTTATATTCCCACCGGTTGTTTTTAAATTCAATAAAATTTCAAACTTAATCAAATATCTGCATATATTGTCCCTGATATTCCATCGAAAATCATTCAGATGTTCCATTAATTCAGATTAATTGAGATTGCCTTGATCTAGTTAGAGGTCCTTCCCAGACCGTCTTGAGTTTCATTTGTGAAATGGATCTGCTCCCTTCGAAGTGGCTCAATGGCAGTTTTTGTGCTTACTTGCACAAAAGGGTGTGTCCGCAAATGAAATTGTAATGATTTCTTGCGTGACGGGGTTATTTTTGGTGCAATCGGGTGAGGTGTCAACTGCTGCCAAAAACGGGTATTAGCTGTCCTAGTCTATGAGTCAAATATCAGTCCTTGATCTGAGGTCATTTGTGAAAATAAAAAATATTTCCAGACCCTGAAATTTGAAATTTACTTTAACATTGAACCTTTAAGTGGTTATTCAGCGATTTCTTTTCAAAAAGTGGAAACTTTTGGGTAAATGCGTGGATTATAATCAGGTTTGACAAATCCAATTAATGAATTCACATTTTAAACAAACAATGGAGTACCCTGCAGAGAAGTTAGCAAACTTCTTCACAAGGGATTACATTATGTAAGCAAGAAGCCAAACGATTTTGTAGAATGCTGAAGTTTAACAGCAAAAGTCTGCTTTTGCACTAGGGAAGACCTTAGGACGTTTTCTATTTAAGCAAATAGGAAGATCTTTATAGACGTTTCTAAGCAGCTATAAAAGTAATGCGACTGAGTCCTATCATCCCACTATAGCGGTCTTAAAATATCCCTTTAAACGTTATCAAAAGTATTTTTGAATCGTTTAAATGGCTATAATTTACTTAACCGCCTTCTATATCTCAAATCGGTGTTCTCGTGTCGCTACCACATTTGTAGTAGAGTCAAAGCAAGTTTTATCAGATCCGGTAAAATATGTGGGTTCGTTCAGCATCGCAGGAAGTTAAGGCTCAATCTCGCAAGGTCTGGATTGCAGCATCTTTTCTTTGATACGGCAAATCTGGTAGTTGAGTCGCTGATTAAGTATATTGGTTGCTAGAAGGAAAGGGGAGGTGCCTAGATTTTGAGCAGCCTGATAAAGTAGAGGAATTTTCAAAAATTTCCACTTATTTTTATTTCAAAAGATATTGTGCTTTAAATAGTAATATTTGAGAAATCATTTTGCTGTAGGAGTGCTAAAGACTGTCCCCATTCTGTGGCTTTTCGAAACACAGAACGAATTCGAATTTGGCACATTCAGGTTTCAGAATTCATGCATGACAGTCTAGGTGATGCAGGAGAAGCATTTCTAATAACTGTGACAATCACTAAAGCAGCGATGGAGGCAGTGTTGGTTAACTTAAATCCAGTTTCCTTCTCGAAGCAAACTCAATTCCAAAAATCAACATGCATTTATTTTCTCACAAATTTATTGATACTCATAAGGCTACAATTGGTCAATTTTGAGAGATTCAGCCTGCTTTTAAAGTCAGCGTTCTTGACTCCCTGGAATAAACAGAAAGAAGCTGCAGTGGTTGAATATGTGCATCGTTCCAACCAAGACTTGAGGGGCTACCATTGACGCATTACGAACTGCGCATTCGCTCATTTAACAGGGTCTCACACCGAACAAACTCCGTCCACTGTTAGGTCTGCGGGTCTTGGACCGAACAGGTTCAGCCAGATTTGCCCTTTACCTAGTCTGACCGGATGAAGCAAATATGCGAGAATCTGTAAGTGAGAGACTTCAACTGCAACTTCTCTAGTGATTTCCTAAAGGTCCGTTTTAATGAAAATTAATTCCATTTACCCTTTGCTCATTGTCATTACCCCATTCTTGCTCTTTTGCCAACTATTCTGACCATTAGATGGCTCCTATTGATTTTTAAGGGAAGATACTGCAATACTCTGTTTTTTAGGACTGCCGGTTTCTGTCAAGGTCACAGAGGTGGCCGTACTGCCCTAGCTGCGTGGGCTGGCCTCCGGGCCATGCCAGCACCCTATTTCCCTCTGTCCGGTGAATGTATGTATTCTACCCTGCCACTTTGCCTTCTTTTGCCTTAAGGGAGCCTCGGGACGCTACATTGGTGGCAGCGGAAAGCGGACCCGACTTTTTAGGGTTACTATCCCGATCTCTACCGCCTGTGACATGTTGCAGTGGTGCGAAAGAAGTGCATGTGCTACGGATGGGCCTCGAACCACGTCCACCTCCGGCATCTACCCCTTCTCCGTGTTCTACAAGAAAGCTATTAACAACTGAACCGACACTAGTCATGGACCACCTGGAAAGTTTCGTTTCGAAGATTACCCCTAATACACTTGCTTAAGGAGATCGGCGTGCTAGCGCCTCCCTACGGACACACTGATGGTCGGCAGAACCACGTATTCTGGACTTTCTTCCCAAGCCAGGCGAAAGTCGAAGTGCACTGCACTGTGAAGAGGGATCGCTGACGTTGGTGTCAAGCATCGCCTCAATCGCGTGGAATGTTGGCGACTGACATGGTTAGCTCGTGGGTGCTTGTTGCAGCACTGAGTATGTTGTGATGGCTGACGTGGGAGGTGTACCGAGGGGCGCGTAGGGGACGACGCTGGAAAGAGGAGAGGGGCAATGTAGTACTTTGTTTGTTGGAACTACCGGTTTCAGTCAGGGTCACAGAGGTGGCCGTAATGCCCTAACTGCGTGGGCTGGCCTCCAAGCCATGCCAGTAGCCTATTTCCCTCTGTCTGTTGAATAAATATATTCCACCCCAGCATTCTGCCTTCTTTTGCCTTCGAGGGAGCCTCGGGACGCTACAGCTACACTTCCATTTTTGAAGAAATTCTGGAAAAGGTGTTTTAGTCGATTAAACATTTTATCCTCTATCGTCTGCTTTTCTTTTGATAATTCTCCAATTATTAAATTAGTTGCTTTCAACTTACTTTGGTTTAATATAAAAGAGTTTATGTTCATTTTCCTAATTTTATTTGCAACATCTATCAAAAGGTCGTTGCTTTGCAATCTTCCAAAAATTGTTTTAAAGGACTTGTATTTGTCCAGGTACACTAGACTGTCGACAGAATGCGCAATTCTTATTTTGTTGGTATGTGATACACCATGAGGCAGTCCTTTGGCGAGTGACCAAGTGAAGAAGATATACAGTGTTCTAAGAAATGAATGCGAAATTCTTTGGTGTGAGGGTAGAGATGATGGACAGGAACTATCTTCAGTCTGCTTCAGATAATCCTCTTGAATCAGAGAAACCGTAAATGTCATAAATATTTTGACTTTCCGGAATTCGGTCTTGATATTTTTGAGGTCATTACCCGAATCATTGGTGCGCTAAAGAACTTGGATACGACCTCCTAAGATGACTTGGTAGAGTTGGTCCTTGAGTCGGATTGTGGGTCTCCAGTCATCGTATACAGGATTGAACTTCGTCCAGTAGACACTTCATGGAGGTTAGATTAGTTGATAAACTCTGATTGTACTTAACGATCTATCTCTGCCTTTCCGAATAAAAGATTTTCGCAAAGGGGGTAAAATGTGAGCCTCTTGTGTTTGTATACCCATGAAAAGTGGGTAGATCAGCGAGATTGTTTATTTTTACAGAGTATCCACAAACACTACCCCGAAATATTTTTCATGTGAGTTGGGAAAAACATCACATGGGGAATGTTTATTAATTCATAGCACATATAAGGTAACTAAAAGGATTTCACGCACAGTCTTTTTGCCACGGTAAACTCAAACGCTTTTTTGTGTAAAAGTGCAATGCCGCCACAAACGCAAGGTTATTTGCATAGTTAACATGCACCATTAGTGAATTTACGTCCCCACTTTCTTGAAATAGCTTTTTACGCTTCTTCAGTGCCCCGATCACTTCGGCGAATTGGAAGACGTATTAGGCGGTAAAGGTTTCACTCACGATCCAGCTTTAAGGTCTTGAACTATCGACAGAGATATTCGTAGTGTGTTTTGTGAGTTAACTATAGGTTTCGTCTTGTTTCAAAACAAAGAACGCAAACAATGGTGTGGATAATGATTGCTTAGTAATTTTACATACCAGTTTTAGGATGCGTTTGTTCTCCAAGTGAAATTACTGCCCACTGACGGGTATCATTCAGAGAAGTTATTAACTAACTCCAACTTTAAGGGGCTAAGTATGCTTTATCACTCTGTTGAGACTGTATTAGAATGTCTTATACTTGGTAATGAACGCTAAACAAGCGCCAAAAATGTTGTTTATTTCAAATTTGGCAGACCATCATACGGGGAGGATCGCTTTCTACAATGCGCTTAACCATTAACACATTATTTGCTTTTCACGAATTCACCGCTGCCTGAATGTGAAATTATAAATGGACCGACTAAAGCTGGACGTATTACTTTGACGACTCACTTCTTCACGGACTTTCTTCAATGTCGGAAAATGAATGGTTAGCATGCAAACTTACTTCGCCTGCAAATATTTATAGCCTATTCAAAGGTTCTGGACTTTTGGAGGGCTTGTGAATGGCGCAGAGCAAAGCTAGAAGAACTGGCCGATTTGCCAACAGAGAAGCAGTCATATTTGGTGCTTCAAAATTGGTAGAGCAGATGACAATTGATCAAATTTTCTTTGAGATGTGTACTTCTCAAAGTGATCTGACACCTTCGTGCCAAATGCATTGCAAATGTGGTACTTCGTTTGTTGGAACTACCGGTTTCGGTGAAGGTGACAGACGTGGCCGTACTGCCCTAACTGCGTGGGCTGGCCTCCGGGCCATGCCAGCAGCCTATTTCCCTCTGTCTGTTGAATATATATATTCCACCCTAGCATTCTGCCTTCTTTTGCCTTCGAGGGAGTCTCGGGACGCTACAGCAAACGTAGAATTCTTAAAAACTACCTATTAAAACTAACTATTCAACAAGGATTTTTGAAGGGAAATTCAATGTAAATAGATGTAATATGCGACTTCTGGTCTTTTGTTGAATATTTAACCTTCTTTAAGTTTATTCTGCAAAATTGTAATGCTCAAAAAATTTCTAGATAATACTGGTCGCATAAATGAACTGGGAATTGCAGGAATAAATTTTTGAGTCAAAGATATCGCACTACTTTATTGAAATGCTAATAGCCCTTCCTTAAACCTGTTGAGAAATTGAAACTGAGCTCCTGGCAAAGACACACTTGGTTAACTTTTGACTGGTGCCCTACTACAGAATTGGAGGTTACGTGGGCGTTGTCATGTTCCTTTTTAGCAATCGCGATGACGATGAAATGCGTTCATCATCCGTCATTCCCATTGCTAATCATTTTTTGTTAAGGAGCCTCATTTATTTAGAATTTGCTTCCGTGAGTAATCAATAAAGACAATAGCTACGCCTTTGGCACTTCCATTTTAAGATTGCAGGAATTAATATCTGTGGGTAGAAGGTTCGATGGGAAGTTATTTACTCTGATAAAAGAGTGCGTGCTTTTAAAGGAAAGAGTTTCCATTTATCCTCATGAGAAGGGAGATAAATTAACAATCAAAAGATTTGTTGACGCAGCTGTCTGTTATGGATGGCGTCAAATGATGGGATAATAAAAAAAACATCTGACCTTGATGATGATGTTGGATGGATTATGGCCAAGGCTACAACCTGTCATCAGTTTTGGCTTATTCAAATTAAACTCTAAAAGTACTGTAAGACACACGAGTCAGGAATTGTACTGTTATCAAAGTTCAACTGCCATCTCGCTTTATTAGGAAAAGGTACTTAAAATAACATGACACTGAATAGCATTTACTTTTCTTCTATCCATCGCTGATACTTAACCGATCATTGTAAACTGAGAATGATGCCAAATCCTGATGCTCAAATTATTGAAGTGAGGGGGAAATCAATAGCTTTGGTATGGCTAAATGACACCGGGGTAGTCGCTCAACTCGTGCTGTCAAATGCACACACAAAGGGATATGCGTGTGCATTCATAGATCCATCATCTGATCTCACAATTTCATTCTCCTCACCGCAGTACAAAGGCGGATAACACCGATGGGTTCGTGGACGGTCTTCGACGTGCTGTCTCGAGACGCCGACAGGAGAACGCGGCATGGGGTGGAAGGCATGTACCGAATCAAAAGCCTTCAACCGGGCACCTCTTACGAGGTCAATCTGGTTGGTCAGAACTCAGTGGGCCAATCAACTCCCTACGTGGTAGTGCTGCAGACCTCAGAGCTGATTGGAACCTCCGGCAGACTCTTAGGCGAGCCGATAAGTCAGTACCTGCACGGCGATAGTGGCAGACGTGTTGCACATCAAATCGTGCTATCGCTCGCCCTGTTGATGGGACAGCACCACTTACTACCTTGAAGCAGTGACACCCTTCCACCCACTCCTGATTCCATGACGGCCAATTCTCATCCTGTGATATATTCTGGCCCTCCTTCCCTCATATGATCGAGCCTTTATTTTAATGTTGTCAACAATTTCGTGGTAACCGACGCTTGATATCGCTGACTTCTACCATACCATGTCATTCCATTTTGTATTTGTGTTGTGCAACCACACAGTGTTACTACTTGTCACTTCAATTCCCCCTTTTATGAACCGTGAAACACTATTTTGTGAAAAGACGAAAGCAGCCGATTATAAGGCCCAGTCCAGTCCAGTCCTGGACCAGCCTTTGATTGCTTTGTTGCATATCACAAGACTACGCTGAATGTCATTAGTGCCTCTGCTACGAGTTTCAGTGGATCCAGCCATCCACAGCAGGTGTATGAATCTCATTTTCAGTGGGCGAAAGTCTGTGTCGTTCTATTAACTTAAGTCACACATCTCTCACACCGTCGCAGGTTCTCACCTATCCACGAATACCTGCCACCTGCATTGTGAAGGCACAGCTTAGCGAGTGGGTTGCAGTTGAGGGTATGCATACAGTGCACAAAAACAAGCTAGCTGCCGAAAATACATGATCACCACGCAACGCGTGAGTATGCAACGGCATCAAATGGACGAGATCCAAAGGCTCGACGTCTTAGACGTCCAACCGCCGACTGGACCCTACATATCCCCGTTCGACTCCTTCGCGCCGTGCCCCAAGAGCAGGCGGACCCGTGCTATTCTCTATCCTGCCTACCCCCATATGGCTCCCTCTTATTCATGCGAGTCCCTGGTAAGCTAGAGGGATGTCTCTGTAGTTTCCTCCTTGACTCGGGTGCAGTTAAGTAATTAGTAAATCCCCAAACTTTCCAAAATTTCCGCACCAAGTTTCGCACTGGTCCTTTCACTGCAAAACTTCTCTCAGCAAAAGGGAGAAAGATAAATGTAAAAATGAACACGTCGTTAAAAGTCTCACTGAAGAAAGGAATCTAAGCAGTTAAATTTATTATATGCCCAGAACTAGGTCGGGATGTGACATTTGACGTCGACTTCCCTCGTAATACCAAAGCGGTTCTGACTTTCCTAGGCGGCACCTCTGCGACTTAGTATTACAAGGAAACAACCTCAGTCAAACCCTTTTCATAAAAGGACGCGGTAGTAATTCGTAGTGCTCTTTTCGAGGCTGTGGGCATTTCCATCAACGACTTATACGAACTTTGCTCCCAGCTAACGCAGATCACCGATAGCAATAGAAAGGAGCCAAGCTCATTGCTGAGCAAGTATCCGAACATGTTTCCTTAACAAAAAAGCGAAACTAGCACGAACATATATTGTAAAGCACACTATAGACCCATCCGATATCTTCCTACCGGGCTAAGAAGTGTAAACCGACAATGCCCCGGAGTACGTACTACGTCTAAAAGAAGGGATAAGAAAGTCTATTAATTTCGCTCAATAATACCTTTAAGTGTCTTATGCTAGACAAAAGAAATACTACGGTAAGCATAGTCGACTCAGCGTCTATCATGAAATTTTGTTTAAGTGTTTAGGACGATCCCTCCGCCTGATTTGCATCGCAAGTCTTATCATTTTTGGAGTAAAGACCCTTTACGTGGAGCGAAAGCTCTCTCTCCCACGAACCACCTCGTCCGGAATGCAGAACTCCGTATCCAGCCAATAATCGTCCATCACAAAGGTACCCCGCCGGTCAAATACGAAGATGAAGCCTACGCAATTGTAGAAGAAAGAAAACCACCCTACGGCATAATTAAAGAAGAGCAACGAGAGGAGCACCGAGGACGGTGCCCAAAATCCGTCGCGCTATACCATCTCTCTCTATATAATAAAGATGTCTAGAAGCATCCAGACTTCTAATGGTAAGGGCCGAAGAAGGGAAGAGGAGGGAAAGGAAGAACTGCCTACAGCTGTAACATCCCAAATCTTTCCTGTATTAGTTGAATGTCATGGTAGTGTAGCAGATTATGCATTACTCAACAATCTAGAGTGATGCATTGGCGTATTAACTCCGCTGTGCGTGCCCTTGTACAGCTATGCCTACGGTCTGCCAAATCTTTCTCTCTCTTGAGTCTTTGGAATATAACTGTAGCTTCCCGAAACTTCCTCGAAGGCAAAAGAAGGCAGAATGCTAGGGTAGAATATATGTATACTCAACGGACAGAGGGAAATAGGCTGCTGGCACGGCCCGGAGGCCAGCCCACGCAGCTAGGGCAGTACGGCCACCTCTGTATCCTTGACCGGAACCAGTAGTTCCAGCAAACAAGGTACTGCAATAATGACTTCAGGAATGACCTAAGGCGCTCTAACTAAGACTTCAAAGTAAAACACTGAGAGTAGTAAGACTTGTGTAATATTTTTAGAAAATTAGCCGGGGGCAGTCTATTTTTTAAAAAGAAACTTAATCGCTCAGCAGTGCCAGAGCCCGAACTGCGATCCATATGTAATATTATTAAAAATAACTGCACCAAGCTCCGCATGTGTCGGTTGCTCTAAATGTTTGCATGTACGTCATAGCAATCGAGAAAGTGCACACTTTTATAAAGTTCCTTAAAGTTTTTTAATCGCCCTAGCCATCTGCTTAAATGAAACGTACTTGATTAAGAAGATACCACTAATCCATATTTTTAATAAATATAGATGAGAACTCTATGCAGGACTTGCTCATCAGTTTCCATGTTTTTGATTGGTCGGCTGTATGCTTTGTGTTTGTCGCGTACTCGGGATGCTGAGATTGATCTCGAGATGCACCTTAACGCATTTGAAGTCTGTAGTAAACGCGAACTTAGGACAAGCAGTAACTGGCGCACATGCATTAATACTTTTAGTGTTACTCTACGGTACAAGCGCCACTTCCAACAGGTGGAAGCTCTAGAAGTAGCGTGATCTCGGCTTCCATTGAGTTTTATTTACGAAGTTATCAGTCCTATGGTGGGTATGCTGCATAGTTGAACAGCTCCTGCAGAGAATATGTTAGAGGAGGAGAGGGCTAAATACGAAAGTGGGAGGAAGTTTCTTGCACGGCTAATGGGACAAGATCCATCAACATTTAATCAGGAACAGATTGACGATGCTATTCGTTATCTCTTTCCATCTGGTCTCGAATCAAGAAAAGCCCATCCAAAGCTTAAGGTGGTACTTTGTTCGCCCTTTACCATTGTCGTTTAGCCTCCGGAAGAGGTCTATCCGGAGAAAAAAAGTCGGTTCTCCTTCCCTTTTGATTGCAACTTTAGAGATTCAGTTTGATAAAACTGGCAGACCGTTTCATGACCTTTACTACACTGGTAAACCGGCGTATTATGAGGTTATGCACGTAGGCAAATTGTTGTTTTTTGTAACTTTCTCGTACGTACAGAAAGCAGCCGCTCTAATTGAAGAGCTAAATGACAAATTTGATCGTAGCTACATTGATCGCGATCATACGGCTTTTAAAAATCCGAGACCTTTGTAAGTGCAGAGGTTTTACGTATTTTCCGCCTAGAGTCGTTGCGGCTAGTGAGTGGTTCACGAAAGACCAGCTAAGTCGGAAGCTGCTAGAACCTGTCTCCGACACCATGGTAAACATATGCTTCATTTATCTTTAGTGGCTTTCAGTATGAGGACTGGTTGAGACTGATGGATGCTCTTCTAAAACATCCGCTAGCCTGGCATGCTGAAAGCTTCATCCACTCCTACCGCGCTTCGGTTCAAGAAGCGGCCTCCAAAGATGTTTTTCCTGAGGTAAGATCTCGTCATCAAATCACTTCGTCATTAGCCCCAAGTTGATCCCGAAACTAATTTTCGGTACGTTAACACCTACGGTCAGAAGAAACACGCCTTTGTGGAGCTAAGGATGACCCATCCAGGCGCTGGAAGATTCGTTGTCAATGACAAACGACTTCTTGAATATTTCCCTCACCTTGGTGATCGCGAGCAAATTATGTTCCCGCTACAGTACACTGGTAGGTTGGGGAGTGGAGATTCGTTTCAAAGGAAACTACTTTTGTGATCAACACGTTGTGATTGTAGACCTTTTCCTTATATTTGTCCAATTCTTTAGATGGCCTACAGTCTTTCATAAACTGAAAAGTTGATGATTGGTTCAGGCTCGTGAATCTATTGCTACTTTAAAAGTGGTCTCAAAAGTTTCAAATCTAGTTTCCGTCATTTTGCATCCCTATGGGCAAACTCACTTTATCGCTTTGATCCAATAGGTTGCAAATGGATAGATTTTACTTTTGTTGTCAAGTGATTTTCTCAAAAGGAATCTAGTATTCCTTGAAGATTGCTTGAAACGTCTGAATGTCTATTTTTTATAGGGTGAAATGGGTTGATGTCCAAATTTGCTTTATTTTGGACCCTTCTTAAGGACAAAATCGTGAAATCACAGGCGCATTTTAGTGTTGAGATATTATTCTGCATGACCACTACTTGACTCAAAGCAAATGAATCGGTGCTGTATTAATTTTTCTAGGGTTTTGATTGCGTATTTACATCGGTAGTCTGTCGTAGTCCGATTATATAACGAGAGAATTATTTCTGAGGCCCCTGAACGGTAAACTGAAATGGGGATCATTGTGGTCAAAGCATCTCTGTACGCTGCTCAAGCGGAACACTAATGGATATACTGCGACAGTTTTCGATTTCCTTTGATCAAAGATGCAAGTTTGCTATCGCGCACTGGCCTCCCAAAACTAATGCCCGTAGAATGCCTCCATTGAAGAGTACTCAAATGGCTCCCCGCTCTACCTAAAAAGGTATGCTGGGCGCAGTGGACGTGGTGGCACAAGTATCCTCGGACGCTGAGACGGGCCATAGCTCAAAAGCGAACGCACTGCGATTAGCCTTATCGCGAGCACTGGCCTGCTTCCTTCCCGGCGATTCCGGTTACAATCGACTGCGTGCGGCGGGCTTACTGACTCAGGACGATCGCTTCAGCGAACGTAAGAAACCCGGGCAGAAGAAGGCACGCAAGAAGCCCATTTGGTAAGTAGTATGTTTTGTCGCCTTACTGCATTTGTCATTTTCATAAAAGAGTCCAATGTGCTTCTTTTTTTCACCCGTTTTAGGAAGGCACGTTGATTCCACTCTCAACTGCTTGTGGTGTGGCTTTTTTCTTGTAAAAAATAGACACCTCAAAACAGTTTTTTGGGGTTCTTTTCAAAAAATGAAAATTTGAAGTGCTTTTTGAAGTGAATGTAATTGCATAAAGTCGATGTCGTCCTATGTGAGGATGATAGATTGGTGTCAGGTCTAAGTACCGAGACGGGTAGTCTGACATTACGATCTCAAGGGGTACCAGAGGGTGGGTACTTAGTCCAGCCTGGTGGGGGCTGATGTCTGCGCCCTCTTCGGTCCATGCAGCCAGATTCTGTCCAGGGACGCTGCTGACTGGCTGGAAGACTTCGAGGACGCTGGGACTGCTCCGATCTCCACCTCAAATTGAGGCGCGGATGGAGCGGCCAAGGGTAGCGGCGAATTAGCGTTCTCACTGCAACACTGACACAGAACTGTTTCATCACAAGACGTTTCCATAGGCTACCGTTCATGCCCTGTGCGTTTCCTTCTGCTTGTAAAAGGGAACAGTACTAATTCATTGAACATGGTTGATCACCAAGGGTGGCAGAGGCAAGGAGCTGAGAGATCATCGCCCTAGATGAGTGAGGCGGCTAAGTCATTAGACCAGTCAACTCCAGTCTAGGCCGGTTCAGTGGCACGGCATGAGACGCCTCCTGGCGAGTTGAAGCGGCACCGAATGCGTCGCAGCCTCTAGTTGGTTTGATGGTGAAACGGTATAACGTTGGCGCCGCACCAAGCAGACGGGATTATCAGATGCTCCCTTAATCCCTCGCATCCTCGTCTATCAAACTTTGGGAAAACCTCTATATTTGATATAGGTGACAAACCCTATCACCTTATGGTTAAAATTCGCTGCGACTCATCGACCACTGGAGCATAGAAATCCAAATTAGGCTCATTTGCCATTTAAATGTATGAAACACAAAGTCGCAAAGCACAGTACAGTCAGGTACGTCTGGCGGGACCTCCCGAGCATCCAGCCAGGCTAGTTTACAAACGTTCTTGAATCCCCACCCCTTCCCTG
Organism: Taenia hydatigena; assembly: GCA_036345935.2. Lineage (NCBI taxonomy): Eukaryota > Metazoa > Platyhelminthes > Cestoda > Cyclophyllidea > Taeniidae > Taenia > Taenia hydatigena. The sequence continues at coordinate 16,027,303 of JADWOT020000003.1, forward strand.
AGGCCAAGATTCAGTACTAAAAGGCGGAAAATAGCGCATGAAAGCCCGGGACACCAAAAACCCGCACCCGTTTCAGGCATGCCACACCATCACAATCGAAACCCAGCAAGAAAAACCCTAACGCGGTGCGCCAGCGACGAAAGGACCGAAACCGCGAGCGCCTCAAGCACTCTACCAAGAAATTTACCCAAGACCGGTTTTCTGAGGTTCGGCTAACCGGCAACCCCCACTCGTGACAGCCAACGTCAGATGTCAACTCTCTATCTATTAACGGCCTCACCCATGGTAATATTACTAAACACTCACCATGACACAACGCACGTCCAAACAAGCTCCTGACGTTTAATCTGAGACTCCAGGGGAAGGAATGATTCAAATTAGGAGGTATACCAAATGCAGCAGTCAATTATCTGTATTCTACCACCCTTAAGCAAACCACATAAATTTACATCAACAAACCAACTAACCGACAATGTCGACATCAAAGTGAGACAAAAACCAAGATTCCACAACGAACATATTTGAAAAATTTACATGAGCTTAATGACCAGCTCTCTTCACTCTAAGGCGACGATCGCGCTCTTCCAGAACGGAGAGACGAATGCCCTTCCCCTTCGGCAGCGAAACCCAAGCCTTGTTGGACTTGCCAATGATAAAGACATTGTTCAAACGGGTGACAAACTGATGACCAGTGTTGTCACGGACGTGAACCATTTCCACGGAGCCAGGATGACGCTCCCATTGGGTAATAACGCCAACGCGACCCAAGTTGTGACCGCCAGTGATCATACAGACATTGCCTGAAGGAAGACAGGTTAGGGGAGAAATTTTGTCCCACCAGGTTCAAACTTGATGAAACTGAGAACCCTCCCAGTAGTAAGATCGATCTGAACAGTGTCGTTGACTTTGATTTCGGGATCGGCGTAACGGATTGTGCGGCCGTCGTGGGTCACAATATACGGGACCTTACCCGGACCAACTAAGACCTTGCGAATTTTGCAAAGCTTGTATTTGGCTTCTTCTGGATGAATACGATGAATAGCAAAGCGCTTCTTTGTATCGTAGATTAAGCGAAAGTGTTCGTTTGTACGATCAATTGAAATGACATCCATAAAACCCGCAGGGTACTTTTTGTCAGTACGAACGCGTCCATCGACCTTCACAAGTCGCTGGGCAAGGATCTTTGTGCACTCATCGTAGGTAAGAGCATATTTGAGGCGGTTTCTCAAAAAAATGGCGAGAGGAAGACACTCGCGAAGTTTGTGTGGACCAGTGCTCGGTCGAGGAGCAAAGTTGCCACCCAACTTGTCGAGCATCCAATGCTTTGGAGCATTTAGACGCTTTAAATGCTTGCGATTCCCTCTAACCTAAACAAAAAATAGCGACTAGAAAAAGCGACAGCTCAAAAGGAGCGGAAAACACCGCACTTACACCCATGTTGACAGACAAACAGAGCACAGCGCGGTCAAAAAGTGACTTAAACAAACAAGTCCTGCAGAAGTGTGGATGAAATATGCTGCATTGGTAAATAAACCAGAGTAAGTAGCGATTAACATTTTTTATTTCATAATCAAATAAGCCTGGTTTCAAAAATTGCCGGTAGGTTTTCTCAGGCACAATTTAAAATGAATTTTCTACATGCAAAGTTTATTATGCAGTTAATTAAGAACCTCCACCACAGCACTTTAAAGCCAGTAGACGTGTTACGCAGGGGCGCATGCTAATCAGACGCAAATTAGCACCAGTGCAATTCGAGTTTTCGAAGCTCGGTACTGCGGCAGTTAGTGTAGCGTCCCGAGGCTCCCTCGAAGGCAAAAGAAGGCAGAATGCTAGGGTGGAATATATGTATTCAACAAACAGAGGAAAATAGGCTGCTGGCATGGCCCAGAGGTCAACCCACGCAGCTAGGGCAGTACGGTAGTTCCAACAAACAAAGTACTACAGTTGGCCTATGGGGTGTAAGCCCATTAACGTGCTATGAGATGTATGTCTTCTAGTGTTTTTTCTTCATTCCTTCAACAAGCAGTTCTTTAACTAAGCATGTAGTAGGCTTTCGTTTGCTATTCTGATACTGGTGTTAGATTTATGACCCAGACATCAATGAAGGGAGGGTGGCGAAGGGGCACGCACCACTAGTGGCTATTTTCACAGAGAGCTAGATTATTATTGCCACCTATGGCTGTAGGTGTAGAAGGTTGTTCCTATTTCCTCCTCTTCCTTTCTCCCACCCTTACTGTGAGACGATTAATTGCTTCTAGACAGCTTTATTATAGGCAGAAAGAAGTTATGGGGTAACTGAGTCTGAGCATCTAATATGAGGGAGCCTCGGGCTCTGGAAAGCGACCATGTTAGTCCACAAACAGATTAAAATTGCCCTTCCGCCTCTGGCCTGTAAAACGCATTTAAAGAACATAAGTATTACAGTAGTGGTACAACACGTTCCCGTAGCAACCATTTAGGTCTCTGCCAGTACGCTGGTTTAGTGTCGTGATGCATCCATTTGCTGTTTATGAGCACTATATTGAAGCAGCTTTATCTTAGAGGTCATTAGCGTTGGTTATCTTGGGATAGAATGCAATCAATTCGTCGTGTATTTTGTTCCTTACTAATTGATACATTTAGTAATATTCATTGCGAAATTACTGTACCATATTATTGCACGATATCCCCATATCACTTTGTTGAGTGGTTTACAGATAGCTCAAGGTGTTTCACTGCGAATCCGCACCCCGCCTCACCCCGCTGATATTCTCCAATAACCAAGGCGCCTCCAAACCGGATAAAATCACGTAGACGAGGCATCAGACCAGAGCCACGCATAATGTAATCGTACCCCAATTTTAGTGGGTTGAGATAAAACGATTGTAAGTGTCTACACATGAAAACCTCAGTTTGAGTAGGCATAAATTATTCTCATTGCTTGCTTTGTCTTCTAGAAACCCCTTTCTCCGACTACTTCTACAAATTGGCTTATTTTCATTTACGAATTGCCTTAGTTGTCATAGGTATTGAACCACTTGTCTATCTGTTAGTAGCCTACTTTTCCATGATTAAGAGCGCTACAGACTCATACGACTTCATCAGTCACACGATCGTAATTGCCAATAGTTCGTCTGAGCAGCAAGCATTGCGAATAGAGCATACGGAAATAACTTAAAGCAGGCGCAGCATCCCTCATGTAATCAGTTGTTACCAATTTTCTCTGACTCCTCGTTAGTAATGCATTACGAACCTTAAGTGTTGAAAATAAGACATAAATGTAAAAACAAATAAGGTACATACGTCAGTGTCATCTGCTCTTATGAGAGGGTAATTTTGACAGGCAATTGTCATTCCTACTGGCTTCTGTTTTGTGATCGATCCAAAATCAACTGAGCTAAGACAACTGCCTCTGTCTCGGCATAACCCTCCATGTGTTGTATGGCAGAGAATTATTTTATTTTAAGGCAGCGTCCATAGGCGACATGTAATTGGACGTATTTCGTTGTGATGCTTTGTTGGGTGCGCTCAACTCTGTTTGACTTGTTTCTACACTTTTGTCTTCAAGTGACTCGTCATTCAATCCCATCACAGCTAATGCTATGCAATAAACAAGGCACTTATTGAAACCTTTACACACTTTCAATGAATCCTATGCACATAAAAGTTATAGAGGACAAGGGACCCGGTGTACTACTGACCCATTTTCGCCTTGCCCACTAACCTCTACCCGGCTTTACAATTAAGTGCGGTCACAGTTGAAGTCAGTTCTTCAAAAAGTTGCATTGGAATCATCATAAAACTAAAATCGCGCCCATTTTGATTAGACTACAGTGTAGACTAGATATGGCAGTGGTTTTCTCCCCTTTACCAGTCCTCCAGCCCCGACTGGACTTACAAAATCCCACAAAATTGAATCCCTCCCATGGTCCCAATTGCGGAGGTCGATTAAAATACTAAATCTGTGGGACAACTAGCCAACACATTTAATTAAGAAGAATTATACTTGATGATGCGGTATTTCCACTGCTACTTACCCCTATTAGCTACTACACAGGGACATTGCAACGATCGGCAATAATCGTCCCAAAAACAGTCAAGAAGAGGTATTATCCATGCCCACGGTGAATCTTCAAAGGCGAGAGTTGGAAAGTCGTATATCCAGCTATTGAGTCGACAAGCGTGCAAATGGCAAGCTGGAGACATTTCATTTGCCAGCTTTTCGACGACAGCTTTGAAGACAACCCGACTGCAATATTTTTTACAGATGTACCTAGTGTATTCTATCAGTTCTTGATAAACCAAACGACGTCTGTTGGCTCCCTTAAACAGTAGATTCACCTGCGTCTTAGAATTGCCCTTCCTGATTGCCATTGGGGAGATGTGAAACGATTGTAGAGTAGCGAATAACGCTAAGACCGGATTACTGTAAAAGCCCACTTATATCCTGCTCCAAGCCCACAGAAAACGCAACATTCAATCAGCTAAAATACCCTCCGTGGAAAGGATGATCCTCGAAGACAGATTAATAGAACTAAACAATGCAACGTAATTGCATCAGAAATGCTTACTTTTCTGGGGTGGACACTGATATGAATCCCTAGGAATGGAATGGTAAGCGAGAAAATGTCACCTGAAGTTCACGCCAAGCAACGCCCATACCCGAAACACCACTGTATTAGTAAGACAAAGGGAATGGAGGCAGGGATGCGCATCGGCCGAAATTCTTAGTATGCCCCAAAGCACTGATTACTTGCCTCAGAATTGAAAGTCGATCTCACCGCCGCCTCATCTCTCCGTACTGTGGGGACATGCAGAATGGGAGAAATGCCTCCAAGAGGCTGGATCATCAAAAAACTAAAGGCCAGCCAACCTGAACGCATAAAAAAGGTTGGTGAAGTACCATTTTTCACATAACTCTTACACGAGGCCCAGCCACCGTGACTAATTAAGGCAGAAGTGGGTGGTTTGCATCTAGTTGTTGATACTCTAAACGCGAATTACCGACCAAATAAACGCAAGTAGGCATTGTCGACTTCCCAGCGACCTTGAGCTACCATACCAGAAAGATTATGCTCCACTTTAGTGTAATGAAGATTGTGCCAACATCAAGGCATCGATGGATGAATATCCGAGAACAATAACATTCCTTAAAAGAGATAAAAGAAGTGGAAGAGAGTAAAAAGAAAACTTGGTTATGGAGCACTGGATACTATCGAAAAGCATAAGTCATTTCCGTCCCAAGAAGGCACTCAACGAATGTCCGTAATGCAGGCCTCATCTATCTTCTTCCTAATCAGATGATAGGCGTTTTTATACTTGTTCCATTGCAATGCCAACTTGTCCAACATTTCGTTGGACCCAGGGGAACGGTCGGTCATCGATTTGCTCCCTTCTAGAAGCTTCTGCAACTCAGCTTCAGAGTCGTTCAAATCCTTCATCAGCTTCTCGTTCTCAGGCTCCGACTCAATTTTTTTCCAATAACGATCTCGAGCGGCCTCGTATTCGTCGATAGTGACCAGCTTGAACCAGTGACCACATTTGCAGCGAATTGGTAGGCCCCTATAGAGCATCAGGTAATTGATGTGGTGGGATTCTTCATGGCCTTATAAAACAGAAACCAAACATTCAGCAAGAAATCCAATACGTTGACTGAAAAAAACAAAAGATGGCCTACAAATACATCCAACGACACGTCTCTCCTGATCAAATGGTATCAGGTTGGGGGTCTCCTTAGTGGTTGGTCCACCACGCCTAACTTTGAACTCGTAATAATTTATCTACGCGAAATTGAAGCCAATTATGCAAAGGCGTACATCAGCTTCCTCAATTTGCTCCAAGAGTTCCTTCTGAATAGTGCTGAGAGTTGAAGACGGTTCACGATCTAGAGGAAGAGCACCTGACACATAAGGAAAAGAGAACATACAGGCGTCACCTCGGAGGATTTCGTTTGAAGCTATGAAGTTCCGAACCCGAGCGTACACACTATTTGGCGGGGGCCGGCAACTAACGGTATTAAAGGCTCGGGTTCTAAGAGCTGTCTGAATAACCCGCAGTGCCATCGAAAACCCGACAAACCGAGGCAGATAAATCACGCACTTGGCCTTATCATTGTTCACCGTGAGCAACGTGCACACATTCTAATTCATTTTGGATAAAGGACTAACGATGCATAAGAATTTAAGTAGTTTCTACATTGGAGCCCAAGTTTAACAGCTAATAACTTTCCTAATTTTGAATGTAATTCCTTTTAAGCGTGAAATTTATAAAAGAGGCACGGCAAGTAGCCAAAAAACTTAAACACAGGAGAAAAATAACATATAAACTTCAGAAATACAAAATGAACCCTACGAGAGTTTAAAGCTGAAGTAAATGCGTTAGCTTTTACCTTATGTGTCGAATCGAACGCTCTAAATTCGGTTAGATAGTACCAAAACCGGATACTTCGAAACTACGGCTATTCGAACCAAACAGATTGATTGTGCCCGTAGTGCCTTGACTGTTGGAACTATCGGTTTCGGTGGTGCCTTAGCTGCGTGGGCTGGCCATTGGGCCGTGCCAGCAGCCTATATATATATATATATATATATATATATACACCCTAGCATTCTGCCTTCTTATGCCTTCGAGGGAGCCTCGGGACGCTACAGTGTCGATACTGACAGAAAAAGAACGAGACTCTAAGCTCTTTTTTTCTTCGAATTCTCTGGGCTTTCGTCGGGTACGAGGCTTACGTTGTGTTCCCAACCTTCACCTACAAGGTGCATTTAAAGCATTGTAAGTATTTTTAGCATCTTGAAACTTCCTTGAAGGCAAACTAGGCATAATACTTGGGCAGAATATGTATATTAAATGAACAGAGGGAATGGGGCTGCTGGCATGATACGGAGGAATGCCCACGCGGCTAGGGCAATATGGCCACCAATATGACCGAAACCAACCTAGCAGACATAACAGACAAAGTATTACAACATTGCTCAATCTGTGTATGTTGCGTAACATAACATGTTGTGTACCATTACCCGAAGATATCAAAGTGCGCATTTATTACCAATTGAGAAATCATTTAGCACATATGACTTTCCAATGATGGGGTGCCCAGCGCTTGCCTCTAATTAAATGACCAAGTATTAAGTGATTTACAAGTAAACAAAAAGTCCTAATTGTGCGTTGCCTTACATAAGGTGAGAATGGTAAATCGTTGTGTCATTTTTTTAACTATTTGATCTATCAGGCGAATTTGACGCAGAATTTTGCAACTAGCCACGAGACTAATAAACTAGTCGTGCGAAAATAATGATGCGGATGCATAGATTTATGCTGGTTAACTTTCTATGTGCAAACAGGGAGTCAAAGGCGCCTTTATGCATGCATGGGTGGAGTTCAGAGGCGTACAACACGTAATTTACTTAAATAAGGGCAAAGTGAATAAGATCCACTTGTAGATAGTAAATTGTGATACTTATTGCAGCATCCTAAGGCTCCCTTAAAGGCAAAAGAGGGCAAATGCTAGGGTAGAATATATATATTCAACGGACAGAGAGAAATAGGCTGCTAGCATGGCCCGGATGCCAGCCTACGCAGCTAGGGCAAGATGGCTACCCCTGTGTCCCTGACCAAAAACGGGTAGTTCAAACAAACAATGTATTACATTGCCCCTCTCCTCTTTCGAGCGTCGTCCCTGACGTGCTCCTTGGTACACCTCCCGTGTCAGCCATCACAACACAATCAGTGCTGCAACAAGCACCCACGAGCTAACCATGTCAGTCGCCAACATTCCACGCGATTGAGGCGATGCTTGACACCAACGTCAGTCATCCCTCTTCACAGTGCATTGCACTTCGAGTTTCGCCTGGCTTGGGAACAAAGTTCAGAATGAGTGGTTCTGCCGACCATCAGTATGTCCGTAGGGGGCGTTAGTACGCCGATCTCCTTAAGCAAGTGCATTAGGGGTAATCTTTGGAACAAAGCTTTCCAGGTGGTCCATGACTAGTGTCGCTTCAGTTGTTGACAGCTTTCTTGTAGAACACGGAGAAGTGGTAGATGCTGGAGGTGGACGTCGTTCGTGGCCCATCCGTAGCACATGCACTTCTTTCGCACCACTGCAACATGCCGCAGGCGGTAGAGATCGGGATGAAAACTCTATAGAGTCGAGTCCGCTTTCCGTTGCCACCAATGTAGCGTCTCGAGGCTGCCTCGAAGGCAAAAGAAGGCAGAATGCTAGGGTATATATATATATATATATATACATTCAATGGGCAGAGGTGGCTGGCACCCGAGCCATGCTAGCAGTTTATTTTCTTCTGTCCGTTGAATATATATACATATATAGGTTCTACCCCAGCATTCTGCCTTCTTTTTCCTTCGAGGGAGCCTCGGAGCGCTACAGACATAGTTGGTGTGACGGAACAAGGTTACTCATGGCTTTGACACATTATGCCTCTAGAAATTTCTATTAGTGAATTCTCTGCACAGTGTCCCAGTAAATCACTTACTTATGACCTTTTTAGATTTTCATAATATTTTCTCAGAAACATATCAAAATTCAAGTTCTAAAAGTTTCAGTTTACTAGAAAGGCACTTTTATTAGCAATAAAATGTTTTTGCGATGATTACACAAAATAGAATTAACATGCATGTTTACGAAAGCTCAAGGTTTAAAAATTAAGAAAGCTTAGTAATCCCTGAAAGGATAAGAACAAGAGTAAACGAGTTATGTTGTTAAGCTACTTTAAAAACCGATAAAGCAATTTGGTTCTTAATGTGCGACTTAAACCAGTAGGAAATTCATTTTACGTCCTAAGCTTTATCACACGTGACCAACCTTGTTTCTTTTAATAAACTAAATGCGAATTCTCGCGATAGCGATAAAAAGCGGCGCAAACAGCCTGTTCTGCAGCTGGTTTTAGGGTCAGTGTGATGGCGAACCAAGTTGTGGACTATTATCTTACGCTTGGTATGAATACCGAGACCTCGTTTTATAAAGTAAAAAGAGGTATGCTTATGTAGTTTAAGCGTTCTTAAGGCTCAGACTGGGTTATTCGGTTCAAGCTCGATGAAACACTTGTCGGGAAAAATGTGAGGTTTTTTACAAACTATCCCGTGAGTGGGAAGAAGTTCGTTCGTACAAGGTTCTATGAAGTCTCTATCACATTACCAAAGCCATCACTAAAGAAATTGGACCGTTTTGATGACTACTTTGTTCTGGGACCTATACAAGTCAGTGGCGCTTTTCACTTTGTCTTTACAACCGATGGCTCCACCTTTACACAAGAGATGAGCGACAGCAAGGAGCTGAGAACTACTGGCGGACGGGGCTACTTCGTCGTTGAGAGCCGATTCGCTGCGGGGGACCCCGAGAATCTTGATCGCTTTGCGCAATGGGATCTCGAAGGGGTGGTTTTGCAGACTTACATTTCCAAAAATCTGGGCCCTTTCTCTGAGTGGCGTGACCGACTTAGAGTTGCATATGAGTGCGGCTACAATATGATTCACTTTACTCCTATTCAGGTGACCTGATGTGGCTCTTTTCCCGTTCGTATTCATATGTATAGACCCATTTGCTTTGCCACTTTTAGGAGCTGGGCATTTCGAATTCGGGCTACTCTCTTAAGGACCAACTTGTAGTTAGCTCGGCCTTTTCAGACCCTTCAGCTATCAAAAAGGTCGGCTGGGAGGATATTGAAGAGCTGGTAAAGGAGATGGAGACTGAGTGGTCGATTCTGAGTATGTGTGATTTGGTGTTGAATCACACCGCAATTAATTCGCCCTGGCTTCATGAGCATCCAGAGTGTGGCTACAATTTGGAGAACTCGCCTCATCTTGTACCTGCTTTTCTCGTTGATCAAGCCATCTGGAGAACCACTTTGCTTTGTGCCGAGGGCAAACTGGTAAACAAGCACATCCCTCCGGAATTTGGAACCGGTGACACTCATGTAGATGCCTTGCGGAGTTACCTGGTCGACCAATTTAAAGAACTTAGGCTGCACGAGTTCTACCAGGCAGATATTGATCTGGTTTCTGAGGAGTTTAAAAAGTGGCTCAGTAAGTGCCCGACGTTATTTGATAGGTGATAATCTTTGGTTTTTTTATTTATCCTCTACCCTCCCTTTAATGATGTAGGTGAACCTTTCAGGGGCAGTTGTCCTTTGGGTTTTAGTACAACTTGGACATTGAGATGCTTCAATTACTGATCCAGAGTACTATGTTGAAGATTCTCTCCAAAACATTGGCGGTTTTTTGAACCTTTGAATAACTTTAAGTGAAAGACGTCAGTTAACCTGATTTTCTATCTATTTTACAACTTTTTTAGCTGATTTTGGATAGGTATGGTTTCTATCCAGCAGGGTATCACAATTTCAAAATAAAAGCTTTGTGAACCAAAAAGCGATAGGTGCTAAACGGTGCGAATAGGATTTTTTCGTGCCATCCATAAGCTTTAGTTATTGTGCTAATGCGGCTGCCTATAAATCGAATTCTATCCAGTTTTTCTTGATTGGGGTAGTTTTTTGTTTCATTTTGGCCCTATTCCTAGCATTACTAAGTCAGTAATCGGTCGTTCTGCAGGAACAACGAGAATTTTGACCAACCAGTAAACCTAATCTACTAGAATGATGTAGTTACTACTTATAAGGTGACTTACATCTCCTGTCGCTATAGCACAAGTGTTTTCTTGTTTCGTTGTGGCACAAATTCCAGTAAATTTGATGAAGAACTGCTAACTAAGTAAAACTTGTAAGCATCTTGAGACCAAGAACTTTTCACATCGATTGTATTATTTTAAATTTGAGAAATACATTTGTGGATAGGTAGGGGATTCGAAACATTACATTATCTTTCGCCGGTAGTGAATATACTGGGAGTATCATTCCGTCAATGTACGTAGGCGCTGAAAAGGCTCACGGGGTTGAGGAAATGCCTTGCGGGATTAATATGCTTACTACATATTAAGTGATTTCACCACCATTTGATCTATCCTCTCTCGCTCAACAGCCGAGGGCTCTAACTCTCCGCCGTACGTGGGGTCGGATACCTCACTGACTCTGCGTATAGTGGGACCGCGCGCAGGCCGCCGGATGGGGGCGACGGTGGACTTCAGTATGGCTCGCGAAATCTTCGGTCATGATACACCTGACGTAGCCGCACATAACCTTGGGCTTCGGCTTGCCGATATGAATCGAATTGCCGAGGAGACCATGGTACACAACCTCTTGTGCGCCGCTGACTGTGTTGCTGGCGGCGCCCGCTATCGATTTGTGGACCCTAACGGACCTCTCCTCGGTACCGTCTCGGAGTCAACGCCCCTGGTTGACAGGTAGGCTGGCATATGCAAAAGTGAATGCAAGAAAATTCAGCATCCTGTTTGATTGTTCCTCGGACAAGCTTGCGTTGAGCCCTTAGAAAGTACTTATTCCCGGTATTTTTGATCAATCTCGAAGGAGTTGGAGTAAATGCTGAACAATGGAAAGTGTCCCATGAACTAAGTGGGCATGAGTGTGCGTATAGAGCGAATGACTTTCGGAGAAACAAATGAAAATCCAGTTGCTCATGTCGATCCAGGTTAAATCTGGAACTCAATTTTCGCATTTAAACAGTTTCCGCTGGAAGAGCTGGTCATTTCCCGCACTTTTTAATCGAATTTTTCGAAGTAAAAGATTGCACGGGCTAAACATTACCAAATTGAGAGGTTTTCATAGTGGTAAAGTCGAGTCAGGCAGTGAGAAACTGGCGATTTATGTGTTCTTATTAGGTACTTCCTCTGCCCCGAAGAACACATGCGAACCGCCGAGGAGGCAGAACGACTAGCAACTAGCGATCGCGCGAAGTACGTAATGGGGTGTAACGGTTGGCTTATCAACAGCTGCAGCATCAAGAACTTTGCTGATGTTGACTCCAACGTCTATCTACGACGGGAACTCGTGATCTGGGGTGACTCTGTCAAGCTGCGGTAAGTTGGAAGCAGCAACAGCTTTGTGCTACAGGGGACAGTTTTTCAGGTCGATTGTATTGTGGCGTGTATTTGACAAAATTATGAGAATGCCGATTTTGAAAGCACTTTAATGGGTTAGTTTGAAGCATCTACCTCAAGTAATTGCGAACCTTTCCGGCTACGGGAGGGTATGTTTTATTTTCAGTGTTTCAACTTCGGAGATCCCCTTCTTAAGACCTTACTTAACTGTTTCAACTTTTCGGGATGAAACTGTTTTTTGAACGCGCATTCATCAGTAAGATGAATTTGGCACTGATCAAGCAATTAAGTAGATGTAATTTGATGCCTTTCCTACTTTTCCTGAAACAGCTCTGGATGGCTTTCGATTTCGGTCATATTAGTGGGGATGTGTTGTAATCGCTACTACTCTTAATGTTTTGAACCTCGCTTTTTGGAAAAGTGTTAACTACTTGGGGAAAGAGGGGAGATATTTCCTTTTCCTTCATTTCAAATCGTTGGATATCATTTTCTCCATGTAGTTATTGTGGTAGAAATTTAGGTTGTTCACAACTTTTTGGGAGCAAAACTGTTACTTTTTGAGCGTGTATTTGGGTCAAGCATTGAGCAAATTTAATGAGTTAATATTGTTTCCTGGAATTTGAAATGCTGAACGCCTTCTTTTGTAAAATATGTACTTTTGTACGCCATTTCAGGGTCCTATTGATGTCAACGTAGTACCGGTACATGAAAGTTTGTAATAAAACGAAAGAGGAATCTAGTGATGTCATGTAAACAGTGGCGAACGTACTTCTGTAAAATCCGCGATATGCTTTATGAGTGCAGGCATTAGCTTTTGTCAAGTTTCAAAAGGTGATTTAGTTATTAATGCAGAGCACACGTTTTTTGAACAGAAGTACACGGAAAGCATAGTGTGAAACTTTGCACCGTTTATGCATAGCGGTACATGCGGGCAATGCCCATGTACTCATCAGGATTATTATTTTCCCATCTTTTAAGTTCCTGGTTTTGGATTTATGTAATTCCAAACAATGTCCCCGTATCATCACTGGTATTCGCTGCCATTGAAATGATGAAGTTTTAGTTACATGTAGGCTTGCAATCTCATTTCCTACACTCATACATAGTCACGTTTCCTTTTTGCTCAACATTAGTTTTCAAAGTGCAGAAAACTCAATTCTCAAGGTGTCACTGACCAAAGCTACTATAATATGTTGAAGCTAGACTTCTGTAAGAATATGATGCGTTTTCAAAGTAGGTTAGTCCAGTCTTTTAACGGTCTTTTCTTTTGTGATCGTTCCTTAAAAGTGGGGAAAATCTCTCAATGTGAACTCAACTTAGGCATGACTCCATCCTAGCGTCCATTCATAATATCATCTTTTCCCAAAGAGTATAATAATATCGTTAATACCCTCGAACGTGGGTTGATAATCAATGAATATTATTAAGTTCAAGTCTGACGAAATAGCACTAATACGCCTATCGCTTTCAATTTCGGCTGTTCCTGAACACAGTCCTGAGATCTCAAGCTCTTGCCTAGATCAAATTTAGGTTGGATCTATCACCCATCTACGTCAAAATGAAATTTTTGCGGATTTTGTAGAATAACGAGGAAGGAGGTGTTTCAAACGTTTAGGAACTTAATGCTAGTACCATCTTCATCCTAGCTTTAGACCGACGAACGGTACATCTCAATAGATTCTAAACTACGTCCATTCAATTTATTGATAGGTCTCATGTCTATATGACTTTGAATCACTAGCGTGCTCAAGTGTACAAGCCTTATCGCCTTTTTCATAAGCACCATCTGCTCAAAGGAAGCCTTACCTTGCGAGCATTAAAATGATTTCGATGAACTGACGGTGACTGTCTGGTTTATCGATACTGAAGTTTTCTTCTGCTTCTTAAGGTATGGTGATAAACCTGAGGACTGCCCCTATCTGTGGAACCGCATGTTGGAGTATGCTCGTATAACGGCGCGGGTCTTCCACGGTGTGCGACTGGATAATTGCCATAGCACACCCCTTCATGTGGCACAGGCTGTTCTTGACGCCTGCCGAGAGGTTCGGCCCAGCATCTACATCATTGGCGAAGTCTTTACTAATGACGAAAAGACTGACAACCTCATTCTCAACAAATTGGGCATCTGCTCTCTTATCCGCGGTGGGTTGAATTTCATAGGGATGGAAAGTATTAATTTTTCGTGTGACCTTTGTAGGAAAGATGGTTTGTTTTATGATGCAGAAGAAGGAGCTGTATTGGTGATCACTGGGGAGTAGGATTAACATCATCCGCATCTTAGCTTGGAATTTGTCGAATTCTTGCCGAAATATAAGTCGTGGTAGCTCCTTCATTACAAGGGTTATCAGTTATTCGGGTTTCCCCAACTCTGTTTGGATGTCAGGGTATTTTTATTACTTGAACCAGCTCTATTGTTAATTTCCTTTTGAAATCTGAATATTATTGGAATCCGATCGGAGATGTTTTATTCATCTTCAGATGGAGCAACCGTTGGGTATTTTAAAGCGTTGAAGTGATTTGAGCCAACTGTCTACTGAGTTGATCGTTTTTCGCTCTTTTTCGCGTGGACTTTGCAGAGTAGGTGGTGCCTCAGGATCAACAATAAGAAGAGACCTTTCAAACGTCTAGCCTGAAATCAGCTTCATTCTTTGGAGAAATTACCGTAGTTAAACCGAGCCTCCCTTCCAGATTCGCATTCTTTGTTTGAAAAGGGATTTTTTGGATAGATTTATTTATTGTTTCTTCTATCATTTTCATTTATCCTTCCCTTTTTTAAAGGAATATAGGGTCACTTTAACAATCTGGTTCTGGTAGATCCGAGGGTGATTGAGTTAGCTAATTCCAGGCTGTCGGGCTTTTTTAATCTTATAGAAGCCCTTTCTGCACACGACTGTCATGACGAGGGCCGACTGGTGCACTACTTTGGAGGACACCATCCTGCCGGCGGTTTCCCACACGCCGTACTGAAGCGTCGTCTCCTACCTACGGTGGCGCATGCCCTATTCTACGATCAGACGCACGACAATCCCGCTCCCGCTATCAAACGCACAATCTTCGACCACCTGCCCTCTTCTGCGCTAGTCGCCATGGCGGCCTGTTCCTCCGCCTCGACGCGTGGCTACGATGAGTTGGTGCCTTATCAGATTGACGTAGTCTCGGAGAGGAGATTCTATGCAAAATGGGATACAGATATAAATGCCTCCACTGGCATGATTCGGGCCAAGGCGGCACTCAATCGTCTGCATCGGTGGATGGCTGCTAACAACTTCAATGAAACTTTTGTGGATCAGGTAAGATTTTCGAATGTAGAAGAATGTATTAGCGTCTGCATCAAGGGATTCTGAAAATTTCAAATTGGCAAAGTGCATGACTCGTGGATTCTCCGGAATCATGGGAACCTATGGGGGAGATGAGAGGTAGGTTGGAGAATTCAAGTGCTCCAAGGGAAAGAGAGACCTGGGTTGCGGAATTCCAGCGCATCGAAGGCCATTTTCGTTGATCTGATCTGCAATTCGGTGAATATTTAAAACCAGAAAAAAAACGAGGGGAAGCATTAGAGATTATCGCTATGGAATTCTGCGAAATTCGGCGCTTAGTTCCATCTTATTATCGCAAGCGACCTTGAGCGTTTCATCCCGTCCTTATGTTAACGTTTGCTTGTGCGCACTTGTGTTGATTATAATATTACCAGGCAAAACGACCTGGATCAGCTCCTTTTCTCTCATCCCACAGGTGGATACTAACGTGATCGCCGTGACACGTTTCTCAGCCGATACTGCGGAGTCGGTTGTCATGGTGTCGCATTCCTGCTTCTACGATCGCAGTCCACATCCGGCACATCATCCCTTCCGTAAAATTATGCTTAACGGTCGGGTCCGACGCATCCTCATTGAAGCCCGCACTAAGAATCACTCTCTGGGAAACCCTATGGACGATTTCAAGTGGAGCGATTGCGTAGGTCGAGATTTAATTCGCAATAAAATGCAATTAACCCAGTAATTAACACTGTCAGTTCTAATTTTGATTCCCAAAAGCGTCGCACTTGTTTACGGTGACCTGGAATTTTTCGCGAAATTGATTTTGCCTACCATTATTCAAGGGACAATGCGATGCTACCAATTTCGACACAGGCATTCCCAGAATAGCAATGGCATTATTTCGTCATTAATGAGCGTTCAAGGCTGGCTTTAGCCCAAAGTTTGAATGAGGTCAACTCGGGGACTCAATAATCATTGGTGATACAAAGCATTCATTTGGTCTTTTTCGATTTAAATTCAAAAGCACATGCCAGACAAGCCAACTCAGTATTTCCAGGGTAACGTATATTTTAACGGCTTTCATAGGTCCTTCATCATTAGTTTAGCATAAATATTTACCGCTTTGGTAAACATACCTTCCTCTAAGCGCATACAGTCATATCTGCACTAGCGTGTAAATGATC
Source organism: Taenia hydatigena (assembly GCA_036345935.2). Taxonomy (NCBI): domain Eukaryota; kingdom Metazoa; phylum Platyhelminthes; class Cestoda; order Cyclophyllidea; family Taeniidae; genus Taenia; species Taenia hydatigena. Next base: position 16,043,691 of record JADWOT020000003.1, read on the forward strand.
ATGTCTGCTTCATAGCCATCTTTTTGAGTGCTTTACAGGGGTATTTTATTTCTTTAATTTTCACGTTTGTTAGCTTGAATTCTTTCTTGCCTGATGCATCTAAATCATGGCTCCACGCCACTGATCAATGTTATCCTCTGATCGTCCAACCTTGGCTCATCTGCGTTTTTGCGCGTCTTATTAGTCCATGCAAAGTAGACAGTCAATGTCTTAGTGTCTGGATTTTGCGTTGCAACTTAGTTGCAAGCTTTAAATGCTGGAGTTCAATCAATAATTATTCCTCTTTCAATGTCCATCATGTGGAGGCCTACCTTCACTGGCTGTGCTATTTCTTTGAGAATAGATAACTATAAATGACCTTACTCTGCTAGTGAGCAAGAAGATCCGGAAATTAAATGGCCTTGATTTCATTGGTTTGACATCTATAAAAAGTGATTGTTTCCAAGTTTCCTTGTATACCCAGCTTGAATAAAATGACTTTGCTTAAACACAGTTCTAACCGATCTGGTACCTGATTTGCATGTTACTTTAGAAAAAATTAAAGAATTAAGTCCACTTTCATCTTAAGTAATCCTTTGCTTGCTAGGATCTCTCCTTTGTGAATGAAATAAATTTGTGCTTATTTCCGTCCACAGTACATCAATGGACTTACCAACATCTCCGTTGAGGTAAAGGAGGATATGGAGGTGTCAAAGAGCAAGATGTTCAAGGTGGTTCATGTTGAGGAGAATGGTGGAATGGATGCCCTAGAATTCTACGACTTTCCACCCGGTTGCATCGTCGCCGTGAGCGTCTGTCTCAACGATGTTCAATCCGAAGCTCTAAGTCGTGTTCGTGGAACTCTTCTGCATCAGGTTTGTCAATTTCTTTCTTTGACGTTGCGTACTCAAGAGCTTGTTCTATTTTGCTCCAAATGCCTTCCTGTAAAAACACTTAGCTGCGCATTGTGTATGCACCTTATTTCAACTGGGAGGTCTTGAAGTCTCCTTTTGCTAGCCTACGAAATCCGACAAACACCTAGATTTCAAGTCATTGTGACCTTACCAGATTTGAAATTTTAGCTACTTTCCCTTTCACTTCCCCGTGTTTTATGTTTTCCCACCTATTTGGATAGCCACTTTGCTCAACTCGCGTGGTTTCCAGAGATGAGATTATTGAACTATTTAGCTTTTTAGTTATTACGAAGGTAGGAATTGTACCGTACCTTTTAGCTGATAGTTCACCTCTGCGATCGCTTTTCGTTTAGCTCGTCATTGCCATCAAGACCAGTCTCACCTCAGACCCCTCATGAATTACTTTCAAGGAATCGATCACTGAAGCAGTAAATTTACTAAAATACATCATTTATGTTTTGAGCTGTTGACATCAATATTTTGATTCTAAAACCGGCCCACATAAACCGAAATAATTGAAAAGGGACATTTGTACCCAAAGGTCTTATACTTTGGGGCTGAGAAGTTTAAGCTGGAATGCATTAGCTGGCCAAAAAAAGAGGGTTTATCTTTACAATACAAAATCAAGAGAGTTCTGAGGTGATTCATGCTTAACCAATGGCGACTCATTATTAATCCGTCCGGTTCCTATATCATGCTAGCTTATTTTGGAAGATCACCATTATCACTTTGAAAACACATTTGCTTACTACCAATTTAATTTTTACGTTGGTTTTTGATTCTTAAAGGGCTACAGATTTCGATGTAGACTCAAGCTTGATTAATCTCAGCCTCTTAGGTGCAGATTCTTCATGACACTCATGGTGCAATACTGGACTTTATTGAACTTCCCAAATCTTGTTTGGTTGTGTTACTGTACATCTTGTAGAACTTTATAGTCGTTGAAAGCTGGTGCGCTATCGGCAACTACCTGCATTAATGAATCTTTGAATTTCGACTATGACATTTTGGGGTTGCATTCAGTCTGCACGACTGGAGTTTTTGTTTGTTCAGAGCGGATGTGTTAGCTAAATGGCAGGGACGACAAATTACTCTTCGAATGCTCCTCTACCTGATTTAATGGAAAATAAAACTATTTATCTGTTTTCTCTCGATGAACATTGACGAAATAGTAGCGGCAGACATTTTAGCTTCTACTAGGGTCACTGCCAGTCATAAATTATATTATATTTACCTCGTATAAGAACTTGCGTCTGTTTAATTGTCAACAATAAATTATTTGCAACAAAATCCTGTACTCCAACCATTGTCCATTAAGTAACTTCACACTTGCAAGCCAGACACTTGGTTTCGTTTTGCCAACGGAGATGTCCGCACTATTAATGGTTGGTCTTTGATTTTGACACCCATACATATACTTCTCTCAGTTCGGTCGGCGATTACGCACCCTGGACATACGCAAGGTCTCTCTCCCCACAAACACCGTTGCTATCGCCGATGCCTTACTTCCCCTCTACCCGGATTCCGTGGAGCATGGTCTGATCAAACGTCTGATTAGCGAGCTCTCCCTCACCGACATCAACTGGCTCCTCTATCGTTGCGAGCGCGAGGAAAATGTGCCGGGGCTTCACCGTGCTCCCTACTACGTCCCACGTTACGGCGATCTGGTATTCTGCGGTCTGCAGGGCATTGTTTCGGTGATGCGAAACGTGGCACAGCATAATGATCTGGGCCACCCCGTATGCCACCATCTGCGCGAGGGTTTGTGGCTTCTTGACTATCTCTATCAGCGAATCAGCGCACAGGATCCCTCGCGACCGTCAAAACAATTGGATGCATTGTCGAGGGCGCTGAATCAACTCTTCCAGCCTATCTATGACCTCCCAAAGTACCTAATACCCGCAAACTTTGGCATGCTGGTCGGGTGTCTCTATCAGACTGTCATGGAGGAGGTAAGCCGACAGAATACCCGGGGCATTTTGAAAGCCTTGAAAGCTCGTGAGCATGCAACGAAAATCCAGGAATATAACATTAAGAGCTAGAAATTGAAATTTATAGTCCACAAGTTTTCAGGTGTGCTGTGAGGTCTGTTGATTAACTGGTTGTTTAAAATATTTTCCTAGATAAGATTGGTTCGATTGGATTTGCGGCTGGGATTTTCGTTGCCAAGGTCTCCGACGATGTTTTATGATTTGAATACAAAGTGGGCTACTTTTATTTTGTCTCCTCCGTTTTAATTCATTTCACTTTAACTAGATAAGGGACGTGCGACATGAGAACTTGGATAGGAAAATCCAGGGGATTGCACATATTTGACACCAGCAGAGAACGGGACATGCTGACGACATTCTATTTATAAAATTTTTCATGAGCTCAAAGCATTTTTTAAATTTATGTGAGGAACGTCTCACATCTTGTTTGAAAGCTGCAAATTTTTCGCACATTTACTTGGGTGCATCTCTTTTCCCTTCCTTGCCCCAAATGTATTTTTTAGCCTTCAGGAGACGCTGCAGCCTAGAAATTCACTTGCTGTGGCGTTAGTTCCACATAAACGAATGGTTGTATGCCCTTTTCGAAATTATTTCATATTTACCTAACAGTTTTAGTAGGAAACGGATTCCATGTCAAGAGGAGATGGCAAGTTAAGATATTGATCAATAAGGATGTCTTGGATTCACGTTGCTGTGTTTCTACTCATATGATTTCGAGCGCTGGTGTGGAAGTAAAAATGTCCTTGCGGTTAGGAAAACGGATTTTTCTGCAGACATGGAGTCGATTAATCGGATTTTTTTGGAAGTTCTCTCATCATTTGAGTGCTACTTGGTGGCTTTCCTTACGAGGCTTTTATAGAGATGATTTAAAGGCAAAATTTAATGATTGTAAGCAAGTACACATGAGGTTTCAGTACACGGCGATGACGAAATTCAAAATCTCCAAATTTTATGGAAAAGCACTAATTGTCACCAAAAACAGTTTAAATAGCCAAATGACGCCCTGTGCTCAAGATAACGCGGTTAAGGGATTTACAGCTTAGCTTCGTGCTTGGCTGTCAATAACGTTTGTTGTGAAGGTATTACCTATCGTTTATGTGAAAGTTGCGACCATTCACTAAAACACTTCTCCCTTCGCATTTTTTTATGTCTGTACCCCGATGTTCCCTATGTTGTATGCTTTTTAGTGGATTCATAAAAAACCAATTTTAAGGTATTGCTCTTCTGTAGCACTCTAAAATGCCTCCACGAGGGGTACTGAAGGATGTGTTACGAATCCGGCTACTTTAAAGAATAAATTCACAAGTGCTACAAATATTGACGACAGCCAAACTTATCACTTGAGGAGGGGTAACGAAATGTAGAATTCGGAGAGTACATTTTGGTTTTGCCCATTGGGATTGGTCATTATTGATGTTTCATTTTGAATCGAAGGGTAGAATGACTGTAATCTTTCCACTGATCATTGCTTTTTTTCTACCTTTATAGATAGCAGTGCGCCTGGGTAAGTGGGCAGAGCTGGGTTCTTCGACAGTGCGAAACCTGGTGACAGCTAGCCTTCAGCTATACGGTAAGGCTCCGAACGTGCGTCTGCCACCGGTACTGCCAGCGCCTTCGTTGAACGGACGTGACGACGACCCTGACCGCTACGTTTCCAGCCTGGCCGCAGGTCTGCCCCACTTCGCCGAGGGCATGTGGCGTAACTGGGGTCGGGACACATTCATTGCTCTACGCGGATGTCTTATCCTCACTGATCGATTTGAGGTGCGTTGTTCCCTGCATTTTTAGTAAAATCTCTGCCAGTAGGGAAAAAACATTAACATTTCAAGAGGCGTCAGCGCTATCTTGTTTTTACCCGCTCATATTATATCTATCTACCTCAATTTTGTTCACTAGCCAATTCGAGATTCGTTCATCTTCGGGACGTTTTGGTAATTAGCTAAGTCATTATCAGTACCGACGCTTTGAGGGCTATGATGGCCTGTTTTCATCATTATTAGTAAATGCTGTTAGTGGTCTGTTGCATTTTGGAGCCTTGAGGGCGGTGTAAAACTGAACTCCTTGTTAGTCGAAAATCTGAATGAGCTGATTTTAGGGACGTTTTGATCAAGATCTAACCCAGCACTTGTTTGAAGCGATGCTGATATGATCTATGCTTCTCTGTTAACCAGCTTTTCTACCGATGAATTGTAACATTTGCTTATTCCCTAGCTAATTCCCTTAATCGGTAGGTATCTAATGTTCCAGTGTGTCCAATTTTCATGGAGTTGTGATAAATATAATTGTAACCGTACTGAATTATCCGATTTTACTGACACCTCAAAGCGCTAGTCTCGAATCACGAGGTCGCTTTGTGAATATAGTGCATTTTTAAAACAAGATTGATATATGAGAAATTTGCGGCCGCAATTCGGTCAAATCTTTGAACATTCGCCAATCTGAGTATTAAGAAAGTTGACGAATTCCTAACTTTGGTTTACAGCAAGTGCTCTTTGTGGAAACGGTGCCCCAAGGCAAAGCCACTTGGTGGTATAGATTAACTGCATAACATTAAAGAGCTGTATTTTTCGGTGATTCTCTATACTTGCTACCAAGAACTATCGAGTCTCGCAGAATGCAAACATTTTTTTATTCATGCCATGGAGGTGGTCCCAATTTTGAGCCATTCAAATCTGGCCTTGCTCCATCGCTAGACGTTGCGCAGAGCTCGGGATTGCAGAAGTGACAAAAATCCGCCAATTACCACAGCTTGAGCCATTTACAGCAGACACATACCTCTGGCCTTTTATGTAGTGTTCAAGCAGCACGTAGGCGTAGTTTTGTCGATTTTTTAAGATGTATGTGGCATAAGCATGATATTTAAGTTTTGGCGGCTAAAGAAGGTTATATGGCCATAATTATCGTTCACCTGGAAAATAATCGGTTTGCAGTCACAGTGGCACGGTGTTATTGTTTATGTCGTTTCATCGCAGCTTTGTCACGACTAACGCAGCATTTAAAACTGATTAGACAAGTTTATTGGATTGGTGACTTTTGGGCGATACGAAATCTTTAGCCCCTTTTTCTTCGTACGAGGTGCAGAGTAAAATCTTGTGATTTGTTTTATCACATGCACCATGGCTTTACCAAAATTGGTAATCAAGCAATCAGAATTCCTCTATTCGTGTTCACCGAATCAGTTTTCTCTCCACAGGAAGCAGCTAACGCAATCCTTCAGTTCGCCTCCCTTTTGCGCCACGGTCTCATCCCTAACCTCATGGGCGATGGGCAATGTGTCCCGCCGCGGTACAATGCGCGCGACGCCGTCTGGTTCTGGCTCTACTCTATTTGTTGTTTTGAGGACGGAGTGGCGGCTAGCGAAGGCCTAGCACCTGGCCTCGGTGGAGGGAAGAAATCAATACTTTCGCGCCCCGTCTTCCGCTGGTTCATCACTGATACCACTCCAGGCTGGCCGGATGAGCGTGATTCGGTGAATATGGCCAATCCACCAGCCGACCGTGTGATGCCATTGTATGATGTTATGCAGGAGGCACTGCAACGCCATGTCACAGGAATTGAGTTTAGAGAGAGGACTGCTGGATTTGCGCTTGACTGTCAAATGGTCACTGAAGGATTCAATGTGAGTTGTGTGCTATTTGATGCATGAATTTTCTCGGTATTACTCACCTTAAGGATTTTAAAAATGGTCAAACCTGTTTGCATTACTGCGTTTATCCCTCTTAGTGGTAGACGTCAACGATTTCTCGATATCATGGGCGTGCTTGTTGAGGAAATGAATTAAAAACAGGAGAACTATTGCAGTTGAATGATGGGGGTTACCTGGTTAGCTTCCAACAATGACAGCAAAGTATGGATTTTATTTTTATGCTAAAAGCAAGCGTAATTTATGACTGAAATGCTGCGTTAAATCAAATTCTATCGGATAAAGATGAATGGATTGCACTTTTATTGAAATATCTGTTGTTGGTACTTGGTGTTTCGTTGCAGTTCATTCTTTTATCGAAGTGCGTTCAAAATTATGTAAATGTGTGAACTTTGCAGAAGAAAAATAAGGAAACTGTGTTTGTCAATCTGGTATGACTTTGACGATGGTAGAGTATTTTTGCGAAAAACCCAAAGCTGGACAACCCGTAGTGCAGAACAGCACAAAACCTCTTTTAGGCCTTCTTGATTTTCATATCTTGTGGAATAGGTAATTACTTGTGTTTCTTTTGCCTCAAATTTACAGAAAGGGTTTAAAAGTTTAAGGGACAAATACCTTAGTTTGCTTTGATATTTGTAATGCAGTGCCCCACACTTCTATGCTACTGTTATCAAATGCGGGGACGTAGAGGTAAGTCATCGGCTGAGGTTTAGGAAGGAAAGGAAGCGGTCATTATTTTGGCTATCTTATACATGGTGCCTTGTCGGTTTAAATCGTTTCCTTTATTCATGCTCTCCATGTAAATTCCCTCATAGCAAGTCCGACAATTAATTACACCGTAGTTCCAACGTGAGATGACCGTTCCACTCTCTTCTACGTGTCTTGATTTTTAAACCAGGTATGCTTCTAATGTACTTGTGTTTTAAGAAAAAAAATCGTTTTTGGGTTCTAGAAGCTCCGACATCCATCTGTGTTTAAGAGGTGATAGGTACCTTTTATTTCGTTTATTTTTGGTGCTGGCTTTTCCCAAGCAGATGCTACGATGAATTTTGCTATTTTTTCTGTTTTTGTCATGTTTCTGTGATAAGTGAACCCAAACATGAGTGGATGTATCACCTTAGTTATCGATTTCACGTTATAATTGAACTTTATCTTCACCTTGTAACTTGAGATGACCTCAGTGTTAAACTCAGGAGCACTGATTTTCTTCACCTGATTCACCACGGGCTTTGTGCGTATGTTTCGTGATGAATTTGATCTTGACTGCTGCCATGGCAGTTTTTTAAATAATGTTCCGAAAAACCTTTCACATCGTTGAGAAAACATTTCAAAAAATTCACTTAAAAGTTAAGATCACATGCATCTTAGGTAAATATATTTGTAGCCCTTAGGCTTACATCGAATTATCGTGAAAAATTATGCCAATAGAATCTATTAAATATCCACCACCCTTTTTAAACATTTACACAACCGGTAATCTCTCATTGCAAGCCAACTCCACCGGTCTTTACGTTGTAACTTCTGATGCTCTGTAGAATGACCATTAGGATTTGGTACGAATTTTAACTGAATTTTCCACTTTTGATTAATGTTGTGAAACTATGCGAATGGCGATAGATAAATGGAGTCTTTGAATCTAATGTTGATATTGTTGCTGTTGCCACCAATTGAAGGGCGAACCAGATGAGCATTTCCCAGAGTAATACGAAATCGTCGATTCAAATTTTTGCAATTTTAGAGTCGACTGCTAAAGTTTTCCCTATGTGTTTGACTTAAGCAAACATTTTTCTGATTTCTTTGGCACAAAACTCAGCACAAACACCAAGTATCATGATTTTACCATACCTTCGAGATGAGATTTATGCAACAATGCATACTAATTCAAAATCTTAGACAATTATTACAATATTCTATGGAAAATAATGGTTTCAAATGTGTAAAACGGGCTAGATAGTAGAGGAGTTTTAATGCACTTTGACCATCGAAATGAGATGGATAACACCATAACAGTACATCTTTGATGCCTTCCTGTTAGTGAGCCATCAAGACTTACGGGCAACACCATTTTAAAGCAAAGTTTTGTGCGAGCTCAGTGGAACGCGTAAGCTGATGTTTTGGCCTCCTGTTTCATCCACTTTACATCCATCGATTCGTTTTTCGTCTAACTATCTCGAATTCACTCTTGAATTCTTTCTTCATTAGGTCTTTCCATAGAGCGAATATTCTTGAATCAATCTCACTTTCACGCATCTATCCCCTCTTTCCGTAGGTAAAAGTCTACATCCAAGAGGATACTGGCTTCGTATGCGGCGGCAACCGTCACAACTGTGGCACGTGGATGGACAAGATGGGAAGCTCCGATAAGGCCGGCAACCGAGGCAAGCCGGCGACACCGCGTGATGGTTGTGCGGTGGAGTTGACAGGCCTTGCCTATGCGGTACTCAAGTGGCTGGAGCGGGCACACAGTATGGGTGGTAGTACCTACTACCCGCACGATGGCGTGGACGCCCCACCACACGCCACCACTGCTACGCCAAGATGGAGCTGGGGCGACTGGGCTGCCAAGATTAAAAACAACTTTGAGACCCGATTCTGGCTGCCTGAGAAGAGCATGGGAGGGGACACCTGTGGACAGATTGATATTCACCAAGGTTACTATCGTGATATCTGTGATTGCTCGAATCCCAATGCGGAGCTACAGCTGAGACCGAATTTCCTGGTGGCCATGACTGTGGTACGTGATCAGCATTTCTTTTTTAAATATTAGCGCACATACTGCCAATGCTTCAATGATTTCGGTTGGTAGCCTATGGTTGCATGAATTCACTAATTAATCCTTTGCGACCCAACTTTGTTAGGAATGAAAGGCGTCAGCTGTTAGTTTGGTTTTATTTTCAACTGAGGTAACTTCTTTTGTCTACAATTACTTGGCTCATATCTGAAACCATTTGAGTAATTTGTGGTATTTCGCCGTATTAAAAACTGGAGCCCCTTGCATAAATACTTGGGTTCCACTATCACATCCTTTTGCTAAACACAACCGAAAACCGGATTGCTCATTGGATCAACCGATTTCAGATTAGCACTTAAACATCTGTCGTTTTCGCAAAAAATCGACAAACTTTCAACTCATTGTTGATTAGCGTGAATGGCTAAGGTCTCTGACGGCATTAAATGAGTTATTCTTAACCGGTCCTGAGTCAGTAGCACAGTATTAGGTTGCATTCAATTAGGGTCTAATCGGAAAATAGTTGACCTTTTGAAAATCAACAAAGTAGATGTGATTTTTATGTTTCGTATTTGAGGGGATCTCTAAATGCGTATGTGTTTGGTCCCATCTCTTTGTCTCACTTTGATTTACAGGCGCCGGATCTATTTGACCCAAGGAACGCTTGGAAGGCTTTGGAAGTAACGAGAAAGCAGTTATTGGGCCCCCTGGGTATGAAGACGTTGGATCCGCGCGACAAAGATTACCGCTGTACCTACAACAACAGTGACGACAGTTATGACTACTCCATTGCGCATGGATTCAACTACCATCAAGTGAGTGGAAGTGAAAACAGAATATAGAAGATTTTCCCCAAATTTTACCCAAAATACGCTTATGGAAGCTGGTTCCCTCATTTGCTGCTGAGTAACCCTTAAAACCCAACTTTAGAGGTATTTTTGCAATCGGCGGGCTATTCAAAACCCGACATCGTAACATGAAAATTGAGAAGTTTGTAATTTGGAAAACAATTCCGTAAAGCGCTTGATGAATTGGAGCCAAAGAGTTAAGTTGTTTTTCCTCAAAATTTGGTCCAGAATTATTGTTTGGAGGCCGGTTCCAATCATTGTGTGAATTTTGAGAAGACTCAATAAATTTGAGTAACCAATGAAATCGAGTAATGGATCAAGAATATTCCAATATTTCACATGTATGTTGAAACGAGAATTGGTCACTTCCGTTTTCATCAAGAAGGTGAGTTGGAATTCGAACCTCGCTTGAAGAATTGAATCCGGTTTTTAACCTTTACTAAATAAGTGCGGAAAGTGGGTGATCTTGAGAACTAAATGCGGTTAATAGGCGAATCTGGGTCGTGTCCATTTTTAATTTGCTATCATCATTTAGGGAATTGGCCATGTTGAAATCATCTTGAGGTCTAACTTGGTAGATCTGCAGCAAACGGCATGCTGGTTTATCGTCATGCAAAATTTGTAGCGAATCGACGCTCATAAAAGTTTTCGCAAAAATTTGCTTGCAGTAACGCTAAAATTATTTCTAGCCTTTATAAAATCGGGCCTTAAGTCGGAACTTGCAATATTTCATTTACTAATCTGTTCAGAAGGCGTATCTTTGTCGAAATGTCATAATTTTACCACTCTTCGAAAGTTTCTTAACTCACTCTGTGACAAGTGATTCCGAATTCCCTATCGCAGTTACAGGTTTCTAGAATTTAGAAGACAATCTTAACTACATTGGGTAAAATCTAGAGTTTCGGCTGGAAAAAATTCAGATAATATCACTTATCCTAGGTGCAAACAGAATGTTCTACGGAAGGGGTTTAGAGACAGGTTCTTGTAGATGGACAGTTTCGAAGGCTTCGTATAGCCATTGCGGAAATACTGCCCTTAATGAAACGGTTTAGGTGTGATAAAATGTTTGTGCTGACATTATTCTCTTTTTCACAAATGTTTCAGCGCAGCATAGATAGTATCCTCTCTCCTTTTCCTGAAGTTAGGCGATCATAATGTGTCTTTTCAGCCATAAATGGTTTTAACTACCACGGTTTCACTTTGCGATTTAGTTTATCTGGAATTAAACAGGGGTTATTTTGAAAGGAATATTTTGGGGTGGAAACTTTCCCAAATACGATATTTCATATTTCATAGAAGGGACCTCAAAATTATGCTCCTTCTTTTATTTACAAAGAGAACCATTATTGAATTCTAAATTTTGGAGTTAGTAAGCGAATCGATGAAGTACCGTGCATTCTTCACCTTTGAAGGAACTTCCGTGTGATTGCATGGATAACCTGGTGTTCCAGGTCATGTCACGTGATGCCAGATTAAAAGTTCTACGGGCCTGCTTTGGTAACTTGGTCAAACGGCTCTTCAAATCTAGTACCCTTAGCGCTAAAAAAGCCGCATCTATTGGGATATTTTGATTCAAATAGAAATTATATTTATAATCACTGCTAAGGCCATACTATGCACAAATTGCAAAATATTAGCGTAAAGTCGTTTGTGCCTCGAACTTGTTTGCAGGTCACTTGCCATATTTATCACGTTCATGATCATCCAATTGCTTACCTAAATGTAAGTTTATTTAACAGATGGGGGTACTTAAATGCCTTCCCTTCTATCTTTGTAGAAAATTACAAAAGGTATTTTACTAATACTTTGTCGTCTATAGCTGCGATAGACCGATTTGAAATGTGTGTAGCACGTTTCGGCTTCTGTAGCGTCAAAGTGTGTATATGCGTTTGCTAGAGCCTTGAGTCTGCTTAAGAGATTGCGGATTAAAAAAGTTGACGCATGATTTTCAGACTGGTTTTCTTAAAAGTATGGAAAATTATTGAGATATTGCCATTTCCAGTTTCAAATAAAATTAGCACCAAGTAATTGTCTAATTTTGCAGCTTTATTACATTCAGTTATCGCCATCTAAACTTTAATAATAATTTTAAGCAGCATACAATTGAAGCACTGGCTGAAAGGCATTGTTAAACCGAAATGGTGTCCTACAAATTTCCTTTCACTGCATTTACCCTTTAAATCTCTTTTAACCAGGACACCTTGATGGCAAGAAAACTGAACCATATCAATTGCAACAAGGTAGTGACCTTGTTTGTTGCTTTGTTCATAATCGTTCTACACACAATCAGGGCATTAAACTAAATGAATTTTGGCTTTCCGAATCACAGTATTTGTTTGCCTCCCTGTTGAAAACTCAAATTTTTACAACAATACATTCACAAAGTGGAACAAGCACTGGCTGCATCCACTGTGACCTACTTTACAAAGGTCCTGAACATACGAATCTCACTTTCTTGGAAATCGCTTAGGCCATGGCTTCCGTCGAGTATAGAATGGATAGGATCGTTGTCAGCCATGCCGTTTGATTTTTCAGACCTACCACACAGATTTTCATCTTGTAAAGACTAGCTTCATTAATCGGTCTTTCAACTTATAAAAAAACTGGGGGTGATTAAATGCTTTTTCACCTTTTCACAGGGACCCGAATGGCTCTGGCTGACGGGCTACTACATCCGTGCCAGACTGATCATGGCGCAACGTCTGGCCGACTTAGATCCCTCCACGGCTTCAGTTCGAGCACAGGCTGTGCGTGAGAGTCAGGAGATTTTGCTGCGTCTCAACAACCATATCCGAGCCTCACCATGGAGGTCACTACCCGAGTTAACCCAGGTCAATGGGGAGGTGAGCTGGCAGTGCCATTTGGGTCTTTATTCTTGCATTGCATCAACTAGCTGACTTTCCCGAAATTCCTATCAGTCTTGACTTTGTGGATGTTCAGGTATTCTCAGACGTTATAAGGCATTCTACTTTGGAGGTGGTTTTATTACCGACGTGTAAGAGGACTAGATGATTGGAAGCATTGGTAGAATAATCGGAGTCTCTATTCACTGTCTTAGAGGCTGCACTGCGGAAGTCTGGTTTATCTAAAATTTGGTGCCCAGGGTTGAACAATTTCTTTGAGTTAAATTCATTCTGGAAACCAAGAACTTTTCGTCAAATCATTTGTCTAAAGCCAAGGCCATTTAATGAAACGTGCCGTAATATCTAGCAGATACCCCATTTTCTATCGCCATTTTCACTGTGATCGGATAGTTCATTTTCTCAGCTTCTTGGAGGACAAGGAGGCATCTATGTTCATTTACAAATGTACATAAATGCCTAAGTTCAAGAGACTGGAAAGATCGATGTAATTGTGTGTAAAAATGGTTTAAAACTCATCAGTGTGCTACATCTACTCGATGATATGGTGGCATGGTTTTTTTGCAGTTTTGTCCAGGTAGTTGTGCCTCACAGGCATGGAGCGTCGGCACAGCAATTGAAGCCATCTACGATCTCCTCGAGACCAATGCCCGTATGCATGGTTTACCGTTCCCCCCGGCCTAACTACATTTTCCCATAGTTTTTTCTCCCTGTTCCCTTTTTTCCTGATTTATCCTATTTTTTGGTTTGTTCCCCATTTATCTCATGTTCTGAATCCTGTTCCCGTTTTGACTTTCGCGTTTCCCTCATCTTTTGTATCGCAGACTTTTACGACATATTTATCGTTTAACTTTACAATTGACCAATCATGCACATGCCTGCAGCTGAAATGAGCAACCTACTTGATGCAAAAACTGTGGTAATGAAGGACCGAAAATCAAGTGAGGCGGCAAGCGTGGCGCCCTCTACGTCGCAGGTCTACGTGGGTGGACCGCGCATTACCGACCCTGCACTCTTCGCTTCGGGTAGTCAAGGCGCCGCATCAGTTCGGGTGGCCGTCTACAACGACCAGTTAAGAATCCTTTGCAATGTCAGCTGAGACACGAAAGTGACGACGATGAAGCTAACCATGATGATGTCTTTCACTGATTGCTTTTCACCTCCCTTGTCTGCCTACTCTTACTCTCTTTAGACTCATATCCGTCTATTTTGCCCACTCTTGTCACCTAGCTCCATTTAGATGCCTTCGCCCTGTACGCGCCTTTATGAAATGAAAAGAATGCTTTCATTTCATAGGAAGGTGGTCTATTTGGCTAACACCTGGAGGTGGTCAGGTGCATTGCGCCCAGCAATGGATGCTATGCTTTTAGCAGCTGATTTTAGCTTGTAATGCTTCGAAATATTGTAGCACTTTGTATTTGTCAAAAAGGATTAAATCATTTGTGCCATTTGGAGTATGAACACATGCTAAACCATATGCTTAAGCTTGCTATCAAATTGTGCTCCTTGAGATTTGTGAGGATCAGTATGCTACTTTTTGAGAATGAGTAGGGTTTTCTTGTATTTGGAACAGCTCGTTTTTTACTTCGAAACTAGGGCGAAATTACCTATTTGCTTGCGACATTGCAACGGGGTCATAATTCGTTTTGCTAAAATAACCTAAATTAAGCTATGAGGCTCATTGCTTACATAGGCATTGCATATATCTCTTAGCAAAGGCGGGTTTGTCAGTTATCGCTCTATTACTGTTCTTTTAGGGTATGATTTTACTACTCCGTATACATTCATGAATGTTTCATTAAGGTACGAGAAGTTGATACGGTTTAAGTTTAGAAAGAGCATCCTGGCACCTCCAATCATAACCATTTCCATTGTCGATATTTCAAGCAAATAGAATATTTAAGGCTATGCATTTAATCTACGCAAAATTTAGCATTCTACAGGTTATGGGTAATTGAGTGAAAAATTGGCTAGTACAAATCAAAGGGTTTATCTTCACTTATCTTTTGCATATGCTTTTCATTTTTCTAATGCAAAGTATTCAACTCTTGTTAAGAGCTCCAACTTCACTTTGCATATTTTAACAAGCATAGTGAGCGGAATACGAGCGCTTCTCAAATGCTACCTACTTTTACAAAAACTTTCAATGTTGATATCAGCAATAAATTCATAGAGGCTCGACCAAAGATTTGAAAAAAAAATATTGGCAGATGCACCAATTGGACTAAAGTTTATCCGTGTTTGCTGACGCGAATCATGGTTGCAATCGGAAGCGGTAATTTTTCTTTGTGTAGCGGGGGTCAAAACTGACATCTTAGGGGCCCTATCAGAGCAATGAAACGCATTGGGACTGAACCCATTTTTCGCATATTTTATGCAGGTTGTTGCATCAGCTGCTTTTTTCTATACTATTGGAAAGTTCTATTATAAATAACAAACTTTGGGGCTCTTTAAAATAAGGCTGAAATAAACGCCTTATAAATATGCTTTAATAAGTCGGTTTACATCTGCAAATCATTTGCTGTACTTGAGAACAGAGTGGGTATAACGGTAGACACTAATTTGATTCACGCTAAGAAGTGGCTCTTTATTCTGGAAAACTCTTAAAGAAGAAGTGGAAAAAAAATAAAGTCCCGACTGGCTCGCCTAAATTATTCCGAAGGTGAGACAAAATTAATTGTACTGCTTGCGATGGAACCAAACAACAATGTTTTGGCTTTGTTTAATGCTATGGAGTAAGTATAAGCGAACCGAGGGTTTCCGGTCGTTATAAGTAAATGGATTTATGCCCTTGATAAATCGACGGACGAAATCATTCATTCGCTAATTTTAACGTCTCAATAGTGACAATTAAATAATTGGGAGCATGAGTAGATGGATATTGAGGTGAATAGCTAGAAAGTGATATAGGTGTACAGATGGAGACAGCTTTCGATGAGTATTTTTGAATTATTTATTAGCTAAAAGCTTTCAATATTTCCTCCCGTTCCCCCTTTTCGATCAAGTGCGCTTACAGAGTACTGGTGGCGTATTAAAGTTAGACCCGAAAATATTGTTAAAAATGGCATTTGTTGCCATAAGAAATGCAAATCGTCATAGGGTGGACATACAACCTAACTCATTGCCTGATGTACAGTGCAAATGACTAGTAACCATTTGATTACTGTAAAACTTTACGGCGAGGAATTGGATAAACCATCTCGCATAGGTAAGAAGGTACATAATAGATCAAGGTGAATCGTCTCATGTCCAGAAAACAATCCGTGTCTTGGATGATTGCGAGTTGTAAAACACAGAGGTTTCCTATCTGCCCAGCTAAGACATGTACCAGAAGAACTTCTGCCGCTTAGAAAAGTGGTGTTCGTGGGTTGTTCAGGAACATCAAATTCTGCGTGGTTAATAACTGTTTACCGCCGTCAAAATTTCAGATAGCCTGGTTCCTTCAAATCTGTTTCCTTTGCTGTGAAACAAGGTGGTTCAAGAAAACGCCGACTAAAATAACAATGCCAACATTAGTTGCTCTCTATTAGATCGCCTCACAGCGAGCGTTTATGCTCCATCGAGATATAAAAGGAAAATCGAATAGTCTATTATTATACAATCTTAGATTGATAACGTTGTTTAATTAATTCACTATCTTCAAATAAGGCATTTTCTAAAATACAATAGCGGCAACAGTGCCAAAACGTTGCTACAACTTAAAAAATTTAAGAAAAATCTTGGAAACTACCGAGAGATTGGAGAAATACGTGTTCCTCAACTTGGAACAAACTGTGCGATATGCCACATTTGGCAAAACTGGCTTAAAGAGATTCTTAATAATTAGAAAATACATAGGAGTATAAAAGTAAATCAAGCCAAACGTTGACTCCCAAACGAGGCGGTTTGCTGAAAAAAAATAAGCTACAAGGGACTGGCACGGATGTTGGGGTGGCCTTTGAGGCATAGTCTAAAAAAGGCCATTGACCAATGGCCAAGGGTTAAGCAATCAAGATTAGCATTAGTTGATTACAAAGCTTTTGCATCATTAATTTGTTTGTCTTGTGCTAGTTTGTGGCGCGGCCACAATAATGTTAGCACAGCTGATCTCGACCAAGATGCTGTCGGTTCGCATACAAATACGCAACACTGGATTATAGTCGACAATGCTGACGCTTCAAAACTCTCTCATCACAAATGCAGATTTGTGCATCAAATGTGCCACGCATGATTGGACCGTTGGTGTAGGCAGCACAGACACCGAACCTCACATCTGACATCGTTGGTTCAATTGCGTTTGGCAGCTCCACGTGTGCCCGGAATCGTGGCAGGATGTAGTGTCGCACGTTGAAGGGTATCACCTCCCTTTGATGCCTTACACGAACTTCTATCCTCCACTCACCCTCCTTCGCATCGCTGATGAGTTTGTACACCAGATGCAGAGCGTCTGGTGGTTGCACGTCCTTCCAATGGTGCACAATGTTATTGAGTGGATCCCTCACCTCAATGGAATCGAAGTGTGGTGCCTGCATTCGTCTCTCACGTTCAGCTGATTCGATGCGCTTTAGTCTCCGCCTCTTCGGGAACTCTCCAACAGCTTCATAGATGGGCCATGTGGAGGGTCCAGAGTGTGGTAGAATGTGACGACTTGTGAGCACGATAAGGCGGAATCTCACTTCTTCTCCAGGGCGATAGATTGGTTTGTCCGTCTCACCCATGATCACGGTGAATCGTTGCACCAGTTGAACACTTCTAGTAACGCTTTCTTGCATCAGTCCGTCTCCATTCTCACAGCTATCGGATGAGCGGTGGAAGTAAGTGATTTGAAGATTGAAGTGGCTTCCAGGTTTGAGTTCGATTGGTACGTAGTACTTCAAATCGTATGTGTATCTGTCCTCAACTATTGATTTGTTGCCAACCAGTCCGTTGAAAGTTGTCAGTCTAGATTTTAGCGTTAGGGCTCTGACATTTGCTAAAAAATAAGTCACAATGCGTTAGCATAAAGCTCCTGTTTGATCCCTTCAAAAATCATGCCACTTATAAGTCAGGAATTTGTAGAGGGAACTAGCAGATCTTTTTGTTTGTTGAATTTTATTTCAATTTTTAACATATTCCTTGCATTTCAACTAGCACCAAACCCTTGTACTCTTTTTCTTTTTAGTTTTTTTTGCTTTTGCTGAGTACTTTGGACTTCGGAATGCTAGATTTGGCGGAAGTTTTTTAGGCGGACACATATGGTCATTAGTGTATGGTGACAAAATGATGGACAGTGTAAGTATGATTTCTGTATTCATAAATGCATGCCTTGAGATCATTTATTATTTATATGGCACAAAATTTAGTCTTACATTATAGGTAATTACCACCCTTTATCTCTGCAATAATCAAAAGTTTTGATTTGCTTATTTTGAGCAAAGTATTTACCAGCACCTGAATTATTCGCTAAACACGAATGTTATTGCAACAATTGCTATTACCTGCATAAATTTTTAATAGCAAAGACAAAAAACATGAATAACACAATTTAATAGTCAAATTTCCAGTGCAACAAAGTCTTGCAGTACTTTATGCAATCATAACTTTATTTTAAAGCAAGAAAATACAGCCTACGGCCTTGCTTTTTAAATTATATCCCCAGTTACAGTTGTTAAGCATACAATGCAATTGCTTGGTGACTTTAAAATTGTAAATAACTCTTCGTTTTTTAAAAAAGTTGAATAAAAATATTTTAAAGCATGCGATAAATACTACATTGCTTTACTTCTGAAGACCTTTTAGTTACAAGGGCTAGAAATGCATACGAATAACCTTACCACTCATCACTTAAAGTTTAAGTGATATTTTGGTTCCCATATCCGTTTGTGCATGCCCTTCTAAAAATTTCTTAAAAAAAATTTAATTTTAGGGTGTGTGTAGCAATAAAATGAAAAAATAAAACAATGAGCCTGTGATAGTCAAGCAATTTAGCTACCGATGCTAAAGAAAAGGCTTTATTGCCCCCCTTTATTAGTTCTTCTGCACTGCAATGTTAAAAGTAACTCGAGGCTACAACATCAAGAATAGCAGTTGCAATGTTAGGAGTTGTTGCTACTTTCTTCTCTATACGCTGAAAGTAAATCCTCTCAGAATGCATTCGTAATGGTAGCAAAGTGCCCAAGTTTTGAGTTATTTGATCAATTCAATCTATTAAAAAATAGACAAAAGCCTTTTTTCTTTAAAACTGATCTGAGAATCCCAACTACATTTTTACGTGACGGCGCAAGACCTCATCATCTTAATGCTACAATACAAACGATAAGAATCTTTGCACCATGGAACGGGAAGGGATGTCATTCGAGAGTGCCTCATATCTACCTTTCGTACTGCACCTGACACTAGTATGTTAAATCCTCTGGAACTGAAAGCGGAAGTAAAGTGCAGGTGGCAAGAGCTAAGATGTCTTTAACTATGGGGAATAAATTTTACCTGAAATTGAAAGTCGTTGCAAGTTTGCACCTTTGTAAAGAAGAACAGGTTGCAACGCCAATTGTCCTATCCAAAAAAAAGGCTTAAAGAACCCTTCTCTAGCCATTTTGAAGTTTCCAAGTCAAGGTTTATTACGCTACGAAAAGCATTTCAAATTCGCTGAAACTTTGAATATACTAGGAGCTTGCGAAGTATTATTGCCTTCCGTCACACTTTTTGAAAAAGAAACAATAGTGGAAACAATAGTATTATTGCAGCAATAAAGATCAGTCGATTGCTCCAATGTAAATACGAGAGTGGTTCGATGACATCTGCTTTCGTGCGATTTTGAAATGCTTGCTAAAACGTCAAGGTCACAGGTCGCTTGATTCATTTAAACCATTCATTTTTGCTGTGCAATAAATGAACCCCAGGAATGACCAAACAAAATGGTATTGCTAACATCATAGGATTCATTCAAACATTCAAAAGGGGCATTCTAGCGCAGGTTTCTTTGCAGTAAATAGTTAAAATTCTTTGGATTATGTAAATGGGCCGGCGCTGATTAGATAATATAAGCTTTGTTTTGAATAGGAAACCTCCCAAAATACTATGGTAGCATGGGTGATGCTAAATACTGTAAAGAAATACCTGTCCTTTAACTTGCGCAAGCTGTAATCAGATATTCGGTGTCACGTTGAAAAGTTCTGAGAGGGCATGAACAAACGGAGCACATATACAAGAATGGAGGCATATTAAAACAAAGGTGTATGTCTGCACAAAGCAGCTAACGGTGTTTCGATGACGTTTACATCCGCCTCATACAAGTATTTATCGCTGGATGAATCAATGATACATGATTTGACCCGCTTGTTTAATTTGCTTGTTCTACACAAAATTAGTAACCAATGGTTTGGGTTTTGGTCATTTAAATTGGCAGCAGATATTTACAGCACCACGATTTTCCTGGGATCTTTGGTGTTTAGTCGTGGAATCTAAATTTTTAGCACTAACACCGGCATGAATAAAGCATGAAGTTATTTGTTGGGAAAGATGTGCCCACAATAGGTGAATAATGGTAACTCACATAAATGCTAAGAATGAGCCATCTAAGAGCTCTTACGAGACCATTGTTTGTAAGCAGCGGATTACTTTAGGCGTTCCTCAATACACTGACTTCCCATTCCGACTGATTGCATATTATAATGAATTGTATTTAGCCGCAATGATAGGCCACTTCCTTTATGAAAATGTCATTATAAGTCTGTACTAAAAGAAATTTATTTAAGGAATGAAATCTTTTATCTAAATTTTACCTAATAATCAAAAGATAACAATTTGTGGAGACTACGTGTTTAAAAATGACATATCTCATTGTTAGTAGGAGTCCACGGAAATGAGTCACGATACTCTGTTACATTGCATTACCTTTCTCAACCAACCTTGCTTCATTGCAGTTCGGCACTTCTTGGCGTCACCTTTCTAATAACGAAACACTGTACCAGTCACCAGGTCACCTGTCACCTATATTTAGATCCGTAATCGTTTCTATAGTCACTTGTCAAAACATTCGCAACACCAGTTCATCGTACATTTCCTTTTATTTCATAGAGGTAACCACAATGAAGAGAGAGTGCTACAATTACGAATGTTTTGAATAGATTGAAATCCCGACTACTATTAGACCGGTAATTCCTATTCAACAAGATAAATAAATTAATTTTAACAATTGGTTAAAGAAAATCACTGGACAGATTTTGCCCAAAGTTATTGGAGTTTTTTGTAAATAATCCCTTTATGACATGCACTGCTAAATTATCTGAATCACTATTGGGATTTAAAAGAGGACTATCAATGTTTAAGGATTTCTTTCTTTGTCATTTTTAAAAAAATATGGTAAATGAGACGCAACTCTTCCAATGTCCTCTCTTCCCATAAATTGCATTTAGGAAAATGTCGTGGTCAAAAATGAACCCATTATTTTGAGATACCGAGGAACAATGTGCAACAATTTATACTTTCAAGAGATTCCAGTTATTTCTTTAATCGACGGCTGCATGATTTGTTCGAGTAGGCAGAGCTGTTCTCTTCATGATCGAGATGCTGATGACCAATGAAATCAAAGGCAAGACACAGTAACCAATTAGGAGGCTGCAGTGGGTGGTATCGATGTATATAAACATGGACATGATATTAGGGCTGCATTCGAGCCAACATGCGAAGGCGAGAATGGCTGCTGCTACTGATGTTGTGGGCAGTAAATACAAGTCTTGCGTTGAGTCCATCAAGGCTAAGAGAGCATGTCGGCGTAAGCGACACTGTCATAATCTCCCTACCCCACAAATTGTTCATTGATATACCTAACAGAATCATCATTCAATCGGAGAAGCCTATTTGGAAAGTGATCATAAAAATGATTATATACGGTATCCTGGCGCCAAACGACGGATTGACAACTTTCGACCGACTGGTTGGCAACAAATCAATAATTGAGGACAAATACACATACGATTTGAAGTACTACGTACCAATTGAACTCAAACCTGGAAGCCACTTCAATCTTCAAATCACTTACTTCCACTGCTCATCCGAAAGCTGTGAGAATGGAGACGGACTGATGCAAGAAAGCGTTACTAGAAGTGTTCAACTGGTGCAACGATTCACCGTGATCATGGGTGAGACGGACAAACCAATCTATCGCCCTGGAGAAGAAGTGAGATTCCGCCTTATCGTGCTCACAAGTCGTCACATTCTACCACACTCTGGACCCTCCACATGGCCCATCTATGAAGCTGTTGGAGAGTTCCCGAAGAGGCGGAGACTAGAGCGCATCGAACCAGCTGAACGTGAGAGACGAATGCAGGCACCACACTTCGATTCCATTGAGGTGAGGGATCCACTCAATAACATTGTGCACCATTGGAAGGACGTGCAACCACCAGACGCTCTGCATCTGGTGTACAAACTCATCAGCGATGCGAAGGAGGGTGAGTGGAGGATAGAAGTTCGTGTAAGGCATCAAAGGGAGGTGATACCCTTCAACGTGCGACACTACATCCTGCCACGATTCCGGGCACACGTGGAGCTGCCAAACGCAATTGAACCAACGATGTCAGATGTGAGGTTCGGTGTCTGTGCTGCCTACACCAACGGTCCAATCATGCGTGGCACATTTGATGCACAAATCTGCATTTGTGATGAGAGAGTTTTGAAGCGTCAGCAGGTGGAAGGGGAGATGTTTGTGAAGGACAAATGCATTGTCGACTATAATCCAGTGGTGCGCATTTGTATGCGAATCAAAGGCATCTTAAACGGAACCAGCTGTACAAGCACTGCAGTGAACATGTTACAATTGGCGAAAAATGAAGCAGTAAGATGGAATGAAAGATTAGGCATATTTGTGAACGTAGTGGAAGAAGGCACGACTTCTTCAGTTTTTACTTCCAGGATTACCAAATTTCGAAGATGGATGGAACCAGAAATTGATCTGATTCTCCCCAATACTTATAGAAATGGCTTGCCAGTTGTCGGCCAGGTGGTTTACAAAAATTCGGTGAATACAACAGACGATGTGTTGGAGGTGGTTGTGAGTGAGATTTTCTATTCATGCTATTATGGGTGGGAATCCATAAACAATAACCAAATCAGTGTGTTTCAATTTCCTGTTAAACCAGGAATAGAAACTTATGACCTCACAATCCTACCTCTGGACCTTGAAAATCCAATTCGTGTGACAGTTCAGCGAGTAAGCAGAGCCGACTATCCACGTGAGGATTTGCTGCCTCTGAGTGGCGACAGCCGACAACAATTCTGGTGGCTGCCTCGGCCGCTTCCTTTGATGAATTTAAAGGCATCTAAAAGACTGGACCTATGGGATGATAAAAAAGGGTTCGCGATTCAGGTCATTGTAATGAACAGTAGTGTTGTTACTTGTCCCGGGAGCGTAAAGTTGCAAGTACGATCAAACAAAGCTCTCCACAACAACACAACTTTAACGTTGCAGTTTCTTTCTCGAGGTCGACTTACGACGCGAACGCTCAAGCTGGAGGCTGACTATTCATGCATGCCACAGGAATACGGATTTGGACAATACGATTGTAGTGCAGGGAATGAAAAAGATTGTCCTGAAGGGTGGATTGGAGCCAATTGCCAGACACCTGTTTACGATGGCAATGGATACGAAAGTGGTAGCATGAGCCTGGGATCAGACTGCTGTTTACGCAAGCTAGGTGGAAAAAGCGCCCCTGTCAAAATTACAATTGGTTCAACAAGGGGAAGAAATACAGACAGTGCTTTACGAAAAACATTCTTTAAACACAAAGCCACTCTGGAATTGGATGGAGATTTCGGACCTGAATTTCGCGCCGTAGCGTACGTTTTTAGGGATAGCCAAATGGCTTCCGACTACGTTAAAATAGGTGGCCTTCAAGGTTGTTCTTCACCGGCGATGGCTGAGACTGAGCACGGAGGAAGTTTTCAATTCGATAAGCAAATTGTTGTTCCTGGAGAGAATGTTAATATCTTCTTGAAATTAGCACCTGGGAAAGAGGGTAATGAAAATGCTACCAACTTGTGTCTCCTTAGTATGGTAGATGTCTCTTCGAAGCAGTTTGACTCAGCAAACTTTCGCCGAATTGATTTTGACGCATTTGTTGGTCTGCTGACAAGCAGCCAAATAGAAAAACACGAGGTCGGAGTTCAAGGCACCAGAGACGCCTATCAAGCAGCAGGGATGGACTTCATTTTAATAGCTCAGAAAAGTAAGATGTATACACCAAGATACTGCCCGTCGATTGTTTACTCCACATACACGCCTCCAGGGATGCCCCTCACAGGTCCTATTGGTCCTATGGGTCCCCTCGTTACACGCCGACCGGATCACGTGAAAGGTGGTATCATTCGTCATCGGAAAAAAACTCCAAGCAGAGTTCCACAAATTCGAGATTTCTTCCCTGAAGTGTGGTTGTTTGAAACAGCAAAATTGACTAATGCAAGTCTCACCAAGTCGCTCACCGTACCTGACACTCTCACTACATGGGAAGCCAACGCAGTTTGTTTCACGGCAAAAAGAGGCTTGTGGATGCCTACGAAGAAATCCCAACTGACAGTTCGAATGCCCTTCTTCGTAGAATTTACTCCACCCCTGATGGCACGACGAGAAGAAGTGCTGCACCTACCAATAAGTGTCTTCGTGTATCCCGAGATCGCTACAGACCCCACTACGATTATGATGATGACTACGACCAAGGCGGCTAATGATTTGGGGATTGGCGTTGGTGGTGATAATGCCCCTCGGACATGCCATGGGGTAGAGGTGAGTGTGGAGACGGATATGCGGGACTGGCGCGCAGTTGGTGCCAACGCCTTCACTACTTGCATCTGCAATGGAGACCTGAAGCAGACATTCTACCTATCCCTCCGTCCACTTCGAGTTGGGCACCTAAATGTCACTGCCAAGGCTATCGCCCAACGCCACAGCTGGGTATGTGGTGACAACGGTAATGGCTTTGATGGCTGGAGTCGAGGACATGAGGCTGTTACAGTAACTGACGCGGTCCGACGTTCAGTACGTGTAATTGCCGAGGGTGTTGAGAAATATATCACCCTTGGTGGCGCTTTTTGCACGTCCAAAGGTAAGTTTTGCCATCTGTCGTCGAGCCCAATAACTTAGGGGTTACATCCCCTCCCATCGTTTAATTCACTATCCTGATGAGCTGCATTTGAAACTGCACAGGTCAGAGTGGTTTCTGAGGCATGCCAAATTCACCTTTTGCCTTCTGCCATTGCCATATGCCTAATTCCAACATTAAATGATTTGTCTGCTTGTGTAGAGGGCCAGGTATGCTAATAAGTCGACACATACATATGTGGGTGTGTGATCAATGGAATTACATCGCCCAAATCTTTCGTAACTGAAAGTAATAAATCATTAGGCATTACAATCTGATAAAAAAGCTGGGCCTCTGGGCAAGTGCTGTGTTCCCTCTTGTCTGATTATTCCACCTTCCTAAAGATATCCCGTT
Organism: Taenia hydatigena; assembly: GCA_036345935.2. Taxonomy (NCBI): domain Eukaryota; kingdom Metazoa; phylum Platyhelminthes; class Cestoda; order Cyclophyllidea; family Taeniidae; genus Taenia; species Taenia hydatigena. Next base: position 16,069,101 of record JADWOT020000003.1, read on the forward strand.
GGTCATTGCTTGGTCCAGAGCTATCACTAGCCACAAAGTGCATTAGTAATTCCATCTACGAGAACCGAACTATCTTAGAATCTGTTTCCTGACCTTTTAGCTTGGGCCCAATTACAGTTTAAAAGCAGTAGTGTGAGTACGATAGTGTTTATTAGTAATCATTTTTCCCAAATAGGAACCAAGTAAATTGATTAAGTCAGGTTCTTTGAAACATGACGAGTCATACTCTGACGTGACGGCATACAGTGGAACGTGGACAGTAGAATGTGAATATCAGGCATTTCATTCTAAGATGTGCCTAATACAAAACTGCCTTTTTGCATGAAAATGTGCGAACCTCTTTAACATCTGACTAAATAGTCGGTCGAATGAATCAAAATAAGACCCGATGATAGCTGCGATCAGCGGTGGACTACCTCGGTGCAGGAAACGCTGAATGATTTTGCGTAACAGCTGCTTTAAATCCTGGCTTCATGCAGGTCATCGTTCCGTTAAATGTTTATTTGACTCCATGCGTAAGTAGGATTCCGATTTTATTATTTCCGACAATCTGAATCGCATTTGCACTTTTCTAGTTTGTTAATCTATTGCTCCATATAAAAGCCAGTTAGATATTTCTTCTCATAGAGTAATTCGATGGGCTTATCTATGCTACCACTAAGCATCTCCATATACTCCGATGGAAACTCATAAGGCAAGTTGTTAGGTACAGACAGCCCGAGGCTGAATCCTCCCCAAACTTTTTAAGGTAAAGTAGTTGATCACATTCCACGATACTGTTAAAAGTGTAAATGTTCCTAAAATGCCTCTATAATATACAAATTGCTCAATTCTACTGCTCCCTTAAAGACGCAAATTCCATTTTGCAATTACGCACATGCGTAACAGACCTTGAATGAGTATGCTTTCTCCCTAAACTAATAATATTTTTCTACTCAATGAATAATAAAAATGATTAGAATATTTTAACATTTTGAACGCGTAATTGAAAGCTGATGGAGGAACCAGGCTAAAATGGTTCGCAAACTACTGATTACGCTATACTTTCCTGTAAAACTGACAAGTGAATAGAAAATTGCGGGTAGTCTCAAAAACTCAGCGCTTTTGTCCCTACTTCTTCACACATTTTCTGACCACTTTATAACATGAAGAAGTTATTTAAAATCTTTATTGAAAGAACCAATATTCTCCATTTTGAATTTTCTGCTACGTGCTAACATCTTGCATTTTTTTTGGTGAAATGAGGGACACGACGTCTCGTGGCAACTGCCACAAGCTAATTTCTTTTTACCTTCATTCAAAATGAGTTATTCTAGCACATCCAGTACAAGTGGGTCAAATATGTTATGAATGATGAATCCATGTATTAAAGAATACTGCCGTATAAGTTTAGTATTTACGATAACATCAGATGTTTTCTAGCGTAAAACCAATTTAGAAACGTGATAGCCAGTATAATTAATCTGCTTGAGCAGATTTTGATGCGAAATCTGTTAAATAGTTTACGATGGCTTAATGTGTTAATCATCGCGGTAAAAAGTCCTCGCATTAAATAAAGAAAATCAAAGCTCGTGCGTCCTAACAAAAAATGTAAGCATACAGTAATTTAGCAAGCTACTACACAATTAGAAAGATGAGAAAATGTTTTGCATTGAAATTTAGGGTTTCAAAACCAAAGGCTGTAGTAGCTGGTAAAAAGAGCCCACCAAAGTAGAACAAAGAGACAGGCATTGCGCACACAGAAAGTTATGGATATGTGAGGATTCACTTTAAAAGAGGAAAATTAGTAGAAATGATTAAATGATTGAATGTTGCGAATAAGCAACGAAGGGCGTAATTCGCTTAGGGCAAAATAGAAGTGATACTTTACTGCTAAAATGGCACCTTTTTTAGGGTTATTAAAGAAGGAGCAGGAGGTGATGATCTCACTACCAGACAACCAAATCGTTCAAGGTTCGCTTCGCAGCTACGTAACAGTCAGTGGCAACGTAGTTGGCCGAGCGTTGGCCAATCTTGACAATCTTATTCAAATGCCCACCGGTTGTGGAGAGCAGAATATGGTGAAGGTTGCGCCAAGCGTCTATGCGCTTCGCCATCTCCTCTTTAATCATCAAGACAACAACAGCAGTAAAGCAGAGAATTCTCGTTACGATCGTATAATTAGAAAAGCTGCAGCGTATATTTTGAGTGGCTTTAAAAACCAATTGAACTATCGTCATCCCAACAATGGTGCTTTCTCAGTATTCGGCCCGCGCTATAGCACTAATGGAAGCACCTGGCTTACTGCTTTTGTCTTCGAGGTCTTCAGTGAGGCCGAAAAATTGCCCATTGTCTCCATTGCGGGACAGCCACTAAACGCTTACCCCACCCTTTCTAGCGCTTTCGATTTCCTTCTCAGTCAACAACGGGCTTCCGGAGATGGATGCTTTAAAGAGGCCAGCACCCGCTTTTTGCCATGGGTGCAGAGCTCCAACAAGGTTGAGAATCGACTTCAACTCACTGCACATGTTCTTGCAGCACTCGGTTCCGCCAACACTGCACTAAAAGAAGCCAAAGGTGAAGCATTTAGAGACTGTGTGCGTTCCGCTATTAGGTGTATAGAGTCGACTGCGCAGCATCAACCCTTCCTTCACTGGCCCACCCTCCTGTTAGCAAAGGTCGTTCGAGCCACTAAAGCATTCCGACGGGAGGCCAACCCAACAATACGCGAGGCGATGATCACTGAATTGATAAGACGATCAAAGCTAGAATCGACGATTAGTGGGTTTTTGAGATGGTGGCCGGAGTCCGCGTCTACAATGGCCACAGGAAGTTACTACACCAAGGTGCTTAATCTGGAGACCACCGCATACGCTTTGCTTGCACTCAGTCCCATTGACCTCTCTCAGGAAAACCAACTGGCTACAATAAAATGGATTTTACAACAGCAAAATGAGAATGGAGGCTTCTACTCTACAAAGGATACAGTAATTGCACTGCGCGCACTAACACAAAGTGCGGACACCTTCCCTTCACCCATGCAAACTACATCAGTAGCAATTCAATCCATACCAATACCTTTGGTCAATATTCAAGTAGAGGTTAGTAAGGAGAATCAGTTGGTTGTGCACACCTTTGAAATTGGAGCACACAATCAAAGCGACGTCTCTGGTCTTCAAATAAGCATCGAGTCGCCAAACGCAGTCTGCGTTTCTATCTACTTCACTACAATTTACAATGTTCCAAAACCACAAAGCCAAAAAGATATATTCAAATTAAAGATCTCTGTTGATCAGGGTGATAGCAATGCCACAGTGGCTTGCACTACAGCTCTTACTACATTATGTTTGCACTCTGTACGTGCACAATTCACTGGTATGCTTCTCGTGATTCTACATTTGCCTAGTGGCTGGACAGTGGCAATGAGAGAGTTAGAAAAAGTACCTCTCAATGCAGAGTTGCGGAAGCTTGAGTTTAACGTCGAGAAGCAGGAGCTTAGCGCCTACTTAAATGGATTCTCGTTTGAAGGTGGTGATGCAGAGAGGTGTTTTACAGTTCCACTGCATCAGCTCATCTTTGTACAGGAGGCGCAGCCTGGTCTGATCACTGCACGCGACTACTACAACCCACAGGAGACCGTGGAGTCGCCTCTACATTTAAATTCGTGTCAGCTCTACTGGAAACAGCTGAGTGAATGGTTTGCTACCAGGAGCTCTACGGATTCTGTCACCGCTAATACCACCACCACAGTTGCATCTATTACAGGATTGAAGCCAATGTGTCCCAAATGCACGGAGATGAATCCCTTAGAATTAATCGACCGTCTAAACAGATCACTTTGCTTTCATGATCGTCTACTTTACATATTTAAGGCCTACAATACGACAAATCGCACTGCGGTGCCAGGGTTGTTGTACTCCTTTGAGTATGGCAACCATCTAGCCTCGTGGAATACCACAATGAATATTTTGAAGAGTTGTGAATGTAAGATTGCCTTAAGGAAAGTTTTTGGCCTCTTTAGTAAGCACATCCAACCAGGTGCCCTAAAAGTTGATCTTATAGGAAGTGAGTTGGTAAGCTTTGAAGATCTGGTCAAGATAGTCCCAAGATTCAAGGAAATGCTGGAGATCAAGATAAAGGGACCAAACAAGAATCAGCAAAAGTTGTGGTGCAATAGCAGAATACCCTTTTTCACTCTCCTCCAGATGCTGACAAATCGATAGACAAGGACTTATAGTAAAGACGATCAGACATTATGTACCTTCATCAATTTGTCAAAAGCAGCCCTCCCAATTTTAAGCACCCAATTTTAAGTGATTTAAATCTAATTATTTGCCTTTACCGTAAACCGCGTAATATTATGATGGCCTATTTAGAAATGTTGATAGACTTTTCTGCAAGTTTTGAGCTAATTGAGAGTAACTAAGTCTATTTGTAGTCACTATGGTACAGATGAATAGGAATGCAAAGAGAAGACTGTGTAGCCAGGGCTCTTGCATTAATAAATGCGTACCTTAGCTATGACACCATGTAATGCCATATAAGCCACTTAGCTAATTAAGCGAAATGCATTGACTATCCCTTTAAAAGCGATTTAAGATCACAAGTCTAATAATAATTAAGAGTATTACAAAGTTTACTTTGTAAAACCTTTGACTTGGTGCTAGATTTTCTTGCTGCACGCATTTGTGCTGTGCAACAAAGCAACAGTCATCTCTAGGTAAATTATAAATCCCTGCAATGTCCAATTCTACCATTGCTGGAGTTATAATTACCAATAGAACATGAACGGAAGGTGAAACAATTTTCTCCCCCTTAAACCTTTCATCGTATAGCGGTTGGACCGGTTTCTGCACTTTTATACAAGAACTTTTTCTTACCACCAGCATCGAGTAAATGGACTGCGTCCACGATCGTTGCTTGACCTTCAGCAAAGTAACAATCGTAACCGCATCGTAGAACAAGTATGCCTGAAATGGTGTGCGTCTTAGAGGCGTGAGATGGGCGATGCAACGGGTCACTCGTCTACAATAATTGTAGCGTCCCGAGGCTCCCTTGAAGGCTAAAGAAGGCAGAATGCTAAGGTAGAATACATATATTCACCGGACAGAGGGAAATAGGCTGCTGGCATGGCCCGGAGGCCAGCCCACGCAGTTAGGGCAATACGGACACCTCTGTGACCTTGACAGAAACCAGTAGTTACAACAAGCAAAGTGCTACATTACCCCTCTCCTCTTTCGAGCGTCGTCCCCGACGCGCCCCTCGGTACACCTTCCGCGTCAGCCATCACAACATACTCAGTGCTGCAAGAAGCACCCACAAGCTAACCATGCCAGTTACCGACACTCCACGCGATTGAGGCGATGCTAGACACCAACGTCAGTCATCCCTCTTCACAGTGCAGTGCACTTCCAGTTTCGTCTGGCTTGGAAACAAAGTTTGGAATAAATGGTTCTGCCGACCATTAGTATGTCCGTAGGGGGGGCGTTAGCACACCGATCCCCTTAAGCAAGTATATTAGGGGTAATCTTTGGAACGAAACTTTCCAGGTGGTCCATGGCTAGTGTCGCTTCAGTTGTTGATGGCTTTCTTGTAGAACACAGAGAAGGGGCAGATGCTGGAGGTGGACGTCGTTCGTAGTCCGTCCGTAGCATATGCGCTTCTTTCGCACCGCTGCAACATGCCGCAGGCGGTAGAGATCGGGATAAAAAAGCCCTATAGAGTCGGGTCCGCTTTCCGTTGCCACCAATGTAGCGTCCCGAGGCTCCCTTAAGGCAAAAGAAGGCAAAGTGGCAGGGTAGAATACATATATTCACCGGACAGAGGGAAATAGGCTGCTGGCATGGCCCGGAGGCCAGCCCACGCGGCTAGGGCAATACGGACACCTCTGTGACCTTGACAGAAACCGGTAGTTCTAACAAACAAAGTACTACAATAATAGCATCCTCTCTAGCTTCACGAGACTTGCAGTGCTAAGGGTATTTTCCATTCTACAAAGCCAAGTTAATGAGCTGGTCTACAAACCGGTGGAAAAACGGTGCTCAACAACTTTGATTCTTCAACTTACATAAAAGAAGTGACGGAGAATAAATTAATGGTCCGAAATATGTTTCTATTTTATCTGCTCATCCTATGTAATCAGGGTACGAATCGACGTTTCTTCACCGCTCGCCTTATAGCGTTTTGAAGCATGTCCTTAACACTTTAAATTCAATTTGCTTTAACAAAATGCAGTGGCTTGTTCTCATTGTTCACAATGAATGATTCTTCCGTTCGTGATGTGCTATTCATTGGGTTTTTCTCTAAACCATCGTCTTTATCACCTTTAATGCAATGCAAAGTTACCAATGCTTCAAACCCCTCATATTAAGAATATTTTCTGTAAGGCAAGCAGTTTATAACGCAGTTTTGTTTTCCCACTCTGAGAATGCATGCTGGATGGCGTCAAAATAAATAATTTTTAGTGACTTTACCCTTCCTAGAAAGCGTGTCAAAATATTACGGCTTTCCAAAAGGTGTAACTGACACCACATTTTATGCTAGATGCCCTGCTTTCAAAAGCAAGCATTATACCGCATAATTTTTAAAGAATGATTATCATCATTGTCATTCCACAGCTCCAAGTTATCTCATTTTAACAGGCTTTTCATGAAGCAAATTGCAACTTTTAGGATTCCAGCTACTAAGATAAAATTTTAAGATCACTTCTGGCACCGTGTGTTCCTCAGTTATCATTCTCTTAATTAAGAAGACCCCTTTGCAATTCCGTATTCAGCTACAGCTAAACTGCATTTTCAAGAAGTGTCATACTAAAGTAAGAGGGGATAGTAATCTTTCCTCGCGTTCATGTGGAACTGAATGCGCTATGTTTGGTATTGTATAAAACGTTACATCCTGGTCTCGTGTTCTCCATTTATTTTTTGAGTACTCCTGTTTACATATGTTTGGTGATCCTTTCAGTTCATGCAGCACGCCTGCTTTGCACCGTCAGACTCACAAGCGGTAATGAATGCCAAAAAAAGCACTGGTTATCTTCCTGATATTAACATCACACTATCTCACCAACTCTTCTATCTGCATCAGCCAACTGGCCATTGCGACGCGATACGAGTTGCTAATATCAACAATTTCTAGTGATCGACATTAAAGAGGGTTGCTAAGATACCTGATGTACATGCAAGCGATTCTGTCTATTTAGAGGGTCGGATATGGCCTTATCACGTTGCATAGTTAATTTTGATAGAATATTTTAAAAAATGAATCAATCATAGTGTAGATGTGTGCACACAGTATATTAGCAAGCTACTACACAATCAGAAAGGATCAGAAAGTATTTTAAATTGACTTTTAGGTAAAGTACCTTTAGAATTTGTGTTAAACAGAGTATTATATCATCCAATAAATATCATCGAGCAGAGCCTAATTACAGTAGAGTAACGTTAGATGGAAACGCTATTTCATAGAACCAGGTATTTTTGTGTATTTTAGTCAAACTTTTACCTATGATCTCAAACACTTAGTCACAACAGACTACCAATCATTTGATCTTTGAATAGAATGGGATATCAAAGCACATTTGCACGCAAATTACAGATGGCATCTGCACAACAGCACTGTTTACAATAGTGACTTAATGCTCTTTAGAAATTTACTTAGCTAATTTGTTTTGACGTCATTGTATTAAGAACCGCTAAAATATTCTGTTTGTTTGCTAACCATGATCTTGTTTGAACTTTAAAATGCCTCTTTTTTACAGTTTAGAACTTTTGATAGCATCCTGTCGTTCATTGAGCTACCACATCCATATGCACGCGGATACGTACATATTTCAATTTTTTTATTGCATAATGAGTGACCCCCATGTAGCGTCCCGAGGCTTCCTCGAAAGCAAAAGAAGGCAGAATGCTAAAGTAGAATATATATATTCACCGGACAGAGGGAAAAAGGCTGCTGGCATGGCCCGGAGGCCAGCCCACGCAGCTAGGGCAGTACGGCCACCTCTGTGACCTTGACAGAAACCGGCAGTTCTAACAAACAAATTACTACACCCCATTTCTAAAACATCTAAATTATTTTTGCTTTGGGTGTTTGAATTTGCACAAAAATCAAATTCAATGCCTAATGCCAGAGATCAGTGGATGACAGTGGGTGTGCAAGCGACTGCTACTAACGTAGGCGGCTAAAATCACGACTGCTAGTCGCTAACTTTGTTTAAACCACCTCTGTCAAACCATGAGAAATAAATAAATCTAGCAAATATGGTGGATGTGAACCATCCTTGAAGCACTATTAACCATTTTGTGCCAGAGTAAACCTTCAAGTTAATACACTCTACATGGTTCATTAAATTGTGCGCTCTTGGAGCCTTTTTTACACAATGTTATGTGTCTGTTTACAGCTTGCACTGCGTTACAAGATATGTAGTTTCTATTTTTAGTGGTTTTACATTTCTAACTTGCAGCGGTCTTATAAAGGACCAAGTGGGCTCTGTGCCTACCTACATTAAAAATTGGTGTTCATTAAAGCTTTGATTCATCCAATTAGCCTAGACTTATTAACTCAATAAGAAAACTAATGAAAAGAATTTTGCATACTATAGAATTTTGTGATATAAGTAAAGGACCAGCAAAAGATGCTTCAAATAACTGTATAAAGAAACGATTGGCTCTGCACCATATCGTTCTTTTCCAGAGGCTAAAACCTTGCAGTAAAATTAACTTCTATGCACTACATTGTCTACAGAATACAAGGCATATTCTCTCTCTGGCCGTCTTTATTTCCAGCTAACATATGATAGCGTACTTTTTCCCCACCTACCTTCCTTTTTTACAGTGCGGAATATTCTTATGAGTCAGAAAACCTTACAACATCCTGTAGAAGTGTGGGTGAAATCCTCCTCTTACTGACCTGCCAGTACTAAATATTACTAGTGAGACTTCTTTTTGCACATCTATCTACTGAGCAAATGCCAAACAGACACCGAATAAACACCACATCCGTGGTCGTAGGCTGGCGTGCACGAAGTAAACATATACCTCCGAACTCTAAAGCTATACAATCACAAAGCATGCGTGGTCTCCTAGTGTAAAAAACGTTATGAAAGGGTGCATGATGGGTCGCAAGTAAATCATGTAGAGAAAGTGGACAATATGTTTGTTTGAGTGTAATGCTTACAATGTGTTCATTTTAGTTGACAAGGCAGTTAGTGGTTTTACCATTGATTCGGCCAGTCCATTAAAAAGTAATCTAACAACATTTAAAAATAAAAAAATTTGGTGCCCTAGCAATTATAAATCATGAAATAAATCAGTCGCAAGAAAAGTATTGTATACTTAAAGAGTAAGTGGTGCAGCCATACTTTCAAACGGTGATATTAACTGTTTGCTGTTCTCCTCTCACCGTCCACTCGGATAACAGCAACCTTTTGTAAAGAAAGTTCATCTTATGGGTGAATAATTCACCTATTAAACAAGGTTGTGGCAAGCCTAAATTGACCCACTTAATGCAAACATTTGTTTTATGAAACTCGGCTTTGGTTTTTTTTTTTATCATGAGCATAGCCTGGTTAAAACTCGCACTTTCTGAGCGCGTCCATATGTCTGGCGATGCGACCGCAATCTGGCTTTAAATTTTACAGATTTGAAGGTACAGAGGACGTGCCTCCACTCGTATCCACCCGACTTTGCTCCTATAGCTCTCCATTTGTGGAAAAACTAAAGGTAGACAAATTGCCTTTGTGCCTGCTCTGCTCTAACTGTACTCTACTGACCTAAAAGCACATCTACTAATAAGGCATAAGTAGCAACCTTTCTATGCAATATTGTAGTATAAGAGACCAGTGCTGGAAAATAGTCGGTACGTGTACAAACAACGAAGCCCAATGTGCGCATGTATGAAGAAGTTCATTGCCAAGTTGCTCAAGTTATCATCTCTTGCTGAACTGAATCAAGTACTTGAGAATTTCACCATTCTCCAAGTAAGTCGCTGAAAGTTTTCCTTGTTTAGTAGCTACTTACTGCTTTGAGGAGACATATCACTCCTCAAGGTATAAATATCCTACCTCAGATCGTGGCGAACAAGAATACAGATGAAGTGATGCTGGGCATCGCCTACGTTCTCGAGGTATCAAAGTCCTTGCGAGGAGCGCAGCACAATATCTATCGCCTTGCCAAACCTGACGTGACCTCTAGCAACCAGCGACCGCCTTCGGTGAACCTCAACGGCCAGCCACCTCCAGCCACATCATCGGTGGATTGATTGTGCGGCCTTCTAGGTTTCATAAGCGCCATCTAAGAGTGCGCCCACACCCGTAACAGCGCCGCCACCCACCAAACCTTTCCTCCACCTTATGTAATTATATCTCTTCGAATCCTTCCTTTAACTGCACTGGATATTTTCTTGACTTGACTGTAAAAAGAGGTGTAAATTAATCAACCCTCATTTCCTTTGCGCCATCTTCAAGTGCCTTTACTTCTTATCTCTTTTCTCTATTTCAATGCCAGCGACAAAAGGACCTAATTATACATCGTAAGCATGTATAAAGCAAACCATATTTCCTTCTAACAAATCGTATTTCTGACTGAGAAACGCTTAAGTGGTGGAAAAGAGCGGTTATTGAAGAGCTCTCCCTGAAAGATAAGGTCCCTTTTAATGTACAAATATTTTCGCTGCAGTGCCCTGAGCATTATGTGATGCCATAATAAACAATGCTTCCATGAGCACTGCGACAGCTCAACACGACAGGATTCCCAGTTGCAGCTCTTGCACAACTTATGACAACTCAAGGTGGGGTCCTGTGAATGAGTCGAATTTTGTTTGGCTTACATAAAAATTCAATGCTCTGGGAGTCCGGTTTATATTGCGGGGTTGGGCAGTGATCCGTTTGATGGCTTGATATCATAAATGTTGCCATTGTCCAAGATATTCATTTGAAATATCTTTACTCGTGCTTCTGCTGTAAGCTTAGAATTACCTCGTCTACAGTAGCGGGGAGTGTGTGCCTCATCGCCCGTAGCCTTGCGGAGAGGACACACAACCCGCTGCAGAGCTGGGCATGTCACTCTTCCCAATTCATCTTTCATCTCGAACAAAAAATGACAGTTTTATAATAAAGAGACAAAAAAACCAAAATCCCAAGAAGTGGACTCTGAATTTAAGGAGAAACGGTGATTACCTTGTGGATGGAGTAAACCTCATAGGTTTCGTTGTTGTTACAACAGAAGACGCACAACTGCCGGCTAGCAGCACCTATGTAACGAAGCATACTCCCTAAGTGCTTGAAGAAGTCGGCCAGCAGAGCTGATTGTCCATTAATCTAGAATGTTGTTAGGGAAAGTCTTAGTTCTTGACTGTCAATTCCGGTTTCATCCTACAAGAACAAAGTGTAGGGACTTAATATAATAGACTGGTCTTGAAGAGCCTCCACTTTTTCCGACTCTCAACAAACATTCTAGTCGCCTACTCGAAGCACAATTTTTTTCTTTTCATACGAATTATAAAATATTACGTCTAAAATAAGTGAAGCTCAAAATCCTATTCAACATCTCCAAATCTCCAACATCAGCATTTACCTCCACACCATCTGTGAACGTTACTACTGTACTGCCACCGTGATTGAATATCGTAGGAAGGGTAGTGCTAGAGCATGAAGGTATTACCACCCTCCTTACTCTGGATGTGACCGCGAAGGCTGTTGACAACTTGCTTTTCATTCTAATAGATGATTGTGACAAGTCTGTCAAAGCTTGTTAGAAGGACCATCTTTGTTGACTCCTTGTATTGCGAATCTTGATGCTCTTACGACTGGTAAAATGGGCCATTGTTAAAACATCCTCGACGCACATCTAATCCTTAGTTTCTCGAGTCTCCTCTGAAGTCATGAAATATTCATTTACTGTCTTACAGAAAGGCTGTGTGGTCATAGTGATGGTTAGAGAGTCATGTTGCCAAGACGAAAGTCTAGCAATTAAAGGCTAAAGACTGCGTGGTTTAATACAGAGTCAAATTAGTAAGGGCTTGCTATGATACACCTCTGCAAAATAATATAACACCTTTAAGAGTGGCGAGTTCCCAGGATTATCTAGCATGTGACACGTTTGGGGGAAAATTGGTCCACACTTCGGCCTACTCCTACCACACTGTGAAAGTTAGTGTTCAAAATTAGCAATTTACAATGCAGAAGTCCAGCACCTGTTTAATGGAAGAACTTAAATGCTGCGTTCAAAAGCTCAGAACGCGTCGGATAAGGCGGTGGATAAGCGAAAAGAACTTGAAACTAATTGCCAAAAGAAAGTAGACAATTCCTTTTGTTTCACAGCAAACACCTATTTAGAGATTCACCTTAAACGGAACTGCCAGCAGGCCTAGATTTTAATCTGTTAGTTAGATGCATTTTTCTCAGAAAGGTGTGGCTCTAGCCAGTAAGGTATAGAATTCGTGCATTTGCGGTTATGCAGATAGGAAGTAAACAAAGAAGAAACTTACAGATTTTGCCAGAAAAGTAGTCCTTGTAGCATCATGATAGTCAAAGTCTTTGTGGAAGTAGGATGTCTCACTGCTCCTAAAAAAATTTTTTTCTTGACAATAAAGTAAGTCTTAATGCCACAAATACTTATCATTTAGCGGAATGCCAAGGAGCGCTTTGTGTAGCAGGAAACAAATATGTAGATTTGGGACATTAACCATCAATTCAGGAGCAACAATGCTGTTAAATGTTTAGCAGTGGCATGGATTGGGATTATGCGAACAGCGTTTTGCATTTGCATCGAAAAACATCTTCTTAGGCTTCTTTACTAAAGATGGTAATGAAATGACGGTCCGTCTAAACGGGCGTGTCTGCGCATTCAGCTACAGTCGATGTTCATGCCAACAATTCTCGAAGGAACTAAATTGTCAAATGCATGGCTTTGTTTGCCTCAGACAGTAACGAATGATGTCACGCCCCACCGTAGTGTACTTTATGCGTAAACCAAAGGATAGCTACTTCCTACTTCGAGAATTTAAGCCTAAGTCGAGATTTATGGATGTTTGAGGCTGCGCAAAGCAAAAAGGAGTCTTCTGTGGACAGTTAATATAAGTACGTGAAAAGGCTGGAAAAAGAACTAACTAATGTCAACTGGTCTACAAAGTAGACTTAATGAATCTCGCGTCTGAGAGGTGAACCCACCTACAAGATCTTAATTCATTTTCTTGCTATGAATTTCAAATTGTAGTGCCGACTCTGGCCTTGCTTTTGTGGTAATGATAAAGAAGCTGCCTGTCAGCCTTTTTAACAGGCTATCACCGAAAGGCTTAAAGGAGAAGTCACCAAGGGAGTTGTTACCAGTGGTTAAAAATTATCATATCAAAGTAAGTCAAGCTAAAGTGAAGCACTTATTCAGTACACGAACGTGCAAATTTTGTGGCATAATTCGCTTGCAAAGAAAGTCGTGGGTAACCACAATTAGCCTTGTCAACAGTGTTAAAGTAGCATTGAAGGCACGACTAAGGCAGTAGTCTTTCAATGGATGGCTGAATTGCTTTGCAATGCTTCATTTCGGAAGATGGCTCCCTTCCATGCGGGTGGAAGTGTGCCTGAGATCTATTACCTCGATCCGACTCGAGAGTGTCTAAGGAAAACTTCCCTTCAGAAACACTCCGTACTAGTAAATTCAGGAAGAGGAGCGCTTTGTACTTACGCGGAGGCTCAACACCTCATGCTTCACATTGTGCAAAACTGATCCTCGGCAAAATTGCCACGGGACGATACGGGGAAGGGAAAGGAAAGTGTTTAGAGAGGTAATGTCTTGAGTTCATATCACTCCCTACTCACGTTCTGTGATTATATTTTGCGGGTGATTGTTATCGCACCTTTGTGTTAGTAACATGCGAAGCGGAATGGGCAGTTCCCTCACCTTTCGCAAACAATTTTTTGGTTGATAAGGCATTAAGGCATATTGCAGAAAGGATTCAAACTTCTGTAGCAACGGCAACTCTGTTTACTGTGGTCGATTTTCAATTCATTTCAGTGCCAAGATTCTCGAGCCGGTAGAGGTTCTGAGTAAATTCACCCACCGGAGTATTGAAGATATCCTCTCCCTCCCTCCCAATCGTCGACGTCGGCTATTAGCTAGCTTGGTCCGCGCGGCAAAGTCGACCAACTACACCCTACTACGACTGAACAACGAATTGGCGGGCGAGTTGCAGGAGCTCTGCGACCAGCACATCAGTTTGAATGCCCAAGTTCGGCATCTCTCGGAACTGAGAACGTGAAAACCAGAAGACGAATTTTCTCGTTTATTTTCGGCATCTGTACTCAGCTTTATACCGCACATGGGATTGAGTGAATTCCAGTTTGGTCCTATTTTTTTTGCTTGCATCGATGGCTTGTGTCTGTCGTTCCGCGTGATGCCCTTTGATTTATCCGATAAAGTGATTCTGCTGGGTGAGGGTCTGAGTTGAGAAGTTAGTTCGGGTGGGGGCTCGTGGCCGTCTCAGTGGGATAGCAGGATTTGCGCAATGAACGTCGTCCGGAGGCTGGAGGTCGGTGGTGCCGACCCAATTAAAAATGCATTTGTGAAGGACGATGTAGTACTCTGTTTGTTGGAACTACCGGTTTTGGTCAAGGTCACAGTGGTGGCCGAGGGAGCTTCACGACGCTACATTGGTGGCAGCGGAAAGTGGACCCGACTCTGTAGGGTTACTATCCCGATCTCTACCGCCTGCGGTATGTTGCAGCGGTGCGAAAGAAGTGCATGTGCTACGGGTGGGCCACGAACAACGTCCACCTCCAGCATCTACCCCTTCTCCGTGTTCTACAAGAAAGCTATCAACAACTGAACCGACACTAGCCATGGACCACTTGGATAGTTTCGTTTCGAACATTACCCCTAATGTACTTGCTTAAGGAGATCGGCGTGCTAACGCCCCCCTATAGATATACTGATGGTCGACAGAACCACTCATTCTGAAGTTTGTTCCCAAGCCAAACGAAACTCGAAGTGCAATGCACTGTGAAGAGGGATCAGTGACGTTGGTGTCAAGCATCGCCTCAATCGCGTGGAATGTCGGCGACTGGCCTGGTTAGCTGGTGGGTGCTTGTTGCAGCACTGAGTATGTTGTGGTAGCTGACGCGGGGGGTGTACCAAGGTTCGTGTCGGGGACGACGCTCGAAAGAGGAGAGGGGCAATGTATTACGTTGTTTGTTGCAACTACCGGACGGGGTCAAGGTCACAGAGGTGACCGTACTGCCCTAACTGCGTGGGCTGGCCTCCGGGCCATGCCAGCAGCCTATTTCCCTTTGTCCGGTGAGTATATATATTCTGCCCTAGCATTCTGCCTTCTTTTGCCTTCGATGGAACCCTAAAACGCTACAGACGATGTAACATTTACCGCTAAAGAACAATTTGATCTCAAACAGTTAAAATTAGATTGTATGAGCCATAGTATGACAGTGCGACCATGCTCATTGCATGAATCTTTCACCATAAGTCTAGGGTGTTAATTTAACTTAGTATGTAGTTGTTCTAGTTGAACTTATGCCATTTGCGCGAAATGCGCGTTGCTACTAGCCAAAAAATTTGTTTTTAAAAATGGCAAATTTGGCTACAGTTCAACGCTTTGCAACTAGAATTCTATTTCGAGTATCCTTGTCAATTTTGTTTTACGCAGCTACTCGGCAGGTTTGCTCAAGGACTCCTCTTATCCAATTGGGCAATGAGTGACCTAACAGTACTACTTCACTTTGAAATAGAATGAACGGGAAAGACGTGGCACCTGATTATTCCTTTAAGGTAAGCAATGTCCTGACTGCTCCACAACCATTCCTTACTCGATCGCTTGAACCAAATAGGGCGCCTTCAGTTAGTGTCGTTCACTGACTAGCTTTTGTATTCGGATCATGGTGATTGTTATTGAATGGAGTGCTTTTACCTATTAGAATTATCGTCACAATTATTTTGCGATTGGCGTATGGCTTGTTGGTATGCATATTGCTTGTCTGTATGCCCAGTCTATCAGGACTTGGAAATTTAAGAAGAGGTATACGGAACTATCTAAATTTTGTTTAAAATTTGTGGAGACGCATCGTCTCACTCTAATAAATTTCAATAATTAGACTTTTTGGTAAATTTATAGGCATTTTGTTTTCTGCACATCATTTTTACTTCGTTTCCTATAGGCAGCTCGATGGAAATGAAATATTTTGAATAATGTCATTAATTAGCTATTTGTTTTTTGAACAATCATAAATAAAGATAGAGTGTACTTTGCACAGGGTGTCTTTTATTTTATTTCTAGGCAATCTAAAATTAGCACATTGCTCATTCTTGAATTGCATGTTTAATTAATATACGCTTACCTTTTCTATGGCAATTTACTTTTGTTTTCAAAACTCGGTATAGTAGTTAGCGCAAACACCAAGCAATCTATTTGAAATAGCAGCGTTTTTTATTCTATGTAGTAAAGTGTGTGTCAAGACAATTTAATAATTTTTGTTTAAAGTTCTTTCTTAAAGTTGTACTAAGATGCAATTAAAAAGGAAGCAAGGCAAAATTTTTCAAGAAAACCCATAATGCTGGTTTGAAATTAGCCAAGGTTTCGAGGTTCCTTTTACATTGATTTTCACTAAAAAGGTGGGACGAATCGTCCTAATGTTTATTTGTAATCCTATCAATACTCAACTTGTCTTTTATAATTCAGCGATTTGCATTAAGGTAAGGTAGTTACTCCATGACGGTTGCCAAATCATCAATGTTTGTTCAAAAGCATAATAGTGTGCCAGCAAATACACTCTAGCGGTTTGGTATTGTCATATCTATTGGGATTATCAATCTTCGTTTGCAATAATTGAGTCATTTTGAAACAAAGTAAAGCATGTATAATGAACGAAAAGTTATTATCTCAGAAAATTTCTAATTTGTTTATTTTATCGATTGGATAAATTTTTCTCACCATCGCAAAGATTTTCGCGGAATCTCCAATTTCTTTTTCCTTAAGCTGATTTTAGCAAAGTGCGCTTGTGCTTATCTACGGGAAACATGCAAACACTTTTAAAAGAGATTGGTTTTTATGGTAACTAGATTTTGGATCATCTATAAGCCTTGAGCCACCTCATAGATTTCGAATCCGTGCAGATAACATGCAAGAACACAGGATGTGAGGATTCATCGGTTTTTGAGGATCTTAAGAGTGCGAGCTTTGCTATCGAAACTGCAGCAATCTAAACGTAATATTGTTGCCTTTTGTTTTTGCAACGGAGTGTAATTCCAAAGGTAGCTCGAAACTATGCACTGATTTACTTTGAGCTGAGCCAATTATGCATGACTGCAAGTTTTGCATGTTGGTTGCAAATCAATCTACCCGACGACAACATTTAATCTTCATTGTTATCAATAACAAAGTCTCTCTAATGCACATCCGGAAGGCAGCTATTTTGGGTAGTTTATGACTAGAATCAAATTGTTGCTCTACTACATGCTCCATACCGTATCTACTGCACATGAAATTGCACAAGGAAATTGTACAGCTTTCAAGCTAAGCCTAAGCTCAAGTCTTAGTCATTATCTGACTAAGAAGCTGATTGAGAAGGAGTCTTGATTAACGCAACTTACGTGTTTTGCAATAAATGCAAGGTAACCGCTAGGATTCATAACAAACACCGCATGAAATTTATTAAAAATGACGAAAAAGGGATTTTTCTAAAAATACACGAAATAATGAACTTTAAATACTACTGGCTACTAGCGATATACTCTTTGCAATGGAAAAGTACAAATGAATAAATTATTCTAGCTATCTTTGCTGATTCTCTTTTTTGTTTTGCGCAGGGGAATTCGGTGCACATTTGCTAGTAACATTTAATTGCTTTTAAGAATGGCGTTTCATATTCGCTAAAATAACTTGTAAAAGTAGCATGATATGCAAAAAAAAAATTCAATTTTGCTTAGACCTAGTTTGTTGACTTATTTACGGTAAGTCCTGAAATCAAAATAAAAGTGAAAATAAGTGTTTTCCGTGATTCATCTTTCCGGCAAAACGAAGTCTTGGTTAATGCTTAACACAAAGCGGCAGAAATAAATTATTGTAAAGATATTTAACAAATATGCTTTAACTTCCCTGGTAAATGCAGAAATTTTGGCTGCTCCAAAAGCGTTGAAAACACAGATCCAGTATTTTTTCTAGCAAAATAAAGCACGATCACAGCAGTTTGATCTAAAAGTTTGTGAGGTCAATAAATTGCGGGGTAAGCATCATTATTTTTTCGTTACTTTTGCTCATTTTCCACAAAATCGGTGTTGAGCTTTGAACTCTACTGTGTGCCAGCTGTAGGCGTCTAAACTTTATTAAGCAACAAGCATCAAACTTTTGAAATTCAAGAATGATCTACAAAGAGGCTAAAACTTGTCAAACGTGGCTATTTCTGTAATTTGGCTTACGTTTTTTAGCAAACGGCTTTTAAATTTAAAGAACAGAAACCAAAAACCATTTGTCAATTAAGGTCGTCAGGTTGAAATTTCCTTTCTTCCCGAAAGTTTATTCATTTAATTTACCGTGTCAATTCAAGTCATCTAATTACTTGAGTTGTTTTTGTTGTTAGGTTGCAAAGCTCAAACCAAAACCGCTGTAAGGAATAGAGTGTCATGTCCCAGAAAACAATGTTCTTTACCTCAACTCTGGCTTTGCCTTATTAGTTAGGCTACAATACTTATTTCGAAAATTCCTTTCCCTTGAAAACCCTCAGTAATATTAATTCTTTGTGGAAACTGAAAGTTATGTCTTTGCACGGGTTCATTTGTTACCTCCCTTGAATGACATCCTTCCTTTCACTGCGCAGTAACTGATGCATTATTACTTGTGCATACCTTCAAACCGAAACTGCTCGTTCCATGCCCCTCCCCTAATAACTTTCTTACCCACATTATAACAAAGAAGTGAGTGTTGGGAACAAATGGCTCAGCACTTGTTTGCTTCTCCGTCACCTGCTTAGCTCTCGTCTGGAACGCCAACTCATACACACGCTATGCTGAACTTGAGGTTTAGATGAACTAGTGCACTGACAGATAAAAAACTGTGACAGAGCGCTTGAGATTGCAGCCAGAAGTTTGAAACACTCTGTCTCCACAATAGCAGCGCACTGAGAAAATTTCACGCTAACAAAAGGTACATAACAGAATAATGTGCGTCTTTGCGATAATCTATAATTTCAACACAACAACCAGCCCCATCTCCGTCTTATTGTGCTCTAACCTCTACTGCTCCCAAGTATTCTAACTTTCTAATGAACACATTTGAGGCACGACTTGTTAGTACTTCTCTTCCTGTTTTTATTTTTTCTCATAATTAGCAGCCTGAATGGTGGACATTAGGAGCTGTCTTGCTTGCATAATACTAATTGCAATGGCGTGTGTTTTATCATCTGTATTATTGTTCAACAATTCTGTGAACTAAAGCCTCCTTGACTCTCTCCTTCTAAATCCAACTCAAT
This sequence comes from Taenia hydatigena, assembly GCA_036345935.2. Lineage (NCBI taxonomy): Eukaryota > Metazoa > Platyhelminthes > Cestoda > Cyclophyllidea > Taeniidae > Taenia > Taenia hydatigena. The sequence goes on from JADWOT020000003.1 coordinate 16,088,542, forward strand.
TTTGTACTCTGGAGATGCAGTGATTTAGGTCGTTCAACATCTAAAAATAGCTAAGTAGAACTAGCATATTGCAAGACATTTATTTTGTATTTGTCTTGTGCTGAACTCCAAGTTCCAAAATTATTAGACATTTTCAAAACTTTCCTCATTTTGTAAAACCTAAATTCAACGAACATTAGTTTTTCTTCCATATTTGTAAAACGAAATTTCCTCCTTCAAAGAGGACAAAATGATCATAAAATCAATCCTGACAACAAAAACAAGCCCTTCTCAAGGTCGCACAAGGGCAAGAAACCAGGACAGCAAGGCAATTTGAATGTATAGAAAGTGTGAGAGGCAATTGACATGGTTCAGGGGCCATGCCAGAGATCGGAAGTACGACGGCAGGGCCTTAGTTTCCACAAATTCAAACGTCAAGTTAAAGGAACGATCCAAGCATTGCGGCGTTGCGATTTAATGAAGCCAAAAATTTCTTTAGTGCTAAGGCTGCATGGGAACGCTATCAGTTTAGATTACTTGAACATGTTCAGAAAACTTATCTCAAGGTTCTTCCCCAAGTGCATTCGGCGTAAGCCAACGTGGTTGTTTGGACGAGTGGTTGAAGCAGCATTGGTTATGCATTTTCCCGATAGAATTGCCCCTAAGATTCACCAAAACTGGAATCATTAGTCCTTTTTTGGTCCTTTACTTTTGTGGCTTTAAGCGCTTCAAAGACACTATATCGTTCAAGCATCCTTATCTGCCTGATTTTAAAATGCTGCTTAGTTAGTGGTCATATAACTTTCGACGTGGAGGGCTCCTATCAGCATACCAAATCTTTGACCAGATTAATAAACCTAACCTTCTCTTCACACCATAATTTGATTTAGTACAAATTTTTAATGCACACACATTAATTATGAATGAAGAAAACTACGTGACTGGGGCTACAGTTGGAGGACAAAAGTCCCTCTTTTCCTCCACGTAAACGCCCACGAGGATGAAAGATATGATGTACAAAATATAAAGACAGTTTTACTGCTCTTTATTTGTAGGCTTCTTTTGGAAGGAAGCGAATTCGTTAAATATTTCTATTAAATGCTAATCAAACACTAGCGTCTTGTATTATAAAGAGTTCGAAGCTGTTGTAACCAGCGTTTAATTGAATGAGTTTATGAGCCAAATTTACTACTGATAGTGAAAGCAATAATATATTGCATGCGTTTCAAAGGTGAAAGCAAGCATTTTAAAAACTGATAAATAAAAGTGTAAAATTGCATACAGCGAAATCAAACAAACAAGTTTTAAATCACCCCTACCTATCAACCGAAAAAAACTGGTCATACAGTCAAGTGACCCACCGCATTAAGATCATTGACACATTGCACGATTCACTAAGGCAATGCTTGTCTTTACCGTGGATTCAAGGTTATTTACTCTGTGCATTTATTCAAAATAAATCTTTTTAATCCGGAACATATGCATATACATAAACACATAACATGTGAATCTATCATTGGGAACTGTGCATTTATCCTAAGTCGTATTCTTTAATATCCAATGCCAAACTTGCCGTTTTGTGTTGTCGAACCGCATTCCGGAGTTTTCTCAAAGCATTCCAAATCTGCAAAAATAGTCTGGTTTCCTGGGTATGGGAAGTCCTGAGGGAGCAGTGCTAAACATGTCCACACAAACCAAATCCCTTGCAAAAGAAAATGGAAAACGTTGACGAATATTATGATGAAAGTCTTTTTGAACAGAAAGCAGCCAAGCCATTTATTAATTCGCGCAAAACGAAATTGCATTACAGCTTCTGCTACTGGGAGATGCATTTGTTGGCAAAACGTCCTTACTCATCCGGTTTAAGGACAAAACGTTCCTCAAGGGCAGCTACATTTCCACCGTCGGGATTGATTACAAGGCAAGGCAATTGCTGGTTTGTATGTTCGAATGCCTGCTTGTTCTTTTTAAAATGCAAGATAACGTTACAAATTGCGATTTTGGCAGAAACATTCATTTGGTTCCTTAAAAACGTTGATCCGGTCGCACCAAATAAAGCTCTTTAACAGTCATCTCCCAGCAAAGCTCATAACTTTCTTTTAAGGCTGTTTGAGATTAATTTCCATTTTGAAATCATTATCCATTCAAAATGTGACATTCATCGCTAAAGAACAAAAATCTCCTAGTGAGTATGCATTTTTAATTTTCGTGAAGTTGACCTTTAAAGTTCACTACATCTTGATTGCTTCCATGTTTATTGCTGAATCACTGGGCTAAACAATTATTGCAAGCGCAATATAAGTCACAAACTAGTATCAAGCAAAAGTTCTGGCATATTATTGCATCTTAGCACAAACCATTTCTTGTAATTAACCACACCGGATGTTAAAACAGCATTTGAGGGAAGTTGTTTTTTCAAAATGCGAATGATATTTAATGCAAACCCTTTTGTTGCACTATAAACTTGTTGTTTTATCAATGTCTGATCAGTCGCTTGAGAATTGGGTCTTCCCAAGGTGATGTGAAAAACAATAAAAATGGAATTAACTTACTTACCCCATCTTTAGACCAATGGGCTCACCAGAAGTGAACGTCATTCTAAGCCTTTTTTTCAACCGCATTTTAGTGCTTGTTTGACAAAAACGCCTAGAATCTAAAAGTGTTTAAGGTTTTTAGGAAAATGCAGGATAAGACATCTCGGTCTTTGGTTTTAGTCTACTTTTAGTAATTGAAAATCGTAGCATGAATGTCAGCAGCACTTCAACTCTCCAACCCTAAAGCTTTACATATTGCAAATATCCAGCATTCACTCTATTTTGCACCAGATTGCCACCAACTCAAAAGTGGTCTTTTGCGTCAGGAATCGTTCCCCTTGAAAATCTGACTTCAACGCACTGGCCTTAACCTAGCATCCCTATCACGAATCAATGAATCCATCAAAGCTAATGGCTAATAATTCCATTTAGTATAGTCTAAAGAATACCCTGGACAAAGTAACTTTGTTCTTTCAAAAGATAAACTTGCAGTTGTTTGAGTGCATGACTTAGATGGCAGTGCATAATTGCGTTCGCACAGACTTCCTCACGCCTTAAAGCCCTTCATACGAGGACCAAATCATGATGAAAAAGAGATTAAACCTTGATCCATGCAAAAACCTTATAAAAATGGCAAGTGAACAAATGACACTCGATCTAATCTTACGGCTGAAAATGGCTTGAGCTACCTAGTGAAATGAAATATACATGTTCCTAAGAAAATAAACCAATCCCGGTATTAACCTTATCAGATTAGGGAGCTAAGAGAGTGTTTTATAAACAATTGAGGATGCACAAGAACTAAAAAATCCGAAATATTTATTAGCAATCCTCACAATCTCATCCTAAGGCGCTCAATATATTACTTACAACACGTAAGAAAACCCCGCAAATAGGCATTTTCAATAAAGTTGACTTTATAAACTCAACAACAGTAGCTTCAAAACAGTCAAGATTGGCGAACAAAATAAGAGTAATTTAGGATTTCGTGTAAATATACAATTTGTAACCTCGATTAAAAGCAACAGTCAAAAAACCTACAAAGTTAGCGTAGTAACTTGGCGCAAGTGCATGCGATTACATGCCATAGTCGGCAGTGCTTTACACCTGCCTAGGCACCCGATTCCATTTACGAAAACTAGTCGAGCAAATGCAAACAACGATTGCTACCCTCAACCAAATTCGGCCAGCATTTAATCTTTTGCGTTTCAGACAAAGTTGATCACTTGTGATGGAAAGTTGGTAAAGTTGCAGCTATGGGATACCGCAGGGCAGGAGCGCTTTCGCAGCCTCACAAAATCCTACTACCGTGATGCTGACGGTGGGTCTTCTTTGCATGCCTCATCTAATAGCTAAAGCCTACTTTTGAAAGTTGTTTCAAGTCACACAATTTGCATAAATAAAGTAAACACCAAAGATGTTTAATGACAAAAGTGATTTGTGGAAAAGGCCTTAAAATCTGCACATTATTTTCAAGTCAAGGGAAGTACCGAGTAAAAATTTTCAGTTAAAAAAAAACATTTTTGTCCAAAATGTGGTTAATCTATAAGGAAAAGAACGCAGCAAATAGTCACTTTTATAGATTGCGTAGGCATTTCTTTTGAAGACCCCAATCGCCTATGTAAAGCTTTGGCAGCTATGACTGTTATTTTCCTTAGTAGTAGCACATGCTAATCTAAGCTTCATTTTTTGCAATCAAGCCTGTTTGTTCCTTTCAGCTGTAATGCTAGTATATGACGTCTCAAAACAGGAGACCTTTGTCAATATCAAGGTTATCAGTGTGTTTACTGTCGTATGATATTTTCCTGTTGTTGCTACTTTTAGCTGAAAAGGGAGGCAGAAGCGAAAGAATAGCCACTCTTGTATCAGAGTTCTGACTGTATGACAGCAACAATGACCGACTGCATGCCACTTTCAGATAAATCAGTGTTGGTCTTGTCAGAATAGTCTAAAATGTGCAGAAGCATATATTTGTGCTTTGACTTCTTCCCTAACCACATCCATGCAATTTATACAAAGCAGGCCAGTTAGTATTCAATCACAGAATTTTTGCAGCTGGCGCATATAAGACTTATAAAAATACCCAAATTAAAATAGGCGCGGATAATCAGATTTTAAATAAGTGCATTCGAATTGAAACCGCTCTCAAAAACGCTATTAATGTTAATGCACAGCTCCGTGAGCAGTTACAGACGTCTGAAGAACAAAAGTGGTAAGCAAACACCAGAATCCGAAAATGCATAAATAAAAGAAGCTTTTTAAAATCATAAGATGACCTTTACTATAAATTATAGCATTGGGCCAAAGGACAGTTTACGGACCACTTTAAGCTCGCCGCTGTGCTCAAAAGCTTTTATGACTCCTTTTTGCATCGCAGCGATTTCCGTTAACACATTTAATCAGAATCAAGAGTTTGCCTAAAATACATTCAAACTCTCAGTAGGTTTGCAACGCTTTTAGCAACAAAACATTTATCGTTAAATACTGAACCATAACTCGACAAGTGTCATTGTGGGAACCACTGCACTTTAAAAAGTGTAGCTCCGCTTAGTAACACTTCCGCGTTTGATGCATTGTGTTAGCTTTGCTTTTCTCAATTTTTAGTCCTGGCTGCACGACTTAAGTTTGCATGCGCCGAGCTCAACAGTTGTGGCTATTGTGGGTAATAAAATGGACGACTCCGGGAAACGTGCAGTTAAGACTCAAGATGGTGCCTCCCTGGCTGCCGTATGTTGATACTTTTGTGACCAGCTTTTAAAAATGAAACAATGAAAGAGTTGCAAACAATGACGGCAGACGACAGTGACAAACAAATGCCCAAAGGTTTCTTCAAATAGTAGCCAAAGCAAATAAGCTTTTAACGGTTCGTGACTCGAGAATCCTCTCTACACCAAGTCTTGCTGCATTGGATGGAACAGTTGGGCTATGGGTGTTCGTCACTTTCGGTGGCAGTGTAGTGTTAGGGTCGCCACCAACTTGGTTCGATTTCGCAACAAAACTTATGCTTTCATTCCGACGACTCTTAGTAACACAGCATTCCTAAAGGTTGAAATTTACACAAAACCTATTACAAATGCTACAAATCATTAAAAATATTTAGTTATTTGGTTATTTAGTTGTTTTATTAGACCGATAGCGTAGTTTCTTTAACTAGTGACATCCGGAGATTTTCCTAGCTCCATACCCTAGACGCACAATGGTGACCATGAAAATCTGACAAATATTTACGCAATTTTTCGTAAAGTGCGCAAAATAAGTGCCACAATGCTGTCACAATGATGGCGACAAATAAAATAGTCAGCTCCTCTTACGCGCATTAACAGCCTCACAGTCCTGAATCCATGAGCGAGAGCAGTAGACGTTTTGCATAGCAATTTAATAGATGGTTTCGATTTCATCTGCGGAGAAGTAGCTTCTCACCCAGCATCGAAATAGCCAAGTGAGTGCTTCTGTAGCGTTCCCAAACTGCTGGCATTTAGGATGTAATTGGTCATTAACTGAAAAGAAAACGGATTGCAAAGCAAAGATGATTTTGTCTGCAAGATTGCACATTCCATGTTGGCGCTTAGCTAAAAGTATACGCACATGCGTTAAACCCAGTAGAAAAATTGGTTAATCCACAACTTTTGATCTGTACAAAGTTGAAAAATGTACACAAATACCATCAGCAACAATTTACGAAATCCTTCCTCCAGGAAAACGGAACCCTTTTTTTGGAAACAAGCGCTAAATCTGGAACAAATGTTGACTTCGCCTTTCTTTCAATAGCAAGGCAAGTTGATTTGCTTGCAATGTTGCGTAAAGAAAGAATGTGCTTTTTTTATCAGACATGCAAGTGAAAGAAATCCAGCAAGTTCTTCTAGCTTGTTATAAGTTATTGGAATTTTCATCTGGCAACAGGCAATAAGAGGATACCAGTCTTTTTATTATAAGACATCATCTTGTTTAATTTATGTTGCAGTGTATTGAATCCTTTTATGAACTCTCGATGGTTGCTAGGTCTACACCGTGGACTAAAATAGCTTGTCCATGGATGTAAGGTGGGCAGTTCATTGAGGAATGCCGTAAACTTCTGCGTCTTTAGAGCACAACTGATGCTACCGCCTTGGAAACAAGAACAATGACAAGGCGCCCTTCTCACCATTGTTTAAATTTTATTTTCCTCTCTTGTCTCCATGTTAACGTGTTACTGGTTTTGCGAACAGTTTTAAAATAAGTCATGGCTTCGCTCAGCATAAGCTAACTTCTGTGCTGCGCACCATGATTCATGGAGCTGCTTGTTTTAATTTTGCTCATTTGCACTGTTGTTACTTCAGCTAACAAATGGACTCACCACTGTAGATAAGACTCATTGCATGAATCGCAAAAGTTTTCTAAATGCATTTTTTTGTTGTAGGTGTCTCATTCATAAGCAAGACACAAGAGACATAGATAATTGCTTGGGGAATCCGGCCGGGAGAAAAGAACAGCCAAGGCAAATGTTGCCTGCAGGCGAATCTGACACAGCAAAGAAACGGCTCGTAAATTTGACGAACTCGTGTTGTTGAGAAAACCATTTTCCTTACTGGTTTACTTTTTGCAGTATTTTCTGCTCAAATGCAAACTTTGTCTCTAGCTTTGATTAAAACTTTTGGAAAGTTTTGCCGATAATATTGTTATTCTAGTTGCATTACAAGGAATAGGTGATCAAATAAAATGTACTGCACGTAAGTATTTGTGCAGTGGTTTTTGCCTACAAACGCACAGGAAATTGAGCTACATTCTACATGCAGGCTTGATTTGATGAGGCTATGTGAGCACATAATTTGAAAACATCGAAGAGACATGTCTGCTCCGGCTACAGTTATATTTGCAGCAATTATATACCATCTCAAACACTCGTAATTGTCTAAATCGTTAAGTAAGTAGCAGTCTCTGCGACGAACATGAACATGAGTTTGAGATTATTCCGTTACATTCATTTAAACCTTGAGCATTTGTAGCAGGAATTTTAGACGCGTGATATTTTTATGGCTGACATGAACCAAACTCCTTACTTCGTCTTTTAGTGTAGCCAATCATATTTTACTTAATTGCTCTCCACTTAACCTGTAATAACTAACAGACAAAATGTCGACCCCTTTGTAATGCGGTATTTTAGCATTTTGTATTTATAAATGCCAAAGATTTAAATGAATGTAACGGAATGCCATTTGAGTTTGAGATTGTTTATGTTCGTCGCAGAGACTGCTACTTACTTAACGACTTAGACAAGCAAGAGTGTTTGAGATAGTAAGTGCTGCAAATATGTCTGAAGCCGGAGCAGACATGTCTCTTCGATGTTTTGACTTCCGGTCGAAAGAACCTCCACCATGGCTCGGCTTAATCAAATTCGATTACGGCTGACTGATTCTCGAGTTACCCAAGTTGTAATGCAAGACCTTGTATTGAGTATTGTACAACCCAGTGCACTAGTCTAAGTTGGCAGCGCATTGATGAACGTCAATACAGGCTGCGCTGCAGTCAAGCTGAGGGCAGTCACTCACTGTTGCTCGTGGTGATTGTATAAGAGTAACTGCTGCGACTTACATTTCATTCAATTCACCTCCCTCAAGCCCAGCCAAACCCATTGCTATTTAATGCACTCAAATCATGCCCTATCTGTAAATGATTTACAGGCACTCTTGCAAATCATTCGAAGTAGATTTTGAAGTGGTTAAGATGACAGACTACTCAGGAGTGTGTGTCACGAAGATGCATTGCAATGACTTTCAGTTATTAAAAGCGAATCAGGAAGTCCGCGTTGCTTTAAATGAAGCGATTAAGGATTCGCTTTTAAAGGCTGACTATTATTGATGAAATATTCGACGTGATCGAGAACAAGTGACGGTCACATCAACACGAAACAGCCTTCAAATTACTCACTTGTAGTCAATGTTGAACCACCGTGAGATTCATCACTCCAGCCCTAAGCTACTTAATTTGCGAACTCTAATGGCTTTTATTATTTTTTATTAAAGTCTAAGCAATTATGCATGCAATATGGTAATGGGATTCAGTGTGCTCCAATGCTGCTCAAAGTTCTCTCATTAAAAGCATTCGAAAGTAGTCAGATGGTAAAGAAGAGGACAGTCTATTAAGGAAGCTCAAGATCATGTGCGCTACTACTGATCTATGAGGAGCTGACGCTTTTAGCTAATGTCGTGTTTAGAAAGGATAGAAGAGTTTGACACCAAATCTAACAGTGGATGTAATATTTGGTCAAATATCCTACACGAGTCGACCAGACACCTTGTATTTCATCAGAATGCTAGACTATGCTTATCAAATTGCAGTAGAAGACATTACGTTGAAGTGGTTATTTGTGTAAAACTAAAGAAAACACTGCGCGTAATTGTGAAAATCGTTCAATGTTTTTTCAAAAAATGGTTCTTCATATTTGCATTGACTTGTAACAAAACAGCCAAGCCTACCAAGTGCATATTTAGATATGAGTATAAAACTATGAGGCAGGGAGTGAATACCCTAAAATAGAACTGCGTTTGCCATAAATCGTCTTCTTGGAAGACAGAAACTCCAGGTCATCCTTATTAACCACAAAATAATGTTGATCTTTACTGGTCGAAAGCATTCGTTCTGGATTTTTGAAAAGAAAATCAGTGTCTACGATTGTCTGCGCAACTATATATATTGCCAGATTCAACACATGATCCTGCGCATATTTAACTGTCACAGCAGAAAAAACTATGGCGATAGAATACGTAACATTTTAACAGAACGCATATGAGTGCCTTTTTGTTACTTGATATCACAGAGTTTTCAAATTATGTGCTCACATAGCCCCATCAAATCAAGCCTGCATGTAGAATGTAGCTCAATTTCCTGTGCGTTTGTAGGCAAAAACAACTGCACAAATACTTACGTGCAGTACATTTTATTTGATCACCTATTCCTTGTAATGCAACTAGAATAACAATATTATCGGCAAAACTTTCCAAAAATTTTAATCAAAGCTAGAGACAAAGTTTGCATTTGAGCAGAAAATGCTGCAAAAAGTAAACCAGTAAGGAAAATGGTTTTCTCAACAACACGAGTTCGTCAAATTTACGAGCCGTTTCTTTGCTGTGTCAGATTCGCCTGCAGGCAACATTTGCCTTGGCTGTTCTTTTCTCCCGGCCGGATTCCCCAAGCAATTATCTATGTCTCTTGTGTCTTGCTTATGAATGAGACACCTACAACAAAAAAATGCATTTAGAAAACTTTTGCGATTCATGCAATGAGTCTTATCTACAGTGGTGAGTCCATTTGTTAGCTGAAGTAACAACAGTGCAAATGAGCAAAATTAAAACAAGCAGCTCCATGAATCATGGTGCGCAGCACAGAAGTTAGCTTATGCTGAGCGAAGCCATGACTTATTTTAAAACTGTTCGCAAAACCAGTAACACGTTAACATGGAGACAAGAGAAGAAAATAAAATTTAAACAATGGTGAGAAGGGCGCCTTGTCATTGTTCTTGTTTCCAAGGCGGTAGCATCAGTTGTGCTCTAAAGACGCAGAAGTTTACGGCATTCCTCAATGAACTGCCCACCTTACATCCATGGACAAGCTATTTTAGTCCACGGTGTAGACCTAGCAACCATCGAGAGTTCATAAAAGGATTCAATACACTGCAACATAGATTAAACAAGATGATGTCTTATAATAAAAAGACTGGTATCCTCTTATTGCCTGTTGCCAGATGAAAATTCCAATAACTTATAACAAGCTAGAAGAACTTGCTGGATTTCTTTCACTTGCATGTCTGATAAAAAAAGCACATTCTTTCTTTACGCAACATTGCAAGCAAATCAACTTGCCTTGCTATTGAAAGAAAGGCGAAGTCAACATTTGTTCCAGATTTAGCGCTTGTTTCCAAAAAAAGGGTTCCGTTTTCCTGGAGGAAGGATTTCGTAAATTGTTGCTGATGGTATTTGTGTACATTTTTCAACTTTGTACAGATCAAAAGTTGTGGATTAACCAATTTTTCTACTGGGTTTAACGCATGTGCGTATACTTTTAGCTAAGCGCCAACATGGAATGTGCAATCTTGCAGACAAAATCATCTTTGCTTTGCGATCCGTTTTCTTTCCAGTTAATGACCAATTACATCCTAAATGCCAGCAGTTTGGGAACGCTACAGAAGCACTCACTTGGCTATTTCGATGCTGGGTGAGAAGCTACTTCTCCGCAGATGAAATCGAAACCATCTATTAAATTGCTATGCAAAACGTCTACTGCTCTCGCTCATGGATTCAGGACTGTGAGGCTGTTAATGCGCGTAAGAGGAGCTGACTATTTTATTTGTCGCCATCATTGTGACAGCATTGTGGCACTTATTTTGCGCACTTTACGAAAAATTGCGTAAATATTTGTCAGATTTTCATGGTCACCATTGTGCGTCTAGGGTATGGAGCTAGGAAAATCTCCGGATGTCACTAGTTAAAGAAACTACGCTATCGGTCTAATAAAACAACTAAATAACCAAATAACTAAATATTTTTAATGATTTGTAGCATTTGTAATAGGTTTTGTGTAAATTTCAACCTTTAGGAATGCTGTGTTACTAAGAGTCGTCGGAATGAAAGCATAAGTTTTGTTGCGAAATCGAACCAAGTTGGTGGCGACCCTAACACTACACTGCCACCGAAAGTGACGAACACCCATAGCCCAACTGTTCCATCCAATGCAGCAAGACTTGGTGTAGAGAGGATTCTCGAGTCACGAACCGTTAAAAGCTTATTTGCTTTGGCTACTATTTGAAGAAACCTTTGGGCATTTGTTTGTCACTGTCGTCTGCCGTCATTGTTTGCAACTCTTTCATTGTTTCATTTTTAAAAGCTGGTCACAAAAGTATCAACATACGGCAGCCAGGGAGGCACCATCTTGAGTCTTAACTGCACGTTTCCCGGAGTCGTCCATTTTATTACCCACAATAGCCACAACTGTTGAGCTCGGCGCATGCAAACTTAAGTCGTGCAGCCAGGACTAAAAATTGAGAAAAGCAAAGCTAACACAATGCATCAAACGCGGAAGTGTTACTAAGCGGAGCTACACTTTTTAAAGTGCAGTGGTTCCCACAATGACACTTGCCGAGTTATGGTTCAGTATTTAACGATAAATGTTTTGTTGCTAAAAGCGTTGCAAACCTACTGAGAGTTTGAATGTATTTTAGGCAAACTCTTGATTCTGATTAAATGTGTTGACGGAAATCGCTGCGATGCAAAAAGGAGTCATAAAAGCTTTTGAGCACAGCGGCGAGCTTAAAGTGGTCCGTAAACTGTCCTTTGGCCCAATGCTATAATTTATAGTAAAGGTCATCTTATGATTTTAAAAAGCTTCTTTTATTTATGCATTTTCGGGTTCTGGTGTTTGCTTACCACTTTTGTTCTTCAGACGTCTGTAACTGCTCACAGAGCTGTGCATTAACATTAATAGCGTTTTTGAGAGCGGTTTCAATTCGAATGCACTTATTTAAAATCTGATTATCCGCGCCTATTTTGATTTGGGTATTTTTATAAGTTTTATATGCGCCAGCTGCAAAAATTCTGTGATTGAATACTAACTGGCCTGCTTTGTATAAATTGCATGGATGTGGTTAGGGAAGAAGTCAAAGCACAAATATATGCTTCTGCACATTTTAGACTATTCTGACAAGACCAACACTGATTTATCTGAAAGTGGCATGCAGTCGGTCATTGTTGCTGTCATACAGTCAGAACTCTGATACAAGAGTGGCTATTCTTTCGCTTCTGCCTCCCTTTTCAGCTAAAAGTAGCAACAACAGGAAAATATCATACGACAGTAAACACACTGATAACCTTGATATTGACAAAGGTCTCCTGTTTTGAGACGTCATATACTAGCATTACAGCTGAAAGGAACAAACAGGCTTGATTGCAAAAAATGAAGCTTAGATTAGCATGTGCTACTACTAAGGAAAATAACAGTCATAGCTGCCAAAGCTTTACATAGGCGATTGGGGTCTTCAAAAGAGATGCCTACGCAATCTATAAAAGTGACTATTTGCTGCGTTCTTTTCCTTATAGATTAACCACTTTTTGGATAAAAATGTTTGTTTTTTAGCTGAAAATTTTTACTCGGTACTTCCCTTGACTTGAAAATAATGTGCAGATTTTAAGGCCTTTCCCACAAATCACTTTTGTCATTAAACATCTTTGGTGTTTACTTTATTTATGCAAATTGTGTGACTTGAAACAACTTTCAAAAGTAGGCTTTAGCTATTAGATGAGGCATGCAAAGAAGACCCACCGTCAGCATCACGGTAGTAGGATTTTGTGAGGCTGCGAAAGCGCTCCTGCCCTGCGGTATCCCATAGCTGCAACTTTACCAACTTTCCATCACAAGTGATCAACTTTGTCTGAAACGCAAAAGATTAAATGCTGGCCGAATTTGGTTGAGGGTAGCAATCGTTGTTTGCATTTGCTCGACTAGTTTTCGTAAATGGAATCGGGTGCCTAGGCAGGTGTAAAGCACTGCCGACTATGGCATGTAATCGCATGCACTTGCGCCAAGTTACTACGCTAACTTTGTAGGTTTTTTGACTGTTGCTTTTAATCGAGGTTACAAATTGTATATTTACACGAAATCCTAAATTACTCTTATTTTGTTCGCCAATCTTGACTGTTTTGAAGCTACTGTTGTTGAGTTTATAAAGTGAACTTAAATAAAAACGCCTATTTGCGGGGGTTTTCTTACGTGTTGTAAGTAATATCTTGAGCGCCTTAGGATGAGATTGTGAGGATTGCTAATAAATATTTCGGATTTTTTAGTTCTTGTGCATCCTCAATTGTTTATAAAACACTCTCTAAGCTCCCTAATCTGATAAGGTTAATACCGGGATTGGTTTATTTTCTTAGGAACATGTATATTTCATTTCACTAGGTAGCTCAAGCCATTTTCAGCCGTAAGATTAGATCGAGTGTCATTTGTTCACTTGCCATTTTTATAAGGTTTTTGCATGGATCAAGGTTTAATCTCTTTTTCATCATGATTTGGTCCTCGTATGAAGGGCTTTAAGGCGTGAGGAAGTCTGTGCGAACGCAATTATGCACTGCCATCTAAGTCATGCACTCAAACAACTGCAAGTTTATCTTTTGAAAGAACAAAGTTACTTTGTCCAGGGTATTCTTTAGACTATACTAAATGGAATTATTAGCCAAAAGACTTGGTTTGCTTTGATGGATTCATTGATTCGTGATAGGGATGCTAGGTTAAGGCCAGTGCGTTGAAGTCAGATTTTCAAGGGGAACGATTCCTGACGCAAAAGACCACTTTTGAGTTGGTGGCAATCTGGTGCAAAATAGAGTGAATGCTGGATATTTGCAATATGTAAAGCTTTAGGGTTGGAGAGTTGAAGTGCTGCTGACATTCATGCTACGATTTTCAATTACTAAAAGTAGACTAAAACCAAAGACCGAGATGTCTTATCCTGCATTTTCCTAAAAACCTTAAACACTTTTAGATTCTAGGCGTTTTTGTCAAACAAGCACTAAAATGCGGTTGAAAAAAAGGCTTAGAATGACGTTCACTTCTGGTGAGCCCATTGGTCTAAAGATGGGGTAAGTAAGTTAATTCCATTTTTATTGTTTTTCACATCACCTTGGGAAGACCCAATTCTCAAGCGACTGATCAGACATTGATAAAACAACAAGTTTATAGTGCAACAAAAGGGTTTGCATTAAATATCATTCGCATTTTGAAAAAACAACTTCCCTCAAATGCTGTTTTAACATCCGGTGTGGTTAATTACAAGAAATGGTTTGTGCTAAGATGCAATAATATGCCAGAACTTTTGCTTGATACTAGTTTGTGACTTATATTGCGCTTGCAATAATTGTTTAGCCCAGTGATTCAGCAATAAACATGGAAGCAATCAAGATGTAGTGAACTTTAAAGGTCAACTTCACGAAAATTAAAAATGCATACTCACTAGGAGATTTTTGTTCTTTAGCGATGAATGTCACATTTTGAATGGATAATGATTTCAAAATGGAAATTAATCTCAAACAGCCTTAAAAGAAAGTTATGAGCTTTGCTGGGAGATGACTGTTAAAGAGCTTTATTTGGTGCGACCGGATCAACGTTTTTAAGGAACCAAATGAATGTTTCTGCCAAAATCGCAATTTGTAACGTTATCTTGCATTTTAAAAAGAACAAGCAGGCATTCGAACATACAAACCAGCAATTGCCTTGCCTTGTAATCAATCCCGACGGTGGAAATGTAGCTGCCCTTGAGGAACGTTTTGTCCTTAAACCGGATGAGTAAGGACGTTTTGCCAACAAATGCATCTCCCAGTAGCAGAAGCTGTAATGCAATTTCGTTTTGCGCGAATTAATAAATGGCTTGGCTGCTTTCTGTTCAAAAAGACTTTCATCATAATATTCGTCAACGTTTTCCATTTTCTTTTGCAAGGGATTTGGTTTGTGTGGACATGTTTAGCACTGCTCCCTCAGGACTTCCCATACCCAGGAAACCAGACTATTTTTGCAGATTTGGAATGCTTTGAGAAAACTCCGGAATGCGGTTCGACACCACAAAACGGCAAGTTTGGCATTGGATATTAAAGAATACGACTTAGGATAAATGCACAGTTCCCAATGATAGATTCACATGTTATGTGTTTATGTATATGCATATGTTCCGGATTAAAAAGGATTTATTTTGAATAAATGCACAGAGTAAATAACCTTGAATCCACGGTAAAGACAAGCATTGCCTAAGTGAATCGTGCAATGTGTCAATGATCTTAATGCGGTGGGTCACTTGACTGTATGACCAGTTTTTTTCGGTTGATAGGTAGGGGTGATTTAAAACTTGTTTGTTTGATTTCGCTGTATGCAATTTTACACTTTTATTTATCAGTTTTTAAAATGCTTGCTTTCACCTTTGAAACGCATGCAATATATTATTGCTTTCACTATCAGTAGTATATTTGGCTCATAAACTCATTCAATTAAACGCTGGTTACAACAGCTTCGAACTCTTTATAATACAAGACGCTAGTGTTTGATTAGCATTTAATAGAAATATTTAACGAATTCGCTTCCTTCCAAAAGAAGCCTACAAATAAAGAGCAGTAAAACTATCTTTATATTTTGTGCATCATATCTTTCATCCTCGTGGGCGTTTACGTGGAGAAAAAGAGAGACTTTTGTCCTCCAACTGTAGCCCCAGTCACGTAGTTTTCTTCATTCATAATTAATGTGTGTGCATTAAAAATTTGTACTAAATCAAATTATGGTGTGAAGAGAAGGTTAGGTTTATTAATCTGGTCAAAGATTTGGTATGCTGATAGGAGCCCTCCACGTCGAAAGTTATATGACCACTAACTAAGCAGCATTTAAAAAATCAGGCAGATAAGGATGCTTGAACGATATAGTGTCTTTAAAGCGCTTAAAGTCACAAAAGTAAAGGACCAAAAAAGGACTAACGATTCCAGTTTTGGTGAATCTTAGGGGCAATTCTATCGGGAAAATGCATAACCAATGCTGCTTCAACCACTCGTCCAAACAACCACGTTGGCTTACGCCGAATACACTTGGGGAAGAACCTTGAGATAAGTTTTCTGAACATGTTCAAGTAATCTAAACTGATAGCGTTCCCATGCAGCCTTAGCACTAAAGAAATTTTTGGCTTCATTAAATCGCAACGCCGCAATGCTTGGATCGTTCCTTTAACTTGACGTTTGATTATGTGGAAACTAAGGCCCTGCCATCGTACTTCCGATCTCTGGCATGGCCCCTGAACCATGTCAATTGCCTCTCACACTTTCTATACATTCAAATTGCCTTGCTGTCCTGGTTTCTTGCCCTTGTGTGACCTTGAGAAGGGCTTGTTTTTGTTGTCAGGATTGATTTTATGATCATTTTGTCCTTTTTGAAGGAGGAAATTTCGTTTTACAAATAAAGAAGAAGAACTAATGTTCGTTGAATTTAGGTTTTATCAAAATGAGGAAAGTTTTGAAAATGTCTAATAATTTTGGAACTTGGAGTTCAGCACAAGACAAATACAAAATAAATGTCTTGCAATATGCTAGTTCTACTTAGCTATTTTTAGATCTTGAACAAACCAAATCACTGCATCTCCAGAGTACAAAATTGAGTTGGATTTAGAAGGAGAGAGTCAAGGAGGCTTTAGTTCACAGAATTGTTAAGCGAAAATACAGATGATAAAACACACGCCATTGCAATTAGTATTATGCAAGCAAGACAGCTCCTAATGTCCACCATTCAGGCTGCTAATTATGAGAAAAAATAAAAACAGGAAGAGAAGTACTAACAAGTCGTGCCTCAAATGTGTTCATTAGAAAGTTAGAATACTTGGGAGCAGTAGAGGTTAGAGCACAATAAGACGGAGATGGGGCTGGTAGTTGTGTTGAAATTAGAGACTGTCGCAAAGACGCACATTATTCTGTTATGTACCTTTTGTTAGCGTGAAATTTTCTCAGTGCGCTGCTATTGTGGAGACAGAGTGTTTCAAACTTCTGGCTGCAATCTCAAGCGCTCTGTCACAGTTTTTTATCTGTCAGTGCACTAGTTCATCTAAACCTCAAGTTCAGCATAGCGTGTGTATAAGTTGGCGTTCTAGACGAGGGCTAAGCAGGTGACGGAGAAGCAAACAAGTGCTGAGCCATTTGTTCCCAACACTCACTTCTTTGCTATAATGTGGGTAAGAAAGTTATTAGGGGAGGGGCATGGAACGAGCAGTTTCGGTTTGAAGGTATGCACAAGTAATAATGCATCAGTTACTGCGCAGTGAAAGGAAGGATGTCATTCAAGGGAGGTAACAAATGAACCCGTGCAAAGACATAACTTTCAGTTTCCACAAAGAATTAATATTACTGAGGGTTTTCAAGGGAAAGGAATTTTCGAAATAAGTATTGTAGCCTAACTAATAAGGCAAAGCCAGAGTTGAGGTAAAGAACATTGTTTTCTGGGACATGACACTCTATTCCTTACAGCGGTTTTGGTTTGAGCTTTGCAACCTAACAACAAAAACAACCCAAGTAATTAGATGACTTGAATTGACACGGTAAATTAAATGAATAAACTTTCGGGAAGAAAGGAAATTTCAACCTGACGACCTTAATTGACAAATGGTTTTTGGTTTCTGTTCTTTAAATTTAAAAGCCGTTTGCTAAAAAACGTAAGCCAAATTACAGAAATAGCCACGTTTGACAAGTTTTAGCCTCTTTGTAGATCATTCTTGAATTTCAAAAGTTTGATGCTTGTTGCTTAATAAAGTTTAGACGCCTACAGCTGGCACACAGTAGAGTTCAAAGCTCAACACCGATTTTGTGGAAAATGAGCAAAAGTAACGAAAAAATAATGATGCTTACCCCGCAATTTATTGACCTCACAAACTTTTAGATCAAACTGCTGTGATCGTGCTTTATTTTGCTAGAAAAAATACTGGATCTGTGTTTTCAACGCTTTTGGAGCAGCCAAAATTTCTGCATTTACCAGGGAAGTTAAAGCATATTTGTTAAATATCTTTACAATAATTTATTTCTGCCGCTTTGTGTTAAGCATTAACCAAGACTTCGTTTTGCCGGAAAGATGAATCACGGAAAACACTTATTTTCACTTTCATTTTGATTTCAGGACTTACCGTAAATAAGTCAACAAACTAGGTCTAAGCAAAATTGAATTTTTTTTTGCATATCATGCTACTTTTACAAGTTATTTTAGCGAATATGAAACGCCATTCTTAAAAGCAATTAAATGTTACTAGCAAATGTGCACCGAATTCCCCTGCGCAAAACAAAAAAGAGAATCAGCAAAGATAGCTAAAATAATTTATTCATTTGTACTTTTCCATTGCAAAGAGTATATCGCTAGTAGCCAGTAGTATTTAAAGTTCATTATTTCGTGTATTTTTAGAAAAATCCCTTTTTCGTCATTTTTAATAAATTTCATGCGGTGTTTGTTATGAATCCCAGCGGTTACCTTGCATTTATTGTAAAACACGTAAGTTGCGTTAATCAAGACTCCTTCTCAATCAGCTTCTTGGTCGGACTGTGACTAAGACTTGAGCTTATCTTTTACTTTAAAAAGAAGGTTAGGCTTAGCTTGAAAGCTGTACAATTTCCTTGTGCAATTTCATGTGCAGTAGATACGGCATGGAGCATGCGGTAGCGCAACAATTTGATTCTAGTCATAAACTACCCAAAATAGCTGCCTTATGGACATGCATCAAAGAGACGAGTAAATGTTGTCGTCGGGTAGATTAGTTTGGAACCAACATGCAAACACTTGTAGTCATGTATAATTAACTCACTTCAAAGTAAATCAGTGCATATTTTTGAGCTACCTTTGGAATCACACCCTCTTTTGCAAAAACAAAGAGGCAACAATATTACGTTTAGATTGCTGCTGTTTTGATAGCAAAGCTCGCACTCTTAAGATCCTCAAAAACCGATGAATCCTCACATCCTGTGTTCTTGCATGTTATCTGCACGGATTCGAAATCTATGAGGTGATTCAAGGCTTATAGATGGTCCAAAATCTAGTTACCATAAAAACCAATCTCTTTTAAAAGTGTTTGTATGTTTTCCGTAGATAAGCACAAGCGCACTTTGCTAAAATCAGCTTAAGGAAAAAAAAATTTGAAATTCTGCGGAAGTCTTTGCGATGATGAGAAAAATTTATCCAATTGATAAAATAAACAAATTAGAAATTTTCTGAGATAATAACTTTTCGTTCATTATACATGCTCTACTTTGTTTCAAAATGACTCAGTTATTGCGAAGGAAGATTGATAATCCCAATAGATATGACAATACCAAACCGCTAGAGTGTATTTGCTGGCACACTATTATGCTTTTGAACAAACATTGATGATTTGGCAACCGTCATGGAGTAACTACCTTACCTTAATGCAAATCGCTGAATTATAAAAGACAAGTTGAGTATTGATAGGATTACAAATAAACATTAGGACGATTCGTCCCACCTTTTTAGTGAAAATCAATGTAAAAGGAACCTTAAAACCTTGGCTAATTTCAAACCAGCATTATGGGTTTTCTTGAAAAATTTTGCCTTGCTCCCTTTTTAATTGCATCTTAGTACAACTTTAAGAAAGAATTTTAAACAAAAATTATTAAATTGTCTTGACACACACTTTACTACATAGAATAAAAAACGCTGCTATTTCAAATAGATTGCTTGGTGTTTGCGCTAACTACTATACCGAGTTTTGAAAACAAAAGTAAATTGCCATGCAATTCAAGAATGAGCAATGTGCTAATTTTAGATTGCCTAGAAGTAAAATGAAAGACACTCTGTGCAAAGCACACTCTATCATTATTTATGATTGTTCAAAAAACAAAAAGCTAATTAATGACATTATTCAAAATATTTCATTTCCATCGAGCTGCCTATAGGAAACGAAGTAAAAATGATGTGCAGAAAACAAAATGCCTATAAATTCACCAAAAAGTCTAAAAATTGAAATTTTTTAGAGTGATACGATGCGTCTCTACAAATTTTAAACAAAATTTAGATAGTTCCGTATACCTCTTCTTAAATTTCCAAGTCCTGATAGACTGGGCATACAGACAAGCAATATGCATACCAACGAGCCATACGCCAATCGCAATATAATTGTGACGATAATTCTAATAGGTAAAAGCACTCCATTCAATAACAATCACCGTGATCCGAATACAAAAGCTAGTCAGTGAACGACACTAACTGAAAGCGCCCTATTCCGTCCAAGCGATCGAGTAAGGAATGGTTGTGGAGCAGTCAGGACATTGCTTACCTTAAAGGAATAATCAGGTGCCACGTCTTTCCCGTTCATTCTATTTCAAAGTGAAGTAGTACTGTTAGGCCACTCATTGCCCAATTGGATAAGAGGAGTCCTTGAGCAAACCTGCCGAGTAGCTGCGTAAAACAAAATTGACAAGGATACTCGAAATAGAATTCTAGTTGCAGAGCGTTGAACTGTAGCCAAATTTGCCATTTTTATGAACAAATTTTTTGGCTAGTAGCAACGAGCATTTTGCGCAAATAGCATAAGTTCAACTAGAACAACTGCATACTAAGTTAAATTAACACCCTAGACTTATGGTGAAAGATTCATGCAATGAGCATGGTCGCACTGCCTTACTATGGCTCATACGATCTAATTTCGACTGTTTGAGATGGTGTCTAGGCCTTCTTAACCAGATCTCAAATTGCTCTTTAGCGGTAAATGTTACATCGTCTGTAGCGTTTTGGGGTTCCATCGAAGGCAAAAGAAGGCAGAATGCTAGGGCAGAATATATATACTCACCGGACAGAGGGAAGTAGGCTGCTGGCATGGATTGGAGGCCAGCCCACGCAGTTAGGGCAGTACGGCCACCTCTGTGACCCTGACCGAAACCGGTAGTTCCAACAAACAACGTAATACATTGCCCCTCTCCTCTTTCCAGCGTCGTCCCCGACACGAACCTTGGTACACCTCCCGCGTCAGCCACCATAACATACTCAGTGCTGCAACAAGCACCCACCAGCTAACCAGGCCAGTCGCCTACATTCGTCGCGATTGAGGCGATGCATGACACCAACGTCACAGATCCCTCTTCACAGTGCATTGCACTTCGAGTTTCGTTTGGCTTGGGAACAAACTTCAGAATGAGTGGTTCTGCCGACCATCAGTATGTCCGTAGGGGGCGTTAGTACGCCGATCTCCTTAAGCAAGTACATTAGGGGTAATGTTCGAAACGAAACTATCCAAGTGGTCCATGGCTAGTGTCGGTTCAGTTGTTGATAGCTTTCTTGTAGAACACGGAGAAGGGGTAGATGCCGGAGGTGGACATCGTTCGTGGCCCACCCGTAGCACATGCACTTCTTTCGCACCGCTGCAACATACTGCAGGCGGTAGAGATCGGGATAGTAACCCTACAGAGTCGGGTCCACTTTCCGCTGCCACCAATGTAGCGTCGTGAAGCTCCCTCGGCCACCACTGTGACCTTGACCAAAACCGGTAGTTCCAACAAACAGAGTACTACATCGTCCTTCACAAATGCATTTTTAATTGGGTCGGCACCACCGACCTCCAGCCTCCGGACGACGTTCATTGCGCAAATCCTGCTATCCCACTGAGACGGCCACGAGCCCCCACCCGAACTAACTTCTCAACTCAGACCCTCACCCAGCAGAATCACTTTATCGGATAAATCAAAGGGCATCACGCGGAACGACAGACACAAGCCATCGATGCAAGCAAAAAAATAGGACCAAACTGGAATTCACTCAATCCCATGTGCGGTATAAAGCTGAGTACAGATGCCGAAAATAAACGAGAAAATTCGTCTTCTGGTTTTCACGTTCTCAGTTCCGAGAGATGCCGAACTTGGGCATTCAAACTGGTGTGCTGGTCGCAGAGCTCCTGCAACTCGCCCGCCAATTCGTTGTTCAGTCGTAGTAGGGTGTAGTTGGTCGACTTTGCCGCGCGGACCAAGCTAGCTAATAGCCGACGTCGACGATTGGGAGGGAGGGAGAGGATATCTTCAATACTCCGGTGGGTGAATTTACTCAGAACCTCTACCGGCTCGAGAATCTTGGCACTGAAATGAATTGAAAATCGACCACAGTAAACAGAGTTGCCGTTGCTACAGAAGTTTGAATCCTTTCTGCAATATGCCTTAATGCCTTATCAACCAAAAAATTGTTTGCGAAAGGTGAGGGAACTGCCCATTCCGCTTCGCATGTTACTAACACAAAGGTGCGATAACAATCACCCGCAAAATATAATCACAGAACGTGAGTAGGGAGTGATATGAACTCAAGACATTACCTCTCTAAACACTTTCCTTTCCCTTCCCCGTATCGTCCCGTGGCAATTTTGCCGAGGATCAGTTTTGCACAATGTGAAGCATGAGGTGTTGAGCCTCCGCGTAAGTACAAAGCGCTCCTCTTCCTGAATTTACTAGTACGGAGTGTTTCTGAAGGGAAGTTTTCCTTAGACACTCTCGAGTCGGATCGAGGTAATAGATCTCAGGCACACTTCCACCCACATGGAAGGGAGCCATCTTCCGAAATGAAGCATTGCAAAGCAATTCAGCCATCCATTGAAGGACTATTTTGGTTTTAGTAATCTCCGTTACTTCCTAGCAAGTAAATCGCACAGGCTTAAGACGTCAATACGCTTCCATAGAAATGTGGCACATGTATGCGTGATAACCGACGAAGAAGTGTTCCACAGCCTAAAGTCAGCGCAAATGTATGATCGACTTCATGATACTACCGTAAAACAATAAACGAAGCAACCACAAAATTTTGGGCTACAATAGCGCTAAAAAACTTTCCAACACCTTCGCTTCCCGAGAAGTGTGTGAACGATGCACTGATTGCGTTATAAAAAGAGGGTATTCGTTTCGGCGATGCAATATGCAAAGAGCCAGGGTGGAAGAGTTATTAAAACCGTGGAAAAGTTCGGAAACTACCCGACCTGACGATATTTCTATACGGCTAACAAGATTCGATTCAACGCCTCACAATATTTTAATACGATAGTATAGGTTTAGGTAGATAGCTAGGCAGCATTAAAATGGAATGAGGAGACGAAATCGGGACAAATTTTTAAGAAAAACAGAGTAGTAGTAGCAGACTGCATAATTGGTAAGCCAAGTAAACAGCAGGCCACACATGCAAATTCAGATTGAGAACTGTTAAAGCGATCCTTTTCATAAATTTGTAATTTTATACAAGAAGAATTAGTCTTTGTCACTTGTATCAAAATTAATGAAAGCATTTTTGCGCATTTAGTCGGTTCCAGCGATGCTTTTGACACTTTTATTACGCATGAGAAAACATTGAAAAGTTTGGAAAACGTGAATATGAGAGAAGTTGCAGCCAGTCGAGTTTAAGGGTATCATAATACTTCTGACTGTCCAGTTAGCGTTCTAGAATGTACTTTTCTTGGCTCGGGTGAATATTTTAACTATTTAAAGGTTTCCTTTTATACAGTAAGCACATTTCACCACAACACAGGAAACGTCAAATCAGCGTTGGGAGATCATCAAAATTCCAATTTATAAAACCGAGTTGGCACTCTCGCCAACTCCCAGAGAGACTACTCCCAAGCCATTAAGCAACTTGCAGAACGCTGGGAAAATTATAGTAGAGTGGTCAACAAATGTCGATTAGTATGGCTGTTAGCACAGTTCGCTACAATAATTTATTGGCACTTGTTCAGACGTTTAAAATGAGGCTGCTCATATGTGCCTAAATGATAGTTGGTACACCCTCTGCTGTGCTCTACCACTTTTCCTCCATTCTCAACGCCCATATCGTCCTACATTGGTTGAATTAACCTGATGGATGCAAATCAACACTGCCCACCATATGAATGACCGAGTTCGGCCCGGCTCCAAACTTACGCTGCAGAGGCTTTGCGTATAACATCTGGAGAAGGTGCGACATGCGGAGGCTAAACTAGTACCTGGGAATGGTCTAAATCAAACAATTTGATCTTGGTGATAAATCAGTCAAGTAAATGAGTCATCAGGCAAATCGGCCATTTGGGAAGAGTAGCTGAACTAAAAAAGCGAAGAATCGAGTGATATTACCGGTTAACTCGAGATTACCGTGTCGAGAACAAACTTCAGCAGTGTACAAGTTAATGCGAGTCATAAAAAATTGGAATTATTCTATAGTAAGCGAAAAAATAGTGAAGATTACGAAAAATCGCTACAAAATCACATTGTGCATTGTAGGCCAGTCGATGACTGGTTGATTGACATACTTGTGAAGACGTCTTTTACAATCAGCCACTATCTCTAAATAATCTACTAATGCACTACTACTGCAACACCATTTCATCCCCAAAAGACTGCACTGGGGAAAGGTTACGGACATTTACGCTATGATGGGTGAGCATGGTGATAAAGGAGCTAATAATAATATCCTCAACTTATGTTCTATCAAGAAGAGAGCCTTCATATGATGATTCCACGACTACACACTCATCATACAGAATTAAGTTTACTTAGGAACATTCTTCGGCCTATGCAAATAAACTCCACGTCGGAATTGGAAAACAAAGGATAAGACAGATCAAGTTTATCGAAATTTAAGAGTTATATCACTATCACTACACTCTTGTCCCATAGCTAGCCTCAATACATTTGAATAGTGCCCAGTTCAAGTAATCAATGCTACTGTTCCCCTACATCAAGACCCGCAGTGATGCCCCGATAGTGCACTCATAAAACACTACCCTCACTAATAAAAATCTGACTAGTTCTATGTTGGACTATATGGAGTTATAGGCACTTTTCTTTCAATACCTTGGTGATGCCAAACAGACGCTTTCAACTCGTGGCGCTGGTACTGGCGATAACGGTGAGGAGGATCGCGAAGCCGAGGAAGAAGACTCTTGAGAGCTGGAAGAGGTGGATGATGATGACGATGAAGTGAAGGAATTATCGCTATCCTCTCCCCCGTTTTCATCGCACAAAAGCGCTGTTGCATCAACAGGTGGACGCGTCAAGCGAGCTGAAGAGGGAAGTAAAGCTCTCACACCAATTTCGTCGTCACTGACGCCCTTGTGATCGTCCTCTTCCTCTTCGTCTTCATCTTCCGTTGGCTCCTCAAAAGTTTTAGGCGTTGCAGAGGAAGTGCAGGAAGATCCGTCATCTTCACGATCTGTATATCACAGTAAACAGCGCAATTAATTCTATAACGCAAATCATTATTATTTTGTGCTTGGTAGATTATGCTTTATCAAGCTATGTCTACACCCCATTTTTTCCACAAATTAGCCCTCATTGAAATAGGGCTCTACCCGCGGCAATTGTGCATTTGGAAGATAATAAAGCGACCTCACGTTCCACAAGGTCGTGCAATTTCCTCAAAGACACTTTGTGCATTGTGCTAGTGACTCATTTCTAAATGTATTCAAAGAGAAGGACTGATTTACTCTCCTTGGATATACACGACATCATACCAGTATAAAGTGAGACCACCTGTTGTGGATGCCCCAATCAGTAAAGACTCACCAAATGAGCTACCAAAAACTTGTCTATCGTTGACACCTACCTCAGTTCTGAAACCTGAATAACGGCTAGCAATGCAGAGAGACCAGGTTTTAACAAAATGAACCCATTCCCGATGAGTTATTTGTCACAGTCCCGTCAACACCGAGACAAGAAGCTGTGTCCGCGTCAAATACAACTCACCTCTTGGAGGAGATATGAAAAAAATTCCTACGCTATCCCAAAATATGCTTGGGTCTAGATGGATTAGTGGAAGATCTCCAGAAGGAATGCGGGCATAAATCCGTAGTCCAACACATGAAGTGGCTAAAAGAACGAATGGACTTTCGAAAAGTGTTGAAATCCCAAGTGACACGACAAGAGTAAGCTCGAAGGAATCGAAAGAGTTCATAAATACAATACCAGTGCGAAGCAAATCAAATTCAAATACTCGACGCTCTCCGACAAGTGATTAAAGAGTTTTGAAGTGGAAAAAAAGTGGGGAAAAACTTCGTATTATATTGTTTTACTGTAAATTCCTCTACAAGAAACGATCGCAAACAGATCATGCTGACAGCAGAACATCGCTCACCTCTCAGTAATACTTAGTACATAAATCTTTGTGGCATGATTCAACGACGGGACATTAAAAATAGAACTTGAATATGCCAATAGATCCCACAAGAAGCACCGAGGCTCCATCAACTCTAGCTTTCATAAAATTTACACCTTCCTATTACAATAATCACACCTATGACCCACAAAAAACAGAAGTAACTCTAACACGACCAGAAATTACCGAAATCAATTCAATTCAGCTATTCCAAAGTGGTTCACGCCAAAAGACAATGGACTCCAGTCAAACCAAAAGTATACTTTGATATCGAATTCCAGGCTGAACATTGTCATCCAACGACCACAGAACATCATGCTGGGGTTAAAACAAAAAACATACAAGTGTTTCAATACGGCCAAGCTACAACTCTAAAGGTTAATTTGCTGTACGCCTTGACTACGTGGACAGTTAAAAGGAATTCGTGGTTGTAAATCCCAAGACAAAATTAGTTTAAATGCTTGGGAGATAGAGGCATAGAACCATTCAATGCCATGGGGTAGCTGCAGCAAATCTCTCGAATAAAACATATCGGACTGCTTACGCAGCTAAAAGTGTTGCCAAATCTGGTCAATGCTCCCACTTAGACAAAACAACCTATGCACCACCAATCAATGCATGCGTTCTTAAGATAAACCTACCATGAATTAAATCTCGCAAAAAGGGCCGACACATAGCAATCCAGAGTTCATAAAAACTCGTTTCAAATGAATTTGTGAGATTACTGCGACAAAAAAAATAATAAACGCAGCTTCAGCCTTGAAACCGAGTAAAACACGGTTCGTAAAGCAGTAGGCAAGATCATATCATATAGATCAGGTTCCTTCGCAAACATTTGATGATATGAGCACTAGGAATAAAAGGAAAATGGGATATCGTGCCCGTTCGCATCGACAAACTGACACGCAACTATCAACTTCCTAATGTGCGTACATTTAAACAACCACCCGCACTTTTGATGATAACATGCCAATGTAGTGAGCTACACCGAAGTCCCCACGGACTTTACAGTTACTTAACATGCGTTGGGGAGGCGGAAGCAAATGATAAACAGAGCAAAGCTAGTACTGGAACACTGGTCTTTTTCTCGTCGACTGACTCATCTCTCCAGCTTCAGTTTGAAACGTATTTCGACCTTCAGCGTCGGTTTCCACATGAGTTCACAGGCATGAATCGCTTAAAATATGCAGTCGATGAACTCTATCTAAATCTATTAAAAACATTGCTTCCAGTGAAGACAGGAACCTGAGGCACCAACACAACCGCCAGTGGGAATTTGACAGCATAAGCATCAGCTGTGCTGCACTTCAAAGTTTAAAAGTGATGGGGTGAAAGGCGCTAATGCAAGTGTGCTACATGGCTTGGACATGACCCTCCTTGAAGAAAGGGTATAGATATCTAATACCGATTGACAATTGCTCCAATCACTTCTCGTAGACCCAGAGGCCCCTTTATCAATGCCTATTTTGACATGGATTGGGGGACATAAAAGCGGACTTTAATATGCCTATAAGAGCAGTGTATGAAGTGCGGCAGAACTCAGAGCTGAATGGAAATCTTTTCAATTGTAGGCAACAAAATTATTACTGAAACCGTTTTTATCGTTACGATTTTTCAGCTTTTGACGCATCCAAGACCTGAAAACCATATTGAAACAGAAAATCAAGGACCTATTAAAGCCACCGACCTTACTGCTCATCGGTGATAGACACTTCGGAGCCCATTTCTCATATAGCAGCTTGAGAGTAGATCGATCACTACGGATGAAAATAGTGACTAGTTGAACCCCTCTGCATACGTGCCTTGTTTTTAGAACTTCAAAGGTCAACCACTCCTAAGGCTATATTTAGTTCATTCCGCGGAGAGTCAAAATGTAACCTACTGGTGGTTATTTTAACTACGGACATTGGCAGCTCAAATTGTTACGTCCTTCACGTCAGTTGTGCGTCACCTTGAATTTTCTTCCACAACGATAAGCGGCAATTTCTATGACTTTAGATTTAGGCACCATAATGATGCTCGCCTGATAGCCCCAAAAAAATAATGGCAGACGTATGAAAAAAGCCATAGTAACCATTCGTATCGCAGCTTCAAAGGTGATTTCTGTCAAAATTAAGAGAGAAGGGACGACTCAAAAGTCAGCGGGAACACACTGATGCGCATAACAAAAGAAACTATAAAGCGGCCCCAATTTGCATTTGGCGTGCGTCGCAGGCACAACTATGTGAAAAGCAAACTCAGAAACTTCCTACAACGGCTGCTAATGGATGTGTAAGACGATCTTAAACGGCTTCTATGACACTTTTTTCATGTCAACTAACCCATAGGACGAGAATCAGGTGATATCAGCAGGTCATGGCTTTCATCTTCCTCATCCAGGTAATCAAAGTCGCAGTTGCGTTGATGTTGCTCCTGAGGACCCTGATGATTCGGTTTGGGCTTTCGTCGTCGCAGCAAGCGCTGACATGGGGAACTCGCATTTATTGGCGGTGATGTTCGCTCCTGTTGTAACAGAGGCAAGAGTGATTGTTTCTCCTGCATCGGGTACTGCGAGGAGAGAAGAGTGAAACCCGTTGAGGCGTACTTGTTGGCCAGATGGGCTGCTAAACAGTACTCGGATTCCGTGAGCATCATGTCGGCGTCGCTATCAACACGCTTCCTGAGGAAAAGAAGAACGAGCACCCTACACATCATCATAGAATGAGTTGATTAAATAAAGCACTTAAGTTGGGTTTCTGGCTTCTAACACCGCAGAATTTAAGGACTACGAATGTTATCGACTCGATTAATGCCGTATTGTTTTAACCACCAATCTGGTAGGCAGTTTTAACCCAGCAAGGCAATAAACGATTGCAACCGCACCAGCAGGACTGGAATGGCAACACAGCATTCTGAGTGCATCTTGGTACCTTGGATAAGTGTAAAGGCGCATTATCACAGTTTCGCACAAAATCTAGAGTTTGTAATCTTCCTTTAGAATATTTTCCTTTGTAGTCGCATCACGCAATTTGTTTGCGACAGATATAGGGCTAGCAAAAAAGCCCCTTTGGATTTCGGTATAGCTCACTGCATTGGCATGTTATCATCAAAAGTGCGGGTGGTTGTTTAAATGTACGCACATTAGGAAGTTGATAGTTGCGTGCCAGTTTGTCGATGCGAACGGGCACGATATCCCATTTTCCTCTTATTCCCAGTGCTCATATCATTAAGTATTTGTGAAGGAACCTGATGCATATGATATGACCTTGCCTACTGCTTTACGGACCGTGTTTTACTCGGTTTCAAGGCTGAAGCTGAGGAAGCTCCTTATGTAGCTCCTTGAGTGATAGCTGGAGAAGATGCACTGAACGGTGGTAAAACGTACTGCCCAGGAATGGTTCAAAAGGTCATTTCATTGAGGAATCACCAGGTGACGGTGTATCACACTCAGGAACACACTCCATTCTCGAAGAATTGGGTGCAGCTATAGAGCGCAAGAAATCGAGACTGATGTGTAGGGATCGACCTTCGTGAACGTAGTGTTAAATGTGAGTGATGAAACAAATAATCTACACCTACGCTAATTAGGAAAGGCATCAGGCTACTAAGCAAACAGACCTATCAATAGTGTGGTAAATAACCGCCAGATAGTATGCCTTCAAGATACAGTGGATTGTTTAGCAGTCTATTTGGTAACTGACCCACTCACCCTTCAACTCACGCCTAGTAAACCCAACACTCAACTCCAGAAGAGATATCGCTTTGTCGTGGACGAAATTGTTAAATACCCTCTTCGTACTGAGGAGTCCAAACAAATGCGTCTGAGATCCATTTACCCGACCTAGATTGAAGATATGCAAGAAGAACTTCCTCTTCAAAAGCACTTAGAACTAGCTCATTTGAAGAAGAGAGGAGAAAGTCCCGTTTTCACACGACGGCTCAACACATACCTCACAATCTGCGAAAGTGACCCCTGACCCGAGGGAGGGGAGAGGGCAGTAAGGAAGACATCCATCCTAATCATCTACTTCTATTCGTGTTGGTGATTATTAGCTCTTCTTAGCGGTAGTGTCACATGCGAAGTAGAATAGATGGTATGGGAGGAGGAGTGAAATGCTAGCAATGAAATACCTAATGCTGGGGTTTTCACTGACATAAGGCGACAAGGTCTTGTGAGGTTTAAATCTGTTGGAAGTTTTGGATACGTTGTAGAATGGGTAGAAAATAGGTCACAATGGTTACTTTGAGCAAAATATTTGCAGGTGCCTTACATATTT
Source organism: Taenia hydatigena (assembly GCA_036345935.2). Taxonomy (NCBI): domain Eukaryota; kingdom Metazoa; phylum Platyhelminthes; class Cestoda; order Cyclophyllidea; family Taeniidae; genus Taenia; species Taenia hydatigena. The sequence goes on from JADWOT020000003.1 coordinate 16,118,927, forward strand.
ATTTTTTTGGAAAAAATACAGTGCCGTACGTAAACGATTGTTCCGAAAGGGCATTGCCAATCGATACAGAGAACAATGCACAAAGCGTTGCCCCTCCTCTTACGTGTGAATCACGCGTGACACCAGAATGGATACTATCCGGCATTAACTCCCAACTCACGATTGAATCGGTAGCACAGTTCGAGATCGCAATTCAAACAAGATTAGGCGTAAGCTTATAGCAGATTATCAAAATCTGGATATCTCGAAGTCATACACAATGGAAATAGGAGAGTAAAAATCATAGGTTACTTAGAACGTATAAACTAGAAAAAGCTGACCGATTGTTGCGGGTTGTTCATGTTTTCCATTCATATCGGCGTAGGATATTCCCTATATTTCAAATAAACTGCCAAGTTTAGTACTGGCAAGGCAAATATATAAAAAATTAGTTGAAATAGAGAGGGCCCAGCTCAACCCCAAATGTAGACTGTCATGCCAATTAAAATATTAGGCGTTATTTTATGAGACTGTGCGGTGGACGTATGGAAGCACGGAGACAGGCTGGTTAAAGTGTAGCATTTAAAGGAAGCACCTGTATTTTTAAGAGATTACTCACTTACGAACGATTAGAAGAGCAAGGAGTTCGCTGCAGGCATGGCATTCCATAATAAATCTCTGTCAGTAACTTTACTCAAAAATTTTAAAAGATAAAAGTGACACTTAAGTGTGGCAGTTTCCCAGAATACAAATAAATGTTATGACAATAGCCAGAGTTGATTGTGAATTGCTATGGCTATTCCAGCACACGTTTAAAATGCAGTGTCAATGTCACGTCTGGGACCAAGGTCGTTGACCAATAATCCAAAATCTCCCAACGGATCATGCCTCCAGTGGTGCTGCGATGTCCCGCAACCATCGCAGGAAACCGATATCACAAAGCCACAATACTGCCAAATTACTGCCTAATCGGACGAAAGTGTTAGAATGAAGCAACGCAGTAACAAGAGTGCGGGTGTTCTAAAATGAACACAGTCCTTAAAAAGCTCTCATGCGCTGTCATGGCAACAAATGCCAATGTACAGCAAAGTTCTGAATGACTACCGTGTTGAGCTGCCATGATCTCATGCTCTCAAGAAATTCGGAGCCTATTTTTTCCAAAGGAATACGACAAGACACCAGGGAAATTGCGAAAATAAAGAAATCAGTCTTATTTACCATGTTTACCAGTCTATGCAATTTTACAGCAGTAAACATAAATAGAACTAAATTTAAATGCTGGCGTTTGCTTAATGATATTCAGGATTACAAATAACATGGAGAACGTATTCACAATATGATCGAAGGAAAAAAATTGAAGCAAGAAGACACATGAGCGAATTAGCAGAATCCCTACCTTTCCATCTCTTAAAGTGTCTTATGTTAAAAACTTGGACAATAGTAGCGCAGAAAGGGATGCAAATATCAGAATCTAACACCCTAGTTCCATCTTAATAACCCTACTTCAGGATTGCAGAAATCGAGATCCCCATCTTTCGCATTTGTCGAAGACCTGACTGGATATCCAAAACTTGCTCAGGTTAATTTTTTTCATGGAAGCTAGTTCACAATCTTGCATCGTCACAAATGTAAAACCTATATTAGGAGTTCGATCAAATTATAGAATTGGAGACAAGAATTTCAGCCAAGCGCGTGATGCAACTACAGAAATCTTATCCCAAAATCTCATTCGTTGAAACAATTACAGTCCACCAACCTTTCACAACTAAGGCAGACTTGGAGTGAAGTTTACCTTCGTAAAACGTTTGTGGCTGGAAGCCAACAATATATCCCTAGCCGATTCTGTCATTTCGGTTTATTTTACGTAAAGAGATATCTCAGAGTGCGAATTCCACGCGGTACACAGCTCCCGATAACGACGCAACAACATACTGCACAGGAGGCTACGCAGGAAGCTTTCAATACTGTAAAACCCGAGTCATTAAGCAACGGACGAGCTGAAATCACATCCACCAGGTTTAATCAGCCGATACCTTGTGATATCGATGTTGAAAATACGATACCGTCCCGTGTCGACTAGCATAACCGCCAAAGTTTTAATAAGCGTGCACATAAACTGCGTGCATTTCATATCTCTACGAGTTGCATCTCACTGTGACCAGCTACGCCAAAAATTGTACAGATTTTTCTGAGCATCAGATGGATTAACACAAAAAAGAAGTCGTTTCTACAAAACATGGAAGCTAAGATGTTTAAAAATGAAGATATTTTAAACAGTTTCCCATGGATAAATACATAGCACCGTAGCAGTTCCGAAAAAATCTATAAGCTTTGAAAATCCTACCATTGCCAAAATTTGTCTCATAAACCGGATTCACGAAAATATTTCTCACATCTTTCTAATTACAGTATCCGCGATTCAGCTCTTACGGATAATTACACATAATATTCAAGACGCGACAAAATATAGAAAAACAATTGTTTCATGGGAAAAACATTCGTGAATCTTTAAGGATTTCCAACAAACATGTTTAACCCTAACGAATTAAATAAGAACAAGTTCTGGTCTTTCAAGCCAGCACAAACGAGACCACTACAAAACGGCACTATCGTACAAATACGAATAAGAATGAACTTAAAAGGCACCAACGTGAACAAGTAAATGAGATGAGCGCGTTTTTCATCTTCCCAACATACGGTGGTGCAATGTACGCCATAGGTTTCCGCTTGAACGGGAAAATATACAAGTGATTAACAGGTATTCTACAACATTCGACTCGCTACCGCATTATATTGGTTTAACTCCTACAAAGTAGGGATTGCAGCCAGTCTCATGATGGTGACTATAAACGTTGCCAACGCTTGAGGTTGATGAAGGAATAGATACAAAAGTTAATTAAACACCGCCTATTTTCAGCCTCAAGTGACTTCTTTATTAGTCAATTATCATAAAATATCAGGATCTCTTAAATAATGCCGGATCGAACGTTTTGTATCTTTCCGACATTTCACTGCATTTACCAGATACTCATGAAGTGGTAGATTTGACTGATCGTAACACATTCAAATGAAAATCGAATGCATTTAATAGCCGAACTAAAGCAGCCTTTAGGAATTCCTCCTTCGAGCATATTCTTCAACCATTAACCCACAGCATTTTCTACGAACCAAAACACATCCTCTCAATTCATTCAAGCGACTTTTGTATTATGGATTTTACAAATCCGCCTTCCTTGAAACAAGGCCTTCATAAGCCATGGGAACACTTTAAAGTTCTAAGATGCCAAAATCATTTCAAAACCACCATTGAAGATCGGAAGTTACCATAAAGGAAAAAACTACAGTCAGAGTCAATCCCTCTTCAGTCAGATCAGTGGATTGTTAATAATAGCAAAAAGAAACTGCGTAAAAGCAAGCGATAGATATTGTGACCCGGAAACAGGCGTGGTTGTCTTCTAGTACCAAGGGAATATTCCATTCAGTACCGATCGTATGTGGGTGGCCATGCCGTCCGCATTTCTCTTGCGGGTAGCTCGAGGGTCTCGCTTTGTTGGGTGTACAAAGCGCAAATTAAGCTGTATAAGAGCACAGAGTATGTGCCAATGATACAAAAATGACCTGATGAATTTACTGCGTCTGCTTTTCAAGCTTTACTTGTTACCTGCTAATCACGAAAAAAAGGGAACTTCAGCCATCTTTACTTCAGATTACAACCGAATGACCATCTTTTAAAGATTTTACAATTACGGAGCATTGTTCATTTCGTTAGTCCAAAACACTGGAGGGATGAATTAAAAACCGAAACATTTTAAGCCAAAACTCAGTTTCCAGCAAAGTGTTAAGAGACAAAAGGATCAAATTATTTATTTCCTTCAATGTCTTACAAACATATCGGCTGGAAAAGAACCAACCTCACGACGGAAAAAAATTAATTTAATCATTTTAACAGGATTTCTTCGAGATTGGAGCGGGGTTCCCTCATGCCTAGTGAAGTGAGAATCCATTAATGCGTTGATAGTTATTAGCTTGGCTTAGTTAAAAAACGGTGAGCTTGATTGGTTGAAACTACTTATTCAACCCACTTTTCTGTAATCCATTTCAACTACGAACAATATGAACAGCTAATGACGGCATTCAATTTAAAGCAAACGAATTTGCTCGAAATGAAATCCAGCGGAGTCTTCGTTTAAACTATAGATTGTAAGGCCGTACCCAACTAAGTTCAAAGAAATCTTAACCCAAAAAATAGTCGTGAATACACATTAAGTGTTCGAAATAATATGCCGTTTCCCTACGTTCTCTTTGATGTTTTAACGCAACTGGTACAGTCACGAACCATCCCCATGGCTGAAATTTCCCGTTACTCCAAATGGGAGCAAATTCTATGGCATATCTAGAATTAATTGTTAATACCTTGGTATTTGCACGTTATTTTAAGGATAATTTGCGCGAATCCTCCCATAATTACCAGTAGCCCTCATTATTCAAAAACACTTCAAGGCTAGAATCCGAATATAAACCCATCTCTCCCTTCAAGGAACACTAAAATTGATGTTAGAATGCTAAGTTGCAGCCCGCTTAGAATTTTATATCGGATTTGAGTGACCTAAGCAACGACGAATCAAAGCTTTCAAGGCGCAGAACTTACTTTTGGCTCAATAGCCACTGAAAAAATAGATTGGTTAGGGACAGCAGTTTTTCGACAAAAAGTAGAGTGATGACCAAAAAAATAAACCTCAGTGATGTCTCGTAAAAACAAATTCTAAATAAATGCTACCTCACCAAATATTGTGCGCGACAGAGGATGGAAGTCCAAACTGTTTGGGAAAGAGGCGAGACGCGTCATCCCATTTGGCACGCGGCACGTCAGCTTGCTGATGGAGCTGCGCTAAATCACGGAACTGTTCAGAAAACTCTCGCCACCGAGGTATCGACATATGATTGAGGAGGGCGTCTAAGAATGAAATTTTAATGGACAAGTTCACAATGAATTGGTTTATTCCTTTTGAGGAAACTGTACCTTCGCTAAGAGAGCTTCCATCGAAGCGTTCGTAATGCAGACTTGCAGAAGCATCATTTGTATCGGTACAGCCGTCGTCATCACCAGCACTGGATGAATAAGAGGGATGATTGCCTGATGAAAGAACAGGAGAGGGGGATGCGTGTCGCTGGAATGCGATGGAACATTGGGCGTAGGCCTTTATAGTAAGCTGACCAGCTGAGTGGCTTCTTCGGGTCAGCGGACAATTGGAAAAGGGAGGATGGGAGTCGAGAGGGAGAAGGGAGGCTAAAGAAGAGGCACCAGAGTAACGCTGATCTACAAATCCAAAGACAATAGGGTTAAAAGAATACAAGAGAATACACAGGTAAGACAAGTACGTAGGTGACCATCTACGGTTTTACGAGAAAGAAGAAAAAGATTGTCCGGTTCACTGAGGGCTTTGGATATTTGCGGGTACTCTTCCATTGCGCTAGAGGCCCTAGGAGAAGACATAACATTCGTCAACGACATAATAGTCCATGGAGCCAAATTCAATATCAAGCGATCTTACATGATTCAACAGTTAGGTACTACTAACCAAATGGCCTATTGTGCCCAACTAAAGAATTACTACCATGCATGACAAGCGTAAAGTAAAAGTAGACAGTCCGATCCAATTCAATTCGGGAGTGAATGAAAACGATGCCTCAAATGCAGGCAAGTGACTGCAGCAGAGAAAAAAAAACAAATGCAGGGACTCGGAAGCCAACCCACATGTTAGCAAGATCAAACTATTTAATGACATTTCATTACTACCAGCAACGTTATTGAGACTACTATACATCGCCCAATAAACATGAGACATTCTTGTCTTAACATTGGACTATCCGTTACTTGGCTTACAGCCACACGTGTAATTATTCCAGATGCACACATTCTACAGATGAATCATAAAGCCCACCAAATGTGTTCTTAAAGTACGCGGCTGACCAGCTCACATCTACTGAAAAATATCTCTTTACTGAGTTTCTTAGAAAATATAGTTTGTGCAAAAAAGCTCTTCAATCATTATTTTTTAATTACTACCTTTTAATAATTACGTTTTGCACAGTGGCTGATAAAAGAGGTAGCGCTGGAGAAAAATTTATTACTTTGCGCCTAATTGATTCGAGGTGAAATATTTGTATTTAACGCATTAAATTACATATTTTCTTTTAGACGAAAGTCGACGCCGAGTGTAACGGCGAAATTAGTTGCTGCGGTTTTGGTCAAATTTTTGCTTCGTTAATTTCATCACCAACTTACTTTCTGAATATTTACTCAATATATAAGCGCTGTTAATGCTCATTTTGCTGGCATTCAATAGTTTCGTGAAGTTAACTTGGGTTTTATAACGTCTGCCTTTGAAGTCCGAAATTTCTTTAAAATAGACATGATTGCCTGGAACTTTACATGGGACAATAATTTACGTTGATGTCACGACGTTACGGCTATCAATGTGCCAATTCTGCTACCAATGAGTCACCAACTCTTCCTTCTCTTCATGCCACCATGTCTCCACCGTTATCCTAGAGGATAATTGCTTCATCTAAATCGGCTGCCTGCCAATGTGCTTTATTTTTGCTCTCCTGTCCATTCAGATGTTATCATAATTCATGAATATCAGTACTCGCATCAAAATAGCCTGAGAATTAAGGCTGTAAACGAGTACGAATATGAGAGGCGTTGGAACTATACTCAGAATCAAATGTTTAAGTATTTCCCTTTAAAACCCATTTGTTTTGGTGCAACCTTATTTACTCTGCCCATAAGATTGTCAACCGCTCTATTAGAGCTGTTCATATCTGAAATTATATTGCCAAGTCATAAAGGCTATTGGGATCTTAACTTATCGGTAAGTTAATATTTAATTTGTGGACCGCACAAATCATCGCTCTGAAATGCAAAATCCGTAGTGAAGTATTTTATCCATTACTCTCCTCCTCCACCGACTTCAGACCCTCGAAGTAAGAAGATTAACTCAAGGAAGGCACCCCATATTTGTGCAATGTGAGGGAAGTTTACAAATTAACGAATTTTGCGGGGGCTCAGTTTCATCTCTTCCTCGATTGCATCTGCCTAGACAATAGACAATTTTTCACATCAAAGGTTAACTTATTTTGAGCTCATGCTAAAATTGCTTATTAGGGTTGCTCTGTCTCTGTATAAATTCGACTTTTGATGATGATACAGAATCCTAGGGTTCTTTACCCTCGAAGAGATTTGGTGGCTAGAAGGTCCATTGTTACTATGTTTCATCATAAAGTCATGTTTTTGTAATGTTAGCAACGTTATTGCTTAAGTTGGTGCTTTCATGAATAGTACCTTTTGGTCCCAAAAGTGTGTAGACAACTTTTAAGCTATGAAATGTTTGAAGAAATTCCCTCCTTATTAAAACTGGTACCTTTTATTATTTTAGCATTAAAAACGGATGATGTTGAATGCATGAAAGTAGTAAAATACCAAAGCAATAAAGTAGCAGTTTGGCCTGTGCTATGCAGTAGTCCGGAGCATATTCAAGGAAATAAACCGACCAAATTGATTTTGCGCTGTTAAATGGGTATAGGAGGTGGTGAACTTAATGGAAAAAAATTAAAATATGTCAAATGACCACTTTCACAATTCAACCGCTTAAATTAATTCCAGTACGCAATGCAACGTTTGCAGAAGGATATTTTGCAGCGGTCCAACACTTCATTGATGACGAAAGGCGGCATAATACTCGTGCGGAACACGTGCACTACTGGCGTGACCCCGTGACCGGCTCACTCGGTGACGGTACAATGGCGTGGACTCAAATCAGACCTTTACCAAATCCGTTTGTTTAACATTTTGCTACTTTAACCAATAGCATGTTTAGCATAGGGTAAGTGTGGCAAATTTGCAGTATCCTTTTCAGGGCACGTTATGCTATTTACGAGCTTACTTGTAATCATTTCCCTTGCTTAACCGGTGCTGACTGCGCAGAAATCTAACCACCCTAGGTGGAGAAATGATTTCACTGGTTAATTTTTCTTCAAATAATATATTGTTCAATGGCACTTGCGGGGCTGCCCGGTTACCTACTGCGCCCACTGGAGCGAACGGGGCAAACTACCTTTTATTGTATGGGTCGTAATAAATGAGACCTCTGCCAAGGTGCATTACTTTGGTCATGCGTTTAACTCTTTGTGTCAGTTGTGCAGGCGCTTTAGGCTCCGCCTTTGTGTTTCCACTGGATGGCATGGCTTCCGGGTCATGCAAATAGTCCCTCCATCCCTTCCGCACGTCGGCTGCCTGCGTTAACTGCATCAAGATGTCAACTAAATGAAAACACGATACATTCACCACTTCAGCAGCTGAATGGAACTCAGATGGATATGGTTAAATAACATTGAGGTGAGGGAAAAGCAGTAATGAAGAACAAATGCTAAACCTCAAGAAACTACTTTAACTTCTGTCTCCGCTTTTGGGCAAGTGTTCCTCCGACTAATAGTGAAGATAACAGATAAGCACCTCATTCCCCCTTCCCTTAATACAATTGCCTAACAGGACAAAAATCCAGATCTAGCGAACCTTCCAAGAGGAAATACTGATGCTGCAGCCAAATATTTGTTCAGATGCACGCGAATTCAATGACTAGCGCTGATTGTTCGTTGATTTTGTGCTTACAGCACCAATTACGCTGCAATAGGCGATGAGGAAGGTTAACCAGGGGGACCGCGGGGATGAAGTTCAAAAGGCTTGCATTTTCTTGGTATAAAGGATTATCGATTCCTTTCGCATGAGTTTAAATAGCACAAAAATTTGTCGATGATTTAGCTTCCGCCGTCTCTTTGTTGGCAATCAATTTTCATGTTAAATAAATAAGTAATCTGTGACTCAATTTGTTTAGTGGGTGTAAAGCATTGTAAAATACCTTCTCTCCTAGCTAATGGCTAGTATGTCATGTCATAAGCCCCCCTTAATTTGAGTAAGTGATTTCCTCCTTATTGATCTTAGCATGTCTCCCTCTCTAATTCATTAATTAACCACGATGAGGCAAACATCCCATTTCATCCGGTTCATTTGTGCTGCCCGATGCCTTAAACTGTCATTTTCAATACAATTTCCTAGTAGAATAGCAAATGCTTTGCAGAATCAGTAAAATTATTGCCCTTCATGTTATCTGCACGCATTATCTCGTTTAACGGAGCGAACCCACTCCATAAAAAGTAAAGTGGGGATTATGTGAGTTGAAGGCAATGGGACTTGGAATTTTAGGCTTATTTTAGCTTGTAAATTAAAATTGTTGGTTGTGTGTAGTAAAAAAAAACCTTTTCTCCATACCTTCCGAACAAGAAGATTTGGTATGAACAGGCTTAGTCGCTTTTGCTTTGTTATCTAATAAAAACTGTTTACATTTCCAGTCTTACCATCATTGTACTCCACTACTCAGGTAACAATTTCATGGTTTTTCCGCTGTCAAAAATTAGCAGAGATCACGCCAGTCTGACAAGTCTGAACTTCTGCCCCGGTCACCACGTATCACGTGTGTACCGGCGGAGCTAAATCCATAAAAAACCTATTTAGCAAATTAAAATAAATTATTAGCTTGTAATTAAAAGCGAACTATCAGGTAGAGGGAAGTACTAGAATGCCTAATTAGCCTAAGAAATCTTAGTTTTGTCAAAACCTCCGAGTGGCTTGTTCATGCTGTTGAAGTAAAGAGGCTAAAAACCAGAAAGTGATCAAAAGGAAAATGCGGACAACCCAAAAGTGGCCATGTTTCCTTCATAATAAGTGGTCGACGAAGGCATGTAAGCAAATGTTTTAATTAAGAGTCTGATGTAGTAACATGCACAACAATCTTTTACATCTGTTAAACTGAATGCTACCACCTACGCATGCGTGTTATCGATTTCATGAGCAAAATCGATCAATCTTTGGACGAAAATCGATGGTATACGGGTGCAACGATAACCGAGCATGTAGATTAGCGTTGATTCTACTACGTAAATAAATATTTTTGTGATGTTTATCTTTCTTTGAGAGGACAAATTCTTTCTAAAGGAATTGATTTACTTGTATTTTAGGCGCTAATAACCAAAACTGAAATCCATGCCAATCTGCCAAGAGGCTGCCCAGCAGCCGGTCCGACTTGATTTGGAAAGTCGACATGACACATTACGTCCAGTATTGGGGTTTATGTGAAACCTCATGGTCGTGGTGAGGCCGTAGTAAAAGCCGCGTCAGCATCTTTTAACATTGATTCGAACAACGATTGATATATCGACTAATAATGTACGTGATTGGTGATATCTAGGCACGACATTTATTAAAGTCGAGGTGGCTGTCATTTTATTACCGCCACCTCGTATAACGCCTTAGGCTAACTCAGCAATTTCACTGGAATGCACAACAACGGCATGAATATCTGCCTACGTATATTTTGTTTTACACGAAAATGGTCTGAAATAAAAAACTCAAAGCTGCGAGGTAACAACAAAAACATATCTACCTGACAAATCTACCTCGTGTTTTATGGAGAACCAGTCAGCTTGAAACATTATCCGTCCACGGAATGACGCGATTTAAAATCCAGATTTTTATCAAAGAATGGTACTTTCATTCCGGCCCTAAAAGCAGATCACAAGAGCGTCAAAACTCATTTTATGCTCGTTTGCGATAATAAAACAGGTGGGGACGATACCATTGCAAGCTAATAAACAAATGCAATGCTATCATATCAGCTAAGTTATTAATTTGTCTTTTAAAGAGAAACATCACGTGACCACGCCCGAACATATTTTTTTCAATTTCTCAGCTACTCTATCCATGGCCATGCACTTTAGAAGCTGAGCATCAGCGATTGTAACAGTTTATAATGGTATAAAGACAAATGATATGTTTTGAGTAAAATAAATGATAATAGATATCGAACTTAAAAACCTTGGTAGCTTATCCCATGGATCATGTCTTAGTTAAAATTTGAACCGCCACAAAAATGATCGCTTTAAACTGCGGTAAGCACAGCTCAGTTACTTGTTCGAAAATGTTGGAAATAATGAATACAACAAAGGAATGGGGAGACTCACGAGTTTAAACCACAGGATGTGGGCAGCATTGAAATTCCTGCGTGGATTGGTGCAAGCAGCCTCACTTGATCTGTTACTGGTTTAACCAGTGGCCAATAAGAATTTGAAGATCTTAATGGGATTGTCCCAATTAACCAATCAGAGTGCGCCAAGCAGAACAGACACTCATGGCATTGCAGCAACGCGCACGGACGCACATTTTGCTGTGTGCTTGGCTCTAAGGCGTTGTGTCTCTTATTTTTTCCTGACATGACTTTTGGCAAAAAATTTGAACATTACAAGTGTGGACTCTTTGATTCTCGTGAAGAACATGATGCTTGTGGTGTCGGATTCGTTGCCAATGTCCATGGTGAAAGATCTACTATGGCAAGTTCCGTGCTTTCAGCTATTCTGAAACTTTCATATTCGAGAATAATTTAAGATCAGGGCCTCACCGTCTTCTTGTTTACACTTGGTCCGCTTATGGTTATTAATAGGCGAATGTTTAACCGTATTCAGCTTAAAGGTGGTTTTTTAATTAATTTAAAATGGATATCCTGAACATTTTTTCTGCTGAAAGTTTAGTTAATCGTTTCAAATACCCTCAATTCGAGTTTCCAGTGTCGAGCAGTTTTTCTTTCCTATGCCTAAAACACAGCACTTATTAATCCTAGTAATTTGTTAGTTCCGTCTTTCATATTTTTAGAGTAGATATAGTAACTAGTTAGACAAAAAATTAAGTTAATAAGAAATGCAAAGTGGTTTCACAGAGCCACAATATAGTTTGTCTTCATCCTCTCAGCATTCATTAGTTTTCAGAATGACACAATGATTAAACACGAAGTTTTCAGACGTGCTATTGAAACAGTCGCAATATCATAGGTGCTTTTTAAGCTGCGCTTGATCTAACTTATGGATAAGGTAAACTAAAGGAAAATTTGCCGCTCAGATTTTGTATTAAGCAAGGGAAATTGACAGATTGTCCGCCGAATGCAAAACCTTACCAGTTTTTTTGCTATCATATTATTTTTGCGCTTACCAGAAGATTGTTGAATGCCTACATATCACCTAACACGTGGTAAGAAACACGCGGCGCGCACCCATGTGCCTGCGCCAAATTTTCCCACTTCTGCTTAGTCATGAAGACGCGTTCGTTTGATAGGACGCAAGCGTATTTTCCTTTCCGTCCTTACGACTTATTTTTGACTCCTTTATTTCATCCGGTTTGTTAGACTAAGACCACATGACGGAGAAATGTTATTTTCTGACCATCAAATCACCGTTAAAACCTGAAGAATAACCAAACCTTTTAAAAACGAGACCAAGTTGAACTAGGCAACGTGCTCACCTCACAGCAAACCTCACATTTCATTGTCGCGGCCAGCGTCTGGCTAGTGGTATGAAGGTCATGCACAAGTCCAGAGCGTATTTCTGTGTAAGTGAGAGGTGACAGAAGGGTTCATTATCTTTTTATAATGATAGTAGGAGTTCTCAGTGGAGCCGTACATAATTTTTTTCGGCTTGACAAGGGTAATTAGCTAATCTTGCAGTTATGATAACCACGTAAAAGAAAGGTGCGGCTCTTACCCATGGAAGTCAAAGGATCACATTGTGGAATCATTGATAAAATTTGATGTTTAGGGGATGGTTCTTTTTCAGAGAGTAATAGGCTCAAGGTCAGAAAGAGTTAGTTACATGAATGGAGACAAAAAAATTATTTCTTCTTCCGATCACAAAATGTTGTTTAAAAAAGCGTTACCCAGGTAGATTTCCTCCCGATTAATGAATTTTGCAAGTCTGAAGGATTCCCCATCAAGTTACGATGGGTAAAGATCTGAAACTCTATCAAACAGTAAAAGAAGCTTTGGAGAGACTTGTAGCGTCTATTTTGCCAAAAATTTTTGTTGTCTGGACTCTTGTGGGAAGCATGTGATAGGAGTTGTTTTTCAAATGCAATTGAATGTTTTAAGATCAAAAGAGCGTTGTAGATTTCAATCGAAAATAGCTTGAACACAGTCTGGAATCTTGTCTTTTCTTCGTGGCTCTGCTAGCAAATAAAGGGGACAGGTCACTTTAACTGTCACAGGTCTCTTATCTGCTTTGTAGATGCAATTCACTAATTGTAATGCCGTGATAAACACTCGCTGCTCCACTGTTTCATGATTTCTCAGAATTACCATTGTTATCAATACACTTCTAAGGCTCGTTTGCTGTCATTTTTTGTGCCTTTGATCTATCTCAGCCTTCCCGCACTTAATTGAGAATTCACTAAACTAGGTCATTTCAAGAAATATAAGTTGACATCTAGTAATAGAGGCATATTTAGGACGTCAGAAGCGCCTATACATTATCTGTACACGTACCTTAGCTCAACTTCTAAATGTGGACTAAAGGCGTATTTCTGCATGTCCATTTCAGTAGTGCTGCTCGTTTTTTAGGTAATTGAGCAGGCGAACACCATGCTTAATCGCATGGAGCACCGAGGGGCGTGTGGATGCGACGACGAAACGGGAGACGGAGCCGGTGTTATGACTGGGATCCCCTATGAGCTTTACGAACGCTTCGCTAAGTGAGTTCTCTTTCCACCTCTTAGTAATGGTTGAAATGGGTTTCGAGTAGACCACTAGCCGACCGGTCGAGAGGAAAGTGACACTCGTCTGTGTGGATCTTAATAGTTGATTAGGTGCCATGCGGAAATACCTCCATGTCTTTTCTAAAATAGGACCGCTGAAAAGTTTATATAATTTGGGTTGGCGTTATTAACCTTCCCACATCATAATGCCTAAATATGTCGTACAAAATAAAAAAAACTAGTAATTTCAAACCGGGATAATTACCGTTTCGGGACGGTCATAATCAATCTCTTATAGATCCTCGGCATTCATTTTCTTATCTTTAAATAACTCAAAGAAACTTTTAGAAAACGGGCTCATTGCACTATCTCCTAGCTGCCGAAACAGAATAAAGTGGAATTTTTGGATGCTTAAACACTTAGCATGTATCTTTACTGCAGTAATACTTATTCTAAAAGCGTGAGCTGATGTTCTGATTGAACATTCATGAAAACGAATTATAAGTACCAATCCTGGAAGCCTTGATGATGCTTGACTCTAATATTGTCGAGAATCCAATTATCTGGCGGAAGCTCTAAGATGAGCACTGCTTTTCTTCTTTTGCAGAGAGGCAGGTGTAACACTGCCACCCCTGGGTGACTTCGCCGTCGGAATGTTCTTCGTGAACGAAAAGAACAAGGTAGAGGAGGCGATGAACCGCTTTGCCAAGTACGCCGAGGAGTGTGAAATGCGGGTTAGTTGTGAAAAATATTGGAGCTTGCCTGTGTCCAACCCGTTTCGCTGCCCCACCATTCCACTTCCTGTCTTTAGGTTCTGTTCTGGCGCAAAGCTGATGTCAATAACTCGCAAATCGGAGTAGTTGCAGCCTCGGCGGAACCCGTCACAGTTCAGGTGAAAATTGATTAGAGAGGTCTGAAACGATTTCCTAAAAATGGAAACTATAGAATTTTACCTTTCTTCAACTTTTAGGTCTTCGTTGTGTCAAGTGAAAAGGAAGAGGACTTTAAAAACATGAAGTTTGTCTGCAAAGTGAGTTAAACCGTCCATTTAACTTCACACAATAGCAAGGTTCATGTCAAAATTTTTAGTAGAGAGTAAATGACTAGTTCAATTTTCTCCATTCTGAATCCACTTATTCATAGTCCAGATGTTTCAAAAATAATTTTATGAAGAATTACCCCTTAAGTACTTAAGAGTTAAAATATCAAGGATGGCTAAAATGTAAGGGTAAAAATGATTATTATTTTCCAGATGCTCAAAGTGGGTTACGTAAGAGCTTTTGACTTGCACTATCTTTGCCGAGAAAAAAAAAAGCAATCGAACGAATGAGAAATTTATCCCCCTCATCCATTGAATAGTATGTTTCAGGCCTGTTAAAAAAATAACTTGCCACCTTAGAACAAAATTACCAGTTGAAACTCAGCACTGGCCTTTGCCCTGCCCATCGAACGCTTATTTTTGATCCTCCTGCGAGATCGCGTACTCTTAAGAGAGTTTTTTATAATGCAGCATTAGTTTCGCCTGCTTCCTTCCATCTCAGGTATTCTTTCTTCGAAAGTACGCTTCACATAATTTTGAAACGGATGAAATTGCCTACATATGCAGTCTATCGCCAAATACTGTGGTCTACAAGGTTAGTTGGACAATTTGCTTATGGGGAGCCTGCTCTTTTTGGGTTTCTATTTTCAATGAATATAATTTTTTCCAGGGCATGTTCACGAGCCGTCAATTGTGGGACTATTTCGAGGACCTTCAGTCGCCCGACTTCAAGACCCACTTTGCGATCGTGCACAATCGCTTCTCGACTAACACCTTCCCTTCGTGGTCTCGAGCCCATCCGCAACGCATGATGGCGCATAATGGTGAAATCAACACACTGCGGGTGAGTGAGTGGTTTTGAGGTGAACTCGCTGCACACGGTGTCTAGGTCCTTTCAGGACTGGGCACTCGTGAGACGTTTAAAAATACTGTCTGGAAACGGCTTCACATCATTTTAATCAGGAGAGTTATCGATGAAGCAACTAGGTAACCGGAGCATTGTGCTATACTGAGGACTATCGAAGATTTGTTGGCTTTTCCCGCCGTACACAGTTGTTGTAGTTTCTCCCTTTGTGAATCCCTTACTATTGCAGAACCGTGGAGATAGCAAAGCTCTATTATTATTGTTGTTATCATCAAGTGATAATTACCTCACTTTGATTATTTTGAGTCTAAATTGTCCCTAAAACGGCCTTTTTATTAAGGTATGGAGGAATCGGGGCTTAAAAATACAGAGGAGAGAGTCAGTTTGCAATCGAATCGGAAATTGCCTGCACTGACAAGTATTGTTTAAAAAATATCAAACTCCTAAATTTGAAGGTCATACGTGATGTCTTATTACTACTTTGCATTGGTCACCGCAGCGATGTTAAGTGCGGTAAAATCAATCGCTTTTCACCAACTGCATTCCTGAGTACTGTTCAAGAATGAATGCTACTCTGTTATTAGAACAGCCTTAATGGTAATTGATGAACGCAAAAGTTGCTAAATGAAGTTCACAATATACGTGAACTAAGTTCAGCTTATATCTGATTTCATTTCTTCTTTACCTTTCATGATACCGTCCATCCGTCTATCCCGTTACTGGGACAGTGGAAAACGTCAGATCTTCATTTACTGCATTTGTAGAGGTAAAAGTAAGCCTCTTATGCACGTACGGAGCCCTTCCGATTGCTACCTATGCCGAGTTTCTCTAAGTAGAAGTGGCTACTACGAATTGGAACAATTCCAATAGCTTTCCCATAGTAATTCTGCAAATTTTCGGTGTTGTACCAACAAGGTGGTACCTGAAGTAATCCTGAGAACTTTCGCAGAAGAACTGAGAATCGTTAACATATGCGATACAGAGTATGGTTCGCGTGACAATAGATCATCCTTATTGTCACTATTCAGTTTTATGAACATTTCTTCGATTGTCTGGTTCCAGGGAAACGTAAACTACGCACGGGCACGTCAGGCACTAATGGAGAGCAAACGGTTCGGGGACAGGCTTAAACAGCTTTTCCCAATCATCGAGAGCGGTATGTCGGACTCGGGGTGCTTCGACAACCTTCTGGAGTTTCTATGCTACTGTAGTACCCGGTCTCTGCCTGAAGTGGTTATCTCTATGATTCCCGAGGCATGGCAGGCTGACCAGGCCATGCCCGAGCACAAACGTTACTTTTACAAGTGGGCCGCTAGTCTGCTCGAACCTTGGGATGGCCCTGGTGAGCTTCAGTTCCTCAATTTGTGTCACTTTCTTGGTGCTTTTTGGGCGCTGAAAATTACAAACGTCAATTTTATGCATCTTTGAGCAAGTTTGGTGGACTTCCGGGATCACGTCTTGGGTACTTTTAAATTTCTCCAAGCATTTAATTCTTGTTTCCTGACCAAAACCCGTAACCTGTTGCGTCATTTACTACCCTAAATAAAATACTTAGCTTGATTTAACCAAGACTACACCGGTTCGCCAGTTAGGCACTTAGCTTTTTGGCTTTAAGACGAACTATTTCGAGCCCTTCTCACCAGGCGTCCCATTTAGAATTTCGGGGACCTTGAATTTCATTCTTTTAAAACAATAGGCCTCCGTTTTTAGTGTAAATAGTTATCTATACCTAAATTTGAAATATCCATGATTACTTCATTAAATCGGCTATACTTTGTTACTCGATGCATTTTGATTTTCGGAGCGTTGATTTTGATTCCATCAGTTGAGCTGAAATTTTAGTTTTATCCCTTTCTGTTCTGCAGTAAATGGTGTTTGTTTTAACTCCTTAAGATTATTCTTTGTTCAATAGACTTTCTGTGTTGAACTTTAAGCATTTTTGCTTTTAAGTAAAAACCATGATTTTAGCACTAAATATAAAAGTTTGTGATCAGTCAATTACGATCACGAAAAGGAAAGTGACATCCGTTTAGATCACGCATGCTGCTTTATTTCATAATGAATTTCTAGCTTCCTGCCTTAGACTGTGCAAAACTATTTCATTGCATTAATCGGAGTCTATGTTGTTCTAGATGACAAGTGCTTCAAAACCTCTATGTACTTTCGACTTTTTAGCAGGCTTTTTGAAGAACCTGTGTGAATTCTGCCCTTTTAATATGCTAGAAATTGGCCACATTAGTTCATGATCCAAATCCCGCGTCTATGATGTTAGGTGGGAAATCTCTAGCTATTAAAGATCCAACTATTGAAATCAGCACAAATATTTGTGGCGCTCTTTCGGGGTCAGTAGAGTGCTACACTTCAAAGCACATGGTCGTTCCGCACTACTCATCAAGTGCCGATTTTATGTGTTGAATAGCTCTTATCTTCTTCCTGTAACTTTTCTGGTACCTGTTGGAATTAAAACAATTCCTGCTTCCTTTTCTTCAAGCACAATTGAAATTTGTAACTTCAGACCAAGCGTGGAGTATTATAGGCAGTTCTAATAAGTAGATTTTCATTGCATATTTAAATATCTATTTAGCCAGTCTATTTCGTAACAGATGAGAGCTGTCCTAACTATTCATCCTTGAATCTCTCAAACTAGTGTCCTTTTTTCAGCAGAATTAGCTCCGCGTATTACCTTTCGGCCAAATTTCATGGTGTCTAGTTTCCAACTTCCAATTCCACTTGTCCTTTTTTGCGGCCTATTGCATTCATTGTCATTTGTCATTATTTTATCGACGTTTTGCAATAGTTTTATTCCAAGGTTCTTAAACTATCATATCGCTTTATTTGTCAATTTACGGATCTTGTGTTTGACATACTTGGCTCTTCAAGGGGATCGTACCTTATTTTGCGTTAAATTTAATAGAAAGTTAATCCTAGTATGCACTGCGGTTGCGAAACTTTGTCTCCTGTTCGTTTATTTTATATGCGCAATCGCATCACTTCAAAGGGGAGAGTATTTGAGACTAAATTTGCCTTCTTTTCTGAGGCTTCAAGAATTTAAACTTTCAAAACTAAGAGTAATGGGGTGAGCAACTCAACTTCCCTTTACTTTGTTAAAATCTTGGATTACAGCACCACTGTGATAATTAGACGTAAAGCAAAAGCAATTTGGTTGTGATAGAGAAAATAGGATGCTTCTGAGAATCTTGATCAATTTTTTAAAACAATCATTCTCTCCGTTTGTGGTCTTGGGAGGCGATGAGTAAATTACCGATTCATGATAATTTTACGCCTTGGACCAGAAAGTCTTTTCTATTTTCTGAAATTTTGGCTGGATTTCCGTCGATTTTCTCCTCATTAAAGCGATGTAGATTCTAATTTTTGATATCCATCGGGGGTTACCTGTAGGATTGCAATTCTGGCCCACATTTTGATAAATAGACGGTTAATGCCTGTTGAACAATGCACAGCTTCTATTCCAGTCGTTGATGACACCCCTCAAGCCCAGCAACAATCTGTAAGTTAGTTCGGCTGGTTACCTTTATGTGGCAGATTCTGGTGGTTAATTAAAACAACAGAACTGCGCGACAAAGACAGTTGTCCTGTACTTGGGACTACAACTACGATATTCTACAAGGCTGATTGGAAAAGGTGTTACAATTTTCTGTTTGCAGTGGCATAGGTGAGTTATAGGGTTAGAAACAAAAGGGGTAGTGGTTTGGTCAAAACAACAATATCTTACTAAATCTAAAGCAAATATCTGTGGACTGCTTGGTCCTCGTCTTCTTTTGATTGTCATTTTTAATGCTCTAAGTTGTTAGGCATCAGTACTGCCAGTTACCGGAGTCGTAGTTTCTCGAAGTATGCCTCCGTTTGTCACAGGGATATTTAAGATTTTTGATACCTCCCATCTTCGTGAAACCGGTACATTTGAAACTCTTCCCAAAAGTTTGTTTTAATTCGTTGGTCTTTATTGGTGCCTGTATTACCGTTACCCATCTCACCTATCAAATCTCAATCTAATTCCCATGTGTATCGTTTGATTTTCGGTACATTTTAGGTGCCAACTAGAATCGCTGGACAGTTGTCAAGTAACAGATAATGCACTAAATGACTTTGTGACACCTTTTTTCTCCAGATATGCCCCATAGATCATTTGACTGCTTGAGACTACTATTTGAACTTGGTTAGTTTTGATAGTTTGCTGCAGTGTCGGAATCACTAATATAATTTCTACAATTCCTGATTTCTTTAGTAAACTATCGCAATTTTTGTAAAGTTCCATCCACTGTCTCAAAATCAAATCTATTTCCGATACTTGAAACGGATTAAATATGCTACAATCTTAGAGGTGTAATGTAGCCACCATTTCTGTTTTCAAGCTCATGATCACTGACCCTGCTCTTTTACTTTTAGCATTGATTGTTTTCTCCGACGGTCGGTACATTGGCGCTATTCTAGACAGAAATGGTCTGCGTCCTGCACGCTACTACTCTACTACCGATGGCATGATCTACATGTCCTCCGAGGTCGGTGTAGTCGATCTACCCGATGTAGTTGGTGTCAAGGCTAAGTGCCGATTGAAGCCGGGTCGACTGCTCATTGTGGACACGCAAGCTGGAGAGTTACTCAACGACGAGCAGCTGAAACAGGATATCGCCTCCCGTTACCCAATCTTCGAGTGGATTCGTGAAGGAGTGAGTGATGCCTCATGCTTATGGTTCATTAGTATTCAACATAAAGCGAAAAAAATCGACTTTGAACGTCTGGTCAAAGTTGGTCCCATTTGAAGTGTTCGGTCGAATGTTTGCAGCTCTTATTATTTAATCAAAGTTAACTTAACTAGATCATTATTGGTCTCTCTTGTACTTTAAAGAACCTTTTAATGGTAGCAACTTATCTGCATTCCTGTGTACTCCTACTGACCGTGGTACTGATCGGGGATGACTGCTTTTTGAATCAACAACGAGTACTAAGCTCGCTGCGTTTGTTCTGTTGTTCGAAGAACCATTTCATAGGAAAAGGAGAAACTTTATTTCGGATTACATTAGTAATCAGGACCAGAACTCTAACGTAGAGGTTTGTGCGTTCAAAAATCCTCTTCCAATTTATTGTAAGTATAAAAGCCGGGAGTTTAATTTAACCGGGTAATTTTTGGAGTCATTTTTTGTTCATTTTTAAAATGTCGTCCTACCTCACTAATTTCTCAATCCTGTGGGCTTAGTACTTCAAGAGTTTTAATAAAATACGTTTTAGTTTGACTTATTTTTCAGTGATATATGAGTTTGCTCAAGGGTCCTCACTTTCTGAAAGCATGCGCCAGAAATGTTTTCGGACTCTCGCTCTCACCTGCATTGGTTAAGCCTTTTGATCGATGCGCTGCAAGACTTCATCTTGATAGTAGAATCACTCCACCCTGTAAGTTTCAGACTATTTTGTCCCAAAATCCGTTGTATTCTATGAAGATGACTTTAGCTTTTTTTACTTGATGCATTCTGAGTTGAATTTGTATTCTTTTGAACATTACACGCAACTTTATGAATCGAAACCAAAAGAAATTTCAATAAAATACCACGTTTTCAAAACTATCGAATTGGGTACGTGAGATGAATCATGGCAAAGTTCAGTTCTTTTGGACGATATCTAGTGCATAATTTTATTCTAACTTAATTATTCCTGGCACATTGTATGTCATTGTTGAAAAACTGTATTTGCTAATGTCTGATTGCAAAATTTTTTCCACCGTGTCCAAAAACTTATATATTTAGTTTCTGGGCGATTTACCTAAGTGAAGTGCTTATATTATTGTAGGTGAAAGATATTTGGCCCGTATTTTTGTAATCTGTCAGCACTAGTGGTCCTTTAATTAAAAAAACTGGGCATTAATCGTACAGATTTTGTTAGTCCTATAAAGAGACACTGATCGCAACAACTTTGCGCTGATTAGAATTTAACGGACAGCCTTAAACAACTAGTCCCAACTCTAGTCCCTGAGTTTCGACCAAAATAGAGTGTCTGAGGCTCATTGATTAATCTAGCATTTCAATATTTTTGAAAGCAACATCAACTTCGCGACACTACTCTTTACGTCCAGGTACTTTGTGTTGATGAATTGGTAGTATTATCAAAACTTTATTTGATTAATTAATTATAACTGAATTATTTTAATGTATTCTAAGTGTGAAGCATTTTTTATAGCGGGGATTAAAAAAGCAAATTATTGGGCTTTAGTTTGCAGAGTGTAGAAGTAAACACGTGCCACTTAATGTGTAATTTACTATTCACTATAACATTTTTCCAGAGGGAAGTGCACAATCGTCTGCCCTGAAAGGATGAGGCATTGTTCAGAAGAACTCTTGCACTTCATTGCATGGGAAGCAATTCTGGTGCTTTTTATAGTTAAACTGAAGCATCCAACCTCAAAATCTTACACCACCTTTAAGCTATATCAGAGCCGAAATGGAGGGATTGTTCTTCTCCCTGAAACCCATCCAATCATGCAGAGTTCAATAAATAACTGACAACCCAACTGGCGGAACGGGAATTGTCTTCATTCTTCCGCCCCCTGTTGAGCAAGCAGGTAGTGGGAGGAATAAAAATTCTTTGTCACAATTTCGGTTGCGTTAGATGATAAGAATTCACCATTGTTGGTTGACATAGTTTAAACTGCTCGTGTTTAAGTACAAGCCTTTTTAGAACCGCTCACAACTCTACCACATTGTGCTCAGCTCATACATATTCAGTTAAAATATATGCTCGTATTTGTGCAAGGTTCATTTTTGAATTATGCAAATAGGGAATTATCTTAAGCGACTTCAACTAACGAGCCTACAAATACACATTGCTTTTAGAATGCGCCAGTTTCTAAGACTTCGAAGACAGTGGTACCAAAACAGCAAATTAAAATAATCATTCGTTCAATTCAATTAAATGCAGAAATTACCGAAATTCTGACATTAATTCATAAGTTACGTGGATTCAAAACCATGTACTCACGCCATTTCCCATTGTCGGTTTTGAAAAAACACCTGCCGAAGCGGTATTTTCGATCGCGATGTTGGTGACTAGGCTAATTTGTGAAACTTGGATCTGTTAGCATAATGATATATCGCCTTAAAGAACCCAAACGTGCGGGTATAATGGCATGGTTTCTTTCGGGATGCATATTTTACACTGAAATCGAATCTGCCATAGTTGGGTAGTCTGACTTTGCGTTGTTGCAAGAAATCAGAGGCACGGTTCGGTTAATGGGTGTGTGGATTTAGTTCCGTAGAATATCTGTTTTGATTGGTCGTTTTCATTTGTATGCTCACCTTATTCTAATCTAAAATAAGAGATCTGCATTGCGTTTCTTATAAAATGAAGCCATTTTGGCACAATCCTGGCTTGCAAAAATCAATTTTTTCATTTATAGTAGTTTTGCTTGTTAAATTGAGTTCTAATGTGATACAAAGCTGCCGTTAGTTTAGCCGTACTTTCTTGCGTCGCTAGTCGGATGATATACCTGGATAGATATGCTGGGAATTATTATGCATTCAGATCCATGCCTAGTAGCATATTTGCGCTTGCTTTTTATTATTATTATTACTCAATTCTCTCATTATGAGACTACGTGAATATTCTGAAGATTCATTGAACCATAACAACTCGCCAGGGGAACTTTTACTACGACTTTTTAAAAAGAATACATTTAAGCCTCAAGTTGATTCGAACATTTTAGTCTGAATCCTATTCCATTCTGGCCGCATTTCTTAAAAATGCTTAACGGACATGCAAGGAAATATTGATACATTACAAAACGGGCAAACAGTTCAAATTATTCGGGAATATGGAGCAAATAAATGTCAACTCAGCTAAAATTTAGCCCTTTATTTCGAGTCACGATTTCGAATTATTGGCTCATGCCTCACAGACCTTTTTGCAAGACCTTAATAACCTCGCTCAGCATTAACTTGACCTAGAAGCCCATGTCGAGATATGGTGATTCGCTTCTCTCACTACAAGTGACTATACACCTGTGTGGGAGTTTGACGCGAAGAGTTGCCAATGCTGCTTCTGCTAATGCTTTTACTGCTACTACTCTCCCCTCAATCGATAAGAGAGCGGGTAGAGGGGCGAAAAGCCGGGCAAGCAGAAGACGAGGAGAGGTGGGAAAGGTAGGGAAACAACGTGCTTACGCACGCACGCACGCACCTGGGCCACGCGATGTCTCGGAGGAAAGCTAACTTCACCTTCGGCCTTCTCCTTTCTTTCCAAACCTATGCAACGCTCTTCGTTCTCTGCACTATGCCATTAAAGTGAAGCTGCAATAACACGCCCCACCCCTGCTTCATTTGCAACTTAACTTTTATAAGCCAAAAAATAACGTGGGAGGTAAGTGTGTACTAGGGTGGGAAGTTTTTACGTGTTTGCCGATGCAAAACCGTTTCGTCTTAAAAGATTATTTGAACTCTCTGAGTTTTGATTCCAGAACTTACGCCATTCATATCGTATCTACTCGGCTATTAATTGTTGTAAACTACAGTTTTGAGCATAATCTCTTCCTAGTCAGATTAATTTTGGGTAATCCTTATCCTAATCATCATAAAGGAAATATTTCATACAGTTTCGAGTGATCTGCGTTACCACTTGGCATAGTTAAAATAATTACTCATAGCTTCTTCAAACACATCTGAACTGACAACCGCTGTACGTTAAATGCTCTTCATTGACATTTTCCATCCTTTGTGCGTGTTCAACACCTTCACATTACGTCTCGTTACTAAACACAACTTGGTTCGCAATGCCATTTTTCAATATCTGAGCCTTTTAATGAGTTATTGTATTTAATCTGCTTGTTTAAGTGGCTCAAACTAATATTATTTCATTTCGTTGCATGCAAGCAAGCCAAACTGTAGTGCCCATCAATTTTGGTAGCCACTTTTTTAACCGAATAAGGTTGAAAAATGTTCTTTAATTGGGGATGAGTGGCTATTTGGGTTTTGCGATTATTGTATTTAGCAAAACCATGGTTGTGTAGTTAATTTGTGCGGAGTAGACAGAGTAGACGACTGAACACACCAGCGAGGTACTCGAATATTTATATGCTTTAGTCTTGTTGCCATATGCGCCGGGCTAAATGATAATGGCCAAATGCTTTTTTGAGTTTTGGTAACACATTCGCACTTTCCATCTTAAGCGCTTTTTCCTGAGCTTCTTAAAAGTCTTATATAGTTAGTTACATTAGTGAGATTTTTTAAATACTTGTAGAAACTGCGCTTTTATTGAGCATCAAGTTTAATTTATTGGGCATTGCCTCATGTTTTGACAATTTTATCAATAGGTCATCACCCACTTTGAGGGGAAAGTTTGTAAAATTAGTAAATTCTGCTAACTGAAGGCTATTTCTCTCGTGAAACTAGTCTGCCTAAAGTAGATAGCTCAGAAATTCAGGAAAGTGGCCCAAGTTACACAGGTTCATTGCTTACGAACAAATTACTCAAGATTCCAGTCCTGTAACTGGGCAATGTGGGAAACAAAGAAATTTGTATCGACGATCTAAGTGATGGGGCTGTATTTCAAAACACACTTCGATAAATGAGAATGTGTTGAGCCTACGAAACTAGATATTTGTATTAATGAGCTTCACCCAGTTTCCTAAAATTATCAATAGTGGAATCTTATTTGATTTTCTATTTTGCTATTTCGGATATCGGTAAATCTGTCCCGAATTCTGTTTGACAGGCGCCTGATATTAAATGAATAAATCGATATCTGGACTGCGCCGCAGTATTTCCTTAAAAATTTCCTGTATTTTTTCTGCTCTTTAGGCAGTAGATCTAGAACAGCTACACGAGGCTCGAGGACCAATTGATGTTGCAGAAGTGGCGGCGTTCTCGCTGCGCGCCATGGCCGAAATCACTGACAACAGCAACGGCGGAGAGACCGCAAGTACCTATTCTCTTGCTCATGATCCGCGTTTGCCACTATTCGGAGTCACGCCGGAGAACTTAAGCATGCTTCTTCTGCCCATGCTGATCAACCAGTGCGTCCTTATTGTTCTTGGACTGTATTCTAATAAAGTTGGAAAAGTTATTAATAATCGACTGCGCCTAGAAATAATTTAGCTTCCATTCTTATGATCGTTGGTACCTACTCCTACACTTGGAAAGCTGTGGCTATAAGTAACCGGACAGGATGAAGTAAAGAAAATATTTGTTTTCGATTACTATCCACTTTTCACGTAGGTCTTCTCCATACCTATTAGTCGGTGCCTTCTTCGTTGATATTTTGCAAGAGGAAGTTCAATGAACGTCTAGGGTTTGTTTAGTCATTTGAGAGATTACTCCTGATGCTGACTAAAGCTGTGTCTGCGTGAAGTAACTCATGTTTCATTGCTTGTTCGGACTAATTATTCAACCGGCCAACTAGCGCTTCATCGCATTCTAGTTTGTTTGACTTTGTGTGCATGATGTATCAGGTAGCTTTTATTTTGTAAAGCAAGGACAACTTTTTGTTATAGCTGTAATTTGCTCAAAAATTAAACTTGTTTGGTCAGGACTCCTAGGACTGATGCCAGATTTCAAGGGTTTTCTTGCTGATTTGTTTAAAGACGTAAAGATTCACCAAAGTCTCCTTCATACCCTATGGATGCAAAATAATTGACCTGACCTCTCCATACCGGGGCGTTTTTGAAAGCTAATTGAATGGTATTGATGAAACTTGTGTCACAAGGTGTGTTTAAACCGTTGTGGTAGTAATTGCACGATTGGCTAGAAGTTGGAATCATTGACTGCCTTTCTTCAATGATCTAAACTCGTAGATGGTTTTCTTCGTAATTGTCTGATTGTCAACAATCAATTTTAACTCTAAAGGATCGTACGGGCAATGCGGGGATTCGGAAACCTTTTTACGTCATCAAAATGAATGTTTGTCCTTTAGTTTGATGAGACATTTCATCAATCCAGTGGACAGTCTCGGAACTCACTAGAGGCGGTTGTTTTATATCCTCGTCAATTACTTGAAGAATGACTTCCTAACTACTAATCGGGTAGCTTGTTTTCAATTTAGAAATAACTAGAATGTGGTGCACTTACAAATTCTTCATGTGGGCATTGAGTGAAGCAACCGCAAATAGCCTTCATTGATTACTTTGGACGTGGTAAATTGGCGTTCGCAAAAGAGCCATAAGTGTCTGAAAGCCTTGAGTAGAGTAGTTGATGGTGTAAACAGCTTAATTAGGTTTTCAAGCTCCCTTTTTTTGAAAACTCAATGTCATGTAAAATCTCTTTTTTTGATCTTGGAATTAATGCATTAAAGGGCATTTGAATAATGCTGACAAATTGGCACTTGCGTGGATTGCTTTGACCGTGATTACATGTGATCGCCATAGGTAAAATGATTCAAAACAGAAAAATTTTGTTTTCCGAAAACTTGGAATGGTGACGTGTCTTCCACCCTTATCGCAGTTTTACAATGAAGTCGGCTAGCTATTGATGGGTCATCATCAAGACCACGTTTTCCTAACACTGTAATAACCGAATTTGGGTCCTGTCCTCACCTAGACGGTGAATAGCTAAAATAAATTTTAAGCAAGGCAGAAAACGTGTGCTTTATCCCTCTCGCCCAGTATGCTGCTCAGGCGTGTAGCTTCCGTTTCTAACTTAGCAGACCATCTCTTTTTGTAATTTTGACACAGCCTTAAGGCGACTTTGAGAAAGGCATTTCCTGATCTCCAATATGAACCTTATTTGAACGAAGTGAACATTGATTATTTGCCTCATATTTTATGCTCACTTAATCCTAGATTTTGGCTACTCACTCAGCTGTAAATAATTTGATGATGTTAAAGGCAAAATTCACAGGAGCCATTTATTCGCAAAATACACTGAAAATCACAGTCATTGCATTTCATCCTAAAGGTGCTTTTAATGATTGGTGCATTTTGCAAAAAGCTTCAGCTTTGTTTCGCTCCCTTTAATTAGTCCACTTAATATTTTTGTCCTTCCTAAAGTTTGCGAGAATGCAGTTAATAAATGCTAGCATCAACCCCTTTTACTCGAAGTTACTAAGTATTTTCTCAATTTAAAGCTGACATTTTATTTCCTTCAGATTGGATTCTGATGTTTTTGCTTTTAATCCCAATTTTTGTGAAAATTCTTACGCAGCTTTTTCCCAGCTTAGCTTTTGATCTCAAAATGATTTTAGAATGGGTTTTGGGTGACTGTACCTTTGCTTGGTTCTAAGTGCGACACACAAAAGAGTATACGTTAGCAGAATGCTTTGAAATATGGTTTTAGAGTCATCTTTAAAATACGGAACGTTGTAACTTAAAATCATTGTAATAATCTTCAGGAATTTCGTTTTATAATCCAGCACACCTTAGGGAATTCGTTACATTGCTTTGCTTTACTTATGCACTAATATTTTTAGTAATGGATGTTAAATAAGCGTATTGATGGGATTTAACACGTTCTGAAAGCTATTTTAAAAGATATTATGCTCTCAACTCGGCGGTTTAATGCATCAAATGGTTTCAAGCACTTTTTTGTGATGGTCTTTACTACTGTTGGATTTACTTCCAATTGATTCAATTGAGTGCCCGACTCAGAGTGTCCAATAGTAATCAAAATTTTGTGATTAGCTCCTAGTCAGTCCAAAGAGCTTTGAAGTGAGGACATTTTTCAACTCAATTTAATCTTTGAAATCTACTCGGAAACTAATTTCCTCGATGGAATCATAACAGTAAGACTGTTTAAAAATTTAGAATGTTCAGTAGTTTTAATTATCTAATAACAAGTGAAAACTTACATTGTTGGTGAATGGTGAGTGCTTGTGCTGTGTTCATCTAGTTTTCGAGACCCATGGCTGCCAGTTTAGTTACTTTTCTAACTGATACTGTGATTGCGTTTCTTCGCACTTTTTTTCCGTAGGAAAGAGGCACTGGGCTCCATGGGAAACGACATTCCACTGGCCTGTCTTTCCGAATATGATCCTCTAATCTACGATTACTTTAAGCAGCTCTTCGCACAAGTCACCAACCCACCGATTGATCCATTTCGGGAGAGGATTGTCATGTCTCTGGTACGCGCCTCCCTGCTCTGATCTATATTTACATCAAATGTGATACTTACCCTCCGCAATATATGATTACCTATTTGCCTTACCGCAGTAGACTACGTCTTGTGTCTGTAGCATGCCATTTGTTATCCTCAACCAAGCTGAACCGGAAAACGCACTTCATTGCGGTTTTCTGCTTCCAATTAATTTATCCAAATAGCTGTCTTAAAATCAACAGCAGTGTGAAGGTAACTGTCTACGGACTGACATGCTGTTTTTATAAATTTTTGTTAGAAATAATGCTCTAATTCTATTCCTCCTTGTAGTTGTAAACTAGTATTGCGTGCTCCTCCATTTGGCTAGGAGTAATGCTCTAAAAGTACTCGTTTTTACTGTCACACCTCCACCATTAAAAGTTGCTCACAGTTTTTTGATCAGGTAGTTCGAATCGTAGAGATGGCAGAAATATTCATCCTGGCCGGGATTAGGTGCGTGTAACGCCTTTGACCATGGTATATTTGCCTAAGTACTTCCGTCGAATGTTGCATCTCCATGCGTACTGCTGTAGCAGAGGTAGAGTATGATCCTAATGCCAGCCTTTATAGGTAATCTGGATTATGCTTTGAACTTATGGCACTAAAGGATCCATCTAACCTATTTTTTTTACGACAAAACTTGAATTTTCGAGTTGCCAATCATAGGTCAATAATGTAAAATAATTTATGCAAAGACTGGATTTTGCTTATTAACTGGATTTCGAGCTCGAGTTATGGAATCCAAGAAACTGTTGCCCTTCATGGATTTTATGGGGAAAACCAAGGTTAAATCGATTTTACAGAAGTCTTATGCCTCTGACTCGAATGTCCCGTCATCTCTATTTAATCCGTGCACTGCTGGAGGCTCCAGTTTAAAATTACACCACTCTCACACGGTTTACACTTTTGCAACTTACATAATTTGGAAAATGTAAAAAGAGTTGTTTTACGTATGGCACTATCTGGTTCCCGCCCATTTTTACATAATTTTCCAAAAAGATGGTTAGGTAAAATGCAGAGTCCTAGACCAGCATTACTCTACTAAACTTTAGCAAGCATAAATTTATATCGCTAAAATTGCCTGTGGCACTAGTAATTGTATTAAAAGAAGGATGTGAAGCTTCAAAAACATTTAATTGACGGACAGAGACACTTGATCACACTAATTATTATTTCAGTTGGTACCTTTTTAAGTGACACGATAGATGCTGAACTAAAAGTTATTATTTGGAACCCATGGAAACTTTGGCGGTTAAATCACCTTTTCCTTCCTCTCATTTCAGGCCTGTCCCATTGGGCCCGAGGCGAACGTTCTCGAACCCAGTCCCTTCCAAGCCCACCGGCTATGGCTTTCTCAGCCCATTCTCTCCCTCACTGACATGCTCCTCTTTCGGAGTCTCCAGTCTCCTTTACCGATGGCTCAGATATCACCATCGCGCACCTCACACGTATACGGCTGGCGTTCGCGTCTGCTTGAAGCCTCCTTTACCCTCCATCCCAGTATCCGACTGGGGGACCTGGGTGGACTGATGCGTGGCGCGTTAGAGGAGCTCTGTGTCGCCGCAGAGGAAGCGATACGGGATGAAGGAGTGAGCATCATCATCATAAGTGATCGAAAGCTGAGTAAGGACACAGTTCCGGTACCCTCATTGCTGGCACTTGGAGCAGTCCATCAACACCTACTCAAAGTAGATCTCAGGATGAAGGTTGGACTAGTGGTGGAGTCGGGCGATGCTAGGTAATTTTTTGTGTAGATGGTACCTACATCGGCCTTGAGCCGGTTGAGAGAAATCAGAGTTGTGAAGTAAACCTCAATTTTAGTCGACTAAATCAAAACCCTAAGCAGTTAATGCGAAACTGGGCGCTCTTGTGCTGCTTGGCGAAATTGGGTTTTTGTGTTAGTTAGCTTGTGTGACGTCAGTGAACGATTCGGGGAAACAACGCAAGCTGATTGACAAAATTTACGCGGTGTTTACCTGAAAAAGCTGGATTGCTGAAAATACTCAGGTGCTGCGATTTTTCAAATTTGTAAATTGAAATAACCTTGTGGTCTTAATTAATCTTTGATGAGATTTTAGGTGAATATTATAGTTTCTTAGGGCTAAATATAAAAGTGCTGAAAGTTGAGATCAAGTTCATGTAATTGCTGTTTGACGGACCTTTGTTCCGAGATTTTGAAAAAATCTAAAGATTTATTACTGAGATTCCAACAATTGTGAAATTCCGTTTGCTGTCGTGCTATTTCGCGCTGCTCTGATGGGGCTCCTATTTAATGCGATGCATCATGACCCACTTTGCATCGTTTTGAGGCTAGAATAACTAGTACTTTTTTCGTCATAGGTTAAAGTTTATCAATTGGAAACGTTGGTTTTGTGATTGTGGGCGGAATATTTAGTAAGATTGTGGTTGAAATCCCTCATTTTGTGCATGCCAAATTACGAAGTGAATTTACGATTGAAGTTCGTGAGTATGGCCTCTGGCATGCCCTACATTTGAAGAATTTTCTTTTCGCCTTTGCTATCTAGATGCAGAAGTTGTAAGTGAATCTCAAAGCTTTATCTTAAGGACATAAAATTTTGTTTTGATTTAAATTGCTGAAACCTGAAAACTTGTGGATAGTCAAATAAATGCAATAGAAATGCTCATGCAAAGTTTGTCTTTTTAAAACTTAAAAATAACCACCAAAATGTTGTTTATGAGCTAAAATTGCTCTGCAATACATTTGATGAAATTTCAGAGAGGTACACCATTTCTGCACTTTGCTGAGTTTTGGTGCGGACGCCATCTGTCCCTACATGGTTTTCGAGTTGCTTCAACGTCTTCGCAGCGAAGGAATGCTCGCTTCAGATGGAGTGGATCCAGAGAAATTTAGTGATGAGGTCTTCTTTAAGAACTACGTTAAAGCTGTCGGGAACGGCATTCTCAAGGTAGCCAAACGACAATAATGCCTACTCATAAGTTTGTTAGTAGCTCTAGCCCAGCTGGATGCATTTCTTTCCTAGGTTATGGCCAAGATGGGCATTTCCACGCTTCAGTCATACAAGGCGGCGCAAATTTTCGAGGCTGTTGGCCTGGCTCAAGAAGTAGTGGATATGTGTTTCACTGGAACTGTTTCGCGAATCGCTGGCGCCGGATTTAACGTCCTTGCCGCGGAGGTCTGCTCGCGGCACGCGAAAGCCTTCGGTTTGCTGCACACTGCTAATGGTGATTCTATCAATTCGCATCAGGACTCTGTGGTGGATCCAGTATCTGGTGACAGCCTTTTCTCTCGAAATCCTGGCTTTTATCACTGGCGGTCGGGTGGTGAGAGGCACATGAATGATCCCGTCACTATTGCAAAGCTTCAGGTTGGTCGAACGAAAGTGCTCCACCACAGTTTTTTCATTTCATTAACATATTGTTTTGGATTTTTTTACATCATCATTGCCTTCAAAGATTGTATATTCTAAAGGAGGAGTTTTAGGTCAATTGTATTGTGTCTTCAGGCACCTGTCGAAAATTCCGTGAACGCAGTATTTCTTGGCAGGACCTATTAAACCATAAATTTATTTGTTATAAATATTAGCTCAAAACTATTTTAGAATAAAACATTTTAACGGCTGTCCCCAAATGCTCTCAAGAATCAGGTATATAATTACAGATTGCAAAATTTCCATCGATTTATAAAGTATGCAGCATGGGATTATGTATGAAAAGGCATATTGGTAAATGGTCTGCACGACTTTGCTGGCGCATATGAACTCTTTTGCTGATATAACTGTAACTCAATTCCCTTTTTCAAGGCGTGAATGGTCGTGAGCTTGCTGTTGTAGACTTAAAACACCAAGAATAAGTCCCAACGACGCCAAATTGCCAAATCTTGGTGGCCAACTTTGATTACAAAAACGGAAAGTTACACAACCAGAGGATGACTCATGCACCAGTTGGTTTATTTATCAGCTTTTACGGCATTTCGTCTGCATCCATATCTTGCAATTTAGGAGCAAAAAATGAACCGTTATGATGCGATAGGGAGAACTGGTAACCAGTAATGGCCAGCCAACTGCCATTTGAGATAATATGATCAGATGATGCCTTCAGCCTGAAATTCTTACCAAACAATGGAACACTATGATTGGATTTGTTCCTTACCAAGCACGTGTGAATGTTCTCAACCCAAAATGCCAAATTTTTTGTTGATTTCACCAAGCTATTAAGTTGAATTTAAGCCCCACCATTAAAGACATTTTTGTTTCGAAAAATTAGTAGCCACCTGTTGTTGTTCCGTAATTCATTCAACCAAATCTACCCATCGTGCGTGATCAATAAGCTTTTGTTCTTGAGTCAATTATACTTTGTAAGAATTTAGATGCAAAACTTTCGTAAAATACGCTGAAGTGTCCAAGTCTTGGTGGCGGTGCCGAATTGATGTCTCTGCTTCAGTTTTTTTGACTTGAGCTGTTTTTTGAGGGATTATCAGTGTATTTGAGACCACTGATTGATCCAGTTTTCTAAATTTTTTCAATGATTTCTTCGCAGTTGAAGTTAGATAGCTATTCCGGTCGTATTTTGCAAGAAGATTATAAGGTGTGGCTAACAAAACATTATTTTCAAAGTATTGCTTGATAATTGAGATGCGTTGTTTCATCGTGTAACGCTTCAAATCTAATAACTCAGAACTGTCGCCTGCCAGGATGTTTTTTGGTTAATATTGAATTATATTACTACATGATTGCATGAAATTTAGAGCCTGTGTGAAACTGAGAGCTTCCCCTTGTTATCTAGAAATTTTTTTTCCCATGGACGTAAATTTGTGCCTAAATAACTGTTAGTTCAGTTCCTGTTGGTGAAATATTACTTAATCATGGGTACGAAACGTTAAATTTAAGAAATGGGTCTACTCTACGTATTGTGAACTTGTAACAGGGACTTCACCTCATTGTTTGCATTCTATTTTGCACTAAAGGTTACTGTTTTGCAAGGGTTGTATTTCAACGGTGAAAGGAAGCCAACCAGAATGAAAGCTGAAAAGTCTTAAGGAAATCAAAAGCCCTATTCAGTTACTGCTAATTTTATGTTGGATAATTGATTTTTAACAAACTTTTACTTCCTACATGGAAGAGACTTCATTTTGACACCATTCTAGATGACTGTGCGGCCATAATCTGAAAACGATAGTCCACCTCAAGGTAAAAGAACGTGAAATGTTAGTTTTGCATCGAAATTGAATTATTACCTGCCTATACATCTAGCTACAACAAATATGCACCCAGCTTTAATTTTTTGCCGCTTGATAAGAAACAAACATAAAATATATCACTGCGTTTCAGCAAAATCGTTTGTTTTGCGTTTTTCTTTTTGATATGGTGGCTATTCTCCTCTTTACTAAGATCGTACACAGAGAGTTATTATTGTACCGTTGCCACATAGTTGTTTTGGTTGCATCGTTGCAATACCCTTGGCCCTGCTTTTGATTGCTTTGAATTGTTCATCAATCCTTCGACGGCCTAAGTTACGAGTAAAGATACTATTGGATGTGATTTAACAGAATCCCGGAAGTACTCCGATGCATTAATCTGAATCTGGAGTATCAAAGGTCGTACTTTAAAGGAACCTTCCGATTGATTAATTGATCTACTGTCTCCTTTCAGGCAGCAACACGTAACAACAGTCGTGAAATCTTCCGCCAATTCTCCGAATCGGCCGATGAACAGGCGCGCCACTGTACCCTGCGTGGCCAGTTCGATTTTAATTTCGCCGAGGAACCCATCTCGGTAGACTTGGTGGAGCCAGCCACGGAGATTGTAAAGAAGTTTGCCACAGGGGCCATGAGTCTCGGTTCCATCTCCGAAGAGACGCACAGTACTCTAGCCAAGGTCATGAACACCATCGGTGGTCGGTCTAACACTGGAGAGGGTGGAGAATTGCCCGATCGTTATCTCGATCCTTCTCTGTGTTCGTCCATCAAACAGGTGAGGTGATGAAATCACTCATTTTAAAAGGAATCCAGAGCATGTCTAACTTAATCAGAAAATCTGTAATGCTAAGAAGTTTTTTGCAAAATAAATTGATATGATTTTGGCCAGACTGATTGTTTGGAAGCAACATAAAAAGAGATTACGACGCAATAGTTCAAGTTGTTCAAGTGTTATTAAAAGACTGCCATGTTTTATGTTGGTGAAGAGCATCCCTTTGGAAAATTTGTCAAATAGTCGTTTCGATTTCTTTGCCTATGGTTTTGGGATAAAAACTTTACCCATTGTGAATGGGATGGGATAATTTTTGTTTCTGAATTCCTGAAATTCTGATCGTTCTGGATATTTCTATATTGCAAAATATCCTTCATTTTCCCCATCATGATTGATTGTCTCACTGGTATCAGCAGATCGTAGTATTTCTCTGCACGCAAATTACGCAAATACAGATGTGTCTGCAAAATAAGGGAATGCTTTGGAGTGCGGTGGAGGATAATTTGCTGAATTTATAGGAGAATTAAAACTTCAGAAAAGTCGGACTAATACTTTTATGTGCGGCACAGGCATAACAACTGCCATCGCGGTATCCGAACTAAGGACACTGAAGGGAACGGGTAATCGTCCACATACTCAAAGCAGACACATCTTGTTTATCGTAGAATGCACCAAGGCTTCATAAAAGGTGGCGAAGTTAAGGCATTTCTGAAACAAGGATCGCCCTAATGGGATTCCACGTGGAGGTATTCAGCGAGTGATTTCAGAGTTCATCGCTTGCGGTTCCCACAGACGTGAAATGACTAGAAGTATAAGACCTTAAGGAAGTGAATATTGTCCCATAGCTTTCATAAAATAATCAATAGCATTATTTAACTGTGGAAGCTGAAATTCAGAACCACGAGAACGAGTAAACATGCCAACAGAATTACAAGGCAGTAGTTGAGAGCAGTGATTCTTTCAACCAAGGAGATAGAAATATTTGATAAATTAATCCCTTAGAATAATCCATGGATTTTACAGAGAGACAATGAGAGTTTGTTCGTCCACATTTTGCTGCAGGTGGCCTCTGCCCGCTTTGGTGTGAGCAGCTCGTATCTGGCACACGCAGAGATGCTGCAAATCAAGATGGCGCAGGGTGCAAAGCCTGGCGAAGGCGGCGAGTTGCCCGGATATAAGGTGACCGCGGAGATCGCACATCTGCGTCATTCCGTTCCTGGTGTCGGTCTTATCTCTCCACCCCCACATCATGACATATACTCTATAGAGGACCTTGCCCAGGTGAAAGAGGAGTTTAGCCACCCTTGCTTATTTTTTGCTGACACTTTTCGCCTCCACACTATTTTTAAAACATCATTACTGCAGCGTGAGTTGTTTAAGGCAAAATATTAAGCAAATCGAGATTCTATTTTAACTTTTAGCTCTGCTGACCATGAAATCTCACCATCAAATTTACTTTCGATAGCTCATACTCTTTCTTACAATGGTGTCACTTCGAGGTCGACAGTTGTGGAGTTTGGCTTTATCACCTCTACGAACGGAGTCAAGGAGTGAATGAAGTACCTAAAGAAAAGATGTCTATAACTGTTTCACCATGCACTCGCCTCTTCTTTCAAGTGTTTTCCTTGTTTAGACTAGGAGACATTCTTTTTCCTTCTAATTACTAATGGCACAAGAAATTAAAATGTTAGGTTCCCTATTAGACCTAAAGAATTCGTTTTGTAAGTAGTTTCAACATTGGGGCAATTTTTACTCCAAACGCGGTATCAATGCCTAGCATTTTTCATAGAATCATTTGCCTATGCGCAACATGAAGCATCGTGTCCTAAGGCCTTGATCATAAACTCTTGTGTATATGGCAACATTCGAAGTAGGTTCTAATCAAAACGCCTTGTATAATAAGATATCCATTAAAACATCGTTATCATTCTAATTCATCCAGCTCACCCTTTTAGCTCATCTACGATTTGAAAGCAGCCAACCCGATGGCAGTGGTCAGCGTCAAGTTGGTCTCTGAAGTCGGTGTAGGAGTGATCGCATCCGGAGTCGCCAAGGTGAGATTCTCTGTCTTCCCTATCCCCTAATTTTTCATACTCCACTTCTCATATTAATCAACTTTTTATTCATGTTACTCCTCCCCTCTTTAGGCTCACGGACAACTTCAGGTTAACTTACTTAGCACCATAGTTATATCGTTAGTTTGTTAGACACATCGTCTCTGTCCGTTTGTCTTTTCTCAACGTCTACGTTTAAATCTGTTTTGTGTCCCGCTCCGTTGTGCTGCGTTACAAGGTAAGGAAAGAGAGCAGCAACAATCAAAGACTTTGCAAATATCGCTTTTAGCCTGTTGTGTAGACGGCTTCAAGTGAACTTTGTGTGTGTGTATCCTTTTGCCCATCCTCGGACAGCATTTAAACTGCCCTTGTAGGCCCACGCGGCCCACATAATAGTTTCCGGGCACGACGGTGGAACAGGTGCCAGCTCCTGGACTGGCATAAAGAATGCGGGTTTACCGTGGGAACTCGGAATTGCGGAGGCGCACCAGGTGTTGGTTAACAATCACACAAGATCCAAGGTCGTGCTGCAGGCCGACGGCCAGATAAGGACAGGTAGGTTTTGACTTTGGAGGCTAGAAGTGGCCACGTTTGTTTTTTTGTTTCGTTAGAAGCTTTCCTAAAGTAGATCCGGCTAAAATTTCGAGTTGCAATTATTTGACTCGGTATATGCCCAAGTGATGAGTTTGTCAATTAAAACAGTGTTTCTTTTTCTCTTTAAGCACTTGGAAAATTATTACCGGCAGCCGATTCCAGGCGGTGCTAACCCAAGTCGATTCCGTTTTGCATCGACAATGATGGATAGCAAATTTAGAGATTGATAAACGCAATAATGATGGACACTGTTCTATCCTATTGATCAATAACTTAATCCTGTGCCTACTCGGAGATCATTTTAGAATTCGTCATTGATGGAATTAAGTTTACGATTTGGCCCCAGATTAGTCCAGTTCTTGAAAACTCCATTTTCATCAGAAGTGTTCTGTGTTATAGAAGACCTGAACAAGAAGCACGATTTGTTTCTAATCATTACTGGCTTGTGGCGAGATTTAAAAAAGGGGTCTAGACGACCTTCCAAATTTTATCTTTTTCCGTGCCTTTTCTGCCAACGTATTTAGGTTTGTCATGCAGCATGATTATTGATTGCCTTTTTTTCCAAAATTATCCCTTTTGGACCCCCTTTTCGATTTCCTATGTTCCCATTTTTATATTCTTAAATCATTGGTCACGGCTTCATAAGCCTTCGAATGGCATAAATTTGTTTTGCAAGTTTTTTGCTTAACAATGGTACCTCTAGAAATGGTCAGTTGTCTCACAAGATGTCGAGAGAAGTATGTATTAAAATGTATCTAAAGTTGGTGACTGAGGTGAACTTTTTGCAACACTCTTTGAGTAAGTAGAAAGTCTTGCACTTAATACAATTTTTCAGCGCAAAGTTAGTAGCAGCGTTACTGTGAAGCACTTTCCTTCCACAAAATTCAGTAATCGTTAGAATTATCTTGAAAACTTGATAATATTCTAAACTTTTTAGGTTGAATTATGCGAGTCTCTACATTTCCAAAACATTATAAGGGCTTTAAACACTAAGCTTTGTTATCATTCTTGAGTGACGCATTAGCAATAAATCACAATCGCACCACAAGTTACCAAAATAATTATTATTCCGTCTTTCTACTAAAACGTCAAATTTACTTCAAAGAGTTTATAACGGTATTTTGCTCGTTCACGCAGTTACGATTGCAACTTGCGATCCTTTCCTTGCGACACAAAAATTACATATGCTATTTCTGCAAAAGTTGCTACTCTAAGGGCAAGAAAATTACCAACCCCGTAGTTATCTTGGTTTTACTTTTCGGACGTCTGTCTTTTGCTTGAATTCCTTACACCAAGAAAATAATATTATTTGCCACTTGAAGAAGTCGCATCAGGGATATACGGAGACGGATGGTGAGGCAGTATTTCTACCTTAACCTAAAACGTAAGGCGTGAGACCTCTTGTTACCTTGTAAGAGCAGATTTCCTTTCAACTAATGGAGTATTTCTAGCGGTTACATCTACCAAAATTGGTCACCAAAGCAAGAAATTTACTTTGAATAATCCCTTCTACGGTTCTTCCCACGCACTTCTACAAAGTCGGTGGTCTTTCGATTGAGCAGTAATGCGTATCTTTAGGTCTGCCACGGACAATCAGTGGGTTTTGTGGGCACAGCCGATCGTTTGTTCGATCTGTTAGCAAAAGTTAGAGTGGATAATAAAATCGAAAACTACTTATCATCGCACACCTGGAAACGTTATTTAAGATGTTTCTCCTGATTTCAAATCGAGTTAAATTCATTTAAAGGAAGAAATTCTGCAAACATAATAACGAGCAGTAAAGATAGGCTGACGCATGCCTTTGCAATGCATACGAATAGTTGCTTGCCCTTTTCAAGTTCATACAAGTCGTAAGGTTACAGAATCTTAAACACATAGTTGATAAGTTCATCCACATCATTCATGGGCGATGGGGCCGCTTCTACTGTTTTTAGTGCATCAATCGCAAAAGTCGTTGCTATTATTATTAATGCTAAAAAATTGAGCCATTTGTGTAGCGATGAATCTTTAAAAAGCTACAGTTAATGGATAAGTATAGTGTGATCCTCTATCGTCCCGATGTGACGCCCGTCCAACCGCTCTGTAAGCTATTTAAAGATTTGCTTTATGATTAGTGCATGGAAGGACTTATGGTATAAGGGCATAAACTGCGTGAATAACTCCCATGCTACCCACAATAACTGTCCATGTTGCGGAAAAGATGAAGCATCCATTCTGAAACGTTGGAAGACTTGCCTCTTTCTTATCAGGGGAGGAAACGGATTTCTACGAAACGGTGTTCCTTTTTACCTTACAGCGCGTGATGTGGTGATAGCGGCCATCTTGGGCGCAGATGAGTTCGCCATGTCGACGGCACCGCTGATTGTGTTGGGCTGCACGATGATGCGTAAGTGTCATCTCAACACGTGTCCTGTGGGCATTTGCACGCAGGACCCCGTGCTACGCAAGAAGTTTACTGGGCTCCCCGAACACCTCATTAACTACTTTTTCCTACTTGCCGAGGATGTGAGGCAACTTCTATCGAAGCTTGGGTTTACACGGCTCAATGATCTCACTGGACGCACGGAACTGCTTCGGGTAGGCGACATCCTGATAGACTGGATCACCGTTTCAATATGCCTGAATTTAGATTTTTACTACGCTTGTGCATATCGCAATAGCTGCTTGCGTGTCAATCCATCCATTGCTACTCATTAATCTCGCGCTCCCACGCCTGCCTATCCATCCGTTAGTCAGCTAGTCCTTCCATCCATCAATTACAAGCTAACTCACAATGAATATGCGTTAGACCATTCGCTCTAAGTAAAATCTATCCATTGTTCCACTCCTCCATGCAATCATGCATGGATTAATCCATTCTCCACGAACCCACTCATTTGTCCATCTACTAACTCATTTTTCCATCCTTAAAGCGGTTACTTATACCTTCATTTTACTTCTTTCCACCAAGCCTTGCTCCGTCCGTCCTGTCTCAATGCATACGCCTATCTTAGATCCTCCCTTTTATCCTTTCCGAACTCATTCATACGGAACCCGTACACCTATTAATCCATGTACTTATCATAGATTCACGCATTCATCCTTTTCTCATCCATCTACTCTAGACTCATTCCTCTTCTCTAAATAAATGCAAATTTTCACTTGATGCATTCATTATTCAATTATCCATCCACTCCTTAAGCGCAGTGTTCATTTATGCATGTCTTCATTCACCCTTTAGTCTTCACCCTTTTCTTCAATTTGTTCTAACAAACTCCCTCTGACCAAACTTCTGTCTATTCTTTATCTATTTGTTTATCCATAAGCCATTTATTTATCTATGTCGCTATTCATCCGTCTACTCTGGACACTTTTTGCATCAAAACTACCACTTTCACCATACGTTACAAAGTGTGAGCTCAAAAACTTGCAGTCATACTGAAGAAAAGACCGACAAATGTCAATTTTTCCTTATTTATTTTAAATCTGTCCAATTCAAATCCATCCTCTAATTTTTAATCAAAGAAATCTGCCATTTTACTAACAAGCCGCTCTAAATTGATTCGTCCAATTCGAATCCATTTATTATGGATTCATCCATCTTAGATTTTATTTGCCCATCCACGAGTCACAAATTGACAAATGTGCTTGGCTGGTTTTTAAACAATCGACCCTTAACTTATCCATTCTTGAAAATCATTTTTATTAAAAGCGTATTCCTCTATACTTTCTGATTAATAAAGTCTTCTAATTGATTAGCAACGCAGCAGTCCAACAAACGAAAAAGCCGCTTACCTGGACCTCTCACCCCTGCTCGCGATGCCTGTCTCGCCCTTTAAGGATCTTATTGTCGACCAGCGTCCCACAGGTCTTCTCGTGTGGGATTCAATGGCATCTGTCGATGTCTTTGACGCCCCACTTCAATGCGGCATCGGCGGTATCACAGCGGAGGCCTCGCCAACCCTGCGTTTGGCTCGCTCTCTGCCCCCAGACAGACATTGGGACCGTCGTCTCCTCATTGCTGCCATTCCACTTCTTGAGACGCCGTGTGGGGTTGGTGGGAAGGATGCTGACGTTTTACCTGTCGTGCGGATCTCTGGCGCTATCACCAATGAGGATCGGGCATTTGGAGCCTCTCTTAGCTATGCAATCTCAATGAAATTTAATGAAGAGGGTTTACCAAAGACGCGGCGCTTGGAGGTGTGTAGCAGAAATTTCCTGTCTTCAGGTGGATCGGCAAAGTAGATTAAAACTAATTTTAAGTATTGAAAGCAAAATTTTCCTTTTAGCGTA
Organism: Taenia hydatigena; assembly: GCA_036345935.2. NCBI lineage: Eukaryota > Metazoa > Platyhelminthes > Cestoda > Cyclophyllidea > Taeniidae > Taenia > Taenia hydatigena. Next base: position 16,160,369 of record JADWOT020000003.1, read on the forward strand.
ATGATGAATTGTATTTAACAGTTGAAAGAAATCAAAGCTACGTTTTATATTAACTTTTCATATAACTAATGCCGGTGACTAGTTGCACAAGATAGGGAGAGGCGTCATTGTTCGGCGGTCAGCTCATTTACGTGCTTTAACTGCTACGCTGATTCCAGTTTTAGGTTTAGCATATCAGGAGTTGGTTTTAAAATTGAATAATTCGGGTTTAAGTCACCTGTAACAATTGATTAAGGTGTCGGTTTAACGGCCAAAGAGACATTTCCCGGTCATAAACACCGCTGTTTAAGTGATTTTTTAAAGTGTAATTGGTCTGTACTTCTGTCTCTGAAGAGCGATTCAATTTTAAGGGAGCTTAGTAATGGGGATGATAACATTGAAGATAAATTCGACTCATTTTCCCCTTCTCTTGATTTTTCTCTACTATTCACTGAACTACCATTGGTCTGGTTTGATCTCATTGATTTTAAATTGAGTGTTCATAGAGAGGCTGATGCAAACTGGATTATCTTGAGTTTTTAAGCTAACACTTTAACTAATGTAAGGTAACTATTTATTTTATTAAAATCCATAGGATTCCATTCAAGAGCAACCTGCAGAATCACGAGATCTTTTCGTAAATTAGAACGAAACCGAGATGGGGTTTTCTCTTATGTGGGTCAGGCTGCGCTTGCATGATCAGACCCTGCTAATAAGATCTTTTTGAAATGGGCAGTAGAATGCCCACTGGTATAAGAAAAGGATCGGTGATTTCCCTGACCCAAAACTCTAGTGGGATTGAGCAGATCCCTTTGGGCCATTTCTTAGCTATGCAGTCAGGGTCATCTTGTGGTACTGTTTCAACCGCTTTTGAGGTGCCTTATGAGACTTCTTTCGAAACCAGACTTTCCACACTTAACGATATCTCATTATCCGTACAGGGACTTTGTTGGCTTTTTATCAAAATTTCGAACGGTCTGGTGTTTTCTCCTAGTATTGGCATTATGCCAATGGATAAAATTTATTTTGCCTCAACACATTCACCATCTGACCCAGATTTCTTTTCATTTGCCACATATGTAGCATATTTAATTGGAAGGATGTTAGTTAAAGTTAAAAAGAAAAGCAAGAGGGAATTAATTGGTATCAAACTAGAGTGATAGATCATCTGAGCTTCAATAATCTTTTTTGAGAATCTGGCAGCAAGTCTTAAAGTGAACTGATCGAGCTAAAACTCACATTCTCTCATCTGAAAAGACGGGGTTGCAATGGGTCTGTTTTCGTAAAACGAGGTGAAATCTAACCTCTCTCCTAAGGTCAACCTGCGGGGCCATGCAGGCCAATCGTTTTGCGCCTTTCTCGCATCCGGTGTTTACGTCAGCCTTACTGGTGATGCCAACGACTACGTGGCGAAAGGCCTCTCGGGTGGAAAAGTGACCATTGTTCCGGCGTCACGGCTGCTAACCAAGAATTTCCACTCTGAGGACCACATAATCGTTGGCAACGCCTGTCTCTATGGCGCCATCGAAGGTCGCGTCTTCATTCGTGGACAGGCCGCAGAGCGTTTTTGTGTGCGCAATTCGGGTGCCATTGTTGTGGCCGAAGGTTTGTGGTCACCAGATCCTCTCAATCTGCCTTTCATTTTGTTTTTTAATGTGACATGTTTGATAGCGTGGATTTACTAAAGTAAATTTCTTCGTTGACTAAATAACAGCTTCAACTTCTCTTTTTTAAAATCACTTTTATTAGAAGTTGAAGTTTTTTTGCAGGATGTGGTGACCACGGCTGCGAGTACATGACAGGCGGCCGTGTGGTCCTTTTGGGTCGCTCTGGTCGCAACTTTGCCGCAGGCATGTCCGGTGGCCTTGCTTTCGTCTACGACGCTGACCGCGTTTTTAAGGCGCGCTGCAACCTCCAGACCGTCACCCTCTTTGACATGACTCTCGAGCATGAGTATGCCACTTGGCTCTGCACAATCATTAGGACCTTCTTCGATGAGACGGGCTCTCTGGTAGGTGTCTACTACCATTCTAAAGGGGCTACATAAACGCCGAAAGATCAGATTTTGCTGAGTTTTTATATTTGATATTCACAGGTCGCACGGCAAATCCTCAAACACTTTGACACAGAGGTGGGCAACTTTGTTCTCGTCTTCCCCAACGACTATCACGCGGCACTGAAGGCTATAAAAGCTGAAAACGGCGTCGCGATGATGCATGCTCCTGCGTCGTCAAATGGAGACTCTGTTTCTGCTGTTGCTGCTGATGACGAAGATGCTGTAGCGGCGGAGGTGGCGAAGTCCGTCGTCGTGAGTTTTATTTCTGGATGCTCTTCTTCAATCAGTTTATGTTCTTACATTTAAAAGTCAAATCTAATGACTATTTTTACTGAAGTTTATGATTTTTAATCTCTCTAATGACTAACCACATGTCTCCAATTTTCTAGCAGTATTAGTAGAAATTAGTAGTCATTTATTGCCATTTTGAAGAAAACGAACTTTATTAAATGTTGGACGATTTACTGTGAAAAGGTGACTGAAGAAATGTGAACCTTTTCAAAGGTCAATTATTGATTCGTTTCTTATGTTTTTAGTTGGGAAAGTAGGCATCGATGCGTACAAATAAGTGCATTTTAAATTTAGAGCCATAGTTTTGCCATCATGCACAGTTAAAAACTTATGCTCATTGTCTGAATAAATTATTTCGGTTCTGATGTGAAAATCTGATTACTTAAATTTCGCCGGAAAACAACAGTTTGTTAATTAGCAATGGATTTCAATTCGAGCCTGTGGATAAGTTAGTTCTAGGAGGTTTTGCGGTTTTGGGACACAGAGAGCAAGTAGGTGCCGATAATGATGCTTGCTTTCAATTATAAGTTGGTTTTCCTCTTGTAACTTGTTAATTATTTGTAATTTCGATTTCGTTGCCTGGTATATTGGTGTAACAGCCCTCAAAGACTTTGGAACCCACTTTAATGGACATGCATTTAGAAGTCTGCGTTTCACATTCTCCTCCAGAATGGCATTAAAACCATCGATATAGAAGATGCACTGAAGGATGCGGTGGTGGGGGAGAATGCAACAGAGATTGAGAGACCAGACAAGCTGCGCGGATTTGTTAAGTATCCTCGCACGAAGTTAAAGTATCGGTTTGTAGAGGAGCGCCTGCGCGACTGGTCCGAAGTGTACGCACACGCGAGTTTGCGCCGCGGCCTAAAGATACAAGCAGCACGATGCATGGATTGCGGCGTGCCTTTTTGCCAGTCAAGCTTTGGCTGTCCCCTTGGCAACCTCATTCCCAATTGGAATGACCTTGTCCACAAGGTGAGTTGGGGGTTCTCCCTTCTGTCCACCCGTTAATGTGTCAATTTACCTGCCATTTTATTCAATCATTTCTCTCCCCACTGAATTATTAATTTAGGTATCTCAATAAATAGCTCTTTAATTTACATACCATGAAGAATAGAGTGGTTTTTTCCTTTTAAAGGAAGACTAAGCATTCGTCTGCAATTTGCAGCTTGCTGCTTATTTGTGACCTATGCTTAAAAAATTGCTCTGGAACATTGAAATGACCACGTATCTTATTAAAAATAATAAGTTTTTGGTCAAGGTGTTGTTTACTTCTTTTTCCACTTATGCGCTAGCTTGTTTATCTGTATGGTCCCTTTGATATTCATCATCGCCTTTACTCCACGTATTTCCAATCCTCCTTCTGTCTATAACTAATTCCCTCGGTTGTCAATTAATCTGTAGTTTTTATTTAGTTGCATATTTAATGGATGTTCACAGGTACGCAATTGTAAATCGGCAGTTTTTCGATTAGGATTTTGTTTGAGTAAATATACTCGGCTTTGCATTTTGATAAAGGATGCTAAAAGAAGATGTGTATCAGATAAAGCTGACATGCATTTCTATGTGGTTGCCTGGCTGAAGAGAACTCATGCAGTACAAGTGACGTTTGCACTTATATAGATGTTATCAAACTCCCCTCATTCATTGGTTTGTTCAAACCTGCGTCGATTCGGAAATCTAATTTTATGAATATGAAAAACCGAAGGTAGAACGCTACTTACGTGGCTATCTTAAACAAAGTGAAATGATTTAAAACAGAACGGGAAGCAGAATACCCCGTAAGAGATGCATTTGGATTCACATAAATGGCAGAATTCAAACGTCCCTGTTTCGCAGCCTCAGGTGTGTAGTTTAATGGATAGAGATGTCATGCAGAAAAATTTAGGAAAGCCTTTTTAGTACACTATCTCCGTTCTCCACAGCAGCAACATCGACTAAAATACAGCAGTCTTAACAAGATGATCAATTTTTGGTGAGGAGGTTGAGAATTTTCGAGGAAAATGCACTATTGTCTAGCTATTCACCGAATAGGTTATTTCAAAAAGCAGTGATAAAAATTCTGGAGTAAGCCAGATATAGCTAAATGAAATGATTTATTATCGAGCGGCATGAATGTTTGAGATAAAATCAGTCTGCTGCCTGAAATTGAAAACGGAACTAGTGGGATAACTCTGAAAACTAACCTGACGTGGCAGCTTTTTTAATAAAATTCATCGAAACAGATCTTACAGTAAGCATTATCGGAGTAAGAGAACAGGTGGACTAAAACAGAAGGGAAGACCTAGCCAGGCTACTATTGACACTGCAGCTGCTCCTTCACCTAATGGAGAAAAAATATGCATGCAACCAGCGATTAACATAGAAAAACAACCAATCACGATTTAGTTTCGCCTTTTCTTGCAGGATCAGTGGCTAGCAGCACACGAGGCAATGGCACAAACCAACAACTTCCCCGAGTTCACTGGTCGTGTGTGTCCTGCGCCTTGCGAGGGTGCTTGTGTGCTGGGCATCATTGAACTACCAGTGACAATCAAGAACATTGAATGCGCCGTAGGTGAGGTTGGCTGGGAGCTCGGACTCAATGTTCCTCGACCCCTTCCCGCCTCCAAACTCACTGGCAAACGCGTCGCCATTGTTGGTTCTGGGCCTTCTGGTCTTGCTTGTGCTGCCCAACTTACCAAGGTCATTTAATGCCTCTTCTCTTCGTATCTCTGGTTGATTTGGAAATTTTCGTGCTTATTGATTTGAATAGAATTTTCTAATCTATTCAACCGAAGCAATCTTATTCCATGAATTTTTGTCAAAGAGCTAAGCGTTTTTGCCATGAACTTCTAAGTATGTTCGGGTTTCTATTGGTTGGAAAATTGGTTTCGTCATCCCAATGATTCAGGAGTTGTCTTGTATTATCCAAATAATTCGTCTTCTTCGTTCAAGTCACGTTTGAACACATGATGCATATGCCTCTTTTGCATTACAATTTAATAATTCTAATAGAATAGCTACTTTGTGCGTTAAAATTTTATACCTAAAAACTTTAGCACTTTCTACATCACTTGAAATTTTTAATCCAAATGTTTGCTTTGAATCAAAATTTGCTGGAATTTACTTACTGTGTGCCCTGTTCCTCATTTTCTGAACTGAACACAATGCCCTTGTCTCTGTAATTCATGGCAAAATCACTTCTTTTTTCAGTTTGAAAACGCCGTTGCTTATTTCGTAATATCTTGTAATTCCACATCACCTTTTCATCAGGTGGGTCATAAGGTAGTGGTGATGGAGCGTCGTAATCTGCCGGGTGGTCTAATGCGATATGGAATTCCAACAATGAAGCTGGACCGGCGCATTCTTGACCGTCGGTTGGACCTGATGCGAGCTGACGGCGTGGAGTTCCTGTGCAATGTGCAGGTGGGCACCTCTTCCATGGATCCTAACGCCACCTGCCGACCTGCGGACGAAGCAGTCAAGGTAGTGCCCGCCAAAAAGCTCCTCGAGGATTTTGACGCTGTTGTTCTCTGTCTGGGCTCCACTTGGCCACGTGACCTTAATATTCCCGGTAGGTTGCTTGCTCTTTTCACTTATTCCACCTAAAATTTTGTAAGAAATTCCCGCGCTTTTATCCCTTAGAGTTGACTCCCATGAAATACCGATCGTATTAGTTCAGGGCTTTAGAACTACGTAGAATTAGCTTTTATGAATTATAGTTTCGGACCTAGTAATATTTAAACGATATTTTTCAGCACCTATACTTTTTGAGGCAACCATACAAAGGAGAAGCTTGAGGCTCGGGAAATTTAGATCCATCTGGATATGTGGTCTCCAGATTCCCATTGGTACCCTACAATTTTTCGTCCTCTACCCGCCAAACCTTGATGTTTCAAACAACGGGTTGATTCGTCTGGATTTACTTACTTATTAAAGTATGCGCAGCAGTCAAATCCTTACATGAAATAAGGATCTAACCTGAAGTTATGATTTCGCGTATCTTATTTGACTAACTTATTGCAAAAGAATCTGGTCCATTGTCCTTTTTCATGAATTACCATGCCCATATGAGCACGACACCGTCTGGATTTAAATTAGACTAAAAAGAGATCAGGGCTTCAGAACAGGTATTGGTCTTCCACCCAAATGATCTTAGGAAACACAAATGTGTTTCTTGTGAAGTTATCAAAAACGGTTTTTATTAGCTCGCGCTCTGCTACAGACAACAAGGCTACGAAATTCGGTTTCTAAATATGTATGAATTATCCTTCCAATTTCGGCTAGGTAAAACAGGAGAAAAGGAAGTTTTAAAAATATTCTCGTCTGCACATGGACTTAAAAAGATGTGATTTTTTGTTTAATTGAGTTTAATTTCATCATGTGGACAACCTCATAGAGAGAAAAAACGCTGGGTGCGTCTTTCCGTCGGTGGGGTCTCCAAATCCAGTAAAGAAGAACTTGCATCTTATTCTTTCAGTTCAAAATGCTGCATTGTAATGATGTTTTGTTTTTCTTGTTTTATTCCAGTATGTTACCACCAGGAAGTAATCCAATCTCGTCATGGTGCAAGCGCATTGAGCTTTGAGGCTTTGTGTGACTGAATTTGACTGATTTGTCTCCTGCTCAAAACTGGTATTTTGACTGGCAAGAGATCAAAAGTAATAGCTATGGAGTTTACTCGGTTTAGTTGTGCATTGGCTCTCAGAGCGACTTGAAATGCTTTGGTGATAAGCATGTTTGTATGGCCTATCCTGAATTTCAAAATCTCTCGGGTGAATTTGCATTTGCGATTTCATTATAAGCTACTTTGTCGAAACTACTGGAACTACAGGTCACCCTTCAGTGCAGGTCATCGAGAACAGATCAACTTGACATGGACTTTGGTTTGAATACAAAAAGAGAGGCACTTTCTAACTTAGAGCTCTTTTTGTTTGATCTCCAGGGCGCAATCTGGAAGGCATCCATTTTGCGATGAGTTTTCTTGAGCGTTGGCAGCGTAAACAATCGAAAGTCACCAAATCGACTACCGCTGCTTCGGCTGTCACGCCGTCAGTGGAGGCATTGCTTCGAAATTCGGGAGAGCTTGCTGATCTCCCCACGCTCGCGCGTGGCAAACGCGTCGTTGTGATTGGTGGTGGAGATACTGGGGTCGACTGCATTGCTACTGCTACCAGACAGGTGAGTTTTGCGCATCCGTCTCGCTGTCCTTCCGTCAACCTTTATGACGGTTAACAAATTGCATTCACATGCTGATTCCATTTCGCCGTTTATTCTATGTGCTTCCGGGTAAATGTCTCTGCCTTCCTGTCTAATTCTCAGCCCCTTTGTTAACAAGCAAATGAATTTGACGCCCTCTTTTTGTCTGACTGGCTATCCACCCGATAGTTTAGCTCTGTAAGGATACTTGTCATCGGAATTTTGAGTTTACCCTTTTGATTGAAATGGATCTCGAACTTTCTAATTAAAGTGGTAAGCTTTTTACCACGCTTAAAAACAGAGAATGTATATATATATATATATATATATATATATCGCTCACAGTTTCCTTCTGTCTCTAAACATCGTTTTCAAGGCGGGACTTATCACCAGATTCAAGATTGTTAAGCCGTATAAAGAATTACTAAGTACTCTTGGTTTTGCACGCAAAGGATGCGAAAAGTGTAGAGACCCTGGAGATAATGGCAACACCTCCCAGTAGTCGGGATCATCGGACCAACCCGTGGCCAGAGTGGCCACTCATCTTCCGCACCGATTACGGCCATGAGGAAGTGGCGGTGCACTACGGTCGCGACCCACGCACATTCAACATCCTCACCAAAGCTTTTGTCGCTGCGCCCGACGATCCTGTCCGCCTCGGTGGTCTGGACACCGTCTTGGTGCGCTGGGAAAAGTCCGAAGAAGGAGGTTCCGGGAGTCGACTTAAGCTTGTGGAGATACCTGGTGAGTGTTCTCAATCTTTCCCCAAAACTCGCTTTTTAAGACTGTAAGGTTGCTGGTGTAACTGAGGTACTTTGCAAGGGTTTAGGAGAAGCTAGTTTTATCGGAGTAAACGTCGGAATCGAAAAGAGGTTTTAGAGTTTTTGACGTACCGTACACGAAAATTTAAAGTAGCAATACATTTGGGTCACATCTATGTCGCGTATGACCCCATCAAATTGTATGAAAAGCTTCTAGTTAGCTGGGAGAATCTAGCTGGGATCTTTGCCTTGTGAAGGTTCCTATTGGCTGCCTCACCTTCTTTCCTTGAAGATGCAACTCAAAGTTGTAGAGGAAAAGGAAAGCCAGGAAAGTGATTTTATGTTCTACAGCTCAGTCTAAAAAACTCTTAAACAATTGAGAGACGATAGACCATTTAGCAATCATAGATGGAAGCAAAAAAAGGTTTCCATTTCCTTAGTAGCTACAAGTATCAAATCTCGGGGAAAATTGAATAAAATGCAGTTAGTCATCCTCTCGATATTTCTTCTCCGTAGATTTGAAAATGGTAATCGAAATTTACCTATTGTTTAGGGCCCAAAATTTCGAAGCTCACTTATTTTGCTCAGTATTGAATGTGACTGTCGTGAGAGATTCTGAAAGACTATAGATTTTCCAAGGACTACTTAAAGGCCGACTATTTGTCTACGTCTCACTTTTCTCATGCAGGCACGGAGAAAACGATTGAGTGCGACATGGCTCTCTTGGCACTGGGCTTCCTGGGGCCGGAGAAATCGATTCTTGAGGAGCTGAACCTGGATGCTGACGCACGGTCCAATGTCAAGACAGCGAGTGGTAAATTCGCTACCTCTGTGCCACGGATTTATGCTGCTGGAGGTAGGTCTCTTTTTCGCCTTCTTCCTTACATTTTTTGAAGTAGGATTGACAAAATTTTTTTCCATCCTACTGTTGATCCCCAGGTTTATTGATACAATGATTTTGGAATCTTTCCCTTTCAGACTCTACCTCTTTTATCAGTTGTCTAAAAAGTTCTTCTCTGCAGCCGTTATCAAAAAGTATTCTTGTGTTCTCGTACAAAAAGATTGATTCTGAAACTGCAACGCATGCTTTCAACTTTCTCTAGGCATGAATTCGAGTGGAGCTTTGATATTTAGTGGCAGTAATTTTTAAAAATTTTTTGAAATGCTTCTCTCTCTGCTAGTCTTCCTACCATTTTTCCTTATCATTCGGTTCAGTAGTCAGTGTTTTAAATTATGGAACGTATTGCGCATATAATAATTAGGTTTCAACAAAACTATTAAAGAAAGCGGTCCTATTATTTTTGTTGCGCATACTCTTTGCCTAAGTGTGCAGAAACTTTAGTCTAGGGTAAGCTGGAGTTATTTATTCTCGCAATTATCAGTTTCTAGCACCTAAAATGGGATGGTATTAACCATTACCAACCCATTCGTCTTTTAAGTCGCAAGTCAAAAGGGTTACCTAAGATACTTTAGTCTCTTTAAGAATCATTAAGGGTTGTGTACTTTTCTCAAGTACCTCAGAAATTCATGTGTTAGTCTGCATTTTTTTTCCGATATTTTAAAGATCTTAGATTTTAGGCATGGGGATATCACGCTCATTCCACCTGTCAATAAATTGCCTACTTTATTTTTGTAAATAACAAGTGAACCTCGTGTTTCAGACTGTCGTCGGGGTCAATCCTTGGTGGTTCACGCCATCAATGAAGGTCGCCAGGCTGCTCGACAAGTCGATATAGATTTGATGGGCAACAGCACACTGCCCGGTCCTGGCGGTATCGTTCTGCCGGAGAACACAAAAGTGCGTGCCTAGCTTGTTCCCTTCCCTAGGCCAAATCACCACCGGGCTTCTTTCACTGCAGCTCTTGTGTGTCGATGTCTCGTTTAACCCTACTCCAATCGTCCTTTCTTTATCCTTATCTTGCGTTAACATTATACATGGATGAGTGAATAGTTCCGCAGTCAGTCGACGTCGTATGTGTGCGTGCCTACGTTTAGTTTCTCTTAATTTTCCTTTGTTAGCCTACGTCGCCCTGTCTTTCTTAAAAATTACATGTGAATTCATCCCACCCCTTACTGTTTGGCTATTTTGTTTGTGATGTTCTCCTTTTATCCATGGTAATATTTTTGGTTAGATTTTAAAGGTTGGGCGATTGGATATCGTTGTCGCTCCAATTAAGGGTATTCTTTGATTAGTACATAGGAGAATAAAGTGGTGATCGGTCTCGATTGAATTAGCCATGTTTGTGTCACCAGTTTCCAGATCAAATTACTGGAGGCAATAGGGTTCGATTGTGAAATTGTTGAAATGAGTTTTGCTTTAGCATCAATCGGAATCGTTTAGGTCGCACCACAAAGCATTCTGCTTATTGGTTCTATTGTTATCTTTGAACAGGTTTTCCGTTTCATTTTCCTTGAAGCGCAGAGCTTTGGATACATAATCACTTGTTGGTGCCATGAGTGCATATTGTCACAGATTTTTGAAAGAAATTAAATCCCAATTTTATGCAAAGGATTCAGTGGAATACCTTTGGATACTTACCTTTATTCCATTATTTGGTTCTTGTGGCATAATTTCGATCATTTATATTTTGCAATCTAGAAGAGAATGTTGCGGAATTTATTAATCTTTAATAGGACACCACAAATGTGTTATAGTTTCCGTGAAATATCTATTTTATGGACAAAGTCATTATGCTATTGCTTTAGTTTTCTTGACTCAGAAACAATTAGCTGTGCGTAGATTAGTATTTTTTGGCCACTGGAAGAGCGACATGCTCAGTCGCTACAAAACAATAATTACAAAATATATAGATGCAAGTTGACAGTTATTTGACTCACTTTGGCGCTACTTAAGCAGAAATTATAAGCACAGTAGGAAATCACAGTCAATTGAGTAGGGAATTTTCCAGAAAGTCACTGTTAACGGCAACATTTGGAAATTTTAATAGCATTGAGGGCTCTTCAGTTATGCAGACACGATTGACTTCGAAGAGCTATTATCATACGCTTCAAAAAATGAAGGAAAAGGGAAGAACGCAAAATATGCGAAACTACTACTTGTGGTTCATTTTGGTATTTGGGAATTCGGCTTGGCTTTCGTTTGTTCTTCTGCAATGAACTTTATTTCTGAAGACCAAGTAATTTGAAGGAAATGGAAAAGTCTTGATCTTTACAACAGGTGACCGTCACACTCACACTGTTACAAATGAAATTATTGGAGGCAGTAATTTGAGCGTAAGGGTGGAATGATGAAGAGCTGCCACGATTTTTCTACAGAACCAAAACTTTGAACAAGCCAATACAGGAATTTCAGGATTGTTTAAATTTATTCTCGATGTTTGTGACTTGTGATTTTTACTCATAACGTTTACTATGTGCTGTGGCGCTCCTTAGCTAAAATACGGTCAATAAAGCGGATTAAACAATCATGTCAAAATGACAGGGCGGGAATAAGGGCTAAGGGTTTTACTTTATTTTCTGACATCTTCCAACATTTTAGTGGAAGTGCCCTTCTAAAACTAAATTATGAACACGAGTAACTGATAATCGATGCACAAAGCTTCGGCGACTGCATTACGTACATTGCATTCTCTGCTTATAAAGGTTCAAAAGGCAAATTGTGCAATATTTAAATGATTCGAAGAAGTAAAAATAGACTCTTATAAGATGAAAAACACTTTAAAGTTTGTTAATTTAGCAAAATTCTCACAAAGCCGTTCATTAGGGCCAATCATTATTCTTTTTCAACATGGCGAGAAACCTTAGTTTCTCTGTCACAATCTTCTCCGATCCGTCTATGCTACTTTACACGCTTTTTATCTAGAACCAATGAAAAGAGAGCAATTACTTGCATAATTTTGGGTAGCGATGACTTCCTCCCTCTCACCCCAGTTTCATAATTCATGTGGAGATACGTGCATTGTGCCAGGAAGAGCAGAGAGCTCTAATGAAAACTACTTGACCTCTTTGTGCAGCGTGAGAAAGTTCCTTAAATTTTGTTTAAAATCAACCATTATTAACTTACCAAGAGTTAACGAATACGAAGTTTGTGTTTTTGAGTTGCCTATTATCATAAGTAGTTATAAAAATTATTTAACTAAAAATCTTTGGATGACGTCCTTTTGTCGCCTCATTTTTAATAAGCAACTGTGGAAAGTAAAGAGTAGTACAACAATGCTTTCGCTACCTTGCCGTTCTTGCTCCGATTTCAGAATCCTGGATCGAGAAGAGTGGTTAGAAAGTGGCACCTCTTATTGGGTCACATTGAAACGTTGCAGGCATTCAGAATCTTTTGCAGGGCGGCGTTTTTCTCTTCCTGTCATCCACGAGATTGGCGTGATTCCTCCGCTTGTCATGTTATAGCGTGTTTAGCGATTTGCAAAAAAATTGAGTTTTGAGATTTTGTCTAATAAAATGCAGAATTAAAATATGCATTTTTAGGCGATTAGGTTTACTTCATTTCTTTAAAGACATTGTAATTAACACAATTCTGATGTATGCGCACTTTTGAATGCTTTTATTCTAAAACAAAATAATCTGCTTCGTTTTACATTACAGTAATGAGCGTGTTGTGCTGGCTTACCAGATATGCCGTGAAATTTTCAACAGAAGCACTGCAATATTTTGCCTCTTATTGTCGCAAAAGCACTTTAGGTCATTACAGAATCGAATGTTCGTTTCATTGCTTCATTGAGACCTGGATATGAAACTATCACATACTCATCCTTAATTGAATCCCAAAATTGCAGTCATTTAAAGAAGGATGGCTATTTATTTGCTTGCACGCATTTGACAGCAAATTGTTAACGGTATAGCTGACACTAACGTCTCTTCGTTATTAATTAATCATGAAAAAAATAATGTTTAAGGTCTACTTTGGCTCTTAGAATGATGTCCAGGTATTTTAAAGGCGTTCTTCATAGGTCTTGTGAGTCGATGTGATGATAACAATGAAAAGTCTACTTTAATGTTTCACGACTATTTACGGGGATCCGTACGTTTACTTACAAATGTACTACAAGCATTTGCCTCTAAATGAGCGAATGAATTCTCGTCACCCTCTCAAATAGCTTCTAATTCGCCTTCGAAAGTTTGCGTGATTAAGGAACATAAGTCATGAAAAATTCACACATTTGAAAAAAGTTGATGGACATTAAAATGAGCATCCTCCGCAATTTTTTTACAGAAGATAAGTAAAATGAAAAAAGGAAAGGAGATCTTTAATGAACTAGCACATGATGAAATCTAAGAAAAAATCGAGTTAGCTGTGAGTACGTGCTGTTTAATGCACCTTATTAACGCGAGAAATCAAGCGAGGCTATTTTCAAAATTTGTCTCGCATAAAATTTAAACCGTTAAATCCAAAATTAGATCAAATGCTTCGTAAGTAAATGGATTGTTTGGTTTCCAAATATATGGTTTACGTTTCTCTTATTTAGAAATTATCAAACGGTAGGTAATCGTATCTTTGAAAGGGAGATGGCTTACAAAAGTAACAGGGTTATATCTGTTCAGTGGTTTGAATCTTTAACTATCGAAAGACACCAGGCACCGTGCTTTTAAAATAATGGAACCTATATTTAAACTTATTTGAGTAAAGACAAAAACATGCTACTTTATTAAAGTCGTGGCGGTAATCACTAACACCCCGCAGCCACGTGCAAGCGTGGGTAGAACTCTACACACGTGACCTCAGTCCTGACAGGCAGTCGCGGCCACCCAAGCTATGAGTGACTCACGGTTTAGACATCAGCCGCCCTCATATTAGCCCACCGCACCACCAACACCTACATCTCCACGCGGTGCACGATCTGGGTTCTCATCGAATAGACGTTTTTGCCAGAAACCTTTGACTTCTTTCCTTCGGTAGTACTAACCACCCACTACAGCTTCCAACCTTTTAATAGCGGCCTATTTACCCAGGTTAAACCTAAATCGAAGGAAACTGGTAGATTTTGAAATAGTTTCAAACAGTTGTTTAAATACATATATAATCCAGTAAGGAATATCAAACAAAGAATATTTAATCAATCAAGCCCTCAGAGGGCACGAGGCTTAAATTTAATGCATTTTTAGGGCAACGAAAAATACTCGAAGCTTGAAACACTAGAAATCTTAAATTTATGAATAAAAGCATTTAAATTTTTCAATTCAAGCATAAATTAACGAGGTCCACCATAATTTCTAATACCGAAACTCCCGCCTGGCAAAAGTCTCCTATTGTCTGAAGACAGTAGAGATACTGTTGGTATCTGTGCAGACAAAACGTCGTCAAAATTATGCTAGATTGATGGCTGCAAATCCAAGAGTTAATGAGGCCGATACATTTGTTCGCCAGTTCGATTACCTGTCAATTTAAGTTAAAAAAATCTTGCAAATGAAAGGACAATACACGTTTAATTAAGAGCACGTGTATACAGGCTATAAATTTTCCAATTTTTGGTTGCTGTGTTCAAAAAGATCCATTTTACTCCATTCAGGTTTTTGTGTGACTCGTGACATTAATGTTTCATCAACTTGGGTAACAGAAGGCTCCAAACACGCCTAAATGAAGATTTTAGTAAATTATTAAACCAGAATTAATATGCGTTAGCTAAGTCAAGCTTAAGACATATATACGGCCGTAAGAAGAAAGTTCGCAAGCATTAAATTCACCAACTTTAAAAATAAAAATTTCGCGTTGGAAGGTCAAATTTTTACGCATTTAATTCATTAAATAATATTTCAGTAAGCACCGGTACACGCTTCACATGGCTTTGTAGTTCATTAAAGATATGTAAATATCTTCTCGGTTATTTATGGTCTTTTTAGTTTAGCAAAACAATCCCATTAGATGATTTAAAGCTGTCGACAATTTTTTGAGTGTTTGGAGAATAAAGGAAATATCTTATTTTCTGAAAGATTTCATGCTGCATTAAGGAGTCTGCTTTTGGGTTTAAATGCCTTGCAGTGAAAATGTGAGCAGTTAATAGTAACTATTTAGTGATGTTAGTATTCTTGGCAGAAAAAAATGATTCCAACTATGTAAGTGTTGAGTGAAGTGAAGTAGTAGCAATGGAACTAATAAGTGGGGTAGATTTTCAAAGATATTTCTGTAATATAAACAAAAAATGAAGGAAATAGACTGAATGATGTAATGGGAGAGTGCCTATGCGTATATATCTGCGATCGGGAGTGCCCCTTGTGAACTCCTCAGACGGCTGCATTTTGCGCGGAAAGTAAGAGCATGAAATCACGTTTGTGGTGGCTGTTTATTCTCGTGAATCCAAGACTTACTCGCCGCTATCAGGAAAAAAACAATCAGTTTGTTAAAACCCAACTTTACATGCCGTTTTAAAAGCTTACTAGATAATTATCGCAAACATTAGAGGGTCATCCTTGAGGTGTTTGCTGTATTACTTGTTGATTAGCTATTTTTGGGGAAGAACATTTTACACTACTCATTCCATCATTCGCTGAGAAGATGGTCCCTTTGAAGATCAATTTTCTACCCATTTTATGCATTCAAAGCATGCGTGGCTCTAAATTAGTGTATTTTTTGCACTGGAAATTGATTACCTATTCAAGTTCAACAAAAATTATTAAGGTCTAGCTAAGCAATGCCACTTGAAGGGGCAAAAGAGAGTTATTTTCTAATAAAAGCAAACAACGGTGAATAAGTGAAAAGAGAGTCGTGTTGCTCATAGCCACCGCAAGAAATCGTGCATCATTCTGCAAACATAAGCTGCAAGGAGATTCGCATTTAGCATAAAAAGAAGGAAAAAAGGAGCGCGATCCTTCATCTTATCTTAGAAATGTTTTTTATGTCGAAGTAATGATCGCCACGTCTTAATACTAACATCTGACGATTATATGCAAAGTAAACAGGAGGATTAAAAGTAATGCTATGATTATTTCGAAAAATGCTTGTAGTAAAAGGGCTCCAAATTGAAATTTCAAACGCTGCATCCCACAGAGTATGTTACTAATATTGGTTGACTTATACTTACGGCTGAGGTGTTCCGTCAGGCTTAATCACACGAGCCCCAATGAGCATAAATCTGTCAAAATTTAGTATACGGACAAGTGAATACACCTTTAGCCTAGTTAGTTATTCTGATCCTTCAATGCCTAATTCTTAGATATATTTTCTTTATTTCTCGTAGTTTTGGTCATCGAAGCTATCTTTAACTACCAAACTTTTATGACTACATAGGGTCTTTTTAACTTAATTACATGGATGAAGTGCTGCTTTCAAAATTTTGATTTCTGAAAAATGCACAATGGAACACGTTTTCCTATGATACATCCTCTAAGTTTTATGGGCACTTTTAATGTTAGGCAATAACCGCGAGGTCAGCAAATCTGTCTGACGAGAAGAGGACAAGACGAACACAGATCTGACTAGACACTACCCCTTTTTCCTGTTCAAGGGAAATGAATTTTGGAAAAGTCAATTAACCTACAACAGCTGCGCTGGGAGTATTTTTCGATCATTTGCATTAATTTATTTGAATGTGCTTTTACAACTTAACTTCCTTAAGGTTTTCCTAAACAAATTGTTAACGAATAGACATGTTTTTTATCCCCTTACTCTGGCAATTCAAGTCATACCCCTAATTTCTTAAGGTGCTTCTTACTTTTTACTGTTTCTGCTTCAGAAGAGAAGCAGAGACAATTAAAGAGTACTTGCTCTTTAATTTATATTCTGATAAGCATACCTCAATTTTTGTCTTCGAAAATACGCTTGAGTGGAAGGAAAACATAACTAGATAGATAGATAGTCACCGAAATTGCCTCAATAACCTTTTTTTGAAAAATGTCAATTCAATGGTGAATTCAAATAAAACTCCAAAACAACTGTAATATGGCTATCGCTTAAAGATCCAGCTGTTTATTTGTTTGTCATGCCATCAAATGAGTCGCAAATAAAGGTTCCTGTGCAAAGTGACCCACATAAAATCTGACGAGAATATCGAATAATAGTGACATTTACCAGGGCTTTTCGAATGGAAGAATTTTTGCCCAACTTTGGCATTTACTGTCACCGTGAGAGAGCAAGAAAGTATGAGATCTTTGTTCTCTGCCCGGTTAAAAATAAATTAGATTTTCTTTTTTTGCTTTCTATTTATATTTCACAGGTAACGCCAACTTGTTTCAAAACCTTTACACTATAGTAAAGCTGAGGGTGCCACGAAATATGCTTGATTCTAAAATTAAATACCCTAATTTATCTTATTGGCAAAAAGGATTAATCACGTAAAATATTGAGCCAGTGATCATGTTTGATAGGCTACACTTGTCTTGAGTAAAGCATAATGAGTATGCGATACCAATTTTTTAATAGCTTTTTTGGCTCTGAAATGCTGCAAAAGTTGGTCTTTTGATCCTAACCTTAGCGCTATTTGACTAGCAGGTGCAAAGCATTCCACAAACAGAATAGCAGATTATGAAATTCTACCTAAGAAGTATATTAAAAAGTTCATTAATCGCGTATATCGATATGGACTTCCAGTCGCCAATGACAAATGTATCCTGTATGACAGAAATGACAGAGAGTTATGGTCCAATTAACTAAGGTTCTATGCCTGCTTAACTAGAGACGAAGTTCATTTCGTAACAGGTAAATGTTTTAAAGCATTGCAAGGAATGCAGCAAAATCCGCCTTATTCTAGAATCAAATGACAAAATCGTGAGCTTCCTCGTAGGTAAGAGAAGTCTTTGTATCAAAATTTTTAGAATAAGCATTGCGGATTAAAACTGTCTGAAACATTTTACATCAATTTAAACGTAGTTTTACTTTGCTTAGTCTATGTCCAAATGCACAAAAGGGTAAAACAAAGTGGTGACATTGTCTTTGCTGCTTAATTAGCAATGATATCATATAGACAAAGGTCATTTCATGGAAGCCAAGTAAGTGAAAGATTAGTTATGAACAAAGAAAATCGTTGATTACCGAAACACTATAGCATCTACTAAAAAACTTGCTTGATGAATGCACTTGAAACCTTGGACGTTTATCGCTAAGCTACACACTCAGTCGACCGATTGTACAAAGGCGTTTTGAGCAATTACCAGCGCCATTTGGATCAGTTTGAGCATACACAATATAAATATCTGCTTTTCTAAGGAAGCCATGTGCTACTAACGTGTATTACTTAAAAAGTTTAAACTTCTGGGAGGCAATAGCTCTTTGCTAGGATTTGCAAAAAGGAATAACATTCCTCTCCTTTATTTGGAGCCATTTCAAGTGGATTTTATTGCAATTAAATTTAAATTTATTATGAAAAGGAATAAAATTTGCTCTTTTGAAAGTAGTCAACAATTAAAACTGGACTAGCTACCATGCAAGCAAGCAATTAAAGGAGCCCTAAACTGTCGTCAAAGAATTGATGAAAAGGAGACGATTATAAGCTAATCTAGGCGAAAAAACAAGTGCGAAACGGCAAACATTGAGAAGATTTAAAATAGATTTTTTTTCTGGTTCATTGGGTTGTATATTAAAGGTAGTGAAGAGTCGAAGCGAAGGTGAAGTTCATTTGAGGGGAAATAAGCAAACAAACAGTTTAACTTTGATAGAAGAAGAGCTTTGATTGACAGGACATCGAGGCAAAGGCTAAAAATAAATGGGACATCGAAAGGGTTGCTGTTACGAATCCGAAGAACATAAAATAAGGGATAAAATGAACCCTAAATTTTGCCAGAAGACTATCATCTCTAACTGCGCAAATAAAAATGATGGCTAACGATCAATATTTAAACATAAAAAATCTAACGAAGGTTAGCATGAAAGTTGCAACTTTCTATCTTTGTGTCTTGTTTGACATTGTTTCATGGAGAGCCCCTCTAAAATTCAAAAAGATTTGACCAACTTTAATCAAGGAATGAGTTTTGATTACAAATCTATTTGAATTCTTTTAATTTCAGGGTTTTATTATTTTCAAAACGTTTACTCAGCGTTCTTTTGACAATATTTGACCCTTACATTTGTCGATTTATCATTTATTGTTTACCTTCCTTGGTTTACCATTGCTGTCCTTATTCGTAAGCGGTAGTCGCGCCAAAAGCATCACTGTAGCTCTTTCTGCCTTTTAAAAACCACGATTAAAATTAAAGCGATTCCCTGCACAAATTGTTCCGGCTACTTGATTGTCCTCTAACCCCATCGTGCACTCACTTTGCTGCCCGAAATCAAAAAGTCTCATAATATGCGACAGAAAGCTAGTCATTTTACCGATTGATTCAATAGACCTCGCCTTAGCGTCGTTGTTCACACCCTGAAAAATATGCAAGCGGTAGTCAATAGGAATTTGGACAGTCACTTCCTTTGTCAGATGAGTGATATACTTTGAATAGCACACAGATATGTGTTAAAAATCACAGTAAACATCTCACAGGACTCAAAGAATTGTCGGAGTTGTGAGATGATCATAGACAAGATCTATCGTTAAAATAACTGATGTCGACATCAATAAAGGGCAACGAATACCTATCTGCTTGCCTTTTCACCCACCTACCTTCATTTCATACCAAAGATGATTACAAAAACTGTGCTAAGTAAAAGGAACAGTTGGTTTTTAGTAAGAAAAAAAAGAAGTGTCACAGGTATGTAATTGCATTTCTCGTCCTTTAATAAAACTACGAAACCCAAATAGGGAGTCGCCGAATGCTCAGATAGCACTTATAGTTTTCCTTACCTTTTTGACATTTCGATTAATATGTTCAAGCAATAACTATTTGACGACAACGTATAATCTGTCGTGAAACTTCTTTTAAAAAATGTCTTTGTCACCAATATTAAAAGAAACAAAGGAGCTCCTGCAACAGTGCTAAGAATAGACCTAAATAAAGCAAAGTCCAGAAGGTAAAGCCCAAATATTTCACCGTCACACGAAAAACAAATTTGCAGACAGGTTTTTTCGTGAATGTACAAAGTATAACAAGTAGTGTTGGTTAATTGAATTTGAATTGTATCACATGCCACGTGTTTATTGTAGACTTTTAAGAATTTTTTCTTAAATTAAGAACAAACCTGCCTTTAACGTTTTGCGACGGGAAGCCATATTGTGTAAAGGAGCAGACCAAACATTTTTACAAGCATTAAACAAACGAAATATGTCCTCGGCCCCTGGTGTATTCATTTGATGCGTATTAAATAGTCTACAATAAAAGGGTTATTTTAGGGAACTTCTGAAATTCAACGCACAAAACTTTAACGGGAAGCAGTGCTTCAGCTTGAGGGTAGAAGATTTGTCCAGATCAAAGATTCAAAACTAATGCAGCTGCAAGAATTGTGAAAATAGAGGATGTCCTAAAAAGAGAAGAAAGTATTTAATATTTTACTCATGTTTTGCGTTATAAACAATATAAAATAGAGAAAAAGCTTGCAACCAACAGAGGCACACCTCTTACAACAATGTTTTTGGTAATTTAATTCAACTATTTTAATGCCTAAAAATGTAAAGTAGCGCTTTATTTTCCTTTTTTCTTTAGTATAATGCTGCATATATCTCTGACTGTGTTTAACTACTAATCGTTCATGTCTGAACCGTCTGTCTATGCTAATTTTCAAGTCACTCGCTCTCAGATTTGAACGCGGCAGTTGGCGACGGCTCTAAAACAAATCACTAAATTGCACCGAGGAGGAAGTACAACCTTCTGTGGGTAAACGGATGATTGAGATATGAGATAATCTGTACGTATAGACGCAGCGCTGATGTGGCATTTCCTTCGGTATAACCCCCCATCCAAATACTTGGAATCCAAAAACAGCCAAGGCGAATAGTTAGGCAAAGAGATTAGAAAAATTTAAATAGCAACTTAGAATTAGTCTCAAAATTCAAGCAGCTAAACGGACTTTTTAAAGTGGAAACAGCAGCAAATCGAAGATAAAATTCTGCCTTTAGTGAAACGAGAAGCCACAAATTAAGGCAGTAGGGTAAAGTATCATGCGAATATTTTAGATTAGCTTGGTAAAACAGTCTGCAAACTTCTACAACTTTTAACAGAAGGTTTTAAAGGTAAGAATTGGGCAAGTTTGCAAAAAACTGGAGGACATTGGTTCAAATAGATGGTCTATTTTAATCAATAGCTGTAGACTACGGTTGTACCTTTTAAGCCAATTTTTGTGTGGAAAATGAAAAAAACCTTTCAACAAATGAAAATGACTCGGCTTTTTGACACAACGGCAAATTGATTTAAAAAATCCATTTTATTTGCAGATTCTACTCATTGTTCCAGGGATTTAAATACCTTTCGGATATCACCAACATATTGAGACTTGGGTCGCTCGTGCATACATTATACAGCCTCAAAAAAGAAATTTTGGAGTTATTCGCTATGTGTCGGTGAATGCTATTTTTTGCGTCCTTTTAAAGGTTACGAAGATGAACTTACACATATTCGCGAATCGCAGGATCCCAGTTTTACCTTTTCATTAGCAAAACAAAGTTCCTGTAATGCTCTTTTTGCCATTAAAAAGGTCTTTTAGATTTAAAAAGTCTCTCAAAACCAGAAACTTTATTTGTTTAAAAAAAATAAGCACTTGGGAAAATTTGGGTCAAAAGCACAACTTTCTGAAGTTCTTACGACGAAATTCATGTGCATATAACATTTCTGTTGTTTCCCTCCGTCTGTGGTTTTCAGCACCTACATCGAGGAGATTAACTAGAGCATGATATCTCTTATATATAATTAGCAAAACTATTCCGATTATCAAAGATTTATTGAAAATTAGCGCTTATTCACCCATAGGGATTGGTGAAGTCCACGCGCCCGCAAGGTTGGTGTCAAGTGACCACTCAGTACTCAAACAGGGATATCTCAGGAAGCATTACTATAATTCCATGCAGTTTATTTAGGTGTCTTCTTTTCTCTTGTTTGACAACTAGATTCTTGCAAAGAATGCCTTTACGTTACTAATATTATTGCAGTTCGTCGGTGGGATAAATAAATAACCATTATTTTCGAGTCATGAAATGCAATGGGTGATTAAAATTGTTAATGCGCAAGCGATCGGCATTTTGACAATCGCACAGCGTTTTAGTTATTTATAAAATACAAAAATCTAGTTTTGAAATAAAATTTTAATTAGAAAAAGAGAGGCAAGAAACCTACTATGTGGATAAATACCAATAGCTTTTGGTTGCAAGTAAAGCATCTATTGCTTAGACAGATTTGTGGCACCCAAAACTTGGGAACATTTGTTTTCAATGGGACTTGCCGCTAACCAAGTACAATTCTCTTAGCATTTAGCTAATGCATAAGAGTACCCTCATAAAAGCAAGATTTGCTTTATGCCTTATTCATTCATACCTTCCAACAGTCTTAATTTTTCTGGAAATAAAATACAGTGTGTCCCGACGTTCAACAACTTAAGATGTTTCTAAATGAACAGTTACTCGTCCGCCTTACTAATGGGTTATGCTGAAAGTTCCGCGCTATAAGCTAGGAAAGTTTGCTATTGCCTTCATGACTTGAGTACTATCCAAAAGTCTCATGGAAGCAAAGGCTCTCATAAGCAAACTGCGTTTGAACTCTCCTATGTGCTTTCGTTCACAAGGATTTGCCCCCGACGTCTAATCTTCCCGCGCATATATCAAATAACTAAGAAAAACCATCTGGATTAAAAAGGTCTAGCCTAGTTTATTAAACGCATGCCGACTTCCGGTGATGGGGATGGCACAAACTTTCCAATTACCGCTGCACTTTTCAAAGCTATCTACCTTAGAGTCACAGATCGGCCTGTTTACATCTAATTATATAAAAAATTACTCTAAAAGTGCGAATGCAAAACAGCTATCGTGAGTACACTTACAAGTAGGAACTGGGCTACTTTTTAGTGAATGCATGTTGAGTTTTATGGGAACCAAATTAATCCAATGGTGCTTTGACGATCAAAATTGTGTTTCATGGTTTCGAGTGAGCCGAAAATACTTATTTTATCTTTGAAACGTAATAAGGGATCGCATTTATAATGCGTGCTACGATGGTTGTAGGGAGTGAAGATCTTCTAAATGGAATCTCTGCAGATGTTTGCCCTTCCGAAGTTCAAACACCGAAACTACCACCAATGTGCTTTCTTCATACGCTTGTACAAAGATAACACTAAAGTTTAAAAGATTATATGAAGGCTCTCCGATTTTGAGATTATACTGACTTTCCAAAAGAAAGAATTAGCACGAAGACACCAAATTTTTAAAGTCCCATATGAGAAGGCATAGCTGGAATACGCGCCTTTGAAACTTAACAACTCAGTCGAACTTGAAAAATCTCTGGGTTACACCCATTAGACTCGTTTTACTAACATTCGATGGAACACGAGTTGAAAATCGAGGAATTTTTAGGGGAAAAGAGAGCAAAATAAAGGCTAGCTTGCCTCATCGTATCGGCAGACTTACACATAAGCAGCACACTTGGATCATGCTAGATATATATAACCAATGACCTACATTTTGTGTTTGTAGGAAGGTAGGGTAGTGCGATTGTTTCAAAGCCAAACAAACTCATTTTTTGCCCAAGAGGGTAATTGACAAGGCCTATTTTTAAGAACTGTTTTAGAAATCTGGTTAATGTCTAATTCCTTCCTCTTTAATCGCTTTGCTAAAATTTACAAATAGAATCTACCTCTCTGTTAAACTCTTGTCGATATCTTAAAAAGTAGCGTTGAAAGAATGCGGTCGAGACCTCTGATGGAATTCCTAATTCATCTTTTGCTTATGCAAAGGCATAAATATGCAACTTTGCCATATTTAGGTGAATGACGAACTTAAATGCAAGTTGCACATTGGCAATTCAAGGAATCTAGTTTATAAGTTCTGTCATAAGGAGAGTGCATCCACACTTAATCTCTTTGAATTTTATAGCGTATATTGTTTTTTTATCTACTGACAACGACTTTTCAGTGGGATAAATAGTGATCAGCTAGTTTTTGGTAATGTCAGAAATCAGTTCAAGAATGTGAAAATCTGGCACCCTTTCTGCAAATCAGTCTCTAATTTATAAAGTTAAGCGAAACTCTGACTCATCGAATACTCTGTGCAGTAATATTCTTGCACCAAAATCTATTATGCTGAATGAGAAATGAACCCATACTGGGCTAAAGTATTACAAGCAGGAATAGTCTCGAAATCTCCTTAACAGAAAACCTAAAAGAGGCTTACCTTGCTGTTGTTTACGTCCTCCGCGAAGGATCGTGTTATAATTACTAAACATCTAGTTGTTTAAATAGGCTTACTATGGAAACAACATGCCATTGGTTATCCTTAACCAGTCTGTGCACTACCTACCTCAGCCGGTAGGTTATCTTTGGTTTACGTTTTTGTGGCAGTATTTAAAATTAATTGCTTGGGACGACTTTTTCATAAACTGCCAGTCCTAGTCATTTCTCTGGAATCAAATTTAGCCGCTTTAAGACATCCTACGCCCTGAGCCTCGCTTTACAAAACTGACCCATGAAAAGTGTACACTTTATGGTTGAGAGGAGATAGCGAGGAAGGTAAAAAGCGAGATAATGAGCCATTTCCCGTATTCCTCCTATGTACTTATCTCTACACGGCTAGCAAGACGTTTTGTTATCTGAATAAATGTGGTTTTTGATGACTGCACTTAATAACGGGTAGTGATAGCCCTTGGCTTTATTTGGGGAAGTTTGTGCCGGAAATATTTTCTCTGGTCTCCTTTTAAACCCCACTAACGCATTTGACTTTAGCGATCTACCAATACAAATTTTTGTAGAATCAGACTAAAAGGCCACCTTATAAATTTTTAAATGTTTACATTAAAAGTATTCCGACAAGGATACGTTGATTCCAAATCTAGTCTTGCTAAAGTATAAATTTGAGTTTTGTAGAGTTTTATTGGCACTCACAGAGTGCACGCATTAAGTTATGGGAGGTTTTGGCAATTTTATGATGAGTAGGTTGAGTTCTACCCAATCTTCCTGATGATCTACTAATCTAAAATCATATTTGAAGCCGACTTGCCCATTTTGTACCTGTCAACTTAAACATGAATGGGAACTTTTTTCGTCCTGTTCACGTCATCGCATGCAGCATTCGTTAAATAGCCAGACAAGAATCAAATGTGAAGGAAACATAAGACAACAAAGTGTATTGTTTCATGGTTTCACCCCTTATTCATGCTTAGTACTTTCAGTGATGGCAAAGTGGCAGAATCATTGGAGAAAGAAGACCCTAATACAACCCACAATGCCTCATCGCGACATTTCCCTTTTTCGAGACTCACCGAAGCGACTATGAATGGGCACCGATAATCTTAGATGTTTATGCCCTATTAATGTCTTGCGCCAAAGGGAGTGAAGATCACCTTTTTATGGAAAACTACATCCGTGAAGTGCAGTAAGCATATTTCGTAGCGGCATGCCGTTAGGTAGATTTAACTAGTTTTTCTGCGTTAAGCATGATGTTTTAACTGTAGGATTAATTTATCGGTTTGTACAGAATTTCTAAACCAACTAAACTATGCCAAAAAGTATGAAGCAGAATAAGGAATTAACCTTTTACAATTAAATGCTGTTAGTTGGATAAAAATCTTGCTGACTTTGTTCCACCATTAAGTGCTAACCTACGAATTACGACTTAATCCATTGAGCTCAATTGGCAAAGGCAATTATATCTGGATTTCGGTGGAAGTGATGTGCAAAGTAGGCAAAGTTGTGCTTTTCTTTATAAATGCGCGTTTATTGTAACGTGTCTACTGAACATGGGGCAGATTAAAAGCCATAATTGCATATTTCCAGGTACGAAATACACGTGGTAAGATGCGAGCCACTCATTCAAGCTCTCACCGCAAAATGGCTTTGGTGTTCTTTTGCTCATATGATCTTTTAGTTGTGCAAAAAGAGGTTCCACGCACAAAAGCATGCTAATACGTCTACTCCAAAGTCAAACTTACTACTTACAATTAGCTGCTATTCTTTTACCGATGATAAGGCGAACCAATCATTGACAATTTTAAGACTTATGGTAACTCATTTGTTGCTCAGTCACATTTTATATATGTAACTTGCAAAAGGTTTTCCACAATGGAAAGTTAACTTGAGGCCATGACAAATGTTTGTGGGAACACCACTTTTGATTAGCAAGTTGCGTTACCAATTCTTCACAGTAATTGTAAATTTGAGTGAATATAAAATCAAAATAACTTCTAATCAACTGAATTTATGACTTAAAAAAACGCGGAAAGGAGAGCTTTCAGCAAGAGGTTGGCCAACTTTTAAAATAAGCAAACTTCTCAATCGGTTGATTAGACTAGTTTTTGTGGTTTTAGCTGGATCGCGCTATGTTAGCCTTCTGTAAAGTGAGAATGCGCGTGACTCTTTACGCGCATCTACGGTAATGCATATGCGTTGTCCATGTGATAGTGAGTCGATAAAATAAGATGCGGTACGCTTACCAGTACCCTCTTACCCTAGGACATTCTCTTCCTTTTAAATTTCTTCCCATCAAATGCCTGTCAAACAGAGGTGATATGAGTGATCGCGGCTAGCCCAATACTCTAGAAACCGAGGCATGCCCTTTAATTATGCCTTGAGGCGCATCATTTGAAAAGGATGTGACGACTGCTAATGCTGCAGTCACAGAGAAATGGCTCCAGTTAAGCAAACGGGCAGAATAGCAATAGCATTTCAATGAAAGATGGTCAAAAGGCGGATAAGTTGGGTTGAGACAAGCATTTATTGTGGTTAAAAACGAGGAGCTGCAAACCTCTAGTGGCGCAGATAAAGATCGCTGATGAAGGTGTGGGGATCAGCTCACGGAGATGTCGCGTTATTTGTAAAAGATGGGAAAAATATATTTCACCTATGTCAATTACAAGGTGTGACAGCGACTAAACAAGTAGTTGGTAAGACTATTATGCAATTTTTTGCATCACTTTTGTGAACAATGGGAAATTTTGGCATAGGAAGGGGTTTTTTCGATAACTGACTGGTTTACAGACTGATAAACAAGGAGTAGTAGTATTTAGAATCATTAAAACTTTAGCAAAATGAAAGGCCTTTTACGTTTTTGCAAAGAGGCCTACTCACTATCAATTTCACAGATGTGAGACATGCACCTCTTTATTCCCAGAAGCTTGCTTAATTATGTGTGAGGTGGACTGTTATCGCAATAATATCACAAATAATTTGCCCGTTAGTAGCCAGCTAATTAGGGCTGTGATACGCTTATTTGACTTTACACTGCAGCTGCTTTTTGTTTAAGGAAACCTTTGATCATATGCCCTCATTTGAATGGGAGAAATGGCGCTGCGATGTGAGTATACTCATACTAAGTGCTGTTTCTCACACCTCGACATTAGCAGCGGACAGTCACATGACCAAATCCAAAGTAGGTTAGGCAGTTGGAAAATTAAAGCAGAGAAGAAAGCGAGTCGATCGATGCTAGATTTTTTGTTTTTGAAACTAAACAATTGCTAAACGTAGACTTTGCAAGTGTCTCAATTTTGACAGTGTTGTGATACAGGATGCCTTAAAATGATAAGCATAATGCAAAGTTTTACGATCACTTTTACGTAGCTTAACACCTGTTTCATTTGCATTTAAACCCATATTTTAAAATGAGATGCAGGTTTTCTAATTACTACATGCTTTAATCACCTTCGACCATGTCTTTTAATGTAAAAGACGGCAAACAAATTAGATCATTAACCAATCAAGTCGCCAAAGGTCTTGGTGTTTGATGACATGAGGGACCCTTTTGCCAGCTAACCTGCTTTGGTAATTTTCAATAACCAAGTTAAATTTAATCAAAAGAATCGAATAATGAATTAACCTTACAAATAAAGAAAATACGAGATTAGTATAAACTCACAAATTGCTCTTTATTTGACAACTAGGATGTTGCAAGTTAATTAGAACGAAGTACAGATCACAAATATCTTAATGTCGTCAAACCTCTCATATTTTTGTGATCGCAATACAGGCCTTTTGCACATTGGCGGTACCTGGGTATATTGTACTACCTTATTGGTAGTCAATATGCTCATTAAAACTCTTAAAATTGCACGTTGCTTGGTTATTCTAAATATTGCCTTTGTTCCGATATTCACATAAAGTAAATCACTGACGTCTTTGACACTTAAGCTTCGGATGCGCAGGCATCTGGTAAATTATCGTTTAAAATGACGGGTGTGTGATTTAGAACTTCGGTCTTCAAAGCAGTGATTAGCGTCCTTCCTAGCCATCAAATATATTTCCACGAACAAACGGATTTTTATTCGTGAATGTACACAAGCTGTTTGTTTTGCATTTGCACTTTTAAAGCCCATTACTTGTCACCTGAGTAGATATAAATACTTTACACAGGGCCACTGAGTTGGATGACTATAAGAGTGTGCCATTCTACTGAAAATTATCTTGTCATCATTAGCAGCCGACGTACACGTAATGCGGATGCCTTTAATTCGGATAGGTAAAGGCAGCTGTTAGGTGAATGCTTGGGACACCTGGGACGGTGAAGCCATCCTGTTGTGAAGGGCAGCACACATATAATGGTCCTGATAATTTCTATCTCACAGTTCACCAGTCAATCTCGCGAAGATTTTGGCACAGCCTGCCTGCTGAATGTGTAAAAAAGAGGAAGAAATAATCTTGCAGGAACATTTGTACATGCTGAATGTCAAAACATACTATGCACAAAAAACAGCTTTACTCAACATTAAAGTAATGTCAACAAACCTCTCACTACGAAGGCTACTTCCCAGTCATTCACTAAATTGCCCGACAACTGCGCGGAAAAATAATGTTTTAAGTTTAGGAATGCATTGCTACCCTTGCTAAGCTCAAGAAAGTGAACGTTTATTGCAAGGTGAAACACGTGGCACTAATAACTAAGAGTACAGAGTAGACTTTTAAAAACAAAACCGGTGTCAGCAATGGGGATTTGTAACGTGTAAACATTTGTTTTTTACAACGTCTCTTGTGTCTTCCCTTTAGCGAACTCTCCTCTTCAACCAATAAGACTCCATCGCTCAAACAAGGATGTCTTGAAATAGGTCCTATTAAGCATCTCTGAAGGATTGTTTATCATCAACCTTTCTTCTAAATACGTAATCAAATATTCTCTGCAGACCCAAAAGTCGGTGGTATGTTAGCATTTATTGCTTGCAACAACTTTAATCCAAACCAGCATCCGTTAAGCAATTGAAGTTAAATGCAAAAGATATATATTTATTCTGGTGACTACAAAATCATTTGCAATAATTCTTCATCATTTACTTATAAAAAAGAGGTTAAGGTAGCTGTACATTTGATAAGAAAAGTGATTTCTGCATTTCTGAATTTATCCCCTTTGCATTAATCGTCTTTTTAACTGCAAATTTTAGCTTTTTAACAAAACTGAAAAATAGTTGTTTCATCGATTCTGACCGCCTGCAGTTTGTGAATTCCGTACTTCTAAAGACATGCACTAAAAAACTGCCATTTACCAAATCTAAGAATGAAGTTCAATTAACTTTCATGTTTGGACTTTAAAAGCATCGGTGAGGTAGAAAATTTGTGATTGGAGTTGTAGTTCTTAGCGTAAAAATCAATTAATTCGTTGCGTAAGTGCTATTTTCAGGGTGTTTGTAGCCACCAAGATGCTATAGAAGATCTCGTTTTGAGTTTTTTGACCTTTGCAGTCTCTCCAATCACTATTGTATGAAATAAAATTTCTTGGGTGAGTGCTTGATAAGACCGGGACTGAAGGTTACCCAGCACAATCAGTCAAAACATTTCACACAAATCCCATAGTTTACAAAATGGGAATAATCTCTTTAAGGATTATTTTCAAATTTTCCTTGTCAATTGGGGACAAAGATATGAAACTCAACTCATTTTGGACCACGAGTCACTAACCAGAAGGGGTTATGTGGTTAATTACCAGAATTAAGCAAATTGGAAATGTCGAAACATTGAAAAGACTTCTTTGTTTTAAAGCAAGTAAATCTCAAAACGTTTTGATTATTAGTATCTTGGAAATCGGATTGGCTTCTGCAGTTAAAACAGCATTCATTTCCTTAATACTGTTTTGGGGTACTAAAAGAGTTTTTTGTATTTGACAAAAACGATTTCCAAAAAATATTAGCGAATTACACTGATGCAAAAATATTTGGCGTAAATGATTCATTGCAAATTTTTAAGCGATGTTATTTAAAATCACATTTATAGAAAAGCTAAAGAATGGAAAGGATCATTTCAGCACTGATTTTAATGCTTGAGAGAAGAGTTTTTTAAAAATCGCCTAGGTAAATGCCCGAATCTCTAAAAGTATGGTGCGCTTTTTGGACTTTGAAAGGCTCATAAATTTTGAATGCAAAGGATAATATTTAAGCTGATTGAAATGATTTGAGTAAATCTCATCCACATTTTTGTCATTATTGCTTCTTATAGGGACCAAAAATTGTATAATTTAATTTTTAAATCTTTTGAATCCAGTTTATGCATTATACAGGCTTTTGATGCAACTTGGCGGCTCTTTTGGAAAAATTTGCTTAAAACCACAATTTTAATCAAGAAAACCGAAGGATTCCGCATTAGTATAGTTAAGCAAACAACCTATTTACACGAATTATTAATCCATCTTTTGTATGAATACAAGGTTTGGAAAATAGTTAAGTGTGCTTAATTTAATAGGAAGGAGTCCGCTTTTAGTGTGAGATAACCTAGTGATCTAATTATACGTTAAACAGGTGGCAAAGATGGGGAATTAATCAAAGCTGCCACCTGCTCCACTTTGCGTAAACTGAACCACCTTCTCTTCCTTAACATTTCCATTCCATTTTACTAGAAATAAACAATCCAATAGCCACATAAGCAAAGATGCACAAAAATAATTCCAACAGCATATTTAATCTAAATTGGTGGTAAAATTTACTGGGTTTGCGGAACCATATTTTTAAAGTCAATAATTCTGTCAAGATGCTTGGAACACAAGCAAAACGCTATTCTAATGCGGATTACTAAATTTTTAGTGACAAAAGGTTACCATTGTTAAATATGCTAAGGATCCATCTACCGCGAACAGTTGCACCTGGACACTGATATCAGATAATTTTCACAACGTGTTTGCACTTTGCATGGTTTTTTTGCATTTCCTTAAAAGTAAACATAATATCACTATTTTCATACAATCTCCTTCTTTATGCACGGAAAACTAAACCTGGTCCATACTTTACACTTCCTTATATTTGTAGGTTTTTCTAAAAATGCAAAATATTGCACAAATACCGCTGTATCGTAAGTTAATCAAAACCACCTAACATTTGATCTTATTTTAAGAGCAGAAACCGCCTGGTGAGTCAGCCAACATCAATTACCGTCGGTAAGTGACATCATAGCTGCATTTGGTGTTGCAGTAAATATTTTAAAATAAGCAAAATTTTCTTCTGATGGTTCCTACATTTCAATAATATTTTTACTTAAATACCGTTTAACATTTTGAGGATCTCTAACGTCGCTAATCCCCAAATTTTGTTTTCCATGTTTCGCACAAAAAACGACCATCTTTAGTACAAGAACTTTAGCAATAATTCAAATGTTTTTGATGCAATGCGAATTCTACATTAAAGTAGCTAATGCGGTTATTTTTCATTGAATAAATTTTCAAATTTTCGTTTGCATCAGGCAACAGGAAGGAAGAGAGGCGGATATGTTGACTTATAGGAATAATGAGAATTGATACTATGCTAATCTGCCGATTCTGGTGCATGCTACCACAATGAGACGTGACTTCATTTCCTCGGACTATAATCACGCAACAAGCTTACGGAAGGTGTGTGCGCGTAATATTTGCTGCTTACGGGGTTCAAGCGTTCATAACCGCAGTTAGAGCAACAAATCAAATTCGAAGTAAAAGTTTTTAAGAGATTTAGCCTAACTTAAAATTATGAAACTAGGAAGAGGGATTTTGGAATACGATGGCAAGAACGTTTAGATATTAGCATTTTTTATGTTGGATAATGCTTAGTATTTTTCGTAAAACGACCCAAAAGCGCAGAAAACAAAATCGCCTGCTGCTTTAATTCTTCTTAAAATTTTACTTCTAAATAACTAAAATTCACTGTCAAAAAGGTAATTGTACCGGAGATAGGGTTCTTAATTGCGAGCATAGCGTTCTGAAAGGCTAAGTATGGTCTAAAAAGCTCTGATATTAACACGGCAAATACAATCATGTCAAAAGTTTCGTTCGCAGGAATTATGAATTAAAGGTAAGTGATTGTGTAGGATGTTCAAGAGGAATTGCAATTTATCAAATCGTGTCGCAGTCTATTCGGAATAAATTATGGCAAATAGTAATTCTTTTCAAATACCGATCGTTAAATAGGTCCATGGGCCCCATGCTGGTGCATTAAGATGCATTAGATGCTTACAACATCTAATCCTTAAACACGGGTTTTTAACCGTGTAGGTCGGCAATTTTATTTCCAACTTAAAGATGAATAAGGTCGCATAAATCATTCGTTTTGGACACCGTAATAAACTGTAGCAAATTAAATGCTCCAAAATAGGACACAACTCAAGCAGTTAAGATGAAGCTGCTAAGCTTGGCGTTGATATCTCGAATCCTTATTGGATTAAGATCACTAACCAAAGGACTTTGACACTTAACTTTAGTTTTGAAGTTTTCGGTCATCAGCTTTCCTCAAGATCCATTGGGTTTGCGATGAAAAGGGGTTAAAAGTGTTCTTCAAAAACGGTAACTATGAAAGGCAATTTCACTCAATTGAACAGCTGTGTGAATTTAAGTAATAAGTTAGAAAAATTTGGCAAACCATAGTGACTTGAAGTATTTTTTGTGAACATGATTAAAATGACAATCATGCTTTATAAGCAGATTGCCAAATTTCTCAGCATTACATACAT
The DNA here is from genome assembly GCA_036345935.2 of Taenia hydatigena. Classification (NCBI taxonomy): domain Eukaryota; kingdom Metazoa; phylum Platyhelminthes; class Cestoda; order Cyclophyllidea; family Taeniidae; genus Taenia; species Taenia hydatigena. Next base: position 16,193,481 of record JADWOT020000003.1, read on the forward strand.
TTGCTTTTCTGACTGTGATTTTAAGTGAGATTTAAGCATTGGTTTCCATGTTTGTTTTCCTGCTACCATTTAAAACTGTGCATAAAAATATGGACCGATTAAAACGCAACATTACACGAGACGCAAGATTTGAAAGGGGATCCTGCTTAATCGCAATAATAAGTAATTAATGTAGCATGTAAGACAATGAAAGAGCTTTATTTAACTCTGGAGACAATTCAGCCTCAGCAGATTATAAATGCGCTTTGTTGCACGTTTTTCGTGCCATACCAACAGCCTTGAAGCGCTTCCGTCTGTGAACTATGTGTGTTATTTTTTATGTTACTTTGCCTTGCTACGACTCTGGCTGAAGCTTCGAGTGCCACACAAGTGACTTGATTAAAAAAATAGACATTGCAGCTGTAATAGCAATAAACGAGACAGACGTTATTTTAACAAATGCACGTTTTAGCACGATGCTTTTCTGAAATGGTCGGCCTTACAAAGACAAACATTATAATCCTAGGTCAAATCCTTATTAAATTAGTTTAAATGCATCGTTGGACCAAACATTTTATGGAGGGCACCCAGAGCATTGTATAGGATCTCCTACTTACAGCTTCCATTGCTTTGGATGAAAGGATGGTCTTAGAGTCAAGAGATTTTGCTGCATGGCTCCCTAGATGTACCAAATTTATTTATGCTCCAACACTGGTAATCACCTTCATCCAAACTAAACAGGAATATTTTCTCTCCAGACCATCACAGACCACTGTCAAATGTGATAACATTCTCTTAAACTAAGCTAGCAAAGGCTCTGAGCACTGCAAATATGGCACAATAAAAAAATGGTGCCCTGCAAACAAATGAATTCCAAATCAAACTGCTTTAAACTATTCCTCAACACTAATTTATTATAAATCACCTAACGAGAGAGTGAAGTAGAATACCGATGAATTATTTTGTACATAGAGGGGGATGCAATTACACTACTTCCGGTAGACATTGTGCTTCTAAGTTTTAGATGGGGTAGTTTTTCCCAGTCAAACGATGTAAGAAAATTTTGCATGCGTATTTTCACAGGCAAATCGAGATTAATTTCAGAGTTTTGACTCTTCTCTGAACTGGTGAGAAGTCATGGCAGTATGACAGAAAACGCGTTACCGATGTACAGACGGGCTAAAGGGCTACCAACATGATCTATAGGCCATGCCGCCGGATAAGAGTGGAGTCTACTGAAACTCAAGGGCTCACGCAATCGAATGCATAAATAAGCTGCTTAAGCAAAGGCATATCCGTTTTAATTAAACGAACATATAAAAATGTATTTTAGGAGAAAAACGAATAATTATCAGTTATAAATTCTGATCATAAGAAGCAACATTCAAGGAAAACAATGAGAAGCCTGTGAACACCTGTCAAGCCAAGCCTTTGTACATATCTTTTGAAACAGAATAAGTGTGGTAGCAGCGCTTCATGCAATAAACTAATTCTTGTGTCTGCTGCTTCTTTCCTATTTAATTATCTTTAAGCTCCGAAATGCATTGTTGCATTTACTTGCGCACAAACATGTGTCGAAAACCCTAAGCCATGTAAAACTCTTATTTTTTGCGATTTTTAAGTTTTCATAAAACTTCTAGTTCCTTAGGCGTGTAGTTTAAAAGCTGAAGAAGCTTAAAAAACATTTATGGCTACATCGCTCAACTTCATAATAACCTTTGCAATCTCTCTTTTCAAGCATTGAATAAATAGGATTGACAAAGTGCTTTTCCGAAACGATCAAGTAAAATGCCCGGGAGAATTTGAAATAATGTTTCGAGATTACTGGTTACTTTACAAAATGACAACATGGTGACCTTAAATGTTGGCATTATGTCTCTGATCTATTGCTCGGTTGCCATAACAATTGCCAACAATTGAGAGTTTTACGTGGCTTAAAACTTATTCACTCATGCCAACATTTTATTGCAGCTAGCATCTAGCCGGTACTGCTTTCAACCTATCTCAAGTTTACTTTGGAATTACATTGCTTAGTATGCAATTGATATATTGTAATCTACCCAGTCACATCAAATATAAGTGTAAAGTTTCTGCTTGCTGGACTGGTTACACTCGGTCATCATGCATTCTCATATTCCAATTGATCTGGGCAAAGCAAACGGAGGCCAAGAGCAGTCATATGTGTAATCAGTTATCTGAGGGATTCATGGCCAATAGCTAGTCAATATTTCGCCATTACACCCTATTTATAATCCCATGTTTACCAAGTGTGGAGTGAATTGCTGATAATTGGGTTATGCCGGTGGCAAATGTACCCTTGGCTTCTCGTTCCTGTATTCCGTTTTCCTAGTGACTTAGTTTTGAGCAGATTCTTGTCTAAACTAAAACATAATGTAAAAAGGGATGTCACATTTAATTTGCTCTTTGGATTATAAAGTTGACAAGACTACTAATTAAAGCCTCTTAACGCCGATAAGGAAGGATCTTGGTTTAAACACTTATGAGGCAAAATGGTCCTCAAGCACCGCAAAGAGCCACTGCTGTTTCAATGCCATATAACTTATCTTGATTTGTGTTGTTTCGTATTACAATTTACGTTATTTTGTTCCCACATCCTAAATTTCTTCGACACGCCTTTAAAATGCGTCAATGAAAAGCCTTTCACACATTTTGTCCTGCTTTTGTAAAACCTCCTCAAAAAATCCTCGCGCATTAATTCATTCAATAAGAAACATTTCAAAATTTGTTTCCGCCATGTTTACAGTTAAATCCCACCTTGAATCAGATCTGCAAGTGGTTAGTTCTATAAGGCTTACATTAAAAGGCCTAAAGTACGGCCAGTGGAATGAAATTTAGTCTTCTCCCGCAAAAAAATGCAATTCAAGACAAATGAACTTGAAGACAGAATTGCCTTCTCACTACTAGATAAAGTTGCACAAACTACCTAAGCTGCTAGAAAATGCACTTAAACCTGAGAAAGCTATGCTTCTTTACCTCTCAAGCAAGTACAATGGGTGGTATCAAACGTTCACAAACAAGTCAAGTTAAACTTGGGGATCACTTTTTTAGTTAATGCCTTATGCAAACCTAGCCTTTTTCTCTTAAATTCAATAATAGTAGCCTAAATGGCTAACGATTTTGGGAGCAAGAAGTTTTTTCATTATCACAAAATAACGGAGCTTTGTTTCCTGCATCCGATAATTTATTTATTCCCTTGAGATGATTTTGTTGATAGTAGAGTTTTAGCCAAGTAGCAGACGTGATTAGCAATTAGAAACTTAAAAAATATCTTTTTAAGTTATTGCTTCATTCACTACTTTACCTGACGTTGCGCGATTAACTGGAGATCATTAAACGGATCGTCTTTTGTGTAGCTCTTAATTTTTCACCGCGGAGTAACCTTTTTGTCTGTAAATATACACGCTTGCAAATTGTCTCACAAATTGTCGTAGGTCAATGGACCTCTTGGTTGGCCTGTAAATAAATCAAATTAATTTCTGCACTTCTTTTAAAAATCTTTTCAAATGACAATGCTATCACTTTTGAGTGCATTAACTCCATCAGATATCCCGTTTTAAGGAAAAACCTTCGTCACGCAAGTCGAATTTACGTAGAACTGTTGGCAAAGGCAATTCGTAGCACTTAAATCTTGATTCGCTTCAGCCGCTTGTTTTATTTTATTTCCAAACTAATTGGAAGGTAAATGAAGATTCATGAGGGTCTCTCTTCTAAACACTAAATCAATTAGTACATTTTTTGGCAAATTTCTTGAGATTTTAATATATTTAGCTCCAAAATATCATAGTGATATGAATAACTATGCAGCATTTTAGTCATGTTAAATATACTAATAAAAGCAACTTATTCCCACTCTTATACACAAAGAATCTGGTGGCGCGTATTATCTAAAATCATTAGTAAAGGCGTCAAAAGCGATGAAAGCTATCCTTGTCTTCCACCTATCGCAGTAAATAAAGTGTTTTCCTTAGCAAAATCTTAGAAAAATAACAATTGATTTTACCACAAAGTGCATATTTTTGGTGAAGTACCTATCTAGAAAAGCCGAGTCCATAAAGACGCTTATACCCATGTACCATTCCTCCTAAATCAGTTGCTTATACGATGTCGAGTAAGATGCTTAAGATCTTAAATAATCTTGCAACTTTATAACTTTTAAAAGTCTGAAGTGCGTAATGACAGCAAAGAAGGTACATCTGCCCTGTGGATCCCACATTTAATTAATTTATCGGGGCTCTGACGTAGGTAATCATAGTCATTTGAACGAGACAGGAATAATTTGCTTCCTGATCATTCCACAAAACTTTAATATGTAAAAAAGATTTATAACTAACGTCTTTTATTAAAGATGATGCATGTTTAGCTCAGCTTTTGCCCAACTCGGGCGAATTAAGGTTTACGACAGCCCAACTTTTGGTGGGAATCCATCTTCAAACCTTCTCGAATTATGCTAAGAAATTGGTAGAAAAAAGTTGTAAGTGCAAAGCGTGATGTTTTGCCATCTTGTTTATGTGTTTTCTTTTGTTTTTTTTAGGCAAAAAATGAATTTTATGCAGAGAGATTTTTATTTCTCTTCGAGAAAAATGCATTTAAAGACAGGGGCGACTTAGGTTGAATTGATGCATCTTATCTAGAGCCAAATCGAGGTTTAACAAGTAGGTTAGAGTAAGCCCAGATTTCCACATGCTAAGCTACATATATGGCGGGTTACTATGCCCTATAGTGAGGACAACAAGCAGTTAGCTGCTTGATCTGAGAAATTATGCGACACAGTATGATAGCGTCTGACTAGAACTAAGTGCCCTTTGATAATTTTAGCTATATTTAGGCTCATATTTCACTTAGCACTTAGGCTAAAATAGTTGGGCTGTGATAATTTTTGAAATTAAATTTAACGAATTAATATATAATGTGCTATTGACACAGAAACATTAGTGTGGGCGTTGCTGTTGGCATTGAGAGGAAGACGTTTTGTTAACTGAAAAGAAGAACCATCCTCGCCGAAGTATACCGAAGAAGGCATAAGTTGGAGGTGGAATGCAAGATACTCCTTTTATTGGCCAATAAGCAATAAATGTTTATTTATCGTTAACAGAATGCATAGGTTTGCCATCTTAGCAATAGCCTTTGTTCGCTTCCCAAAAAGGAAGCAGTCTGTGAGCTCAAGGTAATGGTTCGTATGTTTAGCTCGGTTTCCATGACAAAAACTTTCCATGGTACGCAAAACTGAGATAAAAGCCGAAATTTACAAGCTATTTTTTTAGTAATTCGAGATAAAATGCTACATCTATCAAAGTTTTGCTGAATCAACAACAAACATTTGGGTAAGCGATTTGTATTGATAAAATGATGTAATGGGATTTCGCTGTATGACCTCGAACTTACTGTGGGTCTTAATAGTTGCTCGATCATCGCAGTTTGAAGTATAATTTCAGAGGACAGAGCCTCTAGATAACTAACTACAAATCGTACTGCGAAATTTCATTTCTGTTCATTTTTCATTAATATGCTCACCTTTTCCTTAGAAATAGGTAATTATTGCATTAAAAGTTACCTTGTGCACATTATTTTCGTTTTTTACACCATTTAAGTTTTATTTGACCGTAATTCCAAAGGTAAGTTGTCATTTCCTGCAAAATGCTTCCAGCTATTTAATCAGTATTCTGCATGTTCCTCTACCCTGCTTTTATAAACAAGCCCTGCAGTGATATATAGAGCTGCTTGCATTAAGTTCTGCCATTCTGAAATGCATTTTATACAAAATGACCTGGAATCCTGACTTACTGGCCGCTAGGCAACTTTAACAATGACAGTTTGGACAAGCATAACTAGGTTAAGGATATTTAATTAGAGAGGAATGATCTTAGCCTTAAAACAAGAAGGTATTCGTGATCGTTATAGTCGCTTAACAAGACAGAATTTCCTTCTTAATAAAGCGAACTACAGCAGCATCCAAAGGATAATTCTTTTACAGCAATCCTCGACTTCCATATCGCAAGCACTCTACCAGAATGCAACTTTGTAAGCTGCAACTTGTCAATTCAAATATTTTTTGTTGCTTCAATTATACTATCTTCATCAACCGCTCATTTATAACTCCTAGGATCTAATTAATTCCTCATCACTCAGTTAGTTTTTTATGGAGACTCTAATAAGGATAGTTGCTCTTCCTCTTTACAGCAAATGAACCTGTCTGTGTTTATTGCTTTGAAAGCGCTTTATGATGAGTCGTAAAATTTTGTCCACTTCAAACAAACTCAGAGTGGTACAAACTGTCGAACGCAAAAAGCCAAACGCCTTTTAACCAAGGTACAAAGGGCAAACAGCTGTCCAGGGCAGTTATTAGATATTTTTTACAATTTGCTTGTATTTTGCCTTAATGATTTTAAAAACTCCTATTATAAGTTTCGAATTCTGGCCGCTTAAGTTCATGTTTCAGTTGAGTGTAAAATAAATCCTTAAGTACTCTAATGTAACAGACGCTCTTCATATAAAGTCAAGTTGTTACTCTTCCGGCGTAATTCTGTGCAGATAATGCTTAAAATCTCTTCAGGCTGCATTAATAGCACCGCAGTCTCAATATGTGTAAGATTACTAAAACTAAGGCTACTGTTTGCCTTAAACAACAGGCAAAAATAAAATGCAGCAATCCTTGTGATAAATGATTTTAGCACCGAATTACTATCGTATCAAAAACAAGGATTTTTTGGTAGGAAAACATAATGCATTTTATGATCCACGAACATTATGCAAGGTGATTATTTACCGACCATTCCAGATAGCTGAACGGTAGTTCGAATTGTTCTGTAGGACGATGCACAGAATGGAGGACACGCAACTTAAAGTCACTTAGGCAATGCTTTTACGAAAGCATTTTAGGCCCTGACACCTCCTTGACAAGAGGATTAAAGCCATAATAAACCAGGCACTGTTTTAACTCATTCGTGAGACAAAATTTCATTATGCCATTCGCGTGAGGATTGAATCTTCTAAACCATTTTGCTTTAACTATATTCAAGAAATCAACAAAAACTAAAAAACTCGAGACGAATAAAATAATTTAAATCTATAGTTGGGTCTAAAATTTTAATGGCGGATGGCTGCAGAATTTCATCATCGGTAAGCAGAACGTTGAGTTTAAATAACGTTTAAAAGAATGCTTTTCCTAGACATTGGGACTAAAGTAATTATATCAAAATAAATTTGTAATAATAAAATGCACAAGTATGCCTAGCGACTCCCAACAATAATTTTTCATCTAAATTTCATATTACCATCATTCCTTACCTCTCCAAAATTTATGCTGTTCCGTGAACTGTCTCACGAAGGTTTATTTTCTCAGTGTCAAAAAGATAAAATTAAAAAGCCGTCTTTAAAAGCATTTTGGGTAAAAATAGTTCAGCTATCAATTTATTGCTTCCTTTGAAGGTGTATCTACATAATGTAGAGTGGGAGTGCTTTTTATAGCAACAGCTACAATGTTTAAGTGACAGTCTGCGAAACACGAGTTCTTATTTAAAGGTTGTTGTGCCTTTCTGCGTGCCGCTGATTCCACGCATTTAGAAACTTAGTTTAACAGCGTTTTTCACCCAAGTATTGATTCTTCTTAAAATCTTATGCCATTCGTGATGTTAAAGGACAAAAGGTGCAAAATATCAAAGTGACCCAAGAACTCATGCAATAAATAGATAGCACAACTTTTAAGGCTGATCTTAGGTAATTTTTATTTTCATTATCAAAATGCCTTAAAATGGAACTTTTGGCCTATAGAGTGTGCCTATTTTCTGATAACCGTAAAGGACTTAAATTGCATTCAAGCAAATTAGTTATTAGCTTACTTGGGGGGAATATGGCAATTATTTTAAATGCCTTAACTTCCTACACTGCAGCTGCAATCCATTTACAAGCTTGAATGCCTGCATGCAATAAAGCTGTCAATTGTTGTCACTTTGCATTTCCCAAAAGCAGAAAAGTAGAGCCAATTTTTTTTGTTCAAAGAGTTTATTGGATAGTATTCTAAATTACCGAACCAAAAAATATGCTATTTCGAAAAACCAAAAAAAGTATCCAGAAAGATCAATACTATTCGGTACAGTTCATAAATCGTCTAAAAATATGCCTGCTGTGTTTCTTGAATTATAACAGGAAGATTTGTCTTAAATACCTGTTTGGGTATATTGATATGATAGCCTGTAGAGAAAGCTTTGACTGGCTTCTCGTGATACATAAACTCTGTTTGTGGAGACCTGTCACAATCTTAAAATATTAAATTGCTTAATTTTCTGTACAAATAAAATGCCTCAAATTCTGGACTTTCATGAAAGTGTAATGGCTTATGATGGCCTAGATGTATAGCCTCAGCTAACTTATAAACAAATTAATGGCCAACTGAAGGTAGGGTTTTAGCAGCCTAAAAATTGGAATCGGCAAAGCATGTGACCAACTTGATCGGTTGTTCGGACTACCACCTGCTTTTATAACCAGTGGACTTGATGCAACATTTTATTCTTTTAACCTAAATCCTTTTTAACTGTCTTGATTTTTTGTCCTTTCCAGTCTTTTATGTAATCAGAACCACTTGACAATCTTTAAAAGTCGCATATCTTCTCTTTTACGTAATGCGCCTATTGGCCGCAGAATCATAACGAATATAATGACGAGACGGTTATATCCTACAGTTAAGTAAACACATTTGCAAGCGTTTTTTCCTGATCAGAAGTCGATGTTTTAAGGGTAAAGTTGATATTTGTTCGGTAAAATATTATTCAATATAAGTTTAGCCAACTTCCCCATAATTTGAAAAAGAAACATTCATTCTATTTAGTGTCTGTTAATATGTTCATCTAGCATTCCAAGCAATTATACGTTAGATTATTTTTCCTTATGATTGAAAATTTTAACACTTTAAGAGGTGAAAGTAACCCACAGGCTATATTTGTCATGCAAAATATGTCTGTCCAACCACACCTCTCAGCCAAAAGCCATTTTCTTCGATGGATCAAGTAGTCCAGGTAGTAGTCTTAGTGTACAAAATATAACTTTAATAGTTGGCAAAACTTTTGCATTTCTCAGATCATCTTCTTTCCGATGGATATATTATGTTTACCCTAAGCCAATCTTTTTGAACAAGGGGTTTAGAAACGCAGTTTAATGAAAAAATGGAAAGCGCTTTGATGTTCACAATGTGTTTAATAACTTTTCTTTGGTATACCAAGGCGTTTAGTTAGGAACCTTCTTATGTAATTTTTGATCTGTAAGCTTTCACTAACATTCGAATTTTATGAAATTGATGCTCATCCCCCATAGCAGATCGAGTTTGAGTTGTGTTTAGGAACAAAATGATGTGCAAAGTATGCTCATAAAGTGAAGTACGGTATAAAGCGCAAATGCATCTTTACATTTTAAAAGCTAAAATTTGCATATCCTACCCACAAATGAAGATTTCAAGCCGCAACTTCTTAATTATATGATTTGGGATGCTGTCAATTTGGATTTCGTTATGTGCATCTGCGCATCGTGATTCTCACGGAACTTAAATGTCAAAATGAAGTTGATTTGATGCTTAATTACTTCAGGCATTTGTATGCAAACATAAATTAAGCACACGCAATGCCGACAGACTGCACAACTTCTGAGGTCAGATAACACAAAAAGATAACTTCTCACTTGCTAATTACATTATTTTAGTTACATTTAAGCGATACACTGCAAAAGATTATTAATGTTTGCAAAAATGTGCAAATTCAGCTGTAACTGGGATCTAAATCCGTTTAGCACACCCACAACGATTGATAATGCTTTTTAAAAGGGCACAGCTATGCGACTGATTTAAGCATTGGCTTAATTTGCATTTCAATACATCCGGACGGAGTTATTGCCGAAATAAATTTGCTACAATGCCATTGTCTGGTGACCTGCCTTGGGCATTACAACGCACGGTTAGGTGGTGCTTAAGCCTGCGTCAAGGCCAATCCCAAGTGGACCTGTAATAACAGGTAAGACAAACCTGCCAATTGACCAAGGCGGAAAGAATGCCTACCAATAAGTCTGTACGTGGGACTTGCTTGTTTGATTGCACCCTCCAGGTGAAGGACGTTCAGCAATAAAGTTGGATACTATCGTCTCCCAAGGAGGAAATGTACACAAACGCATGTTGCCGTGATACCTATATCTAAAATGACCTATACTAGTCTAACTCATCTGCTCTTCTGAGCGGCATGATAGGCGGTGTGGAAAAGGGGAACACTAAGTCTATACACATTGTAAAATATTCTGTTATAATTAATTATATTCAAGAGCCAAAACGTAATAAATAGTTGAGACACGCTCATTAGTCGTTCTATAAAAAATGCATTTTAGAAAATAGACAAAGCTACAAGAAACATTTTCTGCATGTTTACCAAGTCAAGAAGGCTACTAATGAGGTTTGGGAAAATTCTTTTGCAAATTTGAATGCCGATTTATCTACAAATGTTTTTTAAAAAGGAAGGCTGTTTAAACACCTGAGTGCATCCCTTGTGCCTAATTTGCAAATCACGCAAACCGATTAAAAAAATTGGCACACCTAGATGTGCGTCTAATTCTTAAAAGTGCATACATTAAGGCCGCGACAACGTAAATATCCTCGACTTGTGCATTACCGACTCAAACTAAAAAGTGTCTCACCAAAACCATTTAATCCTATGACTTAAAGCGTGTTTTGCATTACCGTTAGGCAGATGCTCACTTTAGTTAGGGTGAATTTTAAACCTCAAACTAATTGGAAACTGTTCATTTTGCGTGCCCTTGGAGGGAGCTGGGTAGAGCCGCATGGAGTTTTGCAGGTAATTTTGCCTCTTTTTAGCTCCCACTGGCGACTAAATACCCACTTGCGTTAAACATGGCCATTAGGTCAGTTAGATCTTTTTCAGTATTCACAAGGTTTCGCGATGTAAGACATCGGCTAAACGAACGACGCTTATACCTAGAAACCGTAAGGGTCGACTTTGATGGTATGAAGAATAGGACCATTCACAACTCATTTGGAGCCTAATGAGAGTTGTGTGAAATCTCCGGGTCTCCATTACTTTCATCACTTCTGAGCTTAAATTTACCAAAAATGTGTCAAATGCATGCTTTAAATAGTGGCAACAATTCAATCGTATTTGCCAACCTTGAAAGATAAGGTGGTGAATTTGATCCTTGCAGAAACATATCAGTAAATTTAGACATTGACGACTCGATGTACTATTTTATCGCACAATTTGCGAGCAAATACCAAGGGTTGGCTACCTCAAACGTTACTTAACCTTTGACATAAAATAAGACAAATTTCTTTGGTCAAAGATGGATCAAAGTAAGTTAACTTTTAAGACTGTGCGTAGATATGCTTAAGCATTATGAAAAGTAATGCCTTACCTTTGGTAACGCTATCTGAAAGTCTCAGCAAAGCATAACTGCGAAGAGACAGACTTTAAATAAAAAGAAATATAGCAACACACTTAAGCTATTTTGAATGAAACTAGAAATTAATGCGAAATCAACTTTTAAAGCCCGTATTTTTTAGCACAGGGTAAACCATTAGGTGCATGACTGAAGAAGGTGCATCAATCTACCATTGAATTGTACGTGATCATTGGCGTGCGAAAGTATGCGTGACATTAATTTTATAGCCTAATGAGACCCTCAAAATCAGAGTGCTTTTTAGCCAGAAAGCCGTAAATCCTGTTTTATAAGCACCAGCTTTTCAAAACTACTTAGAGAAGGGAACCTTTCATGTCCAAATGACTACTTAGCAGCAGTGCAAACTTATAAATGATTTGAGGAAAAATCGTTTGTAAATAGTTAGGCATTAGTGGCATATCCAAATTTATGCGTTTTATAAAACAAAGGAAATTACAGAAATCGGGTGAAAAGTATATCGGTGTACTCTTAGAGGCAAAAGATAGCCACTGTATACAGCACTGTCGATACCTTAAAAGGTCCTTAAGTTCAGCCTTTTACTGTTCCAAAAATGATGTGTTATGGAAAGAAGTCTGAAGCATATCAGTGCTTAAGGAGATGAACCGAGGTCTATTGCAACGAATCAAATTAATTTTTATAAAATTCAGGGATGCGCAACTGTTTAATTGCATTGCATAGTCGAAGTTAGCGCTGCATTTGCGACGGGCTGAGTTTAATCATCTAAAACCACTTTCTGGATGACGCCGTCCTGCAGCTCACGTGTTTTTAGTAGTAGTCCATTAAAATGTCTAAATTTTACAGATACAGTAGTGTGCCATAAAATTTACTAAGCGGTAACCTGCTAGAGTTTTATTTGTAATTGGGTGCAATACCTAAGAAGGTTTATTTCTCTAAAGCAATGCTTATTGCCCCATTTCAATGAAAAAGTGTTTGCAAAGCCAGAAGAGGTATAATACTGGAACATTTTAGTTTTCTCCTTTTTAGGAACCTTCGTTTCCCCTCCAATTATTTGGCATTTCATTTTCCTGACTGCATTCCCTTTTTCTCAAAAATGAACAGAAATTGTGGCTAAAAATTACAGCGCTGTGTTATAAGCATTAACGGATTTCTTCAACTGCCACTTAAGAACAAATTTGCTCATTAGTAAAAACTTATTAGAGATTAAAATGCTGCCACTGTTTCTTGCAGCAAGTGATCGCGATGAGGTAGATAGATGGTAAGAAATTCAAAGCTTCTCATTTTTGCTTCATCCTCTAGAAGACAATCATTACGCTGTTTAGTCTCTTCATACTATTAATCATTTTACCTTCAGGCTCATTCACTCTTCACCAGAATATTATTTATGGGTCGATTCCCTCGACCCGTTCTTTACCTTGTTACATATTTTATAAATGAAAACAATGAATGAATGTCTGATAATGCCAATCTAATATCTTGCCGAGAACACGGAAATGAGTCGCGATTTTCTAAACCAAAACCAAAAGGTCATCAATTTATTCGAAATATCTGTTTGTAGCCAGATATTTCCCATACGGAGGAGATCATATGCCAGTAATATTATTGTGACACTGACAATAAGTTGGGTACGGCCAGCGAAACATTCACGCTATTTGATCTCGTCTTATGTTTAAGAAATTATCACATTTTAGTTCTTAAGCATTATAATGTCGAAGTCCAAAAAACAGGCAAACGGCTTTACTATAATTGGTCTTATAAACATTAAAATGAAAACAGTTATCAAATTTTCCTTCTATAAGGGTCTATCAATATTGATTGGGCAAATTGAACGACCCGTTTCCCAGTAAAACTAATAGCATGGTAGAAAAATTGCATAAAGCTTAACCAGCTCAAAGCAAAAGAGGCGTTTTGGCAGAGTAAGTAGTATCATTCTGTGTAGCTAAGAGCCAAACGAACCATTTTTGCACAGTATCAAGAAGAATACAAAAGCAGAGGAAAAGTATGGTATGTTCTAAAGCAGTCTGGTAGTACCGATAAGTCTTACCACGTTGAGCTCAGTCTCCAGTTACCAAGAAAACACCGGAGCTGGGCTGTTAATTAAGAAAAGCGAAGTAGATATAGCCAAGCATTTTAAAAATTTGTCTAAAATCTTTTCTAGCCTGGGATTCCGGGCCGAGTCGACTGATTGTCTATGTCCATTACGAGTGCTAATGTGGCATATACATTGACATTCTTATCTACAATATAGCAGTTAGTTTGTTTTAACACCTTATCTAAAATAGAATTTCGGGATGGATGTAAATTAGTCTGCTTGAAAAAGCTTTATGGACAAATTTAATTCCTACAACTCTCATATTCAGTTGCATTTAACGTCAAATCAATCATTTCTTCCGTCTATAGACTAACCTCAAATCCCAACTAAGAGTAAGAAGATAAGAGGAAATAATTAAGGCCTTGTTAATAATTCAACTGTAGCCGTGAGCTCACCATCTCATAAATGTGTACATCTGTTTGTATGTGAGTCTGCTTGTATCTGAAGTGGAGCTAGGACAGTGGAAAGGGATCAAGTATAGGATCAAATAGACACAAAGGGTCATATGAGATGGGAAAGGAGATGCGCATTTCCGTTACCGCATTCCCTGCTACGCATGAGATAACTGGTAGAAAGATTGCGCTACAATGATTAAGCGCCCTTGTTAGACTTTCTTCTCCATGTTGATCAGGTGCAGGCAGAATTCAAAATTATTTTGCGTGCTCTGCTTGCCTCTTTGCTTGTGTCTCGAATTCCTTGAATGGCGACTGATTGAGAATTATGTCGCGATTGGCATCCAAGGCCTCTAGGATGTGTTCACCAGCTGGATGAATTAAGTCGCACCATGTGTCCCACAGCGGATGAATCACGAAGTCGATGAAGCCAATCTGCAACAAGTAGGCAAATGAATATATCGTCTTGAAAGAGGTTTATCCCACTACGATGCAAATAAAATCTGAAAAAATGTACAATAGCTTTCGCAATCAAATGAAATTTATCAGTTAAACCTGACTTATTCAAGAAAGATACGTCCCATAGATAAGAGTCTAAACAATTGCGCCTAAAAGGAAATTCACCATTAATGAAGTTGTCGCAGGTGTAAAAGTCACTAAACTAACATAGAAACTTAAAAAGAAGACAAAGGTTTCTAAACCTTAATAACTAAACGAATTTATAGCTATGCAGGACTTGTAGCGAAAAAGTTAGGCTAGTCAAAAAAAACTTTCTACTACAATTTCTGGTACACTTTAACTTTCTTTTATTCTCCATAAAGGACTCAAAGCTTCGAAAACTTGGAGGTCAATTCAATGAAATAATATTTATTAGACGCTGACAGTCCTCCCGTTTCGGCTAGAAAGCAAGATGAAACTGCCATCTTGAATAGCATAAAAGATGGATGATAAATAATTCTCTCGAAAGCACCAATAAAATGTCCACCCAAACGATGTATGAATATAGGTCTATTTGCCATCATAAATGGAAAATCCTACGTCAAAAACGGTGCGCTTTTGTAGGAAATAGTGAATAGTTAGTTGTCTCCTAAGCCTACTTTCAATTATTATAAAAGAGAGCTTAACTCATTTTTCAGTTGAGATAGATGTGGACGAGTCGCTTTATCGTTCACTTTAGAAATGACATTACTGAAAGGCAAGGCATACAAACCTGTGTGACTTTGGAATTCAGCTGATGTTTTACGAAGATTCGAATTAGCGTGAAGTAATACAGAGTGCCGTAGGAGCACTGACAGACTGACGCCCACCTTACCTTTGTGACTCATGGATGCGCACAGCCTCATACATTTTTCAAGTTCTTGCAAGTTGCGATAAGTCATCACAGCTGGCAATTCAAACAGGCGGACACGAACCTTTTGATAATTCTTTAGGACTGAATAATATGCTCCCTGTTATTGACCGACTTTGTTATAATTCTAATTAATAGTCGCGATCTAAGGCATGATATTCACAAATAATCTTCAAATGTTAGACTTTTATAGCGCGGTTCGTATCCGTATTTTAGAACTTTTAAATTGTTTGGAGCCACTTTAAAAATTACTGCCATTAAAATCACCGGAAGTTGGCATTTGTATGGCCTAAATTGGTGAAAATTCCCTCCAAACAAACGATTAAAAGAGAAATAAACAGTGCATGCTAAGAAGGTAAATGGTTCACCCTATGCCATAGTTGTAATGGCTGCGTAACATTTAATGCACGTCTCGGCGTCAGTTCTATGAGGTGCGATCTGTAATTGGAATGATCTTTAAACATCGGAGGTAATGCTAGTAAGCGTTGTTACATCCTGCCAACGTAGATAATCAATGTCAACTTCACTTTGATCGAATCTTCACGACAATCTGAAGCGAGGGCGTAAGTCCAGTGTAAATCTCCTATTTAAATAAATTATTCGTTTTGTGATATTACTCAAGGCAGGCGCTTAGAATATACTTTATAGCGGCTTCAAAATGTACAACTTGATTACCTTTTTAAAACATTTTCAAGAAGTTTTAAGTGACCTAGGACTTTGAAGTCTCTAGATAGTCCAAGGAATCTAGAAAAAACCTTTTTCACCTTGCATCACAATCTATCTATTTCTGAATAACATTTCGCAATATCAATGCTGTTTAGGATAATGAAGGTGCCAACACGGAGTAGGAATGACAAGGGGAGTAATTTTGACAATTTTTGTGCTACTCACTTGAGCCTTGTCCACGACAACAGAGTCACGGTCACACATGGCGCTGACCTCGATTCCAAGCTCCTTCTCTTTGTCACCCTGTTTAAAAAACTCCTCCATAACACCATATGTCCACTGTTTGTAGATGGGAAAGGGTTTCGTTGGGCTGCTTAGATCGGCACAGTGTAGCATGCATTGCAGAACCTGAAATTTCAACCACAAATATCCCCTCATAACGAAGTCGCCGTTGCTGGGTTTCGCTTAGGCTTCAAAACAATCGTGCGTGCGAAGATAAATGAAGACCTCTTAACAAATTAAACTCAGGTAGTGCTTTTGCTCAACCTTTATGCTTAGCCAGCGTAAATGCCTTTTTGTCTTGCTGTCTAATGTTTTTTCTAGTAAAACTTTATCGACAAAAGTAAAATTTCTGATAGTTTTGCCCTAGAAAGACGTTAAATTCGCGGGAAAACTACACAACCGTTTATTTGAATAATCAAGTTGACGCTATTTTGATAATTATTACGTCAAGTACTGTTTAACTCTTCGTTTGACACCAGAAGCAGTTAATTAAAGAAAATTTGCCTCCAGATTTTCCTGTTTATATCAAAATCGGTTGAAATATGCCAATTGCCGCCGCCAACTTCATCGCGAATTCGCCCTTAATAAGGATCTTTATTGAAAAAGGCAAAACTAACAGTCAGTACAAGCGTCAAGTAAAAAGCTTCTGGCATATTTGCTAGGACAAATGATTACCTACTAGTAACTATCCAGGTTGCAGTACCTTCATCCCAATGGGACCTTCTCTAGGTTTCCATTCAGCAAAAAGAAATGAAGAATTGCATCCAATTCGAAGTTATGTTTAAAATCAGCCATTTTATCTTGCTATTCGACACAGTAATCGAATGCATGAAGTTATTAGTTTGTGTTTCACAATCCTGATTAAAGTAGGCCTTTTCGATGATGGAATAAAAATTCACGACCTTTGAAACAGGTTAGCTTGGGTAGGTAAATTAACTAAACTTTTGTCGGGATCTTCACTCACCTAGTTCCTTGCTCAACTTACAAAAGTACATTGTTTTAACAGAAGTACTCTCGCCATTACTGTCGCATGATCTAAGAAATTGCTCCGTTCAAATCACAGGTAATGCATTCAACTTACTGACTCCTAATTAAGGTAAACATCTGACCTGCTATAAAATCAGCAGCCAGTCCAACTATCTTCATAAGCCACATAATTGTCCTCAGTTGAGGACAATTTCTAACAACAAATATCTTTGCAAAATCAAAATGGAGATGATAAGACTATGAGGGATTTTAAGTGCACTTGCTGAAGCGATCGGCTAGTTAATAGCACAAGAATAATTTTTGACTGGTTGGTAAAGCAAATAATATTTAATTCGGGATAGAGATGAGCAAATGCAACATGAAGTTCTTGCCACGAAACTCAGAATATGGAACAATTAATCACGTCCTACTGCTATGATGTCGGTAAGTTGAAAGAAACCCAGCTGAATTCACTTAGCAAAGAATGCTTACCTTGACGGTCTTGGAAAACATGCAGTCTCATCAGCTCCATGAGGTACAACAGTTAAAAAATAATATTTAAGCATTTATGGGTTCAACTTTTAAATAATTTATGATAGAATATTACAGCAAAGTAGAAGTTGTTATCTAAAGTGCCAATATTTGGCGAGTTACAAGCAAACCTACTGCTCCGCCTCGCATCTCGGATTAGCACTAAATTCAACCTGTCATTTCAGAATCAAATGTCTGCCAAAGCTATGAGAGCATAATGATTTTGTTACCTTTGAGAGAATTTGTAAAGTTTTATCAAATTACTGAGAGGCGGGAGGATAAACTTCAAAAATTAAAGGCAGTAAATCTTTTATAGATTAAAAATGGGATGAGGCCAAAAAAGTTTAGTTTGTTTTTGTTTAGTTCAATCGAGTGGTGAAAATATTCTGCTCTTCTAAAAAATATGCCCCTTAAAATCAACGCTTAATTTGCCCTAAAATTCTACTCCTTTTAAATAGGAAATCATAGGATAGTGGACAGCTTTCAAGTATTTTCTCCATTTTCGAGAATTCTTCGTATGCCACACCTTCAAAAAATTCTGCTATGAATGTTTTAGCTACCCTTGGGGACAAAATAATTTGTAATTGCTTACTTTATCTCAGCTAAATTGGCTTTAATCAGAGAAATCTTTGCTCGTTTCAGATGTAACCGTTCACTGATATAAGGGAGGCATGCTTTTAACTGAATTGGTATTCCGCCAACTGTTCTAGATAATTAAGGCAATCATAAAACATTTTACTACTCCAAATTGGTAAGCATTTATGTCGCTGAAGAGCTTTGCAGTTTTTAATAAGTTTGCAAACATTTTGACAAATTTAAATACGGCTAGTATACAGATCAAAGATTGCGTGGTTTTGCTGTCAGGGCAGACTTTTCTTTGCTACAAAAAGTAGCCAGCTTGACACATTTAAAATACCCTTGATGGGCTCGTAATCCAAAAGCTACACAACTAGAAACTTGGTGGTATTTAAAACTTCTTTTCCTTTTAAATGCCCTGGACAGCCATCCATTTACTAATGGCTTAGTTACTAAAGATAAGACGATGCTCTTAAAGGCTGTCTATCTCTTTGAGTTACTATGACCGCAAAATAAAAATGTCGCAACCAATCAAAACTGCAATTAATCAAGTGCAAAACTCCAGGAAAATGGGTTTATTTAATTAGCATTTTGCCACACTAGTCGAAAAATGCGATTACCTGCATGATATACATCCTATGTGGGCCCTAGAAATGCATGTAGCGGTTTATAGCGGATCATTGGTACGATATTTCATGCCACTTTTATTTGAAAACAGGTTGGATTATGTGCCTTGTTTAGCAATAAAACTTAAATTGCGAAAGCTGAATCGGTATTTTGAGTGTAGACTCGAAAAGTAAAATCGGAAATTAGCTAATTTTCATTCATTGTTAAAGTCTTGGTCGATAAAGCACAACACCAGCATGCGATTAAATCGCTGACCAAAATAAATCCAAGTCCATAAAATAAAATTAAGTAAGGTTTAACGGTTAGAGTTTATAGCGCAAAATATGCGCATGTAAGGAAGGCTCTAAGGTTGTCCATGTTTCAGTGCCTTTAAATAAATAAAGTGAATGAATTTTAAACACACATAAACCATGAACTATGCACAAAAATAGATGCCATTGCACCAAAGAAATTTCGCACTACAAAATGAAACAAAGGTTTTTTAAGGATACCAAAAGCTTAATAGAAAATCAAGTAAGAAACTGAATTATAACAGGAAAGGATGTATTTTACAATACAAAGAGGGATTTTCGTGACAGTAGCAGTCCAAGATCACGTGTAGCACAGACGAATAGATACAAGATTTCTTCATTGCATCTGCCACATGGAAGCGTTAGCAGTAGGTGCCACAGTAATTAGTTTGACCAAAAGGCCTCATAACAAAGCCCATTTCTTTAGACTATCATAATTTTTGCGTGTTTACAAGCCAGCGATGTTTCAAAGTCAACTTAAATTAGGATGGTCAGCCCGGTTTATTATAGTCAACACTCAAGGTATATCATAGCGGAGTCCCAAAGCAGCATTCCAAAGGTGGCTACGAGGATTGGCATAGTTCACCGTTCATACAGCGAAAAAATGGACCGTAGAAAATTACTAGAAAATCGGATGACTTGCCAGACTGCGGTCATTGTGATCATCAAGGCTGAGGTATCCTGTTCCAGTAAGCTCCTTTGTCTCAACCATTGTGCGTAGTTCTGCAAGCAGGTTCATATGTTTTGACATGTCAGTTGCCAAAACCTAAAGTTAATTGATAGTTGATAGTTTTGCCAAAAGTGGGTAAGTCTATCTAAAATTTATTTTTTTTCCTAGCGCTAGCAGCCACGAAATGCATTTGATCCTCAAAAAGGAAACGCAATCTTAAGTATCTTTAGACTACTTCGGCTAGATATCCACCCGGAGATGTACGTCTTGTCACCCTTACATGCACCTGATCCTACCTAAAAACATAAGCAAGTAACGGAAGAGAGCAGCCCCTCTAAAATAAGAAATTCGGCGATTAATTTGATGTTGATGCAAAATGTGCCCAGGGCCTAGATTACCAGTAGTAGTTTCTACTAGGCCATCTTTCAAAATGCATCCCTATCTTCACAGGATTATGCGCTTATTTAACTGCTATTATTAAATGAATAAAAGAAGGAAAGCTAACTTAAAGCAGGAGAAGGAAATATGGATTTAAATAAATGAAATGTACAAGATTAGAAAGTATTAGTTGAATTTAAAGCCTTTACATACATTCCTCTTACACTATAAAGTGTTGTAATTAGAAAGGCCTGACATTCGCTCCCAGTGGGAATTCGTACTTCCAACTTAATCAGTTTTGGAGGCATTCTAGCCGAAAAGAGAACGCCTCTTTCTCATCACCAAACCTGCTTTTAGAGACATCATGCAACGATTTAAATGGAAAAATACACTGCAACGGGCTCATTTTCCAGCATTTCAAATTCTACACTATTTCCAAAATGGAGATTACACTTAAAACACCCCCTAGTTGAGGAGGCGTTTCATTTCTTTTTCAAAAATTCTCATCAAATCCATCTTTTTCTCGTCAAAATTTAGCTTGACTGTAGCTTGGAACAATTTTCGTTCGGAGCAAAACTCCATCTCATGTTGTGGAACAATTTTAGCAGCAGAATGAATATGAAACAGCTTTAGTAAATTGGAACCAAGAGACTTAATGCCATTAAACCAGCGTTACTTATGTGTCTAGTCTCTGAGGTGAAGCAGCTAGTAGGAGCCGCGGAAAGAAGAATCAAATTATCTCTCCTCCAAACAAATTTACTGCAAACTCATTTCCTCACTGGGAGTCTACAGATGACCACCAATCCATCCGTTCAGACACATTGCCCTGGATTGCAGGAAAGGGTAACAAAAGTAATTTTTATTCCACGGGGCATCCGCTGGTAAAAGTTGAGCTGTGCCTTTTAATAAAAAGCGGAAGAGGTTGACACTTTTGAATCCAGCCATGACAGTATTTGGTGAAGATCATCTTGATAGACTGGGCGCCATAAGGAACACCTACACCACAGACCAAAACTTATCGAATTTGAAGACAATTTCATAGTAAACTATTTTTGTCCTTGCAAGCTTTGGCATTCCGGTAAATAAACCAAAATAAGTCTCAGTTACCGCCAGTACCTTACTCATAAAAACATTTTACAAAGGTTTACTTTACTGAGCCAACCAAAACCTAGCTTGATGTTTTAAAATGCGTTCAAATCGCGCCTGAACCAGTTTCCAAAATGCTTTAGTTATGTGTTTAACTCATCGATTCGGTTTTGCAGACACTTAAGACTCCACCTCTGCAATTCCGCTGGGCGGTACGGCCCCAATGCTGTACCAGTGAATCTCTCGACCCTTCTCTAGATCGGAAATATGTATTTTGCTTCGCTAATGAAACTTTTTTGTCTTCAGGAAAGGCTCGGAGGACTGCTGTTTCCCTAAGATTTCAATGCTTATCTCAGTTAAATTATCAGGAATATCCTTAAGGCTTGCTAAAATACCGAGGAGATAAAACAACCTAACTATTCGCCCCAGTTTGCGTAAAAATGGCTCCAATTTAACAAAAAAGGAGACACAAGGCCTCTTCATGCGCAAAACTGGCGTACCTGACGCATTGCCTGCTTACTTCACTTGAGGTACATAAGAATCAACATTTCATTTAATGGCATTTAAGATGGTAAGTGTGTCCTCCTATTACTAAAAGGTAATGTGTAGCGTGATTGAACAAAACTACCCCTCCCTAGTGCCTCCCTGACTTATTGCAAAATAACCTTCATAAAATGTTTATGATGTGTAAGCTCGGAACTGCATAAATAGGAGACGTTTCCTTCTAATCAAACTAAAGAACTTTGTCCAAATTTAGAGCATTATTTTTAAATCGCATTAACAAAATGCATGTCATTCTCATGCAACTGCTGTTGTCTTGATAAAAGTGCTTTTTTAAAGAAAACTCACAGAAACAAAGTTCAAGTATTATTTACATGGAAGACTTATAATTTCAGCAAATAAAGACACAGAATTGTCAAAATTATCAGTCTCTACCGCACTTTATTAAATTCTCTTGGATCTTAACCAAATAGGTTATTTGACTTTGGCCGACCACCCATTGTTATGACCTGACAAACAGCAGTTCTGGAATGTCTTTCCCTCCAAGCATGGAAGTTAAGAACCATACGCAACTCTTTCACCGAGCCTTTGCATATTATTATCGAAAAGAACAAAAGAAACACGAGTAAATAGGGTCTAACAAATATGGTACATTCCCACTGGGACACCAGTATCATAATACACTGAGTATTCTTTCATGCATAGTTTGCTTTCTGTTAAGTGCGTTTTGAATTACCTAATTTTAGCCTGTTTATAGCCAAAATGCTTGGATTCGCTTAGAGTCTGACTGGAATATACCCTAGAATTTAAAATTAGGTCTCTATTTTAGATTAGCATTAATGTGATGATAAGTTGCCGCCTCAGATTTGGCATGTTTGCATTTTTCTATGCCTTCTAAACTCGCTAAAAGGAGCTCCCGAACATAAATACATGTATTCACACTTGGAAATGTAGCAAAACTAAATAAGAATAGATTATAAGAAAATAACTATAAATATACTACTACGAATGAACAGATACAACGAACTTTGATAGACGGTGGACTAGACGATCCGAGTGATGACACATAACTATAATTCAGACTTAAAAGGCAGGAATTATTGAGGACAAATATCTCCATGAAAGCACAATGCAACTGATCTTAGAGCATTGAATGCCGCCGAACCCGGGGCTTTGAACGTAAACTAATGGGAAGAATCTGCTTGCAAATAAGTGGTAAAATATAAGCATCAAAACATAATTATGAAAGTTTTGAATTTCCTCCAACTCTGTGATAAGAGCTGTTCAATCTTTATGCACATTTGCTATAAAAAAGTCATTGGACCCATAAATCACGCTTTTTTATTTTGCGTAAGTACATTAAATCAGTGACGAATTGGGATTGTTCAACGTTTTCATACATTTTTCATTACATAAGGATAGCTTTCTGTATAGCACTGAGTCGACATTAACGACTTAACTAGCTCAATATTTTGGTAGACTTTACTACAAGCGTTCCTAGGCGGATGTGACTTTTTTGGTGTAATGGGTCTTAATGGCCAAACGGCCTACAATATTTTGACAATTTAAATGCCCCAAATCAAGTGTATTCTTTGGTCAGCCGTGAAAGCTTGAAATGAGGAAAGGTATAATTTATCCTCCTAGCTTAGCCTACTATTTTAAGCAACAAACGACTCTCTAAAGCAGTCTACTGCAAAATACGAAAAGTGCCTCCTCTTTCTATGATAACGTAAAACAATGAGCTGGGAACAGATCATTTTTGTGCCGTAGGAATACTTAACTTTGCCTGTAGGGCTTAAAATAAACCCACAAAAAAAATAATCAACAATTCTATGCACTATAATGGATGCTTGCTGGAGCTCATGAAGGTCCTCAACTTGTAGACTGATCAAATCATTTAGTCTCTCTACCACTCAGCGTTAAAATTAATCCCAAACCAAACTTCTCGTGATTCAAAACTTAGTTAATAGGCGAAGTTTTGACAACAGAGCACGGAAACGATGTAAGTTCTAGTCCATATGATTCCAATGTCAGGTCATTACTCTTTCATCAAATCAAATATCCTTTTGAACACTTTTCCGTATCGTACACAATCCCTATTTGAATGCCATTTATTCATTAGCAATAGTTTCGCAAAATATTGAGCAGCTTTTATTGCATGCGGATAGATCATTTTCTTTGATAGTAAAGCCTGAAAGTGTACGATTTACCTTAAGAGATAAAATCAAGTGCATTAGTCAAGAACAAAAATCTAGTTTTTTCTAGGTGTTTGCATGGCCCATGATGCGGCCTTTTGCTTTGAGTCGCAATTTCCGCAGGCAAGTAATCCAGACTAATGAAATGCTCTTTCCCTTTCCGTTTGTCCTCTAAGCGTGTGCAAGAAAACCGTGTTCTTTTGATGCAGCAATACAATGGAAATCAAAATCACTACTTCATCACTTGGAACTCTATTCAAATAGAGTGAAAGAAATAAGTGCGAGCTAACGATTCATTAATTCTATCAGATCGTTGCCATGGTGACAACAGAGACAATGCTAGATGATAAACATATGTGATACACCTCAATAAAGTACGAATAATTAATGGAAAATGCATCAATTCTAAAATATGACTAAAATTGCCCATAGTATAAGGGGCTTTTATCTTGAAGCGCATTTGCATCCCCGAATTTTACCAGCATTACTTTGCTTACCGTCTGGTTCACCTCATCATCTAGAACTACTCAAATAGCTTCAAAATAAAAAAAAAACAGTTGGTTCTGGATGAAATAACTGCTTAAGGCGGACAAAATAGCTTTCTGCAAGACAGAAGGTGCTATTTTAAGATAGGAGATGCAGATTTTATTGCTTTTGATAGGAAGTAGTATATTATACTACTAGAAGGCGGGAATTATGCATTTTAATTCATTCTGTTGATATAATGGACGCATTCAATTTTATCGGCAGTCTCTTCCATTCCTATCCAAAACTTTTGTGCCATTCAATCCTAATTTTGTGCGATTACCCGCACGCATACACAAAATTCACCTAATGAAAAGGTGTGCGACAAGGGTGGATGACTCACCAACTCAATGACAAGACGTCGAAGGAGCTGCCTTTGTTTAGGCGCCAAATTAGCGAAAATATCACAGGCTGGTTCGGTCAGCAATTTGAAGGCTACAGAAAGGTGATGATTTTCCAAAACCGAAGCATCATTGTAGAGAAGGGCCAATTTGTGACCTGATACACATCCAAAAAATTACTTAATCAATTAGTATGAAGGATTAGACTGTGGATTTTTGTAATTTGGTAAATTGGTAGGCATTGCTAGGTGGAGCGGAAGTGATTTCTAGTCCCTAGAACACACAAAGTTTTGCTCAATATTGTCAAAACGCAAAATTTTGAAATCTCAAATCTGGTTTAAGACTTGTTATCAAGGATTCAACAAACCGCCTGCATTATTCTGCGCGGATGCAGAGGCTCAGCTGAGCCGCAGTTTCTTGTACAAAAAATACTGCTCAAAATATTCTCCGCTAGTGCGGGTTACATTAAAAATATCCTTACCCGTGTTAACAAGAAATTGGTTTGTTACACCGGGATGGTGGACATCGTGAATTGCGGAGGCGAATAGTGAAGAAAGTATCTCAATGTCACTAAAGACGTGCTAATAATTAGAGAGCAGCAAAAGTTAATTTGTTTTAAGTTCCGTAGAATTGAGTTCTAGGTTATACTGCTTGAATGACCAAAAATCACCGGCTCAGTCAAAAATTGTCACCTCACAAAGTGACCTATCATTTTCTGTCATACAATTATCTTCGAATAAACCCTTTGATAAGTTTGAGGTAATATTATCACTTAATCTAGTAGCAGTATAATCCATGAAAACGAAAATAAAAATCATAAGTACCAGAGTTTTCCTTTAAAGAGGGAGAAGTTGCCCATTTTTAAGCGTAAGTCATACAACTATCGCTGATAGCTTCCGCGAATTATCTCATGTAACATGCAACACCGTGATTGCTTGCCTGGTCCAGATTGTTTTAAACGACCTACGATGACCAACAGTTACTTAACGGGTAAAACTACTTGATTAAGCAAGCCAGCACCCTCTAGGTGGCTAGTAATGGGTCTTCTTGTTTAAGTGAATTTTCAAAGAGAGTTTTTGTGCCCTTTTTAGGATTTCCATTGTAAATCTATAACCAAATCTGTGACCCCAAAGACACCTTAATTAAACTTAGGAGGGGTGAAACCGAAGGGCTTTCGTGACCTTACCTAGCGTTTTGGCGGGTTTTAGAGATTATATTGCGGATATACGTGTGACCTCTTCCAATCTAATAAAGATGATCTGGAATGTCAATTAATAAAGGAAACTCTATCCCATGAAGGTTACAGGCTCTTAAACTATTTAAAAATGGACAATACTGATGAGCAAATGTTTCAAGACGAACAACCTAAAATCGTAGACTCACAACGAGAGTTTCAGCCTGCAGGAGTACATGGACAGTTTGAAGCACATCAGCACCGTGGATGTGGTTGTGGTAGGGATTCGTGCTATGGTAAGCCGCTTCCAACCGAAGAATATACGTGACGAAAGCAGTAGGGTTAATGTTGAAGGTATGAAAGAGCCCACGCTTCTAAGTAAAAGAAAAAATGCAAACTTAGGCGGAATCGTTTGGAGGGAAAAGATAAACTGCTAATGAAAAGCTGCAATTTTTATTAAACTATTTAGCTGACGACATTAGAGGTTTCTTTTAGCAGTTTCACGGGGTATGAATGTCTGGAGTTTCAAAATTCACGCTAGGCAAAAAGCGATCGCATGAACAGTTTTAAAAAATGCAAAGGAAGGCATATGGTTGCTAAATTATCGTGTTTTGCCGTAAATGATTACTGAGGAAAAGCTCACGCTCAAGTGAGAGAATTTGGGTACAATCTAATCGGTGCGTAGATCATGCAGTATCCAGAATTATTTTTCCAAATTTAAGCTAAAACATTCAATCATTAACAACGTTGCTTTTGGATACAAATTTTTGGGGCTTCGGAAGGCAGTCCCAAGAAGGCTGAACCAAGAATAATGCTTGATGGCATTGTACTTCTTTGTATGTCTCGTCAAACCATGGATGGACCGTTCCATTCATGGCTACCACTGCGGAAACATGGGGCCTTCATGAGGTGGAACTGAAATATTATACCGGCATGCGGTTACTATGGCAAAAATGGTCACTTTTTGTCTGTTAAATACACTTCGATCACTTTAGTTCCCTTAAACCTAATCCACACCTAAAGTATTTTTATTATTGAAATAATAGAGGAAACCCAATTCCGTAAATAGCAAATCCATTTCGAATTATCCGAAGGTAGAAGTGAGAAATATGTCCCATCCAGACATTCTGCTCAATCCATCTCCTCAGATAGCCTAAATCTTATATCCTTGTGGTCCTTGTACTGAAGGATTTGTTTTAGACCTAATATTCGGCAAAGCCTGGGTCTTATTGTTCTTTTCTATTATTTTTTGGGTGTCTGGATATTAAATGATGAAATGTACTAAGGTAGCAAATTCAAAACTCACCGAAAAAATTCGATATGCCACGACCGTGAGTGAATGCTGCCCGGATAATGTGTCAATATCGAACATGTTCAAACTCCAACTATCCAACGATGCTTCCAGCTCCTAAAAAAGTCATATATTACCACAACTTGCCCTTTGAATGATATTAACTGCACTTTGGGTGAGACGGTTGACTGCAGTTCCCCGGTCCGCAAAGGTATACCGCATGCAGTTGCATGAGATTGCTCTAGTTTAGTGTGCAACTTTCAAAACCAATTTATTTTGTGCATGGTTATTAGGTTTATAAATATCCTTACTACCAAAATGGGCATTTCACAGTCATTTAATCATAGCTTGTACATTGATGAACCGATATTCAGCCCACTGCATAAAGGATTTCAAATTGACCTTTCACGACTTAGAGATCACACCTCCCTCAGCATCCAACTTTTCAACCTTTCTGTGCCAAACTGTGATATCGTCAGATTTAAATCTAAGCGCTGGCTTGCTATAATTTAGCGTTGAAACTCCTTTCGTATAAAATATACCAAATTTTGACACATCGAAAAGAAACGACAGTATGTTTATCTAATCAATTAACTGCCACCAAACACTTTTTCTCTACTTATTTTACACTTATAAAGATAAATTATTTCAACTTGAGGCGAGGGGAAGGTTATGACATTTCTCTCATTTCATTGATGATGACGCGTAGTTTTTTGGAGAAAATATACCAAAACCACGCACTTAGATGCGATTTTCATGCTCATCAGCTTTAAAGACCTCAATGCACTTATGTGTCCTACACAGATGCACTCGTCAGTGACACCAATTGTGCTCTAAGCTTCATTAATTGCGTAGGACATTATTTACGACTCATTTGCCAGAAATCACTGATCAGAAGTTCTGCACCATTTTCGGTTTGAGAACCAATGATGGGAAATAAGAAATATAAGTTGTTATCGCAGTGTCAGTACGTAATCAAACACGATTGGATCACTTTAAAGCAAAAAAAAACTTTAAACCTAGAATAAATGAGGGCAATAATCATTTACAATCAAATTTTTAGGGAATTTGGGCTGGGGCGTTTCCGGATTTCTATTTAGTACAAAATCATTTTAAGTCTTTTGAGTTAAATGGGAGTAGGTCCTATTCATTTGAGGTAAGCATCAAAAGTGGTGCCTAAAAACAGCAATGTTAGCTTTTCCGTTGCCCAGGCATGAGAGTAATCGCTGCTTTTAAAATTACTGATTAACTGATTTTGAGACAATCGCACATCATTTTAGGCCCGAAAAGTTTGCATGTTCCTATCTTTCCGTGTTTTAACAATTGAGTTTGGGCGGTTTAATGCTCATTAATGGAGCAACAAGAACTAACACTTTGAAAGCACTGCAGACTGACAAGTAAATATGCACAGAGGAAGGGCATACAGTGGATAAGTGAATGCAACATGATGCTTGTTTGATGGATTCCATTCTGCACTACTTAGGCTTACGAATGGTCGCATCACAAGTGGGTTATCTAAAGATAGGGCAATGTTGCGATGTTACTGAATATTTTGTGAGGGGATCATCATTTGTACGACTTGTGCTTGCTGTCTTTTTTTCGGCTTTTGATACCAATCAGCTACTTTGATTCATTTTAATCTTATGAAGCCGCCTTGATTGTTCATCAAGAAATAACCGTTGACGTAGCATTTTTGCGGTTACTTGAAGTGTGCAAACAAGGTAGAAGCAGTTTTGTTGCATCAAAAACCTTGCCCTAAGTCATAGGAATCTTTAAATGACATCGGAGTACCGTTGGTACAATTTCATTAAAAGACTCTAACTATCGTTAGATGTGGAGTAGTAAGAGACCACACATTGTGTCGTTTCACAACGCAATCATCAACTTACTTATTAGTGAATTCGTTGGTTTACCTTAGAATTGCGCCATGAATCCACCAAAATGGCAAAAAGTATAAAATCATGCAGCTTGTCTTCAAAACGGGGATCTTTACCATTAACCTTGGTTAGGTCAGCGACTTATTTTGCAAAAGCCATACCAATCCTATAAAAATATGGAATTTCCATAAACAAGGAAAAATTGATGTGACGACGAATTAATTGCTTCCATATTAACCAGATGGAAGTAGTTTCCATGGCCACAAAATAACAACAAGGCAAAGATAATGTTTCTGCTTCCGAGCTTCGTGAACATCAGCTTATATTTAAAAGCCGTATGGCAGTCTTTCAATCGTATCGTAACAGTGGCAAAAATTTTAAAGCAAAATTAATGGGACATGTAATTTCCAATAAACTCAAAGTTCCCTCTTTCAAGGACCTAAAGTATCAAGCAACGCCATCAACAGAGCCAAATAAATAGAAATAATGTCACTTTTAAAACACTCAAACTCGTTAAACCTGCAAACCTGACAACACCCTATCCGTTAGTGATTCAATATAACAAACGTGGTTGAAGCTCACGAATAGATTTACTCTCTCACCTTTTGAATGGCTTCATCGTTGGGTGTCTTAATTCCAAGGTAGGGAAGATTGTCCGGCTTTCTCTCACTACTTGGCGTATTTACAAAGTTCGACTCCGTAGTAGTTAGAGAACCGGAAGCGTCGGGGGCAGTGGCAGTTGCAGATGGTTCAGACTGCTCACTCTTGGAGAAGCGCTTTGTAATTCGCAAATCGGCACCATCTACGGAGGATTCCAAAGAAAAGCCTGTCACGTCGGTTCGAGAAGTCCCTAGAGCCTCGCTTCCTGACGCTAGAGCGTTAGAACTGCTTTCGGCCTCCTCGTTTTCGTTGTAGTCTTGTTCCGAGTATTCTTCTAAAATACAGAAAATTTCAAGCTGGCTATAAATTTTAACGTCACAGAAGGAGGACTGTACGGCTGATGCTGCTAACATTCACCATAGAAATGTTTGAACAAAATCGACTTTTCGTAGTTTTCCGTTCCGCATAACAACCAGCAACATAAAGGCATAGAATTTTAAGGGAATGCGCATCATATTTTGTGAACATAAATGGATGTGTGTTGATTTTATACCCATATTACTTTGAAATTGAACCGAAATTATCGCTGTTCCTCAAACCACTACCTCCCTGATACGACTCGCCTTGCAGAGAATAGGGTATTTTGGAGTCTAAACGAAGTCTTTATCACTCACTTCTACTGACAAAATATGTTTTCTCTGCAATGAGAGTCCATTATTCCAAATCCATTCTCACTTTTTGGATAGATTGAACTTGTAAAATATGACGGAATGGCGATTAAAGGATGGGGAGTTCGTGCTTAATTATGAAGGACGTATTTACAATAATAATAAAGTTGAGAGCTATTAAAGTAAAAAAGCACTTTGCTGACTCACAATTACCATCACTTCCTTCTCTTTAACAATTAAAACCTAACAACCCTCATGAGGAAGACCTTGCAACCAGTGAAAAAAGTTGAGCGTTTTATAAAAGCAATGAACCGCAGCTGTTTGCTAAACGACTTAAAATGTTGAACGGTCGACCACAACCTAATGCTTCAAGGATATTGGTTACTAAGCCACATTTTTGTGAAAGCAATTTCCATTTAGTTTGGTGGAACTATGAGATAATTTTATCTAATCCCTCAGAAAGAATGTTTCGGGCATTGGGCTTTTGTACAGGCGCAAATATATTTTGCTTTCTAACATTTTAAGGGCGTGTAACTCAAGGAGGAATTGGCTTTTCAAAAACATCCTGAATAAGCTCCTCTTCAAAAAGAATTGGTTTTAATCAAAACGTCTAAGCAATCTCATAACGGATGAATAATCACTCTGCTTAAACATCTAATTTTACGGTTTCTCCCAAGTGACGTTTACGCCCTTAAATATTCAAGATAGTTACATTCCTCTAGCGAAATAGCACAATTGCCTTATCAGGACAACCACTCAAACAAGTCAAGAGGGCAAATAGAGTATCTGAGCCGATTTGTCCCATTCAAAATTTACAAATACATTCATGCATGCCATATTTTTAGGCTAAAAGTACATGTAAAAGAAGATGTTATCGACTTACCCATAAAAGTTTTGGATATATACTCGGAGATTTGATTTCGCGTCTTGTCAGTACTACTGTAGCTACCGAGTTTTTGACTGAGTAAACGTTTGAACTGGAAGGAAGGTAAGTAGAGATTCACAATCCTTTCCTTCTAGAAATGGCTATTCAAATCTCTCTAGGCAGAGCATTTTCCAAGAACACCCAGTATCCAATGACTTAATCACGGTATAAATTTTCCGTCTAAATAGGACTTAAAAGATGATATCATCCATCTCTTTTCAAAGTATGTAAATACATTTTGAATACATTTGCATACTTCTATTCTTATCCAACCGGAATGAAGCAAAGAACCTTGCTTCCATACTTTTGGGCAGATGATAAAGTTATGCATTAAGGGCGTTTCAGAAAAAGCAATTACTTTTATCACTTCAAATAAATTAGGCTTTCGGGTAACATCCACAAAACGAAAACTAAAACAACTTCTTTATGCAGCTAGCTATGCAGCTAACTATCCTTACAACAAGGGTACGTTTCGAAATCTGGAAATAAAATCGCTATTGGTTAGCCATGCAAAATTGTAGGAGTGACCTTCCGCATAAACTATACGAAGTAGACAAATTTACCACAGATTAGCTCTTGTAACACCGATTCTCACCGTTGGCGAAGGGTCAACTCCTGTCAATTGCCTTTGAATATTTGGCGATGAAATACGGAGATTCAAAAACTACGATTTTCCACCGTCTTTTCGAGCCTTATTTATTCACTCATCCGATTGGCATTATCAACGTACCGTTTTGT
Organism: Taenia hydatigena; assembly: GCA_036345935.2. Lineage (NCBI taxonomy): Eukaryota > Metazoa > Platyhelminthes > Cestoda > Cyclophyllidea > Taeniidae > Taenia > Taenia hydatigena. Next base: position 16,225,617 of record JADWOT020000003.1, read on the forward strand.
AAGTGGTTAACTAGCATTTTGGAATCGAGTCAACGGAATGTAGACACAGTAATTGACTAAGTTTGGCATTAAATAAATGTGTGAATGAAATTAAGTATTAGACCAAGGTTCAGCCCACATTCGATTCGTTGTGTTATTGTTATTGTGTTTTTACAACCACCTGGTCAATTTAGTTTATAAATGCAGTTTTCTCTGACCACGTGCCAATCGACTTGGTTAAACAACCGGTAAAATAGTCTAAGCCTATGGTAACCATTTGGTCCTAGTCAGGCTAAGCTTGTTTAACCTGTACAAAACTGAGAAGTGGAAAATGAACCAAGCGTTGGCTCTCATTCCTCCAACTAACATCAATCATCCCTAGCGCCAAAACTTGAACCCCAATTCCTATTAACTAAATGCATCAAATAGCTAGCGAAATTCGTTCCCAATTTGAATTGGTTAATGTTTAATCCCCATGAGGGATTTCAATTTCATCCGGGATTTCCTGATCAAGTTTGGAGGTTCATCACCTTAGCAATAAAAATCAAGTCCATTGTTACAGTGTCGAGAATTGAGGCAGTGTCAATTTTACCATATTATCATACCTAAAGTGCACACCTTAATTCGGTAGTATAAAACTGGCCTTTTGTTCAGACGTAGTCGGTTTCGCCTCAAAAGGTAAACTAACAATACGTGCCCTTATATTTGCTTAAATGCGTAAATCCTTTTCAAATAAGTTCATGTACTAAGCTAACTTACGCGTCAATTAGTTTTTGTTTTCAAGTTAAAAAGTTGACATTATATAGACCTGTATGGGTCCAAGACATGGCCTAAACTGTGGAATTCTGTACTATCGTGCAAAACAGAATAGCTCTGGGGAACTTAGTCACCTGCACAGTCCAACAAACTTCTGACCTACTTAAGCCAGCTTGGCATTTCGTATCGGTAGCGATTCATGTTAAAACAAGTTGGGAGTCTACCTTAGTGGTAGCCATATCAGACACCGGTCGTTTGGTTTGAATATTTTCAAGCTGTTGGAGGCACCAGTCCAGCTCTTTCTTCGTCGACTCGGCCAGCATGTCATAGTCCTCGACTGAAGTAAGAAGCACATTAACATCAAATTAGATTAACGGGTAATGAACCCCGCCAAGCGGTTGTGTGTCAGTGGAGATGTCCATTTTCCCGCTAGAAAGTGGACAGCCCGTTCTCAATTCTTTATCGTAACTTGATTTGCAGTAGCTGAATGAATTTGATGTGCACCAAAATCGAACTTAAATATCACAAGTTACTCCTGGTTGGAAAAGAATTAGCTTGCTTTGAGAGTGTTTGGTCCGAGAATCGGGAAGCAATCACAAATATCTCTTGTCCCAACTAAAAGGGCCACTATTTTCAAATAAACTATGACTATCTTGGAGGCGGCAATCTTTTGACAATTCTCAAACTTAATAACGGGATTGCTTCCAGAATCAAATCACATAATGTCGTTTAAATCTAGAAGCAAAATATCTGTACAGTGCTTAGGCATCGATTTTAAACCCGTGTCGCTGCATTGTAAAGCTAGATTTCACAAGTTAAGCATTCACACACGATTTGTGATCTTATCTCATAGGTCTTCTAGAATGAAACACCTAAGGTCACTTAATTCAGAATTTAGGCAGGTTAGCATTAAGTCGCCTCCAGAAAAGTTGGCTAATTTTTATTACTCCAAATGGTCGAAGCAGTAAACCTATCAGGAGATAACAGTAAATTTACAAACAATCGCATGCATTGTATTTCGATTTGAAGCTCAAAATATACTTAACTAGAAGTCTTTTAAATTATTAAAATGTCAAATACCTGAGATGGGGGAGGGAAGGTCCATGTCACCGGACTTGCGTGAAGCATCACCCCCTAACCTAAAATACACAGACAAAAGGCTCGTAGTTTTAAGCCCTTAGCATGTGCTGAATAAAAAATTTTAGGAATGACACATTCCTGCCTCTCCAATTGGTGTACCATTATTAGTACTTATATATGCCTTTGTTTTGGTACATTGAACATAAAATAGGGTACTTGGAAGAAAACTAATCGACTCCTTATATTAGTTTGCCCACATGCAAATTTACTAATACTCATTCTTGAGCACTAGTACTGCAAATACTATCGCTTTTGCTACAACTTGAGATCGTTCACTTTGCGATGAGAGGAAATTTCCGCTCACTCAGTGAACTCTTCCTGAAGCTTTCGTGTAACGGTTTGAGGTAGAATGAACCATAACTTTGGTTGGGAAGGAACAAGGCGATCCTTAAGCCTAACTGAGTGCGCAGTTTTGAAGAGGAACATATTTTATTGTTAACTTCAAGTCTGCTTGACTACGAAGAAATCAAATAAGAAAAATGATGGGATTGAATTCTATTTCGTCTTTGTTACCCTCAGCTGCACAATTTGTGCTTATTTAATCTTCAAGATAGTTGTAATATACACTCTTTCTCAATCATGGCTTTGAGCTTATTGCTGACATTATAAACTTGTCATGATTTGCATCTAGAGGAACATTATTTTAGACACTATCTAAGATAAAGATTTTAACTAATATTTGCCGAATGTGTGCAAAATCCTACTCAACTTTACACCCACATGCGGGTGCAAGTTTTGATCGCTGATGCTGCATTCGTTCTGGCGTATACAGTAATACTAACGAAAGCAGAAATCAGTCCTTGTAAACCATGCAGGGGGAAAACATTAAATCTGTGTTTTAGATCATTTCGCCCAGAAGAATGGGTTTGTAAAGAGGAAGAGTTGATGACATAAACATGAAGTATCATCTGACCAAAGTACACCCTACATCACGAAAGCTTTAACTCAAACAAAATAAGGGCGTAAAAGTGCTGTAAAACAGTGTTGAAATGCAATAGAAGATTTTTGCCATTTCAATTACGCCACCAATCACCTCCGGATGCACGTGCGTGTGTGAACACACGTTCATACGCACGTAAATGCAGAGGTACCAAATAGGCGCCCTTCTTTCCGTCACGTATTTTTTGAAAAAGCTTCCTTTGACGAAGAGAATTCGATATTTTTTCCTTTTCATCTCGGCTGCAATGCAAGTTTGGACAGGCAACTAGGCAAGCAGGCACCAATCAAGATGAACTGCCCCTGATTGTTTTACAAATGCCTTCGATCAAACTTTGTCTTGTCCACACACGCACACAAAGGTAAAACATGCTGGCATTTAAAACGCCTTCCTGCCTTTGGCTGTTTAGCCTTTCCAATGAAGGCATGCTTTCGCCAAAACAAGAGTATTCATGTTAACCGCCCCTCTAAGATAGGTTGATTGTAGAGCTATAACGCGCCTATTTGTGTAATAACTTTTAATCACTGAAAACAAACTGATGGGATAAATATGTGGACATTTCAAATGTATGGATATATATGGCTCATAATTCGCACAATTTATGGGCGAAAAGTTTCCTCTGTAATGTATAAAGATTGCTTACAAAGCCTATAGGGATGTGTTAACTATCTTTAGGAAAAAAGAAATAAAATGACAACAATGCATGCTTTAGATTACTTCTATAAAAACATTTGTAATGCAATCACTATTCAAGTTTGCTTCTGGCACCTTGACTGTTTCGTATTATTTTGGCAGCACAAATGTGTGACAAGAATGAGTTGCCAGTTCAAGCTAATTTTCTACATCAAGTCGCATCGCAAACTGGCAAAATTAGTTTAAAACGAGTAAACAATGGCATGGTACAGAACAGCTTCTAGCCTCTATTACCAGCTAAGGTAACAAAAACTGAGTGACGATTGATGTCATATTGGAAAAATAAGGTGGCTGGACAGTGGTGACTTATCCTTCACCACGATCTTGGTGACAGAGAGCAATACCACAGCCGAAATAAAATAGGCTAGAATTTGGAAATACTTCCAGAATAAATGAAATTGTTGCCCGTTGCTCCTATATCTCGGCAACCACTTTCTGTCTAACAAACGAGTGTTCAATCGTCCCAAAAGCTGAACTGAAGGATAGAGATGTGGTTCAATCACACTCACTTTACATCTAACCAGCATCGTGAGTGAAATTAAGCACAATAAAATGTGCCCTCAAACTGTCGCCAATTAATTGTGCTATTGGTTCATTTATTTATCGCAAAGAAAGGCTATCTTCTGACAAACTATTAAAACGAGCCCGACAGGATTATAGATGAATAGTTCCTCCTTGAAAGTATAACGCACTTTTATGAGTTAACACTTAAATTAAGGACCAGATATTACAAAAACATAACATCTAGTCCGTTTGCAAGAATCGAATCTCGAAGGTATGCTAGTGTTTTCATAAAGTGTGATGCTCCTTGACACTTCCGTCACCATTGTCATGCTTGTATGACGTCCTAATTTCCTTGCCAAAATCGAGAGGTTTCATTTAGATGGATAGAAACGATGGAAATCTGAAAACATGCTGGAAGAATAAAGAGTCGGGATGATATTGAACGATTTTCCCTTTGGGACCTGACAGAAGGTGTGTTCTACAATGAAATCTTATTGGGTGGTTTTAAAGTAAAACCTAGAGTATTTTGCTTGCACAGGTAACCTTTGCAAGTTCATAACGTGATGACAAATGGATGATCGAGAAACCATCGGGCATACGTATGCGCATACGCAATTGCATCGACTTTTTGTTTGTAATGCAAGGGCTAGCAGACTGCACCTATGGGAATGTGTGACCTTGAAACTCGCACACATTGGTTTACACGCTCGTACAGAGAGCCAGTGGTACGTGATCCTCTGCATTTCTATCTGACCGTTCCAGGAAAAAATTAAAGCACTGTTCCCAGTCAGTACGCAATTTGACTCTGCCATTCTTTTTTCCTTCTAGTAAATGCCATAAAATACATGAATTTTCCCACTTTGAGTCTAAACTGATGCAGCATCTATGAGCACAATTTGAAGTCCTTAAATAAGCGATGCTTGGATGATCACGGGACATGGACGTATTGTGTCATGAACATACTTGTCGAAAAATAAATTGAAGTGTACTCGGGTGACGGGTGGGTGAATAAGGAGATCAGTGAAATGAGAAGTGCTATTCAACGCTTTATAAAACTACTGTAAAAGTGACGTCTGCGACACGGCTGCGCCCAGAAAACTAGCAATTATGAAAAAAACCTCACTATTACTATACCATTCAATGTGCTTCTTTATTTCACTACTCAACTTTAAAATAACTTATTCGGAATTCGGCAACTCGTGGGTTTTTTGACCTAAGCGTAAGGTTATTTAATTTAACTGAGACTCAGGTTATCTAATGCGCTAATTCGCAATCACATGAAATTCAGAGAAAATCCTTCAAATATGAGAACGACTTTCCTGAAATCACTTTTTTGACTGAAGCCTGAGGTATAAACAAGTGCATGACAGATTCCGTCGTCTGACATTAAAAAATGTTGAAAGCCTTAAGAAATCCAAAGGTTTCACATATCAACAGGAAAACAATAAAACAAAATCATAGCATCACTTCTTAGTACAGTGATTTTGTACCTGAGGTAATAATTTGGACTTGGAAATCCAGTAATGTGAAGGCAAAGAGGACCTGGCCGAAACCGATATAACGTTATTGGATCATTTGCAAAGGAACCTTATATACAATAACGAGGCCAATTAGTTGGATTCCTTGGCAAACTGGGCTTGTAAGTAGACACATCAGTCAACGATCGCAATAACGTTCACCCTATCTATCCGATAGAGCTTATTATGCTAAGAAATAGAAATAACTGGTTCCAATTTTTCAGTTTGAAGTATCACATTTACTGAGGTGGGAAGCAATTGTTAAGAAATTAAATTAACATCTCATAGTGAAATGTGAAATCGCAAAGTTGGTGTTTCACTTTTCAAATCACGATTCGAATTTGAGGTGTTTTGCTGTAGATGCTTGTACTTATTCTGCAAGGATGATATAAATTTGGGAAGTTTTAACAAATAATTACTCAAGCGCTTTAAGGTAGTTTCATAAGGCTTAATTAATTAAATCCTCGAAATTCACTTTAGATGATCTCAACACGAAGTAATGTGTCTCTGATGAATAAGACAAATAAGCTACGAAATCAGATGTTTCCGAGACTAAGAAAATTGTTGTACATGAAATATTCATGAGTGGCGCATACGAAATTTAACATTTTTGAAAACCAGCGCATTTGAATTAGATTTTGCAAGAAAAATAACCCACGCAGTCTTTGGACAGTACTGAGATGTGAGCCAGGTAATATTGGTCTGCACTGAGCGTAATCCAGCTAGAATTTGTGCAAATGGTGTCACAATGAGTGATTCATCCAGGAAGCGCTCCTTAGTTCCATGTCCCTCCCCCATGCCAGGACTAGGCAGACCACCCGATGTGAGCCCCGGTGAGGTGACTTTCGAACTGTCCATTGACTGCTGATTCATCAGAATATTGACAGGCAGTGGACGACCTGATCGAACCAGGAGAGATCCTCTTCGTAGAAGGATCGGATTGTGATTGGGGTGGAGACGACTCGACGCGCGAGTCGATTTGGAGTTAAAGAAGGTGGGGAAGGTCCTATTAGCGGTGTTGGACATCTCAACATTTTGTGGCAGAATGGAACCAACTTCTATATCCAGTGAGTGGTTCCGCATTCCAAAATACCCGTCTTTATCGGAGGAATTATCTTGACAACCCCGCGATATGGAGTCTAGTTCAAAAGTGACCGGCGGACGAGAGGATTTTGTGACCTCGTGGGGGATTGAATTTCGTGGGGTGGTAGTGTCGTCCACCTCAGGTTTGGCAAGGGTAGGGGATTTGGCGATATCTGTATCATCGACACTTTCACCGAGGGTCGTAGAACGGCGTACCGATGAGGTGGTAGAAGGGGAGGCATTTTTTCGCCAAGGCCAGTGCAACCTCCCCACTGCGGAGTCACCAGTGCAGCCACAAAGGTTCGGCATAGGAATTAGGTAATCCTTATTCGTCTATCGCAGTAAAAAATGAATGGGGTGGGAGCATCAAAAATCTAAAAGTCAACATTTAGGCACTGCTAGGAAGGAGAGGATAGAAGATGAGTGCATGCGAAAGCGCTCTATTTGCACAATCGCGCACGTGCGTGAACAGACAAACTCATGCAGCGCCTAGGCACTAAAACGGATTACGGCTAGCACATACCCCAACACAGTTGAAGCACACGCGGGTAGACATGCAAGAACATTTGCGTGTGTGCTACCTAGTAGCCTGCTATGATTGGCTGATTTGAGCCAATTATTTCACAGCATCACTTCTGTTGGTTGGCGAATCGACCAATAACCGAAGGGAAAATTTGTTAACCGCTGTAAGCATTCGTCTGGTTTGTGACATCTAATGAAAAAGTAATTTTTAACATATACCTTTAAGTATAAGGTGCGCATTGTTTTTGAGGGATCAGGAACCTGTCAAAAGTCATGGCAGAGATGTTTAGTCTTCACAACAATAATGTGAGCTTGTTGCCAGGGTTTGAAAATTTGATTGAAATTACCCGTTTTATAACCTCATTGCATTACTATTTCACTTTGCGATGTGTAAGTAACTTAATGATTCGGGTTGGAAGACAGCTGCAAGTAATGGAGTTTTATCTGCATATGACGAAATTCGTCACGTTAATTACCGACCCTAAAGGGCGATAAAATCCATGTTCCCTTGAGCAACCTTCACATGATGGATTGCCTCTCTGTCAAGTTAGAATGACCGGTAGGTATATTTTTAATCCATTTACCTAAAACCCATGCAGATGTAGCGATCTGTATCAGCCTACAAGACGCAATAAGGCATAACCAAACGGATTATTAGTGACTCATAGGACCAGAAGGTTATGGGTGAGACCATTACTATACCAGCAATGTGTTGGTAGAACCTATGAAGGTCTAAGAGTTCAGTAAGTCAAGTACACATTCAAACAATTATGGATTACCATAGAGAAAATAGAAATATGACAGCACCTTAAAATGCATGCAAAGAAACGTTACCTTATTTTTGTTCGTAGACATTAGATTTGCGTCTAATCGTTAAAACTCCTCTAGTTACGAGTCCAGCTAAGTACTAAATGCACATAGTTTTACTCAAAGTTATGTCATCTTTGAAGAGAAACTAAACGTTACATCGCGGTGTACGAGTTGCGCAATTATCTCACCCATGTGAGAGAAAAAAACAGCATAAAATCCGAAGACTGGGTTGAAGAATGAAGGTACTGTCAGTAAAGTAAAAAATTTATCCTAATACATGTTTAGCTTCCAAAAACTTTAGTTTTGAATTTATATAGAAGGCAGTTATGATTAGTGCAGGTGTAACAAATCGCTGAACTCTCAGATTTAAGCTCTCTATGAGGAAAGAAATTCACAATTTACTGCGTGACACCAATCGGTAGGTGAGAAGGCTGCCACAACTGTTCCACTTTGTACAAGTAGTAGTTTTATTTTAATCAGTTAACTAATGAAGCCTCAATGTGCTACACTTCATTAAGTTTAAGTGCCAAGTGAAAGTCACTCAATTGAACAGACTCTCAATCTAAAGTTATCACAATGCTTTTTAGCTGAATTGCTTTAAAGAAATATCATAGAAAACCGCTTAGAATACACTATCTCGTAACTGCGTTAAATAGTCTGAAAGCTACTTACTTAGAATAACTTCCAAATTGCTTCCAAAGAAGTCGCATGTGGCAATCATGAGGATGGGAGAATAAGTAGTTAGTAAAAACCACTTATGCCCGTTAAAAGGCTCAGTTTTCGTCCACTTTGGCGAAAGAGTGCTTGGATGAAGGTTATGGCTGATTATTCGAGTGGTAAAATGTTAAGGCCGAGTCGCCTATTCACGCAGCCAAAGTCAAGGTGAATTTTATGCAAAACATAGTATAGGAAAAATTGTATTATTTTGGGCTAACGCCCTTCATTTGCTTACGGAGAATAAAGGGACTTCTTTGAAATGGTAAGAGACAAAATGCTAGCGTGATTATTTTAGTGTGGAATGAATGAAAAATTAAATCGCTTTCATAAAGGTTACTCGAATTTTCGTCTTAATTCTCATAAGTGATCGTTTTTTCCATTATTTTGGGTTTTCACTTCAATTCTTTGTTTAGCTCCTTTTTTCCGTTACGCACCCCGTTGCACGTCCACCACCCGGCAAAGACTCCGGCTCATGCTGGTAATCACAACTCTTCTTTGGCAAAATATTTTCCGTCATGCTCTTATGACTTCTTCTGACTTCAGGAAAAACTCAGGGATCGAAATTTGCCCTGTGAATAGAAGGCACTTATTGTTAAGATTATGCAGGAATGTGGATGGAGGAAATTTGAAAAGTATATTTATTAATTAAGTGGGCAATATAAAGCGCCACATTTAAACAAAATCAGTCCAATAAGCAAAATAGTTTATCTCTACAAACCCTAACAAATAAACAGATCTAGAATTCTTAAAAACTAGCACCTTTAAAAGTTAGATTCAATAAGAAATGTGCTGTTGTAATCGTATGCTTCTTGTGAGGTATCGATACACCTTTGTGGATAATGGTAAACAGTTAGGGATCCATAAGCGGCTACCTTGGTTCAGAATCAACGTCTTGGAAGATGATGATTATGTGCGCATTCTTGATTCATCAGAAATAATATTTGGATTAGAGAGTTTTGGGATTGCAAGAAATAAAAAGCAGAAGTGACAAATTATCCCGTTCCTAGCTAACTAATTAATGCTGCTGAATTGGAACGAAGATTATAGCCTAGTGGTATATCAGAAGTGGTGCAACGTATGAAATGATTTGCATTAAGCTCTCCTCCTCCAAGATGTTTTTATAAAAAGTCAGCGGTTCATTTAGGCCAAACTAATTTGAACATTAAACTTAAATATTGTATGTTCTCCTATGGCGCCCTGAGACTTCCTGGAGGACAAAAAAAGACATAATATCAGGCCTGATAATGAATTATTAAGGTAGAGGAAGGCTGAATTGCTACTAGCATGAGCCATAAGTATGGAGCCTGGCGGAAGTACAATCTGCGGATACTAAACTCTTCGCAAAAATAAAACAAAGATTTTAACAAATAAACAAATTGCTACTCTCTTATTAAGGGTGCACTTTACGTAAAAACTGCTTTAAAGACAGATAATAGGTTTCAAACTTTATTTTGGTCGCGTTAACATAGTAACTCAAATAATGGTTGAGATGTGTTGGCATAGTTTACTGCAACTTTATTGAACACCTACATTTCTTTGGTAAAATGCTATTGAGTGTTCTTCGTACTTAAATTTATTCGGTGCTGAAGCTTTAAGCCGATTGTCATAAAAAAGGATCTGTTTAAGAATTCGGAATAATTTGCCTCTTAGGCATAAAGCAACAAACTTCGTTACAAATAAATCATGATTAGAAGCCGCACCACAAGCTACTGGATTCCAGGAGAAACCAATTAAATTGAGTTCATTTTACAAAATTTAGCGATTTCTTTTCTCAGACACTCTACCACCCTTAAATTACATTAGCAGTTCAAAGTTGTTACAATGAAACCTATCTCACTCATGGACGAATTTCATTGTAATTACTTCTTCTCATATCAAAATTAGTTCAAGCTGTTCATTAGTCCATCTAGGTTTACCAATTCTTGAGACCTCGGTCACCATTTCAACACTACTTTGTTCTGTCCAAGTTCAGAGTTCACTAGCCATTCCGTACATTCTTGGTGAAGTTTTGTCTAGGTCCATCCATATTATAGTGCACTCCTGGCCTAGCGTTTGCAGAGGCTTAAAAATTTGACTTCATTGGATCCACTAGCACAAGTTGGAACTAATCCCATCAAAAAGGGCTCCCATTTATTTAAGTTTAAAACTAACCTAAAGTTGCAAATTTTCATCTTATCCTCTTTTACACCAGTGGATAAATTGATAATGATTTAGTAAAATAAGGTCATCTTTTAATCCATCTTTTAGAAAATTACCATAGGAGATTAATAAATGCACTTTCTCCCTTATGCTGCATTACATGCTATTAAAGATTCGACCGAAACTAGGAAATTAAAATATTGTGATAAAAAACTGCGCCACGAATTTATAAACAAACATACAAGTGAATTTATTCTAACGGATGGATTGATGGGATGAGAACCCAGCATCATACTAAAAGGCGAATTTGGTAGGGCCTTAAGTTTGATGGAAGAATTAGAACCATTTGACTACTCATGTTTTGCATCACAAAAGCTGTAATGTATTTTTAAAGTAGCAATTTTTTAAAACTATTTAAATGTGTTGGAAAAATATCCTTAGGGTGTGTGTGTGATCTCCTCCTAAGGTGCCGTCGAATTTAGGAATTTAGGTAAACCTTTTTATAGGTTTGTATAGAAGTTAGCCAGCTATTAACAAAAACGCATAGATCAGAGCACTGCTATAGTAAAACGGTTATCGAGGAGGCTCTAGGCTAAATGAAGAAAACAAACCTTGCATATTTTTTTATAATATCTAGATTTTTACGACCTTATAACAGTATTTTGAGGGATCCATGATTATCCTACAGTGTTTTCTATTGAATCACAAACACAATTTCATTTGACAATAGTATCATTAAAATCTTTATTTGATGCACAAGAATAGAATGTTGGCCTTACATTTAGGCAGCATTTATGAATAGGACCGTCCATAAAACTGTTTAAGCATGTTTCTACTTGCATAAGCTTAAGTAGCATTTCTATTGTTTGTAAATTTTGGACAAAACGATCTTACATGTTTTTGAAGGTATAATCTAACCGCATATCGTAAAACGTTAGAAAATGGCAATTTTCTCAAAAAATGTTTGTTAAGCATTTAAGAATTTATCATCTGTAGAATGTAATTAAGTGAATTAGGGACTGCTGGTTTAACAGTAGAACAACGTAAAAAGTGAAGTGGAGTAATTTTAAAGTCTCGTTTTGATGCATTAATGAGAGTTGAACCTAAGCATGCTTTTATTGCAAGCTTAAATTAATTGCTTTTAAAACCTTGTCACTGAAATAAATAGTGTCACAACAAACAAAATCTAGGAAGCGCTTCTTATTACTTTGCTCCTTCCATGCCAAGAATAGGTTAAACGCCTGATGCAACCTTCGATGATACAACGGACAGTCGACGGCTGGACTAAATGGAAAGGAGCTCGACTTTATAAAAGAATCACGTTGCAGTGGAGTGGGGATGCCCTAGTGAACGCACCGACGTACAATGAGCGGTTTTGCAATTCGGGAAATCATTCTTTCTTAGAGGAGTTGTACCCACTACTTCGCAATATAAACTCCGGTTTAAAGGAGACGACGGCCAAGAGGCCTTTGTGTTGTTTGACTTTTATATCAGAATTTTGTAATGCCAGGATGAGCCATCCAATCGAAGGGTAAATAAAAAATGTAACTTGATTTTGACTACCTATAATAAAATATGTGCTTTTCAGTCAAAAACAGGGTCAAATGGCCATTTAAAACCAGCGATTTGCTTACAGCTTTTTTATTGCCTTTTTAATAATCATTCTCTGAAACTTTAGAAGAACCCAAACATCATTAAAAATGACTATGAGACAAAATCTTATTCAGAAGTGCTTTAAAATCTGCCTAAAGTTGCTTGTTAATAGCATTTAACAATTTCATTTGTTCAAGTTTTCCTTTTTGAAAAGACTTTTGGAATCTGGTGGCATTTTTCAATCAGATTCACTTCCTTCTGACCAGTGGATTTTTTTAGGCATCAGATTTTGTCGATAAGCATCGCAACCTAGGAGGGACATTAGAAAGTTTCCTATTCTTCCAAAAACTTTACTTAATCGCAGGTATCTGTTAAGATTGCTAGCCAAAATTTTTCTATAATTATACTGGTTTGTAGAGTCCTGCTGTGCGCTTTCCGTTTTGCAATTCTTGTGTATCATCTCGCGTTACCAGGTTCAATGAAACCAAGATCAAACGTCTTTATTTGCAAAAAACCGCCTAAAAGTCTTAAAATTCAGCTCTGAGGGACGAACAATGAAGAGTTACTCCTAGCAACAATAGCAAGACTTTTTTGACATAAGTAACGATTAAGCAATGGGATTAAGTAATGGTCTTGATAGTTGCAAAAAGGTTGTAGGTTTGATCACCATCCAGTGACTGTCCAGTGTTTAGAAGTATCACTACCTACTTGATAGTCTCTGCAAAGCCTAAAAGTTTCTACAAGCTTTAGCACTTCGCAAAATTTTGTTGGGGTTACGTTGTAGACATAAATCTTATTTTTTGACTTAAAAGCTGAATGTGGTAATTCCAAACAATTCTATTTTCCATGAGATAGTTATTTCTGAAAATAATTGAAAGGCTCCTCAACTGAAATGAGAATCCCTCCTTCCACACAACTAGACTTAAAATCATAATTATCGCATGTTGTTGGATATTCCTTGATTTAGCAGAAAAAATTAAGAAGTAACACCTCAGCAGGTTTGTGATAGTATTACACTAAATTTGAACTCCACGTGCAAAATGTCCAAAAAAGGAATTGGCAGCAACCAAGCTTACAATACCAAAAATGCCCTGCTTTCCGCCTTGTGTTTGGTTTGACAAAAAAAACAGGTCTCTTTTCGAGGCGAAAAGCAGTTTAAAGTCTGTATTTTAAGATGAGCGAGGATTTTTACCGTTTACAGGTTCTCTCTATTCCTCCAAATGATGTAGCAAAGCGGATTGTCTTGGATGGCAATGTTACATATCCAATTTCTATAGATTCTGACGTCGCAACAACAACGCAACCATCAACCAGAAAATCGAAGCATTCATGAGTCATCAGGGACGGGACAGGGCTGATTCGTATCTCCCGAACCGTCATCTGGCGGCGCGAGTGAAGGCAATTCAAACGCGTCTGTGTTTGTGCCTGTTTGTTCGTGCTTGTGTGTGTAGTTATTCGAACAAGTTCCATACTCTGACCGTCACAAGAATACCCATTATCCGAATATGCTAACTTGGGAGGTAGCAAATACATTAGTGGCGCAACCTTAAGGCAGAAGGCGGTGTAATAAACTTTTGAAGCAAATTCATTCATTCAAGCAAACCTTATTTAGCGGGTAGAGATAAAACAGCTGTTTTAGTGTCTGCATACAGCTCAACTACTTAATTTTGCCATTATCCGACGCTACTTTAGTTGGATGTTAAATGCACATTCATTTTGCGATATAATGGAGATATGTGTGTTTAGATTATGTGAACTGAAAACGAATTGAGTTTAAATTAATGGCCAAAGCAAGATTATTGCCGAAATGACTTCACTCTGCAAATTAATTGCATCATTGATCAAACCTGTGCCCTAAAATAAGGTCTTTGGTTTATTACTTGATTAGGTAAATTAGGGTTGTAGCTTGTAAAATGCAGAGTGGAGTAAATGCCTCAAACGCGGATTTAAAACCTTTGAACACAAAATCAAGGGGGCTTTAGGATAGCTGGCATTTACTTTGGCTCATCACTTCTTTGATACTGCTTCAAACAGTCCACCAAGTGATAAACCTTACGTTCTGAGGGTTTTTTTGAACCTCTACGAAACCCTTCACTCCTGCTGCTTCTGTAACTTTGACTGAAACTTTTAGTGTCTTTTGCATAAACATGGACGTCTATTTTTTAATCTTTGTTTAGTATTTTACTATCATTCACAATCCTAGGCATCACTGCCCGTCATGGTGACTACTCATGCTGCTGAATATTTGCGATCTTTCTTTTCTTGAATAGAATGCGAGTTACTGAAGCTAATCCTGACCAGACGTTGGCGCTTCTGTAGAGGCTAGAATAAATCTTCTTTTAGATCCCAAATAGCAGTGACCCTATGCCTCCTAAACTAATCATGACCTCAATCCCCTCGTTACCTTTTTTTAGGACGTACACTTTCGTCCATCAAATGTCAATGCCACCAGAGGATTTTTGAAAGAAGAATCCGCTTTCTTGTGAGAATGTTACTGCACAGATGATCTGGGAATTTGTTTTCAGCGGCTGACTGCAGCATGAAATTTATTTGGTGATTAGAAGACGAAAACCCCATTGAAAGTCTGTACTTCAATTATGCAGTTATGTGTCATTTGCAGAGGAGGAGAGACTCCTGTTTCCAATATACTTAGCCCACTATTTTAGGTCCTAAGCTTCCCGTTTAATTTCTGTTACTTTACGGAAGGGAGTCCCAGTCCAGTCAAGCGTATATTTGGATTTAATTTAGTCGCGTCTTTTGACCAATCCCTTGTGAGCAGGCGAGCTGTGGATGTCGCAATTTGTCGAAACTAAATAGGTTTCCCGAAAACGTTCCTATACGAGAAAAAAGGTGTGCTCTTTACTTACGTGTAATTTCCCAAGAGGAGCAAAATAGGTCGCATTAAAAGAAAGCCTATAAAATAGCGATATGATACCTTTAAAAGTGATAAAACTAAGAATGTTCAATCTTCAAGATCCATAACATGGAAGGTATAATGATTCTCATCTACTTATAGTAGTGTTTCGTTAAACTAGAATTTAAATTTCCTAGTTGGCTATACTATTCCTTAATAACGTCGTACCGGTTAATTAGTAGGTCATAGTTACAGGGAGCTAGAAACCTTCACAATTTCAGTAGCCTACAACAAGTAATTCAAACGCTGCTGATCACTTAAAGAAAGAAATTATGTTGGACTTACTCGTTTGGTTATAAATTTATTTATTTTGGTTAGGTTGTTTTGTTTTCAAAGGTTTGTTTCTATCCAAGTATTTTTTGGGAGAAATGCTTAAGTACAATTATTTGTTTAGTGTGATTTCCAATTTGTACAGATATATAGGACATGAACACCGACCAGCCGATGAATCGGCATTCAAATGATTTTAATAGTAAATCTATTCCGACATCAACGTTGACCTCTACCATAGGATTTAAAGTAATATGCCCTGCGATCCTTGCCCTTCAACCTGATTTTCCTAATGTGGATTTCTTTATAAAAATTCAGAAAATGTCAATGTAAATACACAGTTAACTATTTTGCAACGATCAAATGCAGGCGTAATTCGCGCATTACTACGAATTGTGTCTTCAAAAGCACTAAATAACAAGACAAAGGCCTGAAATAGGTGTGTAAATTAGACTTTAAAATAAAATATTTGCAATTCCATCCCCATGTCAGTCACAAAGCTGCACAGAACATGATGGTATTTACTTTTTGGGAGCAATCCTACGTCCAGCACACATGAAAAAATCCAACCGCATTAATTCTCTTACTCAGGCCAAGTTGTCAGTCACGTCTTGGAGCATTGCCCTAGCGGGTATAGTTATTGAGCGCTGGTGAAGACTAAGCAAACAAACCAATCTGCTTTTGCTAAACTTAGTTCCTTCACAACTTTGAGCCATTTTGCGTTCTAATATATCCCGGTCTTCCGAGAAGATTTTATGCACTGCTAGTTTCTTTTAAAAACAGTTGAGATTTTTAATTATTTTGAGCCTTTAACTTTATTCTTTGCTAATAAAGCTGACGAAATCTGTTTTTATGAGGAACAGTCTTATTTTAGCCATTTCAAAAGGTGCACCAATTCAGATGACAAAATTAGTAGTCTAAGAAATTTCATTTGTACCAACTCTCTGGAATTATAAATAGTTTTTTTGACACTTTGTTCTTATAAAGAGAGGCGAAAATAGGCACTTTTGTTCAAAATAAATGATTGTCCGAGGATGGAAGCATTGTCTTGGTTTGAAAATTGCCTTCAAAAACAATGGTCGGAATTGAATATACAACGAATTGCAGATATTTGAGTCAGAACTGTATTTTGGCAATCTGTTAATTGTATAAATTGAGATCTCTATAACTACTAATTTTAGCACATGCCTTATTTAGCTGGAGAAGTATTCAGGTTTCCCTTAAACCTGGTTACCCCAAGTTACAATCGCCAGTAGCTTCATATTTTCAGGGATCAAAAGTGGGGAACATAAATGTACCAAAGTAACTAAACCTTGACAAATAAGGCCTCAGATGTATAGGCCTTGCAAATAGTTGCTAAATCTTTCATCACGGCTTTTTAAAGCCTATTCTTCCGGTAAAATTCGGGCGCAGCTATCTCTGTAGAGGCAATAACTGGTAAAGAAATTTAATTTTACAGCACTAAAAATGTAGACTCATCTTAAATCACTTTGACCGTGAGTTTGTGCAAGAAAATATAAGAATATGGAAAATTCTTTGGGAAAAATCCCTTAGACCTAATATGCTTTGACAGTGATAACCACAATATTTCAGAAAAAAACGTTCAACTAATGCTTAATGTAGACAATCATCAAGTTAACTGTTACCCTATCAGGTTATATAGTTTAACACTATTTCGTGCTTAAATTAAACTGTAAAAAACAAGAGATGTATAAGAAGGGTTTAAAGCCTAACTTAATCGCCGTGATCAGAGTTTTGATATAATTTTAAGTTCCAGGTAATCTATAACTTCTTTAAATAACTTTTAACTTGCTAATCATTTTAAGAAATCCTAATTAGCAAAAAAACGTAGTGGTATCTTTATAAGAACAATAAGTGAGTCCTGAGATAGTAGAACACTCAGAAGCAGTCAAATAGACCTTTTCAAAGATTCTAACTCCTTTGCTGAATTCAAAACGATAACTGTGTTTTTCACTTTGCAATACTAGTCAGCATTTGTAGAAATTGCCGTTTAATTGGTTTTGTCCAAACCACCCAGTTCCAGCACTAACCTGATGAGGAACCATGGCTGCTGATGGACAAAGTTTTTGTCTAATTAGGGTAGCAGCAAGTTTTTAACAATATCTGGGGAGGCTGTTAAGTCTAGTATAAGTAATCTTTCGCTGCTTCGATAATGTGAAATGTGCACGTGCAAAGTAGTAGTAATTCGCGCATTATAATGAACATCAAAACTAAATTTGACAGCTGTCCTGTTAAGGCCGTAATTTGAAATAAAAAATAAAGATTTTCTGGTCTCAATAAAGTAATTCGCTTGTCCATTCTGTTCAATGGACTAAAACGGTGTGCAGGTATGCTGAACAAACTAGAATACATGTTTTCATTCAACTACGAAAAAAGAACCCTTTTATAGAGTTTCTGTCAGATGCGCCCATAATTTTTGGTCATCATAAGAGCATCTTGCCGTTTTCTGCTTCCATAGCTAAAAAATCTATTAGATAGTTTTTATTTAATCACAAAATAAAATCAATTAGACAGTAATTTTAGCTTGCGATCAAAATTTCGCAATGTGCAGGAAATGATAAAAACGAAGCAGCAATTAAATAAAACACAAGGCGAATGATCAAATACAGCACTGAAAATCCCTTCCAAAGTGCACTAGCCTGTCCTGATCGACACTGAACGCGGCCTATGACTCACACGAAACGCAGCAACTGGTCACAAGTCTATCATCAATCATCGGAAACATCAGTCTTGGCATAATGTGCCATAGAAAACATAAGCCATTTCGAACCACCCGTATCGATACGTTTTGAGAGCTAATCAAAACATATTTACGCGTCTTTGTAAACGCGGACACGTAAGTGCAAAATTTTAGTCCCTCGTATATCGCAGCCATCATAAATGAACCACTTAACACCGATTTTAATTTACTTCCAAGTTCATTGATTTTAACCCGCAAAGAATAGTACTTCTCAAATTAAGAGTACTAAGAAAGCATGTAATTTCTTTGCTTTTAGCAATTTGCAAGCACAAGCGTTGCTTTTAAAGAGAACACCTTTAAACGAGACTACCTTTAAATATGGTATGTTTAAAACCAAGTTCTAGAATAACCGGGATGGAATCTGCTTAGCTTAGACACCGCAACGGAAGCCACTTATCCGTGGCAAAAATGCATTCACCTTACTGTCGGTCACACGTCAACAGCAAATGCAACCAAGGCACTCGTTGCTCTGCTCAAATACACACAAGCCCAACCCCCCTTCTTTTATTTTATTTTTCATTAAATTCGTCACCAGGCATTATGTTTTTAAATATTTCGAAAAGCAGCTTTTGAAAAAAGTAGGAGTTATGGGGGTTTTTGCACGTTTATACAACTGATAAATAAAACGTTTACCGCAAAACTCTATTTAATAATTGATTAGCTAGATTACATTCGTCGCGTGTTAAGTAAACTTGCTGAACTTAAAAAGACAGGTTGAAATGCGTACATAATTTGCCTCAAGGTTGACTTCACTGTTACTCCGCACATAAATCGAGATGCGTATAAGCTGTCATTATGTTGGATGTTTATTTACGAATTACGGCACCTTAACTTCAATCATAAACAAGCTCTTAAAAACGCTTTTGCTGTATGATGGGTGGCTTTGCAGCCCATTCTTCACAAGTTTGTTTATCATCAGCTAGGAATATTGTTACCTTTTTGCAACGTTAACCAATCACTTATTTAAGCTAATCATAAATTTTTAAAGGAAAACTAAATGTGTGGACCTTGCAGGCAAAATTTAAAGCTGTCTTTAGATTTGTTGGCATTGTGCTTATAAATGCTCGCCCTTGATTTTACTTTCGGTGTTACTCAACGATAAGTTTTCTATTAGGCTGTTATCGTTAGATCAACATTTGCTGAATAACGGCCGCAGCTAATGCCAGTTTGGGCAGATAATTGTCTCCATCTTTAATCATGAGCGCAGAAATTTCAAGAATATCTCAGTTTTTGTTTTATAAGTGCAAGTCGGCAAATCCTTTAGCAACTCTTAACTGGAAAAGCTAGGGTTAATTTTTTGCCCCTTAGCAAAATATATCTGAAACCAAAGATTTGAAGGAACTTCCCGATGGGTAGAACTCTTGTTTATGCTTGTCTCGATTATGCAAGAGCATGTGTTCGTGCCCATTGGTTCACAGTTGCATGCGCCTCTCAATTGAGGCAAGAAGAATCACGTCGAGAAACCGACATGCTCGTAATTCAAGACAGGGTCTTGATTTATGCGTTTTGTAGCATCACTATAGCCTTCTACAAAACAAGGAACCTATCTTGGGTCCTAGCGTTTACTTTTCTGTTTGTGGGGTGTAGATATTGGCGATTGAGCTAAGCTGTAGCTATTAATACACACTAAGCATTAACTAAGCTAGACATCAAAATTACACTATAATGGCATTTTTTCTCTCCTTATATTTTAGCCCGACCCTGAAAAAAATAGCCTTTAGTACACTCTAATTAAGAACAAATTTTCGAGCGTGAAACGGCTTTAATCAGCACTGATGGTTTTAGAGAGCATCGAAAAATGCCAAAGATTACTGTGAGGAATAAATGAGCGAATAGTTAGCAAATCGCGCAACACAAAAGTCTGTCCCATCATAATAATGAGTGTGGAAGCACGACTGATTCCTGCATAAATTATGGTGTAGTAACCCATTTTGGTGTAATTGTCATTGAATATTCATTGCGTCAACCATACTATCACCTTCATGTATACAAATGATAATTGGTAAGTATAAATTTAAATCAAATATAGATAGTTGGCTTTCTTTGAGTTGCACTTAAAAAAGCTACAAATAGTAATTTTAAGTCCCTCAAGACTCAAAACATAATCCAAGCTCAGCAATAGATGTCACTAAATGACCCAAGATACATATAAATATTACCAAATAATAGGAAAACAGCCAATAAATAAGCCAAAGGAAGGGACAGAACACTTTGGACTTTATTTATGCTTTGTCGGTTTATCCTTGAGTTTACGGAATCATATCTTGCAAAAGTTCCTCATTGAAGTGGTAACAAAGAAGTAATTTATCATAATCTACTCTCACATACTGCGGTGTGCTAATAAAAGTCAAGTTGAAGGCTTTTGGTGCTGCATACTCGCACGAATTTAGGCAGACATGTGGAGGGACACAGAAAGGGACAATTCAGCCAGCAAGATTGGTATAGGCACATCGATGTGGCCTCTGAGACAGCGGTCTCAGTTTTGGCAGGAAGGCGAGCGATCGTGGAGGTTGTACCTCGGCGGAAGCATCTAAACGATAAAGCATTGAATAGTATCCAAGAATAGGACTGCGCTCTACTTGCAATTGGTCGAGACGTTTTATGATTTTTTGCAGTGCGCTGCAGATATCCACCTCTTGTAAAGAATGCTCATCCTTTTCTACCTCAGCCTCATTAATTTCTGCATAAAATTCTTTGTGCTTCAGTGGTAAACTCGGTAGGCCAGGTAATTGTGGGCTTATTCTTCTAGGTGGTAGGGGAGGAGGAAGATTTCTGTCCACGTGCTTGACCTCTGGAGCTACAGAGGCAGGTCGACTACGGCGCTTTTCCACATCCAGACAGCGAGAGCAGCGAAGACGCAAAGCAGTGTGATCAGAATGGTCGCTAGGACTCCTTTTTAGCCACACATTATTAGAGAGAACATTTGGATGTTTTAGTCGCATTGACAAATTTTCTGGCATCGTGGAACTGCGATATGGAAGCACAGGAGCCATTGTCATTATGCCTTCCGCCGCAGGGCGTTGAGGAAGAATTTGTGCCGATTGTAGAGCTTGAAAATGCATATCCATAATCACCTATAATAGATATCACGATACAAGTTTCAACTATGGCAGCAGGATGTATTCTAAGTAACATTTAACGATAAAATACGAATGGCCTTCTAATTCAGAACGCCAATTGGTTTGAATGAATAACCAATAAAATCGCTTACGTCCGCGTCTAAAACCTAAGAATATTAGCTTGACTGGAGAAAAAAGAAATCAAGAATTTTACAAATATTCAGCAGAATAGATTAAAGCTTTCTAGCTTGTTAGTATTTTTGAGCAATTTTTCAATAAAATTGCCAGGATTGGACCAATTTCTCCTATAATTCTACTGACCGATGCCCTTTATGATGTCTATTCATGCTGCTGTTATAAACAGAATAGTTGTTTAAGTGTACCTTTAACAAAATTTCGGGAATAAGCATGACCACAGAGATGGCACGAGACGTTTGTATTTGCTCTTTGTTTTTAGGAACCATGCATTTCTCCCTGAGAGCGATCACATAAGGATGCATCCTTTGATTCTTTACTGCTTAGCTTAAATTCATTCATGTCTATTCTTCTACTTTGCACTAAACGAAGGACATTTCTACACGCTTCATTTAGATTGGTATAAAACTGCTAAAACTTTTATTCGAGGTAAGCAACTTTGCTTTCTTCTCATTACTGCGTTTACCCTCCAGTAGCTGTAATGCAAACTCTAAATTATGATCCACTTTCATCAAAAGACTTGACGCTCTTGTTGCAGAGATGAGACGGTGAAATCTTTGTTTTGTGTTATCTGGGTAAAGAACCTAACTGTGTGGTACATGCAAGGCCTCCATAAACGCATTAATATTTAAAGGAATGGTTTGATGGTGCTAAAGCAGCTTAACGAGGTTATTTTTTGCAAAAGGCAGAATATAATGCCTTAAAGTGATGCTTCAAAAGTTGCTTTGTGATCAGTTAATTTCACCCAAATTTTAGGATTACGTATTCATTTTT
Organism: Taenia hydatigena; assembly: GCA_036345935.2. Taxonomy (NCBI): domain Eukaryota; kingdom Metazoa; phylum Platyhelminthes; class Cestoda; order Cyclophyllidea; family Taeniidae; genus Taenia; species Taenia hydatigena. Next base: position 16,247,980 of record JADWOT020000003.1, read on the forward strand.
GAATGCATCATAAAAATACAATTATCGCAACAAGTGAATGAAATGATAGTGTAACAAGGGCAGTGGGGGTATCGAAACCTAAGCACACTGTTACAATTAGTGTCACCAAAATAATTTTAATGTGGTTAAACACAAGGCAACAGTATGAGGTCACTGATATGTATATCTCCTAAAAATTCGAAACAGGAGTTGAAGGCGCATCAGCTAATTTTAAATCAGTCAGCACTCGTCTTTTTTAGAAACCGTTGGATGTTCCGTAATAAGTATATTCTTCACATTAAGCGTGGGTTTTCCTTTCAAACTATTCGTGCAATAGAGTTTAATGAAATAATTAGCAAACTTAGAAACAGGTCGTTGCGCCTTAAAATTACCCTTATTTTCAGGGACCAATAATTCAAATCGGCTTCTGACTAAGAACGCATAAGACAAGCACCTTTCTTTGATTTCATTCTCATTGTCAACCAAGTGTCCAACCCGAGGCCTTAATTTTCTTGAAAGATATTAAGAAATATGAAGCGTTAATCTAATTTAAAAATCTTTTTTTAATGAATAAGCTAACGAGGCCGAGGTCTTTCCATCGAAACTTCCACTACCTCCGCTTTTTATTAAATGTTTAGTCCTCAAATGGTTAGCCATAGTCCTTTTTACAAACCACTTTTAAACGCATTTATTTCAAATCAACTATGTCTGTTTTGCAGCAAAGTTTATCATTAATGACAAAGTTGGATTTTTTTTATTAAAGCGTTTAAAGTGTGACTTTACTATTGGGTGAGGATTTTCAAAAATTACATTAAATGGGTCTTTATTAATTTTGCACACTTAAAGTGAATGTTGTACTAACCATGGTGTTTGTTCCTCAAAAGGAAAGCAGCAAAATCTATAGCTGCAGATAAAATCAAGCCATTAGGATAATGGTATTTTAATTACGTAGGCAATTAAAATTTCGCCGTTGTACTTTTACTTAGCGGCATAGTCTCCGGGCTATATCAGCAGCCTTTTAGTGCTTTTGAGTGTCAGCCACCCGTTTTCTGCCCTAGTATTACGACCTCTTTCGATTTCAGGAAGGGCAGAGAGTGCTGCCTAACGTCTTAAAATACATCGGCAACGTCCGATGTTCAAAGTCAGTCTGTTCATTTCCCCTAATTTGTTGATTTTGCTAAGGAGTTTGATCAAACGCCAACTGTAATTTTTACTTGCAACCTTGTGAAGATTATCTCATGAAGGAAGTACGCCTGAAACCAAGGTCTCACTTGTACGTTGGATCACTTCATCCCTAAAACAAATGGACAAATAGCCAAAGGTGGTTCAGGAAAAAAAACCATAGGTTCTGCGAGAAGAATGCTCAATTATTTCTGTCCCATTTTTGGATCATCTGTTATGCCCAAAAGTTCATGCATTCCATCTTTTGTATATTATTGTCTAAAAAACACGGGGTTGACTAAGACTATGTGGCGAATCCTTCCGATCAAGTCATATCAGAGTCGATTACGGTAGTGCCTCAAAAAGAATCAGACGACCTTGACAATTCAAATGCTAGGTCTCTTCTCATCTTATTTAGCTTTGCTACACACATGTCGAACGCTTAAATTAAGCCCAGTATGACTGGTTCAAGCTATTTAATTTAAATGGTTTTTGTCAGTAGAACTATGCTTATTGAGTAAGAAAACCAAAAACCCTGATTTTTGGCTGATTAGTGGTTACTTGCTGTCAAAAAACAAAAAAATAAATCGTTATTTTTTAAAGCAACACTATAAAAATGTAGCCACTGCTTTTTAAACATGTTCATTTGGTGCTCAAAGATTTCCCACGAATAGCAGCAGCCTCACTTTAAAGTTGAGAACTTTTAGTCATTATATTTAACAACGCTACTTTTCATGCAAGACGTTAGAGGTACTTAACGCCAATGATTGCAAAAAATCTCACTTTAGGCTGGCTGCTATAAAGGCTAGATAATTTTTAAAAAAGAGTATTATGCTACTGGCACATCCTAATTCCACTCTCTTGTAAGTGCGACCAAAATGCTGATTCTATCAAGGAAAGTCGACTGGAATAAAAGCATTTCATCTCACTTAAACAACTTTTATGTTTCGTGGTCAAAGGTTTATTACTCTTTCGGTATAAGACCACAATTTTAGAGGGTACCCACAGCATACATCTAAAAATGAATTCTTGAAGTGGCTCATGAACGCAGCCTGAATAAATTCCTAGCTAAAGTGAAATTGTTGGGTTTAGCATTCACGTTGACAGTCCAGAAACTGAAGCATTGATGGAAGATCCCTTACAGTTGTGCCTCTGCTATCTAGGTCATACAGTAGCTTTTTTCAAAATAGCATGTTACTAAGCAAATTTTGATGCTTACTGGCAAGTTAGCAGCAATAGTATTATGAAATTGGAAAAGTGTGGACAATTTTCGTGTTGTTATTTAGAATTTAATTTTATTATAGTGCAAATAAGCAATCCTAAATTTTAAAAGCATAGGCTTTATGATTAGAATTCGGAATATCTCATTATAATTTATCCGTTCAGGGTCCTAAGGCATCTTATTATTCAGGTAAGATAGTAATAATTTTACGGCTGGAAAACAAATATTTTTAAAACCAATTAACATATTAACTGCTAAACCTTTACTTAAACGTAAAAATATAAACTACTATCCATTTCTTCCTTTTTATGTCTCGCCATCAACGCTAGTATAGCACGAGTGCAATGGTTTCCTAGGCTACCACCTTTCCTTTAACACAACTCTGCATTTTGCACATGTAACCAGAAGTGCCGAAACATTTTTTTGGTTTATTTGTTACAATTCTAGATATTAATCATGTTTGGCCTAAAAGACCTTTAACAAAAAGTCATAAAAGCAAAATAAGGTCAAAAGCATGGTTGTAGAAAATTTATCAATAACGGAGCCTTTGCAAGCACACAGTCATAAGCTGCCAAGCTTGGGTAGTGCAAATTATAATATGTACCATAATTGTTTGTTTATATGCCTTTTTTACTTAAGCTATTGTAATCAGCCCATGTTCAGTCTCTTAAACCAGCGATGATGTATGTTTTGGCGCTAAGTACGACCAGCATTACCCTACATGCTAGTAGAACTCAGAAGAAGACATGTACAATTACCAACTATTAAAGAAGAATCTAGAATATGTCCATGAATGGTGCTGCGGATGAGTAAATTTGTCCAATAGGTAGACTACAGCTTCTCGTTACGAAATTGTATGCGATAAGGATTTTAACTCCGCCTCATTCTCTGAGACAAATATTCTTTCAGGAACCAAAAGGAAGAAGCACACATTTCTAAAAAATACGGTTTGCTTTTACTTGTCCTAAAATAAGAAATGCAAAAGTAACTAACTTGCCATTTGGCAAGACTCGTGTAATCGTTTACTGCCTAAGACTTACTTTAAAACGTCTTTAAGTTTTTAAGCACCTTTTTTGTCACGTGTCAAGGTGAACAAAAATGTTTGGCTAAAAGTGGATGAAATTTGTACTTATGGTCAGTGTTCTTAGTTTTGGGAACTGAAACTAGAAGTGGAAGGAGAAAAGAAGGAAAGTATCAAGCCACTATTACCTTTTCATTAGCTTTACTTGCACTCATAATATTTTATTTAAAAGCCAAAAAATAAGGTTTAGTGCGGAAAAGGCTTGTAAATTGACCATTGCTTCTTGAAAATTTTCTAAAGTATTTGATAAACTTTTTCCTGATTTTTGGTTGTCGTTACATAATTAGTCTTAAAAATGTTTTTATTTTAGCAAGCTTAAAGTTACGCGAATGCTTCTCGACCTCATGGAGTCCTATGCACGCAGCTTTTCTTTTGACTCTTTGATGCTATCTCTTACCTACTTTTATTAATGGGTCACATGGCGGTTTGACCTTAGCAGTGTATTTCGCTGTTAATATGGTTTCTTAATTAATTATTACCACCTAGATTTGCTTCTGCTTCAAACGATTCTGAGCAAAATCTATTACCCATATTTGTCGCACGATTAAAATAAGCTCTTAGAATAATATTTTTCCAATAGTAATCCCAATGTTGCTTAAAACAAGCTAGTTTATTTTGTTGGAGTTCTTAATTTTGCATGCATGAGATATAGAAGGAGCTTTTAGTGGTAAATTATCTAAGATATCCCGTAAATCTTGACTGGACAAGACTAGTTTCCCATCGTCAGCTGCTGGATGCATAGGTGGAAAGTACAGAGAGTAAGGCATTATCGCCTGCCAGTTAAATCTTGATTTCAAATCCACCAGCATTGAGTAAATTGCCAAAAATTTTAGTTGAAGTTTTAGTGCTGGTTCCACAAAAGAAGCCAACAATATCAACTCCTCCGCTCAGAATTAAGTTTCACTCGTTGGCATTACGAATTTTACAGCATAATTCACATAGATGATGGAAACAAAGTAAAGTTGGCTTATAAAATTTGAAGGCTGTATTATATGAAATGTACTTTTCAAATGTTAAAGTGAGTAAGTTTATGTGATGTTATGTACTTTTAGGTGACAAACCTAGCAAGTTTTTAACCATCATGACCATCCAAAGCCATCGAGATCCCAACATCAAAAAATTAATGTGAACAACCTTAGCAGCAGTCTTACGACTAAAGCTTCTTATTCTATGAGCTCAAGCTTCATTAGTTGGAGGGTTGAAACAAAATTGAGTCTTTCCTTTAATGCTAATGTTAGTTTAGTTTAAGCTGAAGTTTACCGCCTCCTCCATCGTCGGCCTTTGTCTTAACTGTTTGATTTTGGAAAAGAGAGTGTCTGCGCACCTTCTACATTACAAAATGGATAACAGACATTTTTTTAAATTTTGAGCTATCGATACCCCTTCTAATGATGTCAAGATTGACTAATTTCTTTGAATTAATGATGGTATTTTAAAAAAGCATAAATACTTTTAAAAGCTGCTACTTTAAGTGACATCCTCCTTCCTTTACGTCTCAGATTTAAACAATTACATTGATGAATCACTATCAACACTTTGTTTCAGTTTAGTGGTAGTTAATAAGTGGGTACAGTTTTGGATGCTTCGAATTCTATGCGATAGGGTTTAACAATGTAACATCTTTGAGGGCAGTTATGGATGTATAGCGCAATTCAAAGAACTCATTGTGGTACTTTGTTTGTTGGAACTATCGGTTTCGGTCAAGGTCACAGTGGTGGCCGTACTGCCCGAGCTGCGTAAGCTGGCCTCCGGGCCATGCCAGCAGCCTATTTCCCTCTGTCCGTTGAATATATATTCTAGCCTAGCATTCTGCCTTCTTTTGCCTTCGAGGGAGCCTCAGGACGCTACGCTCATCTTCCAAAGTTTGGCATTTGGAATTTCATAGTGTTATATGTACATGAAAATTCATTAAATTTCATAAGTCTTTGTCAGATTTTCGTTTAATTAGCAGCAACAAGTTAATAAAATCAACGCTTAGTAGCAGGGGTGGAATCCTATCAGAATCTTCCCTGATCAAACAACCTATAAAATTGTATAAAAGACAATATTCCAAAATTTTTTTACGGATCTTGCCATATTTATTCTATTTTGAATCTGTCACTTTAAGAAAGAGACTTGAATGCAAATTTTACTTGCCGTGGACTTGTAGTACTCGAACCAAACCACCATAGCAGAGAATGTATTACCAAAGCACAGAAGGGTTAGGAGGTTACTGGCATGAACCGGGGGTCATACTGCCAGTCGGAAGTAAAGTGGTGGAGACTCAAGTGCCCGAGCAGTTAAAACGCATAGCTAAGCGGCCTTTAGGTATTGCGGAACAATGCACAGCCTTAAGCAGCATGCAGCAAGAAAACGTCTGCAACGTAGTTTTCAAAATAATGCAATAAGTACGTTCAACGAAATCTTTGCCGCCATTGTTGGGTTAGAATACCTATGTGCAGCAATTTGAAATTTACCACGATTTCCGTGACCCTTCATGTGTGCGGTCAAAATAGGTCCAGTGACATTTCGATGGACAAATGAGTGTCTAGGCGTAAAGGGCTTTAAATTCACACTTATGGAAAAAGGACTTATGCAAAGAGTTGCGTTCCTACATTTGTGCCCAGATCAACCGCCTCCCACAACTTTGATTTAATCCTTATTTTTTGTCATAATGTTCTTCCTTTAAAAACAAAACAGCTCCCATGGCAAAGCTAGTACTTTGCTTTCATACCACAGTTGCGAAAAATGAGCATAAGCATAGTTCGTAGAAAAATGATACACAAAGTACTCTGAATGCTGGAATTATCTTCTGCTGTAATTTCCATTTAATTGGCTGATGATGTATATCACTCTGTTTAAAATGTGGGTTTCATCGTAAAAAATCATGCAACGCAAGAGCTAACAAAAAAATAACGCTCATAAGTTCCTATAAATTGTCATTCTTTAGTGCGTTTTGGAGAGGTGGAAGTGAATGAGTTTAAAGTAATAGTGCATAATAGCTTTGATTTAACTAATTTAAAATAATCTCGCAAATGCACCGTAACGACACTAAACAGAAAGACAGTTTACAAGAAGTAATGTAGATCTATACTATTAGCAAAACTAATCATATTACAGCAAAAACCTATTATTAAACTAGGTTTGTATCAAAATTACGTATTCTTATCGCAGCATAAAATTAACTTGATAAATTTTTCAAAGGTTTTCTGCTCAAGAACTCAATAAGCACTCGCTTGTTAACTATGACATTTTAACTAAATTTTATATGCTTTTCTCGATACCTGGCATTAAGCATTACACTAATATGGGCTAACAAATGCTGTGTTATCAAGTGCTGTAAGGCATAAGGAGTAGCTTTAATCTGTACCGTGCTCTTACATTTGAGAATCCAAGACAACAGGCTGCAAAAAAATGCAGCTACCGCAATTGGTACCTGTCATAGCAGACGTCGAGTCATAGCTGACTCACCAAAGACATAACTTCGCCTATCGAATTGTCTCTAATAGACCAGGGCACCCACTGCTCCGCTAATGATGTTGCTTCTGACTCAGCTCCGCTCCAACAACAATGCAGACCCTGACTGCTTCACATCTTTTAATGCCCGCACAATTGCTTGAGTGATTCTGGGAAAGTGATGACATTTCCCTGACTTTCTAGAATTTTCCCGTTAAGCTTTCATCATAAATAAGCTCATGATGAGGCAGTACTGTGAGGTTTGGCAAAAGAACGAAGAATGTAAGTAGCTAAATGTTCTTTACTACAATAATCGCTAACTGATTTACGGAATCCACTTAGCGTTTATTAGGGTCGAGTTAAAAACAATATTCACAATGCAGAAAAGGTCAGTAGTCGCAATTGAATCCAAAGGCAGTGGGGCCACACTCCTGAAATAATAACGCATTTTAGCTGTTAGTGGTGTTTTCTCAAAGAGTAAGAGCTCACTACCACACATGCACTTGATACAACTGGTAAGCAACAATCCTTTGCACTCTAAGGGGCTCCCTTCGAATACTTGCTACTTTAACGCACATAAGTAGGGAGGAAGAAACACTGACTTACACCAAATAATTGCATGCGTGAGGTATTGTTCACCAACACTACAGGTGTAGTAATCAATGTCGTTCACCTTTGTAACTGTTATTGTGTACCGCTCAAAGATTGCCATCCTTCTAGCCTCTATACAATGGTAAAATTTTCGCTCAGTGAATCAAAAGTCTGGGAAGGATAATTCAGTCAGACTTACCGACATTGAGGATTTGAGAATAATTGCTAATTGCATTGACAGTGCTATTGTAGATAAGCTGCATTTTGTCGCTGAAGTGGATGCTCACCTTAAAATGATCCAACAAGTTGGGTTCAACTCCCCAACAAAATACCATTGTCAGAGTAAATTACTTTGTTACAGATACAACACTAAGGTAACAGCTGCACTGCTCATGGGTGTGGAGGCACACACTTCTGAGTAAGGTTTCTCGGTTCAGTAAATAAGCGCAACAATACAGATGGGAAAACGCAACTAACAGGAACGTAGTTTGTGGCCTAATGCTGCGAGTTGCAGCAGACACAAGTACATTGTTTTGGCGGCATCGTGTCTCATAAGCTGCGGATGCGAATCACTAAATTGTGTGCCTTACTGCATTCTAAAGGCATAGATAAACAACCCGTCCCCATAGCCGTGCATGGAATTTGTCTACCTTTGCGCCTATGTAATTGACAAGGACGCAAGTGAAGGTAACAATTTTCTGTCCTGAGGCAGTGATCACGAGGGGCAAGGAGAACTGAGGTTGAAGCATTTCTGCGCAACAAGAAGACACAGCATAAAAGCACTCACACTCTGACTAAGATCGCATCGCGGACGTAAGTGTTAAACCTACTGTGGTCAATGTTGTCCCAAGTTTTGTTGTTGAAAAAATAAACCGTCACCGGCAATGGATTTTCTGTGCTCTTAAAGGTAGCCCACATCAGATCTGGAGACATTGTGCCCCACAACTTTATCTTCGTGCGGTTCTTTGAATCTGAACAAACAGAGCATTACACGTTTGCAGAAGTAAATGCAAAACGCTAGGCACAGATCCCGTGCTAATTTTAATATCTCACCGAAAGTGTAGGAGCAATGAAGGTGTTTGGTGGAGCATTTGCTTTCATTGAATGTAGCTGAATCTGAATCTGTGACAACAGTCTGCGAAGAATCGGAGACAGTAGAAGGAAAGCAGGCAACCATTAAGGCCAAAAAGTATAGCAACTAACGTCGTATATTCCGGGTAACCACGTGTTCAATTCGAAATCCTCATTTTCCATTCTGCTCACAGTCCAATCATCATCTGTTAACACACAAAAGGGGAAACGGTATCTCATTGATTGGGTAGGTGGAAGTAATTCATGCACTTAGTGTCCTCTCGAAAATCCGGCGCTCAGCTTTTGCTGGCAAGCCAAGTTTGCACTCCACTTGGATTGCGCGTATTATTTTGAATTTTCTGAATTCTTAGCAAATGCTATACTAAGCTGTCTAAATTTGTTGCTCACTAGGATTGGCAACGCTCAGTTGAAATCAAGCGCTTAAAACGGTACTTGGTCAATAAATCCTCCTAAAACTCTATGGCGATTTGAGTTAAGTTGTCTTAAAACCACGCCAACAGAGAAATGGGCCCCTAACCTGATTTTACTTTGAACACACCTGAGCATGGTTTTGTGACGAGCCCAATGGCTGGGAGTCGGTTAATGAAGTACCTTAATAGTAGTCCCACGTTCACTTGTTTCGATATTAAAATTAGCATAATTACTTGACTTCCATTTTCCGGTTAAAAGTAGTGGAAGATGACGCACCCTTATCGGGATAGAAACTGAGGAGGAAGACTGCCACGATCGGCCCAAGAATGCTGGCCAGGCTACTAAGGGCAAAGGAAACACGAGATGCTCCATTAACAGGCAACTATCGAACGCAATGCAACACTCACCTCTGCATCCCTTTGACCTTGTTGAGCTGTGGCGTGAGAAGTGTTCCCTTCACCTTTTACATCGTATGCATATGGCTTTCCTCGCCTCCGATTGGTTCTTCAACCTCCAGTGATCGACCAATGGGCGGCACGACACTAAGGCAGTCTACACTACTAAAACTGGTGCATTTGATGGTAAATTGATTGGAACCATTTGCAGATTACAACACGAAAAAATCAACCAGGAAATAAAATTAAAGCAGAAACAAACATGGGATCTCAAATTTAAATAAATGCTTAAAGTCGGTTGGCTATTTGTTACCTATTAGGACTTGCGAGCCTACGTTGATTATGCAGGTGCATTTAGCTAAAGGAATGTTTTTAAAGTTTGATTTTGAAGTGCAGAGAAAGTCTCTTAAGTTATAGCTTTTCAAGTAGTCACTTTTAAAGCACCACCTGGAGGCACATGTTTCCTTATGCTAGTAATCTCTTGCATCGTGCTACAAATATGCTAAACCTTAATTATTATTTTTGTTTCTTTGCGGCATATTGAGTCTGTTTTAAAGTGGAAAAGCTGAAATGTCTGGCCAAAGCAGAATCCAAGAGACCTAGGTGTATTCATGAGTCCCTCTCATCAATCCGAAACAAAAACCCGTGGGGGCTGAAAATGCAGCATAGTTTTATGTATAGTTGCACGAAACGATAAGCTAAATGGACGTGGTGATAGGAAGCTTCAAACATCGGATTGTGTTTAATAAAAGAGACCTCAGAAAACACATTAAAGCTATTGAAAACGCTAGACTTTGATTAGCGACATGTTTAACGGCTTTGAAAAGCAACGCTTTGCATGAAAACCAAATTTATAATAATGTACATTTCCTCTTCTTGAAATGTCTCAGTGTGTTTTAAGTGACAACGCGCCACTTTTTTAAAGGATTCCGAGCACCTTTAATCTAGAAAGCACCCTTCAAATAAGCCACATACCATTGTGTAAGGCGTTCACTACCAAAGTGGGGTTTAAAAAATCTCGGGACAGTTTTGATGTTTATTAAATCGTTGCACCACATTGCATGACCTCGTCGCGAATAGCGCTGCGCTGACTACTACCTTGACCCTTATCGGCATATCAAATAAGTAGGCGGTTTCCTGATTTTTGGGCCGTCATTGTACTTTGTTTGGTTATTCTACTTCCAGTTGGAAAAGAGTAATGTGAAAGGTTAGGAGATAAGTGGATACATCAAATCACATTGGCGTACTGTAAAAGAAGTTGGTATCCTGACATACTCAGAAGGCGCATGTTAAAGCAAAATAAAAGTGCCTTAATCATAAAATTTGCAATCTTTTCATTTAATATGGCAATTTTTAAGATTTTAGTCAAAATATTCGGTTAGCATCAAAATTTGCGATTCTTAAACTTCGAAAATGCGAACAGGTTTTACAATTTCTTAGCCATTCTAACATCGCCACAAAGGAAAATTGCCTAAAAATTTTGCATTATTTCTTTTACTTTGTTTTAAACTACTAAGCTAGCAAGTCGGCAATGTTCCAAAAAGTAGCGACAAATTATTTATGCTTGAAAGTGCAAATCAACTGTCAAACATTTTGAGAGAGGTCACAGTACGCTCAAGCACTTGCAAAAACCTTACAAACAAATTTTAATGGTACGCCTTTCCTCAAACCATTGTGCACACATAACATCTCTGTAATAATTTGTTTGTTTGACTGCTAGTCCCGGTTACGGTTACTCAGGCGGCTACATTGTCTTAGGCGGGTGGGTTGGCCTCCAAACTAGGCCAACAGCTCCGAACCCTCTGCTTGCTAAATATATATATATATTGCCCTAATATTATGCTTTTTTGTCTTCAATGAAGTCTCGGGACGATACATTGGTGGCACCGGAAAGTGGACCCTACTTTATGGGATATCTATCCCGGCCTATACCGATTGTGACAAACTGGAGGGGTGAGAAAAAGGTGCATGTGCTCCGGATGGGAGAATCTCTGGCAACCCATGACAAAAGGGCTGAGAATGACGTCCGCATTCGGCATCTACCCCATCCCCGTGTTCTACAAGAAAGCTGTCAACATCAGAAGCGACACTAGCTGTGGACCACCTGGGAAGGTTTTTATTCCGAAGATTCTTTTAGTATACCTGCTAAAGGAAACCAATGAGCTAACGTCTCCCTACGGACATAACGATGGTCAGCAGAAACTTTTACTCCGAACTTAGTTTCCAAGCTGGGCAAGACTCCAAGACCAGTCGAACCACCAAGAGAGATCAGTGACGGGGTCAAACATCGCCTCAGTCTGCGTCGAATTTCGATGACTGTCACGGTTAGCTTGTGGGTGCTTCTTTCAGCACTGATTACGTTGTGATGCCTGGCAGGTAGAATTCACCAAGGGGATCTTCGGGTCGACACTCAAAAGAAGAGAGAGGCTATGTAATACTTTGTTTGCTTGCCGGTTTCAGTTACGGTCACTTGGGTGGCCAGATTGCCCTAGCCGAGTGGGCTGGATTTCGGGCCATTTTAACGGCCCCGTCTCCTCTGCCCTAATATTATGGCTACTTTTGCCGTCAAGGCAGTCTCATAACGATGCAATCGCAATGTTTGCAAGTTTCGAGGGTTTTTTGAAAATGCTCTTTTTTAAAAAACGCCCCGCTTTCTATATTTAAAAACAGTTCAATGAACTTCTCAAAACCCAAACGTTTGTCAGTATGATATACTTTGCCCTATAAACTGAGATTTTGATTAAAACAGAGGCTTTCAACTTGTTTACACCATCAACGACTTATAATAAAACAGTGGTCAAAGTTAGCCATCCTGGCCAGGCTTTCAGAATGATGTGATGGCAGAACTTATGCAGAGCTGATTAACCGCAACATCATTTAAAACCATCTTTAGGATAGGTGGAAGCAGAATTGGCAAATTCAGCTGTATTACTTCTGGTAGGGTTTTTCGTAGCGCCAACTAAATAATTACTCTCAGTTTTTGTGAGGAACCAAATTCTTTAGCAAAATGTTGCATTGCACTATCCATTTGATTGCATACTGTCTCTGCTGCCAAAATTTCTGCAACCCATAAATTAACGTATTGACATTACTGCAATTTGATTTGGTCTAGCGTTCTAAATTTAAAAAGCACTCAAAATTATCCACACAGGACCATGTTTAAAGCCAAATTGTAGAAGCAAGATGATATTCTGTATGAGCTCGTATTCAATTACATGTTGTAGAAAAGCTGAATCGCGCAGAAGGCATACAAATTTTCACTCAGCCTCTCCAATCATTCTTTGCGAGCAGGGCTTCTTAAGTACCTTTGTCTAAGTTGTAATAATTAAATTGATACGATGCTTTTGGCATTTTACTTGCATTTATATTCAAATGTATAAATAAGGTGCTGATAGAATACAAGCTAAATGCCTTCGTCATCCAACAGAACCCGCATTTTTCTAAGTCTCAAGCGAAATTCTCAAAATGAACCTTCACTGCGACTGAAGGGTATGGCAAATGGGACCACGCCACCCATCCCACAACCTTGTGGCAAAATCGTATGATCATACCCTTAATGGCGTCATAGAAACAAGGTTATGCAGTAAGATGCAATTGCTTTGTTTTTGTGAAGAAATACTTGGGATGATTGCGCATTTTATAGTGCAAAATGTTGTCAAGTTTGATTTGATTCCAAGGCTAAAATATGTTTTCTACGGACTTCGGGGAACAATTGTTAAAGATTAAATAGGACTGTCGTAACTCAACGGTCTAGAGGCATCCTGTAAAATAGAAAAATGGCCTTTTTGTTTCCATTTCCTTTTATCCAATCAATGCCGCATTCCCTGGATAATGATCTGGGACTTTAAGTCACTAATATGCAAGAAGACTAAATGATAGACAATAATCTTAAGATCGAGGACCAAGCAGGCATTTAAGGATACTCATTATTAATCGATGTGGGTCATGATAGCAAAAAAGGTAGTTCCGAAAGTACTTATCTGATCAAAATTTACGTAATTAATTGCATTTTACTAAACCCTTTTTGATCTTGAAAAATGGTCAGCTTACAAACCCTGTGCCCATCAGGTTGTTAAAATTTTGCCGGAAATTTCAGAAGCTCACCACATTCTTTTTTAAAAATCATTTTAATTGCGAAATATGCTTTATTCCGAAAGGCATGGATACCGGAGTAATTGGGTAAGCTGACTTCGTCAGTACTGCTTATCCCCTTAGCCATTTGAGTAAATTAATCCTTAATAACCTCCCAAATATAAACAAAGCTCAAGTGAGGTGTGGTTGACTAGCTTGAGCACTTATTTAGGTGTGGCCTTTTACTGATCCACAGGTAAAAAACCGTATTGGGTCATCATTGCTATTAGGCTGCCACAGTAACAGTGAAAACATGCCCCTTAACAATGTTAGATTAACAGACATCTCACAGTGCTAATGCACAGTAAAAATAAATTGACAAAGCCTACTGTGTTCGTAAAGTATTGGTCAGTAACCCATTTTCATGCATTAATACACATACCTTTTTTGATGATCTCTACAATCAGACTTGCGACTCTATCTCACACACAGGTGTCCCAAACTTCACTCATCTTAGCAAAACCTCTACAATTCTTGTTGCTTATGGTTCCTTTTGAAAGTGTACTTAATGCATGAGGAGTGTCTTATGCTTCGCATTGAGAAACTGTTTGCAAAAGAAGCTCAAGCTGCAGCTTTTGGTAAACCATTTGAAAATTCACCTTGGCATTGCAGTCATGCAAGCTACATCCTAATGATTTTTCATACTGCCTCCAAGCAACTCTTAAAAATTCAACTGACTATAAAACTATCAGCCCGGAAGGGATGTCTTTTCTTTAAAAAGACAAACTTGAGTAAAGTGATGAGCGCGTGCTTGTACTTGAAAGAATTCTAAGGTGCATAGCAGATTTAATATAATCCAGCGTTTGAAAAAAGTCCTAATCGGTTATACTAAAAATTGACAACTGTAAGTGCCACATTTACTCAATCTTATTCCTATCCATTTTACTAGCCCATCGAGGTGGACTCCGAAGTTTAACTATTTGTACTTCATTCTTCGTTTGATTAGAAAATTTTGCAACAAATCATTTCCTACTTTCTCTTTTTTGGTTACTATTAGAATAGAACAGATGTCATTTTATCGCGCTGACGGTGACTAGATATTTTTGCCAGTGCACCGATGACATAATGGACATGACTGACTTATAACAAACAACACAAACCTAAACAAACCAACAAAATTAATTACGAATTGAATGCGATCTTATTTGGTAAGCTTTATGAGAAGTGACAGAATGATGTGGCTAATAGTATGATAATGATCTAGCGTCATTTTGGCCCTTAGTTTAAATACCTATCAAGAGATAAAGCTGAAAACGCTCAAAAGTCGTTACGTATCGCCATAGAAGGAGGTCCAACTCAGTAAAGCGACTCCAGTTGATAATAAACCTGATGTATTACCCAATGCAGCATTGCTCCTTATGGATGCTATGCATTAGATGATATCAAGTGTGCACCTTTACTCTTTGACAACTTCTTTTGAGGCAAACTGCAAAGACCAAGCAAAACCAAATCAAACATATCAGATGTCTGACATTTCACAACTGATTTATTGTGTTCATGCTCAAAATATAAAGTGTGTGTGTCTTTCACAACCATGATCACAGTACATTCGGCTTTTCCACTCCAACAGGTCACGTCAAGTTGACACAAACAGCGGCGACTGAAGCAAGGAAATACGTTAGAGGCGGAGTCACTTCCCGACAATAATTACTTACCCACCAACACAAATGTGCCCAGAATGTTAGTGTGAGTGGCTGATCCCAAAAATTGGCTTATGATCTCCTCCATGGGCAGCAGGGAGAGGAAGTCGTTTACGACGTCGGGTTTAGCTGTCAAAGAAGCCAGGCATTATCTTCACCATGACAAGTTACACAAGAAGTCAAGACTGATTATCGTGACAACTTACGAATCGGAGGCGATTGGCCTAAAAGGTATAAAGCGAACAAATAACTGCTTTGACGTCTCTATCTAAGCAAGGAGCATCCTATATGTAAGAAAATGCATACCCCAAACAATGGTATGGGTTTGATGCTGGCCATTGTACTCAAAGCAGTAATAGTCGACTTCTTCCTTCTTTTTCACCGTTAACGCAACTATGGTGTGCATCATTAAAACGTTCTTTTCTACGAATAACAAAGGCGATTCAGCATTAATGACTGGCATTTTGCCTCCAAAATCTGGCCATTTCTGTCACTTACGCAGATTTAGTATATGAGAGTAATTTTTGAGATAGTCGTATTCCATCTCCTTATATATAGGCTCGTTTGAAGCCGAGTAGGTGAGTGTGAACTAAAGGAGGATTTAGAAGAGGTTGGACAAATTCCTGTTTCGTAAAAATGAGAAAAAGTAGAAGAGAAGGCATACGTTTGGAAGGGACACGGCACTGATATGAAGAATGTATACGTAGAAAGTCACAATGTCCGTATCTTTAGCATAAGTGACAAGAGGTAGGGAGTATTGATGCTGAAATGTGTCTGGACGTTAAGGAAGAATAGAGCCTCAAAGCGCATACTCACGGTCATCCATTTCGGGCCAATAGTGATCAGTGTAGAAGAGGATAGTGATTGGAATAGATTTGTCACCGAAAAACGTGACTCGCTTGAGTCCGTAATTCATGGTACCGGTGAGCCTTGCAACATTTCGATGCGGCATTTCTGGTTACAAGAAGAGAGACAAGGGTTTAAATATCGCAATAATTTTGATGAGTAATGCTGAGAACCTACCTTCCTCAATGCTGCAGTTAAAGAGTGGTGTTGAACAATCTCTACCCTTTATCATTATATTATGCATCCCAGAAACAATACGCTAAATTATGAGACATAATAAATGCAGAATATCTCACATTATACACCCCTGGGAGGACGGTTTTATAATTAAATGCAGATCCGAGTTTTCCGTACACTACGCGACCATCATTAGGAAACATTGGAGGCTCTTCAGCGCCTAGGGGCGAAGTAAATATGTGGAACAAATCATAAAAACATTGCACAGTAAAAATATTCCAAGTTGAGTACAAACCTGTAAAAAGTCGAAGGAGGGCGAGAGGGAGGAGGAGGTGAATCGGAGTAACCAGCATGATTTGTGAGATCGAGATATGACAAGCATTTCCCATTTATATGCATTAACCGTGCGCACGACCCTGTGGCCTTGATAAATGGCGTGTTAAGCACGTGAGGCTCGTTAAAGCTTGTCTAGCCTTCTATCACAAAATCACTCCATTTCTATCTAATGGGTATAATAATTATTGTAAAGATTGCCAGTTCACGCCTTTTAATTTAAAATCTAAGTAAACCGTGAATAATCAGTTAAGCTACATATCAAGCAGTAGTATAAAACATTGCAAATAGAAATAAATTTTAAATGAAATTGCAGTGCGGGAAAATCTTTAAAATATGATGTTAGGTAGGAATGAGAAGTCTGACATTAGTAGAACTTGAAGTTTAACCATATCATTAGGTAGAGCTGCGATACTTCGGCCACTTTCACCACTCTCTGAGAATGAAATATTTAGCAGAACTCCTTTTTATATTGCATTACTCTCTGTCACGCGGAAAGCAACAAAAGATACAGCAAATGCAGTAACATGAGGCTAGATCCCAATAGCTGAAATATACATGGATGGTGGTAAGAAAAGGTTGGAAATTGCAACCACCATAACTTCCGCAAAGAATCGACGTGTAATTGTCTACTCAAACAGTATAGGTAATGCAGTGCGCCAAGCATTATACTGTAGTGATGTTTCGTTGGTTAATTTTAGCGATTTGTACCACGCTTCTTGATGCGACTTCACAGCTCTTTCGTGTGTCAGTAATCTACGCTAATTCATATCACTTGGTAATGCTACGGCGACTGGAAGCTATGCATTCGTGACGATATGTACGTTATGCTTTATGAGTCACGATATGCTTAAGTACGCACACACAGAAGACTTGACAAACTAGAAGCATTCTAATATGAGTCCCGTAGGAAAAACTAACGAACGCCTAGGCAACAAATGCTATGAAGTAAGAATTAAATTCAAACATTTATCTGCAAAGCAAAGTTGATTTTTAAATGCCTACTTAAGACAAGATGTAGAAAAGCTAAAGACTTTAAGCAAACTAATTTATTCGTTTCTAAAACTGCACTAGATTTAACACGATAGTTGCTATAATCGTTTAGAGCGCAACTATGGGCAATCGCCTAACATTAACACATTGCAATGCAAAGCCCATTTCCTACTCTGCTTGGTCCCAATGCAGCGCTTGGTGTCCCTTTAAAGACCATAGATGATAAGTAATTATTGACGGTTTGAAGGGCTGGGGAACAATTGAAATGGTCAGCAGCTCATTTCGTTAAGCACAAGTTCGCACGTAGAACCTAAAGTATCCAAATGAATAAAACGGAGATTTAACCAAACAACCAAAGTACTGCAAAACTCCCCTCGTCTTTTAACCATTCAATTGGTCATTTTCCGCGCCGGTCTTCACAACGTAGTAGTAAGTGTTGAAAGAAATCATCCATAAAACAACCGCATCAGTCATTTAATTTCTATGCGACTGAGAAGGCATTTGACTGCAACGTCACCAATCTCTCGATGTCCTGTTTAGCATCTATGTTGATGGAAGGATAATGTGCTGCCCATCTCGTCTGTCCATCGTTAGTTCTAAGAGCACCAGCCTCCAGGTAGGCTCATTCAACGAATGATGCAACTAAATTTGTTACGTCAGTGCAGTACAACCATTCATTTACTGGAACTCTATGTTAGCCGGTGGAGAGGTGGAGACAGGTGTCACGTGTTATCTTGATGGACAACTTCATGCAGGCAACATAGACAGCTCCGCAACGAACTTATCCAGATGGTTCAGGATTAGTGACGCTTCAGCTGTTAGCAGCAACCCTGCAGCATATGTGCCAGAACTAGTTGTCGAAGGTGGGTGTCATTCACAATCCTTCTGTTATGGCCCATCACCAACACTGTCATCAGCCCCACACGTGTTTCCCATGTCACCTCATGGTTTAGCATTCAGTGATGGAAATTAGGATTGTTGTCCTTTGCGATCAGGTTTGCTCATCACTGCGACCGATGTAGTCGCCGTGTATTCTCTAAAGTCGAAGGAAGTTATGATACTGAGGCAGGAAATGTATTGGCAACGTAGTGAAGGACTGTGAGACTACCTATATGGCTAAAAGTCATGCTGTCCAGCTGTAATACCACCGACTAACTTTAATTGAGAGTCTAAGATACCAGGGTGCAAAAAAATGCGGCTACCGCAATTGGTACCTGTCATTGGCAGACGTCGAGTCATAGCTGACTCACCAAAGACATAACTTCGCCTATCGAATTGTCTCTAATAGACCAGGGCACCCACTGCTCCGCTAATGATGTTGCTTCTGACTCAGCTCCGCTCCAACAACAATGCAGACCCTGACTGCTTCACATCTTTTAATAGCCGCACAATTGCTTGAGTGATTCTGGGAAAGTGATGACATTTCCCTGACTTTCTAGAATTTTCCCGTTAAGCTTTCATCATAAATAAGCTCATGATGAGGCAGTACTGTGAGATTTAGCAGAAGAGTGAAGAATGTAAGTAAATAAATGCTTTTACTACAATAATCGCTAACTGATTTACGGAATCCACTTAGCGTTTATTAGGGTCGAGTTAAAAACAATATTCACAATGCAGAAAAGGTCAGTAGTCGCAATTGAATCCAAAGGCAGTGGGGCCACACTCCTGAAATAATAACGCATTTCAGCTGTTAGTGGTGTTTTCTCAAAGAGTAAGAGCTCACTACCACACATGCGCTTGATACAACTGGTAAGCAACAATCATTTGCACTCTAGGGGGCTCCCTTCGAATACTTGCTACTTTAACGCACATAAGTAGGAAAGAAGGAAAAACACTGACTTACACCAAATAATTGCATGCGTGAGGTATTGTTCACCAACACTACAGGTGTAGTAATCAATGTCGTTCACCTTTGTAACTGTTATTGTGTGCCGCTCAAAGATTGCCATCCTTCTAGCCTCTATACAATGGTAAAGTTTTCGCTCAGTGAATCAAAAGTTCTGGAAAGGATAATTCAGTCAGACTTACCGACATTGAGGATTTGAGAATAATTGCTGATTGCATTGACAGTGCTATTGTAGATAAGCTGCATTTTTTCGCTGAAGTGGATGCTCACCTTAAAATGATCCGACAAGTTGGGTTCAACTCCCCAACAAAATACCATTGTCAGAGTAAATTACTTTGTTACAGATACAACACTAAGGTAACAGCTGCACTGCTCATGGGTGTTGAGGCACACACTTCTGAGTAAGGTGTCTCGGTTCAGCGAATAAACGCGACAATACAGATGGGAAAACGCAACTAACAGGAACGTAGTTTGTGGCCTAATGCTGCGAGTTGTAGCAGGCACGAGTACATTGGTTTGGCGGCATCGTGTCTCATAAGCTGCAGATGCGAATCACTAAATTGTGTGCCTTACTGCATTCTAAAGGCATAGATAAACAATCCATCCCCATAGCCGTGCATGAAATTTGTCTACCTTTGCGCCTATGTAATTGACAAGGACGCAAGTGAAGGTAACGATTTTCTGTCCTGAGGCAGTGATCACGAGGGGCAAGGAGAACTGAGGTTGAAGCATTTCTGCGCAACAAGAAGACACAGCATAAAAGCACTCACACTCTGACTAAGATCGCATCGCGGACGTAAGTGTTAAACCTACTGTGGTCAATGTTGTCCCAAGTTTTGTTGTTGAAAAAATAAACCGTCACCGGCAATGGATTTTCTGTGCTCTTAAAGGTAGCCCACATCAGATCTGGAGACATTGTGCCCCACAACTTTATCTTCGTGCGGTTCTTTGAATCTGAACAAACAGAGCATTACACGTTTGCAGAAGTAAATGCAAAACGCTAGGCACAGATCCCGTGCTAATTTTAATATCTCACCGAAAGTGTAGGAGCAATGAAGGTGTTTGGTGGAGCATTTGCTTTCATTGAATGTAGCTGAATCTGAATCTGTGACAACAGTCTGCGAAGAATCGGAGACAGTAGAAGGAAAGCAGGCAACCATTAAGGCCAAAAAGTATAGCAACTAACGTCGTATATTCCGGGTAACCACGTGTTCAATTCGAAATCCTCATTTTCCATTCTGCTCACAGTCCAATCATCATCTGTTAGCACACAAAAGGGGAAACGGTATCTCATTGATTGGGTGGGTGGAAGTAATTCATGCACTTAGTGTCCTCTCGAAAATCCGGCTCTCAGCTTTTGCTGGCAAGCCAAGTTTGCACTCCACTTGGATTGCGCGTATTATTTTGAATTTTCTGAATTCTTAGCAAATGCTATACTAAGCTGTCAAAATTTGTTGCTCACTAGGATTGCCAACGCTCAGTTGAAATCAAGCGCTTAAAATGGTACTTGGTCAATAAGTCCTCCTGAAACTCTATGGCGATTTGAGTTAAGTTGTCTTAAAATCGCGTCAACAGAGAAATGGGTCCCTAAACTGATCTTACTTTGAACACACCTGAGCATGGTTTTGTGACGAGCCCCAATGGCTGGGAGTCGGTTAATGAAATAACGTAATAGTAATCACATGTTCACTTGTTTCTATATTAAAATTAGCATAATTACTTGACTTCCATTTTCCGGTTAAAAGTAGTGGAAGATGACGCACCCTTATCGGGATAGAAACTGAGGAGGAAGACTGCCACGATGGGCCCAAGAATGCTGGCCAAACTACTAAAGGCAAAGGAAACACGAGATGCTCCATTAACAGGCAACTATCGAACGCAATGCAACACTCACCTCTGCATCCCTTTGACCTTGTTGAGCTGTGGAGTGAGAAGTGTTCCCTTCACCTTTTACATCGTATGCATATGGCTTTCCTCGCCTCCGATTGGTTCTTCAACCTCCAGTGATCGACCAATGGGCGGCACGACACTAAGGCAGTCTACACTACTAAAACTGGTGCATTTGATGGTAAGTTGATTGGAACCATTTGCAGATTACAACACGAAATATTGAACGATAAACCCGATGTAGGTGTTGGCCATCGTTTAACCCATTAAGTCTTGCGAGTCTATGTGGACTTTGCAATTGTTCCCAGATTTTTGAACTAAAGTGGTGTTAGTGTAAATTAAAGAAAGCTGAACAGAGTGATTGTTTTGAAATTATGTTTTTGCGTGTAGTCACATTTTATAATACTCCTCTTAAAGATATATAGATCTTTATACTAACGTTCACTTCACCATGCTATAGGTCAGTCAAAATTTTATTTGTCATTTTTTGCTTCTTTTCGGTTCATAGAATCTGTTTTAAAGTCAACAGGTTGGAAGGTTTAGCATAAATAATCTCTGGAGAGACTAGGTGAAGCCACGATTTCCTGTCGTCGCGCTGAAATAAAACCCGTGGGACCAAAAACGTTACATAGTTTAATGCATAGCTGGACAAGACAACATGTCATCTGAGTATGATCATAGCAATTTGAGTGTTAGGCTACGCTTTCTAAAGGTGAACTTCAAAGATTTCTGGAATGCATTTCGCGCATTAAGATTTGATCGGCAGCCATTTAAATAGCTTTGAAATGCAACACCTTGTGTAAAAGTTATATCTAAACTACTGGTAATTTGCATGTACTTTAGAAACTATACAATAGTAGAAGTATTACATAAGGCCATTGAAACCATATTTTAAAGAAGCCAAAATTGTTTCCTTTTTCTTGAAGTGTTTTTAGCTACTGGCTTTTCGGTGTTTCAAATGGTATTGCACTTTTAACTATTTCGGTGTCGTTATGAAGAACGCTACTTTAAAGCGCAATTTAAAATACTTTGGGACGATTTTGACGCTGATTGAAACGTGGTACCATATTGTGGGGTCTTGTTGCAAATGGCGTGATGCCAGCTACTGCCTTGACCCTTTTTAGCTTACGATTCCTTAATATATGAGTCCCTTTGGCACTTAGGCTGGTGGTTCAACCTCTAATTGAGAATCAGCGATGTAAAAGGTCTATATATGAAGGAAATTGGTCAGTTTACATCGCCTTTTGCAAAAGAAACCTGTATTATTAGCATTAAGTTACGCTGAGTTATTGTATCACATGAGGAACATTTACTCAAAAGGTTATGCTATTGATAAAATACAAACGACTCATCTGCGGAATTTGTAAGTACTTACTGAATTGTGACATATTTTAAAGGTTGTTTTAAGTGCAACATGCCAACAGCGGAAATAGCTATTCTTCAGCTTCGAAAATCCGTACATTATCTGCACTATCCTTAGTTCAGCTGACATCATCGTTAAACGAAGTGGACTTAAAAGTTTGTACAGCAATGAACGACATTTAAGTTGGTTCAGATTGCAGCAATTAATCTCGTAGATAATTAAAAATAGCTCTTTTTGTCCATCTACTATGTGTAGCCCGTGAGTAGATGATAATATTTTGGTCAACTGCTAATATGAACAGGATAGAGATTCATCTACACCTGGTAACAAGTATTTCATGTTTGAAACGCAAATCGACCAACAAATATTTGGAGAGATGTCACAGCATGCTCAAATACTTGCCAAAAGACAATTGGAGCAGAAATGCCGATCGCTAGATACCTTACAAACAAGTCCCAATGGTTCCTCCAATAGTTGTAGAGACATGGCATTTTAATGTTTGTAAGATTCGTAGTTCCTTTCAAAATGCTCCTGTTTAAATAATCATCTCGCATTTTGTGCTTAAATCCATTTTATCTAGCTGATTTAACACAAATTTTGCATACCTTCAAGTCTACCAATTCGACATTACTTTGCCCTGGAAACTAATGTTTGGAATGGAACAAAGGCTTTAGACTTCCCAAATAGGCTCTACCCTAAGTACATCCCACTACTTAATTTTGGCAGTGATTGAAATGGAAACAATGACAATTTGCTATATATTCAGCAACCATATATTTTAGAAAGGAGATGGCAACGAGTGCGAAACTAACGTTTAGCAAGATATCAGACGCACAAAAATTTTACAAATCTATTTATAAGCTAAACACTTTCTTATTATGAGCTACTTTTGTTTTTTTCGACTTTTTAAGTAGAGATGAACTGAAAACGCTCCAGTTGATAGTAAACCTGGTGTATTACCCAATGCAGCATTGCTCTTTATGGATGCTACTCACTCGATGATATCAAGTGTGCATCTTTACTCTTTGACAACTTCTTTTAAGGCAAACTGCAAAGACCAAGCAAAACCAAATCAAACATATCAGATGTCTGACATTTCACAACTGGTTTATTGTGTTCATGCTCAAAATATAAAGTGTGTGTGTCTTTCACAACCATGATCACAGTACATTCGGCTTTTCCACTCCAACAGGTCACGTCAAGTTGACACAAACAGCGGCGACTGAAGCAAGGAAATACGTTAGAGGCGGAGTCACTTCCCGACAATAATTACTTACCCACCAACACAAATGTGCCCAGAATGTTAGTGTGAGTGGCTGATCCCAAAAATTGGCTTATGATCTCCTCCATGGGCAGCAGGGAGAGGAAGTCGTTTACGACGTCGGGTTTAGCTGTCAAAGAAGCCAGGCATTATCTTCACCATGACAAGTTACACAAGAAGTCAAGACTGATTATCGTGACAACTTACGAATCGGAGGCGATTGGCCTAAAAGGTATAAAGCGAACAAATAACTGCTTTGACGTCTCTATCTAAGCAAGGAGCATCCTATATGTAAGAAAATGCATACCCCAAACAATGGTATGGGTTTGATGCTGGCCATTGTACTCAAAGCAGTAATAGTCGACTTCTTCCTTCTTTTTCACCGTTAACGCAACTATGGTGTGCATCATTAAAACGTTCTTTTCTACGAATAACAAAGGCGATTCAGCATTAATGACTGGCATTTTGCCTCCAAAATCTGGCCATTTCTGTCACTTACGCAGATTTAGTATATGAGAGTAATTTTTGAGATAGTCGTATTCCATCTCCTTATATATAGGCTCGTTTGAAGCCGAGTAGGTGAGTGTGAACTAAAGGAGGATTTAGAAGAGGTTAGACAAATTCCTGTTTCGTAAAAATGAGAAAAAGTAGAAGAGAAGGCATACGTTTGGAAGAGACACGGCACTGATATGAAGAATGTATACGTAGAAAGTCACAATGTCCGTATCTTTGGCATAAGTGACAAGAGGTAGGGAGTATTGATGCTGAAATGTGTCTGGACGTTAAGGAAGAATAGAGCCTCAAAGCGCATACTCACGGTCATCCATTTCGGGCCAATAGTGATCAGTGTAGAAGAGGATAGTGATTGGAATAGCATTGTCACCGAAAAACGTGACTCGCTTGAGTCCGTAATTCATGGTACCGGTGAGCGTTGCAACACTTCGATGCGGCAATTCTGGTTACAATGCAAGAAGTGAAGGAATTAATTTGAATTTCGTGGGAAATCTTTAATGCTTATCAATAAAAAGCATACCTTCTTTTAAAGTGCAATTAAAGAGCGGAGTGGAGCAATCCCCTTTTGCAATCTCTACACTGTGCATTCCAGAAACAACACGCTAAGTTATGCGATAGTACAAGCACAAAAATCTTACATTGTATTGCCCTGGGAGAACAGTTTTATAATCGAACATTGATCCAAGTTTTCCGTACACCACACGACCATCATCGGGAAACATTGGTGGCTCTTCAGCACCTAAGGAATAAGGGAACTATTTTAAACGCGGAATTAAATGAAAGTAAGCGCAAAATACTGCATTTTCTAAACACTTACTCACACAGAGCCGAAAGAGAGCAAGACAGAAGAGAAGGTGATAAAGAGGTGCCGTCATGTTTGTTGAGGATGAAGTGTGATAAGCATTCCATTTTATATGAGTTATCTGCACACAAAACACTGTGACCTTGATAAATGGCGTGTTGGGCGGGTGAGGTGAACTTTACATGACCTTTTCAGATAACCACGCCTTGCCTGTCTAGTAGGCAGAACTATTATAAAGAGTGCTGCTTCGCCTCATTTGTGTAGATCTTCCAAGTGAGCCTTGAAACTTGGGATGCATATCAAGCAGTGATTTAAAATTAGTGTCAGTGGTAATAAGTTTTAAGTAACAATCAATGCCGTAGGAATTAAGGCAATAAAGTTTCGGGGGAAGAAAATTAAAATCAAGTGAAGGCCTTTATAAAGAAACGGATAATAGGGTTTACTCAACTTTAGAAGTAAATTATTTGCTTTTGTAGAGTCGCGACATTTCCGTCAATTTCACCACTCTGTAAGAATATAATTCATCATAAAGCTTCTCGTTAGAATAAATTTATCTCCATCATACAGAAGGTTAAACAAATGCAACAGCAAATAGCTAGATTCCGACAACTAAAATTAACATGGGTGGTGGTAAGGAGATAGGAAAATGCAACCACTACAACTTCTGCGAAGAATCGACATGTGATTGTCTACTTAAACAGTATAAGTAATGCAGTGACGTAGTATTGCATTATTTAATGTGTTTCAGTAACATTATTTTAGTTAGTCTCAGCAGCTTGCACTGAGCTCTGCGATGTGACTTCACAGCTCTTTCACGACGACCGCCACAAAGGAGAGACCGGATAACCTAAATATAGTTTAGCACAAATTTTATGTGAATAAGCTAACAATAGGCTAGACAATAAATACGGTGAAGTATATTTTAAATTTATATTTCTATCGGCAGAGGAAAATTGACCTTTTAATGCTTCTTTTACGGGAGACGTGAGAGAGAAGTATGGCTACGCATACTTATTCATATGAACTCAAAATTGTCCTGGGTTTAACTGTTGTTTATTATCAATACTATTGGTTTGGAGCGCAATAGGATGGTCTCAAACAATGGTTAATCGCGCAAAGTTGACACAATAACATATAAAACACACCTCTTACGCTGATTGATTCCAGTGCATGGCCTCCAGCCTTCCACCAAGATCAAGGAAGTCAACAATGTGACAGAAAATGCAATGCTGACGTGTAGAATTGCTACGGGCTAGTAGGATGGTTTATAGTCCATGCCGTTAAGCATAAGTTTGCATGTAGAACCTAAACTATCCAGATGAATAAAACGGAGAGTTAACCAAACAACCAAAGTACTGCATAACTCTCCTTGTCTTTTAACCATTTAATTGGTCATTTTCGCGTCAGTCTTCACAACGTAGTAAGTGTTGAAAGAAATCATCCATAAAACAACCTCAT
The DNA here is from genome assembly GCA_036345935.2 of Taenia hydatigena. NCBI lineage: Eukaryota > Metazoa > Platyhelminthes > Cestoda > Cyclophyllidea > Taeniidae > Taenia > Taenia hydatigena. Next base: position 16,274,597 of record JADWOT020000003.1, read on the forward strand.
TAGTCATTTAATTTCAATACGACTGAGAGGGCATTTGACCGCAACGTTACCAATCTCTCGATGTCCTGTTTAGCATCTATGTTGATGGAAGGATAATGTGCTGCCCATCTCGTCTGTCCATCGCTAGTTCTAAGAGCACCAGCCTCCAGGTAGGCTCATTCAACGAATGATGCAACTAAATTTGTTACGTCAGTGCAGCACAACCATTCATTTACTGGAACTCTATGTTAGCCGGTGGAGAGGTGGAGACAGGTGTCACGTGTTATCTTGATGGACAACTTCATGCAGGCAACATAGACAGCTCCGCAACGAACTTATCCAGATGGTTCAGGATTAGTGACGCTTCAGCTGTTAGCAGCAACCCTGCAGCATATGTGCCAGAACTAGTTGTCGAAGGTGGGTGTCATTCACAATCCTTCTGTTATGGCCCATCACCAACACTGTCATCAGCCCCACACGTGTTTCCCATGTCACCTCATGGTTTAGCATTCAGTGATGGAAATTAGGATTGTTGTCCTTTGCGATCAGGTTTGCTCATCACTGCGACCGATGTAGTCGCCGTGTATTCTCTAAAGTCGAAGGAAGTTATGATACTGAGGCAGGAAATGTATTGGCAACGTAGTGAAGGACTGTGAGACTACTTATATGGCTAAAAGTCATGCTGTCCAGCAAAAATACAAAGGCGAAGCATTGAGGGTCCGTAAAATACAAAAAAAATTTATAAACAAATAATTAAACTATTACGTCTACAATCAACGGCAACCTTCCAATATGTAATGTCAAAGTTGACATTACTAAAGAGTGCGATTGCTTACATATCATTAAGTTTACAAAATTTGCAAATTGCAAAATTATTAGAACTTAGTTTTAAGCGGCTTGATGCAATGAAACGGGGGCAATGCTTCCAATTAATGGTGGCGAAGTATTTTCGAAAACTAGTCCGTTATATAAATGGTTGAACTGGATCGACATTTATCCTATTTGGAACGATTAATATGATTGTGAATGAAAAAAATTGAAAAAAGTTTAATTGAGCCAGTCAGTAGGTTTTGATTTGTGTAAAACAGATTTTCAAAAATTTTATACAATCACTTCCGTTGGCGTTTGGATATGGGCAGATTAATAATTAGTCGATTTGCACAAACTTTTAAATTTTAAGAGAAGTTTTTCCTACAGAATCTTCTAACTTAATATTTTTAAGGCCTGATGACTACTTCTTCGTACGGTGCATACTTCGACACGTCATTTATTTGTTCAAACATTATTAGTTAATAAATATTTTAGAACAATATAATTTTAGGCTTTTTACTTCTTCAGGGCTCTTAACTTTGCTTCCAGGACATGGTGATAATTTGCAATGTAATTTACATTAAGGATAAATGGCAATTACATCAATGACAATGAAAATGATTCGATGCAAAAAAACTAGGAAGTTAGATAATCAACTTTCCAATCAGAATTATTAATGCATCTTTGCTGCTGAAATTCTATCGGCGAATCATTATTAATGTGCTTGGTATTGTCAGGAGGTTGAGGAATCATGAGAATTCGCGATCATTTAGCAAATGCACGGCTAAACTCAAATTCACACATGAAATCCCTTTTGGTCGTTTAGGGTATCCGTTAAATTACAAGGTTTAAATAATTATCTCTAAGCTAACAGTTAGCCTAAACTCTAGGCATCATACTTTAATATTCAAAAAGTATAGTGAAAATAGAAAACCGTTTGTTGTTGAACTAAAGATACAAACAACCAAAATGCAATTAAACTACAAAACGTTATTCAACTCACCTATCAAACAAGAAATTACAAGCGTTATGAGCTTGTGCAGAAAGCAATCTGATCAGATGGGTGATTCCAACAAGTCAATATAGCTTTATGTTGGTTGTTAAATTCTATCCTCCTAACGCAGCACAAAACACGCAGATCAGTCATCAATATATCGGCGCCTAGAATTACTGCATCAAAGAAAGCCCAAAGTGTACATTTTTGCCCACTTTAAAATTTCAGCAACGTTAGTTCTTTGAAATCCTCCCCCTGTAAGGTGTATGGTAGCCTGCAGTGATGCTCCAATTGCTTATGCGACTTTACTTACTTTCTTGATATTATTTTTTAGTTAAGTGCATTTAAGCGGTTAAAAATACTGGCAACTATAGTTTCATCAAGCAGTAGGCTTTAAACTCGTATTCTTATACTTTTGTCCCAACGAACAGAGAGAGGAAAGTATTTTAGGCGGGTGAGTAACCACTCTAGCTGCGTCCGCAGTGTGATAACTTGATAAATCGTAACCCGTCTTCTGCTCACGAAACAAAAAAATGAAATCCACACCGGATCCGTTATACACTAATCGCATTTTACTATTGCTTATTTGTGTAAAAAGCCTTTTTATCTAATTTTCTGCTTGACTTTGATTGCAGGCTCTTTGTCCTTGTTTCTTTTACCTTGGCCTTACTATGTGTAAAATTTGGGCATGATTCACAACCTCTTTAGAAGTGTAACTTGGTCTTCAATTCGAACACAGGACTAAGATAAAACAGAAATTTGATAGCTAAGCACTTTAAACAGGAAAATGCATTCGTTTCATCTATTTTGGTTTTACTGATACACTAGCTGCATAGGAGCGCTCAGGAAATCTACATTCAAGTGCACAAGTCAATGCAAAGGTCTGAAATAGCGTTGATCTAAGTGTATTTTAGAGATTAAGATAGTAGTGACGTAAAATGTGAAAATCAAAAAAAAAATTTGAGTGGTGAGATAAAACTACTTTAAAACATGCATCATTTAAGTTAGATTTGTGCATATGGCTTTTAACAGAAACAAAGCCACAGTTCTTCAGGTCTTTTGACACACTTAGATTACTTCTTCTTATCAGAGTGTTTAAGCAAAAATGGATGCTCTATCTTTAAATTCTTGGTACATCAGATAATGAAAGGTCAAACAAATACAATCACATGTAATCAACTTACACCACAAGTATTTTAAATGCTCCTTAATTTATGAATTTCCACTCAACTTTTGTGTTACTGTTGGTACAACAAAGTGCATGCAAAAATCGTTGCTTAGATACCTCAACTCAACGCAAATACTATTTTAGTGCCCCAAGAAATGTAAAAGCAGGTTTATTCTAGTCTGCTGCTATGCGCTCATAAAATAATGCATGCCTGTGTTCTCAAACGCACATGTATTCGTCTTCTGCACTCCTTGGTATTTCCTGACATACACTTCAGCCAGTTTGCCCATTGGATTTTAACGTTCGCCAAATAATGCAAAGGTGTAAGAACGGTAGAGATGGTGCGTCATCCTACTAACTTCAAATTATGTCTGAAAACTCTAAATAGGAGGATTCTGAGGTGTCAGTATTGTGCACATTTTTTTGGTTTCATCAAAGCATTTTAAACAGCACCCGATTTTGTCTGATTAAGATTTAAGTAAGAAAAACACAGTTTAAATGGGCGGTTGGTTAATTTTATGATTGACTAATTATTTTTACGTTGAGAGAAAAATTATAAAGGGGCTCACAACTTTCAATCCTAATGTAATATATGGACATTGCTAAGTAGGAATTAATGCTTAGAGGTGCAATTGCACGAGAAGTTTTTTTGTTTACTTAGCAATATAGAAACTTCCGTTTGCTCACAATAGTAGCGTTGTTTTCTCCTGCAACCTTCAGCTACCAAATACAGCACAAAATTTTCGCGAAATTCACTTTGATTTTTAAGTACGATTCTGGACAGCTTTTTAAACTGCAAAACACTTATTTTTTTCAAGCAAACGCCACATAGTTTTCCCCATTTGTGTCAGCGCGTTTACTTAATTGCTTTTATTTTTGGCAAAAAGGGGTTTCACTCCTTAATCCGAAAAGGTGTCGTTGTGAGTTTTATGGTGATATACTTGTGATGTATTTTGGGTTTAAATTCCAGTTTTCTTAAGCCAAAGGGCTAGTCAAAGGTTACTCGCAGACCCTTCGCTTATAGCTGTACACTTCTAAGATCCCAATTTGCGTTTAAGATAAATTGCTGATAATAATATGAACCTTGATTTTTTATCCGAATACACAAATCATAACAGCCTTATTCCACTTTATTTGGCAGAACTTGACTGTGCACACAGAAAGCTTTCTCAAAGCACATCTGTACAAGACTTGCGTCTTAAGGAGAAAGAAAAAGTGATGCTGCTTTACCCTTTTATCTATTTTTTGTACAAATTATTCCCAAAGTGGAAACAACTACCCTTTTTTGGGATGGGACGATAACATGCAAAGTAGAACGAGTCGTAGGAAAGCACGATTTTGATGATAAAAACGTAGGTTTGTGGATTTGGTTTATATTTGTTAGGAAAAATGCCCCAAAAGGAGGGTTTTAGGCTTGTTTCTCAATAAAGAAAAACGACAAATTGTAGTAGTGGTTCTTTTAGTAATCGTAAATGTTATGAAAATTTCTGGTAGTTAGTTAATTTTACTGCAACAAAACTACACAATGCAATGTTGTAGCACCATATTTTTACATGTGGACGTCATAGATCATTAATCACAACCACAGAGCACAGCAAGCAAAGTAAAGAAGAACAGCTTTCCAGTTAGAATTTTGTCATGCTTATAATCACAATAAAAACTGATGGCGTATTTTACAGTGAAGGCAATATTCCATGTCTAGGATGCAGATAACGTCTCGTTCTGCACAATGATACACGTGTTTACACATGGATTTGCATTAAGTATTGAGGTAAGCGAGCGCATTGATTACATGGGAAGCAAAGAGGTATAATGAGGACAGGGACAGACGAAATCCCTTTGAAGTTGTTATTGGGCTTGGGTTCCTTTGAAATCGTTCGTCATTCAAAGGCTTCTGGACACCCTCGTTGGGAATGTAAGGATCGGATTTGATTAAGTGGGGATTAAATTTGAACTCTGATTGTTTATGTACAGGTATTCGACCTGGAGCAAAAGGCAAAACTACACTTAAGCAGGTTCTTGAGCCATAAAATACTTAGTTTCAAAAGAGTGCAATTGTTTGGGAAAATACTTCTTCATTTCAGTCATTGACTATTAACTATGATCACCTTGATTTAAATGTGATTTCAGAAATGCCCAATCAAATGGTTAAATATTGCATAATCTTTTAAATTGAATCAACGGTACCAGTTCTAAATATATTCTGATTTTAGAATAAAATAGATAGGGTTATGGCGTGATAACTTAAGAATACTTAATAAACTACTTTAAAAATTTAGTCCAGAATAATTAATCATGCAGTAATTGATAAAACATGGAGATTACCTCCGGAATTACCGCTGTTATATCCTTCGTCCTTCACGAGCCAATAGGATTGGTCAACCACTGCTTTCTTCTGTGGTTTTTCTAGAAGTAGCAATAGATTTTTCAAAAAAAACGCATAAGATGTCAATATTTTGATGAACGATAAAAAAAACTACTCTTTAGATGTTTTTGATGCAAACATAAAAGTAAATTTAGAGCAATTATATTGTTGAGAATAAAATTGAATGAAATAGGCGGTCTTAGATCACTTTGAATAAATGGCGGTAAAATAAGCCAATTCGGCAAAAAAAGAATTGGTAATGAAATGGCATGCTATTTTGAGCATGACTTCAAATTAATGACCCTTAAATGACTTATCAAGTACCGTGTAAACTGCTTGTTGATATTACGATAAAATTGCAGGGTCCAAATAAATCTATCTACTGGAAGAAAATATAGACTTAGCCTCATCACTTACTTAGGATAAGAAACTAAAATCCAACACCTATTGTAATAACCCAGTACATCAAGTCTGATCTCTTGCAAAAATAATATAACTGATATGCCAGGGTACATGAAGTGGGTCGTACCGTATTTACTTTAACGTAATAATTTTAGTAAAATATAGGTGAAGCGTCACATTCTCTCATTAGTTATGCAATTCATGGAGCACAAATCTGATGATGTTTTTAGGGAATTTTATCCCTCCCGAGTAATAAAATGCACCCATTACTAATTTATGCTAATTATTAACCCTTAATTGTGATTGGGTTATCCTTGGATAAGAAGCCTAATCAAGAAGCGTTGAACCGTAGAAGGTGCATGAATTTACCAATGACTTTTAGATTAAACATCTTCTCAAGAACAGATTCGGAGTTAATTTGGCAAGAATACCCGCCAGCGTCCTTGGGTTGCACCTTCTTGATCGTCAGTGTCCAATCCTCATAAAATCGACGGGGCAGATGGAAGCGTTTGTCTTGGGTCGTCAAGCCAAGCGAAATTTCCTGTAATTCCCGCTCCTTCCACCAGGAAACCTAGATCATTTATAAGAAATACAGAAAGTATTCTTAAATTGTGGACGAGATGTTAAGCGAAATCAAAATACTGCACGTGACCAATCCGCGTTTGGCCGAATAAACACAGCTATGGTTACTGTAGTTTATGGCACCCATCTGCCCGATGAACACTTTACTTATTTTGTGCAATTTTTTACCCAAGCATAGTATCATGCTTAAACTTATGGTTACTTTTTGTCATAGATTTGCAGGTTTTGCTTACACCTGATTAAAAGTTGTAAGAAAGAAACATTAAAGCCGTTGATTAAAGGAAAGCCATGTCCGATATCTTTGACTCATATGTAGGTTGCGGAGTTGCTATCTGAGCAGTTTTAGCTATGCGAGTGCAAAAACTATTTTTAACACCACTAATTCTTCAAAAAAGTAACTGGAGAAGGCAAATGAGTTATCGATAAGATTGTATATCTGCTGATTTTGTGTAATAATATGGGGAAATAATGCAAGTGCATTGCCGACTGACTTAAGTAAGGTGGTGTCACCCCACTCCAGTTTATTGACAGAAAAATTGGTGTAGCAATTCTCTCGTGGATCAATTAAAATGATCAAGTCAGGCACGTTAACATGTTAATCCGCTGATTTGGCACAATTTTGATTGAAATACGCTGTTGGTAGGACATTATGAATTTCAAATAAATGCATCTTACCGCCTATAACGTCCACTATCCCTTGGTTGTTGCATATTATTTCGAAGGTTTGGACACAAAATTTAACTTCACAACAGACATGCTGAGGGACTTAATGCAACACCTCGCGTGCATGAATGCCGTTTACACAGCGCACACTTATGTGATTTTAATGATTTAGGCTTGTGCCAGCAGTCGCCATATGCCATTCAGTCAGTCAAGACAATTCAAACGTCATTTCTTGCTTTGAGTGGCAGTCCATTGGGTCTAAAGTTGCTTATTTTAAATTGTGTCGAGGAGATTAAAAATTGGTTAAAGGAAATCTAGGAACCAGAAGTCTACGTTCTTAATTCAGGTCAATAATAAGTTGCATCAAAAAATCACCACGAAGATTTCCCGATAGCCTTTATTAAAGTTTTGTCGCTTAACCAAAAATTTGACCACTTTAGCAAAATATTGCGAATAGTATAAGATGTCATTCATCAGAGCGTCCATACATACGAGAAATAAAAATCTCATTTTTTCACTTGTTCCCTGTTTTGTAAAGAGTGGAAATTAACACCTCTGTATTATTCTCGCATAAAGCGAATGCCAATTTGTGTCCGACGTGTACCGAAAATTGCCAAAAATCCATAATTCTGATGAAGTAAGATAGTTTTTTATTTGTTTCTACTAATTGTATAGTAGTAAAGCATACCAAAATAATAAAGTAGTAGAGTAAATCATGATGCCAAGTGGTCGACTTTTTTTAAATAGTGTCAGATATAGTTTGCGACTTAGGTTTCAGTCTCAAATACCATCATTTTTTCATGTTTAGAAATAAATTTTGCGTTGACTCTACCAAAGCTATATAAAACTACCTGTTTGACCTCTATGCTGATGGTAAGTTGCTGACCTAATTAAGTAATACCATGCTTGGCAAAAAAGCTTTCGTTCCTAGGTGCATAAACATATAAATGTAGGAGTAGATTTATGAGCGTGTTGCCATCATGTTATTTAGTTTACCAACGGAGGCAAGGATCCACCCTATTGCTAAGGCAAGACGACTACCTCCATGTTATATTTCCCTAAATTTTGTTCCAAACTTTTTCGTTGGCATTGCGTTTTGTTATTTCGCCATCAAGCTAAATAGGGTTTTACTTGTCAATGAGTGATTTAAGCAGCCCCTTTAGAAAAAGACTTTAGGCTAATAGCGAATAATTAAATAATTGGGAATGAAAACTATTGTCAAATTTCTTGCATCGGGTGAATGGTTAAGCACATGTTAAAGAAGTATGGGCGGAATCTTTTAAAAACTATCAATCACGCTTTGAAAAACGAACCCAAATACGCATTTGTTACATTTTTTAAATTTCGACTTGTGGTTAAGCTGGACTAATTAACCAGAAGGTTAAAAGTCAAAAACAGTCCTTTGTAGAATGGGTGAGATTAAATTAAAATTGATGTTCAAAGATTAAAAATTCTGATATATAGATAGGGACATAAAATATATTCCCAAGATGGCATATTAAGACCAACCAAGCGGTGTTGCAATTAAATTGTTATTTATGTCTGAAATTATACATCACACAAGGCTTCGTTACCATGAAAATTTTGTGCTTGGTCTGGCAATCTAATTATGCCCTCAGATGATGATGATGTCTTGCACAATGTTCCTTCTGTGTGCAACATTTCTCCAGCCCTTTGAAGGCACGCACATCAAAATGAAATTTGGTATTTATTTTAATGCGTTAGACGAGATCAAACTATTAGATTAGTTTTATATTTTTGATGTAATAAATTATAATACATAGGCTTGCCTTACTGTAAGAATGAAAGTCATTTTTATTCATTTTGTACACAAATTTAACTGATGTTTTTAATATCGTCGTTTGGTTCTTTTAAAGTTTGATCGAGCATAAAAGTAAACAGCCTTAAGGACCTGGTGGGTGTTCATTTTCAGATTCCCTATCCTCCGTTTTAACATCAAATAATGATATTGGTTTGGGTAATGGTATGGTATTGTATCAAATACCACAGCCATGGTTGTCCATTTCAAAATGCATGAATGGGAATCTTTTAAATGCCCGCAAGTAAGATGGGCTTAAAGAAGCAACAAGTATTACTTTTTACCAAGGTAAGTTACCAGAGTTTTTGAAAAGTCGACATTGTACACGAAACACCTAAGTTCCGCAGTCTCGCCTTCATTAATTACGATGTTCACATTGACATCTCCAGCAAAGCAGGGTATAGGACTGAACACTGCCTGATCAGGTTTGCAGTCGTACTGGCTCGTGCCTGCTAATGGGTTGGTGGTAGCGTTTCGACCTATGTGGAAGAAGTCGAAGCAAAGGCTCCTGTGAAGTATTTGCAAAAGCATGAGGAGGAGGTGCACTGGCACCTTCTTCAGCTGACTTTTCATTTCATCTGGCACCCTCGATATAATGTAAATTAACGCAGCTATCACGCATTGGGATGCATATCTAATTTAACAGAAAAAATGCCAGTTAGATATCTAGTTTTAAAGGAAATCTTTTATGAACTGATAAAACAAAAGGCTTAGCTTTATTTGCTTGCATCTAGTATTAATCTTTGAATAATGTTTACTTGGTTTTCTGGATTATTCCTAGCATAAAGTGGCATGTCTTTAATAGGGTAAAAGAAGTCGAATGAGCATGACATGCATATTGAAGAGCGTAAATAAAACAAAAAGTTCTTGACCTATGTTATAGGGTTTCTAATTCAGTTGTTGGTAATTTTTAAGGCTGCTACTGGAGTGGCAAATGAGTGCTTAGCACATCTATTTGGTTAACGCCTTCCCTATATTCATCTTGTTTTGCAGTCAAGTATTCGTCTACTAGAATGGCTGGTATATTACAATTCATCCCAAAATAGAAGAGCTTTAATAGTTTACCAATCTACTTGACTTTGCTGTAGGCCAAGGCGGAACTTAAAAGGTAAAAATGTGTGTGTCGATAATTGGATGGTAATGGGAATTACTAAAAATTTTGCCCATTAGTAGACATGGGGTGAAAGAATCCAGAAATTCAGCAATTGTAATTATCCATGCACCATGCATCAACGCTACTGTACTAGACCTAGCTACTCTGCTTGAGGCATGCCACAATTGTGTGGCATTTCTAGCAAACCCGTTAATGCAACTTAGGTTGGACGAAAAAAAGAGCATCTCATAACTGTTTCGGCTAGCATTATAAAGCAAGATAATTACCATAGTCTGCATATTAACTTCAAATATTTGCATAACGTGCATTTGAAAAAGCTGCTTTAACCTTAAGCAGACATATGAAGGCATATTTGATGAATAGATTTTTGAAAATGTTTGTGTCAATGATGCACAAAAAGGAGATTTGGCAAATTGTGGTGCTGTTTAGAAGGCAATTTTTATAACAACTTCATTACCAGCACCAGCGTTGCTGAAATCAATTGAGATTATGAATACCTGCCACTAAAATAAAATAGATTTATCACTCACATTAGTGATCTGCAAAGTATTGTACATATTAGTTCCTATTGCTTAATATTGCACTGGATCACGGCACCGTATATAAGTTTGGCAATGCATTCGCCTTTAATCACTCAAACCATGAACATCATATTAAAATCTTGATCACAAATGTAAACGTACTGCTTTAAACTTTTTTGCATTAAGGCATCATAGCAAACAAGCGAAAACGCATGTTTGATTGCATTAATAAAATGCGTAATATAGAGCTTTCATTATTTACAATCATGCATATAAATCCAGAGAGAATGCTACCTTGTATTAATTGCCCGTGGTTATGTGTTACATTGGTCTGCGCAAATTCAAGTCGACCCACTATTCTCCACGGCACAGTCCAGATGATATACTCAAAAGTCATTGGATGCCACTTGTGTATGTTCCACATTTCGTTAAACCAATCACCTTGTTCGGAACTACCAAACAATATTTCCTCAGAGGTAAAGCCTCTAAATATTTTCTTGCACTTTTGAATGCAAATTAGCAAAATGAACCTTTGCAATCTAACAAGTTGAAAACAATTCTATAAGGGCCACTAACAACGATTATTTCCTTATTCTAACATATGAAATTTAAGCATTCATAAGTTTTGCTTTTTCACCCATGTATGGTAAATATTGTCTGCTGCTTCTTTTTTTACTGTAATCGTTTTTGGCTAGATTTTATATCCTTTTATTGTTTTTATAGCCCAGCTTAAGTTGTTTAAAGTCAAAATTAGACAACTTGAATGTTGATCTTTAGACAAACTGCATAAATGCAAAAATTTTCCCCAAAATGCGCCATAATGGAGAAAATGATTGCCACATATGTCATCGAAAAGCAAGAGCTTCTGACTTTACAGGGAATTCTTCACCGCTTTTCCAACTAGCATGAAGACTCATAATGAAAGTAGGCATTTTTTTATTGAGGTCGAATTAATTCCAAAGAAGCAACACTATGGCAAGGGGTTAGAGCTGCCTTCTATACAGAATTCATGCATAACGTGTGCTGAGACATAGGTCCGTGACTTATCTTATGATTAAATTTTTTTGTAGACAGTGCCTCAAAGCGTAAAATAGTATTCCAGATGGAGAGAACATCTAAGGTGCTGACCGCATAATCTTACACTGGTAACATCTATATAACTATTTTACAGGCTTTATAAACTTTAAGCCAACAAATGCAAATAATTGCAAAAAGCGTGCGCTTTATTTTTTAGTAAAGACTGTCCATAGTATAGCGGCCAAAACAGGTTCGAAAACCCAAGTTATGAAGACGACTAGAAAGGCTAGCTGTTAAACAGTTCCTGTGAATGGTAACAAATTGTTGAAATTTGGTCAAGGTTAAGGACGAAGTATGTTTCTGTTGCTATTGCTGTAAGAATTAAGACGGGTTTGCTTGGAAAAGTTGTAATTGAAAGCAAGCATTTGATTGCTTGGCATTTCTTAGAATAAATTATGTGCCAGACGATTAACATTCTTAAAGTGACTAGCACACGAACTAATAGATACGGGTATCTCTAAACAATCTTTAGGCTTAATGGGATAAGTTGATTAAGGCAAATTTACATAGTAAATTGGTTGCTGCTGCGAATATCTATAACCTCTAAGGGATTGTACTGCAATAACGTTTTTAAAATTTTGGCTTCCGAGCAAGCTAGGTTTACATTCTTTTGACTTTTCTCATTTAATAATAGCTTAGGTTAAAATAACGCACTCACATAACAATAATAATAACTGGCTATTAAGTGTCAGAATTATTAAGCTTTCTGGGCTTGAGTTGCATTTGAGCAAGGGCTAATCATAATAAAGTTGTTAACACAGACACTGGCTTTGATTCCGTTACTTTAGTTACACACTGAACCCGCACTATCAAGAAATGGTATTGATGGTGTCATAGTGGAGTCGTACAAAAATCCGAGTACTGCGTTCGGGTCATGCTTTGAACGGTAATATGAACTGCTCAGTGCCGATCTTGCCACAGAGAACGATAAACCGGATGTTTACCCTAAGATATGCTTGTTGGATCTAGGCTAAGTTTAGAAAATTTGCAGTCCAATACCATTGCAATTTCTTTGTCGTTAAGCAGTTGTCACTTGGCGATATGCATCATAAATGCTTTAAGGTGATTAGCCTATGACCGATTTCCGGTCTGTTATCTTTGCAATTCGCAGTCACCAAAGTTTAAAAACATTTGATTGCATCTATTAAGTGGCCTTAAACAGGGTTAAATTATCACATTTAAACTGCAGGATAATGATACTGCAATTCAATCAATCACATAGAAACCTGGTTTGCCTGGATTCAGTCAAAGTCTTGATAGGCAATACATTGACCCCAAAGTCTACAATACCTGCATTCTGCTTAGCATTCGTGAGGTTTCGATCTCACTGATAGTACTAACGTTGTTAGCATAGCACTTTTTGTTACAAGGGTAGTTACCGCCAATCTCGCCCAACACCTCTATAAAAAATAAAAAGCAAATTTAGGACAAGAAAAAGAAGGTCTGTAGCCTACTTAAAATGATAGAAATTCTCAGAAAATATCAACCTAGCCCTCAAACGTATATCACCATTCATTTCAGTGGCTACTCGGCGGAGCTACAAATGAACACTTTCTCGGACGTTGCCACTGCGTCTCAGGACCTGTGGCGCCAACTTTAGAGGACAGCGAGTTATCAGATGATTTAGTACTTATTTATGCAGCTGATGGTTGGCTGGAGCTCTCCTAACTGTTCTAGTGCTGTACATACTCCAATGCAGCGCCATTCAGCGGAGCATCTTACATTACCACGGTTATCCTCCAATTACTCGGCGGCATTCAAACCAGATAATAATCAAAGAATTTATGCAATCAGACTCATTGGAATGAATAGTCTCACCAGCAGTCGGTAATATCTATCAAAAAGGCTTCCTCCAGTTCCCAATTAATTTACTTTGTCTGGATTCCACTAATGAAGACGGCCAAGATTAACGAAGTAGACAGTGTGCTCTGTCAGGAAAAGTTGGCAACTTTGATTACCTTACGGCGACCTTATATCCCTACTCCATCGTTGTGATACATCATGCCTTGCCGTAGGCTGCCTGAGGTTTGGCAATAATGCCATTTTTTCCAAGTCATTACGTCTGAAGGCACTTGGCCACTTTCATATCAGTTATTTCCGAGTCAGTCTCATAAAGTCTATTGCCAAGAATTACGGTTAATGGCCGCGCACGAACTAATGCACTGACATTTTTTAAAGGCTACCGGCATTACTAGAAGGCAAAAGATAACCTTCTAAAATTTTCACCAGCAACTTGGCCTCAACTAGTAAAGCCTTAGCTGAGAGTCCATTACGAGTTCGCCGGGCCGGTGCATGGTCCTTTTTATCTCATTTTGCTCTCTGCCTTTTCGTAATGGCCGGGCAGGAAACGCTACAGATGCCGAGCCATGTTTTAATAAACAAAGGCTCCTGTAGATGTTAGCTGCAGGTAACAAGATAACTGACCTCATAAAACGTACGATTATTAGTGCTAACTTGCAAAGTTGCATTATTGCACTTAACTGTTTCATTCGTCATCAAAAATCAAAAGGACTAGTGTGTTTATATACTTAGATGAGTGCTACTAAAGTTACACGAGTGAGGGTTACTGATGGTTACTTCAATTTTCCACTTAGATACTGAACACATTTGTTCAATTTTAGCCAAAACCACTAAGTCGTTGGGCGCAGGCTTTGTTCAGTTAATGCATAAATGGTTTTGATGCTACAAAACGCTCTCAAGAGCGTGCATTAGAAGCCCCTTATAAATTAAAAGCAGAAGCTGCTATGTAATTTCTCTGTGATTAAAGAGCCTTTATGTAAAGAGGGCTAAGTTATATTCAACATCATAATGGAAAGCAAAACCTGAAAAAGGCATTATGACCGGCTGTACCTAAGATACATTGTTCGACTTGGCTTTCAAGCGGCAAGCTTCTGCTGGAAACCTTTCAGCTATTGCTTCTAGCTGTAAGCTTAGCTCCACCAAAAATCATGAAGGAAATAGCACAGGCTATTTTTACGTGCTCTTTAAGATGGCAGTTTATTAGTTGAAGATGCAGAACGAAATTGCCGCAAGTCCATTCTAGAAAAAAATATCACCAGTATTCTTTAAGAGAGCGGGTGTCAAAGTTATCTACGACTTTTGAAAAAGATTTGTTTTGGCATTTTGGTAGTTCCTTAAAAATTAGACTTCTTAGAATTCGTAAAGACCTTTTCAAAAGCACTTTCTATGAGTCTTTCGAAATGACCAATAATACTTACAGAAAATCCCATAATTTTTAGTCATCAAGGTACGGATCTCGGCAGATTATGGCAAATGTAAATACCAAAACAAATTTCATTGGATGGGTCAGTAAATGGTCATTTAAGCAGATAATAAAAATGGATATCTTATTCTCCACTTAAGATTTCGCACAGCTCAACGGATGCTTTCAAATACGCACAGTTAGTTAGGAAACGGGTGCCTTGGTTATAAGTATAGGTTGGGATTCGTAACCTCAATGGATACAAAAAATCATTATATCTACACATCATAGAGGTACTTGAGAAAAAAATGAAGTTAGCTCTACGGCTAAGATAACATTGTAGCAAAGCACATGTACCAAAATATGATTTAATCATAAAACCTTGATTTTATAGACCTATTTTCGAGACTATGACAGCCTGGCTTAATTTTTTAAGTTTGGTAAAATTTTATGGGTGGTTTATTTGTTGAGCCCGAAAATAACTTTTCCAGAAAATAAATATTTTTCAAATGTTGCGCTAGAACTGTGACAGTGTCAATCCACTCAAGTGGCAAAGCGGATTTGCATGAAAGCATCACAATGCTGCAAAGTTGAGGCGTCGACTGCAACAGAACTAGACTGAGAACTAATTGGTTAGCTTAGGAATTAGTTTGGCCCAAACCTAAACGCCAGCGCATTGTCTGGTACCTCTTTGATGTGAGCCGACTTCTTAAGGGGCAAACATGTATTGTGACCAGCTAAACATACTCTGACTATTCAACAAAATGGTTTTGTATTATGACTTCTAACTTTCATCTCCTGTAGGTCTCAAGGCAAGATGTTCCTTTGCTTTTAAATGAAATACTGACCATTGTTAAAGGCTTAAATGTTTTGTCACTGTCTTCTTGTTGTGGCAAAACTTTGATAATCGATCATATGGCAAGATAAAAGCTCAAATCTATAGTATATCATTAAAACTTTGGATTAAAATAGGATGAGTGAAATACGTTAATGAATTATTACAAGTAAATTAATCTAGTCTTGCAAACCCCAGTTCACTTCTGGAAATTAACAACAAAAAGCTAAGAGAATGTAAATAATTCTGCTTTAAATCCCAAAACACTACATACTGATTTTACGGTCAGATTTTATTTTAACCGAAGTACGGTTTAACTTCTGGTTGACCTTTCGTGGGAAAACAACATAAATCAGTGCATCAGTAATTTGTTCGAACCCAATCCCGGACGTGTGAACTAGTGTTCGTAAAATTTTCTACTCAGCGAATGTACCACTTTGAAGCGATCCTATGATCTCACGATTCTAAAATGCTACGAAATGCAGAAACTTTGGTTTGGTAATCAGGCATGCAGTCAAGAAGAGTTGCAGCTTAGCATCAAGTGTAATCCAGGAAAAGGTATCCACATCCTAGACATCACTTAAAAACAGAACCACAGCAATTTAATAGCTTATTGCAATAATAAGTTAGGCAAAGCGGATAAAGCGTATGGCTTTTTTCAACTTATAAATAAAAGTTTAAATTCTAGACTATGGGCTTTCCCGAGCTCATTAGCCATCAATGTGCACTTAAAACAATTTACTGAACAACAGGCAATGTTGCGCAATAACTTTTTTATTGAATGTTTCAGTTGCAGAATAAGCACCTAATGCCTAGACTCGCATCAAATTAAAATTTCAGAGGATGTCTGTCTCTTTTTATCTACTGTTGTAAATACATCATTCTGAAAATAAGAAACGTATAATATTGCTTACATAAAGGTGTCTTTTGAGCCAGATACAGTCAGTATATAAGAGTCTTGTTATCGGCCCCAAGCATACGTAACTGTGATACTTGTGCCTTCTTTATTTTTTTCCGCTTGATAAAGCATATCCGCGTCTAGCCCATCTGTTTG
This sequence comes from Taenia hydatigena, assembly GCA_036345935.2. Classification (NCBI taxonomy): domain Eukaryota; kingdom Metazoa; phylum Platyhelminthes; class Cestoda; order Cyclophyllidea; family Taeniidae; genus Taenia; species Taenia hydatigena. The sequence continues at coordinate 16,291,182 of JADWOT020000003.1, forward strand.
TACCCAAAATTTAAAGGCCTAGGTGAAAGGGAGGAGCATCAGAGCATATTATAGCAGACATCTGCCTCAAAAGTGCTTATAAAGTAAAAGTAGCAAAGGTTGCATCAGAAGATGGATGAAAGAATGACAATAAAAGATCAACCTAACCTTTCTTGTGCCCTGTCCTATCTAGAGTATAAAAAAACTCGAAAATCCTAAGGCAACCTTTTGCGCAAATAAATAAGTCTGTAAAATGCAGTTACGTGGTAAAATGTCACTACAACGTTGTAAAAAATTGACTTGACATTTTTGAATTAGCGACCCTATGATATTTATTCTGCGGTGAATATGTACATTGATTGGTCTTCGAGGCATTCTAGCAGACTCGCGGTTCTTTTGTGTCTTATTAACATATATTCTTTAATGCCATTTCGATTTGTAAGGATTTTTGCGAAGACTCTAAAGACACTACTACTTTCAACTTCCTGCTTTGTTTTTGTGCAATTAGGTAAATTTTTATTATAAAAGGCAATGATAAAAAATTTTGACACTTCGCTAATTTTTTAATTCAACTTTTTGCTTGAACATGAACGACGCACATACAGTCTAAATATAATAAATAAAATTAGATTATTCGTGTTTTCGATGCTTGGTTTTTGAATGATTGCGCAGTTTCCGCAAAATTTTTATAGCACTTTATTTGCAATTTTTCACAAACTATGCTTCAAACACAGCTGCTAACTTCACCGCTTAAATAGGCTTTCTTCTACATCTTATTGCCTTTATTTGCCTTACCTGGCAAGCTTTTCTTACAGTAATAGCACTTTTGTTACCTTATGGTATACCTAGGCTATTAGATAGAGTGTCCTAATATTCTACTCTCGGAAGCGCCAAATCGCATACCAAGGCTGACAAGGAATTTCGGTCTCAATTTTAGTAAAGTATTCCAGGATTCTCCTTTCAAATGGAGTTAAATATTCAAGGCCTAAAGGGATGGCAAAGCTTGCCGTAATTTGTAGCCCACATCCCATAACGCTTATTGCCTACTCTCCTCTGATGTTCACGTGCAATTATTCAGCAAAACTGCGTTAAACTATTTACTGGATCTTAAATAGTGCATCAGATAAACCTAGATCCCTGTGATACTCTGCTTATCTTCTCACAAATTAAAATGATTTTTCATGAATTTAAAGTCAAAAACTTTTTTGTCAATTCATATCCTTTGTCAGTCAGTTAGATACTTGCCACTAATAGGCTTTCCTTCTTATTTGGAAACAATATGAGACTAGAGTTTTCAAAGATGGTTAAGTTCCCTTCTTCTGGATTTTTAAATTCCTACTTAGTTCAACTCTTCTTCTTTTTAAACAATTTGAGAGTCTTAAAAAAGAAATTGTTTCTTGTTATCAAATAACAGGCCTACAATCATTCCACAACGAGTTATAGTGACGAGTTACTAGCATTAGGATACCTCACATCATTTTCTGCCACCAAAATTGCAAACTTTTGAAGTATACTTCTGCATGCATTTTATTTGTCACTTCTAAAGCAAAAAAGCGCAGAATTCGTTAAGCCAACAAAACAAGTTTTCACGCACTTTAAACTCCGGTGGATAAACTGTTTTTAATTCCAAAAACATCCATTGCTTTGCTTTGGCATTTTGCCATTGTTTCTTAATCTACAGCCTTTATTTTCACTTTAAATAAGCCAAGCCGCAACTTTTTGGTTGTCTTTCTAAAAGTCATTTAAAAGCAATTAATAATCATGCTGCACAAAAAGTAACAAATATTTGTTGTCCCATAGCCCTATTTTAAGTTGCCGTAATTATTCACGCAGTAAAAAATGTCGACGGGAAGTGGAGGCTAAAAGTAGTGCATTGGTCAGCTCTTAATTTAAAACAGCACGTATATCAATGAGATAAACTTTTGTGCAGAAGAATGAGTTTAATATGCAGCTTAGCGCATTTGAAGATCAAATGTTTGAGCCAAACTGTGATTGACTTCAGCAGAATGTTAAGTAAAATCGTCGAGGCATAAATTCAATCTGATAAGACCTGAATTTCAACGAAGACTAAAATTGTAGGGATTAATAAATAAGTTTGAATGTCTTATTTCGGCTTTGAACTTGTGAATTAAAATAAGAATTCATTTTAGCATATAAATTAGACCTAGGCTAAAAGTGGAAATTAAATTAAACTTCATCTATGCAGTTAGCCTTATTGTAAAGCATTTAATTCGTAAAATTGGTGTGATCTTTGGATCGACACACTAATCTTCCTGTCTTTGCCAAGATTGTCTATCCAAAAATGTTACTTAGCAAATGGCAATGCTTGCAGCGAAACGACAAAGGTGATTCACTGAAATGGTGGCGCAGTAATTTGAAGATATCAAATGGCATTAATGGAGTATTAGGCGCAACGCATACCGTAATTTGGTGAAGCGATCACCAATGTGATAACTTGGCTCCTGATTTATGCTTACTGTGTAGTTGCGTGTTTCAGCACGGAATATATGTATTACCACTTCAATCAATAAATGTCTAGGTCCCAAAGTTCCTTTCTGAGATTCTTAAGTATCCGCTGATATCTCTGCTCAATCTCTCAGCAGTAGGAAGTGCGAATGGTTTGTATACCTCAAAGACACTTAGTCATGCATCCGTATTTTAGCTTGGATTCACCTCTAGGCGAGTTCCACACATAAATGCAGCAGTCATTCTTGTGAGCATTTTACCAGCTTATGAATCACCAAATTCTGGACGTTCAACCGACGCTATCCTGCTGTCGCTTTCTTGCTTAAAAGACTAATCCTTTTATGGATGGCAACTTGAAAGGTTGAATGTCGCTCTAAATATAAGGGGCGCGAAAAAGAAGTGTTTTAACCTTAAAGTTGTTTTGCCTTTTCAAATTCAAAAAGCTGGTTTTGTCTCAAACTTTAAAGGCGTAGTTTTAAAAAGCTTATGCTCCAAGGCCGCTCGTCCTTGTTCATTTGATATGGAAAGCTGTTTTAAACAACGCTTTTATACATGATTGATGGACAAATGCCTTCAAATAAGAGGCAAAGTAGCTCCAAATAATTTTATTGTATGATGTGGGAACTAGTTTTATTGCGTGTGGTTCCGACAAAGGATGGAATTTTGTCCCTCTTTGGCCAATTGTTCAGTGCGATGCAAAGAACGCCTTTATTCCAGACGCCAATCCCGTGTCCATTGTGTACTAAAAGACAAGAAATTTGATTTCACTTTGATAGAAAAAAGCATTTTATGACGTTATAAAACATTTTTAATAGAAAATCCATCTTAAAAGTGCTTTTTTAGTCATTATAAATTCAAAAAATCTTTCTCCAGGATCATTTATGACAAGTTTGTGCCCAAATTACAATAAATAAAGCAATGAAAAAATAGAACAATTGGTGTCATTTTTGGGTTTTCAGAGGGTACTATATTTGGTTTGATTAAGCAAAAGAAAATTGGGTTTGCTTTGAAAAAGCTGTCTACCTGTCCAAGTGGGTGATCACTTTCTTTCACTGTCAGGACAAGTGCCAGCTCGTTTAAACCTGCCATTCATTGTATTCTTTCGTTCTCAACAAAGCAGTAGTTTTTGACCGATCGGTCAAGTGTGTCTCCATTGGCTAAGGGAGACAAGTGAACGGATTTGTTAATTTCTCCTAAAATTAGCCACAGTTTTATTCTAAGATGCCCACATTTGTGCGTTTTTTGATCATTCTAATGGTCTCTTTAGGAATGTACAAATTTTCTTTGTCTTTTGGGTTAGCAAACCAACAGCCGTTTATTAAATTCTTTTATTTTATGTAGCAGGCAAGAACATGGACTTTGGCATTAATGAAAACCTAGTTGGTTAAACTTAAGCAGCATCTGCTCATTTTTGTCGTGGGACTCTCAAGTAATTCCAAAACTTATTGTTTACTGTCGTTTTTGCTTGCCAATCACTTAGTTCTATATTAGATTACCAGTTTTGAGGAAACAGATTTGGTCATTTCTCAAGGTGTAATTTAAATACTTTCACGATTTCTGGCATATTGTCACATATTTTTTCAACCTATTTATGCTTTCCTAACAAAGAATTTCTAGTTTGACTTTATGCTCTGTAACTATAAAAGGCTGTGTTTACTCCTTCATCAAAATAATTAATGAATATTGTCCTTGTTAGTTATAACTGCGGAGTCAGCCTTGGTTTACCACAAATATCAGGATACAGCAGACTCCACATAGTCACTTCACTTTTCACGCTTAGTTTTAGCATAAACTTACATGAATTGCAAATGATTTGGGTTTCCTGAGCAAAAAATTATACTGGCAGGAAGTTTACTACATGTTAAAAGAAGAAGCTAAGTTTTCTTGTTTATCAAAGTTGGTTTCATTTACATAGCTAAGTTTTATAGATGTATAATTCCATACACAAAAAGAGACTAATGATTGCATCATCACAGTTTTTCTACTCTATTAAATGTAAATCCTTGGTTAATTTTGGCTGCGACAAAGAATTAAATAAGGCGTTACTTTTAAGTCAAAGGTCTAATGTTTGTCTTCGTTCTGGAATAGAGCGCGTTTAGCAGATGTGGTTAATGGTTACTATAGCAAAGGCGTATACATTATCCTTGAATAAGTAGATTGGGTAGCGGTAGCAGTGCTAACACGCAAGACTTTTCTTGTCAGTTCTTTTTGGTGGTTTATGTTATCACCAGCATTAAAAATTAATCAGTAACGCCATTAAGAGGTGGATGGATCTTTGTTTATGCCAAGTCGAAGAGGGGATATAAAGATGCGTGTAGCCGCACGCCTATTTCTTTTTTACTCTTCTCTCCTTTTCTTACCCTTAACGCCAATTCTTTAACAACATTTAAATAAATCAAACACCGACCAAGTTAACACTACTTGAAAGCCCATCTTCCAACGCGATTTCTTCCTTCTTGAGTTTATAAAAGTAGAGTCGGGGTCCAAGCTACAAATTTTGTTCTCATGCCGCTTGGATATTTAGTAGGTAGAGGAAAAACAATTTACTTTTGACGGTAATTGTTTAAGAACTCCATAACTTATTGCTATAATAAGTTGCAAATGAGATACTCTTTAAGAATATGCAAAGACTGTCTTATATTTTGCAATTTTTGACATAAAAGTAAAATGCAGGGAATAAAGTCAGGAAATAATGTTGCATGATATCCATGCATCTTGCGCTTCATTTTTTAAAGTTAAAGTGATTTTAGAGTCGTTTGTGTGTCAAAGCCAATTAATCCTCTACTAGCAAGCCCAATGCAAGAATATAGCCAGATTTAATAACAAAAAGGACTTACGCTGCATTTTAAACTGACAGGCTATCTTTTCGTGGAATTACTTTTATCCAATCTTATTCAGTTGTTGTAATTTGACTATATAGCAAATGTACCTTTAAGTAAAACGATTTCTCGACTTAGATTATGTAAGGTTTACGTGAACTAAAAAGGCTTGCTGGTAAATCCATTTTTAGCTACTTGATTATAATGTAAATCTTCTCTCATGACCAACTACAAGGAACTCGCGTTTGTAAAGCATCCAAACTGATTGCTTAGTGCAAGGATATGTCAAGTCGCATAGTCTTCTTTTCATTTGCATTTCTCTCTAAGTGTTTGACAAGACTTTCATGTGAGGCTTTCGGTACATCCTCTGACTAGGCATCCTCGTCAAGACTAACCCAAATGCCAAAAGACATTTACCCAGCTCAGAAAAGATTCGACACACCCATTAAATAACTTCCCTGACGCTGCACAAAATTCCTTTATTGTCAGAAATTCTTATTTTTGAGCATGAATGTAATGCCTAGCAACGAGAATATTTATAGCGCGTCTAGTTTGTAAGAGCTATTATACGCCTTCACTAGAACGTTTTTATTTAAAAAAGGGCTTTTAAAGGAATTAAATCTTAAGCTTTTTTCCTCGATCATATTCTCGAGTCCCGATGGGAAAGCATCTCTTCAACCGTCAATCACAGCAATCTTGGGACTGTATCCTTTCTAGTTATTAGTATTATTTTTTAAAAAAAGATAGAAATTACTAATCACGCAAAAGTTTTCTCCACTTTATGTGGAACAAGTTAAGCGTGTCCAGGCAAGTGTAGAGCTCTATTAACAAAGATTATAAATGGCATTATGGGTTGGATAGGATTTTTCTTACAAACTAGCTCGCGCATTAATCATCTAGCTGGATGGTGATAAATTCTACTTTTGAATTCATGCCAAAAGAATGTTAGGTTTTAATTTCTAGATAGACTTTGCGAAATACTATGGGTCTAAATACTTGTGTACACTACTTTGCTTTTTACGGTGCTTTGCTTAGACTTTAAAACCAGGATGGGGAAAGAAATTGCTAAGACTAGCAAAATCACAACGGTTTAACTGATGCTTCTTTATTCATGCAATGTGCACGGACAGCAACAGTGCATGTCTCTTAGTGGTCGGTTTCTTTAGAAATCCAAAGATAACGACACTTAAACTGTACATATTATATTTGTGCATCGTAATCAGTAGACTGAACACTTAAAATTTACAATTAACCATTATCAACTTGCTTTAAATATTGTCAACAGCGTATTCTTTCTTATATTACCAGTAGGAAAGCCTTTATAAATTGATGCGTTGCCATCAGCGATTGTTGCTGACTCATATTTAGCCAGCCAGCTCACACACTTCAAATTACAATGATAGACATCATTTTATTTTGCAGGCTGCGTAGGCAAAAGAGTTGGTGAATGTAACCGAGGGTTCTCGTAAACTCGAATAACAATTCTGAACAAGGAGGTGAACATTGTTAACCACCTTCGAGCTTGCAAGGGCTAGACATTTAAAAGGTGCAGATGTTCCATGTACATGAGAATAGTTGGCACAACACGTACGCTCGTGACTTTAAATTTATTGTGCTTCGTTACCCGTTAAACTTTTACTGCAGCTCTTTCTACTTTGACGTGCATGAGAGTATCCACGGCTTTAAACCTAGTATCTGCATCATTGGACCGCATGGACTCCTAACAATGGTGTACGGCAAAGTTTTGAATCCGATGGACCATAAATTCGAAGTAGATCATTCATTAACGAATCAATCTTATAAGAAATATTATTCTAAGTTCGATCGTTAACATACTCAGATGTTGGTGGTTTTATACGCTTTATTAATTTTAAGCCCAAAATTTCTTTGTCTATAAACCATTTTGGGGAAAAGACTATCCGCTTTTAATTTATTGCAAAGGAGGTTCTTTAGAATGGCTAAAGTCAATAGATCAATTCATGAAATCTGCGCTTTGCAGGCACGCACAGTCGATGGCATTCAAATTACAGCTAGCAATTTACTATATGAAGTTTTTTTAACTCTAAATAGCTTACTGAATGAAAGCTGGATGAATAGACAGCTAACTTCGTCAAGCGTTGAAGAGTTGTAAGTGATTTTTTGTCGTATAAACACTTTGCATGAATAAATTGCTTGTTAGAATCAAATTTCCAAAATCGATTTGCAGGGCAGCCCTTGATATTCCTCATGCCAAAAAGTTGCTAAGTTAACGGAATTTAGCGTCCTCTTTTGTAAGTAGATTACTTTATATGTTCAAGGTCCATCTCTTTTGGCTTTTATTTTTTTATAAATATAAACACCAATAGAAATGCCACATCATCAAAAAATGTAAGATTATGTGCTAATTTTTGTAGACAAAGCACAGGTTTGCCACTGTTGGCATTTTACGCATTCTCTTATAAAAAGCTTAAACTTGATGTATTACTCCCACTATTTTGGAGCTTTAAAAATAAATTGCTAAGTGTGTTCTATGCCTTTATGTATCTAAATTTATTGCGGCTGATTAAAGGTTCCAAGCACTACAAGACAAGGAGCAGTCCAAACAGACGTCTAGGCTAGAATAGAATCCGCAGATTATTTGCAGAGATAGTATGCCAATTTTGATTTCGTTTAAATGCTCAAAAAGTGCAAACATGCGGTGATGGTAGGCCGAAATGAGAAATACGAAATCGTTAGTAAAGCAAATTGGTCTAATTTTTAAAATGCACTGTAGTTACCGTTTTTGCTGCAAGCTTATAAATATAGTCATCAACCAGCTATTGAGTCAATGTTAAGTTATAATTAAATGCAGCTTTTAAATGCTGATAATTCAGATGCTAGTATCTTCTTTTACAGGCTTATTTGAGACGTTGGTATGGGAACAAATTATAAAAGGTTTCTCATCTTGTTTTTTGCATACGCAAGAGAACTGAGTAAATGTTTTAAGCAATAATGTTTGGAAGTTGCAAGGACATTTTTAACCCTGACTAAGACTAATCACTGGCAATTTCGTAACGCAGATTGATTTTTGATTTTTAGGGATGTGTTCTCTTTTCACACTTCACTCATAATGCACGAATATGTATTACTGTCCGAACAAGCTCTGGTTCCTTTCAAATGGTCAGCTGTTGTGCTAGAGAGATAAAAAACAAAATCATACACCTTTTGTAAAGAAAGCACGCGTAGTTTCTTGCGTATAGTCTTGCCAACATTTGCAGTTAGGTTAAGAGTTCAGTGGTAGCGGAAAATAACATATTCCCCATCTTTTCAAGCATAAATCTACTTAAGTGTTTAAAGCCAACTGTCAATTATTCACTTTTAGTTTGCAGGCGTTCTTTATCGCAAAATATTTTGGCTTTTCTTCCTTAAGCCCTAAAAAGTCGGATGCTATGCTAATTTAAACGCCTTGTAATAGACTGCTACAACAGAAAGAATAAGATAATGATGTTTTGTACAATCTCTGATAAGTTTTGCTTGGAACCTTTATCATTGTAAACCTATTATCCCTGAGTGCATACTTTACATGACTGATTAGTGAATATGCTGAAAGTTATCCCACTATTCTTGACCATCTCTTGATTTCTAATTATTTAAAGCCTAACAAAGGCGATTCTGCTGAATTTCGCATGTTTGTGTGAATTATGAAAATCAAATAAACATCTGTGGTTTTTAAATCAACGTCAAACCACTTTGCAGTTCATCTTTAGGATGCTTATGCATCTTGACAGTGTGCTAAAAGTATGGCTCTATTAGGCCCAATGCGCAGTTAATATATGGAACTTCAAAATAGCCAAAATAGGCCAATAAAAATGTGCTAGCTCCTACTGAGGGCGACTGGCATCCAGTTTTTCCAACGGTGACTAATAAGCTGCTTAGCAAATCAAAGTCGTCTATAACTTTTATGAGGAAACTGGCGCATAATGCATTTGAGTCATTAAAGAAATAAAGTTCTGAGGATGCTTTTTTGAATGAGATCAGTTGAAATTTCTGAAGTTTCATCGGGAATCTACTTTCAGTTCCCCAACAAGTAAATATCAATTTAGCTAGCAGAGAAGAACCTCACAGCATAGAAGTTCCAGGAGCTTATTTGACTCAAGAGGAAGGATAGCGAAAGCGTAATAAAATTTATTAGGAGCACTACAACGCCAGTGCTTAAAAAACTTTTCGTTCATTTAAAGGCATTGGTAAGCGAGTGCTCATTACTTGTTTTACTCAAACTTTAGAGGCCTAGACTTCTTATTCTTGATTAAAATGTTTAGGCAGTTCCTAAGTTTAATACATTCCATTAAATGTGTTCTTATCACTCAAAAGCATCCTTAGCGCTTGAGCTGGATTCAAAAAACTACAAGATTATGAAGAAAACTACTTCTGCGCTGCGATAATTTCAAAACGAGAAAAGGGATATTTTGCATCATGAACCCTGACCAATTTTACAAATATAACTAATTATGCTCCCCCATACACTTGTTATTTTAAAAACAATCTGGAAGATATCTGGATGCTGGAAGTCATGATCGTTAGTGTAAAGCATCCATACTCGTGTAATTTTGTGATAATCAGTTTTTTCTTTTTTCTCCTCTTTAAAATATCTTTTGCTTTTGTTGAATTAATTATAAATGATGTACTTTTACAGAGTGAAGTGTTTTAGCACCCTGGGAGTACCTCACCCAGTTTGTACTTTGGAAAATATTAAATTTTGCAAATGTGATGTGTATAATGCCAGGTTGATTAATCACACTGCATAGAGTAAAAGCATTGTGCCTAATAGTGCATCACAAAATTATTAATGATTGCCGGGAACAAATATTGCTTTAGAACTTGAGGACTATAAACTTGCCAGATTAAATCAAACTAGGTGACCTAGTGCTTTTCAATGCAATGTTATAGGTTTCCGCTAATGAGCAATCTTCTTAAGTAAAAATAACAACTCTTCAGCATTTAAATTCTGTGCTTTTTATAAATTAGAATTTAAAGCCATCGCCATCATTTACATGGGTATTAATTCTTAGCACGTTTGCAAATACTGACGAAGAAGGCTTTTTACAAATAACAAAAATTAAGGTCGCAATCTCTAGTGACAAAGGTTCTGCACAGCTTTAGCAACTTATTTCTTAAATTGCTGACCAAACCTGTACACCATCACTGGCACCCATCGTAAACAAATCACGTTTGATTTAACATTTTGTCATCACTTCGCAGAAGTGAGATTAAGAAAATCAAGAAATGTTAACCCCTAGGTTCCACAATAACAAGATTTTTTATGATGAGAATAAGGGTTCTTTTATGTTACTTTGATGCTTATAGGTTGGTTTTGATTGATGGTTCGGAAGACTGGCCTCTAGTTTATTCAGAAATTTTAGCAAATAATTGTTGAACGTCTTATTAACCACCAGAGGAAGTAAAAGACAAACTTAAATTAAAACAGGGATTGTTTTATGCTAAACTAAACTAGTTTGTTGTTGTGAAAATGGATGCTTGAAAAACTTTACTTAACGCACTTGCGGTTGAGGCGACTTTAATAAGGTTCAAAACGGTAGCTTTTAAAAAGCTATATTCAATTCATTTGTTAGGGAATAAGGATCTGTTAATAAGTAGCTTGATTTCTTTACCACTAGAATGTTAATGGCAAGTCTTGGTAAATGATTATCACTCTATTCTTGACAAAATCGTGTCGACTTGTTCTTTAATGCAACTGAATGCCAAGAACATTTTATAGCTTTTAAAACAATCTAAAATACCGAATAATGAGAATCAATTCTAAGCATCAAGGTTTGAAATGCAGAATAAATTGCGGATATTTGGTGAGAGAAATAAATTTATGACAAGAATGAAGGCACGATGCTTTATTTTTTGGCATTCCAAGTTACAGTAAATCCTTCTCTAAAAAATAATTTGCCAGTCTACTTTTCAGATTAATTAAAAAATCACAAAAGTTTGAAAAATTGATGACTGCAAATCAAGGCCGAAATAGCATGAGATTCGTCGCGGAACGTAATGGCCGTGTGTGGTCTGTCCGACTTTGCAGCCTTTTTGTGCAAAAAATGCATGCGTTAAAACGGCCATCTTAGCACGTTTTTGCCTTTCAGGTTTGGCAATCAGACGGACCGGTTGGGCTTTAACGATAAAACATTTCATTTTTTAAAAAGATAGAAATGTCCTCGAGGTTGCTAAATGCCACTTAGATTAATCAACTGATAAACGCTTAACCAAATTCCATTTAATACATTGGAATGTAGCAGTAAAATGTAGCAACCAAGTTAAAATTTTGTTAGGTATTTTATTAAGTTTTATAAATGTAACCAACGACAGGCTGATAAATTTACCTGAAAAAGTTCTCGGTAGAAGGATTATTTTCCAGCAATGTTTAAAACCCGATGTAGTGCCAAAGGCCAGGTAGTTTTGGACCCGGAATAGATATTTAAAGCAATTCTTACCATTTTGCCTCTGCCAAGGACCCAGCATGTTGAGTTTTTGACTTTTACATTCAAATAATAAACCTATTTAGAGAAATGCTTTTATTTCGCCAAAAGCAACGGCTCCAAAAGTTGTCTAAGAAAATTGACAAAATTTCCTTGCAACAAAGCATTTTAACTTTAGAACAAAGCGCTAAGCTGCAAAACTTAATAAAATGCTACCATTAAGCTCAATTAGATCTAACACTTATCTTTACAGGGTGTTTCAAAAACGATATGTATTTGCGTGTTTAAGATAAAAGTGCGACTGTTTTAAACATTCGAGTTCAATTAGACTTAAGAAAATTATAATTTATTCGGTTATTAACTTAAAGCATTATAGTCGTGTCACAAATAATTTATTTTGAGCACCGATGCTTGCATTTTTACCTATGAGAAAGTTGACCTCCCCAAAAGTTGATTTTATTATGTCCAAACTATTTTTCTTCCAAAATCAAGGCCCTAAAAAGGAAAGTTTATAAATTACTACCTTTTCATTGTAAAAACTGATCTTTGATATATTTTGATTTTGTTTCATTGCATTTACTTGCCTAGTTAAAATTATTTGAGATCTTCTTATCACGAGCTTAGCCACTTCGAGAGAGGATACTTGTGATGATCTATTATATTTAACTAAAATGCAGCATTTCGTATATCAAAAGCAGTCATGCACTTAAGAAAAGGTCACTTATTAGTAAGCATCATTAAAGAGTGCACAATGCTCGTCGAAAACCTCAATCGCGGGTGAGTATTTAGAGTAGCGCCAAAATATCGCCTCCACACCTGTCCTATACAAGTACACCGCAGGTGTTAATTTAATGATATTGTCTTCCATAAAAGCTTACAATGGATTCAAAAGCAATGATAAAATTTATGTGAGTTTTATTAATATGTACCGCAGAATATTGATTGCTTTTTAACTCCTTTTCTATGATCCCTTATTGGGTGGCATCTCTCAGAGACCATGCCAGCAGTCTCCCATCCTTTTGCGCCCCTTAAATACCTGTTACTTCCATCGGACCTAGGAAAGATCCAGACGTTACAATGCTTTTTAACCTTATTGTGAAAACCCAAAGATTTGTTCTTTAAAGTTTTACTTTTAAAGCCTGTGAAACAAGGTAGCAGAGTCTTAATAAATCGAATTTTAATTTTACTACATTTAATTCTTTGTAGGATTTTTTAAGGAAGATGCTTTTACTTTGACCCCAAAATAAGCATTTATAAAAGGATTTAATATCAGTAACTGTTAACTTAACAACTTTGCGCATTTATTTTGGGTATTTTAGAACAATATTAGGTTGTGGACTTCGTGAGAGATACTGCACAATGACTATCCAAGCAGTTTTCATTTCCTATTCAGGGCAGAATTTAATGACTCACCGTCTATTTAGTAAAGAACTGTAATTTCCTTGAATAAATCATTCGAATGCATTTAATGGTTAAAGTCAAAAGATCTTCTGTGTGAAACAATTTATGGTTTCTTGTTGTGAGAATTATGCGCTCATCCAAAGAAGGAATCGTCGACGGTAAAACAATGCAATTGACTTGCATGCTCCTGTAGATATGGCTCATGCTTGGGACAAATCCTTTTTAAATTCAACTGCTAAATCAGTATTCCTATCCTCTATTCGTTGTCTAAAAGAAATCAATTATTTTGTTACAACATTAGTAGCATTAACGACCAAGTGTAATCATTTTAAATTGCAAGCCAAAAAAACTCTACAATAGTCATAAAATCGGCTCAACGTGCCTTACGAATTTCGGCTTTTTACTTGACCCTGATCAGTACCCCTGGAGCACATGACTAAATGCAATAGGAGAATGATCTGAAGCTCAGTACGATATTGTGATTTCCAGCTCTAGAATAGCAGACTTTAGAACAAAGGGTTTCCGTCGTTCATGCTTAAACAAAACTAACTTTCTAAATCCAAAACCTGAATTTAGAAACAGAAGTTTATGCATTGAAAATTATCTTATTGAGCCTAAACATTCGCAGTCCATTCAACCGAGTCGTTTGATTAAATAATACTTTTCCGATTATTGATACATTTTAGTTCTAAAGAAAGTAAAATGTGCAGTCTAATACCACTAACAAAACTAGCTCAAATATATTATGGGTCATGGTTTAATTATTTTTCCTAACTGCATCATTTAAGCAATGCATATTTTATTTCACTTAGCTGCTTTTATTGCGTCAAGAAACAAAGTCCAGCAGCCATGAAATTTTTAACTACAAAGTACGGGAGTAGGTAAATATGGCCAGCGGAGAGAATGCGTTTTATATTTCAGCTCTACCTCCTTCAAATTGAATGTTTTACTGCATGTGTCGTAAAAGAGATGCAGGATGTTTCTCCTAATAAAAATGACTGGCATGGCTCCCCAAGCTAACTTATGCAGTTGCTAATTGTGCATGTTGCGGCGCACGCAACCGGGTCGGATGTGGCAACACTCAAAGCGATTAATCGATCAGACGAGGTTGATTGACTTAGAGACATATGAGTGATCACTGGGTGATCAATGCTTGGCATGTACTTGGCACAGGAGCTCCAGCCTTCAAATGCCTCGCACCATCACATTGACTGCCGTCATTTCGTTCGTAACTTTGACTCTACTCTTTCATCTTTGAGCTTCACAAAGAAATTGCATTTCATAACTCGTTCTCTTTTTGACGATTCAAAGGTTAAAGTTTTGCTACCATAAGAAAGCACCTGCATTGGTTAGATCTGAAATCCCTCACAAAAATTACGTTAATGAGGTTGTTCTGATGCCTTACAATTAGTTTAAGTGCTTATCGTCTAACCGTTATGCTGCCCAATGGTCTGAAGTTTTTGAGGGTTTGTTCAAAGGCACATAGCAAATAACAAGCAAAACGTATGATCCGTATTTGTAGTCCTAGGACAAAGTGGTCTCTATGTTGGTTGATGCTATCGAAAGTTCGTTTTTTTCCCCGCATTTTAGTGCAAGCTTCTTTTGCTTGCAAAAAGGAGCAAGTGATTAATAAACATACTCATCAATAAAAAATAAATCAAATTGGTTCTGTTTTTGACAATTTCAAGAACTTAATTTTGAAAAAGCTTATTGCTTTTTGCCTTTTAAACATAAACTTAGTTAACACTGGGTGTTTCTATGAAAAGAAGAAAAGTTAGTCATCTTCGCTACGTTTGTTATAGTGTCGCAGTGCTTCGGGTACAGAAGAGATGATGGGATATTAGGCATGATCTGAAGGCTATGTCACCCAGTAGAGCACGAAGGCCGGGCTTTTATTGACCTCGTAACCATAACAAAGAGTTAAACCAATTATTAAATCACTATTTGGCATTGCTTAAAATAGATTGTTTAACTAATCATTTACTTCTACTTCACCCGAGTTTCTATCTTTAAACTTGTTCAAAAATGTAGAAAACCGGTAAACGCTTTTCGTGTTAAGAGAAAATAGCTGTAGTAATAAACCGTGAATGAAGGATATAAAGAAATGACATACTGGGTAGCTTAAAGTGTACGTCGGAAAGAAATTCACACCACCAGGTGTACGTGGCTTAAAACAGTTTGGAGTTAGGATGTATACAAAAGCCTAATTTAAAATGCGTTAGAGACATTAGCTTGTGTATTATAAACATCATCTAGCGTATTATATCTTGCAAACTGCACCACTGATTGTTGAGCGTAAAGGATCAACAATGAAACCTGTGCGATGGAGCTTACGGGGTAGCTAGTCACATGGATTAAATCAATTTATCCACCACTATAATTCTAAGACAAGCAAGATAATTTTCATAATGAAACTGCGTCGCCTTTAAAATGACTGGGTAAAGGATTGCAACTCAACGCATGTCAGCCACACATTCAGAGTTTGGTATTTTGTTTATTTTATGGCTATATGTGTAAGCAACCGCTAGGGTTTGTTGCGTGATCCCATAATTTTACCGTATGAGAGATATCCCTTAATCACCTTTTGCTGTCGCTATTTCAGTGCAAAATAAAGCGTATAATTTATCAAAGAAAACACAGTCTCACTGATTAGTCCACAAAGGTCCACAGAAAGTTTTTAATCAAGTTCTCTTAACCTAATGACACCTTCTGGGGTGTTGAAAATTACTAACTCACAGCTAATCAAAATTAACTAAGAAAGATGACGATATGTGTGATTTAATATTACGTTTTAACTTTGACTTGTCGCACCTTTGATCTTGCTTGAGTTTTGAACTTAAAAGCAGCCATTAAGGAAGATGGTTTAAGCTTGGCAGTAAACATTAATGTAGTACGTTTGTTGTTTGTTTCGTTGAAGGGGACTTATTTAGCCATTTTAACTTCACCGGGTGGTCTGGCCTTTAGACTACGCTAGTAGCTTTAGTCCTTTTTGTTTGCCAAACATATATATCTGTTTGACCTGCGTATTATGTTTTCTTTTGTCCTCTGAAAAGTTTTGGTGCGTTGCGTTAAAATACCATTAACGGAACCATAATCCTGGTTGTCCTAGGATTAGTAGTCCCTCTATAAAGTTGCTAATTCGTTGTTTTGCTAAAATATTTTATCTTTGACTGCTTAATCAACGATGAAAGCTCTGAACGACTGAAAATTATTTTCACATCTGTAGCCAGCCAACCCCTCTGCACCATGTACGCAAACGTTGTTCAATGCTGCCCTGTCTAGTTATGTAGTCAGGAATGTTTCAGGACTCCAAAATCACAATTTCCATTTTATGCACCTATATGCCGCAGGCCCCCCAAATCTTTTTCTAAAAGAGTCCTAATGAAAACCTTTTGTATATCTTTTTAGGTTTATCGATTAATAAATTCGAATTTAATTTATTATTGTCAGCGAAGTCATTGCTTTTACGCAACAGATAAAATGCACCAAAATTTGATAATAAGTCTTCTGTAAAATCTTGGAAGATCTACTCTTGCCTACCATATACTTTTTCTTAGCAACGTAAAATGCCTTGCTTCATAGGAACTGTCAAGACTTTGCACTTTTACATTTAGTTTCTCATGTCACCTGCCTTACCACACCAGATATCCGATTAGTTCATGATTTAGCGTAGAGCGTTGCTTTAAGAAGCGCAAAATATATTGGTGTTTTCAACAAATTATAATTCTTTAAAAATTGCCTTTCACGCCTTGTCTACTTAGGCATCCAGTAGATAGTGGGACTGTAAAGGGTGAAGCACATGTTCTGCTGTAATTTGCTTCATGGCTCATCTGACTATAATGTATTAAATAGCGGCATTTAGTGTCCTCTTTCATTACTTTTAAATGCCAAATTGAACAATAAATCACATGCTAAGATTCCATTGTTTTTCCATCCCTTATTTGACCAAGTAAATATTACCAAATTTCAACTTAACCCTTTGTGCACCGTTGCAAACAAGGCTTATTTTATCAAGGCAACTTGCGTGTCTTCTGTATTTGTTACAGTTACACCTGCCACTTGCCTTTAGGATATTTGTCTAGTCGGTTTTGGTAATTACGCAGAGACTATCTCAAAGTGCTTGTTACTCGTCCAAAATTATAAAAATGAATATTGTTCCCGCAAAATCGACACAAATGATAAATAACATTCTTGCCTCTCTTTGAAATGCCATGCTCAAAGTTAACCCAATTTTTAAATGACAGCATAGCTAAGTCCACATATACAGTTCACAATAGAGCAAATACATGGTTTTGTTCGTTTCATATGTCATTTTAAACGGCACAAATTTTAGCTCCATACTTTCGTGTGAAGTCTTAAACTCGATAAAATCATCTACTCTATCAATGAGCAAGACAAGAAGTAAATGCCGTAATTAAATCACTAGCTTTAGCTGTATTTCTCAGTCGTTAGCTGTGCTCCGACGACGTACAACGCAATCAAAACCATTTTTACATCTCTTTGGCACTCTTCTTTATCAGTAGCATGATTGGAATGGTCCTTACTGATATTTATGCTCTGTGCTTTGCCACAATCCTTATCTATTTTGATAGATTTCGCGTTTTTATATGCTCAAGCCTCCCTCTTTTAGGACAGCACCTTAATATACGACGTCAGACACTTGTAATATGTCATTTTGTGGCTGGCAAATTATAGTGGTCGTTATTGTTGGGATGAGATTTTATCCTTTGCAAAGAAAGCGCGTATGATTCCCTCATTTCGCTTCCTTGCTGTTGTGTTCCCGGCATAATGGATTCATTAATGTTTTTCAGCTAAATAAAAGCGGCCATCTTAATGACTTCTTTTTGACAATAAAACCCTTTTAGTAATTGGATTAATTAACTAGGTTCACCCATTTGCGATATTTGGTGCAATTCTTTAGATGGCAGTTTCAAATTTTACTACTTGTACACTTGATGCGAGGCGTCGGATAAATTCAAGCCTGTCATTCATCAGTTTTTGCTGTTATAACTTGCATTATTCACAAATGCATGGTAGTTCTATGTCAAAATGGCGACTAAAAAGTTGAGGTCGTGTAATCTGTTTGGTAGAGGTACAACGATTTTGTCATTTTCGACAGGCTTTTTCAATTCTTTTGCAGAACATTTGCTAATAAGCCTAATGGAAATAATTTAATAATCCTTTCGGAACACTTTTTACTGTTTTAGGTGCCTATAATTGCTAAAAAAACAAAAAAAATTGATTTTTTGTTGGCTATAGCTCTATAAGCAGTAACTAAACAATCTATCATTTTTTTTAAAGTATATGCTCGATAATGATTTAATTTTTAGGTAACCACATTCTGTATGTTTATTTGTTAGCTTGAAATCTATCAGCGGACAAGGAGACTTGTATTTTTGTTCCCTTTAGAAAGCAATAGGCTTACTTAATGATGCGAGTATCAATTGTGATCGCTATTGTCTACGGCGGTAGCCTAAGATATGCATCCGTTGCAGCAATTTCTACATTAGAAAATAAAACATCCCTCGTAATCAATTTGCGTCCCCTAGTGAAATGCATGCAATCACCCTTTTCTTGTTTTTTTGCCCTATTCTGAATGGGATAACCCTGAAAGAGAGGTGGTGGGACATCATTAGGTAAGTGCTCTTTAATGGACGCTTCTATCGTTAGTATCGCAGTTTCATTCTCTAGCCAGGTCTTCCATTTGGGTAAAACAGCATTGAAACCCACTGAACTTAGAATAGCTGAGGCGTGCAACTATGATTTGGATTAGGCACAAAAAAGTTTGGCATTTAGTTCAACTAACCTACTTTCCAAATTCAAGTGTTTTGCGATGACTTTCAGAACCAAAAATACCTCTTTTTAGAATTGAATTAAACAGGCTAGAACTTTGAGATACAAATAGGTATATATCCCGGCTTTTTGCTGACCCAATATAATGGTGCTTCCAAAGCTGACTAGTTGTAAACGATAACTGATAACAAGCTGTACACTACTTTAAATACAGATTTGTTTTTTTTTAGATTTTTAAAATGTCTTAATTGCAAAGAAGCGTTAGGAAATTTGTGGCTGTTAGAATGACCTCCAATTTCTATAAGAGTCCATGATCCTCCACTTTGTCTCTAACGGCACAGCAAAGTGTACTAGTTAGGAATAGTTTCTCATCAATATTCTATTTTCTGTCTCATGCCGTTCAACAATTCCTCACAACCGATTATGTAGGCTATACATTTTGAGAAAAAATTGACTAACTTGGTTCTCTAGCAACCAAATTCGTTCACTTTTCCGTCACCGCTGATAGCTGTAAATTACGGAAGGCTGCTGCAACGTTTACTAATTTCATTCTATGCATATTAAAGTCAGCCTCACTAGATCTATTGCCAAAAGTTTAGCTAATTTATGACTGTGGAGAAGACGATGAGGACTTTATCGGAGGCCGTCCAAGACACTGATAAGCAGTGATACTTAAAACTCAGCTAGAGGGGCTTACACTACAACTTGGTCTCGACATTGACAAGCCAATCAAATGCGTTCATTACCACTATCTCATCACTCATTTTTCGAAGTGGTCACAGATAACATTCGTAATCCTCTCAATGAATAAACAGATGATACCAGTCTTTCACCAGATTTCTGGTCATCACAGGTTTTCAGACACATTGATCAAAGAGAAAGGACCACCGCTTACTTCTCGCCACATCACCCCATATCAAGAGACTGACGAGGCCATTTATTAAAAATAAGGTAGTCAGAGTTGATGTCAACATACAGGTGTATCGAATAACTCTAGACGGCTCCATTCGAAACTGCCAATTAAAGTCTAAGGTAAAAAAGGTGCAGAAACCCAATTTAGCAAACATATTAATGTTTATGTATTCACAAACCATTTCAAAGAGATTTAAATGGAAAGTTCAATTCCTACCTGGCACCGGCATTTATGCCAGTGACTGATTTACCAGTAGATAGCTGGTTAACCTCTGCAGAAAAGTTGGCACATTCTCCTTGATATCAGGAGCAGTAACAGCACATTGATGAGGCAATGTAAGTGAAATCCTCCTCTGCACGCTATAAAACAGAGGGTCAGCTTTTATTTTTGTCCATGAATATACTATTGTGCTTTGGAGACAGTGAGGGAGAACCAAGCTTTCTTTCCTGACTGGAAGTGCACCGGCAGATGTAAAGCAGCCTTTTTAAAAGGCCATCGGTACCAATTTAAAAAGAGGGCCGGAAAAAATTCACTCCGCGGAGGCTCTGCAGATCGACTTAGAGCTCTAAACCTCAAACAGGTCAGGCAAACGACCAAATATTGCTACTGCACAAGTGCGCATAAATTTGGAAGGGTTCCAGTCAGCAAAAGTATATTCAATTTGCACATACTGAAGCGTAAATTAAATTATTCAAACTAAACGTAAACTGATAAATTGAGCTTTCCAGGATCGCAGCAATTGACGATGTAGTTAGCGACTCAAAGAGTCCCGTTGCAGTTCCAGCATACCTACTGGTGAGGTGCATAAGAAAAGATAGGAGTGAAGTACTACCCCATTGCTTAAGCGTTCGCGATGGCAGTAGTCTTGATCACTGTTATTGCCTCCACTTTCAGTGACTGGACTACGTTAAGGAAGTCATCGTAATTCCCACTACAAGCATAACCTAGAGTCATCAAGGTGTATTACTCATAAATACTGGAAGTGTTGGTAGGAGAGTCCCACTGGCTAAGTTTTTCTTATTGTCATGCCTTCTTCCGTCACAGAATTCACTTTAAATAAAGAAGTATTTCCACATTTTTATTAGGTACGGAAGCGATGGTAGCTCGCTATCACGAATGATGTGGGCACAATATTACCTCATCGACATAGGAACAGGAGATCATTGCTACTGCAGCCATCATGTAACTAGAGGCTCATTTTAAAAACCATTGTGCTACAAACAGGTCGCCGATATTCATTTGCTTGGTATTCCGGATGCTTTTATACTACAATACTTTTTCTATTTACACTCACATTCTTAAAAGACTTTACTAAAAACCTTTCGTTTTGGTAAAGAATAGATTTTTATTTCAAAGTGCGTCTGCAAATTTTTGAAAACCCAGCATGTTTCCAAAGGATACAAAAAGAATCAAAAGTATCGGACGGTGGAACTAATTACACAACTTTGTAAGATATTTTAGCCGGACTTTTACATTGTAATTCAACTCAACCGTATTTTTATGGAAGTTTATTTCCTAAACTTTCCATAAATTATCACAATCTTAGACCTGCTTGAGCTCAAGATGCATAATTAATGGTCCAGATAACAAAATAAACTAACTGAGCAATTTTTTGGAACCAAAATGAGGTTAATCACTCATGGTAAGAAAATCGGATTTAAATGGTGAACTTCAAGACTTTGATCTGCGGACAAAGATAATAAGAGTGTACCTGCAGCCTTTGCATGAATTCGCACAATAAAGCTGCACTGATGACGAAAGAAATGTGAAAGTTTGAATGTTGCTTATGTGGTTTGTAATGCAGGTGTCGTTTCAACTAAGTCGGAATTCAAACGACCAACACTGCATCAGGTCACCTCGTTAAAACTGCGGAATGAGAGAAACTGCACTAAAGCTTTAGTTCAACCTACGATAGTTCACTGCTCATCTTTATTTTTTTTGTTTTTGACTCCTGTGCAGTTAAATAATTCACCAACTTAAAGTATGTCCTTGAAAACGATGTTCGATTTTGCAAGTAGATTTCTTCTTTGTGTGATATTTTTGTCAGAAATGTGTCTTAAAGTCAAAGTCTAACGGCAGCTTGTAATTCGGCAAAGCGAAGTCTCAAATGAAGAGATGCGAAAATAACAAAGCCCCAAAAGAGAGATTGTGTTGAGGCAATTAAACTCACACAAAGTATTGTATTGTCCTATTTGTTGAATTCACAATTATCAAATGCGGCCTGGATGGTAAACTTCTTGACAATGTCCGCCGGTGTCGCAAAAACCTGTTTTTATTATTCTGTTACAAAAAACAAGGAGTCGTGTGGCTGAGCGATTGAAAAGTCAGAAATTGCTACCATCTGAGTTACTGTGGTTGAAAATGCTCCTAGAGCTACTGCTTTACCTAGTTTATCCCTTGAGGCTAAAAGATTCTGATTTTTTTGCAAATAATAACAGACAGTAAGTAACTTGTGTGATGATTTATTAGTTGCTAGAAAGAGACCTAAAGACTAATGAGATAACAAACACCTTTGTAAAAGGGCTACTCTTGTGGTAAGTGAATCCAAATGCTGAATCATTTTATAACAAACTAAAATAGTTGATTTTAATGGACAAGTTTTGAAAGGCGAAGTTAGGTCTCATTGTTTGTGCGGGCTTTAAAAAAAATTAAATGCTTAGATTAACCGTTCTCTTTCAAATAAACTGCAAAATAATTCTATCGTCATTACCTGCGATTCGTTTGAATAATTTTTGAGGGACAGTTAGTAAGATAAAGCCGCGCTAACGTAGTCAAATTTTTTAATGAAAACAAAAAACTTTTTGGCAGGATTGTAGCTTCCCTAGCACAAATTAAACTTCTGAATAAACTTGCTTTTGCTAACTTTTTAAAACAATATCCATCCTTCCCTTTTATGACATTTTAAATTCACCTTAAGTCAATAATCCAAATATAATGATAAAAGAGGGGAGTATCTCTCAATGGATCACATATGTAATCGTTTTATTAAATGAGAATAATGTTAAATTGAAACAAAAAAATGCTGCCATTCACAGATCACAGGCCTGTTTAAAAGAAACCAATGCATAATTTTCTTATTTGACCTACTCACGTACCCTAGATTAGTCTATACTCTAGGGTAGAAGGTGGTTCTACTTTGCTCGTTAGTAATACGAAGACAAACAGAAGGGAAGAGTACTTTTGGTTGATAAGTTGTGCGCGATGGTAAAAGACGCAAGTGCCACAAATGAGAGCGCTTTTTTCCAAAATCTTACGCAACAACTGATATGATACCGCCGTCTAGTTTTCCGATGCTTAACCTAGATTTACTACTACTTCTGATATAAATTTAACTACTTTACCCTCTACTGAAATGCTTTTAATAAATGACGATGATTTTTTTTGGAAAGTCGACTTTTCGACTAACCTAAAGTGCTATTTTAGATAACACGTATTTAGCGTGCGCGGAAAAGTTCACCCCATGTTAAATGCCTCTTATACATAAAAAACTTTTCACAGCTCCCAAGGTCTACTTAATAAAGCGTTGGAAAGTCATTTAAATATACAAAAGATTGCAAATGGAGATGCGTTTGAAATTTCCCGCCATTGTGGCAATGAATTTAAATAGCATGCCTACTAGCTGCTATATTCCAAGTGCCAGGCCTACTTTGCCCCAAAATTAAAGCTGACAGCCCCTTAATATAGATCTAAATTTCATTAAAAATTTTCTTTTTTTACAAACAATGAGGCTGTTGATGACTGTATCCAGAGGCGAATTCGAGTGAGGAAAAAAACAAAGTCCCATCGCTCCACAAGTTGACTTTGCTTCACGAAAGGGCTGCTCCATTTCTTTAAAGCTGTTGCTCATCGTTTTTCTTCTTTTTTGTTTTAATATTCCTTCAGAAAGCTAAAAATTAGTAATAAAAGATTCAAATCTAAGATTTTTAATGTATGTGACAATTATTAGCACACACAAGGAAAATAAGTTGTCAAATCAATTTCCATGAACTTTTCGTGGTTATGAAAGTCATCCGGTCGAACAACTTTAAACCTCTTCGCTTAATGCTCTTAAAAGCTTCCTCAAATTAAGAAATGGAGGTCTGACAATTTCCACCGTTATGTGCATTAAAACGGTTCGTTTCTCAGCTCATTCACCAAACCTCACAGCAATGTTTAAATATTCATTTAAATATTTTTATTGCTCAGGTATTAAACAACTCAACTTTTGCCTGAGTGCGTAGACTGATTTTGTCTGAATTAATAATGCATAATGAATATCACAGATTCATTAAAATTAAAGGACTTGAAATTCGCCCGAATTGGCCAAACCAATGAAAAATGGAATGTTTGAGGAGACCTATAGATTTGCTTGCTTCAAGTCTTACAAAAGTTCAACCTAACTAGACATCAAAAACTAGTAAAAACTGGTCTCTCTACTAATTCATATGCACTAGAAAATTAATCATATCATCTTAAACTTTAAAAAGTGTTTGACAGGTGTCAGCTGGATAAAGTGAGGTTTAAAGGCACATGTTTTCGGAAAATTTTCGTTTTGATTAATAAAATAAGCTCGTCATTTCAAGATTTTGTTTAAATTTGTGGAATGCTACTATTTGCTCTGTTATTTGCTTGGCTATGCGCCTTGATAAGTAACATTAACAGAATATAATGATATACCTGCCAAAAAACTGTAAAGCTTCCATAGGTAGTATGTTAGTCAGTAAAGCTTCAAGCCTATTTTCCTTTAAATTTTAACTTACAGTCTTTACAAATTATTGTGTTTCAAATAACACAGTGTAATTTTTTATGGAAAAATGAGTGATTTGGGCAGTTTATGCCGTTTCTACATAGACTTTGTGTGTGGCAATTACTGTTTAAATTCCAATCATGCTTTGCCTCTAATCCTTCTAAACGGCAATGCATCAAGTTCAAAAAAATCCAATTTCCAGGAAAAAAATAATGGAACTTTAAAGTAAATTCACTTACAAACCAGGGCTTTGCTGTCATGGAAAATTGAAGGCTCTAAAATAAAAGATGAGCGGACATTTTGTCACAATGTTCTGAATTTTTAACATTAAGTGGTCGCCATCTAGGGCGTATAAAATGCTACAAACGGATACTAAGTAAAGGCTATGCCAAATTCTGTTAAAATTTTCCTTTTACTTCTTGCCAATAGTTTCGCTCATAAAAAAACAGAATTCGGAGGAAATTAGCAGCAAAAAGCAAAACATTTTGTTGAAAAAGAAACTTCTTGGGCAGTCACCTGTAATGACAAATAAGCAATCATCTTAACTGCGACAAAGTCTCTGTGCGAAGTCTGAGTAAACAAAGATGATTAGATGTGCCAACTGAAACGGAGCAATGCCTAAGTATGATTGAACGCCTTAATGGAATAGATATGTTATCGTCGACTGGAGGAGTAAAAAGCTATCTTTTTCACCACTTATAGACAATAGTGATTCTGACAGTAACGAGTGTCAATTTGAATAAACCCAGTGAAGGACAAGGTTGTCACTCCTCGCAAATTAAGCCGACTTGTATTCATTTTATGGGCCCATGCTTAGCTTTCCTTGTACGTATCATAAAATTAGCTAGATATCTTTGAACCACTTAGAGGTGAAGTTTTACTGCAAGAAAGGTCCTTGGCAACGGTAGTGGCAGTTTTATTTTTTTGATGTTTTATGGGATGAAATTCCTTTGTTTTGTGTGAAAGTTCTATTATCGTAGGAATATGAACATTAATTTGCAGTAGGTCTAATGTTTTCTCTTCCATTTCAGCTCTTATGCAAACGGAAAAAGTGGCCAATATGAACAAGGACATGCTTCACTGAGTGGTGATAATAAAAGGGGCACAAGTATCATGATTATGCGTATTTAGGACAGGTTTCCACTTCGGGAGACAATACCGTCCGATCAAGCAGGCAGTTCGTATTCACTGACCGCATCTCACCCAAAGAGCACAGTCAGACAAACATGCATTCAGCAATACGCATCTACGTATAATGGCAAATAGAAGCAAGCCTGTTATTAAGTCAGACTATAAAATATTCACTGGTGGAATCCTCATTGAATGATTGACTGTCTATAATTCACACGACCAATCAATAGTCCAAAGTTATTTAAAAATGGAGGATAGAGAGATGTATACTTTGGTCTCATTCGATTTACACTTAATCCTATTTGAAAAGTCATGAATGGAAGCATCAAATTCCCAGAGTTATTTGCCAGAAAATGCGCAAAATTAAAGCTTTAAGCATTTTGGCACCTCTTGGAACTTAGAGAGACTACCTAACGTCTAACATGCAGAATCATGCTTCGGTACTTGACTAACAAGATAGAGATTTTACGATCACCGGAGGTGCAGCTTTAAAATTGGACTATGAAGAGGCAAATTAATGGACAACAAAACTTGCTAGGTGATACTAATCCTAGTGAAATTGACTTTCGCAAAAATAGTGTGCTTACTTGATTTAAATGCTTTAATTTTATTGTGTGTTTAAGAGCTTAAAATCCTAACGGCTTAGGAGATGCTTCTCACTTCGTGCTTTGTCTAAAAGCACTTAATTTGTGAACATCACGTATGCAATACCCAAACTCAATCCAGACACCGTCAATCAAGATGGTGGACAAGTGTTAGTGCGTGCATGAAAGAGTATGCATTGATGTCGTTTTATGCCTGCAAAAACGCAAGAGTTATGCAGAAGGCTTCCAGCACGGTACAATGTAATAATGGAACGTTTGTCTGCTCACTAGTAAGGCATTTAAATTTGTTAAGGTGTCCAAATATTTTAAAGTCGGCTACGCGCCTATGCATCAACGACAAGCACAGCAGATGTGGATATATTCTTAGTTCACGCCTCGATGGTCGGTTCCATGAACAATAAGTTAGCATGAGTACAGCCTGATTGTACAATGTGCGATTCCTTCTGCGCTTTTGATTAGCATAAATAGGGTAAGTGCAAAGTGGAGCAGGCTGTCATAGGATGGCTCAGTCATGGTAATCGCAGGCGGGCACAAGAATACTGTTGGATCAGCATATTTTCTCAACTATTAAGAAACCTCAAATGGGTTTAGTTTCTGTGTTTAACTAGGAAGTTATAATGTCGCATCATTTTTTCACCTTGAATGCATAAACAAGTGCGTAAAGACATCCTAAGGGCACGAATGAGCTGTATTAATTAGAAAACTATGGAAGGAGGAGGAGGGAGAAAAAGAAGAAGCCTATCTAGTCGTTTCTGCTAGACATCATTATTCGCAGCTGTCAGTAATGGCATGGACTAATGCAAATCTCAACCTGCTAATGGACTTCTTTTATATCTGATGCGGTCATTGTACTCTCTCTCTCCCTTTCTCTGTCAGAAAAAGATTTGTCTACTCGTCTTATTTTCTCTTGCCTGCATTATTCGTTTCGGCAGAACATTCTAACCTTGAGCATTAGCCATTCCAGTTTTGTAGAGCGCACGAATATTGGTACAAAAGTGGTGCAAATTAATTTTTGTTGCTTATATTTATTGTTCAAATATGTCAGTTTTTTAATAAAATGACTATCGACTTCTTCACTACCCGATAACACTATTTATGTTGAGTGTTTTGTTTAGCATATCAATTTCTTTTAAATTTTAAATGTATTTTAAACGTTATTGTTAAGATGCAAATAGGCGAGAATGCGCTTCATTTCCGCGGGCAGTCTGATCTGAATGAATAAAGTGTACTTCAACGGCTGCAAATCTGGTTTTGGTACAGATCATTTTGGGTAACTAATTTTTATTGCTAACCGTCCACCGAAAATGAAACCTTTCTTACTTATGGGTAACGCTGACAGGTTTACAAGTCACGTCTATGTGCTCTTGAGAAATTTAGACATTTCATGCTCCTACATTAGTTTTGCATTAAATCTCATATGGCGTTTCCGAGTTTGGAGCACCGTATTTCCTAATGAGTACAAACTTTTTTAAAAAGATTTCGGGTCTGCTAATTCGGAAAGGTTTAAGAGCTAGTGCTGAGAAAGGATGTGAGAGGACAGTGACGGTTCTTAAGCAAATTCGCTGATAGTTTAAATTTTCGATGATTCTTTTGATGCTGAATAAGGCTTTATTTTAGATACCAGCGTTCTTTAGGTGTAGGAAACCAACGTTGACAGTCCAAAGCAGCGAAGTGTCGGCAGCGGCATTTGCCGAGTGATAAGGACTCAAGCCAGAAGAGGGATGAGCTAGTTGTTTTTATCTTTGTGAAGGAGATACGGTTAATTAAATTAGGGCGACAAGTTTGGCATCAGAAAGCGTCAAATTAAAATTGGCTCTTTGGGAGAAAAGTGGAAAAGAAGAGAAGAAATGGAAAAGCTAATGGATTTTGCCCTACTAAGTTGGCCAAAAACACAAATTTCATTAAAATCATGCAAAAAGAATCGTACATTAGTTTTCAACTGCTAGTGTGAATGAACTATACGGTTGCGTTTTGCATTGAAGAATTATAAATTCACTTAGGTTTATCAGTCGTCAAACAATTGTAGACATTAATCAGAATGCCACATAATAATTCTTTAACTGTCTTGCCCATTTCATTACAATTTGTGGGGGCAGCTAAATGGCATTTGTTTTAACGTGCATGTTTAGTTAAATGCTTACGGTGCGCAGCATATAAAACAAAAACATACTTTGGAAAGACTTAGACTCCAAACTATCATCCATTTGAATAATACACCATTCTGTAACGATCTTGTCGGTGCATTTAAGACGTTGCGAGTTAATTGGAACTAAGTCAGGTTACCATGGCAGCTTTTTATTATCTAGATACACTTGCTGAGCCCTGCGTAATTAGTCATAAGGCAAAAATATATTATCAACATGCTTATATTTGTCATAAAACCACATAGTAAGTTTCGCGTCAAGAAAGTTAGTAGCGTTCACTGCCGCTAAATATCATATAGGTCTTTCACTCCACTACTCTTTTGGTAGGTACGCTTAACTCGCGGTTTTGTTTACGGGACTTGGTGGGTCACTTTGCCTTCACCAGGTGGGCTGACCTCTGGATCACGTCAGTAGCCCCAGTCCCTTCTGTTCGCCAAATGTGTTTATGTATTCTGCCCGCGTGTTATGTCTTCGGAAAAGTCCCGAAGCGTTACAGCTCCCCTGTGTTATAGCAAATGCACCTAGAGCACCAGTTTTGCGTATTATTTACATGGCTTCGTGTTAGACTAGCTCATAATTACCCAGCTAAGTAAAAGAATGATGGGATTTATTTTAACTGCGATTATATTATTTTGTATGGCAAAGAAGGAATCAAGTCACTTGACTATTGTTTTATCAACACTAGTATCTCCGGCATTATGCCTGACACTGATATTTACTGAAGTCTGAAGTTGAAATAGATTAAGCTCAAGCCAAATGGGAAGACAAGATTGGGTGCAAAGTCTATAACACATTCGTACAATTTCTACAAAAAGTGCTAATGAGTTTTTTTGACGTCATTAAATGCTTTTTGCGATCAAAGACACTTGTGTCCTGACTATCAGATTTTACGAATGATTTAGTCACTTCAGAACGCTACCAATTCTTTCCAATTATATAATTCACGCCATTTCCACGAGAACGCCTAGAGGCAAAGTTTGTTCGACTCTTGGTTATTGCGATGCGTTATGTCCCTTTCATGTTATTCAGAAATAAGATGGAAACCGTGTCATTACAAAAAAATATTGTTTGGAGGATTATGTGGGAGACTACTCTTACACCAACCATGATATTACAAACGCTGTTAGCTATTTTGCTTGAGCTTAAATGGACGAGATTATAAAAGAAACATGGGCATTTAGAAATTGATGGAAACCTACTTTATTCACCCCAGTTCCTTTATAAAATATGAATGAAATGTAGCATTCCTATGTGCCAATTCCTTCTCGTTAAAAAATTGTGCTGCCGTGCTGCAAGAAGGTTTTTCGTTTAGAGCATATTTAATCATTCGAGCTCTTCAGTCTCCGTAGGTTTCACCACTCCCTTGTTGGCTTGGGTATTTATGCGTACACAGATTTCCAGTCCTCTGAGCTTCTACGTGTTCAAGCCCGTGATACGTCATGATTATTCAGTCTTATGGTTGGTTTTATAAGGTATCCTAAACAATAGTAAGCATGAAATGCAATATTCAACGCCTCAATTCTTTTATAGAGGCGGAAGAGGCCATAATACTCCGGCAGAGGGGCTAGGGGACCACTGGCATAGCCTGGATGCCATTCTGTCCAGCAGAAGTAAAGTGGTGGAGCCTTCAGTTCTTGCAAAAACAAAATGAGACAAAAAATAATCAAGGGACCACATCAATTTTAATTTTTTTGATCCATCAATTTTTTATGCTCACTAAAAATACTTCCGCAGAATCTCACATGCAAATCCAGCAGCTTGGATTTTCACGCCGTTCACTTTTTTGTATTTCAAGATTTCTTGTCCGCTTCATTGAAAATTCCATGCACAAAATTCGGAAGGAAAATTATGTGACAAATAGATTTTGATAATTATAATAACATGTTTGTTTTTGTATTAGATATACCAAAAGTTTGGCCCAATTTTATTGATAACCATGTTTCTTCAAGTCATACATTGTTAGTTAAAATTGTAAAAGAAAACTGTAGTGAGAAAACTGCGGGCGTAAGTGAAACCAAGTTTCCTACATTCCCATACATCCTCTTAATGTGTTAGAAATTTAACTTGCCAAAATAGGTTTGCATATTGACGCTAAGCTATCCTTCTCCACCAACATCATTCAGACCTCTCTTAAAAAAGTCCCATTAACTGATGCGATAAGTAAAACTGGACAAAAAAATTAATTTCCGTGCTCATGTTGGCAGTTTGGGACATCCATTTGTGTACTTGATGAGTGGCAGGACTAAGTGGAACGCATTTTACAAATTGTACCGGCGGCATAATGCATTGCAACAGGGTGGTCACCACTTTGATTTCATAGTGTCCAGTTCATGGCACCTCTATTAACAACCCGTTCCCTCTTCTGAACGTTTATTATAAATTTCTACCCAAAATTGCACATCCTGCAGCATTGTGAAGAGAACTCGAGCAATGCATTGGTGGTAGTGGAAGTCAAACCCTCTGTGGATGAAGAACGCCTTCGATTTGGAGTACTTTAGACCAAAGCAAAACCTTGTACACACTCGGGGACGTATGAATCTGCAGAGACACAACAGTGAAGTTAATGAAACCATATCCAGCTCCGGCAAAACCACATTCTCATTACTCACCATAAAGCGATTAAGCTTACGTTATGAGGCCATCCACAGCATTCAAATGGAGATGTCCCCATCGCGCAAATGCAAGTATCTCATCTAAATTAATAGTTCACTCGAAGCCATTGTTATAAGTAGCAATGCCAACACTGAGTTAAAAAATAATTTTTTTATTTTTTAATATGATTCCACTAGAACTTTTTTAGGGCAAGTTTTTTTCACACTCTGAGATAAATATTGGAAAAATGTACAATTTTGTCAGTTGACCAATCACCAGGATATAACTGAAGGTCGCTTCTCAATTGGCTCTATATCTCAGGAAAGAGTGAAATTCGCAGTTTCAATTGAACGAACAACGTTCATAATCAAGTCATGCCATTGGCATTCGCAAATTTTTCAATAAAAACTTATGTCACAAACTAATGCTGCAAGAAGCAATCGTTCCGTGTTTCTACTCTACCTCAAGAGCAAAAAAATCAAAAGACACGCCCTTGTTGGTCTACAACAGAAATTCACTTAGGTCTAACTTTCGCCAAAACAATCATTGGCTTATGACAACGAATTAAATCACGGAAGCTCTTCGGGAGATTAAGGACTTTTAGTGTTTTGAAATTATGCTGGCCGAAATTCGCATGGTCCATCCCCACAATTCAGTTTTATTTTTAGGCGTTTTATAATGCCTGTAAAAAATAAAAGTACATCCGCAATTCTAACAAAAATAATGTAGAGTAATCTTACCATAGACCTCAAACGCATAAGTATCGTTATGACTGATAAGATCAGAAGAATTTTTACTTAAATTTGATGACAGGAAGTTTTGCCTTAAAGCTAATGCTAATTTTGCCCTTAGTTCATTTTTAATTAAAACTTCACAGTAAATATAACTTGGAAGTTGAAAGCATTTGCCATGTTATTTTCTATCAATTGACTTTTATTATCTTATCATACCGACTCTATTGTTTACATTCCGTCTGTTCAGCATTACTCTACTATCGTGGAAGGGGAAGATCTTAAAATTTATATTCTTTAAACAAAGTCAGACCATACCTGCATGTAAACCCCCTACAAATCGGAGGGCGATGCGTCACCACAAAGTTCTACATAATTCTGTTGTGCATGTTCTCACCGAAGTGTCCCTTTAGCTTCCACATCCCACATCTTGTCTCTCCTCGTATTTATGAAGAGATATCAGAAAAAGGGAAAAAGGAGAAGGATCAAAGCGGTAGTATTTTATATCTCCTCGTGTTCCTTTTAGCCTAAAAAACCGATGTGGAAAAGTGTTAACCACTAGTACACCAAGTTGCGAAATTTTGGGGCGTGCTTCTTTGTAATACCGCAGTTGAAGGTGACTTCTTGATGCAATCATTGTGCTTACTACCAAAAGCATTAGTTTTGTTTACAGTGGCCACATATTGAAGCACTAAACAACTTCAAGGGAGGGAATGCTCGAATCAACTGTCATTTTTAGAATTAATTTACCGAGCTTGTCATTACAAAGCGTTTTTTATATTAGCCACTTTCTCCAAATTGAAATATCTTAGCCTTGCTTTATTTCTATAAGAAATGTTTTACATGACCTCTCCTTTTCGTGTTTGTGAGATTAATTTTGTTGGAACTTGTACTAAATTTAAAAACTCTTCTAACGCATTCACTTTCATTGGTGCTAAAAACCCTTCCCAGAGTAAGAATAGAATCTGCAATACTTGACATCCAACATCGCTTTAGGTTGAGAAATTTGTGTTACGCTATCCCGGCAACAATGTCACAACTCAACGAAACGTGGGAAAGAGAGGTTCTATTCGGGTAACAATAGGCCTTCAGGAGTGTCAAATGTGCCCATCAAAAGTGGAAAGAAAAAAATGACGTTTCATCTCCTAGTTCCCTCTACTACAATAATTAAATAAATAAACATGGGTACTTGTCACTCTTCTACACGAAAAATGGCTACCCTCTGAGGCGAAATTGAAAATTTGGAAATTTAAAGTACTTGAAATTCGCCACAGAGGCAATTTTTTTGTATTTACTGTTCTTGCCTCGAAATAACTGGAGCCTCAAACATGAGAGGACCAACAAAACGACCAACGCATGGGAAAGGGTATGTAGTTCTACGTAAATTATGATGGATATACCTGCCAAGTCACACGCCTTATACTGTCCTCGGCGAGTTCGTGGCCTGTGCTGGTGACAGCATTGACAAGCCTAGTTCATAATGGCAAATTTCTTGCTTCTACCAGTTAACTACAGGGTCAAGGCTCCCTAGAAAGGGTAATCTGTCATGGAAAACCGTCTGCGAAGACCCACAGCAGAAGAGCCGTTAAAACCGTGCCAGATTCTGATTATTATAGCCACTTAGAGTTCTGTGTAGCCAATAGCCCATAATAGCTGAGGATATTATGATTGCTTGGTAGAACAACAAATGGTTATCTAAACCACGCCGACATCTCCTGTTGTGACAGAAAACAAAACAAAATGATTGCTCACCACATTTCCTTTCCCACAGAAAGTGGCCTAAGCGGACAACGGAATTTGGGAGACTCAATGCAAAGTACCTAATCTCCCATTAAATGGTGACGTCAGTAGGATATTTCCGGCAGTTATTAAGAATCAAATCATTTTGACGTGAAAAAACGTAATAGCATGTGCTAAATGTATTGCGCGTTTGTCTGCCTGATTTTCTTAACTCCAATCCTAGAGATTTTTGATCTTGCTATTATAAAATGAAAAAATAGCACACCTTAAGCATAATTTCCAAGTTTCTTCGATAACTGCCCGTACTATTAGATTTAGACCTGTATTTACACTACCAGGGCGCGAGGATTCTAGGTGTCAAATAAGATCAAGCCTTGGGACCAAAAATTCGCCATTAATTTTAGAAAAAGATCATGGAGAAATTTAAGCCAACCAAAGAAGAGGAAATTAGGCTATGCAAAAACTTTAATTACAGCCACTGACACAATTCTAGCTGAGTAAAAATCCGAGTGAGAGCCTTCCACACCAGTATCAGTTTGTAGAGTGTACACAATGATTTGGGATAATGGATGTGAGCCACCTTGGAAGAGAAACAGCCCACAATAAAGGTTATCTCTGCCTTTAGAGAAGTAATTAAGGCAGCAAGACATTTAGCTCTCAAAAACAGAGCCAGTTTTGTACCGAATCGCCTTGACTAAATACGAAGATAATGTCCAACTCCTTCCACACTTTGAGATTCAAAGAGCTCGTACAAACCTCAATTACCGAGACCTTAAGGCCTCATTGGAATGCGACCAAATTTTCAGCACTACTCCCACGGATTTAAATTGACGTGCGTGGTCTCAAAACGCAGCAACATCTCAAGTAGTAAATAGGACTAGGATTGAAGATGTAATCTTATAAACTAGGTGAAAAAGCTTAGGGGAACCTATGACCTCAGCATTATTCATTGCAGGAAATCTCAATGCAAAGTGCTGGTGGTATATGGGCGTTTCCATCTTCATGGCTAGCTCCTGAACACCGTTGAATGTCAAACTCCCCCTCATTCCCTCCTGATTGGACGGTATCAAGCGCGAACGTACCTTGCGTGCGCTGACATACATTGGGATCAAGGTCGATAATATACTCCAGATACGCGAGACCGAGAACCGCCATGTCTCTGGCATCGTCCAGTATCCAGTGCGTCTGCCACCACGTGCATACACATCGTCCCTCTACTCATACACGTTGGCAAATAAAGACATGCTTTAGAGCGTTTAATGATAAATCGGCTCTTAAATGAACATTTTTCAGCAGTCAACAAATCGGAACTGCTAGCAAACTGAAGTCTACATGAAAATGCAAGACAACGCAAGGACAACCCCCTCAAATAATGGCACTTCTCTGCGTTAAAACCTCCATAAAGAGAACGAGACCGGTGGTTCAATTTAGATTTTAACTACTTCAGGCTAATAACGACGTCTGCAGAAAAAAGGACAGACACTCGACTTCGACCATCAAGTAAGGTGGAAAATGAACTAAAAAACCTTTTGAATGAAAACAAGCGTTTATCATGAACGACCGGAATTAGTACAGGATGCAAAGAGAACACATTTAACAAGGGATGGTGGAGACAATTGAGTCCTCCTTCGACGCTTAAGGTTATGGAGAAACGGTTTCTAGTAGCCGCCTACTGTGATCAAAACAACCCAAACTAAATAACGGCGTATTTATCGATGATTTCGGCAAAAATCAACATGAACACCACAATTAATGCAAAATTTCCAAACTTCGACAGAGCTCCGATCAAAGAGACAAAAAGATCAAATTATCATCAATCTTATTAATCACGATAAGCGTCTAGCCGGACAATGGAACAGCATCGCGGGTTCGAACACGGGAGACGGCGATGTGGAAGAGCGGTTGACCACCAGCCGCCGAGTGAGTGTCGTGGTAGCCCAGTGGACCGATTTCACAGTCTGCGCAAATGAGGTACTTAATGCCCTCTACGGTGTTGCAAAAGCCGACATTCTCGAAATCCGTCATCCTTTCCACCGTCCAAAAGTGGGACTCTGTCTTTCGAGGGAACGCATCACTGTTTTGTTGAAGCTCCGACTTCTTGGCGATGATAGGAAGGGAGAACTAGAAAGGAAAGAAACATCCCTTATGCCGCCTGATCACGATACTTCGGATTCGGCGAAGGACTCTTTGATTTTACCCCATTGAAATAAACACTGACGACCAAAAGGCGACAATGGAAAAGAAGAAAACGAAGAAAAAAGAATCAGCTCTAAGGATTCTTGACGCTTCTCAACTGAAGCAATCTGGATAATACGGGAGAACGTTCGGAAAGCATTCATTAAATATGATAGAAAAGAGTGAACAATATTGCTTCAGCATTTATCGGCCGCTATTTAAATTTCATGGAAAGAAGAGGATGCGCATTAGACTCCCTTTGAAATTAATTGCCTGAAATGAATAACAAGGGTGCAAGAACGAGGAAAGAGAAAGGATTACACTCGATGTATCCCTGACACTAATACGGCGGGAAGCATTTGCTTCAATCTCATTCCTAGTTTCAGCTATCAACTCATTGAAATGTATCTGTAATGAATTCCCGACCAAAATCAAAGGCTCGCGTAAAGTTTTAGGAGGGAACTAAAAACATGTTAACACTAATCCAGCAATCACAGAGGTACTGGTAATTAAAGGAAAATTTACCTACGATAGTCGCTTTTGGGTCCTTTCGATAGGCTTATAAAAGGGGACCAAAAAAGTGAAAACACTGTCCTGTGGAACTATTGGGGCTACTGACTTTCCGTGAAATGTGAGGCGTTTATGGCCCAACAATTTAGAGGCCCCAAGGGATAACTATCCACGAGTAAATGTCGACAACTGCATAGAAAAATCATTTATTAGAGAATGGATAGGATCTGAAAGCCGCGTAAGAATTCCCAATTATGTCACGCCATTTACTTCCACAGCGAAAACACAACGCAAAGCTAACATCTATAGAAAAGCCTTAAATTGTTCGAATTTTATTGCTGGTTAAGCCTATTGGTGAAGAGAAGACCTGAAATAAGAGACGCCCTCCTTGTAGAGACTTGTAAAGCAGATGCATGTGTTAAAAAGCACAGATTAAATGCATCAACGTACCGGTGGAGTATCATCTGATGTGCCCTTATTCTGAGCCTTTATGTTAGCTAATAATGTGGGTTGAATCTTGTAGAAATGACAAAGTTGTATAGCCTTGGAACAAGTGATATCCGACACCAGGAATTATCGCTCAAAACTTAAACAATGTGAATTCAAAGTGCATCAGATAGACCTCTTGTTCATTGCGCAAAAACTTAAGCATTGCCTATCGCAATTGATTCTAACAACCCAACATTAACGCGGAGCCAACTTTCAGCAAAACTATTTTAATGATAATGATTTAACAACTCATCCGCATCCATATCAAGCAAACTAATCCCACTCGCATGGCACCCATTAACAGATAGCGGCAAGTCTCAAAGTCCACCAATTTGTCGTCCATCACTTTTTTGCCTAAAAAAGCGCTGTTGGAGATAATATTTTACTCAGTGATTGATTACCTGACTTATGACGAGAAATGGCTGATGTACTCATCCCCACATCCGCTAAGTTAACAAATATACCAATAATTATCCCAAATGACCCAAGCACTACCGTCCACTCCACGCTTCTGAGACAAGTATCACCTCATCGCCACAAGGCTATCCATGCTGTATTCGCGTGGGCGCAGTGAACCAGACGTAATGGTCCACCGAGAAATATTTTATCACTGAAAACTAGATGAAAAATATAATTGAGATCCGTCCACCCAAAGATACGTAAGGGAAATTGCCCCAGAAACCATTTGAAGCAGTCAATTAATCGGAGTCAAGTCACAGCATTATGAAACGACGTAAGACCCCACGCCACTGCAAAAGCTTTCTGTGTAGATATTTGCACTTTAATTTGAGAGAGAGGGAGGCACTACCTAATTCTTACCCTCCGCATTTCTTTGATTACATTCCTCCAAGTAATGACTATCACCTCTTCATGGCATTACAGATTCGCATGTGAAGTGGACAGTTATGCCTAGTCTTCTTTTTATAGGACAAGCTACTATGTAAAAGTAAGATTCGCAGACCTATGGCCCGTTAATGCCGGGGATCTACCATCGCAAAGCTCGTAACTAACAGGTATACAAGTGTCTTCAAAGCGGTAGCATAATTCAAATGACTCACTGCCAAGTGCCTAAAGGCGCCATGACCGTGTGGACTGTGCTTTGGGCCATCAGTGAACGCTTTTAGATTAGTTTCACGTATCCATTCGTATGAGGCTTCATAATTACATGTTACGTACGTGCACTACCACCGCCATCTGCTGGCCTAATCAACGACGAGGGGAAGAAAGACTCGCCACTTGATGATGCGTGTAGTATCACCATGGCAACATCCCTTTTATAGCAGACTTGTAAAACAAAAAAATGCCTGCTTAATTTGAATCCTTACTCCTGACTAATCCCACCGGAACAACATTCTTTCAGTACCCCAATCTTAGAAGGGGTATCCCAACTGCTTCTTAAATAAAAAAATAAGGCAAATTCCCTTAACAAGAAAGCCCACCCCACAATTTTTATTGTTTTTTTCAAAACGACCCGCAAAAATAAACAGCCATTTTCATGCACTTTACTTCCACATTTTAAATCATAAAAGTAATTATGGAAGGCAAAGACAGGCGGTGGAGAGGGGCTAAACGAACTCTAAGTTCTTCCTATTTATGCGTTGGCAGGATAGATAGGAACAGATGGGAGACAAATTAGTTGGTTCAACTAGCCTGCACGTTTGTAATGGGTGAAATGACCACAAGACCAGTAGACGGCCAGGAAAATTAGGAGACGCAGGAATTTCGCTTACTTAGCAAGCCGATCATTACTTTGTCTATGAGTGGTACCTCTAGCTTAAAAGAGCTGAGATTACTAAATCAACAAAGTAATATTCGACAACGCATCACGAGCAGTTGAAATTCGAGAATATAGGTAGACGGATTTCTGTTAATGGAAACAAGACATTCTTAAATGAGTTACTCTGCATGCTTACAAAAGGTAGTTTTCAAAGCCCTACACCCTACTAAGTTTACAGAAGTAGCCCTGAGATGGCGTTTGTGAAAGAGAAGCAACAATTTTTTTCCTTTTCCAAAGAACCTCCCAAAGTCCACACTAGAGTAAATTGGGTGGCTGTAAAAGAAGGAAGTTAATTATTGGGAACGTTTAAATTTGTGAAGATTCACGAGATCAAAATTGCCTCAACCTCTGACAATTACTCTTAGCCTCAATATTTGTATCATAGGCAGTAGCGAATGCTTATATCAAACTATTCTCAATCACTCATAAAAAGTTGCTTACGCTGTCTGGGAAAAAAGGCAGACGATAAACAACAATGCAAAAACCCAGTAAAAAAAGAGGAATGAAGTCGAGGCAAAGTTTTGAAAAGCTACCAAATATTGGGCGGTTTGTTTTCTTTCTTGGTTCTTAATCAGTATTTCTACGAAGAGACCGGCATAATATAGCTTGGTTGCATAACCCCGCTCAGCAATCCGTACCCACAGAACGAAAACTATTTCCAGCTTAGCGTCACTATACCTTGACGAAGGATTCATAGAGCCACCTGCCCCATGACACCAACTATAGACTTCTTAACCTGCAAACTCAACCAATTTACATTCCCCTAGCCATTATAAGTCACAATTCACGAATAAGCGTGCAAAGGTAATCAGTTGGGCGATAGAAAGTGCACTTTGAGGGCTAAATGAATTACCTTACATGTTGCAAGATTCTTTCTGTTTTCGGTTCAGCTATGAAGCAACCCAGACAATGATTGCCCTCGCCTTCTCTCAATGAAAAGCTGTCAAAAATGTTGTTCTTAAGGATGGCTCCTAGTAGCAGCAGCTATTTCGTCCAAAACAGATCAGTAATAAAGATGTTTACGCATTATGAAAGCATTTATCCCCAGTGTGGCTCCGCTCAAATAGCCAATACTTCTAATTAGATTGATAGTTGAACGCTAATTACGCATTTCTCTTTGTGTGTACATTCACATGAAATTGGAAATTTGGAGGAAAAGTAAGCATATAATATTCAGAACGCAAGAGTTATGTAAATGCGTAACCAGCAAAGTGCTGGAAAAGTTCAAATGCAACCACTCCGCACCCCTTAAGATCGCAATCTAATAGGCTAAACAATGGTGGCCCCATGGAGCTAGATCAAAGCTGTAAGAAATCGTTTGACAAGAAATGCATTTCATTATACAGAAAGCTTAAAAACAACTTCGTAGTTGGAATCATTCTAAATGCCAGGGTTGAGAACGCTCTTGTTTATTCTTCCAACAGGAGGAGGGTGTGATGTAAGAGCAGAATTAAGAATAATCAGTTTGGCCTTACCTATCCAGGAAATCCTCCCAAAACATTATTTACCACCGCCTCGATAAAGTTAACCTTTGACGTTTCTAAGTATCTGCACCGTGATGCACTGATTCTGCGATTGAACGAATATCCGAAAGAAAAAAGATCCAGGTCTCGTCCGCAATCTCGTATAAAGTACAAATAAAAGTCACAAAAGCTTTGTTTATTAACGAAGTGCTGACATGATATAGGAGGACAGGAAACACTCAAGAGGCAAAAAATATCGTTTCCAAGGTTTGTTTCCTCCCGCCACTAAGAAATTACGTACACTGTGGGATGTTATGTGACTGTGGAGGGTATTATCAGTGATATCACAGCAACTCGGTTAGAGAGCCACTAAAAAGGGTTTGACAATCTGGGGGGCGACGCATGAAAAGGAAGATTGGAATGTAATAATGGCCGGATAACTGAATGATAAACAACAGTATTTCATCGTTTGGAAATATTTACAATGATATTTGTTGTTAGAATAACCGTGCATTCAGCAAATCTGATTCGGCATGAATCACCAGTTTGACTTGTCACGAAACATATCGGTCGGAGTAGAAAACAAAATACACAGGAAATTCCACCGAAATTTAAAAAGGAAAGATAAGAATAACGACATAATAAGAACGCTGCAAACACTACACTTTACATTCGGAGGCGCTAAACCAACTCCCGACTTTTGGGCTTTTCTTGCATATCAAGATACTAAATAAAAATCACTAAGATTTCAATTGATCTCACCGTCAGAATCAACAAAATGCTGAATTCAGACTAAATGCTTATCTTACTGGGTCGCAAATGAGCTCTCTGATAGAACTTTTAAGCGCTGGAATTCCAAATTATAAGGGCTCGTTGAGGAAGCAGAGTAACATGCCATCTCTCCCATTATGATCTGTGTATTGGTAACTTAGGACACGATTAGAAATGCAAAAAAATCAAACTGTTTGTACTATTCATACATAGTTTCAAAGAAAAACTCAAAGCCTGTTATTCCCAGCTACGTATTAAATAGAAAAAAGAAGACAACGGACCCGTTTCCCCCTGTTTGAATATAGTGCATTTCAGACGAACCGTTTGCAAGTATGCATAGGAGTTTCACAGCTTACAGGAAGTAGCGTTACACCTCACTTACCGACGTTTCTAAGATTGACAATGGGC
Organism: Taenia hydatigena; assembly: GCA_036345935.2. Taxonomy (NCBI): domain Eukaryota; kingdom Metazoa; phylum Platyhelminthes; class Cestoda; order Cyclophyllidea; family Taeniidae; genus Taenia; species Taenia hydatigena. The sequence goes on from JADWOT020000003.1 coordinate 16,332,252, forward strand.
CGCATTACAACGCACTGTGGCTCACACGTCAATCCTGTACAAAATTTATCACATTTAAGTCATATGCAGTGCTCTAATAGGCACATCAATCTTCAGGAGACTAATTTCTAGCGTTACTTTGGCTGCATTTTCAGATTAAGATCTGTAAAAAAAATATGGTGGCAAATTCCTTAAGTAAACTTGAACGAGGTGGGTGGCGCAATTATACCCATCTTACAATGGAATTCTGCATCCGGTGAAATAATGTCATCCAAGTTGCCTTGTCCGTCAATCAAGGTTACTTTAACGCCTAGATGCCAACATATGCTTTGTGTCGAAAATAAGTCATATGCCCCTCAATTTTGAATTTAGATCGCTGATAGCATTGAAATCAACTCATTTTTACGAAGAGGGTGAATGGAGGACGAGACAATCTGACTTCCACGCATTTGCGATGCCCTTTCAGTTTTCGAGTTAAAAAGTTCCCAACCACTGAGTGCTTAAAAGTGGAAGTGATCTTTGCCTTCAAGTAGTGTTAGGAACCACACTATGAGTCTGCTTTATGGGACTCATTTTAAACCTGGAAAAATATTGACGCTTTGCTTTCTGTGAGTGGAGAAAGTTTGGGAGTTCTGAGAAGCTTCTTACTGAAATTCAATGCTCGTACAACCAAGAGCGCAAACTTGGAAGCAACACTTCCACAGTAGTCCTTGTCCAAACATGAAATATGATTGTCAAACCCTATACCAAAAAGTTACCGCTTATATTTGGTTTCCTAACATTTCCGACTTAAACTCTTCAGACTTTCATTCTTGCAGCATCACTACCGCGACTACCAAAAGGGCATTGAGGGCTATTAATATCCACCTTGAAGGGCATTATGATCCAAACGAATAACGTGGACTATGAAGTCCTCTTCAAAGCCCGTTGAGGCAGACGGCGATTGCACTGTTTATGATGAGGAAAATTAACGCAATCTTCATCGACATTCGCTGCCTTCCGCTCGATTCATGGACCAGCAACTATTGTAAACCCAGCAAATCGACTACTTAAGCGGGAATCAGAATAAAATCTCATCTGTACTACTTTCCGTTGGTAAAAGATGACGGGAGAATGGGAAAAAGCATCTGCCAAAGCTATCCTCGTGCAGTCAAGACGTGGAACGTACAAAACTTGGTGGATTGGGGTTGATTCAAAAACGAAACCGTCAAGCCTGTAATCAAGCGCCCCACAAACGCAGATAGAGCTGATAAGACCACCAGAAGAGTGTGATGATTGACAGGAAAAATATGCAATCCTTCCCCTCCCCTTCTCACCTTTAAAGTTCATACGAAAAATTTAGAAATCAGGCAATCAAGCAGCCATGATTAACAAGTTCAAGAGAAAGAGCCAGGTTTTACTTTCACCTCATCTCATACTCCTCAAAAAACCAACAACACCTTGTAAAAATCGAGATGTACATTATTAAAAAATTGCATCTTCTCCAGTTAATGGTCAAGCACTAGATTCTTACATCTCCTTTCAACCATGACCCTGTGGCTTTCCAGCCAAAACAGCCGAATCTCTCTTTCAAGCACTGGAACTGTATTTCTGCTTTTAATCAAATTGGCAGCGCATAAGTTGCGGCCATCATTTCCGATGCAGAGAAAAATGGATATAATTAGATATAAAGTGGGAAGAGCACGACTCGAGGACATAAACTCGATTGCCTTACATTGAGCCATCATGCTAAAATAATTAAGCACATCGTACCGAAAAACAAACCGCCCAACTGATGTCACTCGAAAACAGTTGAAAGTCAACTTGATAGATTTGATACCAGAAAAAAAAACCAAAGTATGCACCGACAACGCTCGTGATTGGTAAATTTTAGGCTTAAGGGCGCAATAAAGGACGGTTCTTTAGACTTTGACCGGCATTCCTTCTCAAGTCAACCTTTCATTGTCTATATTTTACTTGCTTTTCCAAGATTCTAACAAACCTGCACAGTTAATTGCTATGCGTGATTGTATATGCAGGCCTCATGCTTTAATAAAACCTGTTCAAAGGGAAATTACATGTAAATCGGACACTGAGCAGATTCCGAAACCTGTTGAATCAGGGATGATCCATTTGGAGAGATACCTTTTCTGTTTTTTTCAAAACTTGCGTATCCAAAACCACCCAAAAATATCACAGATTTACCTTTATTAATAAACAGAAGCTAGACTTAGCGCAAAATTAAAGCATCACCTACATTTTCTTATCACAAAATTTTAGATTCCAGAAAAAAGCTAAGATCTTACTACACAGCCAAAGTAAGATATTATACAAGGAAATTCAACCTTTTGAGAAGTTAATCCTAGAATGCGATTAAAACGCACAGTCGAAATTAAGCACAGATGTCAATAAAACGGCAATTTTCAAATTATTATTTTAAGACGGTGATTGCCTAAGCTGGTACGGGCAAGGAACCCTAGTTGCCAGAAAAGCTTACTTTTAGCCATCAAGTAGGTGCAAACTGGAAAGGGGGATCTTATTCTTCAATATGCTTTAACGCATCCTTACTCGTTAAGTGACTTTCAGAAATTTATGCATCGCATGAAACAATCAAAACAATAGTAGGGGCTGCCATTTTTTGAGCACCTCAATAACAAATACGAAAGGACAGAAAGACAACTCTTTTCCAGAGTTTGCTGCTTTGTTTTTACCAGCAGCAATTGCTCTTTAGCTTTGCATCGCTTTCAATTCACCCGAAAGCAAAAGCTTCGCCGCATTGGAATAAACTGGTGAGTGGAATTTCCTTTAACCAAACAAAGGTAGTAGGAAATTATTGGATATACTAACAGGTCCTCTGTGCATTAATAAGCTAGTTTGGAATTTCGTCCCACCACCTCAGGAATTGGGACTCTAGAATGCAGCATCTGATGCGAAATGGATGCTTCCTCGTTCAGAAGTGACTAACACTATTTATGCTGTTGGCATAGACGCCTCGCATCCAGCCAAATTAGACCAAAATATTCACATAGGGGTTATCGTTAGTGCAAATAGGTTGGAAAAGCTTGGAAGGACAGTTGAATTTAAATAACAATCGACTTACGAATCCCAAGATGTGCAGAATCAAAAAGTTGTACAAGACTTGATAACATCCGTGAAGTCTCATTGAACTTGCCAAATAAGCAATAATAAATGGGAAAGATTGAAACAGATATCTCAACTCCAAGAATATTCTCTCGTCTGAATAAAATTCATCTATCTTCTGAGACAGCATCTGCAGAATTTGACACGCACGAAAGAGATGCTCGGATAGTTGACATTATTATTCGTAAAGATGTTTCCTTACTGCGCAAGGAAGATCTCAAAAGACAATAAAGATGGAGACGGCAGGTAATTTTTTAGCAACCACAGCAACTCCCAGTAATTGCGGTCATATAAAATATGAATTTACATAGAGTACTTCGAGAGAGCAGTCACAGTCTTACAACAGGAATAGCAGAGACCTTTGCCAACTAATCAATGTAGTTATAACGAAAAATTAATACTGGTTTTCTGCAGCCAATAATGACGACCCATTTAAATAAAGCCCATTAGGACTTACGATCTACCCCACTTATTTCTTTTAATTAGCACTGCCCAGTCCTAATTTGCTTCATGAGATGACTCAAAGTGTCAGCGAATCTCGACCATCCCCCATTGCCAAATGCACTGTGATCCATCTGGCTTTCATCTATCGGGATTGGCATAAGACAAAATGGCTGTTTGGTTGCCTTATTTGAGTAACGCGGGCAATAATTGCAGGAAAAATACACATTAAAGGGGAAATTACACACAAGAAGTAGTCAGTAATCCATTGATTTGCCCTCTCTTTAGCTATCGCTCTCCCTCAATCCCTCTTGCTCTTTCGCTATAACTTTTGGGCGTGTGTAGGCGGCGCAATCAGAATAACCGGAAATCTGAAGTGGCCACGTAGTGGTGAAAACGCGGCCGAAGAAAAACACTGAAAGGTTTCAAAGTTATGCCAACTAACATTCTTTTTAAATGCATTCAGACGTACAATCCTTGCTGGATGAGAAAAAAATTATGTTGCGTGAAAGCTATCTAATGGGTGGTCCTTATGTTCTGCAAAGTTAGCAACGTAAGCATAGTCTTGATGTTTGCACTTGTAAATTACACAATAGTTGCGAATTGCATAGTGCATTTTCAATGATCCAATCATATTTAAAACCTCAAAAACAGCACAATTTATAGTGGCAAAACGAAACACTCCGAAGTTAGCCATGAAAATACGATACTTGCTACTTAAAAGGATGCAAGTACGCAAAATAGTACTGCAATAAGGGCGTGCAATGGTAAGGGCCGAAAAACGGCTAAATTTTAGTGACTCACCTCATCGTTAGTGAAAAATGCAGTCCTCTCACGAAAAATGACACATGGGCATCTGGGACAGTAGATGGCTTCGTCGTTCAGCACCTTCCCATTCATTTTCTCATCGCTTTTTCTACAAACAACGCGTTTTAAAGTGCCGAAAAGAAATTGATCTCGGGAGAACCAAAATAACATGCAGTTAATATGACTTCGTGGCATAAGACACTCATAAGAGGCCGCAAATTAGTAGATATATACGCATAAAAAGTACGGTCGGCAATGCGAAAAATGCAAATAAATTCAAATTGCTTGTAACTGTACAAGGTTCCAGCATTCACAACACGAGCCAGCTACCGAAAAAGGCCACCCACAAATGCGCTAATAACGCATTCATCAAAGCGTTTCTCAAGCCTTGAAGCACTCACAAAAATTTTTCCCCAAGGTAAGTTACAGGCGGTATCGCGGTAACCAAAACCCATTACAAGATACACACCCAACGCTGTGGTGGAAGGCGGAAATGAAATCTCAAGCGGTCATCATTTAGATGTAGTCAAATTATACTAAAAAGTTTGATGCAAACTGCCAGCGAAACTGATGCACCCACAGCACAAATTTGTCTGATACTTGCAACACTCGGATCTAGCTAGGCGTTAAAACATCTATCATATTGTTAAGTTCAACAAATGAATAACGGCAAGGAAAACGTAATGCCTCTGGAGTAAGTACACTAAAAACTCAACGGTGAACGTACGTCACATAACCATCCATGTGAAAACGAGCGATGCCAGAACACCCACACAAAGAAAAGTAGTGGCATGATTTGAATCAAGCGCCTTAAGATTCATTTATCGAATGCATATCTATGCAATAATCAGAACTTTTGGAAAAGATTCAAGTTTATTAAAATGACAAGATGAGCAATGCCGGCCAGGCTGGGCACATAATATTTGACAATGAAAATGGGTTTTGTATTTATTGTGGAAATACGTACTGGCATGCAAGCGTCACTTGACATTTTTAGGCATTGCCACCACCTTGCACTCTTAAAAATTCATTCTCAGCCTTGTAAAGTGGATTTATTTTCTTTAATACATTATCTTCTTGGTTCATGACTAAGTTTGTAGCAACTTATGCTTATGGATAATACATATGCAAACGGTTGGTCGCTTCTAAACATTTTTATATAAAGCCGAGAAAAGATATGGGGTAGCAAAGTCAAAGCGTCTGGGGACGAGGGCGTCTCGGGCTCAGGGGAGCAATTGCGTTGGCTCACGACCAGATTGAAATTGTCCTCTGCCTCTCGCCTACGAAGCCCATGTAAAGAACATAAGCATTGCAGCGTATGTAGCGTCCCGAGGCTCCCTTAAGGCAAAAGAAGGCAGAATACTAAGGTAGAATATATATATATATTCACCGGACAGAGGGAAAAAGGCTGCAGGCATGGCCCGGAGGCCAGCCCACGCCGCCAGGGCAATACGGCCACCTCTGTGACCTTGACAGAAACCGGCAGTTCTAACAAGCGAAGTACTACATTGTTCCTCTCCTCTTTCGAGCGTCGTCCCCGACACATCCCCTGGTACACCCCCCGCGTCAGCCACCACAACGTAGTCAGTGCTGCAAGAAGCACCCACGAACTAACCATGCCAGTCGCCCACATTCGACGCGATTGAGGCGATGCTTGACACCAACGTCAGTAATCCCTCTTGACAGTGCATTGCACTTCGAGTTTCGTCTGACTTGGAAACAAAGTTCGGAATAAGTGGTTCTGCCGACCATCAGTATGTCCGTAGGGAGGCGTTAGCACGCCGATCTCCTTAAGCAAGTATACTAGGCGTAATCCTTGGAACGAAACTTTCCAGGTGGTCCATGGCCAGTGTCGCTTCAGTTGTTGATAGCTTTCTTGTAGAACACGGAGATGGGATAGCACATGCACTTCTTTCGCACCGCTGCAACATGTCACAGGCGGTAGAGATCGGGATAGTAACCCTATAGAGTCGGGTCCGCTTTCCGCTGCCACCAATGTAGCATCCCGAGGCTCCCTTAAGGCAAAAGAAGGCAGAATGCTAAGTAGAATACATATATTCACCGGACAGAGGGAAAAAGGTTGCTGGCATGGCCCAGAGGCCAGCCCACGCCGCCAGGGCAATACGGCCACCTCTGTGACCTTGACAGAAACCGGCAGTTCTAACAAACAAAGTACTACAGCGTATGTTATTAATTTGAACCTCGGTTCCAGGTGTAATCATTTGCTTAACCTTATTGCCTTAGTCAGGTGGGCTGATACCTGGGCCGTGCCAGCAGCCCCAACTTCCTCTGTTCAGTGAATACATATTCTGCTAAAGTACTATGCTTTCTTTTATCCTAAGGGAGGTCTTGAAACGCTGTGCATAAGCTTGCAATCACCCCCTAGTTGTCTTACTTGTTCGACTCTGCTAAGTTCAATTTAATGAAAATGGAATGTAACTCGCTAAAACTTCAAACCATTTCTATTGGTAAACATACTTATTCTAGCCAATGTAATACTTTGTTTGTTTAGGCTTCTGGTTTTGGTTAGAATCACAGAGGTGGTCATATTGCTCTGAGCCGCGTGGTCTGGTCTCCGAGCCATACCAGCAGCTTCATTCCTTTTGTCAATTGAATATATGTATATTCTGCCTTAGTACCTTGCTTTTTTGCCTTTAAGGGAGTCTCGGGCAAAATGAGACAAATCGGCTTCAAAAAAGTGTGAAAAACAAGCATGCTGGGTGCAATACTTACGCTTCTTAAATGCATTTTGTAGACCAGAGGCGGAAGGATAATGCTGGACGTGGTCTTGGTCTTAGACTCGCCAACATTCTACTCTATTATATCCTTCAGCCTACAATAGAGATGTCTAGAAGCTTCCAGCCTTCTCACAGTGAGGTTGGATAGGGAAAGAGGAGAGAAGAGAAGAACCGTCTACAGTGAGTGTGCAAATATGTACAACGCCTCGCGTATTCCCTTAAGACGAATAGAGCCATAATGGTCGAAGGGGACATGCTCGCTTGGCGTACGGCAAAATACAATAGTGGATGTAGAGGATCCCTCCTCTTCCTTCTTACCGCCCTTGTTATTAGAAGTCTGAATATGCTTTGACATCTTTATTATGGGTAAGAGAGAGGGTACAACGGGACCTTGTACGAGAGTTCAGAATGGAGATAAGTCGCGCTCCTGGGAGTCATGCACCGCTCCGCAACCAGGTTCAAATTGTTCTTCCGACTCTGGCCTACAAAGCACATTTAAAGAACATAAGTATAACAGTGGAAATCAAACATGGTTTTTCTACTTAAACTGAAAGTAAAAAGCAAAACGTTCTGTAATGCATGTGTAGTACTTTGTTTGTTTGAACCATTGAATATATATATTCTACCTTAATATTCTGCCTTATTTTGCCTTCAGGGAAGCCTCGGGACGCTACATCGGTGGCAGTGGAAAGCGGACCCGACGCTATAGGGTTTCTATCCCGATCTCTACCGCCTGTGGCATGTTGCAGCGATGCGAAAAAAGTGCATTTGCTACAGATGGATCAAGAATGGCGTCCGCCTCCGGCATGGACCATCTAGAAAATTTCGTTTCGAAGATTACCCCTAATATACATGCTTAGGGAGATCGGCGTGCTAACACCACCTGCGGACATACTGATGGTCGGCAAAACCACTTACGCTGAACTTTGCTCCCAAGCTAAACGAAACCCGAAGTCTAATGCACTGCCAAGAGGGATCACTGACTTCGGTGTCAAGCATCGCCTCAATCGCGTCGAATGTTGGCGACTGACATGGTTAGTTCGTGGGTGCTTCTTGCAGCACTGACTACGTTGTGATGGCTGACGCGGGAGGTGTACCAGGGGATGTGTCGGGGACGACGCTCGAAGGAGGAGAGGGACAATGTAATGCTTTGTTTGTTTGAACTACCGGTTTCGGTCAGGGTCACAGAGGTGGCCATGTTGGCGTAGCTGCGTAGACTGGCCTCCAGACAATGCCAGCAACTTACTTCTGTCGGCCCGTTGAATATATATGTATTCTACCTTAGTATTCTGCCTTCTTTTGCCTTCGAGGGAGCCTCAGGACGCTACAGCATGTATGTGTTCCATAGGAGAAGTGAAGAATAAGGAATTAAACAACCTAAGCAAAACAGCATTATGGCTAAAGAGATAGTCTTTTGCTTTTGAGCTTGACTTATTTGAACTTCTAGCCTACATTTTTTCTATAAGTACATTTTAAAATTCCTATTTTACCATTAGACACAATTGTTCTTTCCTTCTGTTCGTGGCTACATTAATTGCAATTTCAAAATTGTTATTTGTTTAATTGCTTTTGTTTAATTTCTGACAACTCTAATGTGGTCCGCTTTTGTAAATGAATGTTTGTTTTAACCTTCCTGTGTTGTGGAGCTCTACTTGACTTCTCCATTGGTCCTCGGGTCTCTGAGCGGTTACCGTTGTTGGGTCGTAACTTTCGAAGTGTCACTTTGATGTTTTCGTTCTCATAAGATGAACACTGACTGAGCATGAATGAAAAGCCGGTACCTCCCACTAAAAGCTTTCTCTCGTTTTTGATAACGAGGGAGGCCGTGATTTTTGCGACGGGCTTCAGCATCCATCTTCTGCAATCATTAATTCGTCTTTACTGCGCCAAGCTATCCTTTCTATACTCACTACCCCTTAAGAGGTTAGCGATTGCCTCTCCACATAGCTTCCAAGTGAGGGTTCTGCTGACGGAACTGGTAAGAATATTTCATCAATTGTTGGTGTCACCAAAGATTTTGCCAAAATTAACCTTAAAAGACGTGATCTTTCCTCCCTAATCTACTTGCTGTTAGAATTTTCTGTCGCTCTGAGGGATTGAATTGTCTGTGTACTTTCGGGCGTCAGAAGTGTCGGTATGTTTCGCAAGTTATCTGCGAACATACGCTAATATCCACTTAAATCATTATTTTTAAGTTATTTGATGCCCTGAAAGCGTTGGTGATTGTGGGTTCTAGGAACTGCCTTCTTGAATTGTTTTCTCTAGTATCCGGATCAGGGCTCAGTTCTCGGAGCGGCCGCATGTCGTTCTAACGAAACCCTCTGCATTGATGTATGCCTCGCTTCATCTTTTAAAACCCTTTTTAGGACTACTTAATTTACCTCCAGAAAATTGGCTTTGATGATCCTGAGGAAGGTCAAATAGATGAATTGAACTTCCTCTTTCAGGCAAATCATTTACCGATTTCTGTTTTTCAACCTAACACTCAAAACCGTGATCGGGAGGTAATCTTATGTTCGTACTTCCCGAATTTTTTTGCGTTTAGTCGGATGCTTGTCAAGCCTTTCCTACTCCGACCACTTCCACCAGTGGTGCAAGCGTGAAGTCTGAACCAGCTGAAGTCGATTTGACGCCTCACCTGGTTGTGCCAGTCAAACCCGAACAGGATGACTTGCTGCTTACTCCCCAACAAGCCAGCTCTATTGAGGAATTCACTTTTGGCACAGAATCCTCGGAAAATGTGACTAGTTTTACACCTCGAAAACTTTCGACATCAAAGAAGGCTCTGGATTCTTTTGAAAGCACCTGTTCGACCTCTAGCTGCATTGGTGCGCCTTCAGAATACTTCACTCGTAGTCCTCCTGTATGTTTTTGTGGAATGAATCCTTTCTCTTCCCATGGGTTTATGTCATATGTTCTATTTGTTACAGTGTTACAGTTCTGTAGTTAGACCGCTCCAGCGCAACACAGAATCTGGGAGTCCTCCACCGGCGCTATTCGTCACACGAGCTACGCCCTCAAGTCCTCGTGTTCCTGTTTTCGTAGGCCCCCTCACAAACGCTGCAACGCTCAAAAAGTCCGCTTTTTCTCCCTTATCTTCCTCTCCGCCACGTAATGGGGTTCTCAAGTCTCTCTCCAACGTTCGTCGAACTCCTCAGCCCCGACATCATCTTCACTCTAACCACGATCGCACTCAACTTCAAAATCAGGGACAACGCAATCCCACAGAGAGTGAAGTATTTGTGTGGCCTCGATACGACAAGCCGCGTCACCTCTGCATTCCTGGCCTCCATGGTTCTGGTTCTTCTGGGGATATGGGTCACATTTCCGACTCAGAGTTTTACCCTCGGGTCTCCCAGGCACCTAGCTGGGGGAGGAAGGAGGAAGAGGAGAAGTGGGATGAGGAAGTGGATGGGAGCGAAGGGGATGAGGGAGAACACGGGCGGTGGGAGGAGGGAGAAGGCGAGGCTAGGTTCTCTAGAATCGTAACTTCTCTCCCCATCTCTGGCATTACCCCGCGGTCATCCTTCTGCGATCGCAATATTCGCGATATCAACATCCTCAAGCGCCTCGCTGTGCCCTTTTCCTATGAAGAGGTGGCCTACAGTTCCAATGAGCGCTTTCGGGAGATTAAATCAAAGCCCGGACTCACCCTTGATCAGGTAAACTAGTCTCCTTTGAGCAGTTTTCTCTTGTCCTTAATTCGACTTCTCTCATTTTGTACCATAATGAGAACATGGTGAACACATAATACGAATGCAATTACTTCTGCACACTAATTTTTGGGGAATCGCGACATCATGACAGTTAAGCCTTTTATGATTAAGAGGTGATTTACCAGTAAAATCGCTTAACTGGTCAAATTTATCCCATTTTTATTATTGCTATTCAATTGAGCGAATTCCCGTTTCAAGTCACCCTAAATTACCAACGGTCTCCGGGTTTTTTTACCTAATCGTGATTACGCTTTGTTGTACTTAGTCCCCAGCATTTAAGTGCTCTCAGCACTTGCCGCTACACGCATTTTTAGAACAGCCATTTTCCCTGCGAATCTGACCTCACTTTGTATCCTCACTTTATTGCGCCGAGGTTCGGCTAGACTTCAGCGGTTAAAGTTTTCTCAAAACGCTTGTTGAATAACCAAACGTGATCCTCTTCCACACGCAGATAACTGCAATGCTGGATGCGCGTCGCCGAGCAACGAATCGGCAAGCGGCAGAGCGTTGTCGCCGCGTCAAATCGGCAGCTCGTGACAGTCTGGCAAACCAGCTCGACCGCCTTCGTCTGGAACATGCTGATCTCGCCAGGCGTATTATTCGCACTCGAAGACGACGTCAACAAAAGTGGTATGTTGGTCAAACCTGCCTGTGCATCATCAGTAGTCGCTGAGGGGTTTGAACCTCAACTGTTCCTATTGCTTCTCTTCCTTAGGGATGAATTGACGTCAGCTCAAAAGCATTTGCTTCAGAACCTTGTCGACAGCACTGGAACGCCATTGGATCCTTCGCAATGGCGTATACAGACGACTAGTGAAGGCGAATTGATACTCATGCGCATAGACGTCAATGGGGGCATTCATAACCGCGATAATGAAGATGGTAAAAACGATGGACACGAAAGAACAGGCTATCAAGCAAATTTGTCATAACACCCTCGCCTCGTGTTTTAGTATCAGCATTCATTATTAGGCTGTGTTTCACTCGCATCGCCCTTTTCTTTACTCCCATTACTCAGCCAGCAGTAAAGAACAGCATTTAAACACAGACACTACTTTCTCATTGCGTAGCAGGCGCCGGCTAAATTATGCGCCATAGCTTCTTCTAGCTTCCTGTGCTGTTGCCCGAAGTTTGATTTTTTTATCCACTGTCATCGTCATGTACGGGTCATCTTTTTTTGCGTTACAGTTGCTTTTTTCCTTCGGCTTTTTTATACACGACTGCACTTGCACGCACACGTAGACACCCGTGCGTTCATATGTACACATGTATTGCATACCTATTGTATTTATTGAGCCTTGGGGAATTTTTTTCAACTTAAAAGTCTCCTCTTTTCGTCTGATTGAGTTTCGTGAAGAAATCTTCAATGTTTGTTAGGTTCTCTTTCGGACGTCATTATCTGCAATCACTATCCAAGTGCCTCTTATTGTGATTTCCCGTTTTGGCTTGAAGTCGCTAGTGGTTGCTATCTTCGAATTTGGGTGGGATTTACTGGATTCGTTTGCAAATCATGTGTTAGATGCTCCACTAATCTGTTTTTATCGTCTGTTAGTGTAGTCATTAAGTCCGCGTGGTTCTGATTGCTTCTCTGCCTTCTTGGGAATGCCAGCTGACTTGGGTATTGCTAATCTTGTAGATAAAAAAGAGGTGATATTAAGGCACCTTCACCGTCACTATTGACGATTTTGCCAGTCTAGACTTACGAAAATGGGGGCTCAGTAGAAGAGTAGCTGTTTTGTGGATCAAGTGGCTTTTTATCTTGCTTATTTTGCATCACAAAGACGGATAAGCACTCAAATATTTTTTGCTAATTATTGGAATTCTGAACTTCCGGTGATCCGATTTTCGGTGGATGTACTTCTGGTGGTGAAATTCATCTGGCTTACGAAGGTAAGTTAACCATTGTTTCACACGCTCTTTTGGCTCACATATGTTTGTTTCAATTAGGTAGTGTTCGTACTTTACTGTCTTGAAATTTCTTCTGTAAAACTCGCTCCATTTGACGCCGCTATAGAGTTATAGAAGACTAGGAGGAACAGTGGTTTTAGATTGAAACACATTCATTGTTAAGGTTTTACGTAAAAATGCAACATTTTGCAGGCGAAGCAATTCCAAATATGTTTTACCTTTCTTGCCTTCTACTGTTGCTTTAAAAGCATTTTCATGCATGCAACCCACCCATATAACAGAAATGGAAGGAATCGAATTACAAATTCATAGCACAGCAAAAAATCTAATTCCAGTTTTAACTAACTGTTACGTCTTCTGTAAAACGCAAAATCGGATTGAAGGGTTCTAGCCAAAATGTTTTCCTGAGAATTGGGCGCTGTTCTAGTCTTCTGGTGAACTTTTTAACCATATTGTCGCAACTTACTCATCCATCTGGGTTCTTTTAGGATGTCTTGCAATTTGAGATGGTACGTCACCCTTGGAATCCCACCTTCTTGTCTTTACCACATAGACATTCTAGACAAGTCAATTTGACTAACACGCAAATTATTCGTACCATTAGTAATAATTTGGAATAAGTCCAGTTTTAAGCATTCTTTTGAGTGACACCTCATACTTGCGGATATACTCAAATGTAAATGATCCTCCAAACGTCTTTGTGGTTAATTCCAAAAAATCACAGTCACTGAGTGCGCAACCTCAAGGTTAACCGACGTCCTACATACGTCTATCGCTAATGCAATATCTGAATTCCTTCTATAGACTCACTCACAATCACTACGATTGTCATTGATTGGTGTTGCTGTGGGTTAACTACCTCGTTGAGTCTTTGTGGGTTAATTAATTGAATTCAATTATAAAGTAGTGTTAGCATTATATCACCATGATCCTTTTATAGTGATAGGAAAGTACAATATGTCAAAACCGTAGAAACCTTGTCATTTGAGTCTGGATAAGCGAACTTTGCTGTTCTTTGGAGAAGTCAAGTCGAGAAATAGGTTTGTCATCAACGTACAGAAGAGTTGGGAGACCTATAATGTAGGCGATATACGTGCAGTTCGACGCTACCACCGTGGTAGCCTAGAAAAGCCCAGTCCAAAAGTCCTGTCAAAAGTGTGGGTGCATGTGCGCATCTCTCGCCTGTCAGTACATGAAGGTGTTCAGGCATGTCTTATCGAACTTTTCAGTGCGTGAGGGTGTGACATTAGACACACTTGTTTAATAGGGTGTACCAATGGTCGTTTTGCAGCGTGACAGAAATTGAAGTGGATAACTTCTCGTGTTATGAGGTGTGAGGTGAGATGCTTCTTGCACTTAGGGTGATTCCCACATCATGATTTGTCAATGACGAGTGTAAAGTGGTGTGAAGTTAACGTTTGTCGTATTGTACGTTAATCAAGCCGAAATCTTGATGTTTTTTGGATAGAATAAAGTTGAGTTCTTTAACAATTTTACCTGAAATAAGCCACTGGGATACGAATTGTGCCTTTTGACCTTAAATAGCACCCATGCCGTTTGTAAGAAGTGTCTAGCCAGATTTAACACCACACTAGACCGCATATCTGTGCTTCATAATTTATGCAAATCACGAGAATCCGCTAGGAATTTCCCCGCGGAGCACGAAAACGCGATTAACTCACATGCAAATCTGTTGAAGCAGTCAACAAAAGGATTACTCTATCCTTTGCGAACTTGCGTGCGCTCCAACAACACAGCAATCAAATGGCTGCATTCTGGGTGAAACCCGTTCCAGCCCTACGCTTCGTTGGGAGGAGGGAGGGAGAAATTTTTCCTTAACTGGATGGCATTAAATATACGCACTGCAGTCGCCTCAGCTACCAGCCGGAAATGGTAGTCCAGGCCGCCCTATGTGTTGTCTACCTCGGCCAGTGTCCGCCCTAGTCCTGAGACCGTGATTTAGCTTCCGTACAAACAGAGACGTTAGAAACGGAAACAATGCCAATGTGGATTACTCACACTCCATTCCTCCCGACTCCCCTTGGGTGGTGTCCGCAAGTTGTCTCGACGTTAATTAAGCCCCCAGTGGCCCTGCATCGGTTGGAAATGTGAGCTTCAATTATCTTGGCTAAAGTGTTTCACGTACCTTAAAGGGCTACATTTATTGGGTTTTCCTCATTTTACCCTCCTTTGCGTGAAAAGTCAAATCGACAATGCTATGTGTGGATGAAAGTGATTGGGACGGCGCAAGAATAGCCTTTACCAGGTTCACAGTAAAGGAAAAGGCGACAGATTGCATAGAGAATTAATTACGAACGTAAAAAACTTAAGCGGTGAAATCTGCACCATAGTCCGCATTACTAACCTTGCTATTAAATGTGTTCAAACGCTTTAAGAGTTTTTTAAACCATCATTTATTTGTAAGTAGGAAAAATAAGAAAGGAATTAGCTTACGCATTTCCTTGTTTTAGGTGAAAAATAACAAACTACACCGACATTGGGAAGAGGCAGTAGTCCTGACGTTTTTGGGAAAGTGTTCACCCACCTACAAAGCTAGCTAGGGAGTTAAATCGGAATGATCTTTGATTCAATGAATAAGTTAAAATTTGCAGCATTTCTTGCAACGAAATAACAAATACTGTTTGCCACATTCGCTTACCATCTAGCTTTGCGTGACTTGCTAAATGGAAATGAGCCTTTTAGGAGGTCATTAGTTGGACCACTCATAATGACCTTAAAAAATGGGCATTAAGGCTTTTGCAGAGACTCTAGATGACGCTCAAACATTCCAAACAGGCGAGTTGGGGAGCCAAATAATAGGGTAAGGGGAGGGAGATTGAGGGAAGTGGTTGCTTAAGTCACGGCAACGCCCTCCTAGATTGAGCAGAAGGTACGGAAAGGAGCATAGTCTTGTGGGAGTATGCACCATCTTCTCCACGATCGGTCTTTGCAGCCAAAATTCATTTTTTAAATCAGATGATTTCCAATACTCAAAGCAAAACAGAGGAGGAAATGGAACGATAACCATTCTAAAACTTGATGTCTCAATACCATTTAAATTTACCGACTGACAATGCCCACACATTTTAAATGATCAAAGATCCTGAATATTCCACAATCATTAACGATTGTCTACACCTTTCCCACGGTTCTCTCAGAATCCTTGTAATTCCTTATCCCCAGTTTCGACTAGTTGGCAACCGAAGGAACTGCTTTCAACTTTCCAATCCCACCCGTTTTAGATGCGTCAAAGTGCTGGAGCATACTGTCCTTCCATCGGATATGTTCAACATAGATTTAAGGTACAAAATTAGGGTACACTTTAATGGCCAGCAAATTCTAGTAAATTCGTAGCCATCTTATTGGTCCTTGTTTTCCATTGGCCAGCTTCAGACGAATCAAAATCACGCCCGTCTATGCCCTCGATGACAATCACGTTTACTACTCTAAAAATCGGTATTTCTATAATGGTTTCAGTGTCACTAAAATCCTTAACAAACCATCTAAGGCTTATTAAAAAATTGACTCCTCCCGGAAAGGGTATTACAAACGCATGCTTGCATTTTAATGGCAAAAATATGAGCTTAAGTAATGAATAGGGTATTACATTTGCTCCAGAATCTGAAGTTTATTTTGAACCAGACCAATTTCGCTAAACGTGATTCAAGTCCATCTGCTTAATCGACACACTTCGTGAACCTATTCCGAGAACATTGTAGCCCATAAACATAACTCAATTCATTACAAATCTGACCTGATTCCATCCATTCATTTTGCCAGTCAGTGTTCAATGGGCCATGTAAATTGCCTGTGGGAAGGTACTGTCAGGGAATGCATTTGGTCGTTCGCTTAATGCATGTTTGCAAGAAATGAGCTTTCTGCGTTAACGTCAACCGAGTTTTGGGGCTAAATAAGGTAATTACTTGAGATAATTCACAAAGGTGCATAATTTTCCATTCATAATATTAAAATGATGTCTGCCTGTAATGTGTTAAGCGGGGGGATTATAGTTTTGTCAGTGGGAAGATCTCCTTCTCTTTAGGGGACGACGCCACCCACTCAGTCACGAGGTTCTTGGCTAAAAGAAATATTAGAATATCCATATTTTAACTTTAGAATAACCGAAGAACAATTATTATAGGTATCACTTTATGCAAAAACAACTCATTTTTGCATAAAATTATCGTGTGTCTATACTTAAAAAATTAGGAGTAAACTGGAACCTTCTGCCTTCCATTTGTTGCCAAAGTTGTCTTTTGCCAAGATATCACCAAGCTCACTGACGTCAAAAAAATAAAACTGAGATGAGGACAATAAGAAATGTAAAGTAATAAGAGCTCTACTGTATCATATATAATGAGCCGTCAAAGTTAATGATCCTTCTCCCATATCGATTCCTTCAAGGTTATAAAATGCGTAGTTATTTAAAGTTTTCTCTACTTATTCGGCAATGAGGCTATTTACATACCTATGCGTCACCAACAGTAGCTTGTTTCTTCCAAAAATCATGATAATTTTCTGACAGAATGATGGCTGTGTCAACAATGCTTTATATTACGCTGGTATTTTTTGCCTCCTCAAATTCGGTGTCCCCATCGGTGACTTTGATCTCTCGTCAATGATGCCTACACTATTAATCATTTAGTCTTTTATCCATGGTAGTAATAAAACTGCTCCCAGACTCGTAATCCTCACAAAGACAATACCTGTTGTCCCTTTGGATCGAGGTGTCCAACCATTGCCATCACTGCACCAATGCAATATGGATCCAAAGTATATCATAACCGTACGAAGGGAGATTTGTTACCAAAGTACAAGAGATTTTATAGGCTGTTTGCACTGCCAGAGGGCTATGCCGTCGAGCAAAGGTATAACCTACCGAGTTGGAAAAGCTTGAAGAGTTAAGCATGCACTTAATGAAGACGTTAAACCACTACATAGGATCAACTGCGTTCCCAAGTCAAAAGAGGTTGAGATTAATCAAGGTAGATGTGCAACACTAACACGTCAAACGTGTAAAATAAAGAAGTGACGCAACGGATCGCCCCACATTACGCGAATCATTAATCTTGTGTTAAGGTATTTTTTAGTAATGGGATTAACATGCACTATAGGCTCTCTGCGCCTAAAATTATCCATTTCAACCAAAGCTCCATGAAAAAACAGCGGTATTTATAAATCTTCTACTTTAAGCATTTCTGTGCAAACTTCCGTCGTACTCAAACTCAGATTAAGAGCCGCTATTAAAAAATTTGCTGACCACCACGTACTTTTCAAAAAAGGCCATTCAGAACGTCAGGTTCTTCTACAATCACTTTTCCACAGGCTGATAGTGCCATGGCTGTCTAACCACGTAGCAATAGATTCTTGTCAGCCTACAAAATATAATACGATTGTCAATCTTGGTGGGTCGTTGTTGTACAACATAGTGAAATAGCCACAGTATCGGTTTAATCAGTCGAAGCTGTGTTCCCCGCGTAGTACAACTTTAAATCCCTCAAATTAATTAATGGAGATATCATTTGTGTTTGCGATTCTATGTATTGAAAGCATTGCTATTCGGCTGTAATTTATTCTGCTATTCTCAGGTAGTTTGTCCCAAAAGGCAAATGAAATAGCAAAAACGCTACTACTACATGTAAACAAAATGCTATTTGCCCAAAAGTGTTATCTTATTGTTAGCTTAGAGTTCGAATGCTTCTAAAGCGCAATGAAGCAACTAATTACCAATGTATTATTTGCTACAACAGAATTTACCAAAATAGACTGATCTTACCGACAGAGATTTTTCGCCCTTAAGATTTCAATTTACCATTTGAACACCATTTCAGAAACGATTAGTCTTCTTCAAAAAACGTCTATGGTGGTTCTAAAAGTAGCATTATTTCTACCCTGTCTTAGCATTTTATTAGAGAATAGGAAGGATGATGGCTAAGGAACTACCATGGAAGCGCTAAGCTTGCAAATACCACATTGATGCTAAGTGTGACGTCGACTTCTTCTTCTTAAGTAAAGGTAAAAATTTTTTGTCTTTCTGAATCGAAAATGGGAAATGAGGGAAATTCTCTTAGTTAACATGGTGGTGATTCAAGATTTGTAAGCTTTAATTTATCACTCTCCTTCGCGGTTGTCAGATGTGAAATCATGCTCGATGGAATCACCAACTTCTTCATAAAGTACTCTAACCTGATAAGGGAGAAATCTAATGTGACCAAAGGACCCCTACTGGATGCCAATGGGTTTTAACTAACCTAGAAAAATCTGCAACAGCCACACAAATTTAATTTCAACAGCCTCTGTACATTGTCGACAATAAAGCTTAAGCGATTTTAATTACTTGTCAAATTGCCAGCTGATTTCTGTTCCATAAATTGCTAACCTTCTTCCACCCACCTTATGAGTGGCTCCAGTAAACTAACTCCCAATTACATCTTCAAGAATCCTAATTGTTATATCTAAACATTTTTGTCAGCATAAAGCAAATACAGCATTGTTTATTGTCGTCTTAAAAAAACTAGTTGACTTTACGCTGGGAAATTTGCATGGGTTAAAAAAGCAACCATTTTCTCACAAACCCTATCAGCGCCCTTAAGGAGTGACGCCAACGAAGGCTCAATAATATAATTATGATCAAAGAGCTGGCATACATAGTAGTAGATGGGAGAAAATATGCATCGAGGGCAAGATATAAAGAGAGGAGAAGATAGAAGGATAAGGGAATGCATCAACATGTTGGCATCAGTAATAGTAATAATAATAATAACAACAATATGAATGTTCATACATATGCGCGTGTATATATGTATATATATAATATATGGGGAACTGGGAGGGAATCTGGAGAAGTAACTGCTGCATAGAAGAGAGAGGTAATTTAATTGTTTCCATCATTACACACACACAAACACACATCAAGATTTGTGTTAACATACATATCACATATGGCTTGAGTTGTTGTAGTAATAAGAGGAGGCAGCACACAACAAAGATAAAATCTGTGAGTGGAGCAGATGGCAGAAGAAGAAGTGTATCTGTCTGTCTGTCGGTCTGGATGTTTGTAAGAAGGGAGGGAAAGCGAGGTCACATCACCGCGGCCAAACACCCCACCATTTGTCTTGCTTCTCATACTTCGCCGCCAGCATAGCCGCTGTCTTGCTAAGGTTCTTCGATTGATCCACCATCTCTTGAGTCTGTATATCTAAATGACTGAGTTTTTCGCCCCGTTCCAAAGCCGCATTGCGAGCCCTGGCAATCTCCGAGGTTGCTCCGCCTGCCTGACCTGTTAAACGGTCCATTCGACCTGAAGGTAGGAGAGCGGCTGTCCCACATGTCGATTTTCCTGCCTGTTTTTCCCCGACTATGCAAAAGATCGAGAGAAAATTCGAGCTAGAACGTCGTAATGATTATTCATTGTCGAATTCAGACCGTAACTTTCATGAACAGTCTCTGAACATCCTTCACCGCTGCAGTAAAACCACACTCCAAATGAAGCACTAGAGGTTTTAAGCTAACTTTTGTTATCTGACTAGTTATTACTATAAATAGAAAGGATATTTATGCCCACAATTCAGAGCTCGTTAATTAAGGTGGCATAAAGCAGTGACAATACATGCAGAAAGCAATGTAAATTTAGTGTAGAAAAAAAGGAGCGAAACAAACCCGCAAATCCGTGCTTTGAGACCTTGGGTTAACGCATACTGAGTATCCTAGGCTGATTTAGCTGCCCTGACAAATCGTTGCATGTCAGAGCTGCCCTCCAGCCACAAGCTAGTTTGTATGCAAACGTAACAGGAATTCACGTAGAAAAGTAAACGCCCTTAGTGTAGCCACGAAAATTTCAATTTGACTTGAATAGCTCAGAACATATTTTGGGATACAATTAGTTAACTTCTACATATTTCCAGAAAAATCCAACAGGGTAGGGTTTTCTTCTAATTCTGATGCTAAATATGGCTCCCAAATTACGGATTTCATGGATTCGGGTTATGCCCTATTTCGACAAAAATGGCATTCCTAATCACTACTACTGTATTTATAGTCAGTTTGGTTTTGATCATCCCTGTCTACCCTCTCTCTGCGGCAATCTGGAGTCTTTAATAAGTAACCGGCACCTTAAGTGGCTTTAAGAGGAAGGTATGCACAGAAAACTGGAGTGGTGGTAAATGCTAGGAAAGCGGCTGCGGTGACTCATGATATTATCTTTCCTTATCTAACCCATACACTGACTAGTAATGAAGAAAAATTAGAATTGATGGACCATGGTCTAATCGAAACAGTTGGAAATTAGAGAAATTTTAGAAAACATTGCCAATAAACTGAAACGAATCAAGGGAGACGGGTAGACAGTAGTAACATAGGAGCGAATAAGGAGGAGAAAAACAAATCACAAAGGAGATCTCCAGTGATTTCGCAGAATTGTTTAACCACTGCTGGTGCTCTTACAATAGGCGGTTGTTATGGAAAACGCACTTATCACAGACCATTCAATTCCTAACTCTATTTCCTGAGTGATTTCTCATTGCCTAAAGTATGCACTGTTGAAAGCTTATGGAAATCAACTCGGTAGCCATCTTGTTGCGATATGAATTGACCAGACCATTATCGTTTCCATCCTACATTATGGTTTCAATGTACGCACCTCATCTACACTGTCATGACATTCAGATATGCATCAAGTGACTTTGTTATTTTTTTCTAAGAGGGATTTCTAAAATTCGACGGTCCCTGTCTCTGAAGATTCTTGTAACAGCACCTTAAAATGATCTCAGAAACCTAGTCTTACAGGAAGGACGTAGTTGAGAAGCTATCTCCCCAAGTGTTGACTGATTCAAGCAGAATATTTTACAAATATTTGAGCCAAAATTAATTCAAAAATTCGTTTCGAAAAAAATTTTGCTTTTAATGCATCTTATCAAAAGGACCTAATTACTCCGTTCCGAAATAATAAAACAAGATCGCAATGAGCCGAAACTTTTGTCGCTCACCGACGGTAAAACATTCGGGTTTAATGAGGTTACCGACATTAACATTCCAAATCAATGCCGAACATAAAGAGTTAAAAAAAAGAATGTAGTAATATAGACACATGGTTTGTTTTCAACTAAATATTTCACTATGTTTTCACTGCTTCGATTGTACAAAGCTTACATAGTTATAGTTTACAATACACCAGTGCCTTATTTTGAAGTGGAATTTAAGTCATCTAAAATACACTTTGGATCACTTTGTCACAGTGATTATCAGACTTTGGTGTAACTAAATTAGGTATTCTCCAGGTCACTGATATTTGAGTTACGGCACCTTTATTCAAGGGATTTTCTACCTGAGCGCTTGAGCCACAGTTGGACATCTACACGAAAATCCATCCAATACCTCTACGTGTGACCTCATCAAAAGTAATAAAGTGCCCGATCGGATGTCGCATACATAAAAGCGTCCAGAGGTTGCTGATTTCAAGGGAAAACGACCTTTAGGCTCATGATGTTCAATAAAATTTAAGCACTCTTCAACATTTTGGCTTGGAATTTTGATGTGGCAAGAATGAGTAGAAAAAATCGGCCCTCACAGGGTTCCCTGTTTTGCCATTGGTCAACAAAAGCTCTTGCGGTTAGCCCTTTTGAAGGTTTGCAATCCTATAGAAACAGGTAGTAGAGACAAAACGGTGATAAAAGCATTTACGAACCTGGTTCATTAGAAGCCATCTTTCCAAATATCCCTGAAAATTAAAGGACTACATGGCTAAACAATCCGGATTGGTTGAATTTATGACTATTCACCGCAAAATTTCTCGTGTAGGGACACATTGGATCTCAGTTAAACAGTGACCCGTTAAAACTCACGCCACTATGAGTTGGAAAAACAAAACATGATTAGAGGTATTTCAGCATCTTGGTCTTTTAAACAACAATGACGATTTTGAAAGGAATGTCAAACTGCCATTTAGCTCATTGGAAGTGCAAATAAGGGAATCTGTTTATCAATTTCCGTAGTCCAAAACTATTCACCGACTCACAAGTGCTCAAATAGGAACTATTAAAGAGCAACCATCTAGATAGGTGACTAATACAAACATGTTGAAGCAACGAGTTAAATAGCCATGCACCGTAAGCACAAACAAGTTTTATTTTAGTGCAATAAAACGTTCAAACAGATTACTTGCCAATTTCTTCTGGCCCACATTATAAGATTTTTGCGATTCGAAAAAAAACGGAAGGCTTGAGATTTTACACAGCAAAGTACGAATTTAAAAACGTCTCTTGCTAAGGCGAAGGCATTACAAAGGCCGGTCTTTTAAACAGAGGGCAGTAAATGAATTCTAAAACGCATTCCTATCAACAATTGACAGTTAAAAATTTTCAAATCCTCTTCGTGGATTCTGTGTACCTCAATTTTCTTTAAAGCGTAAGAAAGGAGAAGTTCAGTAGTGACGCTTTTGCAGGGCAACCACATCAAAAAAGTAACATGATAAACGTTAGCTCACAGTCCCTGTAGAGTACACGCTAAAGATTCTTTGAAGCTATGGCAACCTTCCCAAAGTCTTTAGCAGTGCTATCGAATAATCCAGCATTGCAAAACCCATATCACAAAATATTACATTTGCAGCTATTTTAGCATCAAAATGAATATTCAAATGCTTAACTAAGGGTGGAACACACTAATTTATTATGAAAACATCCAGTGAATGATAAACATTTGAGGGCATGTTTAAACAGATTCTTCACATCAGTGAATTGTTAAGGGGAATTCTGAACCGCGCAGCATACGACAGTTGCTAATTTAAAACACCTTAAATTACATATCCATAAGCCTAGAGCATAAGAGATCCGACTGATATGAAGTTGGCCGCTTTCCGAGACCTTGGACCACCACTTACCACTATTCCAGACAGCCTGATTTGTCATAACAGATTGATGGATAGATTGAAACTTAATTACAATTCCTCCTGTGCACAAGCTCCATGGACTAGTTATCAAATAAAAATTTAGACTTATCTGATGATTCTACAGATGATAACTTATTGTTCACATCAGCAACATTTATTCAAGACTTCTCTTAATTTATTCAAAATCGTATATTGAGCAGGAACTTTCTGAAACAAATATAGCAGGCTCTATTTGGAAGACCAAAAAGTGTCAGGCTATTAATTCAATTTTGAGGAGGAGGAATTCATTTAAAGATCTCTGATCGCTAAATGTAACAGTCCCAACACTTCTATTACTTTGGACTGTTTCGGTTTGAGTTTCAAATTTGACGTGAACTAGGGAGAGGGGTGGGTTAAAAGGCGGTGTAGGAAACTATAATCTAGTTATTTAAAGAAAAATTCACTAACACAACGCATCCTTGTCCGCCGGCGATAGCCCATTTCCGGTGAAGAGATTGGTGAAGAAGTTCCTCTTCGGCGGTTCCGGCATGTTGCAAGGCAAGAAGAGCTCACCGTGCATTTCGCTGAGATTGTTACTAAAACGGGCGGAATAATTCATCTTACATCAAAGTTAAAAGATACGAAAATAAGCTAATCCACTTAGAAAACCACCTCAGATCGGCAGACATTGATATTTTGGCGAGTTCAGAGGGAGAAGACATATAGATGGCGTGGCCAAGGTTGCCAAAGGTAAACAAAGCCTGGTGAAAGGGCTTGTTGACGACCTCCACGTCGCTGAGGATGCGTAGCGATGGCAATGAGAAGGCAATCAGATGGCCGTTGGAGAGTAGGCAGGAGATGTAGAGTACCGTGGTCGGTGTGGCTGTGGAGAGCTGGGAGGCGGAGATTGAAGTCGAGAACGGCATTCGTTGATTGCTCATCTCTGCACGGATAACTGCACTGGTCTCGGTGATCTTCACCTACATAAGGAGGTGAACCAGTAATGTTTACCACGTATTGGTGCAATCAAAAGGCATCAAAACTGCTCGGACATGACGAGGCTTGAAGGGTCTCGTTAAAGGATAACGTGGAATGGGCAGCAAAGTTCTGCCTAAAGAGATAAGGCATCGTATGTGCCACTTGAAGAGTGACTTTGAAATCACATGATAGATAGCACAGGAGCAACGATCACGTATATCAAAGTTCATGAGTGTCTGCAATGGCTGCATAAAAGTAGTAGTTGAAATGTATCATTACAGAACTGCCAACAAGTCCACATAAACGGCAACAGTGATATACTGATAAATGGAAAGTGAAGCCAGTCAAGTTATGTGTGCACTTGGAGGAATTTACCCGAATATATTCTGCTTCAGTCAACTTTAAGAGAAGCAAAGTCCTATTTGAAGAAATCCACCAATGAATTAGCTGTAATTAATCATAGAAACAGCAAGTGAGGAACGATAGCCTATGGTCAAGTTCTCAAGCATAACAAAACATAGCATAACAAAAATGAGTTTGTAGACATTTGGAATGACTTAAGAAAGTAGAATGGGTTGGCATTTCCTTCTAAATACGTACACTGTGGGTAATAAAGTTCAAATTCAACGTTCGCTCCTCCAATGGGGATGAATAATGACGGCTGCCGTCATTATCAGCGTTTCAAAAGTGAACCAATGAGGAAAAAGATTTGAGTGGTCATATTTAATAGAACTGTTACCAAATAAGTACAACTAGTCTGTAAAAGTGGAAAGGCGGAACTAAGAGTACTCAAAAGGCAGGCATCGAAGCCGCTGTCAAAAGCCCGCATAAAGAAAGCTAACGATTTGATGAATTAATTCAAATGTCAAGATCTCCCAAACTACTCAGATGGATGTAAAATGCAAGTAATCTTAAGTTTGCACCAAACCATCTTATTTAATCCCATGGGGCGTTAAATGGTGAATGCATCTGTTGTTTTACCTTGACAATTCTTGCGTGAATAGTGCAACTATTGTTTTCGTTGAATACATCCTAGATTCAAAAAATCACTTTTTAAGCTAACGCAATTAATGCTTGCGAAATATGGTTCCAAATTCAAAAACGAGTCCTACTGTGGAACGAAAGAAGCAGACCAGACAACGCGGAGCTTAGCTGGAAGAAATACGTCTAGTAAAAATCTGGCCAATCAACTCAATGTTTAACTTGGGACATTTTGCTTCAGCGGATCATTATGCTAATCGAAACAAACCGGACATATGAAAACTCGGAATTTGGACAGCGACTATTAGTTCATACGTTAAGTACTGTGCAAACCATTGGGAAGATTTAACATGGTTATGAAATCACTACTTTATTATCTGAAGCAAGCAGATAGGGGTGGACTTTTAGATTGATGGGTTTGACCTTATGAAACAGATAAACGAGTATGGAGGTCTGTATCTCCCAGGTGTTACGGTTTCAGTTAAAAATGTGAGACTGAATGCAACAGTTTTGAACAGTGAAAATAATTTCTCCTGAGATAGAGGGATGACGAAAAGCAAAGAAATAATCAAAATAGGAAGACACCAATTCTGGACAATGAAATTACAGAATTCAAAAACCACTAAAGCAGAGAAATTAGAGATTCACTATGACAGAAGGTGCGAAATTTGGTTGCGCTAGTTCACACTTAGGAATCAGCCAAAAGAATAGTGATAAACAAAAGTTCTACAACGGAAAAAGTTGGATTCCATGGGAGAAAACAGCCAAACGAACAAATTATGCCTAAGAGGACACACGGAGATGAGACTTCCATTTGTCAGTAAGAGTGTCACTATCATCGCATGCTCCAATCCCATCTCACATCAGCCGTCATCATAAATCTCCGATCACCTCTGCAAAATGGGTTTTGACCTATTTCGCACATCGTTCTCATTTCGAACATGCAAATGCCTACACAAGCGCAAATGTGCGTGTCCACTCCTCTCATGCATTCGACTACACATCACCAAACACACATGCGAGTGCAAAGACGTCAGGAGTAAATCGAGGCTTCAGGCTCTGTGTGCCACACGAAGTAACCACCAAACACTAGAATGTGTCGTTTTTGTTCTGCACTCAAGCCTAATGGAAATCGTGTGATGGCAGAAAGAAGGCGTTGGTTTTCTTCTTTCCCATTGTGATACGTGGAATTCCTAGCACGATCAAAGAGGGAAGGTCAAGATATTTGACTCCTCCCGAACAGCAATCAGTTGAGGCAGAATCCACTTCCGTCTACACCAAGTTGGTGGAAGTCTTCCCCAAACTATGCACAAAATCCAAACATGTGACTGGAATGGAGGACGTAAGGGAGGAGGGAAGGAATGTTAGCTGTAGGGGGAAGATGTGGTTTGTCTCCTTCCTTCCCTTCAAATACTATCAGAACACTGCACACAAAACAGTAACTTGTGACGCAAATCAGGTTACAGCCAAAAGTAGAATCCTAACTTTACGAAGGGCAAAATGTCGGAAAGAATGACTAGTAATGATCTAACGTTACGCAAATAATTGAAATGAAAATTCTAGGCGATCAGAGCTCGGTAGTGGCTATTTTACTCAAGTATGAATGATGTTATACCATTTCACAAGTTTGGGTTGCGGCAGAATGGCAGCAGGTTCATGTTATCAAGCAGCCCTTCAGCCCTCAATGAATTAGCATGCAGGCTGGTGATATGAAGCTCTGCTCACGCCATTCACACCGCAATTTTCCTACCCTTTCTCTGCGTCAATTCCAGGCTCAGTTACTAAATAATGTCTATATTTTCGATATTTTCAAACATTTTTTCAATATTACAAGCAGATGGGCCTCCAGAGGCATGCACACTTTGTATCCAAATGTTCTCTTGCCAGAATCATGAGTCCAGTCCATTATCATGATTGTAGATAAGAAATTCAGAATGCACCGGAGAATGGAAAGAGGCTCCGGTAGTAATTTGGTTATTACTTTCCTTGCAAATGGTTTTCAAAATTGTGCAATAAAATAAAGCTTCATTAATAACCGTGAGAAGGAGACCTGGGAGCTTAACACATGAGCCATTTAATGGACAGCAGCAGCTCTAGAAACTTTTCCAACAAATGTAATTACACTGTCATAAATGAGAGTGAGGCACTTTGTCAGGAAGACCAATTTTATCAGAAGTTAAAAAATGGATAACAGAGGAACATGAATGAAGAAGTTGATAAATAATTAAAAAGGAAATAAACAGTAACCTAGTTGCAGAAACCGGAATCGACTTTTCAAGCACCTTCTTAAGGTGAATGACTCACCCTGTTGTAGCAATTCCTAGACGGGAACCCAATGACCTGAGCATGCTTTTCCGAAATCACCACCATGAAGTAGCCGTCTGCCGTGTCTATTGAGGATTGATTGCTTCCAGAACTGGAAGGCGCCTCTTCCTGAGAATTTGCGGTTCCACCCATCCCTTGGTTTCCACTGTATGTCGAACCTGAAGAAAATTAAGACCTTTGAACACTCAACACCGACTTAAAATTCACAAGATTGCAAAATTCTACTTACTTGACGTCAAGGGTGTGCTAGGAGGACCGCTGGATTTCCACTTGTTTCCCGCGCGTCTAGATGACACTGGAGAATTCGGAGTATGATGACCCAGACGCCGAAAAGCGGTGGATTCGCTGGCAGCGAAACCGAATTCATTGGAAACGCCTTCGATGCTTTCGAAATCAGCGGATCCTCCAGATTCTTCCAAATTAGGAATTAGGGTTAGTCGAGGCACTGCACTGCTACCAGCATTCCACTTTGCCGAAGGAGCAGTGCACATTTCACCTTGGGAATTCCCGAAACCGACGTAGACAACTTCGCCATCGAATTTGAAGAGGGAACCTGTTAGGAATGGTACAGTGAAGGCGTCATGACAACCAATCAATGGAATCCGTAGGGTATTGTCTCTGAGAATATAACTAGAGTTTATCTAAAAGTCTAACGATTTGAAGAAGGCATTATGCCGGACAAAAGGTTAATTTTGTCTCAATGCATTCAGAACCTAGAATTGAGGTTTTTCAGAAAGACTGACAGAAAATGAATTCTTTTGACTAAATTGGGTCAGTGATCTCACTAAATAAAAGCCATTACCACTTGTGTGGGTAACAAAGAGAATAAATCGTCTTAAAGACAAGAACGAGGACCAATGAATAAAAGTCGCCACAAATTAAATAGGTCATCATTCTTTGCATAGAATGGGACGGATCAATCATAGTTTACACGCAAGCATAGACTTTTACGACTCATTCCCATTTATTTCATTCAAGTCAGCATTGGAAAGCCAACTTTTTTTGGAATCGTATGCAAAAATGCAGCACAAAAATAGCACAACGCATAGACCACCAAGTTCTACCTCGACGCTTGCACGACGGAAATCACTCGGCGATCCTGATAAATGGACTATCTAACAGTTTGAAATGATTCAACTTTATTTGATTATTAGCACCACTTAATATCATTACCACTCCCGATGTAATTTGAGGCACACCACCCACTCCAATTATTGCTCAGTTCAGTTTGGCTTTAGCCCACTTGATCGCGGTTCGGGACCCCTACACTGGGAAACAAGCATCACCTTGAACACTCCAATCTGCCACCAATTTCGTCTACATTCAGTTACTATCGCAAAAATTGAGTAGAATATGCAGGTTTCCCTACTTAATGGGTGCCAGCATTTTCATTCGCTAATAATAAACTACTGGAGCAATTCGTTCACACAGTATTGTTTTGCGTTTAATTTGAATTTTAAAACTAAAATAGTTAGTCCACTCGATTTTTTGCATGTTGCCTTGCATAAAGTTAAGGTTCCGCCTAAAGAGACATGTCCCATTGTATCATTCTTGTTGTATATGCATATGGTAAGAGGTATACACAAATGGAAACCGCTTTATCGTCCGAAAAAAGATTAGGGAACCAGTTGGAGACGCAAAAAGACAACCGGGTATTATGTGCAAGTAAAGTCGACGTTCTGCCGCAAAAGAATCATCACCGTACTTCAACTTTCGATTTGAATAACGTGGGGCCTTCGCGAGCTAGCTTCTTCGATAGTTTACCGTGCATCAGATTAGAATTCTGCGCTTGACTAAAGTTAGATTACGTCACAAGTTACTGTTTTGTGTGCAGTGTTCTGATAGTATTTGAAGGGAAGGAAGGAGACAAACCACATCTTCCCCCTACAGCTAACATTCCTTCCCTCCTCCCTTATATCCTTCATTCCAGTCACATGTTTGGATTTTGTGCATAGTTTGGGGAAGACTTCCACCAACTTGGTGTAGACGGAAGTGGATTCTGCCTCAACTGATTGCTGTTCGGGAGGGGTCAAATATCTTGACCCTCCCTCTTTGATCGTGCTAGGAATTCCACGTATCACAATGGGAAAGAGGAAAACCAACGCCTTCTTCCTGCCATCATATGATTTCCATTAGGCTTGAGTGCAGAACAAAAACGACACATTCTAGTGTTTGGTGGTTACTTCGTGTAACACACAGAGCCTGAAGCCTCGATTTACTCCTGACGTCTTTGCACTCGCATGTGTGTTTGGTGATGTGTAGTCGAATGCATGAGAGGAGTGGACACGCAAATTTGCGCTTGTGTAGGCATTTGCATGTTCGAAGTGAGAACGATGTGCGAAATGGGTCAAAACCCATTTTGCAGAGATGATCGGAGATTTATGATGACGGCTGATGTGAGATGGGATTGGAGCATGCGATGATAGTGACACTCTTACTGACAAATGGAAGTCTCATCTCCGTGTATCCTCTTAGGCATAATTTGTTTGTTTGGCTGTTTTCTCCCATGGAATCCGACTTTTTCTTGTTTTAAAACTTACGTGCATCACAGTTTTTAGCTGATCAAATTGCAAACTAATTGTGTTGGCTAGCACCAAAATAATTCCGTTCCCATTCTTGATTTATTAGAAATACTTTGATACGACACCATACCTTGTTACGCTACAATGCGCATTTTTACTTCTACACAATTTTTCTGAAAATTTTTGTCGATTGCAAAAAAGTTGCAGGAAGAGAGTACAACTTTTCAAATTCTGGTGTTACTTCTCACATCAGCTTCCTAGTATCATTTGTTTTCCTGCTTTATTTGTCTAAAAAATTTTTTGAGCAAAAAAGTACTTGCCCGCCTACCGCTTCCAACTTTTTAAATTCCCTTATCATTAAACAGCGCATAAATTTGCAATTAATGGTAATACCATACTTCACGCCTGTTAAATCAAGTGCATCAGTTCTCCCAAATCCTAATCATGCTATTGGATCTGAAACACAGACTCAGAGACATTATACCTCCCTTGATAGAATTTGTGCTTCACTTCGATTCCTTTGGTGTAAAAATAAGAAGAACGTCTATATTTCCCCCTTCCAAATCTCTACACTTCACACAGGCCAATGGCAAAAATAAACGGCGTCAATCCATTGAAAATGTGAGGCTAATACATATTTTTCCGCCTCACCTGCCTTTGCTCTACCAACATCTGCCTCGGTTTCGGCCGAGAGCTCCTATATAAATAACTCATT
Organism: Taenia hydatigena; assembly: GCA_036345935.2. Lineage (NCBI taxonomy): Eukaryota > Metazoa > Platyhelminthes > Cestoda > Cyclophyllidea > Taeniidae > Taenia > Taenia hydatigena. Next base: position 16,363,343 of record JADWOT020000003.1, read on the forward strand.
TACCAAACTGAATTCGTCTATCGAGACAGAACTCCCTGAATTATTGCAGTCCTTGAGACTTCTAGCTTTCAAGGATATGGCAAATTTCTGTGCATGGGTCATTTTAAAGGAAGTACCTCAATTTGTCTCGATACAACAATCTTGTGTAAAAATAGTAGTTACACCGTCTACACTTAAAGCACAAACAGATCATTCCAGAAGAACACTGAGAACCACTTCAGTAGCCAAATTACTTACTAGTCTATCCTCACACGTGCGTCTTTAGCGGCGGTGTGACCTTGGAAAGCTTATCGTCAACCAATCCTACAGACTTCTGCACAGGCACATTTCAGGAATTGGGGCGGTGTAAGGGCTACTTGGGGGTGAAAGCTTTATTTCCGCAATAAGATTAAAGTGGTCATAAAAATGTGACTATGGTCATGATAACAATATGCTTTTGCAACAATTCACTACATTAGAAACGACCCTAAGAAGTTATTCGCTAAAATGAAATTTTGCTCGTCCTGTTTACTCCAAAGCCCTTTTTGACGAATTTTACTGTGTGTGGCCTACTAGTTCCAAAGCAATGATTGCAAATGAAAGTAGTAGGATCCCAGTACTATTCAGAGGACAAGTCTTGGTGGGTTCCACAATAATCAACGCTAATTTCGACGGGAGAGTGAAACATGAGGAGTCGATTCCATCCTGTTTTGGAAACGGAGCACTGAATGAAACATTTCCGGTTTTTAATTGCGTTAGGCTTAAATTTGGGTGAGCCAGTCATGAGAATTTTTGAAGGACCTGAGGTGGAATATTTGTAGAAATAGTTCACGTTTCCCAATAAAAATTTTGGAAATCTTGTTTGAATATTAAGGGTAAATGTAGGCAATAAACTGTTAAGCATGCTTGGAAATTTTTTAAGGCATCGAAAGTAACTTTGTGACCAAGACCCTTAAATTCCTTACTAGATGTAATTAGAAGAATTGCTTTTCAAAAGGAAATTCATGCCAAACTTGCACAGCATTGGATAAGAGGACTGGGTTTCCAGCTAAAAGTTTTGCATAATTTCCGCGTAAAACGTCACTAATTCAACTGCTGGCTGGCAAGACGTACGAGCGGAAGGTTTTGGCAAAAGAAGGAAAGGAACGCAAGTGCCTGTTTTTGGAGATAAAGATTCCTTAACCCGATTCCTAGGTCCAAAATGGTCCGCAGAAATATGAAACTAAGGTGGACGTTTTGATTATTTCGGTAAAGTGTAGACAACACGCTTTTGTTTGTTAACGTTAAAGCCGCCTTGTGAAGGGTTATTCACTAGTTGTCATAAGTTTTCGAATGAAAAGTGCTTTACACGAAGTAGTTTCATGCAAGAATTAAGCGACCAGCTTTTCTAAATTCCCCAAAGCATTCTGGTTGCGTCAGCACTCACCTGGAGCACAAAATACGTATCCCCACTTACTCATGCTGTCTATTTCTTGAAAAATTACCTGCTAGCAATACCCTCTACAAACTAAGGCAAGATTTAATTTGCTCTTTTGTTTAATGTAAAAAATATCCTCGTATTAGTTGAGGGCAATTTCGGACTTCATCTGAACCGTGACACCTAAAAAAACCCACCAATTAATTGCCTTAGTATCCACCGAGAAAACAGACGAAGAATCCCAAAGAAAATTTATTCCTCTAATAATTTGGGGGCAAGCAATTCGCTTTAGAATGTCACTTTAACTCCATTCTAAGTTGATGTAAAATTTGTTGATGAATTGATGGCGCTTCAAAGTTGGAATGCAATCCTTGCTTTGCAGACAATTAAGTATATAAGTAAATTAACAAAAACACCTCTTTTCCTCATAGAAAAAATTAGTTTCTTAATTCATTCTTTGTATTATTCAACTCCCCAATTTTGCGCATTTGTTAGTGATCCAAGCATCAGGAAATAAAGAATTCAACAAATAAGACAACAAATCCTTACCCAGGAGACTATAACCAGGAGAGTGCGAAATGGAGTCTTCCGAAGTATCCAAAGTGAAACCAAATACAGATCCATGGTTAGTTCCGACCCAAAGGGAAGGTTCTAAAAGATCGAGGAAACAATTACACCTTCCCCATTGATTAGTGTGTCTGCATATTCTCCGAACTCACCGTTCTTACGATCGCTCATGTCGACAAAGGCAAGTGTTCTAATCCCCTCCAGTACAGACTGATCAATTGAGCTTTGTTCGGACGTGTCTGATTGTCGTTGGGATGCGGTGTCACCGTACTTGTCTAGAAGAAAAGGGCAACAGGTCATATTTGTGAGGTACAGACCGGTGCAGTCGATCCACACGTCCACTGCATGCAGTGTGCTACTAATGGGATGGGAAGACGTCATATAAATTTCCGTTATATAAATACAATGACCTAGCACAACGTTATTGCGGGTGCAGAGTTCTGAAGAAAATCCCTACCCCTCCTAAACTCAATTTGCTTCCACAATTATAGTTAGTGTTAATGTGAACCATATCCGCACTTTGAAAATTTCAAAATTTTTACTTTTATGGTGCTGCAATATTAGAGAATTTGAGGTGAATAACTTGCGTCTTAATGGTGAAGTAGAACAGCAACATCCCCGGCGGACTACGGAGTGGACCAGAAGAAGAATACGGTTTAGTGGAATCGGTGCAGTGATTGTGTGCAATAACAAATGATGGGTTAGGGTAGTGCATGTTGGTTCATGAACAAGCGGTGAAAATAACGAGGAATTCCAAAACCTCATCCAAAAGAGTGAATGATCACCCTGTGGTGTAATTTTAACTAGGCATAGAACCATTTGGATTTTACTCGTAAAACACTATAGATTATGCGTCCATCTGCTGAAATACATAACTAAACATTTTTAAAATGAATAATCATTGGGCTCTACTATAAACACTGAAGTCGTCGAAGCGGTCAAAAGCAAAAACAAATAGCTTCAATTCCGATTTGTAAATAATTTCCTGTAATTATAGTGAGGGAGGGAACAGATCTTCCGTTGAATTTGTGGGTAGAAGTTATGTTTAAGAATAAGCGAGAAATTCCGGTTGCACCAATTGTTGGGCATGCAGGGGCGAGGAATATTGCGAGTAAGTTGAGTAAACAAAAATATTAAGACGAATTCACCTGACAGGGCAGAAGGGAGAGGGTTTGACTCGCCTTTGTTGGGTTCCATTTGGGGGAACATCACTAGATAATGACAACAAAAGCATGCAGTAAAGGGGAGAGCAATTCAACGAGATTCAGGAATGGGATCAGAAGGTCGTTACTAGCGTTTGTTTGTCAATCGTCGCCTGCATGAATCAAAGCAATTTTCTTCGATTTTATTGCTTTTGCGATAATTGGCGTTTGTCACTTTCAATTTTAAATTAAACAGCTATTCTATCTAAAGACGAAATTCTTAGGTTGCATAGTAGCTAGATGAATTTACATGGAGTTAGTCTCAAGTCTAGTTTGGTTACATTACTGTTGAGATTGTTTCCTAGAGTTCAACAAAAACCTTCAATATCTCTGGAAACAAAAGCGATAAACGCCCAGATTTACGCGCTTTCTGCTGTCAAAACAAGCTTTTATTCCTAACCCGAACTCGGTCCACTTTATTAAAAAAATTTTAAAAACTTAACAGTGATTACTTGCAAGCTGTTACAATACGTTCGTATTTTACTTCTTATGGTTGAAAACATGTATATTATAAATGATTCTGCATACAATTTCTACAACCTGGCTGTTGGTGCATTGAATCAGTATTTATTCAATTTTCTTCGCGCTGAAAGTTCATGCAAACATGCAGCAAACGTGGAGATGGTACGACATGGTTACTGATCAACGCCGACTGACCAGTATCAATGCTGATGAATAATATACAACTAGTAGTAAACCAGTAGCAGGCAGATCCATGCAGTTCGGCTCTAATCACATTAACCATGCACAAGTGGTGGTACTTTTGCAGCATGCTCAAACCTTGTGACTTGGCCCTTTTCAAATCCGTGCGTGTTGAACCGCGCGACAGCGCAGTCAGTCGTGATGGTGTACCCATTGCCATCTCAGAACTGCCCATGGAAATGGGCATTTCCTGGGCTGGCTTAGTCGGGGGTGAACCATACTGACTGGACTGAGCATTTAGCATCTCGTGGATTGACTACAGCGCGACAGAGATTCGCATTAATTTGTACCCTAGATAACGCGAAGCACACCTACTCACAAACAACAAGTAGTAATGTTTTGTGGGGAGATTATTACTTGAAGCCAGTAGTGGGGAGGAAGCCATTATGAGACTTGGAGATGCTTTCGAGGTAATTTTCGGCTTTGTTTTATCGGTACCCCGAAAATCAATGATGCGGAGTATAGAAGCCTGTGGCAGGGTCGACATTCGACGAAGCTTCCGAGAGACACGGTGACGGTGAAAGCTAATATTCTGGTGTTTAGTAATGCTTTGATTTCGAGCGCTTTGAGGAGGAGCAGAATCCATCGAGGTCGCAACAAATGAAAAACGTCTTCCCATAGGACGATAAATTTCGCGACGGAGATTACGAAAACTGGTAAGAGTGGCCCGGCGTTTCCAGGGGAAGCGAAATGAATGCGATGAACTGGCGGTTTTTCCTATCAGTGGCGGTGGTGATTGGGATGAAATAGCAGATTTTTGTTTCGGCAAGGTTGGCAGGGGAGACTAATGATTTACACACAACAAAAATGAAACAACAACGGCTTTCCATTCGACATGCACATGCAGAAAGGCGAAAAAGCACCGAAATCCCTCACATTTAAAGCCTATGAAACTTCATACTATAATATGATAAACGCTCTAACATTTTTACCCTCTTTGTCGGACGAAGAAAATAATTACATAAACTGGTTATTTCAAAAATTGTACCATTGTCTGGATCTACAATTGAGGGATCATATTCGGTTGTTTTTGCGGATTTGCAAGGAGCACTACCAACCTGATTATTGTTTGTTCCAGCTGAGGTAGCAATGGGAATAGCTGCAGTTGTTTTAGAGCCATTTCCAGAGTTAGCAAATCGAGGGGAAGACCTTATTCGTGAGCGTCCGATTGGGTCCAGGGCTAGAGAATAAAGCTTAATTTGGAACTTTTCGAATATTGAACAGCACAGTAATGCTTAAAATTCCATTTTAAACTAAAATGGAGGTCAGCAATCCATAAATTCTTCTAGGCAAGTTCTGGACTCGTAAATTAAGTATTCTAATTTTAAGTTAAATCTAAGTAAAATCAACTTGAATACGTGGTAGAGACAAATCAACTCTTCAGTAACTGTCCTGATCTTCAAATAATGCCTGAATGTGTGATAGTTCAACAACTAAAGAACAGACTTTATTTGACAGTAACAGAATGGAGTCGGTATTATTTTACACTAAATCCAGGCAAAATAGTATTTTTCTACGAAACTCTACAAGCAGAATTTCATTGGAGCAATCTTGTTAAGATCAGATGACATCATTTCTAGGACGAATTGTCGGGTGTTTCCAGTTGCCTTGTCTCTCCAAGCAGATGCAACACTTTCACGCTACAGCGCCTTCTGCAACCGCCTTTTCAGGTGGCTGCGTGCAAGAAACACCCAAAAACCTTAGTTTAATTTAAGTATCTTACCACCGGTTAGCCTTTGCGACTGGACGTTTAATGTCCAATGAGAATCGCAAACTCACGAGGAATAAAATAGGACGTAAAAAAGTGAAACGCCTGAAAAAGGGTCAGAAAATACATGTTAGTAGTGAGAGTCCAGTTGCTAGATTGTTAAACTTAAGACGTCCGATTTTCGGTGTCGCGCTTCTCAGCCAGGTTAAGACGAAACTTTACAATTTATTCACGAAATTCGTGTAGGAATTGGAATAACTATTCATGTGTCAACAATGTGTTTCAAACCATTTGGTCAATTTCAGTGAGTTCTAGATGGAAATTACGTTCAATGAGCCTGTGGTTCTATAGAAGAAAGCCGCATAGAGATAATGGTAGCAAACGAAATGTGGAATTGGAACGGAAAAATCTCCACAACTAAAAAATTACAAGGCATTCAACATAAAATGCTAAAATGATACAACTTCAATTAAATCAGAAGTCTGGTGCTTAATTCTCAGATGGAAAATGAATGGAGAGCCATAGAACGATGGAGCGAACCTTCGAGCTCAGGTACAGCTGCGCAGACAAGACAAACGCCCTGGTAGTAATCAACAACGGTTATTCCTCCGTCTGTGCCAAACGCGAATCTGGAAAATAAAAACAAATAAAGGCTCAATAACTTTTCTCACAAATTTATCACACTTTTTAAATAAAATGTAAATGAAACATAAAGTGCCAGGTGATTTCAATTGGCACTTTTCGTGAAAAATGCATTCAAGCCAGTGAGACTGAAAGGGAGACTTTGCAGAATTTCCTTTTGGCAACCTACCGAAGTATGTTATTTTAATACATATGCTGATTGCATAATTTTGTTCGATCCTATAAAAGCTAAGTAGCATGCCTGGACATCCACTTGTTTCCCAGCACTTTTATTTGAGTAGGCTGACCAAGGAACTAGGAAAGTATGATTCTGTGAGCAGACAATCTCAACCAAATTAGAGGCTACTACATTTTCGCAGTCCTGTGATAAGTTTTCAGCTCTACATTGGCGTATACTAAACCAACTGGCGCCAAAACTATTAGTTAAACTGAAAAGTACAACTCGTAAATTCTAACGTAGTGCAACTAGATCAAATTGAAAGGCAAGTAGTACTCCTTTTTCCTCCAAGTAGGTAAAATACACCGAAAATCGATGTGCACCTTCATTTCATGTAAGTTGCCTCGTAGAGGAATCTACAAGAAGGGTTTGTAGCGGTTGAATTCGACAAATACAGATGCAAAAGCAGTGAAGACATCACAAAATCATCTCAAGAGTTGGTAGTTTTAAGACACCCAAAGTAGTCCTGTTCGAGAAAATATCGTTTCTCAAGGCAAGAGAAGGCAATCTCGAGGCAGAGAAACAAAGCGTTAATTTTTCAGAGCTTGAACCTGACAACCGAAATGCTAGAAGATTGATAAATAGACAATGTTTTAATCTTTAATTAGATCCAGCATTTTGTTGAACAGAGTATCACTGAGGAAAGTAGCGAAAGATACCATGGTTCACGGAGGTTTTGCCGTAAATTAGCTTTCGAATTGCCATTCGGTTTAATCTCACTTTTTAGAGGTCGCCTATTCCTGATACGAAACATACTTCAATCAATCTTCACGAGTTGCGAAAGACCGTAACATCAAAAATGCTTAAAAGGTTGGAGAAGATAATTTGTGTTTTGAGCGAAAGTATAGACGTATCAATGATGTACTAAGATCCTAAACACTAAAAGTTTTATTTGAATGGTTTATGAATGGACCGATAAATCCACGGCAATTTCCCCAGTTGCTCAACATTGCCACGAAATTTTGAACGCATTCTTACTAAAAGATCCCCTCCTTACTAAAAACTGAGAGAGAAATTTTCTCAACTGCAGCCATTAGGCCTAATTGGATTTGCGATTTTTTGAGAACGAAGCTTCGGCACAAAAAAGTATTTTATTTGTCGCAAATAGTCCACAAATTTTATTATAACTTACGACCTAATTCCATCAATTCTGGCTTTTCGTAAAACCTCGGATTGCTGAAAGATAGCAAGTTATTTTCATCCAATTTAATCCCTGTAGTTATTGAAAAAGAAGGGCAATGACATTGTACAATTAGAAAGATAAAATTTCTGGTTGAAAAGGAGAGTCTCATCCCTTCGCAAACAAAATTTATTTAAATTTTGTTTAAAAATTGGCTTACATGAGGAAGGATGATTAACTTTTGGACAGGATTCATCAGATGATACTCTTAAATCACTCTAAGGCAATAAAATAAGGCTCTATGTAACAGACAGAGTGTTATCAGGAATCACGGATGAGTTAGAGTTAAGAATGTCATAACTTGAAGGGTGGACAGGTCCTACACAACTTTTTAATTTCCTAACTCATTTCCACGACCCATTATCTTTGGACGTTAGAGGCACTCTGCGTCAGTCATTTTGAAGCTCTTTGGTTCAGTACTACCAACAGGTAAGAGGCGACGTCTCTATAGTAAGCTGAAAAAGGAGTCATATCCTTCAACCAAGTAGTGACACGGCAATTCTACTCACATTCAATATTTTGGGAATTTTAGGGGAAAAAATCGTATACACAAAAAGTACTGAAAAAGCCACCGAATATGAGGTGGATAATGCACAAAGGTTAAATGTCATCAGCGTTTTCCAGAAAGCCGACTTTTAAGCAAAGCCTTTCGGAGATAAGTGAAACAAGCAATGTATCTACCGCTTACGTGCGACAGGAGTAAATCAGTAAAGACATAGCAGTGCAAAGCATTAATTTTAATTCATACACTTTCATTATCCAGTGACATACTCGACAGAAGGCCGAATTGTGGCCAGCAATGTCGCCAATCGGTGTGCTTTGCGAAACAGCAAATGACGGTAAAACGCTTTGGCACAACAAAAGCAGACAAAGGCAATGCAGCATTTTTGCTAACAAAAGACCGACAAGGGCCTTGATTAATTTTATAGGAGCAGACAAATCAAAGCAAATGCTAATCAAACACTGCACGTGCTTCAATTTTCCCTCAGCGTCAATAAAAAATTCATTGGTATCGGATAATAGCATAAGTTTTATTTAAAATTCCATGCCTATTTCAGATAAAACTTTGGTAATTTGCGCAATTTATTGTTACTTTTGAATCCAAGCTTCAGCACAGAACCAATGCATTAGAGAAAACAGCGTCTCGAAACTATAAAATAATGAGCCTACCAGCCAGCCTACCAAATTATTTTATAGTAGAAAATCAACCAGAAATGTGACTAGATTAAGTAGTGCCGAAAACTTTTCGAAGCTGGTAACTGCGCTGTAGACAGAGCAGGGGATCAGCAGCAAGAATTTGATGCTGTTTTAACTCCAACAATAGTGAGGGGTTCGAGGCAAGCCTAATGTAGGCACGGAGATAAATATCTTTTGCCTATTTATTTCGACAAAATCTGCTGCCACCTTTAGGTCATAAAAGCAACAAAAGAATATCAAGGAAATAGAGATGGATGGATGCTTCAAAGACTGAAAAAAACTAGAGTTGACATCCACGCAAGAATCTTAGTTAATCCAAGCTATTATTAATAAGCGACGTTATTAACATGCTGAAGCAGACATAAGATTAGGAAATCCAAAGTTAGTTGATTAAGACCCAAAATTATTGCCATTTTACGGAAACATACAAGGCTGCCGCAGTCTCTAAGTAAACATGTTGATCAATTTCAAGTTGAAAACGTTCATTTTTAGCTCAGTACAAGAGTAGGCAGAAAGTGTGCATATTAGAGATCTCGGGGAATTCACACTCACTTTCATACTTCGCTTCATCTGTGGACTTGGGTGTATTTTACACGGAAAACGGTTCAGAGGTTGAATTACACATATAGTTCAATACTGGCATTATCTTATTCACTATTATTTACCACAGAATTGCAATTTCGTTTTTCCCCACTTCGGAATTACCAGACCGTAATATGCAAACCTGATCCTTATTAACAGTACATCCAGCGAAAACACTCGAACCGCTAAAACGCGAAATGGACCAAAAAATAAGTTGGAATGATTCCGTTTCATGCCAGAAAATAACTTGTTTCGGCGGCATATTTCATTATGCATTACCGTTGAATATGCACAAACAAGCAATGCAATATTGCAGGTTTATAATTCATTCCGAACTCTTCCAGTTTGGTTTTGGAGAAACTAGCAATGAAACATTTATTTCAGGTTCAAATAAGACTTGGAACGGAAATCTAGGGGCGTAGTTCAGAAATTAAAAGACCATTTGCATAAAAATACGAGAATAAAAGGTAATTGAAAAGGCGTGAAACCGTTAAAGTTCTTAACAGCGACTCATGTAATTGCATATTCTCGGAAATAAATATATCAAGCAAAAAAAATAATCCGCAATCTGTTTCTAAAAATGAACGTTAGTTAACTAATACTAGACTTCAAATTCAACCAAAGACTCCCAGATAGATAATGTTACACTTGATAAAGCCGTTAAAATTTGCAAACGAACTCATTTAAAATACAGCGTTAGCTACAAAAAAACGAACGCATCTATCGTAGAAATGCAAAATTTAGGGGGTAAGTGGCAAAATTAATTATAATGCAATCTATTATAATCACTACGAGTGTTTCCATTATAATCGTCAAGTGATGGCATGAAGAGTGCTCACATTGTTTTTTTTCACTATAGCAGTGCGCCAATTGCGACCTATTACTACGCTTAGTAGCTGACTTGCATGATTTAAGCCTTTCCGGACACCGTTAATCAAGACAGGCGACAAAAATGGTGGCACGCGTGCGTGCATGAATGGTCTGTGGTGATGAACAAGTTTTCATGTAAGCAAAGACGCGAAATCCAGGCCCAGAGGTGTATACTCTTATCTACGAGGACCTTTTAGATCAGTTTTTCACGGTTATTACAGCCGTTCTCTTAGCGGTAAGGCATTAGAACAGTCCAAACGTTTTCAAAAAAGGCGTGTACGCCTGCACGTGTGCTTTCAGCTAACGTCACAACAACCATTCATGCAAACATTCGGTCAGCACACGAAACACTGCCTCGTCCCGGACGTCTGATCGACAATTAAGCTTGTCATGTCTTTCCGTATGAAGAGTTTATAAAGCACCATCATTGACGAATATGATGTTTCCAGACAGCCGTAACTCACAAATTTGTGGCAGAGGTGAGAGCAATGGCGGAGATGGGTGACGAATTGACAGTGTAGACGTTCATACCAGCTTCAGACGGCGAAAAAGCCAAATTTGGAGCGGCCAGACGGCAGATGAGGGAAGGCTGGTAGCCTGCACTCCATTCACGTATTCCTGATCGTACCACGACGGAAACTTTGCCCTCCTTATTGGGGGGAAATTCAAGAAAAAAAGCACCTTCTAAGACCAGTAAGCTATCAAAAGACGGGAAAATTGACACAGCAACGAGTTTACCTTAAAAATTGTGTAATATTAAGTTAATACACTGAAAAATGTTCAATAAACTCTAAGTTAAAAACCGTATGCCAAAGAGAGTACCGTGAGCCTCTTAAGTAGCGTTTTTTATGAACCACTTCAGTGAAACTCTGGTTATAGAAAACGGTATTAATTTACGACTTTCTAAAATAACTATTCTTCGAGAAAATAAACGTTTACCTCATGCTGTTTTAGCGTTTCCTTAACAGATTGCGTAGGTTTTGAGATCACACCTATTGTAAAAATAATCAGCTCCTGGCATCTATAGAGAGTATTTCCTCCCATCTTCAAACACCAGATACTAGCAGGAGCATCAAATTCACCCAACTGCCTAATACATTATTAATAGAAGTTACACGCTGTTAATGAAACCCGTTTTAAGTAAAAAGACAAGAGATTTCCTCAGAGAAAATCCCGCACTTTTTAGGCATGACTTCTACTCCCTACACAGTAATAGTGGAGAAGCTGCTTATACCCATCCTATGGTTCGAATTTCTCGGACTATTATGCCAGAAACAACGTTGTGAGGGGCACAAAAAAGGCTAAGAACCAGTTTTCGTCCCTTATAAGGGATATCGTAATTAATGTTGCTAGGGTGAATCCGGAAGGAACACAGCAACATTTCGGAAGCTGTGTCGGGAAGGTAATCATAGCTAGAGCCACCTCTTTCAGCAGTCTCAGGGTCTAAATTAAAATAAGCTAAGCTGTATGGCACTAAAAAAACTTGGTTTGTAAAGAAATAAGTAAGTCGTTCTTAAGGAGCTGACGCCTCAAATAAGTTAATTAGTCCAGTAATGGATCGGTCAATTAAGGTCGAAATGGAAATACTCATCCATCCGCCTAATAAGACTGGATATCAGGACAGCCTAATCGCTCATATCCTCCCAAAGTATGTTGATAGACCACGCACCCTCTCGGTGTGAACTTGAACAGGAGATGTCGAATACGATGTAGAGTTTGTAGGAACCTGTGAAGTGCCTCGGCGTCCAGAGGAGGAACTCACAAGGGAACTGGTTTCGTCTACAGCCCCGATCGAGGGTTCAACAGCCTGATCTTCCTCGTACTGCAGATAGATATCCAGAACCTGTGAAGCAATAAACTTGTCCAAATTTTGTGCATAAAGTAACAACACTGCTAAAATCCGTCCTAACGCGTGAATTTCATAGCATTCACCTCAATAACAACACGAACTTATTAACTATCGCCATGAACGGGAAGTCATTAGCACGTAAATTAGAGTGATTTGCCACCATAATCAAGTTTTCAAATCAGTTCTGAGTGCTACGCAGTATGCTCGGCAAGAAGCGTCCGCAGATTTGAAACAAACCCAAAATTATTTCATTAGGCAAAAATTGGAACCAAATTCATTAGGTTCAACTGGCATTTGATGGCGGGAGAGCTCAAACTAAGAATGTCGCACGTGAAAACACGATCACATATGCTGGCATACGAGATGTACGGAAAACCCTAATGAAGTCTTTTGGCCATCTGATAGTTTAATTGGAGTTCGGCGTAAAAGTTGAAATGACCTAAATGTGGCGACAAGAAAATTGTTGGTGAGCCTCAGATACTGAATGGTGTGTAGTAGCTTGAGTTATATTGGCTGCTTCTATAACTCAACTATAAGAAATTAACCTTTTCTAGAACTTGATTACTGAGGATTCAGTTCATATTGAATTAGTCCTTTAAAGAAATTCGCTGGACGTATATTTGGGCTGTTATTGTCTAACCTGACAAAATGCCGAAAAAGCAGGTCCAGCCACAAGAAATTGCAACCTTGCATATCACATCACATCTGAGTGCATATAATTACCACCAGCCTAATAGTTACAATGTAGCAGTAATTGCTACTTACTACTACAAAGTGAAAAATTATTTATTTTCAAACTTTGCCTAACCCCAAAGGGGGAATATATCCAAACGTTAATCTTTTTGGTGCGCAATTATTTTTTTGTGTGCCTATAGGGCCAAGTTTAAACAGCCAGTTTCGTGGTCGGAAAAGAGGTGGAGATTTTCAGATACTGGTCGCTGCGTAATAAGTTGCATCATATTAGCTAACCGATAAATCCCTCCCTTTCAGACAGCTGCATGCGAATTTTATTCCGTCAAATTAAATTTCTAAAACAACTTGGGGATTTTATGGAACTCGGATCAGTTTCGGACTCAAAACGCAACGAAGTATCGTGTTTATACCAAATAAAAGTATTTGCAACCAAAATGCCCTTACGCATTATGAATGGAAATGCAGTGACAAGTACTCAACGGTGAGCATTCATTTCCTCTGTGTAAAAACATCTCCTTTTAACTTCAGATTAAAGAGCATTTAGCTCCTACCAAATGTCCCTCATTATGCGACGCATAAAAATATTCATTTTGCCAACTTTAATTCAAACTACAAAGTGCTAGAAAGCTAGTTAGAGTAAAATTTGGTCCTCTCTCATGCTACAGTGAGCAAAGAAACAGTTATTTAAAAATTCCAAGTAGATAGCTTCATATCATTAAACATTGGAGTTAGGGGAACTCGTAGAAACGCCTTCCCATCACTTTGCGCTCTTTTATGCCAAAGCTCTAGACCTTTTCAAATTAATGAATAATTCACATGCCAGATGCTAACCAACCTGCCAAATAAGGAAGTATGGTTTATGCTAACGAACACAAACTCGTGATATTCGATGCAAATGCCACAACGCTTTAATAACAGAGGTACATCGAGGTTGATGCTACTTCTGTAATATGCACTTCTATCAAATATAAATTTCAATGAACAGTAATTACCAAGTGACTAGTATTCGGCAGATTCCGATTAGATCGAGGAAGCAGATTTTCAAAAAAGAATCTTCAAGTCAAATAGATACATGCATAGAAAGCCGGTGAACCCTTTCAAAAGTGAATTATAGACTTTAAGATCCATTCGGTTCGTCATTTAGAGATTTCATTGGCAAACGGCCTTTTTTGAAAATTGAAAGCACATTTACCCAAGCTCAGCGTCCCACATTAACAATGACATATTTTAGCGCAGTCGGAAACCTGCTTTCCTAGCTATAAATTCGAGTTGATTTTGGTGCAGAGAGAAAGACATTACTCGTTTGATCGGAAGTCGTAGCGACAGGAGTAAATTTTAAAAAACTAATCGGGAAAAAACCACATTTTCTCGGAATTAGAAAGTCGAATCGCCGACTGTCCTCGTGGCTAAAGCAAACCATTAACCAAATTGCTTTTAGTTAAAAACTAATCAGCTTGGTTGCTTGGAAGAGTTCATCTTAGAATCAAATTGACTATGCACTGAACCAATCCAAATCCATCAATGAGGGCTAAAAAACTCAATATTTCAAGTGAGTCGTTCCTCAACGACGCAATCCCAAGAAGCATATGTGAAAACCTTCGTGAAGTCATAAGCTAATATCTTAGTTTAAGAAGCCTCTTCGTAGAAATGGCAGATGAACGGCTGGAGAGTAAGAGAATAGTGGAGGAAAATAAAAAAGAATAGTAGATAAAGAATATGGATCCATAGTGATATGCTTATAAAACAGTTCTTCTTCAAGATAAGGTTGACAAAGCGGACTTACTGCAGAACATCCAATCTTCGACAACAGTCACTAGCAGCGTCTCTGTTGTAGAGTTTACGAAAAGAGCGCATTAAAATCAATGCGATATATAAGCATCGCTAAGCTGGAACATTTTTAACTGTAATACAAAAGCGGTACACAGTAGTTGTTCTTCCCCCATAGCTGAATTTGGATCTCTTAAATGGTGTCGTGACGATTATCTCAAAGCATTCCACGCAGGTCATCATTGTTTCGCTGACCTTTGCTTCACGCTTTTGCTGGGACTCAGAATCGTTTCAAGAATAAAAGCATTAATGATACACAAAAAAACGAATAATGGGTTTTGAATTTTTAAAGTAGTGCAGAGTTGACGTCAGTTCACATCTAAAGAAGATTCAAGCAATCCCAAGGCCTTTTAATTGTGCCTTCTTTAAAAGTAATTTTGAGTGAATTCACTAATAAATAATGAACAGAAACACTTCGATTCTCCATGATTTTCAGTCGAAAACCGTCTAAAGCTACAAGACAACTAAGTACTTGAGCGAGGAATAATAATGGCATCAAAAAAGGTTGTCAAAAACAAGATCAACTTCATGAAGGGTTCAACGGATAACCAGTAATGCTCCGAGAGAGCTTATTTTGAAAAATTATTAGCACAAAAATTAAGACCAAAGTGGTTCTCATCTCAATTCCACTTAACGTCAAAACTGCTGAAATCCCTCTTTATCAATGTTCAAACCTCACTCCTCTTCCCCTCACCTAGAAGATAGATCACGCTAATTGAAAAGAAAAAGGAGAGAAATTGCGCTGAGTTTATTTTCTCGAAAGATAAAAAGTGGAGCATCTTGCGTGAGTGGGTCTGAAATATGCAAAGGAAGTCATTTCAAGGGAAAAACGTGGACGACAGTTAGGAAAGCGGAGAAGAAAATTGCCTACTTAATATATTTTCTGAAAAGCA
Organism: Taenia hydatigena; assembly: GCA_036345935.2. Classification (NCBI taxonomy): domain Eukaryota; kingdom Metazoa; phylum Platyhelminthes; class Cestoda; order Cyclophyllidea; family Taeniidae; genus Taenia; species Taenia hydatigena. The sequence goes on from JADWOT020000003.1 coordinate 16,378,868, forward strand.
TAATACTTTGGAACTTTGAGTTTAGTGTTGTAGGTTGTATACTTGCATTGAGGTAAAGGAGTGATAATTGAAAGGGCTTTATTTTAATAAACTTACCAGCAGTTAACTAGGCGAGTTTAATACGCTTGGAAGTGAGAACCTGCGAATCTACAGCCAATTCCACTTTAAATTTTTTAACACGAATGAGCCGCATTTATTCTCACACTTAACTAATGAAATCGTGTAATAGCTAAATTTCCCAAGAAATTTCTTCCTCCATCAAACAATTTTGCGTCGCAAACAACTTTATTTCAGAAGCGATTCTTCTTTTCCGAAACCAATTATCGAAATTTGCTTCGAAACGTTTTTTGAAATATTCGAGGATATCTAGGGCATGTGTGAGATTTCAATATCTATGACTGGACGACGGCAATAACGCGTATAATCGACAGTTCGAGTTCACCTTTAGAATACCATGCCTAGATGAACTAGTAATGTGGGTGAGAAAATGACCTTAAGACGACCACTGGCGTGCTGGCTGGCTGGAAAGAATGCTCCGCACGCCCTAGGGTGTGCACGACCCTGGAAATTGAATAAATGCAGTTTAGCACATTTGATGGTCTCCTGCATGCACTAATATTGTTTGACAGTCGACACGTCTTCGATCTCCCAAAGAAGGGCCAAAAGGGCTCAAATTCGTTCTGACAACAAAATCTTCTTTCTGCTGAGCATTCAGTTTAGAATTAAAAGCTTTAATTCGAGGTACCTAGGTCAAATTTAAATACTGATAACATGTGAGTAGACGAATCATATCCATTGAAAGAATCCAAGGATTTCAATAAAAAAATGGTTTGCACTTATGAGGCATAGTATATGGATTACAGGAGGAGAAATATGTGCGGTTAATGACATTTTAGGCATAAAGAATAATGCCCACTTAATAGTACTATGTTATTTTATTGGCTCAAGGCATGGATCAAGCTATCTCAATGGTCCTCAGGTGGCAATTTTATTTGGATTGGTTAATTGAGACCAGCTATAGAAATTTCAAGCGGATGAGAGGATTAACAACTTGGACCCTGACTCAAAAGGTTAGGAGTCGTAATCTTTATCTGAATATGTCAAATGAATCGGCTTTATTTCAAGGCGGATAAAGTTGTTTAACAAGCCCTGGGAAAATCTAACAATTGCACAAAGTTATGGGACGTAAAAAGATTTCATAAATGGTTTAATCACCTTTACTTTGATTACTTACCATATACTAATTTTAAAATCAGCAAAACAAACGTTTTTTTAGAAAAACAATAATTTCTTTCAACCGAACTTTAGTCGGGCTTACGTTCGGACAAATCCCAAAGAAAAAGTTGCTTCATGGCTCGGAAGCAGACATTTTAAATTAATCTGGAACCAGGTATTCTTCATAAAAAGTTTAAAAATACTCGAGCAACTGTTTTGTAAAAAAGCATGAGTAGCTACAGAAACCTTTGTCAACTATTCTGCTCACCTAAACAATCACCGTTAGAAACTATTAAAACTTTAATCCTTTCTCTAACGAAGGCATACGAACTTGTGAAGCTGAATCTTTCACAACTCGTAGACCGTAGAAACTAAAAAATAATCCTTCTCCTCAACTGCCCGTGATTGTTTAGCGTCAAAACGAAATGCGAACCGTCTGAAGAAATAAGACAAGAGGAACTCAGAGAATAACGAAAGGAAGGATACGAAACGAGCAGTATCTCTCTTTCTTCCTCATTATTGTAGCCTAAGCTGGCCTCCAAAAATAGCACCTCCTTTTCACTGGCCGACTAGTCCAAATTGTATCGTAAGCGACAGTTTTCCAGCGCGGATTCAAGTCGATAGAACTTGATTGCAAGTACTGCCTTGTCCTTAGTAAGAGAATAATTTCTGATCCACCCCACACACAGGTAGCATAGTTTTTTGGACATAACACGTCTGAGAATTGTAGGTGATGATAAACACGCTGATAAGTAGTTTGTTTAGGGATAACCAATGGTATGTTTGGTCTCGTAACAAACCTTGTAATAAATAAGTCACTACTCTTCACGGATTACACAATGGTGGGGAGACCTTTACAACAGCACGCTTGCAGAAGATATAAAAGGTAATAATCGGTAGGGCTTGTTTACACCTGTGGGAGCCACATTATTAATGACTCCCAATACGACTTTCTTAGTTGATGTGGGTGAGAATGAATTGTTTTGTCATCACCCAAACTGAACATTGAATTGTTGCAAGTTATCCTCGATACATGAGTCTCGAGGCGTTCGGGTCAACAGCGACATGTGATTAAACATCATTATCAAGCATATAATGGGATATTTCATATGCTTCTTTTCCTTCACTGGCATATGAGTTCACCCAACTTTCTGATAACCTTCAATCAACCAAAGCTGATCTTTCAAACTGCGCGTCAATCAATGTCAGAGATGTTGATCTTGGTTTGAGTTTAAATAGAATATTTCCCCATTAAAAAATGTCTTTCAAGAAAACTAGATTTCTCCTTAAACCCGCTAAAAGCTTTCAAAACAAACTTAATAAAAAACCTGGAATAAAAAATGAGTAGGAAATCAGACGATTTCGCTATAACTTCGGTTTAAAATTGACACTAAAGGATGGTTAGTAAGACACTAAAACAACTTTCTTTACAAAAGTGTCCTTCAGCAAGCTGAATATGGCAAAAGTATTATTATTCTTACTCCTTTCATCATCAAAAATAGACGTATGCCAACGCATTGTCTTTTCTGTTATGCTATAGCGGAAATAAATGGAGTTAAAATAATCTAGCTTCTGAATTCAGCAATTAGTACGATGAAAGGAGAAGTATCATGGTGAAGCTGGTAGCGAGATTCTTCTACTACCACTAAGCGCAGCTTCAGTGACGGTTCCCTTTTGGCCGTCACTTGAACATCTGAGCATCCACAGAGCATTAGTGAAGTATGTGAGCAAAAGCCAACTGCCCATGAATTGAAGTAACGTGACCAAACTCCTTTCGGCTGTTATTCTAATTAAGCTCTGGTGCAATTGGTCGAAAGACGAGTGTCGATTGACAGAGGAATGGACTGGAGGACAAGCAAATAAATAAATCACTGTCCGAGCTTTCAGGAGGCATATAATAAAAGGGAGTAAAAAATAAACCAGATCAACTGGAAGGACAAATACATCATGACAGCTATAAAGATAGGTAATTTCAAAATGAAGAAACTAAATACAGGGAACCACTTCAAGTTATTTAAAAAAATTCCATAAAAACCTAGCATCAAGGTATTAATTTTAGCACCCACTCAAATCGCATTCATCGTGATGTTACAAAATAAACAAACCCACCAATAACATATGAACTAAGAGAAAATATAAGTCCCCGCTTGTTTTTAAACAGAGAGTCGGGATTTTCAAAGTTGGTTAAAGCCTATATGAGAGAGAGTGGATGATAATTGTGCATTTTCGAAGTAGGCTGGAGTAATCCGAATTGACACGAGGAAGGCTTATCTGACCGCGTCTTATCATGAGTCGACCAGTAGTTAAAAGGACTGAGTATTTACAAACTTAAGGGTATGCATCTGAATAGAAAAGTACAAAACTCGTTGTGCGTTTGGAGAAAAACACTCAAAGAACGTTAAAGAACCTGACGCTGTCAAATCGTAGAGAAAGTGGATAGGTACTGGTTCAGAGTTTGGATGAAGTCGTAGATTAAGCATTTAGTGATGAGCATTTGGCAGATTGAAAACGTGAACATATTGTGGATTAATTTTTTGCAATTTATGCTTAACCTTGTTTAAAACCACCGGAAAATGCGGTTTAGAAGACAAACAATTTTGGTCCAAGGATTTGTAAGTAATTTTCGATTGGAGATTCATTATAAGCAATTAGTTGCCATCGAAAATCGCAAGTTTCCTAGTTATGAGTGAAGTAGGCTCTTTATTTAGCGAAATCATCATGACACTCAATTTGCCTTCTGAAAATACTGTGAAAAGCAAAGTCAAAAAATGTTTATTCATGATACAACCAATACTGACAAGGGATTGAAAGGAAAAAAAGCTCTGACTACCGTTGTATTTGGGGTACTTTTAACCACTCTAGAATAATGGAGTACCCGAGCAATGTTAGTGTGCATAGTCATCCGAATTTAAGTGATTTAACCACCTCTCAAGTTTGGCTTGAGGAACCCGCCAAAACCAACTAACTATATTATCCCCCATATGTCTAGCCATGAAAAACTCTGCCTCATTTAGTAGTCGTACAAATATTAAAACTTAAATAAGTAGTCCACTTAAAGTTAGCTAACCTCAACTAACTACTCGAACAATGAAACTACCCAAACAGTAATCTAGTGAGCTGTGCCAAGTGATACGTCCATTGAAGGATTAAAGACACGTGATGTGGAATAATCAACTTTAATCTGCGGTTAGCAAGTGACAAATGAAGCATACTCTCTAAGAAAGAATACGTAGGGCCACGACAAAATGGCTATTCTAATTATGGATATAAACTGGCCAATAGGCTTACTAAGTAATCGAGATATATCTTAAGAAATTTAAATGTCATGCGAATCAAGCGGATTTAACCAAATACGCAGGAAAATTTCAAATATAAATTCTTTGAAACAGAAGAAGAGGCAAAGATCCAACCTAGTCACAGCTTGAATCAAGGGAGCAAATCAGTATTATGCTTTAGCGGCCAAACTGGATGGAGCTCATGCAGTGTGAATGTTCCTAGAATTTGGCTGAACTCGATGATCACACTGAGGTTTTCAAATTCACACTCATCAAGACAAAACTGGATAGTGTAGGACTGGTGAATACAAGTCTTTCCACTTATTACTCAAAATAATCACCAGTAAAACAAGTGAATAACGATTCTCACTAAGTTTTTGGAGTCACTGTAGACAAAGTCAGGTGGGGAGGATCTATCAGTTAGGGAATTTGTTACTTTAGTAGACATGTCTTTTGAGGCACCTACCGAGCAGTTTTAATGGTAGTCAAGTTGATACAACGGAAAAAACAAAAGTGGAGCTCTCCGTAACAGCCATAAGGACAAACATGAGCCATTTAGTGATCTAAGCAATGAAACCAGGCAATAACTAAGGCAGCTTTATTGCGGATCAAAATAGGTTGATTTAGACAAATATCCACAGGAATCCAAAGACGATTGCAAGCAGAAACGGAGAAGACGCAAAACTCCTTATCGGTCAAAAAACGTGATTAGTATCGCTTAGTAATTATCAGAATCCCATTTTTTAATCAACGAGTTCTTACGGGAATTTCAAAAGCAGACTGACTGCGACAGAATGAGAGGAGACAGAGGTGCCTCTGACCGGCAAGAAGGAGGGTGCGAGACTCCACACAGAAGCGAATGTGTCGAATGGCTAAGGGTTCAACGATGGCGTTGGCGTAGAGTTGATCCGGCGTGGTGCAGGAAGACTGGTCGAGAGTGGTGCAAGGGGTAAAGTTGTCACCACGGGAAGGAATTGAGGTCGTGGGTGGCATTACCGATCGGTCAAAGTAGCGGCTTGTACGAACCTTGTACAGAGGTGATAGGCTAACTAAAACAGCAATTGAATTGATAGTACAGTCCCCGATTTCCCAAAGCGATGCGTTCATGTTTTACATCTATAATGAAACAAAGTATGCATTTTATCGTATCAGCAATTGCGCAAGCCATTTCACTCCCCGAGGACTTGATTAGCACAATGGCATCCAGCCAATGGCCTCTGGACTATCAATATCAAGCCTCTTTCGAGCATTTCTAGCATATATACTTTTATACGCTATCAGAAATGGAGTCGTGCATTGCAGTGGTGGAAGAAGTTACCAATAAGCATGCACGTTTGGATGGAAGGATAAATAGTACGCTTAAAAGCCGTAAAGAGAAGGTATCTACTGCAGAGTACCGCAGCATGACCACTTACAGTGGTTACGCAAAAATATCAAGGGCTGGATACTTCTCCAAGTTGGAACGAGTCAAGAATAATCCGGATTTGTAAATGAATAGCTTTAAAGAGGGAAACAATTAAAAAGAAGGAAAAAAGTAGGGAACAGGGTTTTTCATGTTTTGTAAAATTGTTCCCTATTGGATAACCGAACCTGAGAAGAGCAGTTTACACTCTAAATGCCCTCGTTGTAGAGCATCAACCAGCTGATTGATGTTGAACAGGGATGCCATAGGCAAGTAGTTCGTAGGGTGGACGTAAAAGATGGATCCATCGAAATTTCCGAGGCATAGTATAAACTTTGAATAAAATCACTTGTCGTCACTCAAGTGAAGAGGAATGTCGTATTATGGTACAATACTCATTCCATCTGCGATATTTTGTGACTATGATCCCCTAGCCATATCTACTAAGCTCAAAGGGTTTCAATCCTTATTTGCGTTAAATCGGCACATTTACTACGTCTCCAGGAATGCTTTGGGTGCTACAATCTCGAATGGGCCCCAAAATTGCGCAAAAGATGATGGGATGAGACCGGATGGATCTCCAACTACGATTAGCTTGAAGCCATCCTATAATTTAGGCTCTGCAGAATTATTTGAAGTGTCACAAGGAGGCCAAGAGAATCCAAACCTCAAAGGGAATGCACCGTGTGCAGTGGACGGACCAGCAATAGCAGGGAAGCTTGGTCTACTTTAGTCCCCATGGCCTTAGAAAACATCATGACAAAGCATCCTATTGTGCAAAGAAAGTATATCGGTAACTTCTTCTTCTGATTTCTTGCTAAAAGGCAAATTACATAAGTGCAGGTATTTCATCTAACAGTCCAGCTCAATCGAAATACGCATTGGGAGCGCAAAAGAGCTGATTATCAATGGGCAAATGTGAGCATAACAACGATTACTGATAAACAACCGAGAGTAGGTAATAGAGGATGACTGCATTGCTTCCAGTATGGCAAGCAATCATATGCCGCTCCAGCAGCATGTTGCAGCAGGCGGACGGAACATGTGTGGCTCCTTTGCGGGAACTTTCACGCTGGGGATTTGAGCCGATTTGGAGTGAGGATGAACTCCATTCACAAAGGAATGTTAGCGCGTATTCTCAAGAAAGTCCGCTCCAAATATGAGCAACTTTTGGCAATCAAACAATCAACTTCAACTATAAACACCCACAGAAAACTATCCATGCCTTTCAATTCTGTCATATAACGATGGTACGAACGGAAGCGCTATTGTTCTTGCTTAGCCACAAAGAATCGAAATATCGGTCGCAAATGTACGGACTTTGCCAATATATCAAAGCAACTAAAATAAGATGCACAGGCGGCCAAAGATGTTCAAGAAAAGCCTCGCCACGTGTTTGATCATCTTTTCGCTGTTATAGACACTAGCAGCCAAATTTCACATTTATTTATGGTTATCAGTTGTTTTGCCTATTCCCGAACCATAATACCGCCACAATTCGTAAGATATGGTACGATTTACATAGTTTGTGAGTAAAAGTCAAAAGTCAAGCGACGATAAACAGAAGATCAAGTTACAGAAAAGGAAGTCAACGCAAGTGAACTTCAATGAAAGCCAACTGATTCAGGTAGAAATTGGGAATTTCTAACATCGATGCATTTCACCGCACCGTTTTCACCGACTTCGTTTATTGTACAAGCAAATCCCTAAAAAAGTCAACAAATTTTCGCCCCATCAAGTTGGTAGGTATCGTTGAAATATGTCCAATCAAATGTGAAAAGATCGATATGGCTAATTGGTTTAAGTTAGCCAATCACAGAGGAGCGCATAAGCCAGCCAATCAACCAGAAAGTGAGGACGCAAAAATTTTGGCCCATAAGTGGACAACTGCGGTAAAAGAACCATATTCTGAATCAAAATGTAGGATTCAAAGGGTTTCAGACAGCCAGGTGCCTTACTCAAATGAGAAAAGGGTGGCGTCATGATTCCAACTGCACGCAACAAATTTTAGACCTCCTCGTAGTCTAAAATAGTTTTTCAACCAAAAACGGACAAAAATTAGGTTACCTTACTGCAAAAAGGTTCGGAAAAAGATCGCAAACATCGTAGGACAATACATCTAGTTTTGGAATTGTATAATTTTGATTAATGTTTTGTGTGAAATTCTTGAGGTACACGAAGAAACAAGTGCGCATGACTAGAATTGTAGCACTCCCAATAATGCCGTAGTTTTAGAGGTTATAGCATAAAAAACAGTGGACTCATTCAATATTTAGCCAAATAGAGCATTTCGTTTGTTTTAACAATAATACAAGTGTATACCAGGACCATTACCCTCCAATTTATTCAGTATATGATTTGAATGATAGGGAGAGCATGACTTGCTGAGAATTATAAGGGTTGCAGCGGTAAAAGAGAGGAATCTGTAAGGTCTTCAACTAACAGTGCCTGCGAAAACCTTTTTACAAAAAAAATTTAGGGGATTAAGCAAACCAGTATTTTCACTTCCACCCTTCATATCAGTCAGTTTGTTGGGAACACCAATTTGTGCATACAAAATGAAAAATAACCAAAATGCAAACGACGCACAGAAGCTCTGAACACCCTCAAAAGCTCTCCATTCTAAATAAATGTGAACCTTAAAGACTGGCTGTACTTTAAGGCAATGAAACTATATAAAGTGTAAGTTTTATCTACTAAATCTAAAACAATCGCGAGAAATTCGCGAGTAAAAATTTGAGCACCACCATATTCTAACATAAAATAAGCTTTGCATTCATGCGCCACTTTAATCGACCCCAAACTCAACGTCCATTCGAGGAAAGCCTGAGCGAATTCTACATTACATTTCGAGTTGGGTTTTTAAAAAATGTGTAAATCTGGAAAAGACCTATCTGGTGGTAGAGAGCCGAGAGTAGTCTTATAGGCCTAAAAGCCTTCTACTTGTACTTTCATGAATTTTTCAATTAAAGAAGACGTGAAAGGATTTAACTGTTTTTGAGTACAAAAAGTAACCCCGATATTTGCCTCGATTCGCCTACAAAAACTCGGGTTAAAAGCCGGACAGATCAAGGAGGATTTAAGTGAATTTGGATAAAGGAGCGTAGTGTGCGTTTTGGTGTTCGTGCAGTAGGGGCATTCGTTGAGCACAGATTAATTTCAGGCATGTCCGTTAAATTCTGAATTTGTGGGTTGAATAATTACCATGAAGCATTTATACGAGTGGTGTATGATGGGTGGAGGTTGATTTAGCGGAACACCTGCGCCATTCAATAAAAGTATTTCTGATCCCTACTTTCGCATTATTAATGTCGTTCATGGGCAAAACCAAGAAAGATTTTCATGTCAGGAACAAAAGTCCGAGAACAAGTAGTGATGAAAATCTATCAAACAGGAATAAGACCTCAAATTAACAGTAATAAACACGAAAAGTAAGTTAGTTAAACAAAAGTCACAGTACAATAAGGTATTTTTCCTAATTTCCTGCCATTTATTTGCAGAATTAAATTAAAATTCTCCAACAGAAAATATCGCTCATTTCCTAACTGAAATGCGGAATATCCAAATGAACTCCTGAACTGGCATTAATATCTCCTCCCTGCAGTTTACAAGCTGCATGTGAGCGAGATCGAAACCTTTTAAGCTAAATAAATTATTTGCACAGCAGTTAGTCGAAATATGTTCTTAAATGATTAATTAACAAACCTTAAAGAAGAGTACACAGTTTTGAGCATAATGTTGAAGAGGACAAAAAACACAAAGGAGTAAGTGGGGGATGATACAACGAAAATTTACTACTCACCACCAGAAGCATCCCAAAACCTTACTGATCCATCAGCGTGCCTAAAAGAACGTTAAAATAATTTATTTCTGATGTAAGCTGACGTCTCCCTTGGTTGTACATTTCACCGTAGCGCCTACCCAGCCGCCAATAAACCAGACTCTGCCACCGTAGCAGAGTACTGCCTGTTTCATTTGCATTATCAGGTACTCACCCCAAGCTACCTTCAGATCTGTCCCTCAAAAAGTCTTCAAAGATTCGTCCCATATAACGTAGTGGAACTCAACCCTTTTCAACAAGTAGCATTTTATTCAGACCGGAAGCATCTCACATCTACTTTAGCTACCTGAACTAAACCAACATGTTTGCGATATGACTTGGTTAAACCAGTAATCACGTACCACAAACATGTGACGCTGTTAGTGGACACATTAATGGCAGCAGATCACTCACCCAGTGATGATGAGCTCCTGATAAGAACACAAATTGTTGCCCCACTCGCCACCATCAATGGGCCACTTTTTGGAGGAAAATGAATCATTGCTTGTCAACGATGTCTGCCCTTCAGCAGTTCCTTCCTGAATTGTTGGTTTCGAGGTCGCAAGAGCCCTCTTACCACGACTGCCGACAGCATAGAAGGCCGGAACGAGGTCGGAGGGACAGTCGACGACGTAATAACACGATGTCACTGGTGAAACGGCAATGTCCATGGGGTAGGGGTTCTCAAAACTCGGGCACCTGGTTGGAGTACCAAATAAACTCTTGTTGAAAAATACTGAGATAGTTTGCTTGGGAAAATAGGTTGACTCAAAACCAGTATGTTTTCAGCTTAGAAGTAAAAAGTGGCAGGCAGGTTTATTTTATTTCGACTTGGGCGGTAAAACGGTTAGAAACAGTGTGATTCATTTCCAGATTCTTCATTCATCTATAATCGTTCGGATGATTAATACAAATCCTTGTAAATTTGATGTGGTTGGTTGTTGCGCGCACTTTGTGTTTCGGATTTTAAGCCTTATTAGAACTTAATTTCAGATGTGATACAAATTTAAGTGCAAAGTGAACGAGAAAGCCTTAAAAGGGGTCAAATAAACTTACCCTGGTGTCAAAAGATCCACGAGAACAAGATCTTGTTGTAGCAGGACAGCTACCGCATAGGGATCACAAGTTTCTGCAATGATTAAGACATGACTTGGACCATTAGCCAACAATGTTTTCAAGAATGATTTGCATTACCAGCATGTCATTTTAAGCCACTATTAAAATCAGGCATATTGGAAAGAATTAAACATCCCTGTAGAATTTGTATTTCGTTAAAGGAAAAAGTTCCGAGAGGCTCAAACCAATACAGAGGGGAATTTGAATGTCTCCCACTAGATTTGACGAAAATTTGGACATATTAATGATACCATTGGGAGTGAAATGGTTATTTCATTCTGTTTATAATTTAAAAAGATGGCACGCAGAAAAGAGAGCGCGAATATCTTACTATAATGACAATTTAAAGTATCTTCCCTTACATAAATAGTTAATTACTTGCAGTTTACTTTTGAGCAAAAAGTATATATTACTTCTTTTCATTATGAAGTCCAAATAGCATGACCGACGTCCAACAGATTTACAGGCAAAATTTTCCCGTATAACTGCGATACAATTAAGCTGCTTCTCGTAATGTCAACTGCCAACAACGGAAAACTTTTATTGGCGAGAACAATTACATCCTGTATGCAGGATGAAGAGGAAAAGTTGAGGTGAGCAGGAGAGCTAATTAATGAAAACAACACATTATAAAAGATTTTGATAAGAAAATGGCCAGGAATATATTTTCTGTTAATCTGAAGGCAGCTTTATCAGTATTATCAAATCCCGACTGGTCTTTTAAGATTAACTAGTCGTGACATCTGAAATGCTGTATAAATTAAGGGCATCTTAGGGTATGCAGTTCCAAGAGGTAAGCGTAGCTCAAGGCACCAAAGAGGCGTAACTGGTACATACTCATTTTACAACGTAAGAACTTAGTCAATTCCAGCCTAGTGGACGACTTAAAATGGCCTGAAAGTTGTGGTGTAAACAAGTGCATGTCTGACGACCTATTTTGAGAGTCACGGCTTAACAACCACAGAAGTAGCGATAAAAGCACATGCAAACAAGCTATTGTCAAGCTGAAGAGATCTGACCAGTCATCGCTTGACAACTTAAAACAGAATATCAGATGGTACATTTTGAGGTTGGAAGCCCAGGCAACAAAAAGCCAGTGGTTAAAATATATTAAAACAGGTAAGGACTTGACCAGATTCTAGCAGATGCCTTCAGAAGTCACTAAATAGATTAAAAAGCTTTGCGCTTCAAACAGCCAAAACCCAATAGAAGCTCGTTGAAATAGACTGAAAAATGGAAATGGAAAGTGCCCAATGACACAGAAATTCTTCCGGTTGGGATAATGAAGACTAAGTTGTATAAAAGCTGGAAAATTTTTCAACAGCCACTCGCCAAAAGTGCTGAACAAAAGTACATACCGTTGAAGTAGGGTGAGGTGCAGAGAGTGGTAAAGGTGACAACACTGAAGTCCATCTGCATGACAGCTAGACGCTTTCCACGCATGATGGTGATGCTGGGCGTGGTGCAATCGCCCTCATCGTCATCGATAACAGCATCTAGGCAGTCTCTACGGTTTCCACCAGAGAATACGATTATGGATTCTCTGAAAGACACAAATACTAGCAATGAATACCAGGGAAAAACCGAGGTGAATAGTTCCAATAAAAAGAAAAATACATTCAATATTGCCGATATCAATGAATAGAATAAAAACAACGTGTGTTAAGATATATTCATGTTCAACGTCAAATTCTGCATGAAAACCATCTATTTTGTGACTCAAAACAGGGCAGTGAGTCAAGATATCCCCAGATGGTCCAATGGAGCACTAAAAGGCATCCCGTTTACAAAACTCTCAGAGATAATATCGCTTTCCTCGGTCAGCTAGATAGATTGTCATATCATATTCTGCATAAAACAGCCCAATTTCTTGGAATGTGTGTCAAATTTAAGTAGGTTGTATGAATAACTCATACATACCTTAGCACGTGTAATTGGAAAGAAGAAATGATCCCAGATCGTGTATTTCGGAGACTAAATGGTACCGTTAATAATTGAAGGTTATGCTATAACATAATTTTTTATCAATGGCTACAGAAATTTTGCCGCAAATGTAGAGTATTTTTGAAGCAAACTAAAATTTATGATTAACGGATGAAATATGACCCATAATTAGCGAGTTTCCCCATAAAAATTTAATGAAAACGAAGCATAACTACTCGAAAAATATTTTAGATAATAATAATACCAATGCTCACCCGAAAGACAATTCGATTATTCAGGCTAATATCCTGTTTCTTCAGAAATATTAACTTGACTGACTGATAGACCAATGTGCGGGTAATTTACCAGTTAAGACGATTAACTTTTGAAAATATATTAGTTTCGTGTTGGAATGATAACCATGCCCCAGCGAACTCACTGGACGATGCAGTAAATTTTTAGTTTAAATTTCCCATAAAATTCGTTCAAAATAAATTTCATTTGGCCCATGGATAAGAAGACACCCAATATCTGAAATCCGTGAAAGTATAGTGTGTCTATCGTGATCACCGCTGTGGCGTCCTGAGGCTCCCTGGATGACAAAAGAAGGCAGAATACTAGGGTAGAATATATGCATACATATTCAACGGGCAGAGGGAAATAAGCTGCTGAGATGGCCCGGAGGCCAGCCTACGCAGCTAGGGCAATACGGCCACCTCTGTGACCTTGACCGAAACCGGTATTTCAAACAAACAAAGTATTACAACCGCATTATCCGGCTTACTTAACGCGAAGCTGCGGGATTTAAGGTAACTCCATTTGATAATAACGCAGCCCAAACATAAAGGTACGTAAATGTGTTTCTGCGTGCACTATATTGTTATGGGCACGAAGAAATTGCCATCTGCATTATGCCTAGGACTGAAGGAAATTTCCCAGGAAATTGATAAGTTGAATCCCCTGAACCTTTATAAGCTATGCATCAATGTAAGGTCTGAGCAACAAATGACTGCGGATTTGTATCTATTCACTTAAAAATCCCATTAGAGATTTTTGGAATTTGATAGTGAGACATGTCCGTGTGCTTATGTTGATTTATCTCTCTCAAAGATGGATAACTTTCAGCTAGATGGAGTGATTCTAGAGCAACTTTACTAGCTAACCTGTTCTCATCATGAATCGGATGATATATTCAACTAATTTAATGGAATCTGCGCATAACACTTCTGTTGCTTGTTCAACCCTTCGTTTTGACTACGCGGGCATTTAATGCACCGCCAATGTACATTCGGTCAGTGACATGGGCTCTGGGCCATGCCGGCATCATCTAGATCATTCTGTACGTCGGAAATGCATTTTCTGTCATAGTAGTATGACTTATTCTGACTTCAAGAATGACCCGGGATACTACATGTAAAGCCTCCTGACATTCTGATTGAGAAGTCTACATTCTGGAAATGTGCTGCAACTTTTTTGCCTAAAACCAAATGCACTACTCACTAGTTGTGAAGAGGCGACTGAAATTACGTGGCGTTTTGCTCTCACTGTTTCTAAAAGTCAAAAAATGAGTAATAAAAACCGCCAAGGGTAGGCCAACCCTGGTAGCGTCTATCAGATCAACTAAATTGATAATTAACCTAAGGTACGCAATGTTGTAGAACTATATGCTGAACTAATCGACTCGGTGTTCTGATTGGCTCACGGAGGCCGAGAAGCACACGTTCCCATATTAGCTCAGCCTATCCATTCTCCTTGATGTAGTTAGTTCATATTAGAGTTATTCGGAAAAAAAAGCAAGGGGAAATTGATATGCACTGTTACGATTTTTCGGGTTAGGTTCCGCAACTCACCCCGTTTTAGTCGGAAGCCACTGAACACAGCGAATGGGTTCAAAGGCGAATTGGCAATTCGACACGTCATCGTCCCCGGCTGTGCGAAATAGTCATAAAATAAAGGAACTGATTTTGAAACCTCATTTTAGAAGGGAAAGGAAAAACCAATGTTTGGTTTGAACTTGGCCAGTGTGGCAAGCTCAATTCGGTAAATGATTTTAATAGGTTCTAACTCCAAATAAACATATAAAACTGCCCGAAAATAGTGCTTAAATTTCCCTCCAGTTTAAAATAGCTGACATTTAATGTCTCTAACGTTGAATTTTTGAACAAGAATAACAGTAGTTTGAAAACAACTTACGAATTTTGAACCCTTTAAAAGCTCAAATCGGGGTAAAAATATTTACAAATTGTACAATCTTACGGAACATTTATTGATTCGAAAAGCTTTAGAAAACAAAATACCCTGCAAGGAAAATGGATTGATGGAAAGATTCCTTGGGTTCAAAAGCACCGTAGAATGCCTTGATGGATTATTTAACTTAGAGTTTTATTACGCGGACACTTAAATCTCAGCAAATTGTACTCCCACTCAGCGGCATGGCCTCCAGGCTATGCGAGGAACATCAGTTCTTCTGTACGTCGTTGACACCTCCTGTATTACTATTGCCTCTTACGACTGCATAAAAGATCTGGGGCGTCACAAATAGAGCGAATTTAGCCTGTTTACACTCGGCACAGTGAAAAGGTGACGCAAATTTCTCACTGAAATCACTTGAAATGTTAAGTCTTAACTAATGCTGCTTGAACGCCTTGAGCTCAAAATAACGGCAGGCCTACTTACCTTAGGGTGTGCTCAACAGAACTACACTTGAACTCATCGAACAAGTTGGATGAACATTTATAAGCTATCATTTATGTGTTCAATAACTGTTCCTAGTGTGTTTCCATGTTATGCCTATTTATTTTCCTTCATTAGCTTGCATTATGCTGTCAAAAATAGGCATTTGGTCTTGAAATCTGAATGCTAAGCGAAAATATCTGTGGAGACAAACATAACCGACTTTAAAAGCATGTAAAACGAGAAGTTGGATTAACCACTCCTCATTTCAAACCTTTAAATCAAATTTAAACCATCAGTCTGAAAAAAAATAGGTCTTCACATAAAAATGCATAAAGGTTAGCAGCCTTCGATCACTCTAGAGTGGGCCCATGATAATAAATACCCAGAAGGGATTTGCGTTTCACAAACGGTGCATTCGGTTGAATGGTAAGGTTGCTAATGCCCGAAAAGGGCTTAAAGTTTGCATCTATGGGAATATCTAGCAAATAACTGTCCTCTAAAGACACATTAAACCACGTCTAAGTTTATTACTCAAAGAGATGTACAATTAGATCAAGCAGCAACATAGCCTCATAATTCTAACAGGACTAACTAAAAAATGGAGGAGGCAACGGATGTTCCAACGGCTTTTACAGAAGATGCTAAAATACACGAGAAGAAACCAGCTCACCATGATGCCGCTGAACCAATTTATATTTGAGTAGGAAATAAGGCCTTGGTTTCATTATTTCACATCACCCTACCGCGTAAAGTACAGAAAATGAAATTACAACCTTTGAAGAAAATAAAAAAGATACCCTTTGGTAAAATGCAAGTTGCTAAAGGAAAAAAGGGTAGGTAGAAGAGAGCGAAAATTACATGTTCTTAGCGTGAAACTGATGTGTAGGAGTGGAATCACGAAGCGAGGCAGCAAAGAGAAGGCATTATGACGAAAGAGGTATGACGCTTTTATCGCAAAACTGTATCCACCTTCAAAATCCGGATGAAGCTAAATAGCAGCAGTAGTAGTAGTGGCATCCCGTCCCATGACCTTGAAAAAAAATCCCCTCAACCAAGGAAATGAACTTAAATGCATGCAACGACGCTGAAAAAAAAGGCCTTAGTTCATAAGGCTTCGTTGATGGAAGTGAAGAATTTACTGTGTGTGTCCTTCGATTCTTTAACGATTCGGCGCCTTCTTATTTTTCGCATCCACACCAAAAAACTGCTTATAGCGCTTTCAGGCACGACACAGGCCCCGGTTAAGGATAAGATGCTTCTCCACATTACAAGGGGTTTTAACCCACATGGCTAGTTAAACAGCAGTAGAATGGGAACAAAATGGAAATGGGAAGCAAATACAAGTTTTTTTCGATAAAGATTTCGAGAAAAGGCAGTTGACTTATAAAATGCGATCGGTACAAAACATAGATTGGCAAACAGTACAACAGGGGAAATAAATCTCTAGACAACTAGAACTATATCATTGGAAGTAGTTTTGCGGTGCCAAATATTCATCGTGTAATCCCAATTTCTGTTCCAGGAGTGTTAGTAGCATCTGATGGAGTAGGATAATTACGGAGAGTGTAGTGCAGGCACGTTTGGCTTCGTGTATTTTAATTTATCAGGTTTTGGGTTCGGCTATAATTAGCCTTTATTCAGCCTAATAATAACTTAGCACAACATCGAAGACGACTCGGCTTTTCCCTAAAGCCGATCGGAGCACAACTTACCGTGCGGGCAGATAACAGATTGGGGCCGCTTGGGTTGGTTTAGAGTCCAGGTGACGATGGTGCCAGAACTGTGTGCTGAAATAAAGCCTTTGCCTTCCCAGTGCCAAGCAAAGCTGTATAACGCCTGAAAAGTGAAGAACAAAATCGCTTATAGACATGGAGCATTGCATTAATACCGCGTCATTAAGATGAGGCTGTCACCCTCTAAGTTTAGGTATCTGAAGCTATTTTAAACAAGATCCCTTATCCCTATTGATAATTAGGATAGCGAAAGGAAAATTATAGTGTTTAAAATATTTGACGTGCAAGGTGAGTGAGGACGAGATCCCAATAAAATTCCACAAATACCAGTTTACCAGTAGAGGAACAACGTGGATTTAAGAATTTTACACAACTACAAAAGTGGAAGTAAGACGATGTTTTTTTTTCCATCTCGAGCATTATTTGACATCATTGGACTTCCATTGATCCCCAAGAAAGTCCAAGCTAATAAGAACACTAGCGTCTACGCAGCTAAGCTACTTTGATAGGTAAAGTTGCAATTCGTAGGATGGCATTCTAGAACCTATTGCGTTTAAAGGATTCTTCAGCCATCGCTGTAAATAGGGATTATGTTTTCCGATCACTTCTTTCAGGTGATAAAATCTCAAATGTGACCATCAGTGCCTCGCTAAAAAACCAGTGAAATTGACGCTTCTCCTCTGCTGAGTCACTTGCAGAGCAATCAAAATCACATCCTTACTACCTCAAAATATTCTGGGCATTACTTCGCATGAATCGCTTTTGGCGCTTTGCCACTCGATTTATACAGTAACAGCAGATGGTTTACGTTATTTTTTACATTAATATTCAACCACATGTGTACATTTTCATTTATGATTGTCGTAGATGTTTGGTCATTTTCTTTCAATGTTAGCAAATACTTGTGGAAATTAGGTAGAAGACCCGGACATTCTATCATTTATTCAAAAACAAACATTTTAAATGAGGGCGAAGAGCTTGCTTATTCACATTTCCCCAAGCTAAGTCATTTCATTAATGCCCGCTAGCGCACAGAGGAGGTTAGCATTTCGCTCAACACTGGAAAAAATATTCTCCTTCTTAAATGACTTTATGTTAGCGTAGAATTCTCTGTTGGGCGAGTTAGTGGGCCAGTCAAACGGCCTGGATGCAGAAATTTCCTTCCTTCGGCCTCTTGACCCTGAACACAGTCATGCACTTTTATTACCTGTCTCCTAGGCCTGGACTCCGATAAGGGCGAGAGGCATTCAAGCACCACTGATACAGAAGGTTATAGTGTTCTCGCAGAAGAAGACGTGAGTCTCTGCGAGACGAACGTTTACAAGGGAGAATTCAGGAAGTCCAAAGCATGCAAGACTTTTCAGATGGACAGATGGTCCATTCTACAAGCACGTGATCCAATTAGCTAGTGTCATGGCAAAAGCTGAGCTACTAGAAGAGGAAACTGGTTCCTCCGCCTCAGCTTTCTCTCCTACCACTCAACTCAATCATAGTCTCTATAAAAGAGTAAATTTTACCTCTTAGATAATACCAATAATTAGAGTCGTGTTTACTGAAGGCGGCCCACAATAACGTTTATAAACGCCCCGAAAGGCGAATGTCGGTACTATTAATCTTTAAAGTGGATTACAGAGCTCGTTTCACCATAAATTTGTTAACCAGTCGCATATAAGTGTTTTCCCCTTCACCCCACAGATTTCGATTAATTTGATCAGTTCCCTTCATCAAAAGAAGAAACTCCATGTATAAAAATCAGCTTCACTATAACTTCTAAACAAGCATCACTAGTCCTTTTTAAGCAAGCATAAGTCACCAAATTAGCTCATGACCAAATCGCCAAAGCTTCAACACCAATTCTGTCAGGCAAATGAATTATTAACTCCTCAAATCGCCCATTGTTTTATTAACTAGTTTTCTGAAAAAGAATTAACTAGTCTTTGTGAACGGGTCAGGGAAAGTGGAGAGAGGCGAAGGATTTCAAAAGCTAAATCTTTCATTCAATACAGAGTGCTGAAATCTTTTGCTCTCATTAACCTACCAAGTGGAAAGAATTTGTAAGGTCGTTGGCTTAGGAATTCACCAAATCACATCCCACTTTCTCAGTTCGGTGCAACTTTTATTCTTAGACCTTTCAGTTTTGTTCAAAAGTCTGAGCTTCCCTAAATAACAACAACCTGAATGTTTCAGGCTGTACTGTAAGCGTTTGAATAAAAGGAATAGAAATGCACATTTTCAAGGGAAGTGTCACTTAAAGTCACCTCAGAGCTTATTCACGTTCTGAATGAAACCATTTATAGTGATGCTGCGCCATAGCGATTGCTATTTCAGTTGCATATTTAATTACGATATCTCTCCAAACTTTGCAGGCCTCAATCACTACATCAATGATGTGGTTCCCCGTTAATATCATGCTAGTGAAGAGCCCACCATCTCCTCTGCACATTTATGATGAAATTTCATCCAGCTCCGCACTGTTCGTTCAGGTGTTCTGTCCCATCGCGCCATAGCAACAAGGCGATGTCGCTTAATGCAAGTTAACAGCATCTATTCCTATGCCGAATTTGAAGCATGAGTGAGCTACTTAACATCCTGCGCAACAGAGGCGAAAAGAACGGATGAATAAACCTTCGGATCCAGATAAAAAATGGTGATCGACACCTCATGCAAAGCGTGCTGTGTGGAAGAGAGATTCAACTTCACGGGCAAAGTGGCAATGTCGAACATCCTTCCTAGGGTTATTTAACTTCCACAAAGAAAGCTAATTAAGCATGCATGCACCCGCCCATGCATATATCATGACGCCTCTTGCAAGCAAGCCTAAATTACATGTACTGTAGCATAAATTTTTAAAGGATTACTTAATTTGACTCATCCACCTAATCAAGCTTGAACTTGCCAACATCCTTGGATATGATGGAACAAAACCTGGATTTCTCTTTTCGTAAAAACGTCACAAAAAAATAAAGACTCGACTATGGAGACCCTAATGCGCCAACTCGCAAGAGTGGAAAGAACCCAGTCTTAAAGGACTATTTACAGCAACAATACTACAATGATTAACGACCAAGGTCTGCGAATATGGCCTCTTTATGTCGCCTTGACTTGAATGTTAATGAAAGGTGGTCGACACGTGAGATACATCCAGCAAAACATATTGTCTGAACTACAGTGCTACTTCCCAAATTCACCTCTTTTGTCAAAGAATGTGGTGGCATCTCCCATCCAAGCATATTAGGAGGGTAATGGGGACC
Source organism: Taenia hydatigena (assembly GCA_036345935.2). Lineage (NCBI taxonomy): Eukaryota > Metazoa > Platyhelminthes > Cestoda > Cyclophyllidea > Taeniidae > Taenia > Taenia hydatigena. The sequence goes on from JADWOT020000003.1 coordinate 16,399,279, forward strand.
GTTCCTTGTATCTCTTAATTGGCTACAAAGTGGAAGAGTTGCCTTGAAAAGCACAAGAAATACTGTTTAAAACCATAACTAGGCTGCATAGCCTAACACACATTTGACAAGCGAGGCTATTTTACAGCCTACCTAAGTTTGGTTATCATACTGGCTGCACAGAGTCGTGCCTACACTAATAGTCGCCCCGCTCTTCTGTACGTTTTGTAATTAAGCCACTTCCGGATTCATTTGCCTTATGGTCTTCAAAATATTTCAGATGCTCCATGTAGATAACCAGAATCCGAAAAAAATAAACAAAAACAGATGATTATTACTGCTTCATTTAGCGTTCCCAAAGTCTATAAAGCAATCATTGTCCGTTGTCTACCAGGTTCCTGTGCAAAAATAAAAATAAAGTGGAAAAATCTAAATGCGGATTGTGTTTTAAGGGATCGAGGCAGCTTTACCTCCCATTTGCATGATTAATGAGGTTTACTCAGTTAGAAGGAATAGCAATACCTTCTTTCTGTTCGGCTGATTTACTGGTACCTACCTCAATTGCGACGGTGAACATGTCTGGGAGACGCAAAGTGTAGATAAGATACCAGACACTCACAGGTGTATAGCAAGTAACTACTCTAGTTCTTACCTCTCGGTCTGCACTCTCCTATTCGCGGATCTCAGTGAGTTATGGAGGCTGTGCATCATAAAGTATATGCCTCACTAAGGTTTTACATCCTGCTACTTTACTGGAGAATCACAGTTTTTGAAAGTTTGTTGAGCAAATTCATCCCTGTTATAAGTACCGTTTGTAGTAAACAAATCTGCCGTTACCGACGGATCAAAAAAGGCCTCAGGAGCACATTCCACGCCTCCTGAAGTAGATAGTGTACAAAATAATTTAGCAATGAATATGAATATCTTCGGACAGTGAGCCTTCACCCTTAAATAACAATTCGACTAGAAACCACTAGAAGCTTGACAATCAATCACATTTACAAATCACTGAGGCCATACCCACCTCATGATACTGGAATCGCACTTCAGCAGCTTTGGCTCGAAGATCCCACAGCACCAAAAGACCAGATGAGTAGCCAATTAACAGCCTATTGGAGTCCTGCGGGTGCTCAGCCAGTTGAACCACGGCACCGGGGCGCTGTGATTGGGTGCTATCAAGGCCGGTCAAAAAAGCAAATACTAAACATGTTTCATTCCAATGTAGTAAAGTAAAAGGTCAAACACGTTCCTGAAGCCAATTCTATTTTTACTATAAATAAACTCAACAAAATCCTGTTCACACATTCGATTGAAATCTCTATACTTCAGATTATACAGCGAAAGTTAGTTTCCATACACTTCATGCTTACCACTTAATTGAGCAATATAATTAAAAACCAAGGAATTTAAAACCAATATTGCTATGTATTATTTTCTTTTGTGCTGGGTGATAGATGGTTCCATGTACTAAAATATAAATAAACTCCCCCATACGCAATCACCTTAGCGATCATGTAAATCATGCAAATGCAGTCGAAAATGCTAATACAAAACCCGGATGAAACGTGTACACGGCAATGCACCACTAAAAAGGCCTCGTTAATGGTGAAGTCAGGAAGCAAATCCTACGAAAAAGTGGTTGAAAAAGCTCTACAAGACGAAATCAATGAGTAAAATTATATGCATATGTAAATAACGGAAACAGAGAAGCTTAAAAGAGCTCTGGCTAGTAAACGAATCGGGTTTTAAGTTCAAATCAAAGCAAAGAAATGCCTACACTCTCCACACATCCTAATCAATATTCAATGGAATTTTCAAGATAATCAGACTTGACAATGTGTTTTTTTCATTTTGATTTCCGCAACTTTTCCTTCCACAAACGTCTCACCGTCATGCTGACGCACTTTAAAGCTGACTGTGCATTGTGTTAGATGGTTTGGTAGTGACGCTTTCGCTACGCCTCAAGAATTTATTATCTTCAATCTGAACCGATGGAATTAAAAGAAGTCAGCAGCTGTGAAGCTCACAAGTAGGATTTTAGTAAAAGGGAATTAGATTGGCTACATACTTGGAGCACTCGTTCGAAGTAAAAAGAGAAAGTATGGGAGGGGGGAAAGGCTAAAGGGAAAGCCGGACACAACCGAGTTAAGGAAAGTTAAGTTCGTGCTTCTCAAGGTCAAATGAGCAAGGGAGGGAGAGGTAGGGGATTGAGTAGAAGGGAGAAGGGGGAACACTACTCCTGAGTTAAAGGTGCCGGCGGTGTAGATTCGGTAAATATGACAAGGCACGCTACCTTTGCAATAAAATGCCCAGGTGCATTAGAGGTTAGCATGTGTAGACTCCGGGTTCCCTTTGAGCATTGTCACTGGATATGTGTTTACAAGGAAATAAAGTTATTCATTGCTAAATATTATGCCTCACGAAATCACGCAAACCTATTGGCAAGTTCTAGAAGCAGAATGGAAGAGGGTACAATTTTCAAAGTGTTGATAAATTTGAGTTTTCAGCAAAATCTGTTGCGTAATGGTATCAGCCAAGGTTTATTGGCAGTGGGATTCAAGATATCGTAATCCAGGTTTACCTAGGAGCCAGAAACATTAGTCATTGCAACATATCAGCCATTACCAACGAGTAAGAACACGCGTATTTCACTTTTATGTGGCTAATAACCCGGCCGCAGCCACCCCCGTTCCTGCCTCACTTTTGTTTCTAAATAGCAATTATATTTGCTATGCGATTGTTTGATGCCAATGTCAAGAAAATGTGGAAAATTAGTGAATTCAGGAGAATGAGGCAATACATCCTAACGCAAATAGAGGTCATGCATTTTTAGTAGAAAGAGAAGTTTCTTCCAGCTATTTCAGTTGTCTTGGAAAAAAAGTCGTGCACACACTTGAGTTGCATCGAGAAGATAAATCTAAAATGCAGTTTTTGATTGGCCTTCAGCAAGAAACCAACTCCTTGGGGACAATCTGCACTCTCCTCTACAAACGCGCCTCGAATAGCCGTCTGGGGATTGCGTTATGCATGCGTTCGGGGTGCAGGATGGTTAGTAAGTAGTTTGGTGGTAAATATTCAACAACACTTGTGTTTGCTTTACAAACGTTGAAATAAAAAGGCCACTCCTCATGGGGCTTTTAATAAAACAAAGCATGTGATAACAACGAATTTATGGCCGTTGAAGCTTGTTTTTACCTGCTAATGCATGCAGCATCCGTTTGCGTAGCGACTTCCACCACAACCTTTCCCATTGATGTAAATGTAATTGAATTGTCTTAATACGAAAAAAATGAATGCTTGCAGACACGTTCATCCCAACTTATTCAAATTAAAAGCGATACATGATCTTTTGTAATCACCAAGACTGGAGGATCCTTTCCACCCTTCCTCCTGATAAATCTTTGAGTGAATCATCATCGCAGTCAAATTTTCAAACCACATCCAGATGGTACGTCCAGCTAAATTACACCTTACCTCCTCCGAGTGCTAGAAAATGGCAAAATAAAAGGACTGAGTAACAGAGTTTTTAAGCGACACTTTGCAATGTGGGGGTACAGAATGACCAAAAATGAAGGCCACAACGAAGGATACCGTGTTAATAGCCCGACGTATATCTGATTTATAACGTATGCATACAAAGAATTGCATTAAACAGGTTCTCAGACACTAAAAGTCATTTTATTGAGGTATATCAAGGAATAAATAAGCCATTTTAGTTATAGCTTTGATGGAAAAAGGTTTTACAAACTCTAAAGAGTAAAACAGGAGAAATTTAGCGGGACTAGAGCGAATTTTATTGCATCAGAATGACGTGTTTTGGTTTTGTAAACACCTGCGCTCGCCTTCATGTTCTCTCATTAACTGGTCTTCGCCACGGTAACATAAAGCACTGCTCTTGGCATCAATGCTACTGGTATTCTAATCCTTTCGCCGGTGGTATTCGAAATACTTCTGAAAATGCATATTTTGTAACGCCTCCCAAAGTTACTTGAGAATCAAAAAAGAATAAAGAGTGCCAGAAATAGTTGAATAAACGTTATTTGGGCAAGGAAAACTTCTATACCCAGCAAAATATACCACCACATCGGATAGCATTTAATTTAAGCAGGAATTTCTCTTTAAATTTTGTTCATATTGATGGAGGATTAGAATAACTTTACGTCGAATGCCAAAATGCCATAAACATCATTTCAAAATGTAATTGCGACAAAAACTAAACGATCACAGAGAAGAACGTGTTGAAAGTCTTCAAATAATCAGCACTGAATATGCTGATATCCAAAAAAACTGGTAGATATTTCAGAAATTCTTAGTAGAAAGAAAACATTATTGAACTTCGAAGAGTTGAGATAGAAAATGTGGATTAAAAACTCGCGGTCCAAGTCTACCAATAATACGTTCGCTGTTCATTTAACGCTCCGTTTCGGTAAAGGGGTTACTCAGATGCTCCGCCACTGTACCTTTGCCGAGTGGGACGGTCTTCGACCATGTCAGTAGCCATAAGCCCTTCTGTACGTCAAATATCTTCTGTCCAGATGTTTCTTTTTCTTCTGTCTTCAGAGAAGCCTCGAGATGCTAAATTAGTGACTGACAGAAAGCAAATCCGACCTCGGTGGACATTTATCCTGATCTTTACCACTGGATGATAAGCCTTAGCAGAGCAGAATCGTATATGATGCGACGCCTGACACAGGGAGCTGACCACAGTACCAGGAAGGACCCTCAAAGGAAAAGGTCGGCTACGTAATCCGTTGGTGTTTTCGTTTTACTATCTCTTTAAGAAAAGGAACCATTATATCTACCATTGTACCCTCGCTGCACAGCCTGATTTCTGAGCCATGGCAGCATACTACGAGCCCTACTGAAGGTTTCGGGGCACTACTCCAAAGGTAGCGAAGGCCTTATGCCCAGACACATCTTAGAATGAGTTCGACCCATCATCAATTCAAACGAAATTAAAAACTGCACTCTTCACCACAGATAATCGGATCACATCCCATATAATAGTTTCTTTAAAAATTCTTCTTTTTACCAAACTGATGTTTTTCTGCTCTTGAACTCTGCACTGATTAAAGAGTTCAACTTTTGTCTACGGGTTTGGCTTAAAAGTGGAATACTTTGACAACTTGTTTTAATGCATTCAATAAGCAAGAAAGATGCACCAACACCACAGAATGGTTACTCTTTTTAACATCAGGAACCAATAAGTTCGCTATGCACTTGACGAAACAGCACCACCGCACAGTCGACTTATGCATCGGAGTGTGCACCAAGTCAATTGACTTTGCAAACTAGTCAATCGCCGCTGTCTCCCAACTCACTTGACCCAATCACAGTTTCACCATTCATTCATTCGTGCGAGTACACGTTTTCTGTCAAATTACGATGGGTCAACGGTAAAACAGCCCTGGTTGTGAGTGATGTGATCACGTTCCCAGCAACCTTTTGTACGTATGAAGTGAAAGTGTTTATTAAACAAATTTGAAGCCTGTATCACTAATCAAAGCAATGTGTCACAGAAATAGGTTAAGCCCCAGATTTAAGGATTGATGAATTACCCAAGCATTCATTTCTTAGGCGCGTGCAATTAAATGCTTAAACACACCACGTATAACTGTCTTATAGAGAGCGCTGCCATAAATATTCTGCTATCCGGGGTGGCACGTGGTACTTATGAAACGAGAAAACAATCGGTGTTGGAAAAGCAGACTTCGATTGGCGTTTCGTACAATAAAAGCATAACGAACGCACAATGTTAAGTCAATTATGGTAGAAAAATTTCTGTTTCTTTTTGGTTAACTTTTCAATGGGTACAGTGTTACTTGAATACCGATGTAGTTCCCAAATCCAAATATAAATCAAGCCACATTTACTCCTTTTAATGAGTGGCATTGCTTGAAGATCACTATTAGTCAACATTTGAGTCCGTATCAACCAATAAGGCAATAGTTCACTAAGTCTAGTAGACGGTTAGCGTCTCGAATCCCAACACCCTGCACATTTAATGCATTTACAGTTGAAATAACTCATTTATAATGTTTGCCTTCCCGATTTGTTAATATTCTCTCCCGAAAGTTTCGAAAACACCGTCCAACACCTTGACTGCCTGTTTAAGTCCCGCTTTTGCTACGGACTGTATACGTGCTCCGCTACTGTACCTCGCTCACATCAGCTGACCTCTGGCGTATGTCATTTGCCTTAAACCCTTCCGTGTGTCATATGTCTTCTACACACGCATTATGTCTTCTTTCGTCTTCAGAGAAATCTCGGGGCGCTGCATTGATAGCAGTGAGGAAGAACCCGATCTTAAAGCACGTCTCCCCAGTTCTCTCCTACTGGGCGACAAATCCTAACAAGATGCAAGAATCAGTGACAATCCCAACTATCTACGTCCCATCGGCTGCAGGAAATCTATTGACACCTAAAGCGATACTAACCATAAACTATCTAGACAAGTTCTGGTGCGTAGTTGCCTGCCGTGCCCATATGAGGATTCAAGTACGTGAACTCCCCATACGCCTCCCACTTCTCCACAGTCTGCACAGAGCCCACATAGGTACGGCCAGACAGCTCTGAGGTAAGGACGATGTGGTAAGGAGGAAGAGAAGCGAAATTCTGCCTATGCGCAGTGATTTTACATCCAGACCTTCGTTACATGACTCTGCCTTCAGGCCAGTGTTCCCACGACTCGCCATGGACACACACAACGGTAGAATTGCTAAGAGAGATCAGTGACGCTGCGCTTAAGTGCCGTCTCAGTTGCATTGAAATTAGATGACTGGCTAAAATGGCCCGTGGGTATTTTCTCACAGCACCGATTAAGTTGTGGTAGTTGACGCAAAAGTTTGGCCGAGAGGCGTCAGAAACGGCGCTCAAAAGAGCAGACGGCCTAGGCATTTATTCGTCTGTTTAACTCTCGGTTTCGGTGAAGGGGTTACCTGGACCCTACGCCATTGTGACTTCGCCTAGTGGACTGATCGCTAGGCCATGCTAGTAGTCGTGGTTCTAGCGTATTCCGACCGCATATTATGTAAACTTTCGTACTTGGGGAAGTCTCGCTGCGCCATAATAGTGCTAATCTAAAAACAATCAGATTTTCCACTATCTTGCCAAAGGTACTGTCAAAGGAGCTCGGTTTCAACATGGGATCCGACATGGACACATTCAGTCAGGAACTTTGTATCAACAACAATGAGTCGCCCCATAAAAACCAATCATCAGCCAGACTTTCATATTTTAGAAACACCATTTGGTTATCAACAAACCAATCCTTTCCTCATAAAACAAGCTAGAAGGATGGCCACTGAACAGTCAGAATCACAAAGTATAGGTATTCCACAACCCTACATCTTTCAGTAGGTGCAGTGTGATTCTCAAATTAACATAATCTCACAGTGCTTCGTCAAAACTGCATTAATGTGAGAACGACCCAGAAATTACCTGATGCGATTTCAATTATACAAGCTAGACTTCATATGAATTGGTCACTACCCAATGCTCCAAATTCAATGCTTGACTGAAGCAACCAATTGATCACTTACCTTAGCCCCGTATGAGAGGCCAAGAGATCGGACTGAGTCCCACATTGACAAATTTTAAGCGCCCACTTTTGATCAAATTTTTATCACATACGATCCCACTCATAATCATCATTCATCCACAAACAACTGACGTCTAAATCTATTTCACTCAATCGTAGGTTATGCAGCATACACGAAAAACGCAATATCTATGGATGATGAACTCGAATTCATTCACGAAAGCAACGCGCCACTAGAATCTACTTCCAATTCATGTTCTAAATTCTACAATATGGAAGAAACACTTAGTGTATTTATCACTTTATGGTTCCCAAAAGTCAACAAAATGAAACTGAGTCTAAAAAACACTTGCAGTGCACAGCTCTCCTTGCAGTGCTACCTCGTAAATGGCAAGGCTCCTTGCCATGGCATCGAAGCATCTGTCACCTGCATGCCTGATTGCATGGTGGGAAGGGGAGAAATTCAACAAACTGCCTCAAAACGTCCCCTTAATTGGCATTTCAACGGTCGAGCTCTAGAGTAGGGAATCAATGAGCCCATTATTCAGGCATCGCTAAAAGCTCACGCAAATAAACACCACTCCAAGTAACAGCTGCTGACAGTCTCGTTTGTTGCGTCAAGGTTAGCCTGTGACGCGCACCGCTACGACTGTTGAGCACAATGCTCAAGGAAAGTCTCCTCGGTCAATTCACATGCCAATTCTTTGCTCATGTTGCCATTCTCCTGCAAGTCGGCATGGATCTTTGCTCGGTCATCTTCAGCAACTGCACGCCTGCCATCAGAAGTCAGCAATACTTAGTCAACTAACATTTGTGCTATTTTTCACCAAGCATTCACGCAAATATTTTTACGAGTATTCATCCGCTTTTTACACATCTTGTAAACAGGAGGCACTTCCTACTAGCTCATAGAGAACGATGAGTTTCTCAATCCAAGCAAAATGAAATCAAAGTCGACTAACGTCAATCGGCGGCAGACAGGGAAAAGCGGCATTTTGTCAAGACAATACCTGTAATTATTCCTTCTCCATAAAGAAATGTAGAACGATTCATGGGATTGCGAGTTTGCATGTTATTCCTTTTAGATTTCAAGTACTCCTCATAGAATTTAAGCAGTACTTGCTAGCAAGGGGAAGACAGCTTCCAGAGGAGCGCTGTACACAGAATAGCGCAAGATCAGAGCCACTAACAATCGCAACGTTCGCCCCACTGGCACAGCTGTCAATGCTCCCATGAAAGGCGTGTGTCTTACAAAAACAGTCGAACATATCGTGTGACAGGTGTGGTGACCAAAAGGGAGGTGGCAACTCACACATTTATAGCTCGATTCCAGTTGATAACGTAGCCTGAAGTGCTGAAGTGTTGGACATTCACGAAGTGCACATTGCCCTGTTCTGAGCCCACACTGAGCCAAGAGCTGCCGACTGCAAGGTAGCCGCAAGTCAATCTAGATGTCAAACATCAAAAAACATTACACCTGATGCATTGAGGATCAATCTCACTGATAGCATCTATCTGCCAGAAATGAAAAAAAAAAAAAAACATTTTCTGATAATTACACCTGCATTCTGGTTTGACAAATCTGTAGAATCCACGGCAGGAAATCAACATTATGAGAATTAAAAAATAATGTCCATGCAAAATAGAGCAAGTGAAGAAGTAACCGGTATCGTCTCCAAATTGCCAACCATGCACACATCACCATTAATTAACTTTGTTCAAAATCCGGTAGAGGTGCATATTTGCCTACTGTTCTTTCGTTATTTTTGATGGGATCTAGAAAGTAACTTTAGAAGAAACCTGTAGAATGGAAGGCAAAAAAGTCTCACTTGTAACTAGTGCTTCCAATACTATAGTTAACATTCGATTGCTTCGAGTAAATTTGGGCAAATAAAAGTGAGCAAAATGTGATTACGAGTGAGCCTTCGCGTCAAACATGGGAAGCCAGGAAGTTAACCCAATCCAGATTACCACAAATCAGTTAACACGCTCAATCATACCCTTACTCAACTAATGCTAATGTCATTCAGCGTCAAGTTAGGAGGTGGGAATTTGAAGAAATTGGTCAAATTAATGATACAAGTAGAGCTTATGGTTCTGAGACTAAAAAGAGTCACTGAATTCAGTTAAGCAAAAAATGAAGCATATCATTTTTGACATTTACACATCAAACACTAAAAGCAATGAAAGACAATTAGCTCAGACTGCTTCCAACACGTCTGGCATTAAGTGCCAACACTTATCTGTCAAAAGGTTGCATCTTTTCAGGTAAATCACCCAAAACTACCAAGTAGGAGTGGGGAACTGTGAGGGCATTCCATAAATCTCTATGCAGTGGGAAAATATTTTGGCTCAGTTCATTACATAATTTCATCCGAGTACCTGTATAACATTCCAAATTGACAAAAAATAAAGTACAATACAGTACCGTTTTACCAAAAGTACAAAAGTTAAACCGATGAAAACAGCAATTCGGACAGCAAAATAAATTATTCAATTACCAGCTCATTAAAAAGTGGAGGCGTCCACATTGGCTCTCGGCGGATATTGTAGGGATAAGGCCTTGGCAATCACTCTAAATCATGCAACTACTACTAAATCCTATCTATGTTTGAGTTACAATGGGTAAAGTTTCATTGGGGAATACTGCAGTGTTACACACCTGGGTCACAATGGAGATGAAAAGACCCCTAACCGCAGTCAGACATAGTAATGATCTAAAGTACCCCCTGCTCTACCTGGATAGCGAGTGATATGGTCAGGATTCCTGTAAGCTAAAATTGTTCGTTTTTGGCTAAAAAAAGCTCAACGTATCAGACTGAAAGAAGCTTCAAATACGTACCGGCGTCTAGTTATTTGTAGCAATATAGCTGAGAATATATTGTCGAAGATGGGTAGCATTTAGTTTGAGCACAAACAACTTTGATAACGGTTTTACATTCGAGCACTCTGTACCCCCTTAGAGCAGAACAGACCACAAATACTGGTTACTGGATGATAGAAAAGGGTGTTCCAAGTGTATGCTGTGCATTGCTTAGTGCATGATGCTTTAGAGTACAGCTACTGACAGTATTATCACCAAAGCCAAGAAATCACTGACCCATAAAGATTTCCGAAAGTACCTATGAATGATTTCTGCGGCTTTTGTAGTGGATTAAATCTAGTCCCAAGGTAATGCATTATTTCTCGAACACAAATACTGGAACGCCGCAAAAAAAACTGCTGCCTAAATTCATCGCCTTCAGTCACTTAAATTGGTCGAGACGTTAAGGATGAATGCCAAAACAAAGTCAATTGCTTTATGAGACTGTGTAAATGAGCTAAATAAGACACAAAAGTGACTCGGCATGGCAGTACCCCATAAACCTACGAAGTAGTTATGGACATGAATAAAGAATTAAGTGTGGTAAGCGTTCATAAACAGTGTCTAGCTTCCTAACACCTCCAAAGGAGTTGACCCGTTTCTATGAAATATTCAGAAAACAAAATTTGTCCCCTGTAATGGAAGAATGATTCATCACTTAAAACAATTTCATGCGACCTTTTGCTTCGGTCTGTTTCAAGCCCTAAGGGAGCTATTTTCAGGCAACAAAGCAGTTTGCACTTTTAACTTCATTTCCAAGGTAAAGAGAATGTCTTTTTATGAGAGCGAGACGCAAAAAAAAACATTAAGACATTCACTGCCTTTTTAACATTTTTGTTGTTAAAAAAGTTGTCCACTAGCCAATGAGCATCGCATAAACCTCCCTCCACGCCACCCAAGGTCGATGCCTCATGTTACAAACGTGCTGCCTTGATTGGTCACATTCCAACGCATTGGCCATGAATATACTCATGTCTTATCACAGGAGAGAACCTCTGGGGAAGCCTAAGAAAACTTGCCAACAAACTCTGCATACTGTGGTGATCAAAACCCTGTGGAAAGCGCCTCAATAAAATAAACACGTTTTGCATCAGTCGTGTCTTCAAGGGGTCCGATGAAAACACAGGCAGCTATCCGGGCCCCATCAATTGGTTAAAATGAGAGCGGCTTCCTCTATCATTGTAAAAGAGGGTGATGAAGTAGTCCCAATTTTTCAAAGGCATGAGAAAACATTAATTATCATGGGGAAGTATACGTAACGCCACAATAAATGCCATTTCCAAACGAGTTTCACTGAAAGTGCGAGAATGGATGGCCAGACATCAATACATTCACTTAAAGTTAGCCCATTCGATCCTACAATTCTGTAGCCCGGCCTAATGCATTGTGAAAGAGGGAGAAAAGAATGCGAAAACCGCAAGCACAATGCCTAAGCATTTGTCTACAGCCTGGAGGGCCCTGGGTGACACACAATGTGGGGAGGATAAACAATAACCATTTGTGTAGGAAGGGGAGAGAGAGAGAGGAAAATAATGATCGCTACATTTACTGCATTGCCTGCTCCAATTACAACTTCATAAAGACAAAAGCCTGTCTGGAAACCAAAAGGTTTATGCTCAAAATTACGGTAATTTAGCGTCCATCCTCAGGTGTTAAGGCTTTTATTCCCGGCTAAAAATGCTACCAATAAACCAACGAAAGCCTCACCGATGACCTTTGAGCAACTGCTCCAATGAGTGTTAAACTTCAATACATTACTTTAGTCTCGTTAGCTTATTTTAGTTCTAGGAAGACAATAGACTTCCGGAGGCCCTTGATAAATTCACGCGAAACCAATATCTGAGTGAAAGAAAGGACAAGACTATCCTCATTCCCTTATTTGTGTGTGCATTTTCATCTAGCGTTCGAAATATGTTTGCTTCAAAGCTGAGATTAAAGTTCGACTTTGAGTAGCAGATCCAACTTGCTACTGATTTTGCTTATAAACTTCAGTTGCACTTCTTGCACTAACGATGATTTACTGCCGTGATAAACAGGTAGCCGAATGAGAGGGGCTGTTTATTTGCACGGACCATACCTCAACTCACAAATTGAGACTGAACTGCATCCCTTACTTTCAACCAGTCACGGGAACTATTTCACATTGTTTTCGTGCCTCAAGTAATCCATCAAAAATCACTTGAGAATAATTTCCTCGTTAGCATCAACAATCTGTTGTTCTGCTTTATCGACTCAAAGTTCTGCGTGAAAATCGTGTAGACTCTCCACTGACGATTGTTTGGCAATCACTTCAATTTCAATCAACAGATACTCATTTATGCACAACTCATTTCAAGCCAGATTTACCCTTTTTCAAATTAATGTCAACTTTAGGAAGGTTTAAATAAATTGCATAAAAATGAACTCGTTTTTTTCCGACCTACCAGAGCATTTGGGTAAGATGTTGCGAATCGAAGGTCGCTTGAACAGAGAACTAGTGAAAGATAAGAGGATTTCCAGGGCAGCTCTTGTCGCAAGGCCGCGACTCTCCCTTCAGTTAAATTTGCATGTCTTTTGCAACACTTAGCCGAGGATTTACCCGCCTGTCCTTACTTTAGGACTAAAACGCTCCCCTCGGCTGAACTTGAAATGCTCGGCAAAGCCTAAGCCTTTCAAGACCAAAGCGTCCTCTCACTGTACACTAATAACCCTCCCCTTAATATGCTAGAAACCTTTAAGGAGCATGCTCTCGTTTGCGGAAAAGTTGGCTTTACTACCTGTTGAGTGAGGTGGATGTTTACCAGCTTTAGCGAACGATCTGAGGCAAATTATTTGCATTTCCCGGATCTTCTCCTTACCCTACAGCAACATTTTTTTCATTAGCCACCTAGAGAAGTGCCAGATTGACTCACAATGTAGTCGTGTGCAAGAATTATGTGATTTCACAATTATAATATGTATTGGGTTCAGTTTCGCTAACAAAAGCATTGGGAGAAGACAAATTTAATGAGAACTATGAAAATTTTCATGAGACTTTAGCCATTTGAAGTACCGATGCCAATAATGAGTGGAAAAATGGGGTTGAAACAAAGAAAACACTATGCTTTCAAGGACGGGAGTCTGCGAGTATTTCACGCAACACAGGAGTCGATCATAAGAAAGACGAGAAGCAGAAAATTCGCTCCGTAGCCTCTACACATTTGCGCCAATGATGCCCTTCACCACGTAATTAAGGCTGATATTTCACCTACACATTCATTCTTTCATTCAAAAGAACAAATAACTTTGAAAGAAATCAGAGCCCCTCCCGGCCAAACACGATCGCAATTCAAGCGAAGGCGATATAGAGTGGATGAGAGGATTAAAGGTGATTAGCTAACGGAATCATAATCGCGTGCCATCACAATGATCACCCAAAAGGCTATGTATTGCTACATCTTTTTATCATTTTCTTTGGCCCAAACGGCAAGTCATTTTCCGGCCTGCACCAAGCCTGAGCCATTTGGCCAAACCTTTCAACTCCATCTCACTCTTGAACAAAATAGGCTCTTGAGTTAAACTGTTGGCCAAGCCAGATTTAATTTCGCAAGGTTCAAATTAGATAATTCGAAAGACAAAGCAAACGCCTTAACGGATGGTATAAATCTATCAATACGAAAGGAGGAAATAAGATGATGGCATAACGTGACTTCAAGTGCGTGAGATGTCAGTTACTTCAAGATAGGCAATATCAAGCCTAAATATCAAACGAGCTTGGTGACATACACCGTATTCAAAGGAACTTAGGACAGTTGACGCCACGGGCAACCAAATTTCGGGATGTAATATTTTAATTGATGGAATAAATATCGCATGATTTGCTTGATACAGAAATTAAAATACACCATTTCATTTTGGCAATTAATTTGTCATCATTATTAACCAACTAAACGAAAAAATATTTGCACTGTATTCACTCTTTGAAAAGAAACCAGACTGTATGCACATGAATCAAGCAGAGTTGGAGGATTCCATACGTATCACAAAAGCAATCATTCAGGAAAGGAACACGGACAGCGCTTGGACAACTTGGACGGTTAGACAACCCTTCAAAGTGAACTTGCAAACGACACGATCTCAACTCATCAAAGACTTAAAAATACCTTGAAAACGCTTGTCCACCTCCTTGGTTTTGCTGTCGGCAATGTTTACAAACAATGGGAAAAAAGTCATGTATGGCAAGTAAGTCACTCACTTCGCCATCTGTCGGAACAAAGAAGTGAAGCGCTGTTCAGACGCGCACATGAAACTTCCGGACTTTGAATGGAAAACGGAGAGCTCTAACACCTCAGAACACAAAAATTGCATGATGCAATCCAATCTTAATCAGCCCAAGTGATGACCATTTTTGCTCCGTGACGACAGCTGTCGTCCAAATTAGCAATGCATCAGCTGACATCGAGTAGCATGTCATTGTGAATGCTATAAGTGGGCACAAACGCAGAATATCCATTTCACAATAATCTGGACTCGCGGCTTACCCATGAGAAACCGTCTGGTGAATCAGTCAAAGCAAACATTTTTCCTTCACATTACTCGTCGAAGGTGGACAAGTCTTTGCAAAATGAAAATAAATTAAACGTGACCGAAGATAAAATAGCGTGAAAAAAAAACAAGTGCGATCAAGAAAATAGCAAGTTCTGTCGTGCCTGTAGCTATTCTAAGCGAAGTCATGCAGAGCAGGCATAATTAGATGGCTTAAGCGTTAATTTACCCGCGAGAGAATAGAAATGCGACTTTTGGAGAAAGAGATTTTTAAATCTGGAGATGGATGTGTTTAGTTGAGACATTACGAATCATGTAGAATTTTGGACTTCAGTTATGCACGAAATTGAGAACTCGAGATTGCTATGGTATAAAGGTGGAATAATTGCTAACATAATTAAGTTGGTTTTACGCATCTGTAGATTCA
This sequence comes from Taenia hydatigena, assembly GCA_036345935.2. Lineage (NCBI taxonomy): Eukaryota > Metazoa > Platyhelminthes > Cestoda > Cyclophyllidea > Taeniidae > Taenia > Taenia hydatigena. The sequence goes on from JADWOT020000003.1 coordinate 16,414,591, forward strand.
AGTGATGACTCACTAAACAACAAAATGTGAAATTTAGTTTAATCGCTGACCTACATAATAACTGAAATTATCCTATGGATAAACGAGTCTTACGTTTCTCGTTTGAAATGCAGAGAATGCACAATGTCAGGCGGTTTTTGACGGATATTCCAAAGGTGAACGACGTCATCTTGGCATACAGAAATTAAACCACCCTAAAAAAAATCAAATTCTCATGACTATACTTTAATTGTACTAAGTTCAACTGAAGATGGTAAACAGAAAGCACGTACACACTGGAAAAGTGAGATGGTGACCAGTGAAACTGACTTAAGCATTATGCATGCAAAACGGGTAAAAGAGATAGCAGTGTTTAAATCAAACATTCGAACAATTGTTTAAAATATGTATTAACAAACTCTTAGGTAAATTACCTCGTTGACGAGAAAGATCAGTTGGAGAACCGCAGCAGAGGAAGGGTGTTCAAGATGAAATTCAACTCCTGGTCTTCCAAACCTAAAATTTTGTTTTTAGTTTAGAAAGCACTTCAAACTGTAAAAGAAACTGGTCAAACAGATGGTTCGAGGATACGATACTGAATATATCATAAGTGCTATTTTCTGATAGACAATTCTCAACTCACCTCCCAACAGTAACTAACGCATATCAAATTCAGTCACGGGTTGCAAAATCCTTTAAAAGGCGAGTATGCACCGGTGGTAATCAAGATATGAAAGAAGAACATGATTCAAATTAAAAAATTATGCGCAAACTGTGCAGAACAAAGAACTTGCGTTGTCTCTACGCACCATTAAGGTCAGCAACCTAATTACACGGTAAAATACTAAGCCATAGTGTTATCGTAAAACATTGAGGTGACATTGAATGAACTGCTTACAACTTAATACATCCGTTCCTGGTTCCAACGGCCAAAATCCGTTGGACTGGGTCGAATTCCATGCATGACGGTTGGTACGGGAATCCATGCTTGGCAATCTAAACATGACATAAAAACTGAATTCTGCGTCCTACAATGCCTAGATGGAAATTGTCGCTTTTTAATACTTCCTTGACATCGATTCCTGACTTCTGGTTGCTGCCTGAGACAGTTGCAGCCAAGTTCCAGGCACGAAGTCCATCGATAACTTTCAAAAGTTTTTTCGACTTAGATGTCATCACCCTTTGTCAATAAAGAGGTTAATTTATCCCACCGTTCATGCTTGAGTGTCAACGGAATGAAAAAGCCGGTGGTGTCTTAAGGCCGATCAAATGAGCTAAACAATGCTGTAAAATATCAGGTGTTCAAGAGCAAGAAAGACTTGTTCACGCACAAGATTTACACATTCTAATTATATAACCTTGTAAAGAAATTTGCGGTTGCCTTTTGTTTTGCCAAAAAAGTTAATATTTAAGCATCAACTACACGACCAAATTAACTAAAGTGCCGCTATTCACCTATGTAATTAGATATAGAGTGCTGTGACCAGCAACACTCACGTTCAGCGTATGCGCTTCCCCAAATAAAGATGTTGACTATTCCGGACTCAATCTGTTTTTCGATGTTAGAGTCAAATTAAAGCAATAAATTATGGTTCAAAAAATGAGTGTTTAAACGTTAAATCACCTGTGACGATGCTGATACTTAGGGCGAATAAGATGGAAGTCTTATCCTGTAAAGTGAGAATCACAGTTACCAGCAACTGTTAACTGCTCCAAAATTCCATGTTCGTAATTTCTCATTAAGCATATTGTATTTAACCGACTCAACTTAACCTTGAGAAGTAAAGCCGGTGTAACGTCCCGAGACTCCCTTAAGGCAAAAGAAGGCAAAGTGGCAGGGTAGAATACATATATTCACCGGACAGAGGGAAATAGACTGCTGGCATGGCCCGGAGGCCAGCTCACGCAGCTAGGGCAGTACGGCCACCTCTGTGACCTTGACAGAAACCGGCAGTTCTAACAAACAAAGTACTACAGCCGGCACACCGAAAAATGCTATTCTACTGATAGCCTGCATCTAAAGGCATAATCGGAAAGTCGTACCACTAGGTGGAACTACACCTTATGAAGTATTGAATATGCTGACTCGATTGCACGTTCTGTGCTTTGATTCCGTTACAAAGGTGCTTGAACATGCGCCTTAGTGATTTTGCTTAAACGCTTGTATCTTGGACGAAGAAAAGAGCCTTCTCTCAGCCTCCTCGTGCGTCGATAACAAACTTTCTGCCCAATTATTACGATTTCTTCGAATTTTTTTGTGCCTTATATGTCCGTTGTTTGTCAACTCCATGGCTTAGTTAACACTTGCCTTCATCGGATAGGCTGGCCAGTTGTGCATGACAGTCCTCCAGTTTTTCCTGTTCGCAGAATATGTATAACCTGCACAAGTGTTTTTTAATCTTCATTTTCTTAAAAGCAAAAATACCTGTAAGACTAATGCTGCGCATACCTGCATTTTGCTTAACTGAAAATATTAATACTATATTTGGGGTGTGACGGTTCATTAGCTCAATTTATGAAATCAAATACTAACATTCTAGGATTCCAAAAATTGATTTACAGGCAAATTGATAATATTAGCACCTGCTTGCAAAAGATTGGTGGAAATCAGAATGCTTTTTACGTTAGAATAACTATAAATGATTATTGTCTTTAAGTGATCGATTTCTTTGTGGCGCTCATTCGGAACGTTCGGGTCCTGTGTTTCCTTCGTCATCGCTCTTACGGTCCTAGTTGACAAGATTTGATGAGTTCAAGCGAAATAACTGAGGAAGTTCCGGAACTCTCCAAAAAAGGGGATAGCTGCGATAGTTCATCCAAACTTTCTCCCACCGTTTCGCCTAAAATAGGGCAAGTGACATCCTCTTATTATGTACCTCGAGTTTTCCATAAATTCATCGCCAAAAGTAATCTGACTAGCGAGATTCCTTGCAAGCTGGAGTTTCCTTTTCGTGGAAATTCGCAGAATATAAGAATTATGGCTGAATCGCAGGACAAAATCGACGGCGTAATAGGTCGGATCACCGATATCATCACGACCACACGTCCGAAGCTTCGTCCCAGTCATTTTATTTGTCTTCCCATTCAGGACTCAGTATCGGTAGAAAATTTTAGGATTTTTAAGGCAAAAGTGCTTGAGAAGGCAAAGGGAAATCCTCTATGGGAAGGTATCGATGAGGATTTGTTTGCCTCGGAATATAAACTTCACCTAACTTTTGCCGCCCTGCTATTAGTTGACCAAAAGGAGGTTGAAAAGGCCTCCCGTTTGCTTGTTAATTTTTTCGATGAATCGGAGGCTGGAAAGGAACTTTCCTCTTCTCCCCTTCGTATTACAATTCGTGGGCTGATGAGTATGCAGACTAATCTCAACCGCTCTCACGTTCTCTACGCAGCTGTAAGTCCCGGAGTCATTCAATTTTGCCACGAGCACAAATTCAGGGTGGAGGTGCTATAATTAGCACGCGAAATTTCGCTAAAAAAAACTAAGTTAACAGAAATCCTGTCATGCATTTTGAAATGGAGGGCAAGCATTGAATCTCTTTTTAAATTGAATCATTTTGCGTGTGTCTTATCAAATATTATTTCTTGGTGCTATTTCAACAGCTACTTTTCGGATTTTGGTGAGGATCTTGGCATTTATATTTTAGAGGTATTGTGCCAAAGGTGATATCGTTGATGTCTTTTCCGATTTTCATAGGCCTGGCTGAGGTTCTGATTCTCATCTAAGCGCGTTTTTGAGATCTTAGGTTCTCTGAAAATCAACACATCGGGAGGTTCTTTACATACTAAATAAGTCTTTTCCCTTTGCTTCGGTTATGCTGCAGTACGAATTTGCTATCAGTTTAAAGTTAATCATGTTTCAGAAATGAGAAGTGGAACATGTTTTTATGCATTTATTGCAGCGGAAAAGAATACTGAGGAGAATGCCATCCTTTGCAATGAGGCTCAGTAAGTGTTGTTTCCGACGCCTTCTACGGCTTAACTCGGCACCAGTTAGCAAATTCGGTATTTGTTCCAAATGTTTTCCTTTCAAATATGTTTTTTTACTAATTTGTGATGTTCTTGTTGGGTGCTTGATTCTTGCAATCCACTCTTTTTGTGTCTAATGATATTCCCTGTTTTATTGGTCATCACATTTTCTTGTTATCAATGCAAGCAGTCAGACAAGTTCCACTTCGCGGCATAACTTCTTTGTCTAGTTCTTATGCAAATCTATCTAAATTGTATTTTTGTGTTGAAATATCCTTGGAACTTCCAAACTTTAGCAAGGGTAGTAGTTGAGGACTTCCTGAAGTGCGCCTTAGAAATCTTACCTACTTAATCTCTACCAAAATGATATAATTTTACTTATTGATGCACTCTGCTATAAGTTTATTCGATCAAAGCAAGCTTCGTGGTGCGGATTTTCATGACAAACAGGTCAAAAATTGGGCTGCGGAAATAGGGAACAGTTGTGGAGGACTAGTTATGAGAAGTCGGCGGTACTTTTCGGTGAAGGAATTAGAGGGAATGTGTACAATCACAGAGTGTAGTATGGGGATTTAAGGTCGCAAACAATGTCCACCATTTCATTTTAGGGGAGCTCTACTTCTCTGCTCATGTGTTTGACTACCATATAAAACGAGCCCAGGGCAGATAAGAGGTGGCTAGCATTCCGTTTGATGATTATAAAAGGCGGTGATATCGAGTGAAATCGTCAACTATACTGCATGGAATCACTTTACCGTAACTGTTTCTCATCCTCTCCGAAAATGATGACCTAAGGATTTGATTGGAGCCGACGGCACATTTACAGAAAAAACGAAGTTAATTTTGCAAATTCCGATAAACGGTTGGTGGAAATGCGGCATGAAAAAGTTATTCATGAGAATGGATTTGGGACTTGTGGTATTCGACATCAAAGACAGAGAAACGTGAATAACAAAGAGGGCACAAGAACATCTGGCTTGTTATTTTAGGCCCTTGTCTAGTCAAGTTTTATCGGGGTGGCCTTGAACGGAATTAAGGTCACTTAAGTTGAATTCGTCAACGCGTTCTTAGGGTAAATGGAGTCAATAGACTCACGTTTTTTAATCGAAATTGTGCCTTATTTGCTGAAGGGTAGAGGCCTCTACACTTCTTATTGCCTTCTTGAGCAGGTGCAGGAGGACGGTGATTATGAGCGCCTTCAGGCGATAGCCAACGCAATTGCGAGTCTCTACCGCCAGCACGGACTGCAAAGTGGGTCAGCGGAGACACCAAAGACAGTAACGGATGTGAAACTTCATATGACCCTCATGAACTCACGCGGTCGTTTGGAGAAGCAGCTTCGCAATGCGCGTGGCTCCGAGCGTCAGCGTCTCAAGCGTCGCCACTTCAATTCCACAGGTCTATTGACGGAGTTCAAAGACCAATGCTTTACAGAAGGAATAGTCTTTGACGCAATTAACCTTTGTCGAATGCACAGTACTGGTGCAGGTGGTTTCTATATCACCGAAGCGCAGCTTAAACTCACGGAAACAGGTCAGGAAGCAGTGGATCAATGAGGAGAACGATTATTCATTTTTGTTGGTATTTTTTTATGAATTTTGACAGGATTTACTATATCGTGCTGCGTTCATGCAATTTTGATTATGAACTTTCAATTATCGAATGAAATGTGCGTTTTGCTATCACAGCGCCTGGGAATGCGATTTGATTGGATGGTGAGAAGGGAGTTCCGCTGAGAATTTAGCTTATCTTTTCCTTTGTTTAAACCAAAGCAATATCGCTATTTCACTCTTTGAGCACAGCTACAAGTTACTCACAGGCGACTCTTCAATATTTCGTCGACATAATTTTAGTGGGAAGTCGGTCAATCCAACCTTGCAACTGGGTTTAGTAGCCAATGCGATTTCCGATTTATCGACTCGCTAAAACCGCTCCAAAACGTGTTTTTGAGCCTTTTTCGATGGAGTGGAATTGACCTGCCGAGTGTGTTACCACACGCGCGCCGTGGAACCACCTGGCCTATTCCAATGTTGGCAAATCGCTTCCTTCATCGACGATGCTTTTACAGAAACGTCAGACGATCTTAGTTATGTATTTATGGCATCAGATCATCGCCTTTCCTTTTATGGCTTTGGACATTAACAAAACATTTTCCAATTCCCCTGAACGACGCAGACTTATGCTATTTCAACCGTAATGTAGTCTCGCCTAGCAGCTGTGGTCGATACAATTGTGAATGCCTGTCTCAGAGGTTCATGTTTGGTCAGCTAGGATCTAGTGAGTTCGAAAGCTCAGCACCCGCGGTTCATTTGCTGCAAGAACTATTGCTTGGCAGCAAGCCACTCACCACAGCCCGATTAAACAGATATCAATCAGTCGATTCGAGAATGCCTTAATACGAAGATTTTAACTCCCACTACGACTGTTGCGCACTAAATTTATGCCGGACCCAGGTCCTCCGTGTAACTTCCTTTCAGCACTGAAGGCGCTGTGAAATTTGGCGCACCCACAACCCCCTTATGACGGCAAAAGCGCTTCTTTCTCTTTTGGTTAAACAGTTTCAGTATGAAAAATTGGGATGATATTTGGGAGAGCACTCCATTCGACGTAGGAAAAGTACTACTTTACGGCAAGTTTTCAGTTCACTCCGCCTACTAGGTTGATATGATTCGATCCTGAAAGTTTCCACTCCTCAAACTGAGATGTCCATGTCCGTGAATTTCCCCATCCGGTAGATCAGCTCAGTTCAGCAGCGATTTGCGGAGTTACCCTCTATTCCAATGCAAAGTAATCGTGTTTGTACAAGGGAGCAAGATAAAAATAAGTGAAGGAGATCTAAAGTTTATTTAGACAAGGCTACAACACCTGGATCAACGGCAGGCCAAACGCGCGTGATCAACACGACCGGGAATGACAAGGGGATGAAGGAGTTCCATCAACTCCACAACATCGCGCTGAAGTGTGTCATCTGCGGGGCTGCCGACAGCACTTACCTCCACCATCAAACTGTTGGGAGCCACATTGCGACCCTTTGAGGGAACCTAAAAGGCCATCAGAAAGGGACATGTAAATGAGGTGAGGGGAAATGTGAAAAATGGCCTCGTAAAGCTGCCTCAGATCACGTGTGTTTGTGCATCCTCGATCGTCTTCAAGGATATCCAAGCTACCAACTTACCGACATTTGCATATCCCCGCTATTAGGGTAGTCAACTTCGAAGACAGCGTAGATGAGAACCTTCGCACGCCCACGGACGTACACCTCGCCTTCAGCGAGAAATTCAAAATCCTTCTTGAAGCCAATGCACTTGAGGAACCCCACAAGAGGCCCATTCACACAAGCCTCTAGATAGCTGCGTCGGCAGATCTGAGACGAAAAGAAGCAAAAAAAGGTGTATGCCTCCTCTCCAAGATAATTAGGGCTGACGGGCATTAAAGACCCACCCTATCCCCGGATTCTACAGAACCGAGATAACGCAGCACCGGCCAGAGGCCGAGTTCACGAGCGTTGGGAAGGACACTGCGACGCGCGCGCAGATGGACGAATGGGGTGGTACCAGAAGCACTGGCCACTGGATTTGTGGACTGAGCGTTGACAAGGGGAACTGAGAAGACCTCCTCATGGTCTAGGAAGACAGCGCGCTCACGACACAATCCACGGAGACGTGCTGTCAGGAGGTCCACTTGGCTGACTGCGACCACGCCCTTGAGAGAGGAGGGATAGATTAGTCGGTCAAGTAACAACCACGACCTTGTAAACACATCTAGCAGATTTAGTACCGAATATCATAAGTCCTGGAAGGTGGAAATCTAGCCTAGTTTTCACATCTTTAACTAAGGCTTTTAGGTTTGTGTTAGCAACATTTGATGCTATAATGTAACTTGGGAATTGGTCCAGCTATTACAAATTCCAGAAGATGTCAAAGGAGGTCTGAAATCGGCCTTGACGAGTCGCTCCAACTTTTGAAGGGTTGAACGCAATAAAAAGTATCACCCGCGTCTATTCTAGGGTAAGGACATCTCGATGACAATTAGAGCTGGGTTCAACGCGCGTCTTCGCAAGTGCTTTAGTGGATTTCGGAAATTTTAAAGGATGACGAAAACGCCTTATTAAAACAGAGTTATGCACCATCAATACCTCTATGGATACTCTTGGTGGGTTCAATCGACGGACACCTTCCAGGCAAGATGCTGCCCATGAGAGGAAATATACAAGCTGATAGCATACAATTACGGGTTACACAAATGTTGGTAAATTAATCCAGATGTAAGGAGAGAAAAAAGGCTATCCGTGAAATTGCTTACAATCATTGAGTATCAGATAGCCAAATTAATTTCGGGGATTTTTCTGAAGCAACTCAGATAAATGCAGGAGACTACTTCAAGGACTTCATTCAGCGAACTGTCCACCAGCGCACGATCCACAATCCATTTCTAGCGAGGGGCTTCGCGATACCGCAAAACACAGTTGCTCTTTCTCTCCTCCTCCTACTTACTACCCCGACTTCCCCCTCCAAATGTCTATCTCATTTCTAGAGTGATTGGTGAATGGCTATCAGATGTAACATTCATAGCTTGGAGAAGAATTGTGGGAACGCAAACGATGAAACGGTTCCGTTCATTTCACCCTATCGACCAAGTATTATTCCAGAGCAACCTTGAAGTATGAGGTGGCATATTTTATAGTCGCACAGATCTTTCGCCTCGCTGAGTAGCTGCTTATTAAGAAATGTCGAGTGAATAGATTTCAGGCGTAACTGCTTGGTTCTCAGGAGACAATCGTTACCCAGTGAAAAACTGCGCGACCCAGAAATCTGGGATATTGAATAGCTCATTTGGGAGCACTCCACAACATGCTCCCTCACTTGACAGCTGCTGAAACATAAAAATTCCCTTCCCACCAACTCACTAATAGCTTTCGAAGCGTATTGCCATCCACTCACTAGTCCATTGACTCGTAGAACTCATTTATCTAACTTCTACAGCGATTCTCCCATTTGACATAGATGAACACGAATCGTTCCATCATCCACATTGAACTGTAATGTGAGAATCTCCTCGACGTGTTAACATTAAATAAACTTGCCCATAGCGAAATCTAGTTCTTTAGTTTCCATCCATCCATCCCCGAATGTATCATTGCCAAAATTGTTCAAATTACACCTGGAATTTGTCTCGCTACCGCATTGTTCATCTTTTCCAAGTGCTATACAAGAAGCCATTTTAAATGCTTCTGCAAGTTCGAAATCGAGCTGAACGCACAAATTATCAAAACCATGAAGACTTGACCATCGGATGTCTAACCAATTCCCCTCTAAAAGCAACAAATAACCCAAAACTCAGTTAATCAGCAACTCGTTCTGCTATCTTATTGTTTTAAAGAATATCTGCTTTTAAAGTAAAAAATTCTAACTGATTGGTGCGATTATCTAGAGTTACCTTTAAAAAGTCCTAAATTTCACCAGTCTCCCATAACCTAGCATCAAAAAACGTATTTCCAAATTAGTGTTCAAGTACTAACCTGAATAAAAACCTCCTGCATTGTGGCCCCACGAGCCTGTGAACTGGGCCCAGTAAATGGTTCGGGAGCACGCGTCTGCTGTTCCAGCAGGGCGGAGGGAATAGCCTGACCCTCGAGAGACTCGAAGGCAAAGGCTTCTTGCCCCAGAGACATCATCTGTGCCTGCTGCTGTTGTTGCTGCATCATCACTGGTTGTTGTTGTTGTTGTTGCGGTTGTTGCTGTGGGTGTTGAGGTGCTGGCATGACCGAGGGTTTTCGAAGAACAGACGGTCCCGGCAACTGGTATTGCTGACCATCCATCCGTTCTGCTAAGGGAGCAAGTGTGAGATAATAGTTGAGAAACCCATCCCCCATTACCCAATACGGTGTAAAGGATGGCCCTGTGAAAATGCTTTCCAGGGCGTTGAAGAGAGGTAGCAGGCCACATCAGACGCCTAAAAATCACTCGCATAACATCTAAGCCTCAAGCAAACGATGCTACTAATAGAGGCAGAATTCGAGAATTTCTTTTTCTGTGGCCACTATTTCAACGGCACTAAGTCGGTTGAAACAAAGAAGCAGAGTGAAGGAGCTAACAGGATTAAAATTAGTTCCGTGCTATTCACAGCGAATCAATTTTTGGCCCATAGAACGGCTTTTGTTTGTGGAACTTAGATTAAACATCTTTTTCCAAAATCCTGATAATTAGCACAATAATTTTTTTGCTAATCCGAGAAAATGGCGGCAAAAGCCACAAGAAACTAAGTAATATGATTTCCCACAAATCACCCTTTCAATCGTTCGTTAAACAAACATTGAATGTAGAATGGTAGTCAAACGCATGAGTCCATCTTCGAGCCTTAGTATGTGCACGTGGGTATGACAATCCAATTAAAACCGGCCGCTCTCTAACTTATGACCAAGGAAGACACATACAGAAACAGGCGTTCAGAACGGAAACACCGTCTCAGAAATATGCCATACATGTCAGCTTAATGGGACCGCAAATACTCAATTTGAAGGATTTGTACAAATACACTGCAGTTAGGTGTAAGTGATCTAAACAAAACCCACGTGGTCTACTAACGTCAAAAATGTGTAAGGCTGAAGGGCAACGGGACTGTTTCATGGGGCACGGTGGGAGCTCGAAAAGGTTTAATTGTTCATAGGTGGTAAGTGACAATGGCAATTGTATATGACAGCTTACAAACCCCGAAAAGAAACGAGTGGAGTAAAAAAGAATGTAGCTGCGGAAATGCAGGCAAATCCACAGTTAAATTGACTAGGAAACATCCAGCCAAAAGCGCTGCAGTTTTAGAAACTAACTGCACACAGACCCCGAAACACCTAAGCTAGCATTCTAGCAGGCAAGTCAGGGACCAAAACCCTCGGCAGAGTTCAACCAACCTATTGGAAAACTCTTGAACGACAAAGACCAATATGAAAAGAATACTGTCCAGTAAGATGCGATGTATCAAAACAAAGACCTCTAAGTAATTTTTATTGGATGGCTCAGTAATAAGGACACAAAGCATAGATTATTTAAAGAGTCCACAAGCACACAGACACCAATGATCACATTCTACCAGACAATCAAAAGGTCAAAATACATGGAAGAATGGTATATATTAGTGGAACACAGTAAACACAGCCTGTGTGATTTGAAAGAGTTTGAGAGGGAGTGGCATTTAGTGAATTCAGCGAGTGGTAGGGGCGCCCTTGATTGAGCTGACAGAGGGTTTGCTGACCAGTAGAAGGTGATGATAGTTGGGTAGGATCTTGCTCAAAAAGTCCAACTGTAACGTCTGCGGCATAGGCCTCTCTGAGGCCACCCGTCTTAGGCACTACAAAAGTCAGGAAAACGCAGACCACTAAAAAAGCCGACATGATGTAGATGCAGAGAGCTTAGAGCGTGGAAAGGCTAGTTAAACTTTCAACTTAAGAAACTGTGGTCAATCGCAGTATTTATTGGGGGTCAAAAGTTCAAAACTTGAGGCAAGATTGGAGCATATAACGCAATTTCAAAAGGTGACCTTTCAAAAAAGGGTGATGTAATTCGAAAAATAAGATGCTGCCCCATATTTTGCATGCCCATGCCTGTGACCCTAAAGGTATCGTACCTTCATGAATGGGGACGAAATGGGCAAAAAGTTATTGAAATAAGGCAAAAAAAGAACGTTCAATTCATCCTCGGCAATATTTTTCTTGGAACACTGCAGTTTGACCAATGCTGAGTGTAAAATAGCGATTACTGTTTCGAACCCGAGAAAAAAAAAACAAAATACGCGAAAAATTGCATAAGACGGTGATTTGAGGCGAACGAACGACATGAGTACTGAGGGCGTCGAGGCTTGAAAACCTCAATCCGAGCTACTTCAAAGTTCAGATTACCAAGGAAAAATTATACGAAGGATTATCGTCTGAAACCTTCAAACGGAGATTTAGCAACACAAACACCAAAGATGTTAATTTAATGGGGGAATTGAGGTCTAAGGGGATAGAATAATGGAAGGAATTCGAGATTTAAAACTACGGAAGCTTTGAATAGGAAATTGAAAAGAACAAAAAACCGACTCTGCAGCAACTGTGTTGAGACATTGACCAGGAATTCAATGACTCTAGGACGCTTAAAATCCTACCAAAGTAAGCCAAAAAGAAAATTAAACCGAACAAATTGAAAACATGTAGCAACGCCCCGTCAACTGGCTTTAAAATAAAACTTGGACAATGTTTCGGTCCCGCCCACTTTCCAGATAGAGATCCGACAGAAATACTTCAAGTGCGTGAATCGTCCAACACGATGAGATGATGGAAAATCTTGCAATTTATAGAGGTATTCCACTGTTGATTTATGCCTGAGCTATGCATATTATTAAACAATGAATCTGGTCTGCTGGAGCAGTGTTAGCCATGATACTTAGATGCCCATGTTGTGCTGAAATCATTTACTACTTACCAACAAAATCGACTCGCCAATATACGAGAACGTGGACATCAATTGGACAGTTGATACCACCATTTACTAACACCTTTTCTCTGCAACAAACACGTTTAGGCACTAGCGTGAAGCATGGGGGCTCTACCAAATTACAATGGGTGAAGAAAAATATGTAAATTAAGAACTAAACAGCATACAAAGAAAGTAAGGTGGGAATACTTCCATCAACCAAATCCCTCAAGCGCTGTGCCAATTTCGAGAATGTATTCTTAACCCAACAATGCATAGCCAATTCTCACCTTTATGGTCAAAAACTGTTTAAATTGTTTTCAACAAATTCAGATCATAGAAAAGGAAGAACCACTCACCCCTTCGCCAAATACAATGGTGTTCTCAGGCAACTGTTCTGGAGCTGTAAGAGAGCACATCGCACCGATGACGCAACCGTTAGAGATGCGAACCTGTGGGCCGACAAAACACTTGGATTCGAAGACGTTGCTGTTACCAACCTCACGACTGTGAACCCGGGCTCCCACCTAAAAGAATATTAAAATATAGGCTTTTAAATATTGCCGTACTGACAACCAGATATGGTACTGAAGAACAGTATGTGCAGGTAGAAGTTTAAGGAGGTACCGCCAAACATCGGAGGAAAAATGGCAATCAAAACATCAATAGAACATGACACGATAAGGGACAGTGACTAAAAAGCCAACTTCCGGGCATCCCATTAACAATTTCTTTCGGCTCCGAACCAAGCAATCACCGACCCCTTCTATTCGGGCAACGCGTGAATACGGGATACTACAGAAGTTAATTTAGAGAATTCCCTGTTGTGTATACCGATCGTAAGACAGAAAACATTAAACTATCATGCCATGCGCACCTACAGCACCGTCAAATGTCAGTGATCAAAGGATAATTAAGGACTTACGGAAACTCACCAAAGCTGTGCTTTTATAAGTGAAGGGTGTGTGAACACGTTCAACGTCTAATAGGTGAAGATGAGCCTGTTTTTAAACGGCTCCCCAATCATAACTTTTATTTGTCTCAATAATTCTTTAATTAAATTTACACAATTCTCTGTTCGTTACCACAGAGATTTTCTATCCGACCACCAAAAGGATATACGAACTTCTGGTTGAAATTCAATTTTGGAATAAAAGTCGCTAAGCAAGCTTGTGTCGGAGACAAATAAATTTTCAAAAAGCAAATGACTACCGATTAGCTTGACAAACACCCCCATAGCTGAAGTGTCTTCAATATCAATAACCAGTCGCCATTCTTGTCATCTTTGGCATCTACAAAATGGAACGCCTTTTGTATGAATCCACGCATGAAAGAGGTAGATGATGAAGAAACACACATCGAAGACAGTGAGACCACAAGAGAATAAGGAATGATTTTAAAATTGAAAGGACTATTATTCGTTTTTAACAAGCCACGTCGCCATTTATCACCCCGAGAAATACGGCCCACGTCAACGAAGCCGTTGGATTCGCCGCTAAGGAGGGTACCATCGGCAGTCGGCAAGCCTGGTCCGGATCAAGAGAACTCACTTTCAAAATAAACCAAGTACCAGGCATCTTCTCAGACTGAGTCAAATCTTAGCCAATCCAAACAATATAGTAGAAGGACAACACCGCTAATCCCAATCACGTAAAAATCAAGACTGGTTTCAAGAGTAAAAGCATTAAAACAATTCATTGCTCAGCAACGCTACAAATTACTTAACTTGAGGAGGGCAGCGAGAGAAACCAATAATCTCAGATACGTTAAGGTTAATAGGTTCAACTAACTTCATTTGGGGTCTCGGGATTAACTTCCTGTAATTCACGACACCATTCATGGAACCAAGAATATTGGGCAAAAAATCCATTTAGAAAGAATTAAACCCGCTGATGATGTAGATAGCGCTGGGCAACAAATTTCAATCTACGCATCAAAGATTTTGAAACAAAGACAGGCGTAGAAAGCCCTTGCCAGATCACACCAAATCGTACTCTAATGGAAACAGTTATTAAAAGTGGTATGATGAGAGAACCTACCTCAAAGACATTGAAGTCGCCAATGATGAGAATGGTGTTGGGTACACTGTTGATAATCTCCACCTGCTCCTCAATGAGATTCGACTCACCAATGCGGATGGGCCCGGCATCCGCAATGATCCGTGCCTTGGGGTGAATGACGGTACGGGTGCCAACGGTGATATCACCTCGTATGTCGCACTCACTAGCCACCACGGCACCTGGCATTATAGTCAAGTCCTTTCTTGACATCGTGGTGGACTGGTCACAAAAAAGTGCGAGTGTGTTAACATGACACTACTGAATGCACATTTGAAAGAATATAAACAGATGAATTCTGTCGCAACAACTCGGAATTTTCAATAACTTTGAAACATTACACAATGAAAAGATAGGCTAAAATATTACCGAAAAGCAAGGCTTTGAATAACCTGCCCCTCAAACCTGAGAAATACACCGAGAAGCAAAAAATCTTAAGAGAAATAATTAACGAAATAGTGAGCATGACATTCCAATGCCCAAAGCAAAATTCCTACCAAGGGATAACGCGATCCCTGAACGACAATAAATATGTAGAATAAAGGAGAGAGGAAGAAGGGATTAAGTTCGTTTGGATCAAGACCACGCCCAAATACGTTGATAACATACCAAGTATAAACAATCAAATCTGTAATTCTCAGAAATTATGGGATAGGTGAGAAAAAAGTAAGCAGTCGTGCTACTTCAATGAGGGCAAACTAAGGGATTGGCAGAATAGGAGTAGACAGTGGAAACAGAAATGGTCAAGGAATTAATAAAACCAAATATAAAAGCCAAGCTAAAACCACATCACCGCACAAAACATTAAATTTAATGCAAGAAGTGAAAGTCCATAAAAAAATGATGTATAATCTGGAAAAAGCAATAGAATCTGTCGATGGTTTACGTTAGAAGAGTAAATGCAAAGGTGAATAAATGCTGATCTCTAGTCAGAGTCGTGAGACGTGAAACCATCGCACTCTTCCTCTTCTTCCGCCTCCATCTCTTCTTCCTCCTCCGAGGTGGAGGGCTGACGCCGTCTTCGTCGCTTTTTTGGAGGTGGCTTCTTTGCTAACCGCTTCGGTTTTAATTTCGTCTTTGGGTTTGATTCGGCCTTAACCAAGTCGGAGGCATCGAGAAGACGTGGAAAAATGGGGTTCGCAGTGGCCAGCGACTGCCAAGAGGAGTCGGAAGTCGTTGGTTTAGATAACGACAATGACCTTTTAAATTCACCCGTTGACATCGACTAAAAGTGAGGAAATGAAACGCGCGGTTAATAGAATGTATTCCTCCTCTCCAAACTCCATGCTTTTGCATAGTTCATAGAAAAAAGGATTCAATTTCGCCTCCCGTCGATGTAGTTTCATATTAAAGATTGGGTTGAATAATTGCTACTGAGTTGTTAGCAGTAGTAGCAAGCCAAGCTATCTGACGAAATAAAAGCGGAATAGCGCCTATGACCAATAAAAAAGGAACTATTCGAAAAGGTAGAAGAAGAAAATGCCCTGTACGGTTTGATGCGTTGTGTTCATTTTAATCAGTCATGATGCTAAGAGACCATTATCATATCCCAATTCGAATGCCATTCTGGCCGTGATCATGCGGACGACACCATCAAACACCAACCCTTATCTGCATTTGAAAGTTATCCCAGCACTAAAAGTGGCTTATGACGCATTCAGAAGCGACTCCTCACTTTAAAGTGGCGTGTGAGTTTTGGTGGTATCGCGTTCCCCATGACACAAGAGTCCTGACCTCTCTAATACGGTGGCACATTGACCAATTTGTGCGGCAACATTAAGTTTCATCCAAAGCGGCGCAAATGAGGAAAACGAAAATCTGCAGAATTTACAAAAATCGTGGCAAACTGACAATCAAACAAACCCATATCATCCAATTACCAAACAAATTTCGGTACTTTTCAACTGAAAAAGCAGTATCTGCCGCAAAATTGCTTGCGAACTTGAACAATTTTAGATGTCTTTTGATTACTGAGGATGACGTGCTCAAAAACCCTGCTGACAAACTTGAATCCCACCCTACTGCTAGCAGATGATGGCAACTGCTGGCCTGATGCATTCCTTACTCGAAGATTTATGCCCATGGCAGAATAACACATTTCACCATGCGAAGATCCGACATATTCAGGCCAATGCCACAGACTAAAGTTGTCAGTTTGCCAGCTCTTCCATGCTCTGATAGTAAGGCGACCTCCCAACATTTCATTACACTTATGGAGGTAGTTCAGGCGAATAAAGTAGTTTAAGTTCTCAGGGATTTCACAGCCTTAAAAACACTCCTACTTCAAAGTTCAAGGACTTGAAGATCAAAACTTCCGCCCCAGGACCAATTCTACTACCGTTAGTTTCCAGAGTCATTTAAACGTTATAAACGGGCTGAAAAAGCGAACGCCTCTCCTACAGAGGGTTGTTTATGATTAAGAGTGTCGAGCCAGCAATGACTTATAACTCCTCCGTGCCCGTACTCACATGAACGCTTTTACAACACAAAGGGCCGCAGTTAACGACTAGTAAAATCAGGGGATTCGCTACCTCTTGAGATCTCACCCCACATGAAATTGGCAAATAACGGATATAGACGGTTGGAAAGGTGAAGACCAAACAAGATTGGGTCCGACCTCAAAAATTCGATTTTGCACAGAGCCTTAAACAAAAGCTCTTACAAAATGTGGTCAGCATATGAAATTCTTTATCGAAATGCTGCCGGCCTTCAATGCAGTTTGGAAAAAATCCATTAATAACCGACTCACCAGCGGTGTAGCGTGTACCGTTGCCTTGGCCAACTGAAATCCCGCCTCTATGCGTTGCCACAGCAATAAGTTTCGCGTTATACGTTTCCAGTTAGTCAGAGCACGTTCAGTGCGATCAGCTGCGGCTACTGCGGCGGCAGACATGCGTTCTGCACGCCAAGCGTCTACGAGGACTGGCAAGACCTCACGACACACCACAAAGCCATCGTATTCGGGGTGCGCCCAACCCGCCTTGTGGAATGTCCATCCTACCATCGCTGGTACCGCGTCGATCTCAAGACGCTTGGCAATGTGTTGGATGCCTTGCGGAAGTGAAATGGGAGAGAGGATCAGGAAAACCAAGATCAACTCAAGACTAGTTATACTGTACATTGATTCTGAGTCCCCTCATTAAATCTGCGCTCCAATATAGAGGGTTGTGAGCGTTGAGAAGCGAGTCGTTAATGAAATGGGTGACATTCCCTTTGAATGGGCATCTGGCCACACAAGTCCTTCCAGCCCCCAATTCAACCATAACGCTGTTGATATAGAAACAGGGCGATGCCAACAGCATCCGAGTCCATACGGACGTATGGGATAAACTCTCTTCCAAAATAATGTGCCTCTTAAGGTGAATCAGAGAACAAACTAGTGGTAGCTTCGACAAACACCAAAAGGGGGACCCGCTTTTCCACAGAGAGATAATGGAGCAAAACATCACAAACGCGTTTAATGTGTGCTCCCAAACATGCAAAGGAATGCTAAAAGGTCCAACGTCACGTGCTTGCACCTGTCATCACATGCCCTGACCGCCCAACCACAACAACCTATTTGAGCAGACTCCCAAATGGTTGACCTAATTAGTACCACTCACGCACTCACCCACCTCGTGTAGCGAACATAAACAATTCCAAGCCGTTAGAACTCACCTAGGTTCCATCGATGGCTAGCAAAACATGCTTTCCAATGTCTCAAATACTTAGTACTATGCGTTCCCGTGCTTAAGCCAGGATAAAGACAGGTTACAACGCCACTCGGCAGAAAAACTACTAAGTAGCATAGACCTCAAGCTACCAGGGCAAAATGAAGCCAATAAATTAAACCATTACTGTGAGTCCATTGACTCGTGGCCAAGATCTGTAAATAACTCCCGTCCAAAAAATCTTCGAGATGATTGACACATGACAGTTGCCCCTCTAAACATAACCAAGGCTTTAGCACTAGTTCACAGGCAAATCGCTCCCCAATCTATGGAGAAACCCCGAGTAAACTCCAAAAAGGCATTGATGGCTATGAAGTGAAGTGAACTTATTACACTATCTTTATTGTCGCACACTTACTCGTACTCCACTGAACGACATTTAACAAGAAATGCAAAAGTGAATGCAATTGATAAAAAAGAAGGGTACTACGAAGTAACATGAAACTCCCCTTGTGTCCCCTTGAGCGCTGTATCCACCATTCAAATCAAGACGAGTTCAACCCGAACTATTTGGATGACATACCAGAGCCAAGATAAAAAATATTAAAGCATTATAAAAGCGAACGCATCCACCTTAATATTCTATATGATTCAATAGCAGAGCGTAATACGACTGCCATCCCATACAACAACATCCAACTAACCACCTCCGCAATTCAACCAGCTGATAAGCCAGCTTAGATTATGCCTACCTGCCAGTCGAACATGTACACAACCAATGGGCAGCATGCACGGCTTGAAGAGTTCCACATTGCCGTGTTCGTTACGAGGCACAATACCATTTTCGGCCACCGGAGGCACATAGTCCTCGACTTGCCAGGGCCCGAACAATTCCACCATGGGTGGCGATCCATTTGACTCTTGCAGCAATTTGCGCTTCATTGACATCATCGCCTTCACCTCCTTTGCTGCCCTTTCGCCCAATCGAACAGTCTGCGGGGGATGTAATCAAACATGGTAGTGAAATTAAAAGCCTTTGGTTCTGGTGCCTATGCCCATTGCCTCCTTGTGCTTTCAGTACGGTAGCAGCAAAGTTAAATCTAGACCTATAGGTCGCATGACTTCTCCAGAGCTAGCTAGCATACTACAGTGGAATGGGACCCCCCTCACACGAGTGGTCAGATTTGGGAAGCTGGCTATAAATGCGTTGGACTAAGATGGAATCAAGGGGAAACAAAATGCCTCAATACCTTCTTCGATTCCTATATACTATTAAAAAATGAAGAGCAGGTGGGAGGATGACGCCTCACCGTAAGAATTCGCTTCGGAACACCAAAAGGTGAGACTTTAAGGCTTATCCGTAAGGCAATAGTGTTGACTTGGTTAATCATGCGATGCACTGTGAGTTCCTCGATGGAGCACGTATTTTGAAGGGCTAACGTCACCTCCAATCTAAGGCAAACTGGGAGTTCTTTTTAATGTTACCAAAGTTGAACACTACGACGGATGTTAATAAACGCACCTTGAGAATGAATTTACCTCCGATTCATTTTGTACACAAATTTCGGCCGCTTGCGGCATAAATGTAGTGATTTCAGGATGGAGAAGCGTAACGCTAATGCACTACACCACCGATTTTGAACGTGCAAGGACGTGAGATTTATTTAGAAGGAAGCTCACGTGGAATCCAGAAGATGCAGAGGTTTGACCGCAAACTGATTCAAGATAGGAAGCGAAATGGACCCAAACGTTATCGTAAATTCACGAGATCATTGGAGTGGAAACCGCATTGCAAGGAAAAGTGGGCAGATTAAATCTAACATGAGATATGTAGTTCCGAATGACCTCGGTGCCGTCACTTCCACTCGAAGACTAAGGTAAGGGACAAAAGGGGGTCAGATTACACGGGAGCCAACTTTAGGCTCACACACCGCACCGCGGATGGAAGTCAGGCTCGATGGTGGTGAAAAGCAATCCACGTGGATGGTTCTGCGATGGCGATGAAGTCATTCGTATTTTGTTCAGAGTGAAACGCATTTCACGGACGGCCAATCCAATCACTGCTCGTTTCAGTGCAAGGGTGTACGATGCATCTGAATAGTGGGTCAATGGATTGAAGTTGGCCTAAATAAAATCCTTGCCTAAATGTCCTCTAAAATTAAAATCCCATTGGTCATCAACTGTGAGCCAATGTTTCAATCATGGCCTTACAAATAACCAGCGCAAGGAAAGAATGAAGGCGTTCGTGACCTGTGAATAATTTCGTAGTCCACTTTAAGCACGCTTCCAGAGCGATAATAACAGCAATATCCAAGTTCATAAAGAAGCATTGTGAAGACAGACTCAACTTTGTGTGTGATGTGAATTTATAAGTGAACAACACCTTAATCTTTATAGTACCATTTTTCTGTGCTTGTATAAATCTACTGCTTTACTCTCCCAGGCGTCCTTAATGAGGCAACTTTTTGAAACAAAAACTTCGGACAACGATAAACGATACTTTCCCAAAACGACAACCACTTTAAAATGCTCACGCATATCTCATTGGCCTGAGATGTAACACCGGAAAACATTTGTGCATACGCCTCAAATTGAAGTTTAGAAGGTAAATGGGGAACACGTCGATTTGCAATGGAAGGTATCAATCCATGTCCACAAAAAGCACTAGAATTTATAAGAAATTTACGTCCATCCTGCTAAAAGTGCCTCCTCAATGATGTCAGAGTGGAACAATGGAAGATGGAAATGGAAGAAAAATTTTAATGCCGTCCTTTTTTCTAGATACATTTATTATTTCCAAAGTAAATTCACTTTGGAACATTCAATGCAGTAAAACCCCAGTCCACAAAAGACCTACGAATGCTTCAAATCAGACGCACAAAAAACCATGACTTCCCACCGAAATGCAATTTCAAATATCCTCACAATAATGAAGTGTACCTTAACCATTAAGTGATAAATAAAGGCAAAATAGAATGTTGGCTTTGTACTGGTGGCCAAACAGTAAGACCGGATAAGTTGCCTGGTCGCAAAGACTACTTTACGCTAAACTTGCTTCCTATCGTCCGGTCATCCAAATCCAGATTATGCCAATTGGCACAAACGCAAAATTGAGTAAGAGTAAAGTGCATGCACATTTTACGGCGGAAAATTGACAGAAAGGAATAAATTCATGTCATGGTAAGTGAGAAAAGCAACGCCTTTTCTTTGCGACAGCAAACGTATATGAAGTAGGAATGCTACGCCAGCAATGACATCAACTCAAATTTAATACGATTCCGCATCACATCAGGTCGACTAACCAAGGCAACAAGGAAAAACCACCCACAGGAATCCAGAATTCGATAACAAATATGATAAAGCAAGATTAACTCACTTTTGCTTCTTTCAACCACGACTCTCTGGTGTGGCAAATATGGACACATTCGCGAGGATAAATAGGCTCCATGGCCTCACTCGCCTTGCCTCCAACTTTGAGAAATCCAACTACAGGCGCATCGAGTGGATAAATCACTTCAAATTTCAAAAGATGCCGTCTCAATGCGTACAGGGGATGACCTTTAAAGTCTTGCACCTTCACGGGCAGTGGAAGACTCCGCAAATAGTCAAAAATCCTCTCAACGTCCGCCGCGTCCCGCATCTCTTCCATCCCGCCAATGTCCCTCGCTCGAAGATTGATCACATCCCCGTCACAATGACTTCTCAGTGTGGTAAGAAGCTTCTTCCATAGAGGATCAGGGATACGATGACCCCGAGATGTGGACATCCAAGTAGGATCGTACCGGGGAGCCAAGTCAATTGGAGTACGACCGAGGTAGCTAGAGTGGGTGGAATGGAAGCCCACGACGTAGGGGAAGTTTGTGGAGTGAAAAAAGACTTCTGTTGTCACCCGTCCCGTTGGAGACAACAAGTCGATACTGTACCAAACTTCATCGGAAGGCAAGTAGACCTCACCAAAAAAGATATACTTCGGAGACAGGTTTTTTTTGTCATCTTCGCTCTCTGAGGAGATAATTTTCGAAGTTCTGGATGAAGATTTAAGGGGTTTAAGCTTCTTGAGACCACGAGCCGTAATGTTTTTATCAGGTTTCAGCGATGGCGGAGCAAAGGCTAAGACTAGGCGCGTATCCAGACCACAAGCTCGCAGTGCAGCGACCATCAGGAGCGTACAATCGACAGCTGAAGTGCTTTCATACTTTAAACGCGCCTGAACCGCCTCACGAATGTTAGGATTCTTTATCTTGGGACCATTATGATTAATGGATGCGAAGGTAAGAACGAGTAAGTGAAGAGTTCCCAAATCCCACGATTTGGGTGCATCGACCAGAGATAAAGCCAGAGCGCGAACTGTCGCATCATCACACGCCTTATTAGCAAATCGACCGAAAGTGAGAAACTCTAGAACGTAAAACGTATGGAGATCCCGAGCGCGTTCGCGGATCTGTTTAGCCAAAGCAAGAGCAGCGAGAGATTCAGGATCCCGAGAAGATTTTTTGTGAGGAAGGGTGCTAACAGAAACTTCTAGACATCCCTCCTCTTCAACCTTAGTTACTTCACTTTCCGGCTTCTGTAGCAGTTGACTAAAGAACTCAATTTCCTTGTGAGTTGAAGGGAGTTGCCCAGTCTCTGGCTCAAAAGAGGGATCAAACACCTCCTCCCAACCATCTGCATCGCTGGGTTCACTATGAGTGGAAAATTCTTCGACTTTTATAGCTTCTTTCGAGTCTTTTTCATTCTTCATCTTCTTGGACTTCCGATTCGGTTTTTCCGACAATTCCTTTACAGTCAGACCCTTTTTGGTGCCATCTTTCGTTTCCCTTTTAGACCTTAAAATGGGATTTTCTTGGCTATCAGAGAGCGATTGCGAAGGGGAGTTGGGAGGCTCCTTTTTGTTTTGCCTCTTACTGCGTCTGGATGCAGTCTTAGAGCGGGGTGTAAATCCCAACTTTAGGGGAGGAATGAATTCATCACCACTGGTAGCATAACCATTAGAGTCTGACGAAACACCAAAGTATGGTGATTTGTGGACCCGACGGCGCGTTCTAAGAGAAGGCATATCTTAAAATCCTAGAACATATGATTCAAGTAAAGTAATGCCCAACCAAAAATGAAATGGGTTCAGTGAGACGAGAAAAAGTTCAAAATGTCCGGGTATTTTGCTGCTGGCAACGACTATTAAATAAATAATGGTAAACGTTGACGAACACAAGGCGTTCGCACCTATACTAACGCACAATGTCAGTCCGCAGCTGATCCCAGCGGTGCGCTACCAAAATCTGAACATTAAAACAAATTGGTAGGATTAAAAACCGATCCCTATGACACAAAGTAAAGTTACCAACAAAACTGCGCACACTTTTAACTATGATTCAATCATGTCGAAATTTAATGTTGCATAAATGGTGCACACGTAATATTGTTAATAAAGGACTTCAATTGTTATAATAAATTATAACACACCAATTTAGCTGACTTGAACTCTTTACACGTAGACCCCTAGAGTGTCTTAGTTTGCATATTAATGCACAGGGCAGAGACTGGGTGTTAAATGATTCGCCCTCTCGAGAGAACCAAACTTCAATCTCTAACTCAACTTCCCTACAGAAAAGCACACCAAACCCATTGCGGAGTGTTCATCCCAACTACACGGACCATGCTTGCTAGGGGGTTACAGGGATCAATACTTATTTGGTTATGATCGAGATTTTGTCCAATGATCTTTAGTTTCTTCGAACCAGATTGGGCTTTAAAACTGTCAAGCACAAAAATATTTAGCGGTGTCCACAAGTAGGCGTTAGTCAGTGTAGCTATTTCCTTTGTTTACACGTAATTAAGCGGTGCTGTATCCAGTGCCTGGACTACCAATTCATTTAATGTAATAGGGCTACAAATTTTCTTTCATGATTGACCATCTTCAACCGTCTCAAGCATCACAAATACCTCCCCTCGAAAAGACAAAACGATCTCAGTAGCGAGATGCAACGATGTTTCTATCAAAATGCGAACAAATCCTGTCAAAACAGAGGAGGACGAAAGCGAATTTCGGAACTGCGGTGGTAACCGAACGAAGTGTATTGTTTGGCAATTTAATGCCGTAATCAAATGGAAGTCATCAACGAGTCAATTATTACCTGAATGGACAGTGAAAAGGTGTCGCCTTTTCTCGCCAAAACCAACCTGCTGTTGCTGTGGCAATGGCGACATCGATGGTGGCGGAGAGGAAAAGGCCTGAGGAACATCCACCACTTGACTTTGAATTCCGTTCCGGGATTGCTCATCTCCGAAGTCGAACCAATCATCAGGGGTCATAAATTTGGCGTTTGGTGGTTCCACAGGTGGCTAAATACGACAGTTGTTCGCGATCTTTTAGAACATTGTCGATCTCAATGAGGCGCAAGCATCCATTAAGTGTGGAAAATCTGCTCCAACAAATGGTACAGCTTAGTGGTGCCTAAGAAGAACATAAGAGTCTGGATGAACTGCTAAAGCTCTAAGACTCCTTCAAAGATAACTGCTTAAAAGGCTTGCTATGCGTTATTTGATTTCATTTTGCCTCCTGAGAAAGTCGTTTCGTGTCTGTTAAATGTCTCATTCAAGTCCATTAGTTTCTATAGCGCTTTAGCGCCATGTATATTTCCGAATTCAGCGGATTAATTGAAATTCTCTGACTTCTAACAAAGGTATTGAATGCCGAACCATTACTGCAGCCCTTGATAAAACTCTCTGCAAGGATCTATAGCAACTTAGAGAGACTTAGAGGATGCGATTACCCATATGCATGTCTCTTGAGGCGTTGACGAGAAAGGTTGAAGAATGACTTCCCAACTCTACCATTCGTTAAACAAATGAGTACATCACTGGTTATCTCCAAACAGAGGGAGAGGGCACCTTATTCCCATCCGCATCCTCTAGTTGATGAACACAAATTTTTTGTCAGCAGCACTAGAAAACCATATCTGAAGGAGGATAGACAGCTTTTGCTTTCCACGAGTTCAAAAGCTTTACAACACCCAAACGTTCAGCAAAGGCGAGCTGGTAATTCTGCTCCTATGGACTGCAAGAGTATATAATTCAGCAAATTATTCTGCAGTTTGTTTATATTACGAAAAAACCCTACGAAATTGTTTGAATGGAAGGGGTTCGTAACATGACTTTGTTCGATCAGATGGACTTGCCCCAAAATTGGAGCAAAACTTAGAACAAGTTCGGCACGTATGGTCCAACCAGGGCAATAATGACCCTTCTCAAGTATGCATTTTTTTTCACTCAAACCGATCGCGCAAATCTTTGGTGCTTCAAATTGACTGCTGCATTGAAAATGGTCTATGACTTTTGATCGGAAAGGTGAGAGACTATCCCAATAGTGTAATAGAAATTTTTGATGAATCCACACAAATTCCGCATTTGTTCCCTCTTTTTTGAAAAATAGTACAATGAGGCTCTAATGATACGCTAGAATAAACCTGACCTGGAAGTAGCTCTAATAAAGGCCAATGCAACGGATCCAAGCCGTGTAAAATAGTGGCAACGCCTGAAGTAGTTGGCGTCCTAATTGAGCCGGACTATTTCATGAGCCGCAGTCGGATGGCCAGATGCATTCCGTCCGCGAGCATCACGTAAGGTCTTATCATCATCAAGCTTATCAACGTAGGCTCGTTACATTATTATTGTGATAATGTTTTGAAGACTGGTTAGTAAAGGGGTCGAATGCGTGGGAGAGAGGCCAAGAATTAGCGTCCTTGGTAATCCAGAGTATCATGAGGTAAGCTTAGGTAATGAATTCTGCGGCAAAATGGATTAAGCAAGAACTTTAAAGGAACTTGAATGATAAGCAGATGACAACACACTAGCAATAGTATACATTTAGACCCACTCGATTCAAACTACAAAAAAATTTGCAAGTCTCTAAACAAAATTCCATGTTAGTTCCTTCAGGTATTTTGTCGCTTCGCGTGACATATGAAAACAACTTAATTTTCCTACCAACAGTCGAAAAAACGCCCATTGTTTTCAAGGTTAAATGCTAAAAATAGTTTTGCACCTTAATCGATGTCAGTCCTTCCTCTTGTGGGAGGCAGATAAATAAGTAGAGCTCATCACTCCGAAATCGCAAAACAATCTCACCACATGGTTCAGGGCAGAATCCTAGGCTCTTGACTTATAATCCACTTCAAGAATAAAAATAAGTCAACTTTCTCACCACCTGAAAGAAAGGGACATTCAGTGGTCGTTGATCCAACAAATCCGTCGCTTTGCCCCACTTTGAACGTGGCAATTCCAGGCACCCACCCTCCTTTTCCTTAAAGTTTTCAGGGGCCTCCAGTAGGGGGTGTGGCTCCTCAGCCATCACAAGGACTGGGGGCACAGCAGCAACCTTCAGCGACTTCCTTGCCGGTAGTTGGGCTGCTTTTCCTACCGGTGGATTTGGTGATGGGAATTGGACGGTCTCGCTGTAACCGCGCTTCTGTCCAATTCCGGTGCTTGCAAGGCCCTCCTGAACCTGTGCCGGGATTCGGACAAATGAACCAGCAACTTGGTGACTCGAATGTGCTGACGTCTGAAACGCAGATGGATGTTTCAATCGCTAGAATCATTTTTCGTTATTTCCCCTCTTGTGTTTGTTCAAAAGCTAAATCAATGGACGTGATTTCTCCATGGTACATTGATGGCACTACTGTGACATGTTGTATTTACGCCAACTGCCATTCAAGACCACATCTCCTTGATCTCATTACAAAGAGCGAACCCCCTCTTTGGAAATATTAATCAAACCAGATGGCCAGATGACATCGCAATGGTGACCTGTTGGGAAAAAAGGCACCTCAAATCTTTCCACAAAATGCCCCACCTATAGCGCTTCATTATGCCTGTAGCGTCAAATCAAAAATAGTTCTATCAGCTCCTTTTGCTCCAAATGATCGTACTAAAATTTAAGAAATCCATTATAATCAGTAAAACCGTGGGTATGCTCTCAGGAAGGCAAATTAAAACCTCCATCATTGTTTTTCCCTGCAAGGAATTTCGACACAAATAACCTCTGTGGATGTAGATTGCCGAAGCACCCTCTACCGAAGTACCACGATAGCTGATTCAATACCCTCAACATTTAAATGTCACTCCAAATGTTGTTCGGTGTAGAAGTTGACAGCTGCAAACACCAAAATAAAGCATCGGAAGACCAACTCATCAGAAGGAAGATATGTTCAAAAATCTGACTCATTGTGCTAATTGCGCAATTTAAGCAGAGCTTACCCTGAGAGGAAAAGCGATACAAGGAACTACATAAATCAAAAGCAAGTCTCCTACATCCCATTGTCTAATTTTAAAACTGTTTTCAATTATTTCAAAAACTTCATCAGGAACACAAACTTGGACCTTTGAACCCCTTGCCCTTATTTCCAACCCTTGGTTCTACGTTAAAATTAAATCGATTGCTTCATAATCTAATTAAGAAGCCTAAGGCTGACACCTCCAGTTGCAATAGGTGGCCTTGCAGCTCCAGAGTAAAATCCTTCATCCCATCTCTAAGATCTGTCCGGTGGATGTTTTAGGCACCTACCCGTCATTTCTCCAGCTGGGTGATGACCTAGCGTTAAGCTGTGTAAATTAACACGATCAAAACTTCAATTAAGTTAAGAATAAAGCAAGACCTTTCTCGGAGCCCTCTGCGGCACATTCTCTGCCTCCTGTTGCTGCGGCCACTGAAGTTGAGGTGGAGGCGTTGGTATAGCGATAGACGTCTTACTACTGTTGCCCCTCCCTCTTTCCCTCGGCACCCTCGTTGAAGTCTTCACCATGGTGGAGGCTGTTAGAAGCTGCTCAAGCCTACTCTGCAATTGAGCTGCCTGCTCGCGTGCCTGGTTCTGCACTTCGTTTATCTATAGGAAGAGGTAGAAGCACGAAATCGGCACATTCACAACCATAAGTGCACTGGAATGATCAGTAAACGAATGAGCCTAGTAAGTCTTTCAGGAACCAACCCCATATCCCTTATGCAGAACGCCAGACGGTTAGTAAAAAAAGTCCAATTACGTTAGATCCGTAACCAAGTAGTGAGGAAAAATAGCCTAAACTGCTTGAGATTCTGCAGTAAATAAGCATTGCAAGCGTATATCATTACGAGGATCTTTCTCCCCTCACATAATTCGAATTTCACCCCGGTTACATGAGGTTTTGAGTCACAAGTCTTCCAGTCCTTATGCACATCGGTAAAGAACCTAATTCAACCTATGTTAAACCTTAAAGTGTTTAACACGGTGGGATGTCAGAAAACCGGAAAAAAACCATGGCAACCGGAGTAATAGCTCAGTGCATTAGCTTGCCGGGACCCATGGACACGAACAAAGTACTCGCATTCGTTTCTAAGCCTTATGGCAAATGAATATACTTTGTTAGGTGGGTACAGTACTCTCCACTATTTACCCTTACTTTCAACCCTCGGATGAATCTGCTTTACGAATGAAAGATAACTGCGTTCCAAAACTGAAGAATCAGAAGATTTTAGCACAAAATTTGGTGAATAAGGGACGCCGGAATGCAGCACTCATAACCAAGTGATTGAAAAGTGCAATTAAGATAAGGCGGGTTCCGCGTTCTTGGTAAATAGGATTTACAGTTAGGTATCAAAAGGATCTTTCCTCCTAGCCGTGTGGAGACAGGAGCTTCCCAAAATGTTCAGCGTGATCGATTTCATTCACAATGGCAAAATGCCTTCTTTAATTCGGATCGTTTGCTGACTGAGTGACTCGTGACTAAAAAAGAGCTAATTTGAGCCAGAGTTCTTTGATCAACTAACCAAATCACGGCTAGAAGGCACGCAAAACTTCATTCCCGGGAGGCTATGTTGACTTTGCGCGTGGCCCACAGCAGAAGTTATCGTTTGCCATCGAGTTGTTGCAAAAGAATACATAACTATGAATGAACTCAAAACATTTTAAAGGTATACAAGAAAAGCCTTTCTTCCGGCCAAAGAAACTTCTAGCCTTACAAGGTAATACAAGGCCATATACCGCAGAGAAAACTGTTCAACAAGAGGCTTATACTTGGACGTGCGAGGATGGGATAAATACCGTTTCATCATCGCTCACCATACCTTCACAATGACACCTCATCGAGTGGCGGGTTTGCATCTGACAATTAAGAAAATTGTGAAGCAATAGCGCGATAATTGTTTTAGCCAAAAATAAATACCTAAAGAAGTTTTCCGTAATAATTCATTTCTATAATAATGGAACTAAAGAAAAGGATATTTCCGAAATTGCCAGAACCCCAGCACCGCAAGGGTCTGAGCAAAATCTGCATTGTTAGCAACATTTTTGTGGAAATAGTGAACCAAGGGCAAAAGCTCTGAAGTTGATGCCTTGTCAAGAGAATCTTAGAGCAACCCAGATTAATTTGGACGAGCATTGTTAAGTAATAGAGCAATTACTTAATAGTAGAATTATTATACTTAATTATTCCAATAAAAGGGAATTTGTGCCAGGGAATTTTTATTCTCAACAGCCCGGTCCAGTCCTTCACGATGCTTCAAAATGACTAGGGACAATTCTGGCTTGAGAAGAGTGAAAAGAAACGCTGACCAAGTAGAAAACTACCGAATGGGCCACTATTGGAAAAATGGAAAGCATTTTGTTGATGATGAAAAACAATCGTACAATCTTCGTTTCTGTGTCTGCCTATCGCATACCGATGGCGTGAAGAATTACCTATGCTACTGAACTCTCTTATCTCTATACGGTTAGAATAAGCTTACTTCCAGACTTGCATGACTTGCAATGGCTCCAAAGGTCAATCAGACGCCGCCCTACTTTCTACATCCGATCGTTGTAGCCATTTTAGATGCTGATTTAAAGCAAGTAATTTTTGAGGAAAGAAAAATTTCCGCCGTGAATAACCAGGTATTCAAATACATAGTGCATAACTTGATCAAAAACAAAGTTGAAATACAAAAAAACTAGCAATAATAAAAATTTAATGCAATGATCGCATAATTAAGTGAACGATAGGTACGAAGGACCTGGATAGGTGTCTGAACAGTACTGAAGGAGTGAAGAAAGTTATTGAGTGTAATCAAACCAAAATTCAAGGGAGCTATCATATGCCGTGCATTTATTGAATTGGCACAACTTTGGATCAATCTTTTTGAATTAATCACACAACATTACTTCCCCATCTTCTCAATATTTTGATTCAGTAAGGGAACAAGGTGAAAGGTGAATAACCCTTCGCCGAAATCTAGAAAGTGGCCGTTTGGATGAATGCTACCCTAAAATTCAAATGATGCGCGAGCATTGGGAACACCGTGAATAATGGTTTGATGAGGGCTATTTAATAAAACAATAATAATGCACGAATCAGTCTCCACACCGCTATCGTCAATGGTATTAGCTTCGTTTAAACCACGAAAAGAACTTCATTTAGAAAGTGGAAGAAAAACTGACTCACTACCAATTTACCTGTCGTAGAATTTCAGCTCGAAAATCTGGCTCTTCCTCTGCCGCCTTCTGGTCCCTTGACTTGACCATCGAGGCAAGCTCGTTGGCATGATCAAGTAAAAGCTGAAAGAGATTCAAAGTCTTTTTTGGAGGAAGTCACAGGATTCCCATTAAAAAAAATGCAGTCTACCCAGTCAAATTGACCTTTTTACCATATAGGCACTGAGTATTCATTCCAAAATTATTGTGCGATGTATTAAGTAGCAAACCACGGCCTACGTTCGTTTCAAAGGTACAACTACATAATTCCGATCTCTGAGTCCCGTAATACGCCAGAGACGGGTTATCTATGTTTGAAAAAAATGCGGAGAATATCAAAATGTAAGCGTTGTTATGGTTACCATTCAAGCCAACTACATTTCATACTAGCGTTTTGAAAATGAGAATGATATGCTTACTACGAAACGTTTTCTAGAGTAATTCTTAAAACGAATGTTTTGACAATGAAAGTGACATACAAATCATTCCGTCGTCTATAAAATCAAGAGTGCGTTCAACGTAACTTAAAGCTATGATACGCTTCCATTCCTGCCTCCTGGACGGTTTCATAGAACTCGATTCTAACGGTGATACCATGTGGAACTTTAAGTTACATAAAAACTAGGGCATATTTCCAAATTGCGACGTACGCCTCATGGTCAATCAAGGCTTCCTTTGACTATTACTGAAGCCCCATTCGCGAAAGCGAGCGGATTAAACAAAGAACGAAGGATAAACAATATCTGAAGGCATAATACACCTGAGACTGACCTGGACAGATAAGTGATCGGAAATAAAATATAAATGAAATTTAAAGAGTGATATCTTAAGGCAGTAGCAACTCAGACGTGTTGGTCCAGTTTTGATCTTAATATCGCATACATGTTTCACTCTGCCACACTGAAACTTCCTCGGCTTCTTAAGTTGTAAACATCGTTGCGTTAAGTTATTTAAAAGTTTAGGATATCATGCCGTGACCTTCAAACTCACCCATCTATAAAAATCTATGCGGCCTGGATCTGAACATGTTGACGGCTAGATGCATACGTGAAAATAGCATCCAAGAATGTCAGTTGACGCGAAAGAAATGAAACTTTGAAGATACACGATAAATACGTCAGATGGTGCAGGCTGGAGGCTCAAGGCACCATTTGTTTCAGGTTCGATGATGTAGCATGACTTGAGATTTACTTCAAAGCATAAATGATGAAATTTGAAATCTTTCTAATGCGATCGAAATATTGATATTCACGGGTTTGACTTTCAGATAAATGTTGTTATAAATTTGGTTGAGATGCAAAAAAATGCTTGCTATAGAACGCTTCCTTACGGACAAACTACACTGCTACCATTGAAATGAAACTTTCCATCATGACGGAAATACAACCACCCCTGCGCCTGCCCCGTTCGAACGCAACTGAATGCTACGATAAAAGCCATGCGGAGGTCTGATTTATGAGTGTGGCAAATATTAGGCTCGAGCCAAGTTGTAGAGCTAAAGAGACCGAAATTTCAGCCGATCCCTTTCAAATGTGGGCCTTAATTGTGCACTTTTATCTACCACAAAATAGTCAATTTTGAGTAGGACACCACTGCCTATAAAATGAGTTGGAACGATGAAGAAAAAACAAACATACGCCAGCTCTTTCCTCGTTCCAGGCGTCTCTTTGAGCCGCAAAATTAGCCTTTTCGTTGTCCATCATCTCCGTAAATTGGTTCGACTGCTTAGCCACTAGAAGGCGCAGGGTAGGAAGGAAAGTAGATGTGTACAAGTGCATTTGCTTGGTGAAGAGAACAAAAGAATGGATTTTAATGCAACGTACATTTGGCTTCGTACTCATTTCGCATTGCTATCACTGAAAAATTGGAAGATCAAAATTAGGTGCACTTTTGGATGTGCTTTTGGTTTATAAAACAGACAATTAAGCCTTAAGTAATAGAATGCGAGGAAAGATGGGTGAAAAGGGGATTTGTAGGGCCATGAATTAAGCTGCTATAGTGGCAATCAAACATACGCTTTGATCACCAGGGTGATAGGCCATTAAAAAGGGTTTGAAAACCTTTTAATGGATAGCCTGCCACTTGTTTAGCTCTCAGTTTCGGCACCTTCGCAGAGTGGGCTAGCCTCTGGGCAAAGCCAGTAGCCGATTATATACTTCCATCCTGGTATCTACTGCTGTGTGATAAACCTCACTAGAGCGGAAGAAGTGCATATGGTGCAGGTGGAAGAATCTGTGACGACCCATAGGAGAAGGACCAAGAACGACGTCTACCTTCGGGATCTATCTCAGTCCCGTGTTCTGTAGGAAAGCTATTAACAGTCGAAGCGACACTAGCCGTAAACTGTCTGGAAAAGTTCCGTTTCTGAGTTTTCCAACCGAATCCGCATAAAGATATCGGCAAAGTGAAGTCGTGACACCCCTTTATTTCTCCAAAAGCTGGATAGAACACGAAGTGATATCAATGAGCCGCTCTAGAGCGAGAACCCTACTTGAAGGAACAGCGTTAAATATACTTTTAAAACAGTGTTCCAACGTCTGGCTATGGACATGCCTGATTGTTGGCACAATTTTCTGCCCTTGAATCCAGTTTCCAAAGTAAAAGAAATTCCAGATTCAGTTGAATTGCCAAGAGGAATTAGAGCAGCTACGATCAAGCGTCTCCTCAGTTACATAAAAAGTAGATAGCTGGTACGGTTAGCTCATAGGTGTTTTCTTGCAGCGCTGATTACGTTGATGGCTAATGTAGGGGCTGACTAAGGAGAGCGCCAAAAAAGACGCTCAAAACTCTTAATTTCACCAAGGAGACTTGCTCAGCCATCGCACCCTCACCAGGTGGGCTGACCTCTGGGTCAATCCAACAGCTCAGTCCTTTCCGTAAACCGATAATATAGTCTAACCTAGTATTGTGTGTTCTTTCGTCTTCAGGGAAGTCTCAGAGCACTAAATATCATACCAGTTGAGCCCAGAGAGGATGAAAACCCGTCTGCCAAAGGGCTAATCAAAGAAGAGATTGTTAGCAAGAAAGAAGTGGGTAGTCACATAATCATGATGTGAAAGTTACGAACTAGTTTACTGCAGTCAAAACGTTTTTATGAAGAAGGTACGAAAAGCCCGCCCGGTATTAACTAGTGACGGATTAATTAAAAGGGTGAATTTTAAACATTGTTAAAAGATATGAACCTTTGGATACTAACTCTCATGCGAAATTCCCAAGGAAAGCAAACAGTATTCTAAAACCTCTGCAATAACCTTTCGGCAATTTCTCCATGCTTTTAACTTAGAATTTCGCAATTTTTCCCAATGCACCTACATTTCTCCTGGTTAGCAAGGTTAACTGCCTCTAACTGATCTGCGTGAGCTTTTTTCATCGTCTCGAGTTCACAACGCAGAAACTGAGCCTCTTCAGTGAGCTGACTGACTTCTTCATGCAGTCCGACGTTCTCTGCCTGTATCTCCACCATCACACTGTAGTCCGTTTTGTGCGTCTCAAGGTTGGCCAGCATGCGATCCAGGTCTGCTTTGAAGTAGAGAAAAAGGAGGGGATGAGGAATAACAGAAAAGTGTTTTGCGAAGTAAGCATATTATCAGCTAGTCCTAGGCACACTTTGAATGGGTTAAATGAAAGCTAATTTAGTATGACCACTGGGGTAAAGTCCTTTAAAAGGAACTACGTTTGTGCAATTTTTCAAAAGATGATTTGCGCCAAATTTCGACTGGAATAAAAGTGCTTGAAAATTACAGAAGAGGCACTCTCATTTGAAATTGTACGACCACCTTCAGATAGAACTTTAAGCAACATGGGTCGTCTAAGCTTTAAGTGTACCCAAGGAAGGTTCCAAATGCAGCAAAAAGGATGGTCCTCTCACCACTTCTGTTAACAGTGGCACTAGGAGTTTGTACCGTAATGGCACTAACTAAAGGTTCGCGAGCAATGGTTCGCACGAAAGTAATTTTAGACTAAATCAAAATGAGCATGAAAGGGTTTGCAGACAGTTACAAGCGCCACTTAGGTGGGATCAGAGTACAGCTATTCACTATCAATGCTCGTGAACTTTTCCCCTCACGACTCTGTTGCTGGTGTACCACGTATCACAGCTTGAACAGATTCGCAGATGATTATATCTGCTCAACCACAAATGGTGAGCTTTTCGGTATACCTGCCAAGACTTCCGCAAAAGGGAGAGGAGGCTGGTCCATTTTCAGCCGTTTCGCCTCATCCTCTTGTCGGAGTTTGAGCATCTCAAATTGCAGTTCCTCAATATACTTAAAGACACAAAAAAATTGTCAAGAGGATCGTTCCAACAGCAGATAGTTGATCAGTATACCAGCTCACTCGTTCCATTTCAATCAGAGAGCTTTCCAGTACCTCCAGATCATCGTTTGACACCAAATTTGAAGGCTCCTCTGTGGGCACCGTTGAATCATCTTCCATAGAAGCCTCGATCTCCTTGGTTGGTTCAGGAACTTGCGCTTCTGATGGTGCTTCCACTTGCTTAAGTGGCCGAGGATATTGACATAGATGTGGATCCTCCATTACCGACTTCGTTGATAATTTTCCTTAAATACACAAATGCGCGTCTAAATCTAGACATTCAGATGTGAGATAATTCGGTTTGGACTTTTACTTAACAATAAACTGGCAAATGAAACTAGAAAAGGCAGTATTAATGGTTTTGAATGCGGTCATTGCAAAAAGTAGCGCTTCCCCAGCAGTTCTGGGAACTGCAAGTCCCAACTCTCCCTAAGAAAGCACTCAACTGTGATCAACAGCAATTATGTGGTTTATTACTAAGATAATGATAAAACTTGAGTTTTTGATTTAATTAGCATTATTTTCACAAACAAATTTTAACGAATGATGTGACAAACCTTACTTATTTTCCTTGGTTTGAAGCGTCAAAAAGCCAACACAAAACGGGAGAATTGGTTCGGCTAGACAAACCACACTTCAATGAGGCAAAGTCGAATTATCCATGTAAAATTTGATCCTTGCAGGTCCGTACCAGAACATAATCCCCGACTAAAGTATGCTATGCAAAGATGGATTGGTTTGGAAATCTGATTTCCACTTGTGAAGTTTACGTAGGCTACAGTCATGCACGAAATTTATTGCACCAAGTTGCCCATCCCATAAATGATGTCTACAATTTCAAACCAGTCATCTTCTCCACTAAGCGGGTACCGTCAGCTTTTCTTGGTAAAGCCAAGGTTTCGCACAATATCACTTGTGTTGATCTGGAAGAGTTAACACTTCTACTTCACCAAGTGAGAAAGCAGAACACCCTCAGTACTACTTATGTGGGAAAAAAAGACAATGAAACAGTCAATAGTTTTGATGTCCTGCTTTGCATAATTCAATTGGAGAAACCATTATTGAATACCTGATGGTATCTACTTCGCATTCGATAAAACAGCGACACCAGCACTCTCGTTCATGCGGCAGTAACTTAAATATTCCTTGGGATTACTTAACCACTAGTCAATGGATCACAAGTGCATAATGAGGCAGGTAACAGCCAGTGAGCGCAGGATGATACTTAGTGCTGGGAATCGTCCTTCCTTTATGGTAGTGAATGAGCATTCTCAATCAAAATGGACGAAGAACGTATGAAAAATCAAAATCCACCGAAGGAGACAACGGCTTTTGCTAAGCTTCTGAACAATGCAAAGAGCAGTTAACATCAAAACTAACGAAAAAAGTGAACTCAATTGGGAAAAGAACAACAAATGAATTCTTTTATTCCTTGAGACAAAGTGTATAAACCATGCAGCTGAAATAGATATCTCTGAGGCCATCCTATGTTCCAGATAAAAGCATATCAGATTCTTCGATGAGGTTTCATGACTACAAAAACAAGAGAGCAAAATTCCTAAGATGGAATATTTTACTTTAATATTCGGATGTAGCATATAAAACTTCAATTCGAGAGGAATGGCAAACAAGTACAGGTAAGTCACTGAACATCTAAAAACCAAACGAAAACTTACTTGCGACGTTATTTATCCAACGCCCATTTTGTTAGTGAGGCAAAAGGAGCCCCAAATCTCCTTTAGAAAGCCGTCTCTTTCTAAGAAGATCTCGATAGAAAGGCTACTAAAATTAAAAAAGGGGGAAAACTCCAATTCTAACCTTTATCATGGGAGTTAAGGCAGATGACCTGTCAAGGAGGACCCAGTTCTCAAAAAACCAATGAAACTACTTCAAGTACAAGGCAAGATAGACAACGATAGGAAATTATTTAACGAGAAATAAAGGCACAAGGATGAGGATTTGGCAAAGTTATAACCATAGTAGACGAATCAGGTCAGCAATGCCCCTTTCACAAGCACATTGAAAGGGTCCAAGCCAAGGAAAACTAACCCAATAAGACTCAGATGATCTCAGTAACAGTGGTTTAAAAAATGTGCATGATCACAGACTAACCTAGTTTCACTATCAGCGAATTCAACACGAATTAAGATGGAGGAGATACATAAACGATTTGTTATGCCACAAATAAATCTCGCGTTTTCTTCACACATTGAACAATTGATGAAATTGATCACGTAGTGAGTTTCGAAGACAACGGCTTTTGATCACTCATAGTAGTACGATTTCACAAAAACTTACCTCCTCAAAGACCACTATAGTCTATGAGACGTTAAGAAATGGCAAATATCAATTCCTCAACAACCGATGGCCTGTTCTCACAAAGTGCGTACCATTGATTTCGAGTGGTTACGAGTCACAACGAGAGTTTAAGGTTGAGAGACGCAAGCGCTCTACGCGCACAGCTAAATGCTCCATTTATGAAGCCTAAAGACGTACACTAGACAAAAGACCATACTTTAATGCACAGCGTTTGCGGAATCACTAGTCGACGCCCAAGGTGTTAGACATTCACCCCCACATCATACGAAAAAAAACCCAGATACTATAATGACATTGATGCCTCAAAAATTTGCACGTGTGATAATTTACCCAAACGTTATTCTTTTTTGGCGAAGAAAATAGGTCATCAGGATTTTCCCTTCACCAAATTGCAGCCGCAAATTTTTTTAACAGGCCGACCATGCTTATAGGGTAGAGTATATTCCCAAATTCATCTACGCATGTGCAATGTGTGCCACGCATGTAATATAAATGTGAGGCGAAATGGGCAGAGTGAAACAGTATATTCCAAAAGTGATGCCTCGCTCATACGTTTATTCTGATGGTAATCACAATTACAGTCATATTTGCTGGATTTACGTTGAGAAAAAGCCAAGGATATGGTAATTAATTGCCCAGGGACTTGTTTCAATCTTGTCATGGTATCTTCGCGATAACAGACTTATCTTGAAAACTATGCTGTACGCTTGTTGTAGCGCTATGAGGCTTCCAGTTGGAGCTGGTGTAATACTTTGTTTGTTTGAACCACCGGCTTCGGTCAGGGTCACAGAGGTGGCCGTATTGCCCTAGCTGCGTAGGTTGGCCACCGAGCCATGCCAGTAGCTTACCTCTCTCTGTCCATTAAATATATATCTTCTACCTTAGTATTCTGCCTTCTTTTGCCTTCGAGGGAGCCTCGGGACGCTACATTGGTGGCAGTGGAAAGCGGACCCGACTCTATAGGGTTACTATCCCGATCTCTACCGCTTGTGGCATGTTGCAGCGGTGCGAAAGAAGTGCATGTGCTACGGATGGGCCACGAACGACGTCCACCTCCGGCATCTGCCCCATCCCCGTGTTCTACGAGAAAGCTATCTACAACTGAAGCGACACTAGTCATGGACCACCTGGAAAGCTTTGTTCCGAAGATTACCCCTAATACACCTGCCTAAGGAGATCGGCGTGATAACGCCTCCCTACGGACATACTAATGGTCGGCAAAACCACTTACGCTGAACTTTGTTCCCAAGCTAAACGAAACCCGAAGTCTAATGCACTGCCAAGAGGGATCACTGACGTTGGTGTCAAGCATCGCCTCAATCGCGTCGAATGTCGGCGACTGGCATGGTTAGTTCGTGGGTGCTTCTTGCAGCACTGACTACGTTGTGATGGCTGACGCGGGAGGTGTACCAGGGGATGTGTCGGGGACGACGCTCGAAAGAGGAGAGGGACAATGTAATGCTTTGTTTGTTTGAACTACCGGCTTTGGTCAAGGTCACAGAGGTGGCCATATTGGCCTAGCTGCGTAGGCTGGCCGCTGGGCCATGCCAGCGGCCTATTTCCCTCTTCCCGTTGAATATATATGTATTCTACCCTAGTATTCTGCCTTCTCTCGCCTTCAAGGGAGCCTCGGGGCGCTGCAGTTGGGTTCACTAACATGGCCCGGAGATCATTCTGCTCCGCGGGAATACAATAATCATAGCAACAGATAGTGCCCTCTCAAAGTCGAGAGCCAAACAAACAACCAACCTATTACGCTTCGAACTGTTTATTATTATTAACTGGAAGAGCAAGCGAAAGTGTTAACATCTTGCACATTCGAATTTTCTAATTGGACGTACACTTGAGTGATAAAGAGGTGCAGATTTTCTTAAGTGGCTGGTATGGGGGGGAGGGGGTGAAACAGTGTCAGTCCTATCGTGGAACGCAAAATTTCATGCTAATAGTTCGGTAACGTTGTGCATGATTCATTCAAACACGTAGTGAAATGGACATGTTCTCAATTGTTGTAGTTCCGCATCCTCCTGGATAAAAGGCGTGAAAGGTCAATTTAGAAGCATACGGACATGATAGGCAGTGGGGTGTGCGAATTAATGTCGCGGTGAGAACTTCGATGGGGAATCGGAAGGAGGTTTCCGATCACCCTTACATTACACGTAAAGCCACAATGAAAGCAGCAGGTTGGGTTAACGATTCTCCTACATAATACCATCATTTTGGGTAGATGGCTTAGTGATTCGGTTCACTGACCTTGATTCGATAGGACACCTTGACTTGTGCTTTCATCTAATCACAGGCAAATGCAAATTTGGCGAAAAATTATCTCCAAGTGCAATGTCCGGATGATACCATAAACTACATGATACAATAAAAAATCGGCCACTTTCTCCTTATTCAGCTCAAAGGATTTCGCACGCACGAGACCGTCGTCAGCAAAGTGCAAGCAGTCCATCAGGTCGCGAGTAGCTTGCGCCTCCTCCCAAAAGGTCACAGAGTCAGTGTTGTCGTAACCGACGCTCCATGTTGTTCAGGCACAACTCGCCCACGTACAGCCTTACCCGAGCGCCACCAACAACATCAATAACCTCTTGGTCTTTATTTACTCTACCATAGTCTATCCAGACATAATACTCCTTCATCCTCTACCTCCTCTCCGTAATCTTCATCCTCGTATGCGTACTATCGTACTATCGTACTATCGCCAACACACACTAATAACACAAGCTTTAAGAAAGAGATGAGGCGTAAACCACCTTACACACACCAAAACCTTCTGCTTCTTGAATAAGATACTGAGTGAGGGACTGCAATCGTCCTGTTTCACCTACCGTTGGTCTTTAATGTTGCGCCGAGTAGAGAGTCCCAGTGATTGTGGGCGCAACACAGTTTCCCCAGACATGAGAAGACCAAATGTGTTTAGACGCCGTCTGATCTAGATAAAAACAAAATCAAGCATCCATCACAGCTAATTCCCCTCCGTCAATGGTGTTAAGTACCCACGCTTTGTAACCTAAGCACCACCTTCATCAAATCCCGCATTATTCTACATTTATCTCACAGACGAAGTGTGTAATTTTGATTAAGGGGCTGGAGATGGCATTATTTTTCGAACGCCTTCGGTTATTTTGAGCCCGAGATTATTGCGCCATAACATGCAGGATGCACCCTCCACCCATCTCACAGGTAGCCATGCTTGTTCACACACGTTGCACATCTTACGCTATCACAGTTTCTAGTTAGGAACTGCACTGACTGTCTCACCGCGTAGCTCTCATTCGAAAGAATGAGCTACAACTCCAAATTCATGTTGCAATTACACTGAGTCGAAGACATCGGATCTGTGCTTAGCACAAATAATCCGACAACCAAAAACACTCACTCCTGTCTTGAACTTTTGATTACCTGGCCCTACGAAAAAGGGATGGGATCCACAGGATCCCCAAATTTTATCCAACACCATTCAATTGATGCTATTGAAACATGGTGACAATGGTGAAACGAAGGGCCAATAATCCCTCATGCTTTCGATAAAATTGCATCTTTTGAAGTGCACACACACGAACTTTGTCAACTTACCTCACTGGAGTAATCAGACAGACAAACCTGCATTACAGGCAAAGGCAGCATTTGTTTCATTATTGTTCCCAATTCCTTGGCGTCAGTAAAGTGTTTTTTCAGCATTTCCCGCATCTCCATAGCCATTTGTAAACCCTACAACAGAGAAAAGGGAGAGGGAGGAGAATTATAGGAGAGAGACAGGAGGGACAATTTGCAGTGCTCAGTATACCATCCATCACCACTCACTTTATTTTCATTCAACCCATTCCGGACGTCTTGTACCGTGGCAATCTCGATTGAAAGTTTCGTGATGCGAGGAACGAGTCTGCTTATAGTCTCAGAGCTTGCCAAATGCGCCTCCTTCACTTTCGCTATGGCGGCATCCAGCGCTTTGCTCGCGGCCCCAAGCATCTTAGACACTGCCTCCTCTAAGGCAGCAGCAATTTTCTCTTTTGTGTTCTCCATTCCACGCGCCTTCAAGTTTGCTTTGTAGCAGGATAGGATGTCCAAATTCACACGTAGAATCATTCTGTACTGTACACACAGATGGGGAGCAAACAGTCAGACACTTTGAACCGCAATATGCAGATCTGCCACCAATTCTGTAATTTGCAAGTCCATTTGGAGTTAGTACTTCCAACTTTTCGGATAGGCTTTTGATATGAATAGCGTGCTCACATTGAAAATAATCAATCAAACGTTGAATACTCTTGATCTGCAGTCAGCCATACTTCTTTACACTAACACGAAGGCACTTAAGTCTCCTTAATATAATGCAACAACTGGACAAGGCATGTCAAATTCAAGTCTGTGCAACAAGTTACGGATCGTTCGTTGGTCTGTATTATGGCAGGTGTCGCACAATTAACAAAATATGTAGCTTCTATTACGTGCGAATCGCCAATGCTTACACTGTCGCAGTGTTTCCCACAGCATCGCACACAGACTTTGCGTTGACAATGATAACAAAATTCCATTTGTTCAGGCGGAATTTGCCTCTGACAGTTACTGCAGTAAACAAGAGAGCACGGAGTTTTTCCAGTTCCATTTTCGTCACTTAATGTCCCGCCCTCACCTGCTCCTCCGTCCCTTACTGGGTGTTGTTGGGTCCGCTGCCTCGTCGACCCATGCAAGTCTGTCGCTTCACACCCCTCTTGGCAGATGCAACATGTTTCCTGGTGCCTGTGTCTCGGACAGAAAACATGTCCGCATAACGAGTAGTAGGGATCACTTATCTTTCCGAGCATAAAAGGCAGAATGCATTACTCACTACTCCTTTCCAAACATGCCTACACTTTTAACCCGTGCTTCGGTAATCCAAAACTAGTTCCTCTGTCCGTGTGAACCCGCTCAGCCGCCACTCACACATCTATTTAAACTAACGAATACCACTGAATTAATGCATTGTCAACTATTTAAACGTTTCACTAGGTGCTACTATTCCGTATTGCTTCATTCTAACGCATTTTATCAGTGCCACAATGCAAGTCATTTTTGCACAAATAACTCACCTTTCTTTGCACACGCAACAAGCGAAACTTGTGCCTGCAGAAGCCATCGTTTCGTCGCGCCTTCTTACCGCCTAATGACGGTGTAGGTGCCACATCGAGAAACCAACTCTAGTGGTAACCACTCTTGCCATCCTTATTGGTTAATTCTTTTGGCAGTTTCATCACTCAGCATAATGTGTTACTTAAGATCAGGAAACATGTGTTCGCAGACCTAGCTGCATCTGAAGCTTGACGAGCATGACCCAAATCAGCCTTTCTCAACTAACCGATTTTGCTCCTCTTTATTGAAATACATTTTGGAATTTATGTACCCGTTCCTCTTCAAAGCAGCACACAAACGCACGCTTTCCCTCTTGTTTTACCCACTCCTAAAATAGCAATTCCTACTTCTGGTTCAAAAATGGGAAGGTCATCCCTAATACTAGCTAACAGACAGGAAGGCAACTTTTTAGATTCCAATGGGACTGATAAATTTTATCGCAGCTTTCCAGCGGTGCATTCTCACGTACTTCCGAACAGAACCGGGACGTCTCCCGTAAATCGACCATCACAATCCAACTGGCCTGCTTGGAGGTGCAATGAGTGGACGTGCTGCACGTTACTCCATGGTAGGAGGCAGGTCTCAATTCGAACAGATTTCACGGAAAATGCAATTCGGGCGTCCTTTCTCAAGTCGCATAATTGCCAGTCGAACACTTTTTTTCATTTTTTTCCAAAAATGAAGCACACGTGCATTACTTTAAGTTATGCAACGGAAAAGCTAACATCTAGGTAAGCCATGAAAATTCTTATTTCCCTTTACATCACGAGGATAAGGGTCTGGCTCCAGCATAGCAGAGCTCTGTTGGCCAGCAATTTCACTTCTGAATAATGTAAAGTAACGACGAATGCACAACGTATGAATTTCGATAATAATTATGGCCAACTATAAGGATGATGCGAGAAGGAGACAGAAGTAAGGAAATCGTATAAATGTTCAATAAGTTGTTTAGGCTTCTCTGAAATCATGATAGGACAAACGAGTCTTCTATACCAGAGGGATTACAAACGCATTAGCTTCGATGGAGAGGTGCTATCTTGTGGAAGTAGTGAACTTGTTGTCCATTATGTTGCGCCAAGGATGTGGGATCCATACTGTCTGCCATGCGGACATACCTGCTTGCAACCTTGTTCGCTGCCACACGTCGGGACTGCGACAGTACGCTGTATCCACTAACAGGAGGAGTGTGACGCGGTAAAACTGCGTTCCGACTACAACGCTGGGTTGCGGATCCCTCCCCTCGCATTGCAACGGGTGCAGTAGAAGGAGCAGACGCGAAATCAGCTAGTGAGGAATGGCAAAGCCGATGATGCTGCAGACAGCTTAAAAGTACATCACAGAAGATCTTTAATAATCGGTGCAACAGCTCTTTTATTGGAGCCTCCAGACCTCCTTTCAACTTGTACTTGAAATGGAAAATTCAAGTAAAAGTGCTGAAGACAGATTCGAACAGATGAAGAAAAATGAACTTTTACAAAGATTCAAAGCCCAATGCATCCTATCCTTGAGTCACAAAGAAGGCGACAGATGAAAGTTCTACATTAGACTAAAGAAACAACGTCCAACAAAGTTGTTGTAAAGAGCCAAGTGTCGTAGGGTGAAACCTACTTGCGCATGTTTGATGTGCCACCCGTTGTAATGAGACCAAATAAAAGACTGGCTCAGCAGACAGAATGCGAGTTCCAGTGGATTCCTATCAAAGGCTGTCAAAAGCGGCACTCAAGATAGCAGTTGTGGAAGCACTGTTTAAAAAGTTCGTGACTACGTCCTGTCTGGTAAGAAAATTCATCACAACACACCAACCACAGCGTTACTTAAATAATTTCACCAGTGGGAGTTGATTATTTAAATAGGTTCAATTCACGCTGGAGATTAAGAAAACTTAATTGCCCTTAACCAATTTCATCGCCCTAACGATAATCTCTTAGTGAACCATAATTTGGTGCAACCCCAGTTGTCATAAGCTGCTAAGAAACTTGTCATGTGTGTGGCATGACAATTAAGCAGTTATGCAGAGAAACAGAAAGCCGACTCTTAGAGGAACAATTTTTAACAGATGGTGAGCTGATATCAAGATAAAAACACGTAAATAGGTGAAATGGTAACCCTGTTGTTCAGTTAAACCAGCTTAAGAGTAAAGTGGAGAAATCGACTAGCACTTTCAACCTCTCAAGCAGCGGCTGCACACGCGCGATGTGCACCGAAAACTGCCAAATCGCAAAGAATGCTGGTGACCGAAGAAACGGCTTTGGTTGGCAACCGCAGACTCGCCGGACGCGACAATTCGGCAACAGCGGAGTTTTGTTCCAAAGAGTACACAATACTCGTCAGACAAATATCGAAGAAACGACGCGGGCCAACACTAGCTAAAGATATGTTTGCTTGGGGTAGTTCAAAGCCAATTCATGCACTGGTTGCAGACTGGATTGGAAGGCTTCAACCACGTCCTGAGAACCAATGACATACTAAAAAACACAAACCAGGGAAGGACGAATTAAGTTGGTCTTCAAAACGTATGAAGGCATCACGGAATTGCTAATAAATATAAATGTGGATGAACAAAAAAAAGAG
This sequence comes from Taenia hydatigena, assembly GCA_036345935.2. Taxonomy (NCBI): domain Eukaryota; kingdom Metazoa; phylum Platyhelminthes; class Cestoda; order Cyclophyllidea; family Taeniidae; genus Taenia; species Taenia hydatigena. The sequence continues at coordinate 16,459,476 of JADWOT020000003.1, forward strand.
TTAACTCATGACTAACATTCACCTTAAATAGTTCTATTTTGGCTGTGTAGTCGCTATATTCTCGATTCTTCAAACGCGTAGGCATTCGTCTTTGAAGACTTGAATGCCTTCAATCGGCAGCCATGTTGGCGAACACATGCCGAAGACAACTACCGCAACACAAACCGCTGAGTCTAAGGGTATGCTAGACGCACACGCACGATGACCTTGGAGAGGGAAATCAATACACATTACGAAGATGCTAAGTTAAAAATGAGCTAGTGTTAAAAGGTTTGGAAGCTATTAGTGACATACAATTTACACTCTATAGATTTTATTTTTAATTAGGTGGGTTTCATGTTGCACGGTTGTTAGTTGTTTTGCTCTTAGTTTTAGCAAAGGTAGTAGATCTTGGTCACTGTACCTTCGTATGGTGGTCCGGCCTCTGAGCCACGTCAGTAGCCCCATCTTTCTTCGTACTGCAAACCTATGCTTCCTGCTCGAGTGTTATGTCTTCTTTTGCCTTCAGAAAGGCCTCACGGCTATACAATTCTTGGTTTGTTTTCATCATACATCTAGAAACACTTTGAGTTTAGCGTCCTGAGGCCTCCTTAAAAGGCACATAAAGGCAAAATACCAGGGCAGGATATATTTATGTATTCAACAGACAGAGACAAAATAGCTGCTGGCATATCCCTGAGGCCTGTCTACGCGGCTAGGGTAATATGGCTCCCTCTGCGACCTTGACCAAAACTGGCAGCCCAAACAAACAAAGTTGCTGCCATGCCAGCAGCCTTTTCCCCTCTGTCCAGTGAATATATATATTCCACCCTAGCATTCTGCCTTCTTTTGCCTTCAAGGGAGCCTTGGGACGCTACAAAAGTAGTACATCGAGTAATGTTGCATTTATAATCGCTAGTTCCTACGCATTATGCTTGCACATACACATATGTACATGTTTATGTGTACGCATTGGAGTGTTCCAGTGCAGCGTTCCAAGACTTTCTAGGAGGTAAAAGACGGCATAGTACTAGGGCAGAATATATGCTCAATAAACAGGGGGAATGAGGCTGCTGATGTGGCCCGGAGACCAGCTTACACGACTAAAGCAATATGGTCTGTAGTACCTTGTTTGTTAGAACTGCCGGTTTCTGTGAAGGCCACAGAGGTGGTCGTACTACTCTAGCTGCGTGGGCTGGCCTCCAGGCCATGCTAGCAGCCTTTTTCCCTCTGTCCGGTGAATATATATATTCTACCCCAGCATTCTGCCTTCTTTTGTCTTCAAGGGAGCCTCGGGACACTACATGGTCACCTAAGTGTCCAAAACCGAAACCGGCTGTCAGAACAAGTAAAGTAATCCATCCGCTATTAATATAAATACATTTAGTGCGAAAACCAAAAATATGATTTAACTAAAAAACTTTTTGTTATTTAGAGGCAAAACTTAGTTGCGTACCTAAAGGGCTCCGCTTTGTGTTAGTAGATTTATAGACCGCAAATATGACAGGATTGCTTTTTTGAACTAAACATCGTCTGATTAATATGATAGCATTACGAAAAAAACTCAATACGATTCATAGCAAGGCTTCGGTTTTGTCAACGGTACTAACGCATCCCAATTCAGTTGGGCCCACTTCCTCATCATTCGCATTGTGTAGTGACTTGATGTGTTCACGTTTCGCAGTCATTAATGACTGCGTAAAACCTTGGGTTCTGGCCTTCCTGGTAATCACATTTCTTCAAATCAATATGGCATTTTAACTCTACCATAATGGTTTATAGAGGACAATTGCCCTTGCGTTAAAATAGAGGAAAGGAATCTGCTTATAGGTGTCGCCAATCAAAAGTTTATTTATTTGGCAGTTTGCGGTGTGCGACATATAGCCGAATCCTCACTTCCTCATAGAGCTGGTATACGTTGATACATAGCATAGCCGTGATTGCTTGTTTTCTGATCTATTTTACATGACGCCTGTGCCTATGTGCTTGAGTTATCATGGAGGTTCATTTGGCGGTAGTACCATTTGACTGTTGATGAGAAGCTCATGTACAACGTTGCGTTAACTAAATGCCTTCACCAGTTAAAGTTATTCATCTTATCTTCCACCATAATGTTTGCCAATTGGAGCGATTTCAGAAATTCTCCGTTATTGTTTGACTAGTAACTCCTAAATGTCATTGTTAGTACATATTATTTCCGTACTCTTTTAGACTCAAAAGATGTGTTCCTGTGCCCGACTGGAAAACAAGTTTCCAATTAGCCGCACTTCACAGACCACATTTAGGTTAAGTGTTTTCCCTAGGTGGAAGTTTTGTTCATGGCTGTGAGACGGGCAAGCGCCAATCATCTGAATTTCTTGAGGACTTCACGACCGGCTCTAAGTCGCGTCGCCCATCTGATATAGGAAAGGACTGACTAGTGCCCCGATAATGTGCCAAGCCGTAACGGTAACCGATGTCATGATCCAGAGTAGCTGTGATACACTTAAGCATTGTGTTGGTTTAAAGGACCAGGGCAAGTTTAAAAGCACCCAAAACCCTCATTAACTAGTAGCTGCCTCACAACTGGGGCTAAAATGGGTGAGAAAATTACGCTCGGCCTTTGTTCATGCCTTCAAGGCACCCACGCTAATCAAATTCAGGTGCTCGGCGGAAAACACCCGACAACACCGACCTAAAATGCAGCTATGGCCAAAGGAAGGACGAAAAATATTCATACCCTTCATGCTGTAGCTTGGTGCCTTAAAGAAGCACTGCCTTATAAAAGCATGATAGTGTACTACCAGAGAGAGTACAATGCGGTCAGTTCTAGCGCTGGTAGAGAGAATTTGACCAACGTGCTCTCTGTGTTAATAAATTTAGGTCTTAGCCAGCATGCCTCCCTCAACTGTCCAGGGCCCAATGTAATTAATTCCAGCACTTGAGTGGTAAAAACTGGACCGCCGAGGCTCCCTGCTTCCATTTTTCTTGGCCTTTGTCGGCAGAGCCAAGCGTGTTGAGTGGGCGTGTATCTTAAAACAACAAAGCTTTCACTACAAGGTACACGCGCTCACACACAATGCTGTTTCAATGGTCCTAACCTTTCCCACCATCTTGACTTTATCTCAAAACCTAAACGCTGAACCACATTCTTAATCAAGTCCGGTAAACATAAATGAGGACGCATCCAGATACACTCCGGTATTCAAGAGTCTCCCTATTTCCTGTAAGTGCCCTATAAAGAAGACGTTGGTCCCTCCAAGTGTCTAGTGATCCTAGAATCAATCATTCACGTAAACACTTCTTCAAGAGTTACACGCACAAATTTGACACGTGGGCGAAACTATGTTACCTGACGCCTGGAGCAAAGGAAACTAATGGCCTTCAATCGACGTAGGCGAATTTGATTCCTGTCTAACCTGCCTTAATTGGAGCAGCTTTAAAAGGTCTCACATCGCAGCTACTGCACCACTCCAACCTCTGTTCATATAGAAATTAAAATTGACATTCTGATTACGCTGAACTACTGCACGAAAGCAGCCAAAGCCAAAATCATGAGGCACAAGACGCTGAAACAGTAGCTTTTGTTTTCTTTAAGCGCTAGCTTTGTCAGCGTAGAATGCTCAAAACGATACTTAGCATTTAAGGCGCCAACTTCGAGTGCTGGCTTCACCAAAATATGCAGATCTCAAAGACGCGCATAGCACTTAGATGTCTACAAGGCACCTCAGGATGGACCGCTGAAGACTCTTACTAAGAATTTGCATCGCGAAGACTGGGATTTAAGCCTGAGACAAGCCTGTTTATGAAAGAAGGAGATCCAGTATAACTGTACAGGCCGATCTTGCCACCTGAAGCATACCGTAATTTTCATTATCCACGGAGCAATGGTGCATTCCAAGTGGTGAAACCAATTAACCTGTTTGTAATGCACAGCTTCGTACTCCACTAATCACCGTTCATAACAAAGTGCGTCCATACAAAAGTACTCCAACGAACTGGATGCAAAAATGAGGTTTATGCACTAATAGAAGAAAAAATCCTTCGCTGATGGCGCATACAGAGGCCATCTATAAGGAATGCACCAGAGACGGAACCCAAGAGTACGAAGAGGCTAGGTAACACGTATTTTACTTGAACGTGCCTAGTAGATAAAAGCGTTCCATGAACACGAAACTTGCAACCTCCTAGGGGTTGTCACTACTCTGTGGTGCAGACGAAGAGTGTTCCCAACCCTCGCACCTCTAATCCCTGTGTCCTGTTCGCCATGTTAATAACAGGGAAAAAGCGTCCACATTTTTGCACAGTTTCAGTGATACAATATGAAGTTTCCACATTCGAACCCATGTATGTATATTGAAATTCAATTTATTTACCAGGATTCACATATATTTGCGAGAGAATTCAACGGTTCAATAACAATTTAATCCTGATCCTTACATAAGTCACATGCATGCGCACATAACCTAAATGATAATAATAATAATGGTAATGCATATCAGCCCCGAATGTAATGTCTGCACACATTCAACATGCACACACAGACTTAATTTTAATGGTAAAATTCTGTTCACTAAAAAATTAGTAGGTGTATACAAAAATTTAGTAATGATATTATGTCCAATCATGCATACAGAGGTGTGCATGCCAGTATTCAATGACAAATACCACGACTATATGGATACCTAGCTGTCAGACTGGTTTGCTGGCTAGATGCCTGTCCGGTAGGCAGGTTGCTTGTCTGTCTTCTAGCCTAACTGACTTTCTTTGTCTGTCTGTCTACCTGCTCGGCTGGCTTGCTGGCTTATTTACTGTCCAGCAGGCCGATCGTCTGCCTGTCTGTTTGACTGAATCTTTGGCTTGCTGGCTGGTTCTCTGTACGCCTGCCTAGTTCTCCGAGCTACGAAATGGCTGTGTGCTGGCTGATCTTCTGAGCTATTGACCCTTTGGTTGGATGGCCAGATGGTTCCCTGCCTGCCTGTCTGTTTGGTTGCCCGCATTACTGCCTAACTGACACATTTTCTCCTCACTCCTTCTCCGCTTCCGGCACATTCATGTTCATCCTATGTTGCACTTTATTCTACACCTCTGCGAACAATCTGAGTGCCTATGTGTCAAATTTATCTAACCAGTAAGTGATAAAATGGATTCAATAACAGTTAAAAATAACTGTTATTGACTCCCAGTGCATGGAAGTGAAGCCTATAACTGATTCAGTCCAAAAGATGTGTGTCCGAAGAGATGGCAGTGCTTGCGAGATCATCCACATCGGCATAGTGACGTAGTCGCCTCTTTGCGAAAAGATGTTCAGAAAAGTTTAGCGGCAACTTAATTAGCCAGTCTGAGCCATCCCACGAAAGGACTGTTTGACCATGCCCGTTCCATAATCAAACCTTGACTGCTTTGGTGGCGGTGTGTTGGACCCTCCCAAAGGCACTCGCGGCTGAGACAAAAATGCAAATTCCATTGTGCACTGTATTCGCTTTTTTACACAAATCGACAGAAAGACTGTCACGCAGGAATTAAATGGGTTCGCAAAATGAAGAATGCATTATTAAGGCAGTCAGTGGCCAGAAGACTGAGCTCAGTGAACTGACACCTAAGCAACGTGAACGCAGAGCATAAAGTTCATGGAAGTGTGAGTACGAATGGTATATGCCCTCCCTTTATGCCAGGATTGCTGACGATTTCGTCCATACTAGCCTCGGCCATCACCATCTGATGCAGAAAAGCCGATCTTATGGAGTTAGAGACTGATTTTTTGGCCAATGGCAACTTTTAAAATGAATGGTCCATGAAAGGCTTGTTTGCTCACAGTCGCGACATAACTCCCTTGTATAAGCACAAAAGAGCTTAACTCATGGAGTTAACTTAGTTAACAACGAAATTCGTCCATCTAACCGACCATATTGAACGACAAAAATTCTCCTATAGTGTGCAATTTTTGGCCAAGCCTAACTCACCCCTACCTACACTGCCTTCAGAGTGTTGCTGAGCAAATAATTGTGATATAGTGCATCTTCTGGTGATCTGGCATTTGCAAAATGTACTGTAAAGAGGCCTTAAAGTGATCAAGGATTGAATGAGAAAAAAATATCGAAACTAATTCTTAGAGGTTTTTACGGAATCGACAAATGTGGGCACTTAAGTAGCATTCTTAATTCTCCTTAAGAATTAAGGATAGCGAGGAGAGTTGAGGGTGACTCGACTTCTCCAATGGAGGTGAAGAATATTGATTGCTTAGCTAAAAATGAAGGTGTGAAAAGGGTAAAAACGGAGAAGGAAGGGAAGAGAGAACGGTAAGCCGAACTTAAACTGACTTGTGACCAGTAAACGAAATCAATTTAGGAAATTTTTGCGATGTGATACTGCTTCCTTGATTTCAATAGTTCTGCCATCAGTCCTTCTTGCCACTCATTCATTCTTTTATCTGTCTCTCTGTTCATTAAACTGCTGCCAAAACAGATTTGGGAATTAGTTGGGATAGATATGAATGGGAATAATCATGAAATTTGTACTTGTTGGGGGCACGCAAATCGCTCTTGACATGCTCATCTAACACAAGGATTGGAACAACAAGCGCAAATAGGGAAGGGGGAGCAAAAAATGCATTGAAAAGGAAGAAAGGGAGATGCGGCATAACTTACCCTTAATTCCCATGAATCTCACCCATTTCCTATGCCTTGGCCCATTGAATTGCATGGAGTGGAGAAGGGAGAGGTGATGACGAATGAAGAGCAGACCAACTGCAAAGGTGAACCGCAACTAAATGGAGGTACTAAGGGTGAACTTTGGTGCGGGAAGGGTAACAGAGGGAAGGAATGCAACGAAAACCAGAAGACGCTGTATACCACCCGTGACCATTTCATGTGCCGTTGCAATTGAATTCTCCCTCTCTACCGACTCATGGGGCATTCGATCAATGGCACGTGCCAAGTGATCTACCTTGGTGGCGTGTCTGTGGGCCAAAGAGACAACTTTGGTTTTAGTTAGGATTTGGTACAAAAATTCAATTCTCCTTGTGCCTCACCATCTTGGCTGAATGTTAGACAAGCGAGAACTCACTGTAACATTCTTTAATTGAGATGGGAATATGCGATGAGCTGGCACTTGTTTAACCGAACATGATAATTTACTTTGGTTCTTCGGTCTACGCAGCTCTAACCCCAAACATGATTTCGATTTCTATAAGGGTTCCTGAATTTTGCTACGATATTTGGCTGCAGCTGCCCAAACTTCTATAACCTCACAATGAACACTTTTTTCTAGGGCCACTCAGTTCTTAAGCGACTAAGGAATGCGAAATACGGCTCCGTCTGAAGTAAATATTTTTTGAGATAGGTGAGATATGCACACATTTATCAACCGATCTTTTACATTTACTTCTGCACCTCGTTAAGCACATGCGACGCGATACTTTTTTTCAGACTGAGGAGGCCAGAGATTTGGCAAAAGCGCAATTTTGAGGCGGAAGTCTCATCAATGTCAGCACATTTTGAACCCTTTCTAGAGTTCCACGGTCTCATTCACTCCCAGTTGGCTGAAATCATGTACGGAACACATAAGTGACTCCTTTAACGAAACTGCAAGGCAATGCTTTTGTTGAGCAACAAGCGTTAGTAAATAAACCCATCAACTATTACCAAATTGAATTCGCTGGTTTATTTCCGAGCAAAAAATTTAAGTGAGCACTGATTTTGTAGGGTTGTGTTTAGTGGTGTGAGCCGAGATGATTTCCCGTCACTTTCTTTTGGGTAAGTGATTATCTCGATGTTGTGTTTGGGAGACCAGAGACCAACGAACGCCTCTTCCTAAACAGTTTTGTCCAATATTACTTATAGGTTCTCACAACTGCGTCTGTATTCTCCATCAACTATTATGGTCCTTTATTAGCAATCTTATCCTCATAGACTTCTCTATCGATGTTTCAATTTGTTTCTAAGGAAGAGTTTCCATTTTAGTCCCTATAAGTATATTACTTATTAACTAAGTAAAAACTACCTTTAAGTTTGAGTTGCATATTTTAATCTGCCGGATCAAAAGCCAATCCATTGTCATAAATGTGCGATTTGCTTTTCTTAGATTTAACACCCATCCCACTATAAAAAGCCTTTCCTCTCATGTAAGTTCAATTTCTCCTTCCTTCTTGTAAGACGGATTACAAGTTACATGCTAATGCAAATGCACCTTCCATTTGTGGCTAGGAGATTTCTAGTGCAGCCAAACGTACTGATAACTATAAAACTTTGTTTGTTTGGCCTACCGGTTTCAGTCAGGGTCATAGAGGTGGCAATATTGCCCTAGCCGCGTAAGCTGGCTTCAGAGCCATGCCAGTACCGCACTTCCCTCTGTCTGTTGAATGTATATATGTATTCTGCCCTGGTATTTTGCCTTCTTTTGTCCTCAAGGGAGCCTTAGAACGCTACAATAACCTTTGGATAGCATTGACTTGATAAATGACCAAAGGGTCAAACATATATTTACAAACTCTTTTGGTGATGTGGATCTCTGATCATTTCGATACAAAATATGTGGGTGATTCCTCTGCCTTTCAATTTACAAGAAGGAGAGTGTTTAGGTACGTTTTCACGAATGCCGAATTTCAAAATACACACAATGGCGCAACACCAAGGTAAGGCAATAATACATTTGCTCAGTCAATCATCCGTGGAAGCAAAATTTACTGCAAGCTTCTTGAATTTTATGTTAGAATCAATGTAATGTTTCGAGGGGGTTAGTTTAATGCCTCGCAAATATGGGTTATGGTGGACAGTGACAGCTCTGACCGACTTGCCATTTTTACTGCACACCTGCATTTAACCCACATCACCGCCAAGTTGAAGGGCGAACATTCGGCTTTTGCTGTTCAGAAGACTATTTGTTGAGACTAAGTAGATAAACTAATAAATCATATTAATATGAAGATTTCACCGTGTGCCGCTGATGTAGAGCATCAACTTAGTGTAAGTGGACTTCATTCCGCTGCGGACGAATGAGTGTGGCAGTTAATATGTAAGCAAAAGCTGCCCATGAAGGGGAGCTCATGTTTGCAGGTATTTATGCTTTTGAATTGGATAAACTGTTTTGCGTAGAGTGTGTCAAGTATTGGGTACCATGTAATAAAAGTGGCATCTGGAAATCGACGGTTACTGTTTGCTGCACGTGGAAGACTAAGCCTGACAATCTCAATTTAGGAGACTTGGGAACCAAACGCTTTTGAAGTGTTTTTTTTTGTGCTCAGCAAAGTGTCAAACATAACGTGTGAATTCTGAGAATAAAACAGACAATTGTAACGCTCAAAAAACCAAGTGAACACCGCTAAAATAGCGCAAAAATGTCTTTACCCTGTTCGATTACGTGATCGGCATAGCTATCCAGGTTAGATTAGCATAACACTACAAATAGTTTATCCATGGTATATAACCTCCTCTGAATTAATTACGGGCAATAACAAAAGGAGTCATGAAGAAGGAGACTAAGACTGACCAAGACAGTTCCTGTTGGCATTCACTTGGAATCAGTAAGTCCAGCTATTGTCTCATCTTGTAAGTAAAATGTTACGGCCGAACATGACTTGTATTGACAGTGAAGTAGTTGGATACACAGGGGTGAAGCGCAAACAGAAGGTAAATAGGGGATGCATGCAGTAGAAGGTTTTGGTTGTTGTCCCCACCAACCACGATAAAAACTCAATTTTCACATCCCTTGACATTGGTAACAGAAATATTTGATGAAAATTAGATTTGCGTAGATATCACTCAGTTTTAGATAAACAGATAAATGTAGACTAATAATTGGAAGTTGTGACGGAGTAGGTGCATAGAAGGATCTCGCAAAAATTGCACACAATTGTGGTAGGTGTTAGGTAGCGTTGAGTTCAAAGTCGTGTCATCTGGGCGGACTACAGCAAGCTGGCTATGAGCAATATAAAATTCAACAATAATACCAGTCACATTGAAGTGGGCATGCCTGTTAGAGAGGGCAAGTCTAAATAAAGACCTTTGCTATTCTCTTTGTTTTAACTCCCATTCTCAACTGTGCTTCAGCAAGACTAGCTATCAGCAAAGTCTAGGCAACAACAGCGAATAAAAGTGGATTGCACAAAAATATGCCACTTCATTAAGAACACTCAATTCCTTGAATTTACCGAATGCAGTCTATCAGTCAGTACCATCAAACATAAAGCTTGGACAATTTAGGATTTGATTCAAAGAGCACTGACGCGAGTTTCTTTAAAGATGAATGATGCCGACAGTCGCGACCTCATTTGCAAAGTAGTGTTGAAATGGTACCCGACATCTATGTATGCAGCTACTCAGGCCCTTCTGGTTGCATTCAGGCTCGATGCGTGTCGACCGGGTGACAGAGAGAGCATGTATAGACGGAAGAATTGACCTGTGGAGCACCTGAATGCAAGCCTATTAGGGCAGATACATATGACAGATTTGAGACCAAATTATGTTAAAGCTCGAAAAGCATGAACGCGGCTATTTAATGCGATAGCATGATGAGTAAACTATTTTGACAAAAACATCCGATCAACATTCCAAAATAAGAACATGTCAAATGAATTTTCAATTTGTTTTCTTGACAACGATCCTTCCCACGAGGTCGGACAATCCACTCGGTATGAAGACGGGTCGTGTGCGCGATACCATATAATACATGGTGGTCAGAGGTTTAATGTATATTCAACGAACGTTCATTCATGCAAATTTCATCTTCGCACGGTGGTTAATTAGATCCCATTCTGCGATCGAAAACTTTTGATTACAAGCTTCTTTGCTTTCATGAATTTTGACTGAATAAACTTAATTTGTATGTGCTATTGCAGCTCTTCATGCATGCTTGATAGGATTGTTAGTTATACGAGACCAGTCATGTCATGCTGAGATTTCTGACATTAAATTTTAGGTGCACAACAGAGCTCTGACGCGTTTTCAGAATTTCCTCTATTAATGACGAAAAGCAGGGAATACTTTGTCGAACCCAGCTACTAGGTGAGTGTACAATAGCGGAGACCCAAAGTAACCTCTTTACCAAAATTGAGAATTCAAAAAACAGCCAACTTTTTGCGAAAATCATTACTCTCCTCTGAGCGTCTGTTTTGACACTTTTCTAGGCCATCCCTCTTGATAATTCTACTGGTACCGGGGTTCCGTAGAGTCTGGAAAATAGAATTGAGGATGACGGAATAATCTGACCATGACATGTGTCCGTAGCTAGTAGCTGCAACACTGGCCCAAACTCAGTGTTAGACCGCAAGGAATGGGATCGCCACCTTGTTTACACCTCGAGGCTGCCTAGCTATAGCTGACTTATATCCAGATAATAGAGTAGCGGAGGATGCATCGCGTTTCCGCATATTTGGTATTGTCACAAAGATACGATAAGCAGGTCCGTAACGGAACGTGCCCAGATGACTTCTAAATATGGTTGCTTCTGTAGTAATAATCGTTCCTGCAGAATACCGTACTTAAATTGTTGTCAAAGCTAGATGCCACTTTTATCTCTTTTCTTAGCAGTCATCGGGGATTTCCCATTCGCATCATGCGCACTTCTTCCACCGCGCTGCAATGGCCTGAGACTAGCCCACTCGGCGAAGATAATGTGGTGGAGACCTGAATTTGACCCTTACCAAAACCGATTCAAGCAGAAAATCAACAAATTACATTTCCTTATCTGACCAGGTGCAGAAACGCTGCAGTAATGTTTGAAGGACCTTTGCAAAGTGACGACGTTTGACGTTAAATGAGCACCAGTTAATGCTCTCCACCTAAGATGCAATTGGCTTGAGCATTAAGTGAGAAAGTACTCTGATTGTGAATTTTGTGCTTAACTATCTACAATCCAAGGGATTGTAAATAGATAACAGACAACCCCTGCTTGTATAAGACCTTCGACCTAATTATAACAATCCACAATATTTTATTATGGGGCAATGCAAGCCGGGGTAAGTGTGGCTCCCTTTAGGTAGGTTGATTGCTTTATAAACATAGCTTTGACATGCTCGACAGTGAAAGCCGTGTGTGTGGCGTCCGAAGACTACCTAGTCGACAAGAGAAGACATAATGCTTGAGCAGGACAGAAAAGAGAAGAATCCGGCTACTGACATAACCCAAAGGCCAGCCCGTCCGGCTAGGGCAATATGGTCACCTAGGTGACTGATAATGAACCCGGCAGGCAAACAAAGTATTACAGTATGAGCATGGAGTCTGTTGCAGCAAAGTCCAAAGGAGTCGGAGGTAAGGAGGTATTTAAGTCACCTTGCAAATCTGTTTTTTATCAAAATTTAGCCACATGTAGAGTAGAAACTATGTTTCATGGAGGTGGTATGGTGCATAGGACCATTAAACCTTCGAACAAAGGTGTTGATTACTTGTCCACTTTAATGAGTAGTAAATGATTGTTAGATATTTGACAATATTTGCTATCTTTAGCAATGCAGTTTTTTGTCGTGTTCTTTCATGCATCCACTCCATTTGTCTCTTCTCGACTCCAGTTATTCTCGAATACTTTTGCGCCCAAAATCAGAGTATGAGTTAACCAGATTTCCATCGTGATCAGTGAGCACGACAAACGGTAAAAAGCCTCCACTTTGTGTAACATTTATTTGCCTTTCACTTACACTGTGCGGTTGTGAACGTAACTGCTTCAATGGATGTACGAGGCATATTCATATTTCATGTCGTTTTTTCCCTTAGCAGTTTACTTACAAATGGAGCATTAGTTTGGCTCATTGATTTCAAGCTAATAGTAACACAAACTGCCATTTGTCAACAAAAATGTGATTGACATAGCCTTTATTAGCCTTAGTCTCAATCTCCTTCACTTCTTTTGTTATCGCATGCACTTAACTCTGTGGATGTTAATTATCATGCCTAGGCAATTTGCAGCTCAGTAATGACCCTACTTTGATGGCGGTGCTGGTCAAGTGATTCGATTTAGACCTCTTTGATTCGTTCGGATTGTGCTTACTTGGGCTTTCAGCATTGCAGTAACCCATTCAGTTACTCTCTGCTCTGCTCCAAATGCATAAACACTGAACATAAACCTAGAAACACTTAGAGGATGTTTAGAGCCCAAACCACCTGAAGCAAAGTTGGCAGGCTTACGCTTGCCGTTCACGTCCAACCAGCAGCATAAGTTCCATGGTCCAGCATCACCAGAATTTTGCTAGAAAATCAACTCTAATGAGTTCCTAATCTCAAAATTAGGTGAGTTGTGACTCCACTGGCATCGGTGTTAGAGTTGAGTTTAACGATAAATCCAGTCTCTACTGCGTGACAAACTGCCTTTACTGTGGGCTACAGCTATAATTTCTGATCAATAAGGTCACGATTTGTATGCCCTCTACCCTTTTTATCTTAACCGGATTGGTCCATTAAAAATGATCCTAATTCGAATCATCTCGTCTATTTACTTGCATTTTCAAATAGACAAGAGTAACAATAGTTGCGGTATGTATTAATTTACTCCTTATCCGTCTCATTTGACGGATCATCTTAAGGGCGTTTCACAACCATTACTGTACAGTTCCTATGACATCATCTGAGTTTCAGTATGCGGACTGCTAAAATGCACCCAAGGAGAATAAATCCGCTGTCAGGCAGTTCTTAAAGGATTATTCAAGAGGATGAGTAAAATCAGCAGGTAAAACACAAATGCTTTCAAAGCCTGCAAACTTGACGCAGAGATAGCTTATTTCTTTTAAGCTATTTAAAACAACAGGCAGACAGCGAACGAATAGTGATGTTAAGACAACCACATTCGAATATATCTGTCCAATTTCCTTAGTAAGTCGCAGCTTTGCATAAGACCCAAAACAATCGAGCGTGAAATAAAGAAAAAGGTAGTTTTTTGAAAATAAGCTGATGGTGTACTAGTGAACCAGTGAACTTCAGCTAGCTGAGAAGCTGGTTCCAGCAGAATGCATTCATCTTTTCAGTAGAGGCTCTCCTTCATTTTGCGTAAATACGCACACAGGGCTGAGTTAGGCATAGTAGATATGAGTAATGCATTAACGGCTAACAAAGAGGCGATTTGGGCAAAACTGCAAATTAGAAAGGAAAGAGAAAAATTCCAAGAGGTATTGGCCACCACAGCAATGCATCCAGCCACCAGCATGTCACGACTTCGTACTTAACAGCTACCAAAACTGGCGTTTGGTGAAGGTGAAAAGATTGAGCAAGAGTGCAGGAGAGTGCTAAAAATGAAAGAGGATGAAAATACTAATCCTCCATTGTACAAAATTACAAAGCGTTGTTTTTGGATTTGCATAAAAACTTATCGACCCCATGACTTTTGAAACGAACGAGCAATGCTTCAATGGTTATTTTGATTTGATGGAGGGGTAGAGGGACAGTCAAGGCCACCACAAAGACTGGTCTACCGCTTGACTGATGGCTGATTGATTGACTGACTTATAAGTATCTTTTAGTGACTTCTCCGTGCTTGTGTATGAGCGTAGAAATTAGACTAGGATAAAAGTGGAGGAGGTGATTTTCTATCGTCTTACTCAAGCGGTGGTAGAGTCAATAGCTATAACACAGAAGATTCAAATAATAAATTGCATACATTTGCGTTTAACCGACCGCCCTACCCACCTACGATGATGAGCTAATGCATGAAATAGAAGAGGTAGAGTTGGTGTGAAACGGCAAAAGGAAGTAAGACAACTAAAAGTACAAAAGATTACTAGAAATAATCAAATGCAAAACAAGCTAAAGGACATGAAAAAATGGTAATAAAAAGCGGTGCATTCATTAAAGGAAAATGCGCAACCGCAATAATTCAACAAAGAAAGGAAGAACTGGCAAAACAATATAAGTGCAAAGAAGTAGCGGAAATGATGTGAAAATTTTTAAACATCAATGGCTGTTAATAGCCCAATAACGAAATAGAAAACGAAGTAAGTACCAAAATTTAAAATGGAAGAATAAAGGCAAAAGCAAATAAATAATCAAAATTTATAAACGCAAAAAAGAGAAGATACCTGTGGACGGTGTTTTCCTTTCCTCCTCTTCCCTTCTTCCGCCCTCACTATGAGAAGGCTGACTGCTTCTAGCCATCTTTATTGTGTGCTGAAATCTGATATGGGATAGCTATGCCGTAGAGTCCAGGACGACGATGTGTCAGCCTCCGAAAAGTAATCACGCCGCTCTACGACCAGGTTAAAATTGTCCTCCCACCTCTGGCCTATAAAGCGCATTTAAAGAACATAAGTATTGCAATACTCACGTCCAGCATCATCTCGGATGACACATTAGTCAGCGCTGTGGACAAGCACTGCCCCTTTCCTCCAACTTCCCTCCTGCTGCTCACTTAATTAATGCACCTTCCTCTTTTTACGCCATTTCCTTTATTGCTATCTCGCTTGACTTAAGGCTCACATCTACCAGCTTCAAAGACGCAGCATTGCTAAATTACCTTAACTGATGGGGCAGTCGCTTTGCTGTATAAGTAGAGTGCTTCCGTCCGTGTTGTTGGAAAACCCAATAGAGTCCGCGCTTTTGTTTGCTGTATCCTTTGAAATTGTGAGATGTTTTACCTTTGCAATCGCTTCATTTAGCAAATTGCTATCAAAGTATAGGAATGTATACGTTATTTGGTTTTGTCAGCCTCGGGAGTGATGTCGGTAATTAATTTTTGTTTTTTTTGTCCTTCTTTTTGTTTAGATCTATTTTGTGTGTAGCTTTTCAAGGTTGTCGGGTTTTGCTGGAGTTTTAATTTGTGGCGTTGGCTCTACTTAATTGGATTTGCTTTGTAGGTCTTGTTTGCTTTTTCCTTTTGATTGTTCAAAAATTACTGTTCACTTTTTTTGTGAATTAGAGCATGTTAATTATTGCTTTGAGGTAAAATTTCAGGTTAAAACCAACAGAGTTTGCACTTTCTGCGGCGATAGTGGGGCATGTCATCTATGGGTTTTTAGGTGATGATAATATGCGAGTGTTTGATCAATTTACTGTCTAAATCATGCTACGTGTCATCAAAATTTGCTTTGAATCTGTGGAGACTGAGGACCCTATATTATCAAGCCATTTCATAATTTCATAACTCTTCTTCATCCTTGGGCATTTGCTCTTGTATAAATCTAAGCGTTACTTAGAAGGTTCTTTGATTTCAGTTTTCAAAATGGGTCTCCGTAGACGTTTTCTTAAATGGCGTACTAGAAAGCGGGGCGAGAAAAATCACGCGCATAATCTTCAACCACAGAAACCAAATGTCCCTTTTAATTCAAACGCAAATCCGGATCCAAGTTACAATCAGCAAACAAAAAAGGGCCAAAGACGTAAATTCCCCCCAAAATCAATTCCAGTCAAAGCACTTTACGATTTTGTGGCCACACAACCTGATGAGTGCAGTTTTCTCTTCGGTGACCTCCTTATGGTGCTTGACAATTCGGGTGATTGGTGGAAAGCGATAAATTGTCGAACGAAGGAGGAAGGTCTTATTCCTGGAAATTATGTAACATGTGACATGTCTCTGTCAAATGTTCTTGGAGCTTGGTACAATGTTGATCGTATGGGTGCAGAACGTAAACTTCTAATGCCTGGAGTCGAATTTGGCACCTATATTCTCCGACCATGCGATCGTAAGCACTTTTCTTTTATGGTATATCGTGGAATAGAACTTTTCATTAAAATAGCTAAGTTTAACTTAATGATGGCGCGATTTTAAGATTTTTTACTTTCACAAATACTAATGCAAAGTAGATTTGCTTTGATACCTTTGGTTCATTGTACGATAGGTAGTTACTGAATAACATATTCTCTGCAGATTTTTCATCAAACAATGGGTTATGCTAATGCACACACGATTAGGTCCAAAACTGTAACTTTAGGGAATCTGAAGTAAGGTTTTCATGTACATATACCCATTTGACCCGGGACAAAATACCTTCATCAGAACAAAGTGGTTGGACAGCAGTTAATGTCTACACTGTCGTTTTTAGATCCCGATAGCCCATATTCACTTTCTGTTCGGGCCAACGGAGTCATAATCAAACATTTTCGAGTCTATGTTAACGAAAAAACGAAGCAATTTTACCTCGGCCCGAGCACGCATTTTGATTCGCTGGAGGAGTTAATCAGCTACTACCAGTGTAAGTCACTATGATCAACAATGGGTAGACAGAACTAATAACGTGACAGCTGAAACAAATATTATTAGATTTATTTAAACATAAATTTGATTTGAACTTACAGTTTACTATGGCTTTGTATTGAATGTAGGACAATAAATTAAATAATAATATTTGCATGCCAAATTAATTAAAAGTGGAAGAGATTTACTTAGCTGGCCGTATGCATGCTTTATTATTCTCCACAAAGTAAAACAATAAAATTTTGATAGTTTTCAAACTTATACCCTTCTACTTACCTCACTTTTAGTATCTTTTGTAAGAAAAAGGCATCTATTTACAACAAGCATTGCAGGGTAAAGTTTTGGCACTAGAAACTGGCACCTTATTAAATTCATTACGAAATAAGCAAACGGTGAATCGTGCTGGTTGCTCATATTTTGTAAAGCGTCCCAAAAAAAACAATTCTGATGTGTTTTTTTGAACTTTTATTGGCCTGTGATAGCCTTGTCAAGGTATAATGAGAGGTATTATATGTGCAACAGTAGGTACCTCTTCAAAAGCTACCACCGCAACTTCTTTTTTTATAAATGATGCCTACTTGATGGGACTCTTGTATGCATCAGGTCATATCAAGTGGTTGTGTGCCTTAACTGTGCGTGCCTTCTGAATCGATAAATGTATCAAAGCGAGACAATTCTGGAACCCTATTTTGGCTTCATGCTAAGGCGTGAATTTTTTTTGAAGTTAAACAGCTTTGAGATCACATTGGTATCAATTCCAATATTCAAAAAATTATTCTTACAAAACTTTGAATACCTAAGATCACCACGACCGTATTTTTAAGATGAGCTTCTAGCTTCAATTGTAATATCTTACAACAATAAGTCGCTTGGAGCGAAAGTCGATAGCATGCTTTTCCACACACTGAACTACACTTGTTGCAAGATGAAATGACAAGATTCGCCAGCTATATTCCATTAGTCTACCTGACTCATTAAAAAGTGAGAGAGAACGACAGAACTAGGCTATTCCTTCTGCCATTCCTTTCATCTTCCTGGTATTTTTTCCTCCTCAGCAAACTTAATCGACGGTGAG
The DNA here is from genome assembly GCA_036345935.2 of Taenia hydatigena. Lineage (NCBI taxonomy): Eukaryota > Metazoa > Platyhelminthes > Cestoda > Cyclophyllidea > Taeniidae > Taenia > Taenia hydatigena. The sequence goes on from JADWOT020000003.1 coordinate 16,477,615, forward strand.
GTGGGTCTGCTTGAGGCGCGTCCACGCCGGGTGGCACCGCCGTTGAGTTTTAAGGATTGTTTTATCCCATACGAGAGCATAAGGCTGGCTGAGGAATTGGGAAGAGGCCACTTTGGTATGGTCTACCGGGGCTATATACTCAGCATGGAGGTGGCAGTGAAGAAGAGTCTCAACCTCACAAACGACCAAGCCTTTCGTGAGGAGGCGGAAGTAATGCACAAGCTTTCACATCAACGTATCGTGCGCTTTCTCGGCTTCTGTTGTGACGCGCCGGACGGGCGAGTCCTCATCATTACCGAATTCATGCGCAATGGTGCTCTTCAAGAATACCTTAGGAGGGCTGATAGAAATTATCTTGACTATCGCCAGCTCATTAGCATTATTGATCAGGTTTGTGCTTACTATCATTTCAATTTCATTTTATCGTCTCCATCGGCCAGCTTCCCCTTCCCTTCTCATTCTGTCAGACAAGACAAAGCAGAGAAGGACAAAGAACCATAGCTGGACTCAAAATTGCAAAGAGGGAAGGAATACTTGGTATATATTTTAAGCAGTAGTACTAAGATACTGTGTCTGGTTGCATTAACACCAGTCATACCCGCTATTGATTCATTCACAGTTATTTTAACACTGGAAGCAGGATGTCTTTTATGAGCAGATAATGGAACGACCATCATCAACTGGAGGATGCTACTGACCGTGTGATGCGATTCTCATCACTCGGTAATGCATAACAATCTGTACTGATAGGATATTCATGCGGAGCAAAAAGAATCAGGACTCCGATGAGTGACTGCTGAAACGTTTCATTTCTGTAGAGTCGGTGGAGCACTTTTCATTCACTTACAAAGTCATACACACATTGACGATGTTAAGAAACTGGGCATTGTTCTAGCACTGTAATTAAGAGCACGTTTGCTAAGCCACCGCCTTTCACACCTTAGACATGAAAACCCGGTGACGAGAGAGGTGGGGATGGATGCTGGCCAGAATACATGTTTACTTATGAAGTGCCTTTGAGTGCACTACTTCCCGCTCCTTTCACATAACTCGTCCAATCCTCATTATTCCATTTGGCTGAGCATGAGCTATTTTAATGCTTGAATGAGTCTATCCTCTAGCACAGCAATTGCATGCTCCGATATTTCCTCTTTTTTGGCATCAGTAGCTGCATTTTTGGTCTAATAATCAGCATGGTTAAGTAGCAGAAATGATGAGAATGGCACACATGGCATGGTTTCACCTCTGTACACAAATTTCTCAGGGAGAAGATGCATCGTGAGCACATCCTATCACAATTATCTTCTAGATTTATTAAAGCAAAAAAGCGGTTATTTTTGATGCAGTTACTGTACACTCACACGCGGCCATAGAGAACACATGGCTAACGAAATAAAATACTAAGCGCCCTCTCAAATTCTATTTAATCAGAGAACCCACAGGTGAAAAGAGTGGCGGTAGATATGCCATACACAAATCACTGGGGAACTAGAGTGGCTACCAAGTGCTGGGTCGATTCCCACGTCATCATTTTAACTTTACTTTTACTATTCCCTTTTAACGTCAACCACAACAATTATTAGATCGTTTTATAATTCAATAAGCCAACCATTTGTGATTTCGTGAACATTCCTCCCGCATATTTTCGCTATGTGATGTGAATTTCAATTTGATTCGTTTTCATTGCCACCCATGAACATCGCCAAATTGAACTAGCTCGATTATTCTACGAAGCAGGATTTAGTTATTGTTGATCCAGCCCCTTTTTATCGCACGGATTTTATGTTAAGTAAACCTTGTCACCATTGCAAAGACGCCCCATAGGAAGTATACATGCATTCTATTCGTTTGGTTGCACGTCTAGGTCGTGAAAGGTATGGTGTACCTTGAGAAAGTGGGAGTGGTGCACAGAGACCTACGAGCAGCTAACGTGCTCGTTGATGAGGATGGCTCTGTAAAGATCGCCGACTTTGGATTGACTAAAATTCAATCTTTTGATCAAAACTTTACTGAAGGTAAGTCAAAGTAAATCTTGACTTCATGAAGCATGAGAAGATTACATCTTCTCGTTGCTAGGTGGCTTTGGTTTCCATTGATTTTAAGATCGTATTAAGGCGTGTGCTATCAGGGCCTCGAAGCAGCTATTTATTGTCACAATTCGATTTCTCCAGCCGCCGATCAAAAATCAAAAGTGTCATTGTTCTTAGACCAATAGCAAACGTTATCTTCCTTGCTTTTCTTCTTCCTTCAAGTTTCTTTTCCACTGCGTTGGACGGCGCCTGAGGCAATGAATTTAAGTTACGAGCCAAATACTAAGGCTGATGTTTGGTCCTTTGGTGTCCTTATGTTCGAAATCCTAACTTACGGTGAAACGCCTTACAAGGGTAGGTCAATTAGCCGATGCGGAGTGTTCAAATACAACAGATTAATTTTTGGCTTTCACCACATAACTCTGTACTGTGATCAATCTCCTCATAATTTTTCCATTTTAATTCATTTTAGAATGCGAAATTGATCATTTGCGGGAATTTCTTTCCAAAGGTGGACGTCTTCCTTCTCCACTTAATGAGGGTTTTGAGTGTGATGCAGAAGTTTATAGCATTATGAGCTCCTGTTGGAATGCACAAGCCGAACAGCGACCATCATTTAATGAACTCAGTCAGAAAATTGAGCAATACATCTCTAATAAGGAAGGCTCATACGACGGATGCTGGGGATCAATGACTGACAACTGATCCGCCTTACAGAGGTCCACCTCATGTATTAGCAATAAGAATGTTTTTGTAAAAGTAGTCAAATCCATTCTTCAGGCATGTTTTTTGGGCTTAGTCAATTACAAAGCATTTCAATTGTCTATAAGAACGTAGAATTCAACAGTGGTGTATATTAGTTCTTTAGCCAACTTATTGTTTCACAAACAGGCAACTGTATGAGACTCTTATCTGGTCAGTTGGACATTTAAGTCAGAATAAATCTTCATCTCGAGTATACATGCCACGAATACAGGGAAATCAACCCTTTTACAAGTTTTCCATGCAATGTTTTACAAAAATTTTGCATCAGAATGTGTCATATCGGTTCTTATAAATAAGCACATACAAGGACAAAAGTATCCTCTAACCTAGCCTGGCAATGTGATCATGAAGTGCCTACAACACCCACTCATGTCGTGTACAATCTTCCGCAGACTTTACTTCAGGACAACTTTAAATCAGAGCAAAATCAGTCGATTTATCAGCCGATACTCTCTTAAACCATTCACCCTACAAGTCTATACAAGTTGAGTAGCGCCGGAATTTTTCGGTTCGCATCTAGAAACGCAAACGTTGTTATTACTAAGAGCACCCAAAATAGAATCTTTGCGCACGCGACTTAATGACTTCGTTTGAAGCACAATTCGCCGCAACTAGCAATGAGGAGGAATGTAGATGTGTGTGAAGTCAGCACTGAATGCCTTAAGGAGTCACCAATACTTGATCCCCGAGCAAGATTTTTATAAAGCCACTTTACTCTACCTTTAAATAGAAAACGACTTGTAATTTATTTGCCACATGCACTAAACGCCTCCTATTTTGCTTCAGTAACTCTGCCGTTAATGCCATCTAAGGCCTCATGTTAAATGCAGCTGCATTCAATTTAGAATTCTACACTGTCGCATACCGTAGATAAGACCACATTCATGAATTACTATGTGCATGTCATAGATGCGTGTAATTCATAAGATGATTTTCGGTGTATTCTATGCCAGACTCAGCACCACTGCTCTGAATTCTCTTCCCCTCGTCGCTACCGAATCAGCAAAGGATTCACAAAAAGGTTCGAACTGACCGGCAAATACATAATAAGACCTACTTTTCGTTACCAATGTTGGTCGCACAAAGTGGCTAGGTTTTTTCATCCCAAATTGAAGGCTAGTTATTTTAATCTTCAGTTTCGGATAGCAAGAGCATCGGTGCTCAAATGATTTTTTTGAGTAGATGTAAGAAATAGGCATCACGACAATATAACTGTCGTGGACTGTAGGTGTTAGCAGCTGTCCATGCGTCAGTGGTTCAGATATACCTTGTCGGAACCTCGCTCCCCTAGCTATCAGGCCTTGTTTTCTCATGCTGAGTCTTAGATCTGCACAAAACCCAGGTTTAAATCCCTTTCTCTTGCGTGCAGTCCAATACCATCGTTGCCGTGTAAATTTATGCCTTACAAATTTCGGGTTATGATGACGTCTTCGCAATCTGGCTTCCGACTAGAATTCATACACTTCACATGTTCAACCCTACGTCAAGTACAGCCCACATCTTCCACTCTTGTGCTGAGAGATGAGTTAATGCAATGGGCTCCCGTTATCTGATACCAATCGCACATAGGATACAAGAGTGGACGTCACACACATGTAACACTGATTGTTAATGTATCAATGTGGATGGTACGTGTTCCTCCCACGCTTTTGTCCAATTTGAGCTTACCTTGCCATTTCTTGCCATTTAGACCTCTCAAATTCGGAACAGGAGAAGTCACAACTGTTCGGTTGTTGATTCGTTGGTGTAATGCAACTGTCAGATTTTCGATAGCACCTAATTTCTTAATTTGTCCACAATTCCTATATTTTTGAGGTTATGCTACTAAAATTATATCAGTAAAACAATTGATTTTTAAACACTTACGACATCAGATCGCCATCCGTTCATGCTCCCTGGTTCCAGCAAATCTTGCTGTAAGCAAATCGCTGGGCTGACTAATAGGTGATGGTTCGGGTCGTAAAGATCCAACTTTAAGCCATATTTATATTCAAATTCTTCGTCTCCTGACAGCTACCATAAGATTCCCCTCATGAGAGTCACACTCCAACATGTTTTCGAGCTTTTTTGGCAGTAGCCCATTCGACATGCTATCTCTACTGCGCAAGTCTTCTCCTTCCTTTTATATTCTATCACCTTGCATGCATCAATATTCCAATCTTTCGCATTTTAGCAATTCATTATTCCTGTACCACTTCTTTACAATTATTTTGCAGCTGATGGCGACACTCCAAAATGTCACAACGTTTTCTAATTTCTTAATACGGCCTTCAGATTAGCCAATAATGTTGGTTTTTGGTTTTGGTTCTATGTATTTATAGGAGGACCCTTCGAGTAAATGCATTCATTCACTTTTTGCTACTATGTAAAAGGGTATTCCTATTTAAATGAACGTGTTAATATCTATAAACGTGAATTTGAACTACAACTTCAATAATGTTGCGCGTTACTATTCATGATTTAAGGAATAAGGCCCTAAATCTGGGGTAAGTAACTAAAAAATATCATGCACATCTGGAGAACAAACGACTGACCCACCAGGTCGGTGGCCTCACGACTTTAACTACTATAAGGAACCGGTGAATCCGGGAGAGTGTAATGTTTAACCTTCCAATTGATACTTGATGGGGAATCATTGAACCATGGTTTCCTGAAGTGAAGACATTGACAAAAGGTCGAAAGTGCATCAGGGTACGGAGTTTTAAGACATGGAAATAAGACATTTGTTTAATAATTTTGAGAGTTACTGGTAGGTTCATTTTGCACTTGTGTAAGCGATCCACCTTAAATGGATAAAGACTAGTAAAGGTAACGATTTCCGTAGTATATGCAACCGAGTATTCAAGGTGAAAAGAATAAGCGCCACTAATAGGAGTAATTTACTTCAATGAATGATTTAGCCGCAGGCATTGATTAATGTTAAATTTAGCTTTTGACATACGTAAGGAAAATCTGATGTTTTAGCATACACAAAAATCTAGGCAGATGATCATTTTGACGATGGTGATGATGGTGTGCCGTAAAAAAAGTATGCCAACATCATCACCAAGCTGCAGACGCTTAGATATCATTGGACTGCCCTACTGTAGAGAGATTAGGCAACCATGGTTTGAGAGTTGGTTGCCACCACAAGTTGTCGCATGCAGTCCTTGCCACTGCTGCTTTGCGCTTTGGTTATCAACGTGTAGGTTGAACTAATCATGAAGTGAACACTGGCTGTCAGGGATAGTAGTTCAACACACCTGGCACGTTCTACTTCATTACATTTTTTGTGTTCTTGGCTTTATTTAGACACTCAACACATGATACCTTGAAGGGTTTCTCAAGCCTGATGTTGAAGGGACCCAGTGTATATAATAACATGTAGATGTGTTGAATTGGAAGTCCACTTAATTACCTTTTTTATCCAGTTGCTAAAAGAGGATGCGCTTGCGGTCGGCTGACAGAGGTGTTGATGCAAAAGCCATGCCACCACTGGGAGCGTTACAAAACGCAGGATCCTGAGTTCTCATTCCAAGTAACCTAAGAGAAAGACTTGAGAAACTGGAAACAAAGTTTTCTGGTGCCAGCAGCTTATGCAAACTCGGCTCAGAATGTGTGTGTGTGTGTGAGATGTTGCTGGACTGAAATCTGGTTCTTGAGGCTGCGAAAAAATTCGAAAAATTTGCCCCTCGAATTCTTGTAACTAAAGGCATTTAGATCTTTAATGGGGATAAATGAGGGCTCTCACGCACGTGGTGGGGTGTCACATTCTTTATGAATTATCGCGACTGTATCTGGGTGTGCCGATTGACTAAATCAAAAGGGAGGGTAACCGTATCCCATGCCACATTTCTGCCAAAAATCAGGAAGCAAAATTTTAAGGTGCTTTATTAGCTGCTCTTTGAACAATATTTTTACTGATTATTAATAAGTAAATATTGTATCTAAGTTGTTCTGAACATTTCCCTTTGTTTATGAATACGCCAAAGATTTTAAACCTACTGGCAGCAGAACGGTGAGGAATAGCTATGTAAACACTGGATATCGAGTTATAAACCAATACCCGTCATGTCTTAAAAACGCAAAAGATTTGTGAAGCTAAATAATCCTCAGTAGTACACTGCCAATGCCTATCCGCTTATGCTAACTTGTTTGTTGTGCATCGTCAAACTTCCAATGCTATTGGCCTCATATTTTTCAGAACTCTTATAATTTTTGTGTCCATTAAAATAAACACACACCGCTTTGGCTTAGGTTCTTGTAGTGCCAAAGGATTCACAACGATTCGACAAAACGATGGAGAATGCCTTTAGGTAGTTGGGAGTGTTAGTTATTACAAAGCGCAATTCAATGAATACGATAAGGTTTTACTAGTACATTGCTAATACCTCGATGCTTATTTACGTTGTGTCGTCAAGTAAAATGGCATAAAGCTTAGTTCACAAGGTTCTCCGGAGTTGCGTCGTGTATTCGCTTTTTAATGCAATGAGTGGTCTTAAACAACTAGATAGAAATTCCCTCTTGAAGGCTGCCATTTGTTGAGTTTATTCAATACTTAATAAAAAATAGTCTTTCTATCCGCCTTTTTTATTCATGATAGCGCCGAGGGCTTCAAAGTCTGATTACTGGTGGATTTGATGCACAATTTTAAGACATCTGTATAAGGAATGGAGAGGTTTTAAAGATTTCTAAATATACATTTGCATTCTTTTCAAATAGTTTCTAAGAGATTGGCGACAGGTTCCTTAAAATAAACGGAAGGATTCGATAATTAGTAGATAATGCAGTGATTCATAACAGTACTATCTCCTCGTTGCAGATTTGTTATTTATTCCTCCACTTCTATATCGATAATATCCACCGCATTTGAGAATTGTTCAGTACATTTGAAGGTATTTGCACGTTTTCTTGCGACTTTCTTTTAGCATTTTAGGCTAAAGTGTATTTCACACCATTTAGCAGTACATTTTGGAACAGCTCACAAGCCTCACTCCTCCAGGGTGGATCAAATTTCACAATCATGGGTGTGAAGCTTCACCACCCTAAGCTTCAAAGGTGGAACCGAAGTTATGTAGTATGATTAGGCACTAATGCTGGTTGTTCGTTCTGCCTACTCAGCCACTCCACAGGCACCGTAATGTTTGAAAGAGACCATATCTCCATTCCACCTTTTTATTGCTGCTTTTTCAACACTTCAGTCTCAGTTGCCATGACAGCAAATAAAATTGACATAAAAGAGGCATATACTTATGTTCAAAGAATCAACATATTACTTAAACATTGTAAAAAGCTGTGGCTCATTGGATGAATTGAACCTTATTCCTATTAACAGCTTCATCCTGACTTCTGAAATAATTAAGGCGGTTCATGCTCATATTGTTCGCTACAGACACATCCATATTTCTAGAACTGAAAGAATAGACGTTAGCAATTCTCTCAACAGCCCATTAATCCCAGAGTTTCGTTCCCATGAATGAAGTAAACATTGCATGAAAATCGTTGACCGTTTACTCTTCTCTGAGACTTTCAGTGTCTTTACTACCTGAGTGTGAACTACTGTCAAAAGTGCAACTCTGCTCTCGACGATATTACTCCTGCTGTCCAAGGTAGATGGCTTTAAATGCCATAATTCCGACAATATTTAAGATTGCCAACTTGAGTGGGCGTGTTAGACTCAATGCTTCTTGTGGAGAATGAAGCAAGTGAAAGGAGATTCTTAACTAGTTAACGTAATGCCCTCTCTTGTGGCTTTGACTTCATTTGATATAGCATTGGTGATTAATACGCAGCAGCAATCTTTTGAACCATAATCTTTCCTTTATTACAAACAGATGGCTCAGTCTATTGGCATGAACTATTAACTCTTTTCCACTCATTGTAATTAAGATGAGAAAAGGGCGAATGTGAGACCAGCACCGAGGAGGAAGGTGAATGTGAATGAAGAGTACTGGAAACGAAATAGACTTGAGAATGTAATTGCGCACTTAACCAAGCACAAGTCGGTTTGATGGTGAGGCCAAATGAGCTGATAAATAAATAAGGAAAATCTGCGGCCGGCATTAGGGGGATAGAGATTTACCTTTTACTCACGGTCATTGGTGACTCAAAAATAGCAAATAATATTCCAAAACGAATTTAGAAATTCAAGTCGGCAGCTAACGTCTGTTTAAGCATTACCTGACTGGGTAATGTTTATTCAAGCCTTGTGTCGAGCTGTGGATGTAATTTATGGTTCCACTGCAGACAACTACATTGCAATGTTTGCACTTTCTGAAGGACTATTTTACAGTGGTCTATGAGTAAATTTTGCCTAAAATATGCTGCGGAAGACAAGAAAAACATTTAAAGCTGTAAGTTGCCCGGAAAGGCTGCAGTGACAACGCTTGTTCAAACAAAAGGTCGACGTGAATGAAAATCGCTTGCAAAGTTGATAACCGAAATTGTGGTGCATTATTCCACATTGTGAAATAGTTTCCTCTTCAGCATGCCAAATTTTGGGTGGTGACGATGAGCAAGATGAAGGCCTTTCACCTACCCACTCCACAATGGACAGCCCTTGAGCTTTGTTTTTGAGCACGTTGTGTGTGTGGCAATTAAGGCGTTGGCAGGTGGAGGGATGAAACCACTAGAAGTGGCAGACTGTTAAGAAGCAGAGGACAAATGTATGCGCCAACTCGGCATAAAACATTGGAATAATAGCATGGAGAACATAAATGAAAGAAAGGAGTTGTTGGAATGTCCAAAATGGACAATAGGCGATGGTCGTGGGGGGCATAATTTTTAAAACCATAAACATGAATTTTAGATTTGAGAGTCAAAATGACGCAGAAAGTAAAGATAAAAAAGCAAAGTGCTTCCTGTATTTATTGTATGCGGTGATGACTCGGGGACGAGAGGGGAGAGCAAACCAGAGAATAGGAAAATGTTCTTCGCATGGTCTACTCCAGCCTTTTCTTAACCTCTTTGCATGTGGTTAATTAGAATCTAAGAACATGATAAAATATTTACCCTCCTTAATTTTGCCAAGTACGCGACACTCCTGCACTGGTCGAGTGATTTAATTCAAGTTGTGGAGTACATCAATCCAGCCTGTTCATACATCGGGTCCCCCACGACGCAAATCCTTCCATAGCCTCAGCAACGTTAGCCAATCTACTGTTACGTCAGCTGCTCATATTTTGTCGTAACTACTTCATTTTAAAAATGTGTTTTGGGCATTTCATGTCTTCGCAACTACCTGCCAATGGTATATTTTACAGATTATTGCGGTTTACGCTGTGTGTCTTCTAACGATTCTTGCAGTCTTTTGAAGATCACAGTTGTACGTGCGACGCAACATCGCTGAGTGAGAGAGACGTGGCTCACTCAAGGCTAAACTACTTATATTCTCAACAATTGCATAATATTGCACGTACAGAGGTGCCACCGGCATCAACTCTAAGCCATAAGGTGCATAGGATGATGTCACCTCAATCTTGACTGTGCTTGCATATCAGTAGCAATTAAAACGTCATTCGTAAGTTCATCTGGCAAGTAGGTTCAGTTGTGGAGATGACTTGTCACCATCCTGTGCTTACCATTGATGTCACTAGTAGATGAGCTGCCGCCTTGTATACAAACATGACTTTAATCTCTATACCTCAGTCTGTTCAACTCTTGTTAAATCCTCTTGTAGTTATACTGAAACCAAAGCAATCAATGCGATGTGATGTTTCAATGTAATGTTCTTAAGGCCCTCCAACACAATTGATATAAGAAAACACTAAGAAGACAATGTGGGATGCGTTTCAAAATTAAGAGTCGCACTCTTGCCTAGTAGAGCTAATCACTAAGTTGTAAGGTCCAAAGTCCTTCCCTATTTTCACTGCTACCGAGTATGTCGGAAGAATATGTGAATCCTTGTTGCTGAAGTGAAAATTTACATAAGAAGAACACTCGGGACATACCGTGAAACCGCATATTCTAGGGGCAAATACCCGCACTCCGATGAGACATCTTTCAAATGAAGGTGGTTTATTTAGAAAAAGAATTGGAGAAACATGAACGGCAAAGTATACCAAAGTACAAAAGGCAAAAAAGACCAAAAAAGTAAAAGAGCAAGGCAGATTATTTGAGCTTTCGTATTCGGCAATAGCGTTCCTTGTCCTCACGAGTGAGCTTTCTCTCCACACCCTTGACTGCTTCTGGCGCTTTGTCCCATGTGCTGATGTGAATTTTGTAAATATTCTCCGGATGCATAATGTCAGCATAGAGGCGATCCAAAGCTGTCGAGACGTAAATGGGTGAGTGGTTGAAGAACATCTTGGGATGCACCAGCAGACTGTTGAATGTTTGTTCGTTTGCCCAGAGCGCAATCGGTGGTGGAGTGTAACCGCCCCTAAAATAGTCCGATAGGGCGTTCACCATGGATTTAAATCATTCATGAAGAGAGGTGCTACTTTGGTACTGCAAAACTGGTGGGAAGTGGACAAAGGCAGCACTTTCACGTAACAAGGTGATGCTGTGAATGAATTGCCTTGTGAGAGTGGTCTTACATCTCAAATTGTTGGACACTGAGCCTCACTTACAGGAGATCTCAAGTATGGTACAGTATGGGGATTGCCCAATCAACAGCTCAGCTGGTGAGCGAAGGGACATTTGATTGGTCTAGACGTACGCCTGCCAGTGACTATTCCGATCAATGTGACTGGATAACACCTCATTTGGATTAATCATCACCAATCCTATTGTCGCTAAAATGCCAAGGATTTGGCATTGGCAATTTGGAGAAGCTGGGAAACGGTGAGCACAAAACCGTATTTTCGCTTCGGATAGGGGCACAAGAGATAAAGTGTGCAATGACTTAGAGTCCAGGATCGTCTTGACCAAAGCATTAAACCTGAAGAAATCTGGGTATCCAGGAGAGCATCTCCTGATTAGTCAACGACGTGAAGTGACCTTTCAAGAGATAGTTTAAGCATCTCTTCATGCATTCCATATGGTTTCAATATAAGTGCAGTAAACGATTATAGAGGAAAGGAAATATACCCGTGAAATTGGGGACGTAAATGTTGAAAAAGCCTGTTTATTTGTAAACTATGCCAACTTGACACTTGAGTACCAACAAGAGCTGATCAATTTCCACTCCAATTCTCCAATTCTGCTCAAAAATTGGGAATCAATTGTTGAGCTACTATGCTACTTAAATAAGGTCCGATGATGATTTAAGTAGTCTAGAAGTTTAATAACCAGTCAAAAAAATATGACCAGAGCAGTTTAGCAATTTTCGGGTCCTATATTTAAGCTGGGACAATGATTCAGAAGATACTAGTCAGTCTCCAGCCTTTCATCACCTGTGGCACAAAACAAATTACTTGCTACACTATTTGTTGCACACAAAAATACAGGTTTCTACATCTGTTAATAAAATGTGAGTTGGCCAGTTGACTTCACCATATTCCGACCTGATTGAGCTCACCTCTGACCACCTGTTCTTATGGCCCACAAATGGAGTATCCTAAGCCATCTCAAGAGTGACTTACGGTAGTCAGACTACCAAAACATAGAGTTAACCACGCCAACAACTGCGTCAGACAAAGTAGGTCAGTTGAGAGCATCAGAGCCGCCTGAGGTGAGCCAAACGCATTCATTAATGGAAAAAGAGTGGAGTAAAGTGACTCACTCCTTATAGGGCTGGCTGCCATTGATTTTGAAGTCCTGGTCCACCTCTAGGATGTGCAAGAGCCGGCCGGATGGAATGGGTTCCAGGAAAGACTCAATCATCATATCGACAGTATACTGATTCATTTGTTCTGGGTACAGCAGAGACTCAGGATAGAGGCTGCGAGGGTAGGGACGAGGAAGAATCAACAGAGTCTTGCATTCTGGATTCTTCCAACGCATGAGAGAGCGTTGATTCGGCAGTAGACGATCAACTTTCGACTCGCCTTCAAGTAAAGGCCAGCAAACAACATGTGAATAAAAATTACCGACAGATTAGTGAAATTACATTTAAGTTGGCATAAGTTAGAATATGGAGTCTCAGCAAACGTTCAAACAACTTCTAACTTGAAGGTACAAGTGTCTTGTCAACCCCGTAGAGGTTTGTTTGTTTGTGCAACTGCAGTATTAGGCAACAAGGAAATCAGTGGTTCTTCTCAACCATTTAAACAACTCATTAAAGGTTCGCGTTTTAAACTTTTATTCCATCAGGTGTTTAATATTGCTATAGCAACAAAAATCTCATGTCCTCGGGGTTCTCCTTAGTAATAAGACATAACAGGCAGTTAATTTTAAACTTCGCTATCAAATACCAACCTCCAGGTCTGTCCTTGAGGTAGGGTTTGAATTTTGACCCGATTGGAGTCTTGTAGGCTTCGTTCATGTCTGGATCAATCAGCTTACTTCCTGTCTCCTTGTCCAAGTCGATTATCTTTGGCAGGTTACAACAACAGGGCAAGTTACGCAGAAACATGCGACATATCTCTTTGCCTAGTGTGATAAATTTCGGTTTCTTGTAGACACAAAGAGCGTGGAAGATACGAGCCCGTAGATCCTCCATAGTGCGACTTGCCATACGGCCGACACAGTCATAGCCGTAGGAGACAGAGCACAGGTAATCTCGGGTGGCTTTTGCGATATTTTTGCTAAAATATAAATAGGTAAATGTATTCTCTCGGTGATTTTGAACATTTGTAAATCTATTCTATCTAGAATGCTAGAATCTGTTTGTCGATCGAGTTCAAATTTCATTTGTCTCCAATGAAATGGGCCTTGCTTTCGCCTTACTGCGGAAAAATAAACAAAGTAGTGTGATGACAGTAAATTTGAGATTGCATTCAACCACCCGCATACTTCGAAAACACTCTGGGTCCCATGTTTTTGCATGATTTTTATGCATTATGATATGGTGTGATATGAGAGTGCTGGAAATGGGCTTATCTCTTGCAAGCGCAAGAGGAGAACTTAGCAAATGGTATATAGTACCATATTTGGTTATTTTTCCGCGTCTTGAGCTCACATTTAAGACGCTTTTCCTTGATGGTGATTGGTTGATAATGGGTCAGGTTTTGGGGCGTAGAGATCCAAGCGCTGACACAATCATCCCACGTGTTCCTGTCGTAGACTAACACTTGCTAGATCACATGGAGTAATAACCTTCACATTCGGTTCTCCTACAATTGCCACAATTGTTAGACCTAGATTTTACGCTAACCTGATCCAGCATTCTGCGGTCAGTTAGACTTTCACAAAGTGCTTTGTACTTTTTAGTTAAGTGTGAGTAGAAAAGGAGTTCTCATGTGACTTACAAAAGGAGAAACATCGCCTCATAATGAGCACATGCATCACCAAAGACAACGTTTGATAACTAACGTCTTCTGTCACTAAAACCCTCTTTGGTGAGATGCAATAATAGGTTTAACACCGATCTACGCCCCAAGATAAGCAACACATTCAGACACGGTCATTTGCTACGTCCCATTGCCCTATCATTTAACATTTTCAACAAAGAAAAACCACTTAAACATCCTGCAAATCGTCAATAACTTGGTCAAAACCGAACAGGACTTACTTCATTAGACCACCGGGCGGACTGAAGGCGTAGGCCTTGAGTTCAGGATAATGTGGCTTCAGAAGGACACACATGAGCGAAACCAAACCAGCACCCAGACTGTGTCCACAGATAACGACAGGATAGTGGGGTCTGAGACGTCTGGCCGACTCAAACATCTGCTCTTCTAGAACGTGTTGAACTACGCTTCGCGCTGTACGACACATTCCACTGTGCCCAATCATTTGTTCATTGGGTGGAAGGTTGCGGTCCTCGTCTCGCAGTGGTTCACCGGCTGCCACCAAGTCTACCAGGACATCGTCACTCGACAGTGTGCCCCGCACAATTAAAACGATTGCCTCAGTAAGGTCGTCAATCACTAGCATGATTGACGCGCTATATAACTGAAAGGTTAACAAAGATATTTTTGTCTGACCTTGTAAACCCAACAGCTCTGCATGTTGTGGAGACTTCAAGTCAAAATTCCGTTCTATGCTTGCGTGAACATGAGTAGACACTGCCTTTGAAAATAAATCGTTAGTTTACCGAAATCAACTTACTCCTATCGGCTTTCAAAAACACAATAGAATAAAATAGCGAGGATTGCGGTTAAGATTTCCCGGTCTGCTACCACAAATTACCACATTTCTTAGAGCTCTTGTCCATTACCTTTGAGGATAGGCTTCGCAACGCTTAAACACATGCAAAGCCATTTTAGGAACATTCTGAGAAGCGAGCAGTAGGAAATCTCCTTCTCGATTATCAAAAAGGTTTTGGAGAATATCAGCAAGACTGTGTGGTAGAAAAATATTCCTTGGATATTCAGATATATAGCCTGTAACGAGTACTAGACACCTGGCTCGCAGAACCCCAAACGCTGGGGCTAATCGCGGAACTTTATTGCACTATTCTTTGTGAGAGACTTTCAGAATAGGTCATTTCACCATGATTTATGTTGCTAAAACTGTCTAGTTGCCTAGATTTCTATCCTTGGTGTTTTGTTGAAATTGCATCAATGACCTAGACTGAGATGCTACGTGTGACATACGTGACAAATGAAAAATAGATTCGCCTTCTCATAAAAATCAAAGCTGAGATCAGTGAATGCAGTAGGCGGCGGTGTAACTATGAGAAGAGAAAAACGATTCTACCAAAAAGGTAAAGCTACTTATTTCCCTCAAGTTTCAAAATTCTCTCTAGTGTAAGCATACATTATCACTGTTACGAATAGGAGCAACTCCAAACTTTGAACATAACTAATGAAGTGAATGAATACTTGATTCTTCGAACCTTGTTAACAATTTCAAAGCAGAGAATATCTTCTGCTTGTAATTGGGACATTTCCATGAAGGCTGCTAGGTAGAGATTTTGACCGGCACAGCAACAACACCCAGGACCTTGGATACCATTTTCTAGGTCAACCTCCTTCTTTTTTGTGGTTGGGTTGCTGAAAAGTCAAATTTCAACGCCTTATAATACAAAAGAGAAACACTCAACGAATAGTTAGGCAAAATAATTGTCTATCAGAACCCTTCTCTGAAAATGCGGAATGGTTGCTTCATTGTATCAAGAGGATGAAAACAAAGAGGAAGATTCATTGATAATGAAAAGGGAAAAAGAATGCCGCTTAAAAGTTATGATTCAAAATATTCTACTACGCCTTGTTAATCACGATGAAACTCGTTTGAAAACCGTTATTACGAAATATTTAACAGCTGCATTATTTTAACAAAATTTAAGGCCTATGGCGTGTGAAAAACCTTAAGAGTGCCAAATACTGGAATTTTCTGTAAAATTAGTGTAAAAGACTGCCCTAACAATGCAACAACTGTTTTATAGAGCAAAGAATGAAGAGAATTGGTAAAGTTTTGTGACTATTCAAAGTATTCTGTGCTCACAGTTCTCAAGAAGCAAAAAGTGAATCGGAGAGAATATGGGAGGAACAATAAAACTGGATATGAGGCATACGGATTAAAGTAATTGGAGAGTGTCACTTATTACCTGCAAGAAAGTTTTTGACATAATCGATTCACTGCGACGCAGTCACAAGGATTCTCGGCGTAATAGTAAAGCCACCCATAAGAGGCATTTACAAGGTGAGAATACCGTCGCAGTCGTGAAATGTGCAGCCACTCTTTCTCCAACTTGTCAAAGGGGTTCTTCAACTTCGGGTTAAGCTTGATTTAAAGCACAAAATGATAACACGTATAATCTGACTCGGATACACATATCAGAAGATTAAATTCAAATCAAAACATGGCTTAAATAATGCGAAACTCTGACAAATAATGCCAGAGTAGGCACAGGAAAACACGACGATTAAGAGGTATGGACTTAGGAAAATGCTAAATTTTTAAATATCAAAATAGCGCAATGCTTAAGTACTAAAGTGGAGAGATTTATACCGGAGCTGCTAAATCTGCTGGAGTGGGATCAGTTTGCTCAAGTACGTATTCGGCAGGAACACGGCCATGACCACCGATCCACTTGTCCGATTGCCACCGAAGGAGCAGCAAACCGATCGCAACATCCGACTTTGTCAAGTCAAGGTCCTAAGAGACGGTTACAAAATTACAGTAAACAATTCTCATTTTCCAAAACACATATCCTTTTGATCAACAAATAAACATTTTTAGGCCATTGGTCAATACATACATGCGAAAAAATTATTTCATAAATTATGCAAAGCATATGATCTATAATCCAGTTATACTTGAATACAAGGTCTAATATGTAGTTATGATCTACTTTCAGAGGGTGCTTAAATTTGCAGCTTTATGTAAAATTTTACCGTTAGAAGGTCGACAAAAGCAGTTGAAACTGCACTGAGTGCAGCTTCTTTGTCGTCACTGCCATTGTCTTCCGAAGAATCAAGTTTTTTGGAAAGAACGTTTTGAAATCTCAACTTTTCCATCATCCGCATTTTCATTACTAAGTCGCGCTTTTCGTCTTCTGTCTTCTTGTCTGATCCATCATATAGGAATGTCTCATAGAATTCATACTTGAGCCTCCCATTTTTGTCATAGTGTCGTATCCAATCGATGACTTCACACACAATCGTAAATATCAGAATAGAACACCAGCATATCACAGCAACAAACGCAGAAATGATATTCTCCTAAGGAATTCAAAGCAGTTGACAACGATCAGGTGTGTATAAAAAACCTGTAAAACCTATTAGGTTTGGAATAATTTATCCTAGAATTGCATGGAAAAGTGCAATCAAATCCATTCTTAGCTGTTTATACGAAAGGTATATTAGAATTCTTACATTAGTATGGTCTTTGTAAAGAACGACGACTTGCCAAATCGAAAGGCAATAAAAAATCAGCTCTAGGATCATTAAAATGAAATGTACGAAAATCAAGGTTCCTATAGGTTTCCGCTTTTGTACTTCCATAACACCACCCTGACCGCTGACAGCAGCGATTACGATAAACAGGATAATATGTAAAATACATAGTGTTACGGCCGTTATCAAAATGCCCTGTAAATAAGAAGACGTCAGCATAAGCGAAGATACCTTAAAAGCAGAGGAAATAACATTTTGCAATTGGTAATTTGAAAGAAGAAAAGCACCAGCGACCACAACCCTAATTTTAGAAAGGACAAGAGGGCAAACATACAGTATGGTCCTCAATAAAGCTTGCGCAATGCTTGATATGACGAATTCATCTTCTGATCGTTTCCACGTCCGTTTAAAAATTTTTAAATGAGGCATTTTAGCATTGATTTACCACGAAAACAGACGTTTATATTTGAAAAAAGGCAAATGTCGAGGTCATGTATCCGACCTAGAAAACACGATATAATAAAAGAACATGAAAATCTATGGCTTAAGCTTGTGAAATTTCAAACGGAAATAAAAATGCCCTAGAAGTATGCTCGTATTGATACGACTTAATGGCAGGATATTTTTTAAACCACGACTACTTTGCCCCAAAACTGTAAATCTGTAGACCTAATGCAGCGCATGGTTTTTGCTTACCATCTTCGCCAAAAGTCTTGCTGGTTTTTTAATGTTCACTTATAGCGTGGGGCACAAAAGACTGAATGGCAGTTGCAAAGAGCTCCGTGACTTAAAACCCATTCTATCTAGCCCTTAAAGGGAGCACCAGGCTGACACAATGCAAAATTGGCAAAACCAGTTTAGCGTCCAGAGGCTCCCTCGAAAGTAAAAGAAAGCAGAATGCAAGAGTAGGATATACACATGTATTTTACGTACGGAGGAAAACAGGCTACTGGCATGGTCCGGAGGCCAGCCTACGCACTAGGACAATACGTCCACCTCTGTAACTTTAACCGAAACCGGTAGTTCCAACCAGCAAAGTACTACAATGTCCCCTGTTGCACCTCCCGCGTCGGCCATTACAACGTAGTCAGTGCTGCAAGAAGCACCCACCAGCTAACCATGCCAGTCGCCGACATTCCACGCGATTGAGGCGATGCTTGACACCAACGTCAGTCATCCCCCTCGACAGTGCATTGCACTTCGAATTTCGTTTGGCCTGGGAACAAAGCTTAGAATAAGTGGTTCTTCCGACCATCAGCATGTCTGTAGGGGGACGTTGGCACGCCGATCTCCTTAGGCAATTATAATAGGGGTAATTTTTGGAACGAAACTTTCCAGGTGGTTCATGGCTAGTGTCGCTTCAGTTACCAATGACTTTCCTGCAGAACACGGAGATGGGTAGATGCCGGAGGCGGACGTCATTCTTGACCCATCCGTAGCATATGCACTTCTTTCGCACCGCTGCAACATGCCACAGGCGGTGGAGATCGGGATAGAAGCCCTATAGAGTCGGGTCCGCTTTCCACTGCCACCATTGTAGCGCCTCGAGGATCTTTTGAATGCGAAAGGAGGCAGAATTTTAGAGTAGAATACATATATATATTCAGCGGACAGAGAGAAGTAAGCTGCTGGCATGGCTCGGAGGCCAGCCTAGGCAGCTAATGTAATACGGCCACCTCTGTGATCCTGACCGAAAACGGCAGCCCAAAGAAACAAAGAACTATAACCAGGCTCTATTGTTTGCTTACTAAAGGCTGATTTGAAACAAACAGACAGTATGTGCAAAATATTCCGCTCGTTGAACATAATTTACATCTATGCATTCTTAAATGTCTTTAAAATTTCTCCATGCAAGGCGACCATATTTATTGTTTTATCCCTCTTTAAAAAATAATTAAAGGTCTGTTTTGCGGTTAAATCATAAAAATATCTATAGCTATGCTAGCCTCATGTTGAGGTCAACAGATAGATTGCGGCCTACTTTCTGTTCTGACCCGACTGATTATTCTCTGACAGGATGTATGATTCTTACGTTTTTGAAGAAGATAAGCTGTAAGTACGGTAGTTTCGTAGGATTATGCCTAAAAACCTAAATATTTGCTGAGTTTTATTCAGGTTTTTCCAATAGCCATGTTTGGTTGCCAAACCGCCTATACTAAATGTCAATTTTAGCTTGCATTTTCCATTTGCTTTCGTAGTGGTATGATGGTGACAAGTGGTTCAGTGACGCTGCAAAAAGATCCTCAGAATTTGGTTGGAATTAGCATCGGTGGAGGTGCTCCATACTGCCCGTGCCTTTACGTCGTCCAAGTGTTCGACAATACACCGGCTTCTCGTGATGGAACGATTCAAGCCGGGGACGAAATAACCGGTGTTGGTGGAGTTCGTGTCAAGGGTAAAGGCAAAGTTGAGGTTGCTCGCCTCATTCAAAGCTTCCCTGTACGTTGGTTCTTTCCCATGGTACTTTTGGTAATGATGAGTTGATGTGAGCATTTAAAAGAATTTTAAACATTTCAGGATTCAGTTACCATCAATTTCAATAAACTCCACGCCGACCCAAAACAAGGCAAAACTTTGGACATTAGTAAGTTAGTAAAATTATTCTTGGCTTTCTCTTTATTTCTAACAAAGCAACCAACACCCACTCTAGTTTTGAAGAAACTGAAGCACAAGATGGTGGAGAATATGGAGGCCAGTACGGCCGATGCTTTGGGTCTGAGTAGAGCCATCCTCGTCAATGGTACGCTTAGCTTCTCTACGAGTATGCAAACTATTTCATCTATTATTTTATTTATTTTTTCCCACTGCATTTGCAGACAGTTTGGTGAAGAAGATGGATGAATTGAATCGCACAGCTTCGATGTTTAACGGTCTGGTTCAGCATACGCGCTCCCTCGTTCGAGCCATCTTCCAGCTGTCCAAAGTGCACAGAAGTGAGTCTGAAGATCGAGGGTTCCACTAGTACTTTCCACTTTCCTTAATGTTTTTTTTTGTTGTCTACCGGTCAGGTTTTGCTTATTCGTCTTGATACATTTATCTATCTTGTAGCTATCCATTCATGTACTTATCCATCTGCGCATCCGTCTTTTCTTCATCAGTAACCCACACTGGATGTGTCTTTATCCCCTATGGTTCTATTCATCCTCCTTGACTCACTAATGCCTCATCGTTCAGCATTTGGGGAAATCATGTCCCAAATCGGCGTTAAGGAACCTCAAGTTCGCGCTGGTCAGGCCTTCACTCACTTTGGGGAGGCTCATCGAGAATTGGAGAAATTCGCCATCGATACACTCAAGCAGTTGCGGCCGGTATGTTTCCTTAATGTTTTAATTGCTTTTGATCACCGTCAATATCCTTTAATTAATGTTCAGCCAAGTGGTCTCACTTAAAATCTAAATAGAGGCAGCACCATACAATATGTGGGTTTTGAAGACATTTATACTGACGAAAACACGCGAAACTATTACATTTGTTACGAGGACAGTTGTCACTGCATCATCTTTTACTAATCAGACTGTTACGGAGGCGAGGTTGAAGACACTATTTGAAGAGCTGCCAAATTTTTCACTCATCCAGCGTTTATGGAGTTTCAACTGGAACCTTTAGAGATTCCGCTTGTGATGCCCCGTACCACTCTGTCTACTTCAATTATCTGGATTTTGTGTGCACGAATCATTCCTCCATTGTGTTTGGCGGAACTGAGCACCTTTAATCCTTGAAGGGTTCGCGTTCCTGTTTCGTATTTAGTACTGTGGGTTATGTAAAATACGAATAAGGAGCCTTATTCGTGCCTCTTGATTGGCTCTAAGTACTTATCATCGAAATGTATCCTGTCCTAAAAATCTTTTCAACATAAACATTTAGCATGTTATCTGATTCTTATTATGCTGGTAATTTTGATAAAATGAGAAAAGGCCGGGATTTTGACTTCACATCTAGTTTTCACCGTTGGGGGCTTTTGATGAGTGAAATCTGGCTTGAGATTTAGTTTTGCCTACCCGGAATGCCATCTTTTCTCAAAACTAGCCTCCACGAGTGCCTTTGCGCATTCGCGACTTATCTGGAGGCAATTACTACTGCTGAAATTTGCATTTTGAAAGTGCACATTTTCTGAGTGCAGCAACTGCTTAGTGTATTTGGATGATAAATCAATGGAGAGTATGCAAAATAGAAAATTTGGTGTATTTAACGCACTGCTACTGGTATTGTAAAGCACTCATGACGATCTGTCCTGTCCTACATTTTTTTGTTTTGTTGACCTTGGGTGCCACCATCGTGCGCACGGAATGGCTGTCTCACTGCCGTACCTTTTTCAGCTACTTTCACCTTGGTGTTGTTTGTAGTCGGATCCATGCATGGTGGTCTGTTTCATTCGCAAGTTGACATTTCATCCCCGCGTGATGCATTTCACTCTTCCGATGGCTTTGTTCTTATTTTGTAGCACTATGCACTAGCTAGATTTTTGCCCTACCCTCTCTTAGCATAAGTAGTGTATTTTGGATGGGCGAACTGCATCCTATGGAATAAGTAATGCTGCAGAATTCATGTAGCGTTGGATGATTTTTGGCCCCCAATAGCATAGCAGGCTTTTCGAAGTACATAATGCTAATTCCTAGATTGCCTAACTTGAATGTAGCACTGCTATCAGAAGCACTGAAGCGTGCGGACTTTGTGTTTCTTGAGTTGAGGTCTGTTCTAGACGCAGGAAAGCTATAAAGTGCTCATTGTTGTCATGCTTATTCATTTTCCCTTTGAACCGATGGTTTGGGATGTTACTTTTTCTGAAAATCAAAAGTAAAAGATTCCACAGGCCACGTGCTTTTGTGATGCAGGTTGACAATTTGGATGCAAGCAAAGCGAAAACAGGTTTAATCATTTTTCTGCAGATTGGATGAATTTCACTAAATTTCTGTATGTCATTGGCACATCTCCCAAAAGTAACCGAAAACATTCGCATTCCCTCCACATTTTAGTTTCATTTTCAGGCAAAGGATTCCCATATACATGCGAGGTCTAATTGCTTTTGTGTCACAAGCCTTGTTTTTATTTACTGAATCTAGACAGTTCTACTGCTAAGCAGCTCAATAAGCTGGTGTCGCTTCTAAGATTAAAAAAAATAAGTTTTCCAAATGCTTTATTCGTTGGGCTAAATACTGTCAAAAAACTAAGGTTTCTTTTGCCTATGGAGGCAAAACTTAGCTCCAAGCGTCTTCGTTCTGGTTTTCCCATTATTTCTCAACCGTCTAAATCGCCTGGACAAATAATGCATCCTAAAGTGCGACACGAATTACGAAGATTTGAGTCTCTTGCAAGAATAGGGCTTTTTCGTCACTTTTCAACTCACCACTTCTTGCTGTGATACTTGTTTTCCAAGTTTTTATCTCCTCATTCTTGAAGGATGATGTAGTGCCTCAATCGCAATGCAGCGAGAGGCTTAGCGCTAACCAGCGGTGAAGTATAGGTTAATGAGCAAGGTAGGGAATTGAAATTGACATAAAATGTATCATGTTCTTAGGTTTCGATTAAAATCCTGTTAGAATTCTTCGTTTCTTTCGGAAGCGAATGCTAAATGCCTTGTTTTCATGGCTATATTTTAAGGCCACTTATGTCCCCTACTGGGCACAAGGCAGTTACGAAGCATATCAGATGAAGATAACTTGTTTTTGAACTCACCCATCTAAAGATTTCCGTTTAACTGTTTCCTATCCCTCATTATCAAGGTACAAATATGTCAAGTTGCAACAAAGACTCACGCCTTCATTGGGTATTCGTTGTTCTATGGGTTGTTTTTCACAAACTTTGCATCAGCGCTTGAAGAATTGTCATTTCTGGATGTTAATTTTTATGACCCTCAAAGAATCTTCCGAATTTCATGCCAATTGTGCCTTGTGGACATTGGTCTTGGCTTTCGTTCATCCAACATTCTAGTCCCATCAACACAGTTCCCGTTTTAACATGTAATTCCTGTAATTGTCATCGCTTTTTCACAACCAAGGCCAGTTTTAAATATGATCGGTTGCTTTCCATTTCAATGTATTCCTCACCAGTATTCTTGCTATGTTAAACTGTTTTCACTTAATTTATTGGAGTTAATTTCGCGACTAGTTCTTTTTTGATTCCGCACATCATTTCCAGGTATAAATACTATGAATAGGTTTAGACTATTAAAAATGTTGGTTTCTTTCATTTTAGATTGTTTCAGACTTGAACACGTTCCTTACCAAAGCCATTCCAGACA
This sequence comes from Taenia hydatigena, assembly GCA_036345935.2. Classification (NCBI taxonomy): domain Eukaryota; kingdom Metazoa; phylum Platyhelminthes; class Cestoda; order Cyclophyllidea; family Taeniidae; genus Taenia; species Taenia hydatigena. The sequence goes on from JADWOT020000003.1 coordinate 16,501,452, forward strand.
CCAAACTCACTGTGAAGCGCTATCTGGACGTAAAATTCGAGTACTTGGTGCGTTCACCATATAACCACACGTGCCTCCTTCTACCTCTGAAACTAATTGCCTTTCGTCCTTCCCTGTCTTCCAGTCGTACTGCTTGAAGGTGAAGGAGATGGATGATGAGGAGTACACCTTCAACGCGCTACAGGAGCCGCTATACCGTGTGGAGACGGGCAACTATGAGTATCGCCTGATACTGCGCTGTCGACAGGATGCGAGGTCGCGATTTGCCAAACTACGCAATGATGTCCTCATCAAACTCGAACTTCTCGACAATAAACATGGTGAGACTGTGGGGCTTTCTACTGACCCCTTGGCAGTAGACGGTTTTTATCAACTATGATGACTTTAAGTAGCAGGGATGTTTCCCCAATTAATTCAATGCTTTCATGCCAATAGTTTGCAGGCTGAAAATGAGTCAAAGTTGAAACTTAATTGTTTCTCTGGATTGGTCCAACAGATGTGATCGCATGTTTTTTTTGCCAAGCACACATTTGGTCAATGATTTGTATGTTTCTAGCGATTGCTCCTAAATGAGTGTCCTTCATGTGTATTTCAAACCCAATGTTTCCATCAGCCAAATACATCAGTGTTTTTCTTTCCTTTAAAAGATCAATTTCTCTGTTTGAGCATGGTTTTGATAAACACTGTTCTACTTTCCCGTTAATGATCAGAAAATAACCACAACTGCAATTTGCAATAAGAAAGATGTTAAACTTCGACATACTTAATGTCCTTGTAGGGTTAAGCAAAATAATCGTTTTTGATTCGAAAAATACCAAGCATTTGCGCACAAGATTTCTTCCGGAAATTTGTCGCTACATAACCTTATGTATCCACTTTGTAGTTGAGGATTTGTTTGGATTATTTGTGCCAGGATTAATATGGTTGTCAGTGCTTCAACCGCCTCATGGCCAAAGTTCTACTGTTTTTTTTTACTTGGTACATCTTTCCCAAAGCGCTTAACAATCATCTATCCAGAAGTAAATACTGATTGTTTATGAATCTTCTTGTTCTGATAGTGTTTATTACTTTTCATTAATACAATTTTTACATATTTTGCGAAAGGTCTCCATGATTCCACTCCTCATTCCCATCTTATTTTTGATGATTGAGATAATGGTCTGTGTCTAGTCGTTTCAAGTTAAACTATTACGTCTTTTAGTGTAGTTAAAGTGAATGGAAATACTCTGGAAGTGTTAACGAAATGTAAAGATTATGATTTTGAGCACCAAAACCGGAAGAAAATATTTTGACGTGAATGGAATATATCATTTTACTCATTTGTTTAGCCGGTTCTGTTGTTTTCGTTTTTTATACTGTTGCAGATCCCATTAAATATTACAATTTCAAATTCCTTTTCCCTTCTAGAAAGGAAATATGTTAGCAGGCATAGAGATAGGGCAAATTTTTATCCTTTCGCACCGTTAGGCTGAGAAGCTGAAATTTAACGGCTGTTGGTGTGAAAAAAATGGGCAATATTCGGGGTTGATGAGTCAGTCCCGATTCCATCATTGCGTTTTTCCAGATCGTATAACCATTTGACGGGGGAGAGGGAAGGCATTTTAATGCCTCATGATGCAAAATTCCAAATCCTCTATATTCCGCATTACTTGCGGTGCGGAATTGTGTTCATACTTAGGCACGTATATTAATGTGACCTAGAAAGTCTTGACCTTCCTTGTCAAATTTTTCCGCCAACTCAATGTAGCATTCCACTCTTGTGTGATATTCGCGCGTGAAAAGACGTATTTTACTGCAGGCATTGGATGTGCTGAATTTCCACGGAATCGACTGTTGCATTGTGGGGTGTGGAGACCTACTGCCGTCTCTTCAACGGCTTTGCACTCCATCACTGCGCTAGACTGTACTTGAGGTCTTCTGCAGATATGGCTAAATGTCAAATTCGCGTCATGCCCTTTTTTCGCAATGAACCCCGTTCAACACCACACAGTATTCTATACACCCACGCGCGGTGTGTGAACTGGACTGATCCACGACATGTGTGCTGGTTATTTGTGGAGGGACAGAGCGCTTACCACTGCGTGTAGTACAGCTACGTCTTCCTAGAGGTGTAAAACAGTGTTTTTGTTCAACATGTACACTTCCCTAGCTGGATGGCATATTTTAACTACTCGTTTTTTTACTCGAAGTCGATTGAAATCTATTAGAACACAATGCCGCTTTTACAGTGCAAGATACCGTAATTCAACTGCAACGTTTCGTCTCCGCAATGGCCACTTACCATGAAAACTGCTATGAAGTGATGAAGGGTGCAAACATCTTTCCGCTGGAAATGGACCTTTCTCGGGACGCCTTTGCGTATAAGTCAGAGATTATCAATACCGGTGAAATCGAAGACGATGATGACGAAGTTGACGTCTCCAATGACAACGACGTCGACGTTGAGGCTCTGGCTGACTTGGTATCAGCTGAGGGCAATCTGGTCGACATGAGTCTAGCTGAGGATGTGGACGCGTTGTTGGATCTTGGAGACGGCACTGAGAAGATCTCGAAGGCTCAGGGAGAGCAGAAAGATGTATTTGACTTGATATCAATCGAATAAGACTCCCCCTACAGTCTGTTGCCATATAATGACTTCTTTTTGTCCTTCTTTCTCTACTTTTCCTCCTCTTGTGGTTATTGTGATACTCTTCCCATCATTTATGCTTATTTTTGCCTTTGTCGTGGCACATTCCATCTTTGGATCTTGTTCTTTTCTGCAAGCATATTTTGTATTTAGTATATTGACTTTCTTGATACTCTGCTTTACTGTCTTGTGTGGAATTTATAGGGTCTTCTTATTTTTGTGCATTAATTTTCCAGGAATAATTTTCTTAAAAATTCCTTTCTAGAATAGATATATTTTTAGTGGGGCTTTTGACCTGGCTCGCCCAAGGCAGATCTTTTCAGTGGCCTGATAGCCAAGAGAATCCTGCGATTTCACTATTTTGGAACCGAGAATAGGTAGGCAACCCCCTCCTGCCCATGAATTCTACGTTTTATTTCCACATATTTTAAGCCTCAATTAAACCAAATCCTTGTTCTTCGTTAATGCCGATGTGGATTTAAAGATATAGAAAAGTAATTGTCCGAGTTAGTGGACGGAATATGGGGCGTTTAATGGTCCAGGATTTAAATGCAAATTTATTGAAAATACTGAAGTAACACACTGTTTTGGCAGTTGAGCAAAGAAGGTGCACAGGAAAATTATTTTAGAGAAGTCGGACGCGATTTTTAAAATTGCAGTTTTTTCAAAGATACACATGCTTTGATCCTCTTTTTATCGCCTCCATTTGCTCGGCTTCTACATTGATAGCGTTTGCAAAAAAATGTCTTCTCGAACCTTTTTTGCATTTATCGTCTCATAAAACTGTACTAACCTCATAATTACATGCTTGCTACTTTAATTGCTTGCTTAACTCTCGGTTTTGTTTGCGCGAGCACTTAACGCCAGTGCCAGTGTCACGTCAATAATGCCGTTGTTTCTATTGTTGACACGTAAGAGGAAGGGGGAAGTCTGTTTTCGATAACAACTCTCGTGCCATTTTCTGTGGGAATGGTACAAACAACTGAAGCGACATCAGTTGTGGCAAAGTTTGTTACAGAGCCGTCCATAGTACTCAGATGAAGGTGTCAATTAGGTGAGCACGTGGTACTTTCCCCTCCTCTTAAATAGTTGAATAGAAGTTAGGTGGATGGAGCTGGACAGCACTGAGGTGCAGAAAGCGTGAAAAAGAAGAATAGACACGTAACCTTTTCCCAACAAAACTCTTTTAAATCCCATCCTCTATTAACTGCCTCTGCTTTTCGACCAATGTTCTTACGGCTTGCGAGAGACATACGGGATGGTCTCCACATTTCCCTTTCAAAATGGAACAAAACCTCAGATCGACTGGAATTACTTAGAGAGGTCAGATATTTTCTCAACGGCATCCAGACTCGATGACTGACACGATTGGTTGGTGGGTGTTTTTCCTGCAGCACCGATTACGTTGTGATGGTCGACATGGGCGGAGGAGTGGCAAAAGTGAGCAGCTGGGAAGACACTAAACAGAAAGGGGAGGCTACGTAGTACTTGGGTTCTTTGTTTAACTCTAGTTTTAGGTCACATGAGCAATTAAGACCTCGCCATTGTACCTTCACTAGGTGCCACGACCATTGAGCCATGCCGGCGACCTTGCATCTCTTTGGACAAACTCGGGGCGCTATACATGTTCGATTTCAATTTCTAGCAAAATACACAGCAACTGATTATATTAGTTTGAAATAAACATACTTTTAATAATTTGTTTCATACAACACTCAAAGCAGCCTGGGTACGGTAAAACTTAAATATTATTATTATTAGTTAAGCGTGTGTTCACGTTGTCGACGTCTTTTTAGATGTGTAGTAGGGAAATCTTCAAAACAACTTTTTTTTAGATGGTTCGCGGCTAGTGTCACTTCTGCTGTTAGTAGCTTTCTTGCAGAACACTGAAATGGGATAAATGTCGAAGGTAGACGTCATCCTCACCCCTTCTGTTATTGGAACGTCGGCAGTTCTTCCGACCATAGCACGTGCGCTTCTTCCGCACCATTGAAGTTTATTTAAAAATGGTACGACTAAGGATAGAAGTCCTTTACATTCAAGTTTGCTTTCCTCTGCCACCAGTGTAGCGTCCCGAGACTTCCTTGAAGGCAAAAGACATAATACTTGGACAGAAAGGGACCGGGCCACTGGCATGACCCGGAGACCAGCCCACCCAGTCAAAGTAATATGGCCACCCAAGTGACCGTAGTCGAAACTGGCAGTCAAACAAACAAAGTATTACAGACCTCTCATGGGTAATAAAATGGCTCTTCTCCCGCCCCGTTGTAACTCATGTATGTTAGTAACACTGTTGACGCAAAGTATTAAAGACTGAACTAAATAAATATTTCCTTGTGGTTTTGGTAATAAAATAATGCGGGTTTGGAGGGTGAGAGTGCTACCATGGTTGATCGTCTTTTGCGTTTAAAATAGGCGCGAAATTCACTTACTTTTAAGCGCCGTTTCTCAATGGATGGCCTCCAGTCTGTCGTGCGTCTATGGAGGTCCTTTAGCAGCTCCACGCACTGGCACAAACTCATCAAAGTTATAGGCTGTATCATCTTATTTATAACTGGCATTTCCAACCGTATATACTTATGCAACTCTGATCCGCTGATGGTCTGATAATTTGAGCGAATTTTTTGGATCCAATATTTTAATCCTCTAATACCTCAGGATGTCCGAGCTCTTCCATACTGTTCAATAAAAATTTTAAAGTTGACACTTAACTTTCCCATGTGGCATCCTGTTAACTGCGGGTTTGACTCAAAGCCCTTTCAATTGGGTAGACTTCCCCTACACCTTGTGTTCTAATTGTCAACAACTTTTCTGTTGACTACCCTCACAAATCCTGGAATGCTTTTGATGGACAACGTGACGCTTCTTTAAATGTCTTTGCAGAGAATACTTACTGCTACCTATTTTTGACCCAACTTTTCCATAAAGTGTTAAACGTTAAGTCTGTCAGTAAAAATGATGGATTCTAATCACAATCCTTGGCAGTGGTGTTGATGCGATCTCTCAAAGAGTGAAGACAACTTTTTCATCCAATTCGCAACGCCCCATGCTTTCCTTTCGATTTGTCAAATGAGACCGAGTAAGCCATCATTTGGATTTTGCCCATATACATCATTGTAATATGTTCATTGCGTGCTTAACTTGCGGTGCAATTTGTTGTTTGACTGCAGGTGTCGGTTACGGTCAATTTGGTGGCCACATTGTCCTGGTCAGTTGGGCCGGTCTCCAGGCAATGCCAGTAGCCCCTACTCTGTCCAAGTATTATGCCTTCTTTTGCCTTCAACGAAGTCTCTGGACGCTGCAGTGGTGGCAGCAGTGGACCCGACTCTAAAGGAATTATATTCTGTTTTATACCGCTTGTGACAAACTGTAGCGGTGAGAAGTGCGCATGCTACGAATGGGAGAAGCTCTGATATCCGATAACAGAAGGGCTGAGAATGACGTCTGCCCTCGGCATCTACTCCATCTCCGTGTTCTTCAAGAAAGCTATTAACAACGGAAGTGACATTAGCCGTGAACCACCTGGAAAAGTTGTATTTTGGAGATTCCCCTACCATACTTGATTAAGGAGATCGGTGTTCCAACGTCTCTCTATGGACACGCTGATGGTCTCCGGAGCTTCTCACTCGGAATTCAGTTCCCAAGGATCAGTGACGTTGCGATAAAGCGTAGCCTCAGTTTCGTCGAAGTTTGATGACTGGCATGGTTAACTTTTGGGTGTTTCTTCTATCACTGATCACGTTGTGATGACTGACGCGGGATATTAATCAAGGGCATCACTAGGGTCGACGTTCAAAAGAAGAGAAGGGCTATGTTTGTTTTACTGTCGGTTTCGCTTACGGTCACGTCTTTAATGCTTTATTGATTTGTCGGTTTTGATTACGCTTACTTGGGTGGCCATATTGCCTTGGCCGGGTAGGCTGGCCTCCGGGTCATGACAGTGGTCCCGATCCCTTTCTGTCTGCTGAATGGATGTATTTCGCCCCAGTATTATGCCTTCTTTTGCCTTCAAGGAGGTCTCGGGACGCTACATGCGGCTTCGCTCAAGGGATCGCTTGTCGGGCGGACTGGCCTTTGGGTCATGTCAGCAGCTCTAATACGTATTCCACTCGAGCATTTTATCTTCTTTCGCCATCAGGGAAGGCTCGAGGTGATACACTGTCTACCTCAGACGATCTGTGTTTCTTTTAATGCAAGCACAAGATCAAAGAGCCATTCAGCGTTTTTATTTTAAGTTCTTGTCATTAGTAATTAAAAAAGGGGAAGATTTATACTGCAGTTTTCGTCAGATAAAACGTGAGAATTTAAATGATCAGATTTAGTTCCGTTGTTTACTTTTAGCTCAAAGATCAAGATCATTTTTGCTAAAATGTAGAACGAATTCAAAACGTGGCTTAATTTCATGCATCGTTACTCAAACCAGGTAGAAGTCTCATGATAGAAGCCTTAAAATAATTCAAACCCAACGTAGCTTTAGTTGTTACTTCACAAAGGAAATTGGGTTGAGGATTGAATCACCTGTGTTTGGATCAGAAAACACTTTTAACAATGCAAAAGCTTGCCTCCACTAAAGTTATACTCTACGGAAATAGATTATTTTTGGTATTAACACCGTGTTATTAGCAGATACAAAGTAGTTAATTGGAAGGGATTTTGGAAAATGATCATCATTATAATAATGAACAAATAAGTCTTCACGATTGTCCATGCCATTGCTATAAATTGGATGAAACTTCAGAGAGGTGTAATCATTAATCATTGTTATACATAATTTGTTATAAATTTTGTAACAAAAGGCGCACAATTTTTATGTGATTAAAAAGTCCTTAGGATGATGGGTGCAGAAACTACTTTATTACAGACTGACAATAGAGATGGAAACAAAGATCACACAACAAGTGTGAAGCAAAGGCCACTTCGCCCAGTAGTACAATGGCGGGGAGGGGGAGGGAGAGGACGTGTCAAAGTGATCTTGTAACCATGGCATCCAGTTAAACAAAAAAATGTGTTGCCTAGCCCCTCTTGTCTTTTGAGTGTCATTTCTGGCGCTCCCTTTGATCAATCTGCCGCATTGGCCAGTCGGTGCTTTAACAAGATGCATCAGTCAACAAATTGTTACGCAACTAAGACAATGTCTATCCCAACGTTGCTGATCTCTCACCTAATTCCACTGGTCAGCGAATTCAATACTGTTAGGAAACTGTCTTGGAGTAAGGAAAATGTGCTTGCTTGTGGTTTGAACACTGGACTAAAGTAGTTATTTAACAAGGGACTGTGTACACACTTTGGCGCTGTTCAGCTTTATCTGTTTTTTTTTCCGTCGAGCTGGTAGAATGGTGGATGCGGCATCGTAAGTCCACCTAACTGACACTTTACTTTCACAACAGATGGCATGCGGCTAGTATCGCTTCAGCTGCAGAACACGGAAATGGGGTATTTGCCGAAGGTAGACGTCACAATTCACCACAATCTCCCCTTCCCTTCTACAGTCCCTTCTATTGTCACGTTCCTGCTTAGTGTTCAGTGCCAGAGATGAAGGTAGTTCGCTCGCTGTCGACACCAATGTAGAGCTTTGAGTCCTTTATTTCCGACGTGCAGAATGGGCTGGGGTGTTGCTCACATGACCCAGAGGTTAAGCCGCCCAGCGGAAACACAAAATCGGAACTTTGAATGCTCCCAACACCAAAATCAAAAGTTAAGCCAAAATCTGTCTTACAGAGCTGTATTATTCAATAAAAAGTAGCCACTAATAAAATAGTTGGACGTATTTTGATGCCTTCTTTTTTCATATCACCAAGTGGATAGGAGGGATGTAAGACCTTTTGGTAGGCAAAAATTCACTTAATTTAAGTAAATACATTTGTAAAGGCACTGATTGATGCAAAAGGCAGCTCAGACTATTAAAAATCAACTTAACGGACCGCAAGAACTAAGGTTAGAACTTTGAGAACGTTGTTGGTGCCGAAGCGGTATGCAACTTTTCTACTGAGGCATAAGTTCATATTGAAAATCTCGAGTTTTGCATCACCTGTTCCACTACATTAAGGAAGAATACTATGAATGAAAAGGGAAATGGGGCGCAATATTGCAATGGGAGGCAGAAGAAATAGCATTATGTGTGATACTTTATCTGCTTCATTGCAGATTCCTCTTAAGGTCGCTCGGGTGGCCATATTGCCCTAGCCAATCGGGCTGTCTCTGGTCTCTGTCTCCCAAGTATTATGCCTTCTCTTGTCTTCAAGGAATTTTCGACATGCTACAATATGTCCCAAATAAACGCCAAATTACAAATGTCCTCATAACGACCTTTGTTGTGGCTCTCTTATATAAAAAATCTAATGAAGCTTAATCGAGTTTGACTCCTCCTAAGATGTGGGGGATCTTTGAAAGGTTCATGTAACAGTGTTCGACAAAAAATCCGTTTCGCGGCGGCAGAATGTGCTTTGTTCTGGTAAAAATCACCATATAATGAAATATTACGCAAAGGAAGTGTTTTTATTCTTAAAGTAATGAAGAATTATGTTGCTGTTGATTTGAGCACCGCGAGATTAAAGAACCAATCTCAACTTCAAATGATATTTGATTTTGCGTGGTTGCCGAAGTAATTCATTTGAAGTCATATTATAAGGACGGAAAAGCGGTAGAAGTACCGGGCCAAATAGGCCACATTAGCACGCCACGCATGAGTAGACGACAATAGGCTTCAAGCGCAGTAAATATGAATGAGGACGCAATCGTTCACGGTTAACTACTTTCCACACGTCAAACAACAATTATGACTGAGATATTGGAATTCCTCAAAATGATAAACTTGGGACGTGGTTGAAGACCCTTGGAATAAGAGGAACACGTCCAGAATAGTAAGTCAAAAAGGGGCTAGCTGGCTCTCGGCTGTTCATGACAACCAAGGGTAAGGCCTTTTATGAGAGTGAAATCTGTGAGCTTGTGTTCAATTGAAAAGGGTTGCGGGTTGTGGTTCTCATTAGTCGACTAAGCAAGGTGTTTCTAAAAACTTCCACAGCTAAGTAAATTTAATGCAAAAATGTAGGAAATTATTTAATTCCATTGGATTTAAAACAAAAGTATCACTTTTGAAAGCATTTGGACTATTTCTATTGGAGTAGTTGAAGCCAAGAGGTACGAGAATAATGGTCGGCGCTATCTGTACTCTGCGTGTAATTCGTTACAAGTTCAAGTGAAGCACCATGCATTGCATCGTTAAAGATAGCACCATGCAGAGTAAAGAACGATCCTACTACCTTTCGAGAGCAGGATCAGTTTAACGTGTGACCAAAGAAAAGTATTTTTCGCATTTTCCTCACCTGTGTGTTAACACAATAATTACATCCATTAATACCTCAAATAATTATAAGCCTGAGCTATTCGTTTTTTTTGCAAAAGTGGCCTGCCTTTATTTTACAGCAGAAGATTTCAAAACATTGAACTGTAGCACTTTGTTTGTTGGAAATACCGGTTCCGGTCAAGGTCACAGAGGTGACCGTACTGCCCTAGCTGCGTGGGCTGGCTTTGGTCCATGCCAGCAGCCTATTTCCCTCTGTCCAGTGAATACATATATTCTACCCTAGTATTCTGCCTTCTCTTGCCTTCGAGGGAGCCTCGGGACGCTACAGAACACTTTCCCAGTGCTTGTTTAAAAGGCATCTTTATTTCTTTGAAATCCTACCGAAGTATTTTAAAATCTACTCTCAAACCACTGCCTCATCAAGGCAGCAAAAAATGGTTTGTAATATCTAAAATTATCTCAACTATCTATTTAGTGATTTTAACACTTATATTCTTTAAATGTGCTTTGTAGGCCAGAGGCGGGAAAACAATTTGAACCTCGTGGCGGAGCAGCGTGGAGACTCGCAGGAGCGTGACTCTTCCCCGGTCTGAATCCCACATCTTGCCTAGCTGTATAATTTTCACCCTCTATATTAAAGATGTCAAAGCATACTCAGACTTCTACTAACCCTCCACAGTGGTATCTTAGACTATCTCTGATTTTGTTTGCGCTTTTGTCAACAGTAGCGCGCATGTTAGGCCAGAATTCCTCACTTGTGCTTAGTGTAACAAATACGTAACATGTTTTTATAATGGCTAATTGTACCAAATCGTGGTACAAAATAAGTAAAAGGAAATTGTGATGTTTGCGACTTAAAACTGCTCATGGCTTTAAACTTTGGGCATCAGGTAATCTGGATGAACATTTTTATTACCTCTGACATCATAATAGCGAATGTTTTGTTTTCTGGCAGCGCCAAAATCAAACGTTCTAAATTAGTGAGTGTTAGTACTACTCTCAAAATATTTTAGCTAGAGTCTGTTTTTAATATCCCTCTATTTCAAGGAGTTCTGAATGTTAAGCCAAGTGCGCCCTCACGACTTTGTAGATTTCGATACATTCGCCTAGATTTTTTAGCATCAACACTCGGGATTTAATGTTTGCTAAAAAACAACAAAGTAATTCGTCTTTCTGACACCCCACCTTTTACTTACATATGCCTTTCAGCACCCACGATGCATTTAAAGTTAAAAATGTTTTAAAAGAACAAAAATAATGGGAATGTTGTAAGCTTCCAGCTGGAGGATTATGTTTTCAGCTCCTTTAATCCACTTTATGACCTCAGATTTCAAGCGAATAATAAATGTGTTTGTAAAGCTTGTTAACCGTTTAACAAATGTGCCATATTTTGCGTAGACACAAATTAGTGCCATTTTTCGAGTGTTGCTCTTGAGATGATCCATGTTTACAACAGATAATGATGAATTAAAATGATATTTTTTAACACAGAACCCTCAAATTAGTGAGCCTAACTAGCTGAATTAAAATGTCTTTACGAACATCAAGGTGCATTATGTGATGTGGATTCTTTTTTTCGTTTAACTCAGCGTTTCGGTTTTGCAGGCATTTGAGGCCGCGTGGTTGTACTTCCGCTGGGCGGCTAGGCCTTCGGACCATGTCAGCATCTCCCCGCCGCCCTTTTGTACCTCGGCAACAAATGTTTTACCCCAGCATCATGACTCCTTTGACTTGAAGGCTTTGACGGCTGCAGCATACTCAATAAATTGTTTCGAAAGCACAATGTGTCAAAGATTTACTAACAACATGAAAGGTATCATGCAAATTTGATCATCCAAAAAGTGGTGTAAGTTGAAGCGCTTTAATAAAAGTCCTACCTTTTATTGCATGAAAATAAATCAAATGTTTGCCCTACATTATGGCACTATTGATAACCAGATCCTTAAAATACTCCAAAAAACTGAAAGTATGGTGTTAATCTTTGTTTCAAACTTTCCAAACGCATGTCTTAATATTGTGCTCAGTAAACCCATTCTCTTTTTTAGGATCATTAAAAGTATTTTCGGACAATTTTTTGGCTTTCTCATTTTAGATTTAGAAAAGCTACCAGTTTGATAAAATCTACGCAAAAGATATAGACAGTCTAAGAGAGGTGACTTATTCAGACTATGGAATCGAAAAATCGGGCTTGAAAGTGCCAATGAAAATTGATTTGTACCGCAATCTGGAAATAAATACCATTGGCGGTTTTGCTGCCATGAATTTAGAAAACCATCGCTTGGTGTCCTATGATCATTGTATTCCAAAATTGTTCGCAATTAGCCAGTTTTATTCAACATCTAAACTACACATTCTGATCTGAATGCAAATAATAAAGCAGGGGTTCCTTCCGTTTCCTACCCGTCCTTTTTCCTATCCTAAAGTTAGATGTTCCTAGGCATCTTTATTGCACTTGCTGAAAGAGTGAATAGGCAGCGTTTTGATAGATTATCTGCTCCTCCAGGATCAGATTCAAATTATCCACTCGCCCCTCGCCTATAGGGTATATTTAAAGAATATAGGTATTACATTTAGAGTTTGTTTAACCACTCTAACCATCACGTAGGTAATATGTCATAAACTGGCCCTTCCTATTTATTTATGTCAAGATTCTTAATATAAAAATGACCAAATATTTTCCAGTTTGTCATGGACACCACATTTTACTCGCAAAGACCTTTAAAAGTATTTACTAGGTGAAAATCCCTGTCAACTCATGACATTAGAATAAGTCAGAACGAAACAATAGCCAATTTGCACTCCATTAAGGATGGCCAATAATAAATTTTTTATAAGGCACTATGGTGAACGGTTTAAGGCGGAAAAAAATGTGGAAAAATCTTACACTATGTTACATTCAAGATTACTCCCAAATAATACCTGTGCAATCATACAATAAATTGGTCCTGCGTTTATTCACATTATTATCGGAATCATGGAACTCCTAGTGACTACTTACTCTTAGTGTTTGCACAAAATCCAAACTTTTTAAACCTATGGCAAAGCTTGCATTAATTCAGAACCACATCCTAAAGTATAAACAAGGAATTCGTCCAGTTTTTCCCTTAAATTTGTCCTTTGAGTAAACTATTAAGAGGAATAAGATGTGATTGTCGCCTTCTCTGCCGGAACCGTAGACAGAACAATGCTCCGTGAGCGTATCCAATGAGCCAATGGGGAGACAGTCCAATCAGGTGCGGATGCGTGCATTTTTTACTCATATAAGTCCTAGTCGAGCTACTAGCATCAACATGGAACATGGACGGTAGAAGTAGGTCTTGTTGCTCGAGGGAACAGGCACTTGGTATTCTGACTGCTATAGGCTCCTACCTGCTAGAGTTCTCCTTCGGCTACAGTAACACGATAGGTTAGTTTCTTATTTACTAAGTCAACATGACTGAACAACTAAATAGGAAACCTCAACACCTACCTCATTCAACATTTGGAGGTTACTACGAGTGAGAGTATATGGTTCCTTGGATCGACCATTGTTGCGAAGTCCATCTTTACACCAGTGGGGGAACTCATCTCCCAGTGGGTGCCCTACGTGGGCCTCCTTTTCGCTACAGTCATATTTTGCAGGTGCGCCAGTTGCTTTTTGCTTAGTAAACTCTTTAATAATCAAGTTAAACTTAAACACGGTACTGAGTATGCTTTACATTGATGAAAAAGGTCCCTTTGATCTGTGTTTGTTTTAAATGACCCGTTCAAACATGGGTTTTGAATGAAGGTTTTATATGCGTCTCAAAATACACAGATTCTTATGAATTAGGAGCACTCGATGATTAGCTTTAAAATGTAGTAACATGTTTCACTCTTGGGAAATCCAAGCACCTAACTAATTAGTAGGCACGGTCCTTTACCAGAATACGAAGTTCGCTTTAAACACTTTTACATAGTTAACTGTGCTCAAGCCCTTTTTCTTTATCCTTCTGGGAAATTGTAAGACACTGAGAATTCGTTCGAAAAACATATTACTTTCAAAAATTGACTTCAAGCCCAAGAAAATTACATTTGGAACCAGTGAAGTTTCTTCTACTGAAGTGGATTCTTTAAGTTCGGAATAAAATTGGGCAAGAGGTCTATTCCTAGTCAAATAATTGCCAACATAATAGGAAGTTGTAAGTTAAGTAAAGTCTATTATCAAAACGATTTTACTTTTGCTAAGTTTCCCCACTTTACTGCCAATAAATAACATGCATGCCAAAATGCGAAACAACGCCCATTGGAGAGGATATTAGACAAATAAAAGCTAAAGTACACCTGGTAATCGCATACTTAAGTGCCTCTTACCTAGGATTCAAGGCTTCATTTGTTTCTGAGCAAGTATTAAAAAACTTTTCACATGTTATTCTACAGCCTGAGGGGCCTAAAATTCGAAAAACTATTTACATTAGTGTACAGGTGGACTAAATTCACTCGAGTTTGCCTGACCTCCAAACCACCATTGTGGTAGTTGGGAACACGCAATGTGATTGATAACTATAGATTTCAACAAACGTAAATTGACTATACTACATTAAATTATATTTACTTTGGCGCTAAATCTGACCCTCCCTTCTGGAGTCAACAGTAGAAAATAATGCGATTCAAAGCGTTTAAGCAGTGTTGACTAGTTTATCAAAATAATAAAGATTTTGTGTAGCACAAAAATTATCGATTCTAGAAGGGTTAGCAATGAAAAGTGGAGCTTTAAAAGGGGCACCGCACTTCAACTTCTAAGACAACTTTAATTCCTAATCAGCACATTTTTGTGCAGTAGAGGTCCCGTCGTGATGGATTCCCGAACAGTGAAAACACTGCCTTCAAATATTTTCATTTTATATTCAGTCTTTTGCGCACTTGTGTGCGTCTCTCCTTCATTTTGATACAGTGCATCAGAATCGATGTTGTTATTGCCTGCACAAGATATTTGGAAGAACACGTACCACACACTTTCTCTGAAGACAGAAGGAGACATACTACCGGGGTATAATATGCGTATTTGACAAAAGGTAGGATTTGGGGTTGCTAGTATGGCCCGATGGAGAGGCCCTGAGGTGGTCCCCGTACCAAAATCTAGAACTAAACTACTAGCACACTGCAGCTAAATTTGTTGAGCTATTGCATGGAAACTTACCTTTATAATGTGTTTTAAAGCTATGGTTAAACACTTTATGGTTAAAAAATGTTTGCGCACGAATTATATTATACAAATTCGACAAAAGTCTCTCTGCACTTTAAATTAGCGCAGTACATCAAGATGGCGAGACACTTTTACAGCTCCATATTATTTGCTGTTAAACTTTTAACTCCTGAAATTATATTGAAGCACAAAATTTAGTTTCTTAGCAACAAATAATTTTTAAATTTACTGGAGTTCATTTATTTCACTTGATAAACCAAAAGGGTTGCTAAATTGTTACTTATGATTTGATGAAAAATAAATTCGGCCAGTGTTTTGTAAAATAGACCTTATAGCTGCAGTTTCTCGAGCATTTCTTGAAGCCTAAAGAAGTCATAATGCTGGGAGAGAATATGTATTGTCGACGTACAGAATGCATTTTCAAGAGACCAAGCCACCCAGCGAAAGTATAAAGGCGGAATCTCAGGTTCTCGAGAGATCAAAACGAGGAGTTTAACAAGTGATAAAAGCCTTACAGTAATAATCGAAAAACGAGCCAGACCTTTATGGTAATGCTATTTCTCATGTGCAAGGTAGGATTATGTGTGACATAGAAATTTGGACTTCAGGCCCATGCTCATCAAAGCACATCTCTGCCTCAAGGAACGCATTTCGTTCATTCGACTGTTGAAGTCAAACCCACCTGCAAATAGAGCATAATATTCACTGAATAATGGTCGGCACTCCGTAAATGTAGTTACAAATGCAAGTTTTCTGCAAATGAAGGAAAGCTTAATCAGTGCATGTTGACAGTTTTTCGTGCAAAGTGGAACTGTAAGATCAAAATAAACCATGCTTTGCAACTCAAAGGTAGCATACTAAGGATGATTCGGAAAACTACTGACTTTAGTAAGCCACGGCAACTGAACAAAAGCGATTGTGCAAAAAAAGTTTTCTATTTGTTGAGCAATGATTGCGATAACCTGAAAGGTAGGAGAGAAAATACTAGAACAGAATGTCAGTAAGCTTGAAGGCTACTAAAACCATAAAAGGAAAACTTTTAAGCAGCTTGAATTCCCCACGCACATCATATTTTAACATCAAAATGAATTTTTGTAGCTTTGCTGTGCAGCATACCGAAGCAGTAGAGTGTTGTCATTTTTCAGACAGTTGTCAAATGCATGATTAAAAAAAAATATTACCTAAGTGAGCAATATATTGGGTGATAGTCAACTAGACAACATGATCGTCATCTCATCTATGGTAAAAACATATGCCTTGTAGTACTGCAGTTAACATATGTCCAGACGAGGGTTTACTATCGCAAGGTTTATAAATCTACCGCATTATTTTCACTTTTGACGTTGTAATGCGAAGGCGCGATCCATAAAACTGACTTACGAGATATGTGTTAGTACCACGCAGTTAATGCTGCACTTTTTGGGTATTACTTTGGAATTAAATGAAAAAAACGCAGTCAAAGTTCTCGTAAGTCAGGAGTTTTACGCCATGAGTTCTTTTACGATTTATAAAATAGTCGCTTTGTCATTTGGAGGTAAGAATGAGGGAACCATTATGCAGCCTCTTTTAAAGATAGCGAAATCGAGCGACTTGGTGGTATAGGTAGACTAAATTCTCCCCAAAAGGCTAATTTTAGACTAAATGAATGAAAGACTAAATAGTAAGCTCTTTAGAAATGTTGCATTTCATTGAAAGTTGCTCTGATTCTGAACTTGCATTAACCTTGGCTTGAATGTTTGGAGGCGATTAAGGGATGGTGGGAAGGAAAAGCCTCCTTATCATAAGTTACTGCTTTTAAAGTTAAACTCGATTTCTGAGTTCTGCTACTGATTCGCTAATATTTTGTTAGAGCGGTTTATGCTTTTGATTGTAGATATCTTTGAACGATACCCAGATCATAAAGTCGCGCTGTGTTAAAAGCGATTCCGTAATTTTGCAGATAATCCTCCCCATCTTGCACAACTATTGCTGCCATTAATTTTAAAACAGTGTATTATATAGCAGATAATTTATTTAGTCTTTAGCCCTTACCTTTATGCCTATAAGTGCAGAGACTTCATTCGTCTTACCCTTCTCAATCGCAGAATGGCCGAATTTCTGCCGATTCTTAAAGTGTATCTTCGCAGATTTGGGTAAAATGAATAAAATGTCTGTCGGTGTTTAATAAAAATAATTTGTGCTAATCTTACAATGCGTATATGAAATACTAACACAGCTCTCTTCTACAGGCAGCAGGTTCAAGCGTTTCATTTAAAATGCTTTAAGCATTTATTCCTGCTTTATGACAGCAAGACACTGTTCTTTATTGCATTTTGCGTCTGGTATGGCACAATTTTACGGCATGGTTTTTGCTTTTAGTGGTGGAATATTTCTCACCATGTGGTCAGTTAACAACGGGATGGTGGCATTCCTCTTTACAAATTCCGTCCTTTTTGGCATTGGCATTGGTCTCTCTTTTACAGTAACTTTGAATTGCACCGTAGCGGTATGATATGTCTTATTTCATCCTTTTCCATGCACATTAACAAGAAAGTAACCCGTCAAAGTAAGCACTGGTTTAAGTGTGAGTGGATTGTAACATTAAGGGCAAAGTTTGTGCAGTTTCTAATGTAAGGCACTGCAGTGACTGCTTCTAGACGCTTGAAGAAATATTGGTTATGTGCATTAGTTTTTCGACGCTAATACATTCACGTTATTTCCGATCGCATTATGAAATGCGGCCTGAATTGGTTGGAAGTGGGTTCGACTTTACGAATCGTGCCCGACTGCATTCCAAAACTTGACAGCCGTCTTGTACGGGCCTTGCGTAGCAGTTGATCAAGGCAGAGTGCACAGCAGCAGGACGTTTTTTTGCAAAAATAATTAGTAAGATTTGGCTAAAGCAATAAATCCTGCACAGAAACATAAGAAAGACCTTCAGGAAAAGAAGGAAGGAGAGGTATACTGCCCAATCCTCGATTGAAAGAGTTTCTAGAGAATTCCATTTGAATTGGTTACAGCGTTCTATTAGATTCACCATTCGACAATCACATAATTAAATAGGGAACAAAATGGGGGGGGAGCAGAGGTAAACTTTGGTTCCTTTTTAAAGTCTAGGGGTCCAAAAATCCACAAAGCAGCATTTCAAAGACTGCGCTTACCTAAAAATGGTTATATATCGTAAAAACCATTAAACCAATTTACAAGGCTACAATTTTAGTCTCACTATAGGCAAAAAACCCAAGATTTTCACACTATTTTTGCTAAGATGTGATTAACTCATGATATTTCAGTTTGAAGCAATGACAGCCGATTTAATTATTTTTAAGAATAAATCTCTGAGCAGAATGTGCTGCCGGAAATTGGCATAAATGATATAAGAGAATGGTCGATGCATCACCGTAATTGTGATGATGGACGATATTTAACAAGGAGTATGACAACTTTCACTCTGTGCTAAAGCATTAAATTCCAATTTTTAGGCAAAATCGTAAACATCAACTACTCCTACAAATAACAGCCATCAAGACTATGTTATAGCTTCCTGGTTTAAGCAAACGAAATTATTAAAAAGGATTTAATTAAATCATACGTAGATTTTGCAAGTAGTTGCAGTTTCGTAGCTTCTGACATCTATCCTCTTTACTTCCCATTGAAGCATTATCCACATCACAGTGAGACTGTGGTTAGGATCGTGGGATCAGCCCTCGGTTTAGGGACCATAATGTTCGTTCCTCTGCAGACAATTGCCATAAAAGTTGAACACCTATCCGATCAGTATCAGTAAGTCAAAGGATGTCTTTTTGATTTTTTAAAGGACGCCAGTGCCTTTTTTTATTCATTTACTGCAAACTGCTTCAAATATGACAACTTGCATGGGGTGTGAAAATCTGGCTCTGTTAGCATTATCCAATCTCCTTACCTTACCTCATATCGGTCCCTCGCCCTGATGAAGAAACTTGATAGTATTTCATTAGCTCAGGCTTACCTGTAGCACTAAACTTTAAATAAAATCTACTTTAGGACAAAATACCCTAACCATCTAATGTTAATCGAATCCTGAAATTTGCATTTATTCTATTTCGCAGTTCGAAGGTGGCCTGTTCCAATGTTTTTTTGATAACTGGCTGCGTTATCCTTGCCATACAATCCATCGCCTTCACGTTCTCTTTCATCGCTTTTTGGTTCGCAAAGGTAATCCAGTATCTTGCAAACAATTTAACTTATTTTCTGTTCAAAAATAACCATTTCCTTGTTAGACTGTTGAAAAGTTCCCGCGCAACTAATTGTTTCCTAGAGTGAGACAAGATTAGAGATGATGCAAGGAATAAATATTACAGCCTGAATTTCATCGATGCCCTTGGCGATGGTGTAAGTGTTAAATTAGCTTGGGTGGAACACCTCGTCAAAGGTGTCAAATAGTTCATTTGAAAATTATCGCCGATTTGCTGTTACTTTAAATAGGAATTATTTGGGGTACCATTTGCTTAAAAAGGCATAGGAAAGTGACATCACATTCTCAGAAGAAAATATTTTTGCAAGGTCGACTTTTATGCATCAAGACCTGGTTATCCTCTGGCAATTTTTGTGTTGTCAGTCTCTACAAAACCAACCACCCATGAAAAAAGCCTTCCGTTTTGACTCTTGGGGATGATCAGCAGTTCTTATGGCGAGGGAAAGGAAAACAAGAGCTAAGAAAGTTTTGCTATTTGGTCGCAGATGCTTTAATTGCAATGAGCCTTAAGGCAAACACTGTATCATACTAAGTGGAGTGCGAAATTATGTGTTCCTTGTTTCGCAAAAAGGTCGTTTCCTTCCATTTCATAGGAAAAACAATCAGGATTGGATATTGTGAGGTAAGAATCATTCTATAATATTTCACCCTTCTCTTAAAATTTGTTTCAATATTGCTGTTTGTTTCTAAAATACTGCCTTTTGCAATCAAGTTGTAGGAATTTCAGGTGTTATTCACGTTAAATCCAAACATTTTATGTTCACTTATCGCATGTTCTAATTAATTCCAATTTTTCTTGTTATATTTTTGTGGTTTGTAATGCACTTCATCAGACGTTAAAGCAAGCCTAAAAATGTCACTTTTTTGATGCTAAGATAGCGCGAATAAGATTTGACAGAACTTTAATCGCAAAATTATGTCTCACTTAATGTTCTTGCAAGAAAATTTGAGTCAGAGAGGAGAAAACTGAGTAAATTCCGCAAAGTAAGACTTCACTTACTTTGAGTTGGACTTTGTCCAAAACGTGGCCAGCACTAATCCATTACCAATATTCTTTGACGAGCCTAAAATGTTTTCAAAACAACAATTTGCCAAACAATTATCAAAAGCATTTTAAAACAAAACCAGAAGCCATTGAGTAACTTACCATTTTAATAAAACAGAAAATTCGGGTTAATAGTTCATGGCCAGCAACGGCTGCTGTGATTGTGAGCCACAAATATCAGTTTCGAATAGTGACTACCTCTTAGATGCAATTTTCAGCTAGTATTTCGACCCACATGATGCTTTGCATGTGATTTTAAACTTTTGCAGACATTTTCGGTAATATTTTATAACAAGTCAAAAATATTGTTCTAATTGTAGCTTTGAGAACACCAAGCGAAACTTCAAAAAAGTTGTCAAAAAACCCGAAATGTACATTTTGAGTATCATGAACTTTTTGAACGTCATACCGAGGATGGCGATAATATCAACATTTAAGGTGACCAAAGTTGTGCTTTTTAATGCGCATTATGTCTGATTAATTGTGCAACACATAGCCTTATACATGAAATTCTCAATTTGAATGAAACTTTGGGATAACTATTCGTCATCATGTGATGGATTTCTAAAGCAGACTTTTAAGGCACCCAACAATGCAGTTATCCTGTCAGACATATGATTTCCAGCAATGAGTGCCTAGTTGTGGAAAGGAGTTGAGTGTTAATGAGCAGCGGACATTGATCGGAGCCTGAGGGCGTCTATGTAAACAAACAGTCGACGTGAACAAATATCACTTCGTAATTACTATATTCTATTTACAAAGGCATATAATGTCGGAGGGATCGACACACATCATTATTTGGAGGTGAAGCCGCTTAATAGTGCTTGTTCAAATTTTCATAAGCTCATTAAAATGTCCAGAGTTTGCCTTCATTCATTTAATTAAATAAAATTTTGGTGCTAAAGATAGAACTTATGCGTACTTTCGGCACCGTAGCCATTTCCTTCAGCTGACTAAAACCAGCAACACTGTTATAAATTCACCTCAAAACAACACCCAAGCCAACATGATAGTACTGGTTTCACATTCGCATTCGAAGCACCTTTTTAACACGATTGGCAGTGCTAATTACAAAAATCCCATAAAATCTATCTGCATTCTTCGAAGGTGGTCGCGTTTTCTAAAACGCTTAAGTGGGTCTATAATTCACAAAACCCATCATTTTCTAGTGCAACTACGACTTCGTAAAGAAAATTAATGGTTGATTCAGCTTATAATCCTTATTTTTTAATAATAACGCTAAGAATGTATTTTGGTAATGCAGGTACTTTTCCGGTTGTAAGCGGTCACTTTGTCCACATTTTAGGTATACGGACAGGCCGTGGGTTTTGATGCTATTTCCCTTGTCATCGTGGCTACATTGAATGGTATTTTTAATTGCGTTGGCTACGTAATTGCTAGAGTGGCCTGTTCAAAGGCTTCCTTTAAGGTACGGCAAAAGTTGCCGATCATAAACTATTCTCATTTGTGCCTGTTATGCACAAAACCAATCCAGGAGAACATCTTTAATTATAAAAGCTTAGGCGAGCAAAACAGTATTGTTGATAGGTATCTATGCAAGAGATTCTTCGAAAAATATGTTTATACGAATGTCGATTGTCAAGAATGTACGTATGCAGGAATTTTTGGCTCTCTGGTGGGAGAAAAAGCATGGTTTAGAAACCAGAAATGTGGCTTACTAGGTAGTCAGTCATTACTTATAGTTGGACAATAATCATCCTTAGTCATTTTTACTGTTTCACCCTCAATCATGTACTGCAAACCGTTATCTAATGAACTTCATATTTTAATGTTGTAAATCACAATAACGTCCTTAGAATGTTTATACTCAAGGTACAATAGGGATTGGGGCCGTGGGCATGGCCTAGAGACCAGCTCACGCGGAGCAGGTACCATAATCAAGACGGATAGCAACCCTTTACCAAAACCCAGAGTTAAATTACTAGTGTACCACATACCCGCTTCCTTTATTGGGGTTGTTCCACGTCAGCTATCACAATCTGATCGGTGCTGAAATAAAGCACTCACGCGTCAGCCGTGCCGGTCATTAAATTTCTACGCAACTGAGGAGATACTGTACCGCGACATTTCTGCTTCCTTCTGGCTGTTCCAGTAGATCTATAGTTCCGGTCTGCATGCTGACTGTCATACGTGATCATGGCTAGACGCTGTGGCACTAATATAAAAGCAGAATTACGAAAGGAAGAATAGAATTTAACACACTTCCATGGGAGTAGGAGCTGTAGTTATGCATTAAATTATGAACAATTTACATACATTTGTGTAGGCGCCACTTATACTTTTTCTACTGCTCCTCACTACTCTCTCTGGCCTCTTTCCTCTGGTGAAAAAAAGTGGCCTTGAGCCGTTTGTGCTCTATGTGTTTTGCGTTTCTGGCCTCCACCTTGCCATGACTGCTGTCAACGTGGTTATGAATGTTGCAAACAACGCGGCAATCGTTCCTCTGGCGGACTTTGGGACTAAACTAGCCTTCTGTTTTTGTTCGGTAGGTTGGTTGTTCCTATCTTCTTCCTCTAAGGCTAAAACCATAAATGTGAGAAGGAAATGAGGCGATCATGGCCCGTTGTCCCTTTAATCCTTTTTGACCATCCACCTCAATGGCAATTATGTGTGTGGGAAATTGCACATAATATGGATTCAACAGTGATCCCGAAGGCATTTTAAAAACATTTGGGCTGTTTAAATCCAAACCTTTCAAAGAATTCATTGTATGAGTGATTGGTGAAAGATAATGCGTTTGTGTTAGTTTTTCCCAACTGAGCCTGCAGCATTAGGCTCTGACAACAAGCACTTTTCACTTGGCGAAGTTTAACTCATTTCTATCCTTTTGGAATGAGTTCACCAACGCTGTCATCGATGCAGGTGTCTGGTTACACCTGAATAGATTGTGAGGTAGAAGAACTTGTATGGGAGGGCTTGAGAGGCTAGCAGTACAAATGAAATAGGCATAGCAAAATGACAACTTTGACCGATCACTACCTTCAGAAAAGGCAAATTATATCATCACTTGTAAATTGATGATGGGTTTCATGGCTTTCTGGATAAGCCTGCACAAGGCTAAGATAATGTTGCCATGATTTGACATTTTTGGCCTCTTTTTCATCAGTCAAAGTAAGTTTTCTCAAAACCGTTTATTCCGACTTATTCCACTATGACTGCTTTAAATTTCTCAATTTATATGTTTTGCAATGGTTTTCTTGTTCGGATTGTACTGCAAGAACAGATTAACAACGGTATCAAACTAGTTTGCATTTACGACTCATGTAATCAGGTGGTCAAGTGAATGCAAATAATTCTATAATAAATCTACTAAACTCCCAAAAGCTCTCCAAAATATCTTATTTGTTGAAATACTCACCATCGCAACCTTCAAAAGTTCTTTAGCTTGCGAGTTCCACTTTTACGAAATATTTTACCTCTAGAGGCAAATAAAACCTACTTCTAGCCGCCTTAAATTCTGCTTTGCTTTTCCCACATAATACCTTATAGGAGATTTCTCGGCGATAATAACTAGATGCGGTGATTAGCAGGACCTTTTAAGAATATCAAGAAAGTGGGAAAAGTGAAGATAGTGTTTTAAGGCGACATTAAATCTTGCGGCATGCTGCAGGAATAAGGAAGCCTTTCCATTATCTAAATGGCTTATCCTGACAGTTTCCAAAAAAAATAATAATTGCGTTGCAATCGTTCAAGTGCTCATGTGTGCTTTTTGTCCGATACTTTTTGTAAGCAAGAAATTCATGGTGAGTTGGTTGGTGAGAATGTGGAGTAACGAGAATTTGGATGATAGACAGACGTATGCAACCTGTGTAACATAACACTTGTACATAAACCATCTAGTGTCTGTTCAAGTTCAAAAAAGTTTTTCTACCATCTATTACCAAAGACTGGCAGATGAACTTCTCTTTATATTTTTTTTTTAAAAAAAACAAACACAAATTTAGTTGCAACTTTACAAATAAAGACTGTCTTTGAGACACCTTGCACTTGACGGTGGACAATGTTCGGACCCTACCGATGTGTCCAAAAGGTTTTAAGCAATTTTTTGCATGAGAAGCACATTCCTTATGCCCTCAATGAATCCTGACAAAGTGAATAATTCTCCAACCCATAAGTTCATTAATAATGGCGAAGTACAGTCAACTTACCAGATGTACATTAAAAGTCCACCGAAAATACAGCTTTATACTCATTTCAGGTAACAAATATAAACGTTGGAGGAGCTGGAAATACAGTTTTCTGAGTGCAAGACGGTTTATTAAATTTATGGAATTTCCTTAATTTCAGGCGTCTTCAGCAATCGTTTTCTCCGCCATCGTCTCTTACCAACCGATTGATCGACACTACGACATTTTCTTTTGGTTCGTTGCCAGCGTTGGGGTACTAGGTAAGTAAACCCAGGAAACACGCTCCACTTAACTTCTCAAAAGAAGCTAATGAAGAGGAGCACCGAATAAAGATTCCAAAATTACCACTTTATGCTTAGCCGAAGACCGCATTCGATCTCAATAAACGCATGCCAACGCATGAATAATTTTTGACAACAAAAGCATTTTTGTAAGGAAGTTAAATGTATTTTCTACGGATCTACAAGGAAAGTATTTTCTTGTTGATGATATGATCACGCGACCACAGCAAACCTTCAAAATTACTTAAAGCAAACAAACTTTCAGTCACACCATCACACATGAAATGGCTCAAAGAGAAGGTGGAAGTGCTAGAGAAATTGGCGGTTTTCCTATCATGAACATCCACCAGCCCAGTCTTGCAAAAATCCATTTATAATAATCCAGATTAAATTCCTGACACAAACATGTGAAAAAAATACTGCTACTGATTTCCGAAATCAAGATTTGGAGGTTTTGAGAATGATTCAAACGTCCTTCAAGGCTCGACACTTTCATGAGTCCACTTATTTGAATCATGGGAAAATCAAGGTGTTTTTTATATAAAACCGTTAACTTGATCAAAATAAGACGGTACCGCACATAATTTTGTCTTCTTTTAGTTGTTAAATGAGGTTAAAATAGGCCCACAGTTAGGCAGCCCCAGTGATAGGCCAAGCACAAAAATGCCTCTTTTATTCATAACTAATTTCAAAGGTTAACGGTCGCAGTGCCATCTATCAGTTCGGTACTCCTTTGCGAGAAAAATGCAGTACATAATTTGCGTTCTACTTAAATATTTAAACTGAAATCGAATAAAAACAGAGCAAGTTAATTGAATATGCATTTCGTGAAGATTGGAATATGGTAGAAGCCCCCAAACAGAGTAAACACGCCTGTAGCGTCCCGAGGCTTCCTCGAAGGCAAAAGAAGGCAGAATGCTAAGGTAGAATATATATATTCAACGGACAGAAGGAAATAGGCTGCTGGCATGGCCCTGAGGCCAGCCCTCGCAGCTAGAGCAGTACGGCCACCTCTGTGACCTTGACCGGAACCGGTAGTTCCAGCAAACAAAGTACTACATTGCCCCTCTCCTCTTTCGAGCGTCGTCCCCGACGCGCCCCTCGGTACACCTCCCGCGTCAGCCATCACAACATTCTCAGTGCTGCAACAAGTGCCCACGAGCTAACCATGCCAGTCGCCGACAATCGACGCGATTGAGGCGATGCTTGACACCAACGTCAGTGATCCCTCTTCACAGTGCATTGCACGTCGAGTTTCGTTTGGCTTGGGGACAGAAGTTCAGAATGAGTGGTTCTGCCGACCATCAGTATGTCCGCAGGGGGCGTTAGCACGCCGATCTCCTTAGGCAAGTATAATAGGGGTAATCTTCAGAACGAAACTTTCCAGGTGGTCCATGACTAGTGTTGCTTCAGTTGTTGATAACTTTCTTGTAAAACACGGAGAAGGGGTAGATGCCGGAGGTGGACGTCATTCGTGGCCCATCCGTAGCACATACACTTCTTTCGCACCACTGCAACATGCCGCAGGCGGTAGAGATCGGGATAGTAACCCTATAGAGTCGGGTCCGCTTTCCGCGTCCCGATGCTCCCTCGAAGGCAAAAGAAGGCAGAATGCTAAGTAGAATATATGTATTCACCGGACAGAGGGAAATAGGCTGCTGGCATGGCCCGGAGGCCAGCCCTTGCAGCTAGAGCAGTACGGCCACCTCTGTGACCTTGGCCGGAACCGGTAGTTCAAACAAACAAAGCACTACAACGTCAGCCTGAGTTTTACCTCAAGTCAGAAGAAGTCATAGGAGTATGGCATATGATAAACTACTAATGCACAAAAGAGTTGAGGCTATTGTCCAGGCCCAAAGGCCATGCCAACGCGTGGAAGTACAATAGCAGAGGCCTAAGTGACCGTGTAACCAAAACAAAGATTCAAGAAATTAAGGTGGAACATAGGAGACAAACATACAAATTTCTAATTCAAAGGCATTTCGTCGTTAAAATTTTTCATTTGTTTCCAAAAAAAATATGGTCTTGGATCTCATTTACTTGTTAAGCAAATATTTACTCCTTATAACCTAGTTAAAGATAATGACTGAATTTCATAAAAATTGTTTAAGTTATCTTGGATGTCGCATAAATAAGGAAGCCTTTGAACTGAAGGCTGAGCAATCGGCATGCTTTTACAATAATCGTTCCAGTCTTTTAAGGCATTCATAGTGTCTCATTAATTATGCTCCACATTTTGTTTTAAAGGAAATATCAGGTTGGAGGAATGATTTCAAGGCGACTATCAAGACGAGGCATAATTAGCTTTCATTGAAATTAGGGCATTTCAGTGCAGATTCGGGACTAACTAGTAGGACACGAACTTCTCCATCCGAAATGAAATTCCCTGGTGATGATTAGACGACATTTTGGTGCTTGAAATATTTCCAAATTTTCTGAATTTTTGCCTTTCATATTTGCGACTCATCAAATAGGAAACAGCATCACCGCCAATTCGTTACCCTGCTGAAGCATCTCCAAATCCTAGCAAAATACATGACAATAATGAAGAAATTAACGTAATGCCATTTAATGATGATGACGGTTTCTCTGGATGTCAAATACGCACTGCTTTTCCTTTTTCTGTTTTTCATCAGAGCCAGAATGGGAACAAAGGGCAAATTTCTTCGTTCTTAGTAATTTTTGTTGCATTTATTCTCCTCGTTGAAAGCCCTTTTACTTTGACATTTCCCATAAATAATGAATAGTCTCCTTATCAAGTGGCACGCCCATGTTAGACTTCCGTTTTGGAGGGTCATATAGAAGAGTTGAGAAGTTTCACCCCAGCCCAATGCTTCCGGAAACGTTATCTCTTGAAATGCCAAAAGAGTGGTAGATAAATGCTTCTAGCTCCCCATTTTCGAGGCTAAGGGACCGCAAAGAGCCTTCACCATTAATCGCGTTCTAGTACAACCTCCTAGCTGTCTATTCCATTTCCAATGCGATTTTCCAATGAAAGGAAAATTAAGTAAGCACTCGGAACCTAGAGGAACCTCAGAGAAATGGGACAGCATCTCATTTACTCCATCTTAGGAAAGGATATGCTCCGTCGACCAACAGTTTTTGTTTTCGACGCTCAGGTTGTCAGTTAGATAAAAATTAGTCGTAATTGTTGTTTGGGTTATACGATCTCCCCCATTCAGCTGACATAGACGTGGGAAAATTATTTCATCGCCCACTTCAAAGGATACGCAAGAGACCGCAAACTCAAAATCCCATCCATCAGGCATAACCAACAAGTTTAGGTGAGATGGAGACGAAAACGCGGAATGTGTAGTGATGAGCACTGAAAGGCGTACCGCATGCATACTTGACAATTCCTCTACACATCAACGAACCACTGACACAAAAAAGCGATAAAAACATTTTTGCGAAATGATAATTGGAAGGAAGTACAATCTGTTTTTGTGGTAGAACCACTATACCGACGATTCTGGAAGCACACTAAACTACTCCCTTCATACCATTCATATAATCCTTTTTCGTTTTGGGAGGCTAGGTGGCTGTTCGCAGTTGTCAATAATTCTCATTCATGTGATCATTCTCGAAAATCTGAAATCTGAGTTTTCATACGAGCATACCAGCGTTTTGTTCTCTTCACGGCACAGAGATTTCTAGAAAAAATGCCCTGCTAATTATTACGCAAAAAAGCCAATTTTGCTGCTGTCATCTTTGGCATCGTAAGGGCCGTTTCTTGATAATAACAAATTCGCAACCCCAGACATTTAGTAAACTTTTTTCTCGGTCAGGATGATCGTGGAGTCATTTTAAAGCAAACCTTCCTTGAGGATAGCCAATCATGACAATTCAGCGCAAAAGGTAACGCATTACCCCCTCCTCTCCCCTTAGCGTAAAAATTTATACAAGTCACCTGTGAAAAAAACTAACAATAACTTGGGAACCAAGACCAGGCTAATCTTTATAACTCAGCGCCTGCTATTAGCCTTTATTACGCTGTTAATGCATAACAGAGAAGCACTTTGCAAAGGATCATTAAAACTACCATCTGCTTCATTCGTAGGCGAATAATTCTAGACGAAACACACTAACCGTAAAATTTCACCACCTGTTCCTATACATGATTTATCAACAAAGACAATTTGAACGTCCGTAAGCTGAAGAGTCATTCAATAGCTCAAAATCTCCTTTCCTTTAGAGATTGTACTGGCACTCACACTGCAGGATATGGCATGTCCTTTGAAATTGATGCGAGGACGCCTCTTTGCGCCGAGCAAATTGGAAACCAAAGAAACGGATGGCCAATCAAGAGCTGGAAATGGAGGCACAACATCTTGAAGGATCAAATACCTATCGCTGTTCTGGGCTGTAGCATGTAGCACCACAGTCACACATGAAAGTGAAAGCGCCGGCGCACTCTATAAGAGCGCATCAAAGTACGAACTCCACGCCTTATTTAAACAAGCACTCCTTTCTATCTATAATCTAGTAATTATCTTTTCGTATATGCTATTTTTACAATTAAATCGCAACCCACACAAGAAATATCTAACTCTACCAATAACTGCTCTCGCCTGAAAGAAAAGAAATCTCCGGGGCTTGGCCGGAAAAGTAAATGAAGGAACAACCATGCCAATATCCGCTCGGTGATGAATCTAGTTAAGAAAAGTTTTTTTTGAGCAGTGCATTTAAAAATATCCCCAAAATTTAAATAATCTAACAAGTGTATGATCTCAAGAAGCCTCAAATACCCTAATTAAACCATACCCGATAGTAATTTGTTCGTATTTATTGACTGCAGTCCACTACTAGATTTTCTAACTAATGCCATTCACCCTGAGTACTGGAAGTCAGTTTCGACTAACTTGGCTTTACTCGGTTTACTCATGTTTGTCGAAAGGTATTTTGCATAACAGGAAAATAAGAACAGACATTTGAACAAAAAAGAGGTGCAAAACACCTTTGACAGCATTAACGAAAGTGGAACCACTAGTTGAATAAGACTTCGTGAAATTCAAGTGAGTCGAACTTTGATCCGCAACACAATCGATGATTTAAATTTTCACTGTCTAGAGTAAATCCATCGCAAAATTATGAGGCCAAAGCAGAATTCCAAACGACGAATAGGAAATTCGTCAATGATAATCGAAAATCATGACATGCCACAGCTAACAAAAACTAGTTCATTTGAGACCAATACCGTAAATAATCTTTCACTCCTTAATCCTGTTTAAACAGCCATGCAAAATCTACCCTCTAATGAATCACGCACAGCATGGGACATCGACGCTCACTACACCTTTGACCCCAGCTCTTTCCAGAGAAAATAGTCATTGAACGCTTCTGACGCAACTTACGTGGAATCGCAGTAAATTCTATTGTCATTTCAAAACTTTATCCCATTCACCGAATTTTGGAATGTTCTAGAGATAGTAATTATTCGTACAAAATCACCACTAACTACTGTTTTCGGCTGCATTCATGAAAGGGAAAGACACATCAGCAAAACAAAGTGCGAATGATCTGTACTATAAAACTACATGACCGGACTATGACAGCTGGCCATAAGAGTAAGAGCCCCCTCCAGGTTGTGTGTGTGGCACACATTCAGGCCGCGGTCGACACATGACCGTGATGCGTCGATCTCGGTGAACGACATGATCGGTACCAGGAATCTGGGTATTATTGGGGAGGATGGCGTGAGTAAGGCGGTAACGCGTCGCCCCTCGCATGATGTAGAGCATGCGTCGGCGTACCCACACGTCCGTAGAGGCTCCTGCCGGAGGCAACGTGAGATCCATCCGGCTAGCAGGGAGAAGGATGGTGGACGGAGCTACTTCGCTCTCTGGAGCCACGGTAAAGCGTGCTATGCTGTCTGCGAGGAGGGAGAGCACGGCCACCAGTCCACCGCAGTACTGAAACATAGATTTATTAGGATTATTATTAAGTTAAAAGTAGAGTGAAAGAACAGACTCTGCGACAAAGAGATACCTCCTCAAGTAGACTGTTAGTTACAACCAGTGAACATTCGTAGTATTTAAATGGGGTTTATGCAGATAGTTGCCCATGCTACCACTTTTTGCAATGTTGACTTGATAAAACGTATGAAAACATAATTTAAATGGGAGAGATTTTGGTTCTTTTCGCGCAGATACGTCATTTAACCGGGATGCCAACAATCGTGATCCTTCATATGGTTGGGATAAAACAGCAATATCAAAAGGGTAAGCTTAGAGGGAGCTGATCACTTTCGAATTGTAACTGTAATCATATATTTGGTTTTAAATGCACCTCGATGCCGCTGCATGAAAACGGAACACGATTTAAGAATTTATTGAAGAGGCTCCAAAATACGTTCCAGCTGTACCGGCACTGAGGTAAACGAGGTGCCAGTAGTTTTCGGGTTAGTGTCTTACGGATACAGGGAATGATACCAGGATGCCTAGGTATGATTTAATCATAACCCTCCTTACTATCATATCCCGTCAATTCAATGCACCGTTGGGATACCGCCACATCAGTGGGATAGAATGCCGTAGTGAGACATTGTAGCATGTGCATAAAGAAGTCCGTTGAGTCGCTGAAATAATAAGTAGACCATCATCTACTACAAAGGAAAATAGCTTTATGACATTGAATAAGGCTTCAAAAACGCTATTCACTTTAAAGAGTTAATGGTGTAGCAGCACTCCATGCCAACGATACAGGCCTCCAGATGAATTTATAAGACGGAGTTTAAGTATGGCACCAAGCACGGATCAAAGGGAATTTAAAACACAGACTTATCTTGAGACAACAAAAGGAACAAAACCACGGTGACTGCTAGTGATGAAACAAATTAACATTAAATGAACGCCTGTAAAGAGCGGGGAACCTACCCAAAACCCACTTTTCGCTATCAGATGTCTTAATGTAGTTAATGACAAATGCAGAGCTTTAAAGTCAAAATGCTGTCATTATAAAGCCACCAACTGTTTTTAAGCCAAAAACATTCATAGAACTCAGTGCATTCGCATGCTGGGTTGCAATCTGCATCAGCAAACTGACGTGATACGGAAAATTAATGGATCCAAGTTTTGCTGAGATTTCTACAGAATCTGCTGAAATATTGGTTTTGCATATTTGCATTATCTACACTACAATCTATTATTGCCGTTCGAGAAAAAGGAAGTGCCAATATGCAAATCAACCAGCGTTCGCAATGTGAAGACAACATTTGCTCTTCGTGAAAGGAGGCAGCCATACCTGCATGATGGTAATTATCCTACGGAACGGTGTATAAAGCACGTGCTCTTCAAGGCCTGATTTAAATAGCATAGAAACTAATACACTATGCAAAATTATGGGATTCATTCAAAAGTTGGCGGAAAGAAGGATTGTGAAAAAAGTCGGCACAAGGGAAAGTGCATCTGAAAACTACCAAATTTTTGAAGTGAGTACCTTGCCCGACTTCAGCTATGGTTTCCACATACCCGAATACTATCGACATGCGGTTTGATCCACCCTGTGGGAGCCAAATCTAGAACATGGATG
Source organism: Taenia hydatigena (assembly GCA_036345935.2). Classification (NCBI taxonomy): domain Eukaryota; kingdom Metazoa; phylum Platyhelminthes; class Cestoda; order Cyclophyllidea; family Taeniidae; genus Taenia; species Taenia hydatigena. The sequence continues at coordinate 16,533,762 of JADWOT020000003.1, forward strand.
TAGGGAAGGAGATCATCAAAGCTGGAGGCCTTTTGAGTGCCTTCAGGGCGCAGCTCATTCTTCAGAACATCCAGCGTCTTTTGGCGTAACCGATCAATGACCGGTTGATTCACGGTCCGCCAGTTTTTCCGCTCTGTCTCACGAAAGTCTTCTATGGCCTTTGGGTAGAGAAAGTTGAGTAAAACTAGGTCTTACGTTATCCCAGTGTGCCGTTTGATAGCGAGACCTTGAGAGAATCGGGTCAATCTCAGAGAGCAGACTTTGCTCCTCCTCCTCGGTGATGAAATCAGGGATGGTAATTAATTCTTCGCCGACGAGTTTCTTGACGATGTCGTCTTGAAATTCCACTGGCCGGTTATTTGACTCGGACGATACAGCAGATCTTGATGAATGACAACGAGCGATACAGAAAACAGTGAAGCGAGTTAACGAAGGAAAAGTGAGTGAAGCGATTCGTAGCATAGGCACTTCTTGAGAGGAAATATAGGAAATTTTAATCAAGCCACAAAGCACAGAGGACGCGAGCACAATGGGACATAAATTTAAAGCAATGAATGCACCGTCTTCGGGCGAAAGTGGACAAAACACCAGAATGACCTACAACCCACCAATGTGACGAGACACAAACGATCACAACACGCCCAAGGTCGAAAGCATCGTCAATTTTTGGACAGAAAATGGATTGTGCATCGCATAAATAAACTTCAAAGACGGTTTATGTTTGAAAAGTTAAGTACGACCAATAATTCATACTGCAATTACAAGTGATAAAAATATTTTCAATGGTCCTCTTTTATGCAACCTCCAAATTACCTATCAATAACAAAAGGTGGATTGTCGATAAAATCGAAAAGTATAATAAGAACAATTTTGTTCGTATCTAATCGCGATTTGCACAATACCAAAACTCACAAAGAATTGGTAATTCCGTTACTGCATACTTCGTTTGACTAATAGTTTAACTTTTCTCTGCTGACACATGTAGCGTCCCGAGGCTCCCTCGAAGGCAAAAGAAGACAGAATACTAGGGTAGAATATATATGTTCAACGGGCAGAGGGAAATAGGCCGCTGACATGGCCCAGAGGCTAGCCTACGCAGCTAGAGCAGTACGGCCACCTCTGTGACCCTGACCGAAACCGGTAGTTCAAACAAACAAAGTATTACAACACGCTTAAACAAGGACGTGAGATTTGAGGGTAAGTAGATGCAAGTATTGCCATAATGGCGGTTTTGTTCTGCCAGATTTTATCTAGCCTTGTGTTTTACCTAACCATGGAGGGTCTTTAATTTTCCAAAATAAACTCAATTTCAATTTACAATTTACTAATCAAACACGTCAAAAGGAATACGACATATTCCTAATCGCACCTTAATTTAGCGGTCTGAGCCCCCCCCCCCCCCCTAAGGACAGAATAAGACATAATAATGGGGCAGAATACACATCCATGGCGAACAGAAAGGATTGGCGCTACTAGTATAGATCGTAGACCAGCCCTGTAGGCTTTTCTTCCTTTTTCTCCTCTTTTGTTTTACCACCCCTGCTAAAAGACGATTGGACGCTCTTAGACATCTTTAGTATAATCAGAGAGAAGTTATGTGGCAACGGAAATGCAGCAGTAAAGGAGAGGATTTCTCCAAGGCCGGAGAGCAACCTTGTTTGTCCACGTCCAGGTTTAAATTACCCTCCCGCCTCTCACCCACAAGGTCATTTTTAAATAGCGTGAGCATTACAAGTCCACCTGGCAGGCTAAAAGGTGGCTAACCGAGTGTCTGTAACCGAAATACGTCGCTTTAAATTTCTAAGTAGTTGTATTGTAATACTTTGTTTGTTTGAACTACTGGTTTCGGCCAAATTCACAGAGGTGGCCATATTGGCGTAGCTGCGTAGGCTGGCCTCTGGGCCATGCTAGCAGCTTATTTTTACCCAGGTATTCTGCCTTCTTTTGCCTTCAAGGGAGCCTCGGGACACTACATTGGTGGCAGTGGAAAGCGGACCCAACGCTACAGGGTTTCTATCCCGATCTCTACCACCTGTGGCATGTTGCAGCGATGCGAAAGAAGTGCATGTGCTACGGATGAGTCAAGAATGGCGTCCGCCTCCGGCATGGACCATCTAGAAAATTTCGTTTCGAAGATTACCCCTAATATACTTGCCTAAGGAGATCGGCGTGCTAACGCCCCCTGCGGACATACTGATGGTCGGCAGAACCACTTACGCTGAACTTCTGTCCCCAAGCCAAACGAAACTCGAAGTGCAATGCACTGTGAAGAGGGGTCAGTGACGTTGGTGTCAAGCATCGCCTCAATCGCGTCGATTGTCGGCGACTGGCATGGTTAGCTCGTGGGCACTTGTTGCAGCACTGAGAATGTTGTGATGGCTGACGCGGGAGGTGTACCGAGGGGCGCGTCGGGGACGACGCTTGAAAGAGGAGAGGGGCAATGTAGTACTGTTTGTTTGAACTACCGGTTTTGGTCAAGGTCACAGAGGTGGCCATATTGGCGTAGCTGCGTAGGCTGGCCTTTTGACAATGCCAGCAACTTACTTCCCTCGGCCCGTTGACCATGTATATTCTACCCTAGCATTCTGCCTTCTTTTGCCCTCGAGGGAGCCTCGGGACGCTACATGTATTGGCTTGTAGGCTATCGAGTACAACTCACGACATTTAAAACTTTACTTTTGTCCATTATCAATGTAAGGCTTTAGCAACTTGTTTAATTCTGCTTCTGAGCGCGCATGCACTTAGACCTCCGCCCCCATTCATCTATTTGGATGCCCGTCTATCTTTTCAATCCAAGGTCTATACTTCTAGCCACTTATCCCTCCATCTTTGGGCTGCATCTACAAATTTTGCCGAAATAATCGCATAGTTTCCTCACTACTTTTCCACGGCCGCTGAAATACCTAACAGGATCAACAATGGGGATGGAATAGAAGACAATTTGAAATATATATATATATATAATTTTATTTAAAACGGGATCGCAGACAAACTATATAAGCGGAAGTCAGGGCGAATTTTGTCATGTATATGGACGATAAAACACAGTGTGATGACGATGGTACAAAACACACATGGTTTCGCGGTATAGTAAAAAATATCAATGCACCACGATTCATGCAGCCACGGAACACTTTAAAATTCTAAAAGTAAATGAAGATAAATGAAGCCAAACATAAAGGAGAACCGTTGAAACCACAAGTTCGACTAGGTTTGAGTTCAACACGGTACAAAACGCTTGAGTCATGATTTTAAGAGTTAAGTGTATTTACTCAGTACTTTCTAACAGATAGGAATGTTATAAGGTTTTTTTACGATGAAAGACCATTTTTTACCTCTTGATGGTTCGCTCTGCGTGTGTGAGTGGAACTGAGCTGATTGAAACATTGAGGTGTTGGTCTGGCCCTGGTTGGCAGCTTGATTGCTGCGACTGTCGACATAGAGCGAGTGATGCATAATGCCATAGTTAGTGTCGCGTGTCAACGGAGGTCGTGCAGGAATGGCGTAGTGTGGTGGAGAACGAGGAGTATATTGTCTAACAGGGCTGGAGGCCCGTCTGTAGCCTTGTTGGAGGGTATTAAAGTAGGGCCCGGCCATCATTAATGCTGGTCGCTCGTAGCTGAACGAAAAAAGTTAACTTTAGTGTTATCTCAGACCAAAATGCGAATGATTTTAAATTATTTTACCTCGATTTCCACCATGTGCACTGCAAATACTGAGCCGTCGGTTGGACAGTTATCTAGTCAACTACTAGGCATTTGGTGGCTTTTCACGACACTGGATCCATACCCTCGTTGTTGGCTTTAGTTTTACAGGCGTTCGTTTCAGGTGCATAAAGATTTTCCGTTGGCCTTACTATTTCATCGTGAAGGTCTGATATTTTGTAACTTCTTCGGAAAGTAGCTCGTGCACTGCTATGGTAATAATGGTGGGAAAATCCACCTCCAAACAACACCAATCCTGATTTTTTCAGCTGTTCGGTTATCCTAAACGTCACCCGATTGCTCTTTCGTTTCAATTAAAGACTTCGAAGCTACTGATCAGCAAAAATAAATAAGTGACAAGCTTCATAAAACTCACGTAAAAGGTTGATTTGATTGTCCCTTCAAAAACAAGGCGTGGCCTACTTGGAAAAAGTCGCCTGATGTCTTGAGGTAAATTGGAATTCATGCAATTCCCCAATCAACATTGCCATTGCCAAAAATGCGCTTTTAAAAAATATGTTTTGGCAGAAAATATCCTGTCAAAAAGGCGACGGCTTCCCACCATAGCCAAGTAAGCCAATGTAAGTACAATCTTGTTTGCTTCACATTTGGGTAAATCCTAAAATCCCACCTTTGATAATTGTAAAAGCGAGCTATAAGTGAAAATCATACTCAATTGGCAAACCTATTTCAGAAATGGTTAAATTAATATGTTACAGAGAAACTGAATTAGATCTCGATGCACTTGTCCGAGCGGCACCCTGTTTCGGTGAGAAGGCATGGAGTATCCTCTTGCCTCTTCAATCTTTCCACAATAATGTGCCTTGACAGCAATAATTGCGTAAGGACTGTGTATTTTGCTTGACAAGCAAACTAGGCGATGAAGAAAAGTTCAATCGCTACTAGCTTTTTACAAGTACTCATAAAGTACCACGTAGGTTATTGGCAGAAAACAATAAAAATAGTAATTATTTATGAATTATAGCAAAGATTATGCGCGGGAAGTGTGCGGACGAAGTTGGAAGTAGAATAAAAGGTGTTCCAAAATTAATGCTTTTGTATAGCACATTTTTCTTTTATCCTCTAAAGCTGCTCGGTTTTACTTGCTTCCCAACTTAAAATATGGTCATGGAAGTAGGTGTGCAAAATGTGTGCTTTCCACTTCTTGCCAATGCTTTGCAGGGGTCTTTTAGTGCAATACAGCTATAAAATGGAAGCACCAGTATAGCGATATTACATTCGAGTCCTAAATGTATCCTTTAAGTGTTAGCTTGTGCCCATTCAGCGAGCCAGTAATCCGGATATCAGGCAGCAGCTACAGTGATAGGCAAAGCTTCTTGTGAATGACGACGTGAAACTCAAACCCCTGATGGAAGATTATGGGCACAGCACAGTACAGCGGCAGGATGCTCAAGCGCCCATTAGCGAACCATTTGCATGATATGAATAAGCTGGTCCCTTTCTTAGGATATTTCAGTCATCCTGTCAGAACTGTGTTTGCCAAAGCCACCTCACATGCCCGAAGTTTTCAAATAAAATGAAGTTATTCCTATAAAATGTTACTTACAATGAACCAGATTACCATTAAAACCAGTTCTACTCTGTGGTAATAATCAAACGGAAACCCACCCCATAGAATCAACTTCAGCCGGTTCCCGGTTGTACTGATAGCGATCGCTTAAATGCCTGTGCAAGCCCGAAGCTCCTCGTCTGGCCAGGCTATTAGTGAGATTGGCTTCTTGTGTGCATAGAGACAGTGGTGGTGGTTGTTGTTGTTGATGGAGTTGAGTGAAGAAGAAACCAGCGGTTAGTGGAGCTCCAGGATCGATAGTAGGACGCGGGCAGGAGACTTGGCGTTGAAGACTTCTTGTTTGGCGCGAAGTGGTAACACTACCACTGCCACCATCGCACCTTCCCACGCTGAGGGAATTGGAGTGGATAAGGTTCACCCTGGAGTCGTTGATGCGTAGCGCGGAAGCATCACCATCGTTTGCACGTCGCCAGTCGGCCTCGCCGACTGTAGGTGTCGATTCCGAGGCTATGAGCGGAAGCGTTAGAGAGAACGAAGTTATAAATTGCGTAAAGGCTATTCACCCTGAGGACCCTATCACAAGGCCGTTTTAAGAGGTCTTCGCTGAGTCTGGATTCTCACTCGCCGAATTACTGATTCTTTTACCAAGGTGATTAAGGTCGTCTCCTTCAGTTGTAAGTTGGATGTTAGGAAAAGTCTACTATGATCCTCTTGAGCAATTTTGAAAAGCTCCAAAAGTTCTTAAACTAAAATTCCAGTGGTATTGATAACACCAGATAAAAAAGAAAGTACAAAAAGCTTCAGCAAAACTAGAAGCAATCGCAAGGAACTAAATGATCTAGTGAAAAGTTCCATTTCGTCAACTAGATTAATTACACTTGGAAAATATTTATACGACTGAATACGGTTGTTTTTGGGGAAAAAGTAGGATTTTTATGCATCATATTTCTATATTTGGGACCGACTTAGTGTAATTCTCCTGCTAGTGGCAAACTAAGGTTTATCAGAGTTATGAATCCACAAACGAACGAAAAATAATGTGACGGAAAAAGGCTGTATTCAAAAAATGGGCTAATAAAACTCCAAGCAAAGTTAAAGACCATTCACCTGGCCCAGAAATTTTCGCAAAAGTGATCCGCTTCCGAAATCACTGAATGTGAAGTAATTAGAATTTTATTTTATGCTACGCTTATACGGGCCTATTTTGTGCGCGCAGATTGAATCTCTGGCTAGCACAGTGATCTACTCGAAGTGGCTATGGCCGCAAGCCTTCTGCATGCTAGCGATAAATCTTTCCCACCCCAATAAGGCTTATTATGGTTTCCGAAAGACCTGGAGCCCTATAAACGATACTTCTGGCACATTTAGGTCCCTGTTACCTTGTGATGATGTGAAAGTGCCGTACAAAACTCGAAAGTGGGGTTCGCTAAAACGTGACCCACATAGGAAGTAATTTTCAGAATTTTACTGCAGTAAGATAATTTTCTACCTTTTAGTACCGAGGGGTTATGGCTTTTCTCATTTGAATGCCAACACAAGTCAAGTGGTGCCAGTAGTTCTCCAATGTGCTGTAGACGTACAGCATTTCACGAAAATGATCTTTGAAATAGAGTACGAGCCATTCGTAAATGCTCACGCGGAAATCATACGTCTAACTTCACTTAGGTTATCAAGGAAAACAGGGCAGAGGACAACAAAGAAATAAAATGAATAGAAGGGAACTATTATCAGATGGCATGGTAGGAAACGAGCTAAAGGAAGTACTTGAAAGTGACTTCAGTTCTGAGAAATAAAACTCGTGAGAGTCTTAATTAATCAACATAAATTATCAGGATTTGTTTAAGTGGGCTTGCCACTGAGACCAAACCCGTGATTATTTCTTGGATTGAAGTATTTCACCCAAAGCCGACAATAACAGAACTGCTTCAAGATTAAAAGCAAATAATTGAACTGTCCATTTTTAACGGGGTATATTTGAGGGTTCAACGCCAACTCAATCATTTATAAATGATAATCCATACTGGCGTGTCTTATAAACAGAACTATGAATGGCTCCCGCAACTACTGTTGTCCTATGAAAATTAGATTTTTCTCTAGAGGAAATTATGGCTGAATCTCTGCTGCATAAATTTAGGTGCATACGCTCACTTTGGGTATTTCAGCTTCAACCTTCAAGAAAGGACTTTTGCCAAAAGGACAGAGAATACATGTGAAAACATGAAGGATCGTTTATGTGATTTGCACCAAATATTTTTTACTGAGGCATAAAACACTCATTGTTATAAGTTAAAAACTGAGAGACCCGAAAGGTGAACTTATAGACCTCATGTTATTGAGGTGCTTACGGATGGTCGATCCACCAATGGGAACACGATATACGTAAGGTCCAGAGAAGGGACTTTCCGCGTTGTTTGAGGCCTCAACAAATTCCTCCATCTTTCGAGAGACGTCTGCAAAGGTGGGGCGAATTTCCGGGAACCGACTCCAGCATTGTAACATGTGATCGTACCTGGTAAGGAGATAGGAGTGTAAAATTCAAAAAATGACTTCGAAAGCCTTCTCACGCAACGACAGTAGTTCTTTTGTGATTAAGTATTTTAGGTGAGTTTGAAGTGGGTCCAAATGATACTGCATTTACGGTGCGGTATGGCTTTAATAACTTATTATTACCTTCCCGAAACATCCGTTCTATTCAGTCTAAAAGAAATGAATCTTGGGGAATGGATGAAATCAGTTGAGACCAATTTATAATGCGCACCTTTAAAGTATGATCTAAGTTTACATGGGGCCAAATGATATTCTTTTACAAAAAATGTGTAGAATAGCAGTTCTAAGTGCTACTGATTTTGCAGTTATTAAATCCACTCTTGTCGGTTCGAAGTAAATTTAGTTTCCTCATATATCCCCTTTTAAACATAATTTTAGCGGAGTTTTGATCACGAGGTACACCTGCAGGCAACCTGAGCACGAAAATTCGCCAGTGACTTTAGCTGAGTCAAAATGAGTACTCTTGATCATTTTTGACTTACCACCAAATTATTCCTCTCTTGTGGTGCTAAGTAAATTTACAACCCACTTTTGCGAACTCCTTCTCAGAACCATCAAAAAGATTAGCTGCTACTGCTTTTCGAGTCAGTCGCTTCTTTTGTCTTGGAGGAAATCCATTTTAATCTACCAAAATTTGAAATTAACATGGCATACAAAAGTTAAGAGGGAGAGGGCAAGACAATGCTGAACCGAGAATGGGTTCTTTGAGCGATTGGGCTAAACATTGAATTCATAAAAAAGTCCAGATAGCATGAAGGTATGATGTTATTAATACTGTTGATAATTTAAACATTCAACGATAACACCGCCTTTAAATCCCTAAGTTTAACCTAGTACTATGTGTTTCTCGTTTTACATCAACGTTCAGGCAATACTAAACTGCTATTTAACCCCTGGGACTCGTCTATTCATGCAAAGGAATGGCTGCAGCAACCACAGCAGTGGTTAAAGTTGGTACTAAGCGTTTTGCTACTTAGAGGTGGGAGATTTTGCTTTAGGAAGAAATGTCTTAGAGTTGACCTGTACGGCATTCGATCATGGGAGGACGTCACAAATTAAAGCGATGTTCACATTCTAACAGAGAGGCAACTCACAGGGCAGCCGGGCAGTTGTCCGGTTTTGACAACACATTGCCATTCAGCACCAGATTGATCACCTCCAGATTTACCTGGCCGTAGAAGGGGTCTGCTCCCAGGGACATTACTTCCCAACAAGTGACCGCGTAGGCCCTGTGAACCAGAGAACAAAGTAGTGTTTGCTTAAGCACTCTGATTTAGTGAGGTGACATCATGAGCAGTGACTATCCCGCTTCAAAAAAATGTCATTTGATGTTCACACATTTCCCGCCACCCCCTTTGGCAACCTTTTAAATCGCTTTTTCGCAAATATGAAGGTTTAACCACTTATTTTGAGAAGTATTAAAGTGTTTTGATAGAAATATCTACAATGCATTGCCAGCACACGTTAATCCCTTCTTAAAGAAAATGAAATGAAACTTAATTTCTTGCCGAAAAAATGTGACATTTTCACGCAAAAAACACAAAAAATACGGTAAAACTCAGGTTGCATTCATGACATTTATTTACTTTTCCTTCACTCTACTTGAAGCCAAGTTTTCGTTGTCACCTTTATTTCAATAGTGGCATACCCCACAGGTAGATTTTTGCAAGAATTTTATGCGCCAGGAAGCAATTTAAACCAATTCGATCGCAAATGTAAGGAGGTAGTATTTAATTAACATTAAAATAATTATTCAAATAAAACGACCTGCATTAGACACTACTAATAACTGAAATTCGTTCGCTTTTAACAGCTCCGCCTGGACTCTACATAGCACCGTCACAATTGAATGAAGAAACGCATCAAACGGCAATAAATGTATGCTGACAGCTATAATACTTTGACTCAATTTAACTCCTTTTAACTCAAGGCTCCGTCTCTGTACTTCTGCTGGGGAGGCATGGCCTCCAGGTCATGCCAGTAGCCCTCTCAGCTCAACCGTACGCCGATAATGGATAATCGACCTCAGTACTGTGTGTTCCTTTGTCTTTAGGGGAGTGAGAAACTTTTCAAAGCTCTGTGCAATTAATTACATGAGAAGCTTTGAAAAAAAATCTAATGAAGGCAGTTTAAAGTGGGAAGTACCTAAGCAGTTATACCTCTAAAGTGGAATTTTCCCAATGATGCATTGCATCAAGTAAATGGTGGAAAATGCATTTCTTGTGATCCCTCAAGATTTTCGCTTCACCACCTTTTGGCTTTAAGGCTATCGTGTTTTATGATGATAGATGGGGAAATTATATCCAAAGGCCTGCGACATTGCCAAAATATCCACCAAGTAGCTTCAGGTCTTCAGTTAATTTTATAAGATTGTGATCTATTTTTCAGCGCCATTGTGGCATTTTAAAAGGCAATTTCCTGCCTAGCTTTCATCATATAATTATGCCATTTTCATCCTTAAGCTATTTATCACAAATATTTTCCTTTAAACAGGATAGTTAAACCTCTACTGCCGTAGAGCAAAATGCTGTCGGCATGGTAAATAAATAATATAATTCACATGCTTAAGCAAAAGAAACTTTTGCTAGTAGAGGTAGAAGCACAGCTCTCCTTTTACAAGTGTTATGGCCTTTGGAAGGAAACATTTGCCCTTTGCCGGAAATCAGGCGCCGCAGTAGAATAGTTGCCAACTCAACATTGATAGCTTCCTCAAAATGAATAGAAAAGTGACACGAATTCCTCTCCTGAGCGTAATATACCAATGGGCGATCCGAATTAGGCCATTAAATCTAGCGAATTCATCAACTAGCATGATGTCGTATTGTGGGAAGATTAGCGAACTGCAAAGCAAAAGAAAACATCCCATTCTGACACTGAGCGGCATAAATTTAAAGACACTTTATAATAGCCAGATCATGTTTGTCGATTTCCCTCATAGACGCCTGCAATAAACATGCTGGCCGCAACTTTTATAGGGACCTGGAGCTTCGTTAAACAACTACAAGTAATAAAGCAGATTCTGTTTACAAAACTAGATAGGCGCAAAACCCACTTCAGAGACCACTTTGATGAAGTGCCCTAAATGGCGTCTTTATGCATCTCCTACTGTCCTAAGTTGCTGCTCCACTGATAAGACCATAGGCAGCCAAAGTTTCCAGTCTATATGTTGCCTAGGTGCTTTTCAAATACTGATCTATCGGAGCTTACTTTAGTAAATTTTAATCGATCTGCAACTTAAAGTACCAAGGTTTGCATAAAAAACTAAGAGATGAGTGGACAGGTGTGACAAGGTGAGAATCCTTTACAACGGCATGCAGGGGGCTTTTAAACACCTAGAGCATTTTGCGTGGAATAAATTAATTTACCGTTCACAGCTGCAAATTTGTAAATTTGTGTCTGTTTGGAAAGATCACTTTCCTATTTCATCATGTTTTCTGGGTGTGAAATATGCATATGTGTTACCCTGACATCCCATACGACCGTGTCTGGAGGCAGGCGATATAAAATTAACCTGTAAACGCTTTTAGGGTGTAAAAAAGCCTTCCTATTAGTAATGTCTGCCTCGATGTTTTCAATTACTCGAAACGCACGCCTTAAAAACTCTCTGATTCCCTATTATTCGTAAACAGGTAAATCATTGCACTGTCTGGACGATATTTTCCGAATTAAACCATTCTTCTAATAAAATTCTAAATGTGCAGTGTACATCTTGAAGGTAGGAAAAGGAAGAGCAAATCATTCAAAGCTTGTGTCAATTAACGGCTTCATAATCTCAAGTTTAATGAGACGCCAATACCAGCATTGCGTCAGCATGCAGAGACTTTATTCAAAAATATCGGCTAAAGGTGGTTACGAATATGAGTTCCAACTTTGCCAATGAGGCTTCATTGCTCACTTCTTTGTTATTTTACAAGAATGTGTGAAGTTAAACGAATTCCGTGCACTGTCGCTCGATGTTATTTATTTAGCTTTTGGTGAGACTCAAAAACTAATTTTGACTTTAAATGCCCACTACTAGCGTCACGCATGTGTGACAGGAGTTCTTTGCCAGATCTTGGTGAACGATTGCATTTACTCGCTCCACAAACTAATGACTTAATTAGTGTAATGTATTTTAATTGCACAACTTTGAAGAGAACATTGTTGATTAAGTACGGTTACCCTAGAGGTGAGGGTGCCAGTGAATACCTGTCGCCATTGCCTTAAACCAACACTCGCTAGCTAACTCAGCGCATTTAATCTTTAGCGTCAGATAAGTTTTTAAAGCTGTAAATCATTGCCTATTCACACTTCCTCTCAAGACTACAAAGTTGACTAATTTTGATTGCACCGACCAAATGGCAAAAGTGCAGATCATAACACATAATCCAACTACACACGCCTCCCAAACCACTGTTCATTCTTTAGCTACCTAGAGCCAAGTAGAATGAAGCCGCTTCCACCAGCCCACTCTATTAATCGTACCTGAAAAGGCGCTATGCTTCCTCTCGACCCGAGTCAGCCAATTCATTGCAGCACTGCCGATTTGTGTATGGAAGAGTCGCTACGATTTTCAGCTCGTTTCCGAATGATTTATAATCACAATGAAACAAAAAAATTGCGTCATGTGATCTATGGGAAGGGAATTGTGTTTTCAACCAGCTGTGCATTTCACATTTATTTTTTAGCCAAGGAAAGGAACGCAGGGAGTATGAAGTTTCGGTAAATCAGGCAAAAATGGCAAAATATTGACAATCTTCCGGCGAAAATAAAAATATGCAAGGAAAACAAACAGATTTTGTGCAGAGAAATAGCTTAAGCAGTGTGTGACATGCAAAGGATACTTAGCACCTCAGTGATCAACTATCTCCAAACTAAAGCCCGGTTACTCAAGTGCCTGCCATTCCTGCAAAAATATTGGGTTTAGTATATTGTGACCAACTTGTGCCCTACTGGCACAACGTCGAAGAGGGAGGGGAAAAGCTCCACCTTCCTTGCAGTGGAGTTCATGACTGCCGCATCATTATATCAGCATTTTGGTATCAAATCCGCATGAAAAGGATCACAAAATTTACCCCGTTGTGCACAAAAACTGCATATTTTATTTTTAAAATTAAAAGACGGAAAAAAATTCGTACCAAGTTTTAGGAATCGGAAAGCCATAAAAGTTAAATACAATTTTCAACATTATGTGCAAAAAAGTTCACGGTGTTTACATGGCTATATCGATGGAGTCATAAAGTGGGTAAAGCAGTACACAAAAAAGCAATTACTCTGCCGTTACCAAGTCTTAAAACCTCTAACAGGAAAGCTGATTCACGCCAAGAGTGATTGATGTGTTGTCAAAATCAGCCTTATTTGCAGCCAAATATTGGTAATGCGTTTTGACTCCTCTGACATCTACGTGGCGACGCCGATTAACGGCCAGCGTGTTCATTTACCGTACTGTCAAACAGGTCAGATATACCGTGGTTGCATAAAACCGACAGGCTAAAACATTTGATACAGGTTCCGTTCCTGTGAAGAATTTTGATAACGCTAAGGCCGATTGTTCGTCTGTATTCGGATGCTAGGCGCAGATGGGCTCATATTTTATCAATGAGACATGGCTATGAGGTGAGACAACACAAATTATAACCATGTAGCGGAAAAAAACAATGTGCTTATTTGTACAAGCAAGCGCATCGGAAGACTATAAGAATACTTAAAATTTGTAGACCAGCTAAAAGTTGGGTTGTGTTTATTAATAGATTGTTAATCACAAAAGATACTACTCAAATCCATTGAATAGAACGCAGACACGAGAGCATTACTTCATAAGCAGCAATAACCTAAGAGGCAAAATTTGCGTATCATTCAAGTGCTTTTTAAACATCAAACCGTCCACCAATATTCACAAACAATGTTGTGCATTTGGGCATGAATTACCTTGCACAGAATTTCCACAGCGGTGTAGTATTTCACCGACAAAAACAGCTGCTTATTGCCGCCATAGTCGTGCTGTTTTAGAGCAACTAACTGTATTAATCAAGCGGTGCCAGGGTACAGAAGACCATCCTTCTTGACCACGAAATCCCCCAGCAACCGATCCCACCCTTACGCACTGCAATCTCCAACAAGTGATGTTTATTCTAAACCCAGTGCGGCAAACACTATTTGGTATATTTTTCAGCACTGGCTTTTAATCTCCCGCGGTTCTTCAAAGAAATGCGAGCTAGATGTTTGAATATAGTCGTATGTGTTGTTTCGAGAGCGTGAAACTTTAAGCATAATGCTGACAAACGAGGATTGGGATACAAGATATACACATCCGAACACATCTTCCTCCCTTGAACACGACATTCTAAGTGCATTTTCGCCATTGCAGAAGAAAGTATATTCGGGAATCCATTTCGGTTCTGCAGCATAAACTGATAGCAATAAAAATGCCACCTTATTTAATTAAATCCCGGAAATTAAAAAGAAATCTTGTGCAGTTCATTTTAAAAGTCCTAAGTTGTACACACTCAACACTTTCTTAGATCCACTGTACGTAAAGTTCCATTTTACCTACGAATTGACAAGCATGCTTGTCTACAAGACAAATGAAGACCTTTTCGTGGCAGAGCTCCAACACTTGTTTGCAAAGCAAAACATCTGCATTTAAGACCATATTTTAGGCTCAAAATTAAGCATTTCATCAGATCCTTTCTGATGCAATGAAGGAAAGATCCTAGCTTTTCTACAACATGAGACGCTATTTAATTCCCACGCTTTTTATACTGGTCGAACAAGGACTTGGCTAATATCCTTCCAAAACCACATATAACAAACAATGGAAAACCGGCCGGGAAAGGTTAATGATTGCGTTGGGAGTTGTAATTCTTCCTGCACTTTCAAACCCACACAAAGTACATCGGCTAATTAATGACGCAAATTCCTTCTGTGAAAACAGCGGAAATCTAACCTAATGTTTCGCCGTAGAATGAGGGCGGAGCAAGACGCTTGCAATGAAGATGAATGATAAACTTCAAGTAAAAGCCCAATTGTAGTGAAGTAATGCCGCTTCGAGAACAATAACACAAAAGAAAAAAATACTTCCCAAGGCATACTGTTAGTGAAGTAAGTGTTTCACTTAGCATTTTGCTTTACATAACCCAAAAAAAATTCTTTCTGCCTACTCCAAATGTTTCATAATTTTGGACAAGTTTATGGTTGTCTGAGTGGCCAAATGAACCTCATTCAATACACTTTCTCTTAAAAAAGAATCATGAAATTAAAAACAACCACAAACCAATTTAGGCTGGATAAACCATTTGAAAATAAAGTATTCGGAAAAATTTTAACAGTCAATTATAAGAGTTTATGGGCTGTGGTTTTCATGACGTTGGTCGCATTTATTTGGGCATCTTAGATGAGATTTGTCTCCGATGTTCAGTAATGTTCTGACGGGAAATTCCATAACGTTAAGGTCACTTCCTACCTTAAAAGAAACCTTTTCGTCAACACTATGAATCGACGAGCATAAAAGTAAAATGTGGGCATTATGCTAATTTTAAGACGTGCCCCATCCAGCACGACGGGAATCCTATAAGGACATAGTGAAATGGCAGAAATTATCACTCATTTTGGTCCATAATATGTAGAACTTGCATGCTGGCCTCCCGTATTTGGGTTGTGAAAATTTTTTGCCACTTGAAAAAAGGAAGACTAATATTTCTATTAACATATTTCTTATCTTCGACTTCATCAGAGTCGAGTGCGCGCAAAAGTAATCACATTTTTGCTTGTAATTTTAACATTCGTCCTGACTCCGACATGCTTTGGTAAGACTGACTAATTATCAGGAGCCTAACTACTAAGGTGGAAAAAGAGGGGTAACCCGACTTAAACTTGACATTATATTATCATTTGCAAAACTGCTCTTCTGAGGAAATGCACAAAATTTATTGTCTCTTGGCATTCAAATATACTGTTTGTTTTATTGCCCTGCTTTCATTTGACAAAAAGCGGAATTTTCTTAACAATCTGTACAATCACAATAAAACACTAAAGTGGATTGTGTCTGCTAAACGTTGTCTTCGCTACTGGAGAATGGAATGCGCGCTTAAACTGTTCTATCATTTACGCATCACTCCATTTTGTTTTAATTAATGGGAAGTGAGGATAGTGAGAAAATTCTAGTTCGCAATTTGAACTGAACTACCGCACAAATTTTTACTTCAGTGTGAAAGTGCTAGGTTTTATTGGGACAAGTGGACAATATGCCGACATATTTTACTGGTACATAAACAATCGGTGCCTTCCGAGGTGCTTGACCTAGACACTTAAAAGACTAAATCATACTAAAACCCCTATGCAATAAAATGCCCTACCAGATTAGTTTAAGTACAGCATCCGGAATAAAACAAGGAAACCAAAATGTGTAAAGAAAGTAAATGTCCCAATTGACAGTCACGACTTTGCTACAACTCTGTTGATATTCATTTGAAACTTAAAATATTCATAAATTGACTCCAACCTAAAGAGTCGGCATGGAATTTTCAGCATACCGGAAATGAAAAGGTGGTGAGCGTTTGTAATCTTTGTTATCATGCTCACAACTCGACAGGTCTAGGCACTTCAGTTATCCCCAATGCCTATGCAATTTCGTTACATTGTTCCAAAAGAGCCATTTTAGATCCGTCCTAAACTTCCTCGAGGTCAATTAGCACTGCCGGTGGGTTTCCAACATGTTCTACTACGATAAAAATAACCTTCCTTTTCTTACCATATATCGGACTTGCTAGTGAAAAGGCCCTCCAGAATCGCCTCTGGAGACATCCACCGGACGGGTAGCTTGGGTTCATTTCTTTTACGGTAGTAATCATTTTTGTAGATGTCACGGGCAAGTCCGAAGTCGCAGAGTTTCACAATGCGGCCGCTTTCGTGGATGTGGCTGACGAGGCAGTTTCGTGCCGCAATATCCCTAGATTCACAAGAGAAACAACTCAGAAAGTGCTATGGATTAGTTTTCTTCAGCATTCTAGAGCCAATGGTTATTGGTTTACCTTTGACTAGTCTTGCAGTTACCAGGAGCCTTGAAAATAAAATGATTTGTGATAAGTCAAGTGACATAAAACTGAACCGTTTATGCATACCAGTAGCATATACTTTAAATAAATCTTTAATAAGACTGTATTTCGACTAATTTCAGAAAAACAACATGACTTATTCATTATGGGTTATCTTGCAAAAGTCGGTGGATTTTTTGCTCCTTTCTGTCCAACTCCGGGCATTATTTTCCAGACTTCGAAATGGGCCGAATTCCTATTGAGTGAAGTCGCAGAGATTGATTAATAGGGTGGCACCTTAAGCGACTTTATTCTGTCTACGGCGTGGTAAATGAACCCGGTATTATTCATGATATGTTTTTAGAACATGAGGCATTTCTTATGAGCTCTCGTAAAAATGTTGATTTGAAGCTTCTGAGAACAAGCAGTAGATTTGCCTCTTTGTTATGCACAATTTTTCTGCAAAACGGACCTCGTACCACAAGCGTTGGTTCCAATTTAAAAAATTTGGGACGGTATCACACTTCATCAGCACTGGCAAAAATAATGACACCAGCAAGGCACATAAACTCCACATTATTCCCGAGAATGCATCAAACCAAACCAAGACTCCAAAAATGACACCCTGCTCCCGGTCATTTTAAAGTTGCATATGGATATTCCACTTGAAAATGACAAAAATAATAATCTTGTATAAATCAGTTCATTATCGAGATCCAGAATGTCTGCCCAATTGCAATGTTTTGAACTGCTAAACATTGGGAAAACAAAAACCGAATGAGCGTGAAACAAATCGCCAGCTATTTCGGCCCATTTCTATTTGCCACCCAGTGTACTAGCGACCACACATGTGCTTGGTTTATATTTCAAACTATAGCCGAAGATGTATTTTAAAGGCTCGACATGCCCAGTCTCTTTCATCTTGGTCCACACCCTCGAGTGGCACAGCGCTGGGTGGGATAAAGCGACCCGCTCCGAGGAGATAGCGATCTCGGGTCTGCCGACCGTAAAACAAGCCGAAGCATTTTAAGAGGGAGACATTTGCTACGCATTATCCGAGATTCAGTAACTCATTTTTGGGGACAGTCCTTTCCTAAACTTTAAAAAAGGGATGTTAATGGCACGGAATTAGGTGCAGAAACAAAGGGTCCACAACATTTTCTTGGAAACTTTAAAAACCATAAACCTTCCAACGTTCCAAAAAGGCTAAGGGCTAAGCAGGAGTGATTTCATACCGAACCAAAAATGAAGATTGAATATTTAGCGTAATTTTATGAAGTAACTATTTATATCATGCTTTACCGAGAAGTAATTTTGCTTTTGGGCGAACCGCCCTAAGAATTAAAACAGGTAAACGTTACATAGGCTTTAACGCTACCGAACAAACGAATGATCCTATTTAAAAGTGGACAGAACGGAAGGACAACACGGGGAGCGCCAATGACGACGAGGTAGTCGTTTTACCTGCATATTTAGCTACAAGAAGCTTTTGGTTCCCTGTGACTGAGTCTAGACACTGCATGCTTTAAATCCTACATTTTAGTCATTGATAAGGAGACCCACTTCAGAGGATAAACAGTTTAGTTTGTCGCCTGGCAGACTCGAAGCTCAAAGCAAAAGAAAGCAAATGTCTACTGAAAATCGCTGCACCTGCAGAGACCGGCATCAAAAAGCCATGAAGCTTCTTTAATTTTGTCAATCGACCCAATTTTGAGTCATGTATGGCAGCTACGAAATGGTGTGAACTACTCACAATGCTTAAATAAAAACTTTAAGGATATAGACCTTCCTCGGTTCCAAGAAGATGATTTAAAGCCTAAGCAGGGTTGAAATGACAACAAAGTGGCAAAAGAGACTGAATATTGAGAACAATTCAGAGAGTCTACTCTATATAATGCACGTTATTCGATGAAATCGTTTCTGGGCAAGCCTTTCCACATGAATGAAACGACAAGAAGGTGGCTAGTCTTAGCGTACGACGAAAAGCAGTGTAAATATTTAGAGAATTGAAGGTTATGTCCAAAAAGATAAGGTTTTATGACTGGATGATATTTGCGGCATGTAGCGGACAGGGTTTATAAATTCCATCCTCTGTGATACGAGTGGACCCAATTTTAGAAGGAGATGGTCTAATGCGGCCCAAATGGATGGTCAAACAGCCCTAAAAGGATGGGGAACCGTACCGATGCACGAAGTGCTGTTCTTCGAGATACCGGCAGCCCCGAGCGATGTCACGCATTATTCTTATAAGGTCTGGAATCGTCAGCATTGCATGAAGTTCAACAGCACCCAATCCACTGCACACACTCTCTCCCGTGGTGGCCTCCGTCGTCTCAGTCTGGCGACTTGATCGGTCACTACGCGCTGTGTGCTGCTGCCTCGAGAGGTGTTCTGCCTGGGACGGGGTAAGTCGAGGTCTGGCACGATGGAGGTATTCACGGAGGTTGCCCTCCTCCATCATCTCTAACACGAGGCACTGGTGGTTCGGAGAGTCCATAGAGATGCCGTAAAAGCGAACGATATTATCATGTTGGTACCGCTGCATCAGCAATGCCTCGCGTTTAAATTCGGCTTCAGATAGGGACTTGACGTTGCGTACCTGTGATGGTAAGAGAACTTGAGTAGTATGAAATGCCACAAAAATTATCGTACGGATAAAGGAAATAAACGTGGAATTCAATGGAAATAAAGACTCCTTCTCCCGATTTTTAAGGCTTGTTTGAATGCTTGTGGTGTTTGACCACTCTTAATTGGGTTGCATAAACTCCCTTTTATTTCCAACAAATTAGCCGAATTTTAGTTTGTTGCGGTAGATGCTCCTGATCTCAATGAATAGACCTAAGATGGCAAATCTTATGCATAAAGGAACGTGTGAACGCAAAAGTTATTGCGCAAATAAACAAAGTGTAGAGTTATAGTTGTAGCTTATTTCCATAAAAAGAGGGTTTCATGTAATGAGTTTGTGTTTAAATGAACTGAAGCCAAACGCACACGAAAAAGGCTACGAAACGTTAATGTAGACCACGCTTCTGCACACTGAATTTCACCACTAATTTTGTTCTTCTTTAAGGTTGACAATTTGTTTAAAATGGAACTATTTGAACATTAAAGAGCTTTTACCCAGAAAATGTAAAAGTGACTGGAACACTCGTTCTACTTGAAGTCTGTTTCCCTACTGACTGCCAAAATTCCAGTCAAAGTTATTCTACAAATATCCAAAAGGTATGCCAACGACCTTTATATGGATGAATAAATCAGCAAAGATTGGATAGAGAATTCCTTGCATAAGAATATATCGAATGGACTCAGGAGTTATAAATTCTGGTCCTGGCATTACGCACATTGCACCGGGTTTCAAAGCGCCCGTATGAATTTGGCATTCACTACTTAAGGAAGCAGTTTTTGCATAAAGAAAAATAAATAGACGATTTTAGAGGGGCATAAATACCTTAAAATACATTCATACCAAGTAGCTAAGATCTAAAGGCCTAAACATTTAAAGGAATGTTGGATAATAAGAGTGTGGTTCTGTACATTATTCTAAGCATTCTACATGGGCTATTTAAAATCCTTCAACATGATCACTTTAAGTCAGTTAGTAATATAGTTGGAAACTAAAGATTGAAACTGGCAAAAAATCTAAAAAATATGCCACTACCCAAAAAATTACCCCAAAGTCGATCTTATTTTCGTATCACGGCATGAATGGCGTCAATAAAAGCTTGTCATATACCTTGCTATGCGAAGGTAAGACGACCCAAATTATGCTGAGCGATAAGTCCTAACTGACTGGCCGGGTAAGAGAACACTGAATGTGTTCAGCAAGCATTTGCTCCTTTCTCCACATTTTCCTATTTAAACTACATCCCTTAACACCTGGACTGTATTCAAGCCTAGTGTTTACCCATAACGACCAAATGAATGAATGGGTTTGCATTTTTGTACGTTAACCCATCTGCTTGCCTCATTTGAACAGCATGGTAGACACTTTAGATTTTTAAAAGATGATGGATACGAAATAGCATAAGTTGTGTGCAAAAAGTTACATCATCTAGCACTGGTAAATGCCAAACTGTTGTCAAAAGAATTGGGCATACCTGTCTAAACCAGCATAAAAGCTAATTTTATCATTTTTTTAAGAACACGTCTTTAAAATGCTAAATTTAGAACACATTTGGATCAGGTGGTGTTCAAAATGATTAACTTGGTGGGTTACGAAAAAATGGACGCGAAACCTGTTTTGGGGTGCAGTCGTTTTCCCAGCCGGACAAAACGCCAGGTCATGTCTATGACTCAGGCCGTTAATCATCCCCGTGATGAAGCGCAAGCGTTGTGGGAACTTGCGGTTTTGTGAAAAGGTCCATCAAATGAACGGCACAGACATACAAACCCATCTACACTCCTTCATCCAGATGGTGGGTGTGCTTGATGATAGTCCTCTTAGTGGAGCACATCTGCATGTCCCGCAATTTTGCCCTCATGATGAATGAACGGGATGGGGGCCTTCGATGTTGTACAAATGCCACCCCATTTGATTGTCCAGTCTCTCACTCACAGAGGTGATGTACTTCCCTGATCTAGATCGCAGACTATTCGGCATGGATTTAATCATCTTGCGCGTACTATAGATAACATTTTAGAGGGGTTCTGGCTAAATGCCATTCTCGTGAGGGTGCGAAACTGAGGGCTATAGAAGCCATCATTGGAATGCCTTCGCGTCGAGGCAAAACACGGATTTAGGAAGAGGAGTAGGCCACTTGGAAATATCAGGAATTTGTGGTAATGCCAAGGCAGCAGCAAGTGGGGCACGCGATAATTAGCTCCCACGACTCCCTCCCTTCTCTGACTTCTTTTGGGCAAACTCCGGTGCTGATTTCGTAAACAAAATTCCTCCTCCCGCGCATGTAGGTGATGGAAATACAAATTTTTTGCTCTTCTAATCCCCCTCTGACCAAGTTTTTCTACCTCTCCATAGTGACATTAAATAACAGGGTTTTTGAAAGTAAAACTCGAGCGCGAAGAAACAACGGATTTAATTATATTTGGTAATGCGATAAACGTCTTTGCTCTCCGGTTGGTAAGCTAATAGGAGGCATTGAATAACTTGAAGGTGGATTTTGCAATTCAAAGAGGCAATTTCCTGTCTAGCCAAAATTGGAACTTAAAACAGAGGTGTGAGAAGGTATCCATGCACTGCTTTTTTTAGTAATTGAGGCACATAACATGAATTTTATACCCGCTTATAAAGCCATGAGGAGTTGAGCTAATTTTAAGCAGGCCGCCAAAAGTTTGAATAAACGTGGTTACTCACATCAATGGCATTTTAAAAATATGGCAGAAAGTTGGAAAACGTAGATAGTTACACCAAATGTTCAAGATTTGTTTTCATTTTTTGTACCAAAAGACTCACAACTCGCATTTCACTAAATAAAAGAAGCGAGTTCCATGACCAGACTTCTTGAGATAGATTTACGGTGCAACAAACAGACAGTTCTCCCAACTTGTCGCGGGGTCAAAATTTACAATTGCATTCACATTAGGTGAAACTTTTGCATACTTATATGAATTAGTAAGTAGAACTAATTTTGTCATTGAAGTAGTACTGCCATCAAATAATGCAAAAAATTCTACTAGCAAATAGTGCAAGTCGCCGCCTCTTCTGAGGCAAATATGCTTTAGGTTCTCCATAAAATTTAGGCAAGAGCGCGAAATTGTTCAAACTCACCCATTTGTGCATAGGATATGCCCATTAGTGTTTCATTATGTGGCTAAAAGTTGTTTCGGTGGCCATTTGCAAGAGCCGAAGATAAATCAACCGACACTTCAGTCACGAGATTCGGTCTTGTACAATGCTGGGTGCAATTTATCTTTCCCAAAAATGTCTCCGTTCAAAAGACTCTACCTCAAGCCCGAGGGAAAAATACATGGTTAAAGAAAGTATCCATGAAACTCTGCTTTGACTAATTTATTTAGTCACAAAATGACAGCATACCTTAGATACACGATTACCTTGAAAGGGTGAGGATGTGCTGTGGAATCTGCATCACGAAATACCTTCGAAGTGTGGCATAAGTAAAACCAGAGTTAGGGATGTCCGCTGTGTAACCTCTTAGAAATTCAAAAGCAGATTTGCCACCTTTTTGTTCAAACAAAGGCATTTCGAAAAGTGACTACATGGTCCTTAGGGGTGCTATTTATTTCCTTCTTAAAATTCTAAAAATATTATTTCTACACCCATATTAAGCACAGCGAAACACTGCCCAAAATGCATAAAACTGAGTACCTTACGACTGAGCAGTTACATGGTATGGTGACGTTTGGGTAATTAATACTCGATGTGCATAGTCCATCAAATCTTATTCAGAGGCGGAAAAATGTACTGGAAGATGGAACAAGCTTGTAATTTACTAACTAATTGAAACCTGCTCCCAGGTGTTTGAAATAAAAAGGAGACATGGATCTATGCAGGTGTAAATGCTTGGAATTTCAAAATAAATGCCCCACTTTTCAGTATCTGTTGCAGTAGAATCATCACTACCACACATCTCATGTTCGTTAACCAAAAGTAAACGACTATAAGGAAATCGGAAGTGTTGAACGGGAAACTCCCCCAAAATGCTGAAACTTTCCGCATTGCAATAAACATAGGAAAACCAAAATACCCGTAAAACTTTATTACTATTATGAGAAAACATTAATATGGGTTTACCATAAAAGGCTCCAAACCATAAACTGCAGCAAAATAAGAAATTATTTTCAGGATGAGGAAAGTTTTTGTTTGAGAGGACACACCCTTCCTCACATTCTCGAGCATCATCTTGGAATGATGAGGCGTGTTCCCATCGTACCCTCTAGTAGCTCAGCAGTCTCCAGTTGCTTTTAAATTTTTTCTCAGTTCAAAGGCACGCAGTTTTTCTTTCTTAAGTTTTAAGAAAGAGCACCGACAGTGCATCTACCAGGGCTAATTTTTAGTCATTTCTTTTGGCCCATAGACATGCATGTTACAAAATAGGCCATCGAATCTAGCTAACAGCCTTACCCTTGTGATTCACTGCCTACTTAGGGCAAATAAGGCCCTTTCCTTAGATTGTATTTTATGCGAGCCATCCGGAGTGTTGTCTCACCTTGAGAGCTACTCGCTCAAATCTATCCTCTGAGTTTGAGCATCCAGATGCTGCAACAAGTAGTCTTCCTTCCCAGACTTTTCCAAAGGCACCGCATCCAATGTAGCGCAAAAATCGCAACCGCGAAGCCGGAATCAAATTGAGATTAAGGAGAGCTTCATTAGTCTCACCCGAAATGGCCAACCCTGCTCCATAGAGCGAATTCACCTCCTGACTCCACGCGGGTTCAAAAGAGGACAGAAATTCAAACGGTGGACCACTCAAACTTGTTGTTTTCGTTGCCGCGAAGCTGTTGTCCTGTAAGGAGCCATTGTACAGTCGCACTTGACCGCCATTGCCTCCTCGACCGCGATTGAAATTAATGAGGAAGGGTGAATTGTTTCCCTTGGAGAAGGCCTGACGCCCTATAAGAGAGTTGGGGGGCGCTCAAGAGCGGCAGTGTGAAACTAGGATGCTTTTGCTGATTAAGACGTTTCTCAGCGCTTTCATTGTCTGTGTACGTGTGGGAATGCAAAAATATGGTCTGACGAATGGCATTGCAAATAAAAGGCATAAGATTCACAACTGTTTTATTCAGAATATACGAAAGATGCTAATCTCTTTGCAACAATCTGCACCCACTTGGGAGAGGCAAGTGAGAAATAATAGTTTGGTTTTTAACCAGAATGTTTTTAATCTGGAAATCATGGGAAAGGTGTTTTACATCAGAAATTTAGATAAAGTAGGTTTAGTTTGGAACGGTAGATGAAGAACTGCTCTAACACCGACAACGCTGTTTGATGGATGCTTGAAGCTCAGCTACTTTGGTGAAATGTCAGTTCACTTTCATTAACTAATAGTTCCACCAGGAGATGATCCATCTATCCTGAATTTTGCCAGCATACCATGCTCAAGGAGAGAGGCATTCACTGGAGAGTTTATCAGATGCCAGGAACACATGGTCGTCTCGACAGACGATACGTTCCGCCATAGTTATAAACGTAAGAAGCGGAGAATAAACTTTAACAGCAATCCTCTCAGGCTCTAGGCATCAGACAATTAATTCGGCAAATAACCACTGTTGGTTAATACACAAGCTCAGTCTTCCAAACCCGAAAGTGTGAGTGTGCACTGGAACAATTCATTATCTTCCAAAGATGGTAAATTAAATATGGAATCGCAGGTTGGATGGCTGTTGTTAACCGCCTTCTGCACCACTTAAGAATATATTCCGGAAATCCATCAGAAAATGGGAAACAGCTGCTGCATATGTTGCGGATTGAACTGAAACCCATGACCTCCCCTTGGCCATACATTAATCTTCTGGGAAATTGGTTCAAGTTTGTCATCACACCAGAAAATCTCATCTTTTCCATTAAATTGCCAGAATTAGTAGTAATAGTAAGAAAACACCTGTATCCATCGGGAGGCATTTTTCACCAATAACCTCAAAATTTTGAAATGGTTGAACGGCGAATGCATAGGAGAAAGATTCCAGATGAATAATATATCAATGGTAGTTGAAATTAAAAGAACTGTAGCAAATTTTATCCTGGATTAAAAACAAATCTTTGTAAAATGTCTTACCTTGTACTACAAGCATTCGATCGTGAATTGTTTGAGAACCGTAATCCAGCCCAGAAATAGCCGGAGCTTCAAATTACATGCAATGGAAAAAAGCAAGTTCGACTGCAAAATTGTGAGCTAGCCAGACAGTCGTAGCGCCGACAGTTAAGACAAATGGCCACT
Source organism: Taenia hydatigena (assembly GCA_036345935.2). Taxonomy (NCBI): domain Eukaryota; kingdom Metazoa; phylum Platyhelminthes; class Cestoda; order Cyclophyllidea; family Taeniidae; genus Taenia; species Taenia hydatigena. Next base: position 16,559,407 of record JADWOT020000003.1, read on the forward strand.
AGAGATCACAGAATAACTATCACCTAATGGTCTCTCATGGAAGCATCCAAGTGTCATGAAAAATGCAAATGTAGGCTGAGCGGAATTCCCTAAAAAAGCATTCCAGTCTCGTGCAAAATGGGCATCGATTTGTTAGCAACAGAATCCGTGGAAAGAGCAAAGTACGAAACCCCAAACGGTTTATGTCCAGGAATGTTTCCCTTCGCAAATTATTTTTCAAACCAAGTATTTTCCCATCAGCAGTGGTCAAAGTTGCATCAGAAAAATATTTTAGACTGAAAATCCGAAACTAAGTAAAATTGCTCTAATTGCAGAAGAAGCAAAGCACTCGCTGCAGAATATGCAAAAAAAAGTAACCGTTTTACTAGGCTAGAACAGCAGACACTCCGTTGCTAGGCGAGAGGTGACAAATGAGGCATGTAAGGCGTAAAATTAAGATGATTAACACGAAAAAATGTCATGATTTCAAAAATTGGATAGAAGGAGTGAAACCAATTGGTACGCGGCAGCCTATGTATTACGCATTCATACATTATTTGAATGAAACAAAATGCTTTAAACCGTTTTAAAGAGCATTAGAACTCCATTAAATGCTACAATTCTGGTGAATATTTTTTGTGGAAATGGGTTGAATTTCGCCCCATATTCAATTCATTTAACAGAACCCATATTTTAATAAATTTTATCGTTTGTTTTTTGCACATATAAGAGCTAGAAGAAATTTTCGTGATTATAATGCTTGAATCGGAGTCAATCGACTCTAAATAATGTTTAATAGCAATTCGCACATCAGTTTTACGCAGATTACGTTAATAGAATATTTTAGCAAGGTTTATTCTTTCAAATAAACCCTAAGATGCATGATTTTAGCGGGAAAACTACTTGTCTTATGTACGGAAACACGAACGGCCAGTTAAGACTTAACGAAGTACTCACGTCTGAATATGATGAGAGCGACAAGAAGGACGAGGAGAAACAGAACTCCAAGACCGATCGCACCATAAGTAAACACGTTGGCTGCTTTCCAACTCTTTTCTAAAGTCACAGAACAAGAAAAAGCTTTCAAATTACTTGTAAAATGCCGGATTAAGCAATCACTATGATATACCAAGGACCGTATGTACTATAGTCTGGCTTTATCATGTCCGTGATGATATGAATAAACGGAGTGTTTAACGAAATTCGATGTCTTGACATAAAACTGTAAGCGCCGCAACAAATTTTGGTGCTTTAACCTATGTTTTTGTTTATTTTATGGTAAGCTAAAACAGATACCTCAGGCGATTTTGCTTCCATAAAAGCAATTAGGCGAAATGGTGAAACGAGGAAATAATCGACTTTAGCGAATGGTAACCAACTACTGATTCAGTATGGAATAATGCCCCTTTGTCAAATTTTATTGTCATTTCATATGGGGCGAACTCAAAGTAATCAGTTAAGATTTCCTATTGATTAAATATTACTAAACAAACCTGACTACGTCTGTCTTACAGACGCATCTCCTTACCTCCGCCATTATGCTTCGGTGATTTGCGTCTTGCACTAATAACTTCTTCCTTATTGAAAAGGCTTATGTTTGCTTTGTGCAATTCTACCCTCTGCATTTATCTATTCAGTCGTTCAACCACTCATTCACCTGCTTTCACCCTTTTTCCTCCACAGACATGCTGCGCCACCGCGCAATCATCACGTGTGGGCCGCCAAAATATGCAAACGAACTAACAATCTAATGCATCGATGTGCGAGCTGACGACATTGCAGTGGGAGGCCCTTGCGGGCACAAAATAAGAACACCATCATCCACCTGTGTGGTAATAGAGCGGAGGCTTGACTAGACGCCCCGTGGTGTCACTGCGTCCCACGGCGTTGATAGCGTTGATGCGCACCTCGGTGGGCGTGCGAATGGGCAGGGTAATGTTAGCCTTTGTTAGGGAGCCCGGTACCTCCACCAAATCTATCCACTTGGGATTGTCCATGTCGGAGGCATTGTAGGCCCTTATTAAAGTAGAGTGTATGATTTAGAATGCGGGACTTTGAGCTTTATATAACTGGGGTGGTTCAAGTACAGTGTTGTAATCAGACGAGTTCTTCCCAGCAGACTAACGAAATTTAATAATCAACAATCTGGAGGAACCATAGTGTTCCCACGAAAGAAAAACAAACTTCAATAATGGGCATTCAAACGCTTAGTAGTTTCCAAGACTTTACTTTTGAGACTCAAAGTAGTTAAATAAATAATAGCACGATATAGTCCCTTTGTCTTGCACTAAAAGCTTGCTTAATGCCAGTAAAATGATTCAAGTTTGGCTGCTCACATCAAAGAATGTAGACTTTAGCAGGGAAAATAGCAAACTTATGCAATCGTGAATTAAAACAAATAGTTCGATTTGATTGATCGGAAAAGGGAACCTATGGGTTATCCATAAGTTTATGAAGAATCGTTCCCGTAGATAAGAGATTACTCTAGGGTGTACGCTTGTGTTTAGCAAAAAACTTACAGTGTCATTAAAAATGCCGTGTTTTATGCATTGCTCGCATTCAAGGTGGGAAAAGAGCAAGCCATTTGTGAGCACAGGACAAAGTGGATGCATGAAACATATTGCTCATCAAGGATATGTGACGTATTTGTTTCACGTATGCTTGCAATGCGTTCGGCCCTGGTTATGATTTTCCTGCTGCGAAAGCTACAATAAGTTCACAAACCTATGGCATGTGATTTATGAATAAAAAGTGGCTTTAGAATCCCACCGATGCACTCAACACTTTTACGAATGGATTTTGGGTTTATGAAATAATTATAAGCACTATGTATGGCAGTATCCTAACTGGCACAACACGAGAATCAACCCAATCATCATAACATTCAAAAATACAAAAACAATTCAAAGTAGTTCATCATGATTTCCTTCTTTATAAAGGTGGAAACATTCCCAGTTTTCATTTTTTGCAGTCGATGTCACCCTCCATTCGCAAGATGCTAATTGAAGGAGCTAGCGTTCTGTCCTGATTTTTCGTCGGGAAGAAAGTGGGTGAAGACCGTGAAGTCCCATTTGAATTTTCACTCATTTTATGGCATTTTAGCAAAAAAGCAAATTTAAATTGTTTAATTAACTGGCGACGTGCTTTACTAGAAGTTGGATGCATGCTTCTCACTTGCTATTTTCCTTCAACTTTAAGTCTTTTCCGGTGCTAAGGGATGATGCCATGTGAAATAAGTTCGTAAGAAAAGCCACTACCTGAAGACATTTCCTCGTTGAAACTCGGCCACATTGCAATGGTTTTACTCGTGACACAAACCTCCACGGTTTGGGTCCGAGTTTTAAACGTTACTTAACCAATCCGCGAAGTTTATTTTGAACATATTTGTTTGAATTTTCATGCAACTCGTTACGCACTTTCAACAAATCTACAATCCGCAGTTTTTTCGAGCCGCATTTGACTATTTTGATCTCAAAAGTAATAAGCCCAGACTAATGGAAAATAACATCGAACCAAAAGGATGCATGACTTAAAATAACAAATAAAGGACGGCTTTGAGCCGACTAATTCAGAATACACAAACTTAAAAAGTATTCATCTTTCCAATACTTCAATTACGCAAAAAAAAATGCGAATTCCTCTTTCATAAAATGCCTATTTTGGCCAAATTTCCAATGCGATAAAAGCAAACCTTTTGCATTTATATCGGTAGTTTTGAGCATAATTAACCGTCAATTTTACAAACCTTCCCTTAAAGTGATAAAGCACAATAAAAATTGATTGTGCTAGTGGGAATATATTTTAATCTTAAAAATACTGGCAAGCGATTGATATTTTACAATGTACAGTTTGGCATAAAAACAAAATGCAACTCAAAATAAGGATATCGTAATGTATTTTAAACCCGCGAAAACTTCTAATTTCACGGAGTACTACGTCGAAGAATTTTGCGAACTAGTCCCTTCCACTTTGTCTGATGGACATTGACCAACATTCCTTTGATTGCCAAGGCATAATAATCAACCCTGGTGGATTAAGTGCCCTTGAACTTGCACAATTTACTATTCACATAATGAAGCTGGGTTTAACGAGGGAGTAAGATATTAAGCGTCCAAAAAACGCGACACAAGAAAAGGTTATTTGTCAGTGGGTAAGATCGCTGTCAGTGTTGTTTGCTGTTTTTCTCGTTTTTCGAGAAAAGGTGCGACATCTGATGACGGCAAAAATGTGTGCCTCCTCCATGTGCCTACACCTCTGGAATGTCATTTTTAAGAGAAATGGCAAGATCCCTGGGCTTCGCGAGTCGGTATTTGTTTCTTTTTTAAAAAATGTATGCACAGAACCAAATCTATCCCGTTCATGATAAAAAATGCAGCTTACTAAGTACAAAGGCTGTAATGAAGTAAATTTGGAGGTACTAAGGGGTCTTTCACCGCAATCAGGTTATTACTTGCAGTAAATATTGGCTCGTGGAATCCGATAGGCATGAGATGCTGGTATGAAAATAATTAGTCAGATAAACGACATGATTAGTACGAAAAGGAGAAAGAACATACCTCAACCCATTGTTTCACGATTTCAGCGTAAAATGAACTTCGAAAATGAGGTTTTAATCTAAAATTGGCGGGAAGAGCGTCGCCATTTTCGATGCTACAACTTGATGCGTTTACAAATGCTCTCATCTGGGGGTAAGCCGGGTGAACTATGGATTTTCGCGGATAAAAATACGAAATTAGAGGAGAACAAAAAATAACTGCATTGCGCAGCTGATAAAAACAGTTGTGGTATGGGTCTATGAGGCCAAAAATAATTTCAACATGGAAGCACTTTTATACATAGCCCATCGTGAGAATTACCATTGAATCTCCCGGTTGAAATGAATGAAGCGCTGTTTATGAACAGCATCACACTTGAAGAATAAAGTGAATCATCTGAAATCCTGAAGAGATCGGAGAAGTAGGTAGATATTCTGCCAAAAAAATAATTTGAATTGGGAATGACGGCTTTTTGGGGAAGGAGATTAAGATCTGGGGGAAGTACGAGCAAAGTAATTGACACAGTGGCTACCAGGGTTTCAGAGGAAACCCGATTAGAACAAATTTTACTAAATATGTTCCATCGAGGGGTCTTGGGAAGAAAGTGGAAACTACCACGGGCAATTCCAAAATGTAATTTCATAATCTCTAGCAATACCACAATAAAAAGGCGAACAAAGTGTATAACTAAGTCCAAATAAATACATTGCCAGTTTATCAGGATATAATGCGGTCACCAAGTTTGAATTCTTACTACACTTTTGACGAGTGAAAGCTTTATTTAACTAAAAGGAAGCGCTACTTCAGTAAATAAACAAATTTTTGCATCCTGTGTCTGTTTTGAAGAAGGTAGAGGCGTGTTTATTACTGAATTAATCGGGCAGTTGTGTAGCTTCCACGAGTGGCATAATTCCCAAGTCAAATGATCTGCATTCAAAAGGGCAATTCATTCTATTTCATGTCATTTTTGAAGGTCAACCTGCTCTCATAAACAGGTTGTATCATTTTGAGTGTAAAATACTCCATCCTTTATTAAGGCCAAAAGCTAAAGCAAGATCGTTGCCCTCAGAGAGCATTTGACAGGTTTGGGTGGACATTGTCACCTTCCTGTCAGGTTAAGTGCCGTAGTTACTTTCTACCCTGGAAATCGCCTACTTGTAGTGAAGGCAAAACACCAATTACCCGTTGGTTGAACAATTTTCCTAAAAATCACGAAGATTCGCCTAAACTTATCGAAACAAATAAATAGTAATCACTCAAACGACCCACAAAGGATGTTGTGTTTAAATTTATGAGCGCACCAATACAATTCTACACAACGTTTATTACCTTCAACTCATGCAATCTTTTACAATGTACAATTCGGCAGGGCCAGCTATTTATAACCTGATGTGGAAAGTATTTCGCATCGATGGGATACCAACTACAAACGTGTTAAGGGAGTTGCACACCCGCTCGTGCACATCCTTTTGTTTACTTCTCCGAGATTAGACTGCATTATTCATGAATGCATAAAAGCATTAAAAACATAAAACTATTTTCATCATTTTAGGACTACAGATGCCGACATACTTGTATTGCAGCTTGTAGTATTCAATGGGACTTCCGTAGTCTCTCCCAGGGGTCCATTCACATGCGTAGTCGTTCTTGTGGAGGTAGTGACAGTTAAGGTTTGTCGGAGCCTCTGGTGCATCAGCTGCAATGTTAAAACTTCAAGTATTTCAATAGGATATTATGCTTACTTATGTTAATAATGGCTCTAGAATCAAACTAGTTTAACTCACCGCTGTTACACCATTTTCGAAATTCATTAAAAGGCCACACGATGGTGATTGTGGCATTTTAAAGGCAAACAAATAAACAGCTAGGTACATAAACAAATTATTTCTTCGAACTTGAATAAAATAAAAAGAAAGGGAGATCGTTCCTCTGAAGTTGAGATACGGTGGAAAGGCAATCCGTCCGCAAACGAACGATGAAGTGAGAGCTTCCACTCAATGGCATGCAATGTTTACACCGAAGAAATCTATGTCTTCTTAGCAAAAGGCAAATATTAAAACAATACCACCAACAGCTTATAAACACTCACTTTCTTCTCATCAACAGAACCCATTACCAGGAAGTTTTTTCAAGTCTAGGCCAGGGTAATACAAGTCTGTGAGCATATCATTCGATTTTCTGATAAAAATTATAAAACAAACACAGGATCAGTTTGTTACTAAAAAAAAGTTCCAACTTATTTACCTTTGTAAGCATTACATTCATAGTGGTTATGCTCCCACTTTATTTAGTAAATTGGCGCCCCTCGAACAAATGGGGCAATGTAACTTTAAATTCCTTCAGGCTATTTGGGCTTTCATTATGGCTAAAATAATGATTTAACAAGTGTTGTTGAAGAAATCTGCGTTCTAGTTGTTTAAAAAATTTCAAAGAAACGATTTTTAAGATTTATCAAGGTTTTAAGAGAGCAACAAAATATTTAGACACTTGAATAAAGACGATTCAACATAAGCCATTGAGTCAACGAGTTACCAAGTCATCACGATGCCAAGCATGCTACTTTAAGTCAGAAGTTGTTTCTAATCAAAAGGGAAATGGAGGCATTTTTAATATGTCTGATAGGTTTTTAAAATTAGTCAACGCAAAATAATATTGAAAATAGCCTTTTCATGCTTCGAATGAAGAATAAATGGTGTGGAAGCAAAAAAATACTTAGAGTACGGAAAAAATGCGGCTGTAGCTTCTCCAAGGCTGTGTAAATATGGCTAACAATTTGATACTTTTAAATCAGCAGCATTTACAACCACTTAAAAACTGTCTGTGCATCTACCAATGTTGTTCAAAGTGAGCCAGCCCGAGGAAGGACCAGAATGAGTAACCTACGTGGGCTGGTACAAAAGCAGCGTGGGAAGTCCTTGTTGCCATGGGGAGGAATGGCCACAACCCCTTCTGCAGTGACGTAATTCAAACCAAACTCGTATACGGTGTTCGGTTTGGTTCCATTGTGGTCGTAGTAGCGTCCTTGGGCTCCAGGTGGTCGCAGCTGATCGGGAAAAGATGTGAATCGAGGACTCCCAACCTGTTAAAAGTGGGAACAATGACGACAATTCGTGTTGGAAAACATCAGGGCTTTCGCAGCTTGATAAAAAGATAAATGGCAGGTAGATTATTGGGTCCCTACACAACCGGTATAATCTTGGAAGTGTTTTAGAGTTTTGGGCAATCATAAAAGAACGTTAGAAGCCTTAAATTCTAGAGACGATGGCTAGGCTATTTACTTGTCACATGCCCATATTTAAATGAATCTAGTGTTTTGCAATAAACACCAATGTTGGCTTAGAGCCTCAAAATATCGTCCTGCTACAAGTAGCATCCGGAGGTAAAGTATACATACTTCAATTATTCCACTGTTTTTAAAATTTATATAACTTTGGAGATGGTCGTGCCTCCATTCCTGTAATTAATGGTTCAAGGTGATTCATCTTTAGTGACAACGTTTAGTGGCATTTATTTCGATCTTTGGGGAGTTGGATTACAAGCCTGTACATTTCAGCCCATTTCCTCTTTTACACCTTCTTGTTCAATTGATGCAATACAGCGCACGACGAGGTGCATTCAAATAAACTTCAAAGCGAAGCGGCAACCGTTAACACCTTCCTCAAAAATGCAAAAGAGTTTTTGCGTGCATAATGAAGCAAATGAATTTTATCAAGGAAAGCCTGGGATTTACAATGATTTTGTCTTGGCTACGGGCCATATTCAAGCATATTAAATACACTAAATACGCATCAACATAGGCGCCAGATAGATTGTCGAAATGCAACTCCTTTTCCTAGTTAAATTTAGACATCTATTTGGGACTAGCAAATACCCATCCAGGATTGGGGGCCTCGATTGAAGTTTGATTTAAATTTGGAACAAATAGTAAGCATAAGGAACGTGGAAGTCTTACATTTTCCCACCGCCATGATTAATAGTTGTTCCGGAGGAATTCGCCTTTTGTGTAATTCAGGTGTCACCATGGGAAGTGCGCCTCATGCTGGTCCCTACATTTCAAAAGTGGTCGCACATACGCGACACACCTTTTGGCCACACACTCGCATGCATACACACAGTCGTCACATGCATTTTTATTGCTACTTCGATTCAAGTGTACGATTTCTGACTAACTTTTAACTTTATAAAGTTTGTCATATTGTTTAGCAACTTTAAAGACTAAATAAAGGCCAATCTGTTTGAGCATTTTACAATTGTAATTTGTGTGATCATCGGGGTCATTCATTATGTCTATGCTATTAACTTGTAGCGGCATGATGCGTCGTGAATCTCTTTGGCCTCTGGACGCTTGTCAAAACGCTTTAATATAGGTCTTCTGAGCCTCAAATGAGTAATTAACGGCTCTAGAGCTAAGGCGTTTTACACAGAATCCAAACAATGAGTGAAGTTGTATTATAAAACGATCAAGTGTTTCCGAACGTCACTTGGTTCCAGTCAGATAAGAATTTTCTCAATATTTTATGTGTTTAGAAATGCAAGAACTACAGTCCTGCACTTATTTTTTGCTTTTTTCTCCCCAGCGCCCTGTGTATTTTTATGTACTCAAAAAATCTGCGACCGTTATATACCCCACTTTTTATGCAGAACGCCAATTAAAACCTCCCAAAATACAGTTTATTTGTTTGGGCACAAGAACAAATTCAAGGCCTCAATTATTGTGGATAATAAATCAAGAAAACACCTTTCTGACCACAAATAGGACCAGTCATATAGGTTACTTGTAAACACACAAACCTCAGCAAAAGATGCCATAACACTTAGATTGTTAGTTAATATGTTCAAAGAGATCTGTGGATTTGGTTCTCTGATCTTGAACTGACCTCAATTTAGCTAACGAAGGCGTCCAACACGCCTTCTCTATCAAACTTTTGAAGGTAGGAGAAAATTCGGTAGCTTAAATTCCAGCCAAAAGGAAAGGCTAAACGGGCGTAGTCAACCACCGCGTCCCTAGCAATTTCAGTGAAATTAAAGGCCGTTTATATTTTTGATTAATTGCATAAACATAGACTACAGAGCCATTAGAGAAAACATTGCTATTTGGGTCTGAATTGGGGGAACCCCTTTTTGCATGCCCATTTGCCTATGCTGTGACTCCCGACGACTGCACCAAAACCGCAGAGAGGTAGAGGGCGAGAGAGGGAATGTCGAATTAGTCATTGGTTCCAGAAAAAAGACATGACAAACATATAGGCATTCCCTTTATTGCCAGAGAAGGAAAGAAGACGCAAACTGGTCAAGTAATCATTGTAATGGGCGGCATCTTAACCCACAAGTCGAGAGTTGGTTAAGACAATTTTGATTTTTTTCTTTCGCCACATTCTCCTGCAGTTATCTTAATACACTTCCTTAGTTTAACACCCTCACTTGCTTTGAAGGTTCCATCAACAGTTTTCAGATGAAGATTTGGGCTAAAAATTCCAAAGCGGTCCTTTTTATAATGTAATCTACCCTCGCTTTCCGGAGTTGGAGGATGTGGTTGGTAATTGTGGATGTTCTTGCGTGGTTTTTAATTCGTAACGATTGACCTTTGCGTGGTGTAGTAGAAAACACTGCCTATTCGCAATCCTGACAATAGAAAACAACACGATACTAGATAGCACGAATGCAAATACGTAAGGATACACCAATCTTGAACCGATGAAATCACAAACAAGGCGAGGTAAGCAGGTGCTATCAAAACTGCTCCAAGATTTTTCGCACACAAAGTAGCTTTGTATCAAATAGCCACATCATGTAATGCAACCTGATGGACTTAACAATTAAGGTAGTGATATCTGTATCTCCTTCTCGAAGCAATTTTACTGTTCATTTAAAATAAATGGAGAGAGAGCAGTCATTCTTTGGTGGGTAAGTAGTGATGTAACCGGAACGAATATCAACAGTAATGAAGGCAAAAAATGCCATAAAAGCATTTACTAAACCTGCGGACAGGAACTAACACTGTTCTCTGCATTGGCTTCATTAAAACAGATCTCGAGCCCATTTCAAAAGAATTGGTGAATGTTTTTATCTGTGTAAGATTATGTACCTCTGTGCAAAATGTCTGACAGCTCGATCAACTAATCTGACCAACTATGCATGCTTATGGGAAAATCGCCTTGGGAAACCTCTAAGAATTAGTAATATTAAGAAATGTTTAACACCAAAAATGCATGATTGCAGTGAGCAAAGGAAATAGGCGATCTCGAGAGATGGTAGGGTTGCCAGGATTCCAATTAAACCGTCGACGTCTGTACATGCACAGAGATTTCTTGATGCAAAGCTTTAAAATAATCAGCATAAATCCAAAAAGAAGCAAAGAGTACAAAAACTCTCAACCATTGATAACATCGCTGCAACAATAAAAACCGAGATGTTTTTCTTTTAATTCTGACAACGAAGCCTCATCATTGTTACACGTGTGATTTGCTGTAGAAGAGAAAAACGTTGTCCGAATCCCGATTTCCCTTGCATCATAATATTGCAAATTGCAATACGCACATCCCTTTTTCAGCACTAATCGTCACGAAAGCTTCGAAGTGAAACCATAAAATAAATCCAAAACCACTGGATACAGATCAGAAGGGAAATGCAAAACTCCGGCTTTTCAACCTACCTCTCGAAACGTAGGCACAGCTCGAATGAAGTTTCCACTCTCATCCTGCGGTGGTATCCAAAACACGCGCAGATGTCTGTTATTGCAATGCACTGAATAATTTCCAGGCAGTTGTGAACACACAACCTTGTGGGGACCCACATTCACCATTTCGTCGTGAGTACGAGTCAGTAGTGCTGCGGAATCAAATACTTCGACATCAGCTGATATTCCCTCGATATGCTGCAAAAGAAGCGGCATTAGCAGTAGTTGTAGTGGCATAAGCATCAACAACATCTGCGTCGTAGCACACTGGACGCTGATTGGCCGATGAGGTATCACGGAGGCACGCATGAAGGAGATTCGAAGATGGTCATGTGTGCGTGCGTGGGTTTGCCAGGCGGTGCTGGGAATGGGAAAATGTAGGGAGCTTGCGGAATAGGTGGAGGAACAATAGCCCACAAATAAAATTATCTTTGCCATACGGCGAAAGGGCTGGCATTGGCGAGAAACAGGAGATGTGGATTTGTACTTTTAATGGCGCAACTTGAAAGCGTCCTGGAACTTGCGGCTGTAGACATGTCTGAAGAAAACCGTCCGGTGCACAATGCACTTGAAAAGCAGCTTAGTTAAACTAAAAACCGGCTGATAGTATTGGGTTTTAAATGGTACAAATGGAATGGACATCGAAAGCGGAGTTCCGGGTCGTCGGCACTAATTGTCAAGAAATAGGTAAATTATTACTGCATTCGGTTATCACACATTCACGAAAACTTGGTAACTAATTATTTTATCCAGCATTCATTTAAAAATGCCACCGATGTTCACTTATATCGCCAGCACTCATAGTAATCATTGATTTATGATGAGTGATTCTGAAGTCGAACCGGCATTACTAATTTTAGATACAAATGGCTGTTACCTTGGCAACGCTGCCTGCCGCTGTAATTTGCAAGTCTTTTCCATTACCACGGGTAGCCACATCCCGTGGGTGGATGGCGGAACACAGTGTTAGTGCGTGCGTGGACTGAAGTGTGTGTAATGACGAGAGTAGTGTCTTGTGGAAGAAGGTCTAAAATTTGTTTGCATCTTTGTCTGCTAAGACCTCCCCAGCGAATTCAAAGTATTGCTGCGAATAAGGCTCCTCTGATAGAGTCCATAGCATAGGTACGGACTTCTGATATTGGACACCTTTGACGGGATCAGCGATATCTTCGTCCATGCGTAGCCATTAAGAGCCGATATAAGGGTGGCCAACTGCCTCGAGACGAAGTGACCTATACAAAACAGCATGGTTGTTAAACTCTAGGTAGCTTTTAGTGATGCGCGATGAATCGTAACGGCCATGCGGCCATCACGGGATCGACAAGGCGTCCACTTATTCCAGACGAAGCGCACTAAGCTCATTGACGCTTTATCGAACATCATTACTACCTTACCTTTGGTGGTTATCAGTGGTAGAGTCCAGATAACGTGGATTAATTGGGAAACACAGACGATTGCATTCGACTACACTTGGAGTGCTTCATTCGGTCACAAACTACTTTAACCGACGCCTAATTCAGATCCGGCTAGTTACATCCGTCAAAACCAAGTAGGCTGAGGTTATCCCTCGTGATATATCGCTTTTAGGGGCATGATGTACCAAAACCAGTTCGTAATTCTGGTGATCTGATGAGCCGGTGGTTGGCTAAGTCGGCCCCACAATCCCTCTAAAATGATGATAGTGTCTGAGCCGGTGTCCAGCTGCAGGTGTGTTAGCCAGCCGCTGAGATAAGTCTATGAACGTTTGGAGGTCGTATGCGTTGTCCAGAAAAGCGTTCTACACGATGTGTGAGGTAAATGCTTTCTTTGGCTTGTTTCGGTTGGGTTCTCCGCACTTGTTAGTCAACAGCATCCACCTTCCTGAAGAATACTGTTGTACTGGCGACAGCAGTGATGCCTATGGCTGCCGTACATGGCAAAGAGCCAAGTCTTCCGTCTCCACTAAGCATGTTTTTCCTGTGAGGTCAGTGTGGTGGTTGTTGAGAGGTCGGTTTGATTTGGCTGGAGTGAGTCTCCTCGGGTTGAGTTGACGTAGAGCACGAACGTGGGAAATTCCTTTGTCTCCGGGTAGAACCAAAGTGATGTCATGTGCTAATTTCCGGTTTTATTTTTTGTAAAGTCGTAGGGAGATCCTGTTTAATCATGCACATGAAACGGATGGGTATGCTTGAGTCTGCAGGCTATTGTTAACCGTAGACAAAGGTGAGACATTTGAACCGGTTGTTAGACATTTCCTTCCGTCTAAAGTAATCATTCCTGCACCAACCACATTACCCCTATCACCGTATTTTGACAATTTCGGAAAATTGTAGCACTAATTGAACGACGAATACGATTGATTAGAGTTTTGGTTCTAGAAGGATTGAGCTGGATGAAGTTTGCATGCACCTCCTGTTCGGGTTTCCGCAGTAGATATCGGTGGCAGTGGAGTCAGATTAGGAAATGTCCTCATATTTGTTGAGCGATTAATCAAAAGAAGAACTGGAATTCGAGTAATTATGAAACAGAATCAGCCAACTTACACTTTTAATCCGGGTGCATTCTTTGATACAACTGTAGAGTTGCCAAGAGTCTTGCTTGGATTTATTAAGATTATGCCAGCCGATGTTTCGCAGTGCTGTTTAAATCACCGATGGGAAAGGCCATCTTCAAAATTCTCTGAACTGATATTCATCTGATTGAGTTTGTAGCTTAGCGACTTCTTAGTCGGAGCAGCCAACAAACAAGATTTAGACAGGAGTCATTTGCTGAAAGGTATGAGTAAGTGCGAGGACATGATAGGAGTGCAGATGACAGCAAAGAGGCTGTCGGAAAGGCAGAGTGGTTTAAGCCTCGCACACTTATAGCAGTTGATTGACCTTGGCCTTGCAGTAATGGTGAGGACACAAGAACCGCATCACTTACTTGATGTCGTCCATCCAGGGGGGACTGAGCGGGAATGCGGTGGTTAGGAGACTTCTAGAAAATCGAAACAGGGATGCGGTTTGGGTTTGCAGACGTTCCTGGCACTCTTCCTCATGGAAAATCATCATGAAAATTCATAGTCATTCAAGTTCAGATTATTCAGATCATAGTTTAAAAGTGGGACCATTTCCGTAGTTAACGTACTGGGCTCAAGGTGGGCTTTATTGGTCAAAAGCTACCGTGAGAAGGTATGAGATAATTATTATTAATCTGTCACAATTTTTCTGTGATACTATTCCATATTTTTACACACGATTGAAGTTTCTGACAGCGGCCAAACGATGATATTATTTTTTGTCAAAAAGTGGCATTTTTGACGGGAGACATGAGCTCTTTTCTGATTTTGCAGCCTGTAAGATCTGGTGATATTTAGGAATTGCAATGAATGACGTGTAAGGTAAATTTATGCTGAGCCAAGATCTTCCATTTAATTGATAAAGAAGGTGAAAAAAAATCGAGAATATATCAACTGATATTGTTTTTCGAGAACATTTGAGCAAACCCATAAAGTTGAAGAAACTTCCTCTCACTTGATGAAGTCTCTTTGTTCTTACCAATCACTCAATGAAGCTTAAACCTCATCGAAGTATCTACCAAAATTAATTCAGTAAAAATCACTTCAACTTACTTCATAAATGGTTTAATCGTGTGTCAAAAGTCGAAATTTTAAGCGTCATTCCTTTAAAATCAAGCATTACTTTGGATAAGCTGCACAAACTTCCAAATAAAAATCCATTCAGTTTGATAGGTAACTGTATGAAAGGAGGTGAGACCACAACCTTTTTGTCCGTTGGTCCTCGCCTACAAGAATTCAACCAAGGTCTTATCAACCTACAATCACTTCAGGGAGGGCTCGGGACGTAGGGTGCGGAAATACAAGTCTTAGTGTGGTACTGAGGACTTCAAAATACGATCAACACTTATTCTAGTCTGAGGTTAAACCCAGTAATCTGAATTTAACTGAATTGTGCCTGGAAATAGAGGCAGTTACCGGTAATGTACAACTCTACTGGTACACTCAAGCCTTTTTTGATTTCAGGAACGCTTAAGGCTTCGTTTCCGTACTTCCATTAGGCGACATGGCCTCCAAGTCATGCCAGTAGCCTATCAGTCCCTCCATGGGTCGGCAATGCGTTATCATTCTTAATGCTGAGTCCTCGATCAAATCGAGGCAAAGGCTGAAACGTGCAGGCACCAACCACCACAAATTATTCCAGTATAATCAACTGCTATTCAACAGTAAGGTAGAAGGCCTTTCAGTTATTAAGCTAAGCAACTTGTTTTTGATTTAGTTACCTATAAAAATAATGGTAATAATAATAATTAAAGCAGTATTCTCGGTACTTGTTTAACTCTGAGCCATGCCAGAAGCCCCTAGCCTTTCGCACATCAACGCTGCATTTTCTGTCACATTGTTGTGTCTTTGTCGGCCTTCAGGGAGGTCTCGAGGCGCTACACTACGAGGTAGGCCGAACCAAATTTATGCATTTTTTTGGATTGAGTAAAATGACGCATTTCGTGCAAAACTGAATTAACATGCAGGCCAACATGAATAATGAATTAGACTATGTGCTTTATTGTTGTGAAAACTACTCGAAGTTTAATAAAGTAATTCAATAAACTCAGCCCTTCCATACTTAAATGCGCCGAAGATTGTACTGCAAGCGATAAAGCCCATAACATGTGAAAAAGCGGGAATACTGGGTATTCCATCCAAGACATCCGATCACAATGCCCAACATCCATTCTATGACATAGTTTTGTCCAACATTTATAGTTTTCCTCACTATCCGTACTAACATTCTTGCGGAGTTGCGCTTGTTTCTTTTTTCTGCGATGCAAAATAGAAGCGATGGATTGGAATCCATTTTAAAAACTCATAACTTTGGTCCAAATGCCGCGCACCATCGCCAAATTTGTGACAAACTTTTTACCCACACTGATATACTAAATTAGGATAAAATACGACGCCGAAAATAGTTCAACCTCATTCCTCATGCCCGAAATATTACAAATGCCCAATTTTGCGGAATATGAATTCATGCTGTTAAGTTTTCATCTACAACGTAAATACACTTCGTGTGACTCCGTAATCACGTTTCCAAAATGCCAGTGTATATGATTTATGAGAAGGAATTTAAAAGTTTTCAACCACCTAAAGCGGAATGCACCATTAAGGTCACAGTTATAGGCGGCGGAATTAATCGCATCCAGACTACACGGGTTTTCCTCTTCGTGTAGTGCGAGTGGAGTTGCTCGATACTCTCATGCATAAAAAGGACTTTAAAGGAGAAACAACAAATTCGATACTGCTGCAGAAAGACAGCCATTTTCTGTTATGGTGTAATAGACTAATTGGTGGATTAACGGTCCAGCAATCAGGCGCTCTGCCGTTGTGCCGTCCATGGGCGGCCTAATCCTTCGGCCCGTGCCAATAGCTCTATGGGCCGTAGTTCAGGTCATCCGGTGAAGGCAAAATGGCCAAACTAGTGCCTGTAGCTAGAACCTGGAGTTGGAAAAACAACTCAGCATTAGAGTTCCATCAAATGAAAAGCTTTTTTACACTAGCACTTTTTTGGGTTCATTCAATGAATTACTTCATGAGATGCGATTCACGTTACGGGGGCCAGCGTAATTAGTCAGGTATGTGTATTTATTTGCCTTACCTAATACGAAACACTAAGATAGAAGGTGCGAAATGCTTGGAATGATACAAACTAGCGTTCAACGGGGACTAGACAATGCGAATGGCAAAAAATCGTGAAGTTTCAGAGAATTTTAGTGTTGACATCAAACAAATACGAAGTCAATCCGTGCTTACCTGAATGCACCTACAAAACACCGAGAGGCGTGTTTCCATCAAATAAAAATGCCACATTATCAAAATGCATTGCATAATCTCCTATATGGCCTTTTTGACTTAAGACTCGAAACCAAGGGCAGAGCGAAAAGTCAACGAGAACATCACAGATGCAATTGCTAGAAGCATTTGTTACGCTCTGTTTGCCTGATTAACGGTTTGGGTTGGTCAGTGATGGTCAGTTCACAAACCCAACGGAGCCCTAGATCCAGTACAGTTGCCATGAGGAATCGGTGACGCTATGACAAGGTATTGCCTCTGTTGCATAGAAACCTGACAGCCAACACGGTTGCTCATGGATATTTGCTCACAACACTGATTGCGACGCTCAGAATAAGGGAGGAGCCCTGCAAAATTTTGCTTTTTGACAATCTGTACGATTGCGGTGAAGTGAGTGGCCCCTCTGCCCTAGCCTGGTGGGCTGATCACTGGACCATGACAGCAGTTTCAGTCCCTTTATTTTACAGAATATTTATGTGCTCAACTCAAGTATTATGCTTTCTTTTGTCTTCAAGGGGGTTGCGGAAAGCCACTCGACAGAAATGTCACCAAATGAGCTATGGTAGAGAAGTTAACAAATTAATTACTTAGGGGCATTTATTTTGCGGCGGTGTATGGTGGAATTTAGGTGATGCAATTAACATACACAAGAAGCATCTTCAGATCAAACTGTACTTATCTTCACTTCAAAAATACGCACGCGAACATTTAAAATGCAATAACAAATGCTTGTAATGCAAATACTGGCGATTATCTTGATAATACATAGATGCTTTAATTAAGCCTGTATCCAATCAAGTGTATGCACACATATCAAAACAACATTTTATAAAATTTAAACCCATTAAAAATTTAAACTAATGATTCTAGACGCGTTTCAACCTGCCACATGGAATTATCCAATGTTTGTTTACATCAACAACATTCGAACTTAAGTTGGTAAGCGCGATTTCCGGAGTCACGTTGTCTCTCCACGAGTCGCAAGGATGCCACTTGCTCCATTAGTCGAGCCATTCTCAGACGATAAAAAGAAGGGGGTATTTTATTTTTTGGACGATAATGAGCGTTTCTAGTTGATCTCGATTGGAGAGTATGTGGATGACAAGCAGGTAATTTAAATGTATGACATTCTTGGCACGATTAACAGCCTTGCGAAGATAACGAGACGGAGGTTGACATAGCGTCTCTAAAGGTCAGTGATGGAAAGGTATCTTCTGCTGACTTCGAGCTTCTCTCTATCATTGGCCAAGGATCTTTCGGGAAGGTGGGATGCTAATTCTACAAAGTTATATTCCCGTAGGTGTTCCTTGTTAAGAAGATCAATGGTCAAGATAGTCAGACGGTGTACGCGATGAAGGTGCTAAAGAAGGCTGTGCTCAAAGGTTCGTTGTGTTACAGTCGCTGACATTTTGCAGTTAAGGATCGGATGCGTTCGAAAACTGAACGCGATATACTAGCTAAAATGAAACACCCGTTTATCGTCAGCCTAAATTATGGTTCGAATTGGTTTTGACTTTAATCGGAATTTCAGCTTTCCAAACGGAAGGGAAAATATACCTCATTTTGGAATTTGTTAAAGGAGGAGATTTATTTTCGCGGCTTGCTAAGGAGGTACCTTCCTTATATTTAAATCTACGCACGAAATTCGACTGAATGTTATTTGAATTTGCATCACTGTAGCTCATGTTCACGGAACAGGATGTTATGTTTTACTTGGCGGAGATTGCAGTCGCTATCGACCATCTTCACAAACTTGGTATTGTTTACCGCGATCTCAAACCGGAAAAGTATGTTTCTTTTATTCATATTTTCCTGTTGTCCTTTATCCATATTGCAACTAGCATTTCTAATCCTTTTATTAGGAGTTTTTGGGTAGGTGCACACTATTTATGGGATTTTGCATTGTTTTTTGTGGTACTGCGCCCTAAACACCACTTCTTAAGTAATTCATTTCAATCATGTTTTTATTTGCTTTCTTCTTTAACAGTCCAAATTGATTAGTTATGCGTTACATTATTATTCGCAAAATTTACGTAACCAGGCAAGCGTGGCGAGTATGCCATTTCGACTCATGAAAACCTGCGCTAACAATATCAATTTAAAAAGATCTACGCGGGGTTGACGACGTACTATTATCTTGAAATGGCCCAGGTTAAAAATCTCATTCCATTATGTCCAATTCTAACAGCATTGTTAGGCCACGTCGGGTTTTTTTGCATCAAAGAAAGTGGTTGCTGATTTATTTCGAATGTTATTTCTATCCTCGATTACTGCATAAACATCTTAAGCTATGCGTATAATTTACCATCTGTAACATTTCCCCTCTAATGAAAACCATTACTTAGTGCGGATTGGAAAAGCAGGAACCCTGTCAGTGCCTACCGCGCTGGGTCGCAACTGTCTTGGATTATCGATGCCTGTTTGCACGCGCTCATAACGAACCAAACATGCAGACGACACACATCTAGTGTCACACCTAGTGTGCTAGAGGAGAGGCGTGCGCTTTAGCGGGTGTCTACTTTAGACGCCTCAGGGTGTATATGTCATTTTACCCATTCCTCCTCCTTGTCATGTGCGTCATCTGACCTTAGACCGGCCTAAGTAGTTTTAGTTGACAATGGTAAAAGAATATAATCTACGGTAGCTCCTAATGATCGGTAGATGAGATTTCATTCTCATTAAAGCCATTTTCGAGGTGTCTCAGTCGTACTCCAAATAACTTTTTCTCTTGATGAATTCATTTAGGCAAAAGTTAGTGAGTCATTTCAGGTGGTTAATGCGATTCGACTATTGCTTAGAAATTGCAATAACTCTCCTGCCCAAAATTAGCTTATGCGATAAATGAAATTGTACTTCCATTCGTTGAAGTAAGGAGACAAATAAAAGTAACATACCTGAGGTTTTTTCCAGGATTTATTGAACCCCAAAAACAAGAAAATTTGGGAATTTCTATTTTTCTGGGCACTTCCGACCGGGAATTTGTGTTTTAGCAGCATGCTAAAAACAGACCCATTTCCGCTTTATTTGATGAATGGTCAAAAACGGCGTTCATTTGATAAACGTATCCTCCAAGGCATGCTAATATGACAACCGAAACATTTTTGAAAACTGGACAATAGGTAAGCTTGGTGGTGTCTCAATAAAAACTCGACTATTCCTACCCAGTTTGTCAAGTAGACAGTACTTTTTCGGGAAAATCATGTTTGAGGCGGGTTCGCATGAAGTAGGGTTTGTTTTCTACGATTTTTTGCCTAAGAGGAGCAATAAGAGGAACGCCTCCACCAGAATGCTATATTTACCTTCTTATGTGCATGCAAATTCATAAAAATCTCTTTAAGCTAACCTATACTAAAATCTGCAACGTCATATTTTGCAATCAGCCCACGTCGGGGTGTAGGCAATGTGAAATTGTAACAGGCCTTGTAGTATCCAGCTCTATTCACACACATGATGGTGTGCTTGCCATTAATTTGGCTTGCGGTTTCACTCTTCTCTTGCCTGACACTCGCGTAATTGAATATACCTTGCCAAAAACCAAATCGCACTGCACCATCTATGTTGGAAGCGTAAGGACTCTTTACCTTGCCTCGCCTATAGTTATTAACCATGGCTATCTGTTTTATTTGCATGTCTTACAAAAACTGTAGCTTTGTGTATCGGATACGCTTTCTGCTGTCAGGGTAAGGGGCACCGTTTTACAGTGACAGGGCGCTTGTTTGGTTTTACAGACAGAATAGCAACAGCGAAATGCACTTATCAATCTGGCCAATGCTTTACTACATCTTCGATATCGCGTGGATGGATAAAAAGTGCTTTCTGATATCTAATGAAAAAGATATTGGGTCCTTAATTCGTCCATCAAAGTTCCACATTAATCTAATCATTTCACTGACGATGGAAGAATTTGGAAAGCAAAATCGGCGCTGAGTTAGTTAGGTGCTCTTCTTCCTTGGCATTTCAAAATTTGACATCCAAAAGAGGAATGGGAGGTTCTAAGGCCTTGGAGTTACTTGACTAACTAACTGCTGTGAAAAAATGTGGCCTTTGAGCATGTTCAAATAGGTTATGTGTAGTTATTGAAATCCGGGACGGATTTGGTTGGCTTTTAATTCTTATATAAGGGGTAGCGCTGAAGTAGTCATGCACTTCTAGTCGTGCAATTTTGACTGTTCTTAACAAAACTTATTTATTCGACTATCACGACTTTTAGCACTTAAAAACCGTACTGTTTACCTAGCCTTCCTACGATGCCAATTTGGGGGAAGTTCTTAATCCTTCCCATTTTCTTTTGGTACTCATGTCGGCCATACTAGTTACCAATGCGGAAGTTGATTGTCCAAACTCCCTGGGAAATCAAGACTGGGATTTAAGAGGCCTTTATGCAGCCAATACAGGTTGTAATGTAGTCCCACGTTCAGCGTGAAGCCTTATTTACTACCGAGGGGCTCATTTATCCGTTGATTTGGATACACCCGAAGCCATGCATAACGGAAATGGAAAGCGCGTTTTTACCCAGGATGAAGGGTTTTGGGATTTGCTCTAAATCGAGGGGTTTTTATTTAAACGTTAATGATAATAATATTAATAAACGCACAATGCTTTGGAAAATTTCCGTCAACCACGGACTTGAATACCCTTATCATTAGGCGATCCATATCTTATGGCCATATCATTTCAGCTCAGCCCCTTGCACTGAGTTCTTTTCCTCCCTACCAATTTCTTAAAGTGGGTCCAAAACAATCTACCTCTATAACATTTTAGGCTCATTGTTGCTTCGCGTGACACACGGATTGGATGAGACAGCTCTAGATGACTTGTCAATCCTGTTAGCTTCTTAGTTATAGTGCACCTCACCAACTCTTCGCAACAACGGCCCACTTGCGCATGCCATAGTAGCCCAGGGACTCTTCTCCCTCTGCCACTCAGTAACGAAGGCAATTTGGGTTTTTTTGGTAGAAGTTGCCGCCGTGGTTTGTGCCACCTGGCGAATCAATTCACTAACCAGAGCGAGCTTTACGGAAGGAGATCTAAGCAACCACTTGTCATAGCCATTCGCATGCGATAATATGTCTTTAAGACTGTAAATTTATTGTTCTCCAGTCATTTCACGTGGGTTATAAAACATACACCTCGGGTTGCGTGCCGGTTTGTGGTGCGAAACGGCTTTTGTATTGCAACATTCATTAGGCAAAAAGGCATATCATTGGTAATTCCTAAAAGAGTCACTCAATGCCCTGCCTATGTGGTGGACTGTAGTCGGAATTGTTCACTTTCTGAAGACTAGGTGAAATTGCGGTTGATGCATGTTCACTTGATGCAACTTTAGCGTGTTCGAGGAAGAGGCCTTTAGAAATGGGCAGGACTAGTCATTTGGTGGGGCAAAGGACCCAGCTTCTACCTCTGCGCATCTTTCTTTTGGGAATTTCAGGTTCCAAGGTAATGCATCCTCCCCATCCCGATGCTCTTGTGATATTGCCTTGCTAACTGTTGGTTACCACTTAATTGTGATAATGGAGAGTAGGCCGTTGGTAAATAAAACAAAGGCGGATGCAGGGGTGGCTGATTTCATTTGCTTGCCTCTGGAGACAAAAAGTGCCATATAATTTCAGTCCCTAGTGGACTTGCATTTTATGAGAATTAGCTGTTCAACTAAGTTTTGTACATTACAGCACAAATATTAATTGTCTGTTTTTTCTATTGTGAAATTCTACATGAACTTATTTGGGAACAGGAATTTGCGGCGCAAACGTGTTTGGCCTCTGCCTACACACCTTGAAGTTTCCAAGTAGGATTAAGGCAACAGCTTCTGTGTGTTTGAAGGGGAGGAGCAAGTATCGTATTAGTACAGTATTACTGTCATTTTTGTCACGCTTGATCAAAATTGTAGTGAAAGTCATCGTTGCTAGGATTATGAGCTCCTCCAAATGTTTTGTTCAGTAGTTCTGCTTCGCAGCTTTTGCATTTTCCCACGAAGCAGAAAGTTCCAACAACCCCTCCAAGATGTTTAAACTTCGTAAATTAGTTTAAAACATCGTCGCGCTCCGTGTTTAAAGGCGAATTCATTTTTTATTAATCGAGTTTGTGCCCCCTATAGCTATAGTCTAATGGAATCTATTTTCATCTAATTTAGCATTCTTCTGACGGAGGAGGGGCACATTAAGCTGACAGACTTTGGCTTGTCCAAGGAGGCTCTCTATGATGGCATGGATGGCTCCAAGTCCTATTCCTTTTGCGGGACCGTGGAGTACATGGCGCCTGAAATCGTCACCCGTCGTGGACACGGTCCAGCTGCCGATTGGTGGAGTTTTGGTGTTCTCATGTATGAAATGCTTACCGGTACATTGCCGTTCCATGGCAGCTCGAAGAAGGAGACTATGTCACAGATCATGAAGTAAGTTGTATCCTTTGATTTTTATAAATTTTCGCGAGTATAGGTTTTTCTGAAATGTCACCATTTAATAAAAGAATTTGTAGCGCAGTCTGCAATCCACATGTGTTTTTTGCTCATAACGTAAATTACTCAAAACTCATGAGAAAAGTGAATTAATTCTTCGAATTCAAATTCTTTCCTCCTTCTTCCGCTTAAATTTGTGCAACCAAGCTCACGGTTGGTTCGATTAGCAAATTGTGAAAATTTTTTCGGGCTTGCCATCTTTTCGGCGGCGAGAATAATAAATTAGCCACACGGGGCAATGCGTGAGATAGTATATTTTATGTGGATGGTTCTGTAGTGTAATGTTTCATTTGAATCAACCGAAACCCTCACAACTTCTATGGCCATATTTACTAGAAATAGATGCTAATACTCTGCTTGATGGGGCTGTGGTTTCATTAAAGACTAGGGGGCTGATGAAACTTTACCGACGTCAAAAAATGTAAAACCTTTATAAACGAATCTAACAGATACGCAGCGGAGCAAGGTAGAGTTGTCTCGAGGGAAGTGAGGCGTATTTTGAACTATCATTTAAAACCATTCCGTCACTATGCTATTCATCGACTTTGTGTCAATTCTTGATACTTACAAAAAATTAATACAGTATTATAAATTGATAACCATAAGACTTCTGGAATTAATTCGTTTGAATCGCACTACTGTTTTACTTCTACCTATTTGAGATTTTAGTTAAAGATAACTTCTAAAAGACCTTTTTCGAAGCTTTTCTAACGCCCCTGAAAGCTAACAAAACTGTTCCTGATTAAATTGGCGATAAATTAATGTTTTAAACCTTTGGTTTGTATTTTTCCCCCGATTCGGGTGCGGTTTGGGCTACAACTTGTAGGCATTACCGCAATTCGTTGCCTAAGGGTATCCACCTTTTCATCATCCACCTTCGCATGGCTGTTTGTTCATTTGTGCTATCGCATATTTTTGAGCGTCTCAAAAAATCTATCCAAAGTCAACGACACCTTTCCCCCCATTGCGATCCTATTGGGAGCGGGCCTTTTTTCAAATTACTGCTTTGGCATTCATTTTTTTGCCAAGGGTACGTTAGCTGTGAAGTCCATTTCAAAAACGCAGTCAGATACATATGTGGCTTCCAACGCTGTATTTCCGGTTGAAATATACTTCCTGCAACTGCGAGATATGCAAATTATGAATTCGGCAGAGGCGAATAAAGTAAATTGTTCTTCAGCCGCTTCGTGATTGGTTTAAGGGATCTGAAGCTGTAATCACAATGGAGGTAAAGCTTGATGCATTGGCACGGAAAAGTGTTTACGCTGGGAAGAACGGAAACCTTGCAGAGTAATGCGGGTGAATTACGGAGGAAAAGGCGCTAAATGTGCAGTTATGGTCTTGAAATCCTCATCTATATGCCTCCTTACGGCAAAGTATCTATCCACTCCTTGTAAACAGGGGCATGGGGATCACCAGTAATTCTTGGTTAATTTAACTCTAAGTTAACTTTCCCGCTTAAATCATTTCATCTCCTCGTCAGTGAATGCTGTAATCACGCTTGAGGAAACCCCATAGTGGAATTAAGTAGTTGTTTCTCCGACAAACTGGTATATTTTTAAGGTTTATATTCACATGACCACTTTGATTGTTCCATGACCCCGATCGGCACCTAGGGAAATTTTGCAATACTTCTTTATTGGAAATATTTGGCTAGTGTTTTTGCACGAAAAAGGGCTCCGTAGTTTCACAAGGCGGCTCTTGAATTGCTGGATTTAAGCTTAGACATTTGGGAAATTCTACAGTATTAAAGCCATACGGATGGAAAGTTTCACTAGTTTGTCGAACATCTTGCTTGATCCAACGCCAAACCTGACGGAGACAGGAAATTTTGCAGTAGTTTTTCGTTGCTTAGTCGTGGGAAAGCATTTGAATGCATTTAAGGCGCAAGGCACTGAACTGTGTTTTTCTGGATTTTTTCGAGGAAGTTAGGTGAGACGCTCTACTAAAGGGGGATGTTTTCGCTCTGTGGTGCTTCAAAATCATGCTATTTGCTTTGCTTGAGTTAGGGATTTACTGCAAGCTTGTTGCTTTCTAGTTTGTAAATTTCCTACTTTAAAGCAAATGGCAAATAGGAAATTTCGCGGTTTGAGTTTTTTCAATTGTCTGAAGTTCACAATACGAGGATTTCAACCTACAACACTTAAGACTTTTACATACTGTGTTTGCTAAGTTTTGGCCCACCAAAACAAAGTGTTTGAACTTCGTCCTCCAGTGCTCAAAATCTAGCACACAAGAGTGCTACACACGGTAGAATTGGCGCTTTAGAATCGCAGACATCAATAACACTCGTAAATTCATATTACCTGTCCTAGAGGCTTTTTTACACGCTGAAAATCAAATTTATTCATAATGAATAAACTCACTTGGTTAAAAATACTTTTAATTATATCGACGCTACCAGGATGGTGTTTGAAATTCACTGGACTGTTCACTATTAATAATCTTTAGTTTTATTAGTTTAGTGAAAGTGGGAGCTCTAAGGAAGTCACTTAAAACGGTGCTATTATTGGAACCAGTGAAAAATAGGCGTGTTGGTTTACTTGGATACCGTTGATTTTTAAAAATGAATGATATTTACAAGGTGACAGAGCAGGTTTATGTGAATGTCCAATATTAACAGCGAGGAAACTCCAGTAACCTTCTATAAACACTGTTGGGTAAGATAATCACCAGTATATTCTGTGATCCTTCAAAGAAGCTTGGCTTCATCTATGTTTGTTACTATTTTACTTACACCCTGTACATTTTGCATGTGACTGTTCAACACCGAGATAGGTAGCATCGCTTGGCGAACCGCTGTCAGGGAAATATGGATGAAGAAGTATCACTCGTGCTAGTGTGCAGCATTCCATTAGGGTAGAGGCCACTTACGGATGACTAGACCTGGCTGTTTCATGGTCGATTTTTATTGTGCCGATAAACCTTAACCGCGATTTCCGTTTGACCTTCAGCAAGTGAACGATTTCAGCTACACTTTGTCATTCACACACACACACACACACACACACACACACACACAAAGGTAATCTCCTGACTAAATTGGCGTTGCAAAATTTTAGAATCGACAGATGAGTAGAAAAGGCAATCAATGCTACTAATCTGCTTCACTAATCTTGCAAACTGGAACTCGTCCTCTCAAAAGTCGGTTAACTAGCACACTATATGCGAACAGTAGAACAACAAGTTGATAGTTTTGGAAGCATATTGCCACATGTGCATGCATATGGCACGTGTGTTTGCTCAGCTTCTCCTTCTAGTTTTTATGGCCGTGTTAACGAGTTTGTTCGTAATTTGCCTGAAACACTTACATTTCAGAACGGAATTTTTTTAACTTTGCAATAGTATTATCTGATTTTTCATTAATACCAAGCAGAGGTGGTCTGAACGTGGTGCATCCATCTTGGGTTGGCTCACCTTCAAAACCACATTTTTTAAACACTGAAAATGGACAACAGATTCTGCTAACGCATATTTTTACATGCCATGCACATTAGACTAGACTCTTCTTCAACTTTGAGATCGGGTCAAATCAGATTTGTGGAGCTGACAGGTTCGAATCACTACCGCTTAGGTTATTCAACAGAGGTAATGGAGATTGGAATGCAAGGAAAAAGTAGGATCACGGTGCATATTACTGCACTGCTAGATAGATTGCATTCTAGAACTCAAAATAGCAACATTTCGGTGCATCATGCTGCACCGTAAAATTCTTGTTCATTTGCTAAATGGCACTTCATATGATTACCAGAAAACGGCGAAATCGCAATTGTGTTGGTATCTGTGGTTATGTGTTGGGCCTTTTTCGAAAAGGTTATTACTGCCTTGATTTAATCACTCATAAAATTTAGTAACTTAATTATATGCCTTCAGGGAAAATAGGTCGGGCCCATGAAATTGGCAATTTTAGATGCATTCCATGTTGCCCTCTAAAAATCTAGCGGATGTAGTACTTTTTTCCTACAGTTCATTGGTTAGGATAGGGTTTTCGCATTAAGCACTTGTCACTGAAGCATTAGATTTGTAAAAAGGCACTAGAACTTGTCATTTGCATTTTATCGTGTAAACCGCTTCCCACCCTCAAGTTCTGCACTCGGATGACTTGGACACAAAAAGCCCTACAAGTATGGCCTTTTAACCAGGTCACTTTGAAGTTGTAAGAGATAACGGACACACTTTCCCTGCCGGCTCTGTACTTTCTGCTTAACTGAGATGAATGGAAGATTTATGTTCGCTGTGAACATTTGGCATCAAATTTTACTATCATAGTGACAGTGGACTTTGGTTCGAGGTAAAGATCAAATTTTTAATGAATTGCTGCCGTTATCATCTACACACATGCCCAGCATTTTTCTCACTAATTTAAGATCTGGCACGATCTTCACCCGGTTTAGTTGCCTGAATGCCTTGAAGCCTCTCACAATGTGAATGCCAGGTGCCATTTGAAATAATTTTTAGCATAGACTTGAGAATAATTTACCGCTGCCGTTTGATTTGATTTAGATGTTTTTCTTGATCACTGAATAGACGAGGTATGGCATTGAGAGCCTTAAATTTTAAAAGTGCAAACTACCAAGAAGATTTTAAAGTTTATTGGAAACTATCAGTCTAGTTGCTTAATGAGTTTTTTTCTATATTCGTGAAGTCAGAAAAATATTATGTGCGTCATTTTAACGAATCCACGGCCTTGATTGTCATCGCTTGCGAGCTGAAATCGAATGAGCCACCGTTCAGATATTAAAGGCTCCGGTTGTGACGCCACTAGGTCATTCATGAAAATTTTTTATAAGCTACTCAAAATTGACTTTACCGTTGACGAAATGCATCATTTCAATTTATTATATTAAAATTATAGATGTCAACAGGAAAAGTAAAGATTGGCCAAGTATACTGACGAGCTATTGTTTTACTATCGGCTAGGCTGCTTGACTGTCAAAAACCTCTTACATTAGCTTTATTCATTTTAAAAACATCCTTTCACCCTATTAAAAGGTGAGTTTTTGTCTATTTCTTCTGTGTCTAAGCTGGTGCATGGTAAACACTTATGGCATTAAATTTTGGCACTTTTTTCCTTGCATCTGATCCGAGCGTTTGAACGGTTGAATATTATTGTTTGAAATTAATTTCCGAAGGTGCAGATATTACTTGCTGGAATGTGCAATTTTTTTTGGTGAATGCAGCCTCCGAAGTACTGCGACATTTTGCGTTAAAGCCATCCAATGCATGAATCGTATGGTATTTTCTTGAGGTTATTCGTTCACATTAGCCAATTTCACACCACAAATAAATCATTCTTCGCTGGAACCCATCCCCTATTTTATCATCGGTCAAAAGGGAAGACAGTTACGCCCTGTTTTCCTCGACTGGTTGCATAGTTCAGTTTTGATTGTGAGACGGTTCTCCTCAACTGGAAACACATACGACTTGATTTGGTCATTTTGGTGTTGTAGACTAAATTCTCATAGATGCGCTGGACATCTGCCATCAGGTCTATTATTATTCAAAGTTCATGGTCACCTCCCCAAAGTCTTTAATAAACCCGCGTTTCCACTTTAATACCTCAAGAAGTGCAAACAACTGAATAAATTTTTAATGTCTCATTCGAGTGAAGCACTAGGAGACATTCTTTCCGCTATGTAAAGGGATTCTTCTGATAAGGCTTGGGATCATATGTCCTTTTTATTCACTACCAATTGAACTTAAAACATTTGCATTGACCAATATTGCCAAGATCTAAAAAGGCAACGCAAAATTAAATTTAATCGGTTATTTTAACTGTCTTTCTCGCAACGTATTCGTTAACAATTGTAGTAGATCTCTGCAATGCTAGAATAATGCAAAGGCGCCAATTTTAATGCAAAATGTCTTGTGCTACCAGAAATTTGAAAGGTACAATTCGAATGAAGGCTGTCAAACCTGAATGAAGAATGCTCTTCTCTTAAACGTAAACTTGAAGCGCTAGTGATGCTGAATTTTTACTCATAGAAATGGTCCATTTTCACCAACAAAAGCCTCCCTTTAGTCGATTTGTCAACCCGTCCTTTTAGTTTTCATCGAGGTGAACTCGTTACATCAGCTCTGGTTTTCCAATGTAGCGATTCTTATTTTAAGCACGAAAGAGAGGTGGGTTTGACACGAATTCAGAGCTAAGCTTGATGGCAAATGATTCGGAATTTTTGATAACCTTTTGTTCACTTACATGGTTCCTTTCCTCACTTCATTATTTTCCTTGCATTTCTTGGGTTGAAAAAAAATACAAAATTTATCAAGATATCCCACCACAGAAGGGACTTACCTATCAGAGTGGAGAATAGTAAAGGACTCAAGACATTGTAAAATTGCTGCTGCGTTTCCAGCACGAATACAATTATGGTGCTTTCCTTGCGAAAGATGAACAAGACATGTTTACGCGATGCATAACATATTTAGATTGATCAAATTAAATTGTAAATGATCCAGAAAGGATAGCTTTTACTTTGCCCAAATCAGTACGCCACTCATTAACATTTAGCAAACGTTATCATACCGCTTTTTTGCCATAGTTTAAAAACTAACAATTGCATGCCTTGTTGGAAGAAGAGAGAGTCTGGTGCCGTTGGTGCAGCATGTCCTTTCATTGGTAGGAATAGACGTCTAGACAGCCTGGACCAAGGTATCAGGTCCCAGGGGTAGTGCTTGCGTGCAGCATTGAAAGTCATTTCTTGCGAGTGAACTCGTAAAGATCGAACTCACAGGTACCTGCAGGAATCTCCAAAAACAGTACGGCAATGGAGTGTTTAACCACTTAGCAGTAAGGAGGCTCAACGGGACGGGTCGTAGTTCTGTTAGTCTTAGTTTATAAACGGTGAATGCAATGTGATCACTGATGAACATTTGAAATCCCGAAGAGTCTATGCACATTGATAAGCGAGTGGACCGAAACGAAACTGACTGGTCTTAAATAATTCTATTTTTTATTCCTAAGCTATCGAAGTATTACCTTAAAGTCGGGATGTGGGTAGACGACTAAGTACATAGTCTTCACCCCTCAGAGATGCGTTAACTTTTTAAATGAACTCCAAGGTACAAGTCTGGTTCAACTGCCATACAACATGGCGAAATGCAATGGAAAGTATTTTTGGGGTGGTTAGGTGCTGTCAAAAAACTTTCTTACGCTTCGTGTGCACCGTCTTGTGACTTTGCCCTTCATTAATGAACCATTAATTTTGCTTATCAGTTTGTTTCCCATGCCACTGTCATAAGGGGAATTCACGTGTACCTTCTCCACCGGAATAAATGCAAAAAATCAGGTTTTTTGAATGCTGAAAAACCGTAATGAACTTGTAGATTGGCACACAACCTTAGACTATCGTAAATGAATTCAGTTTGACTGGGGGGAATTCCCCAACAAGTAAAGACGAGTTATAAAACGAGACGCATTTGAATGTTTATTGGATTCGGACGAATTGAATGCGGTACTTGAAGTCGGAAACATACCGTAATTTAAAGAACAACTGAGGCATTGGGGAATAAAAGATAGTTGAGTGTTATGTCTTGGTGATGCAAATGGCCATCGTTTTCGTCCAGACGGAATCGTTTGCCAGAGTGTAGTTCTACTGATCTCGGCTGAAATTTGCAGTTGATACAATTCAACTTGGTCCATTCGAAGCTTATGAAATATGCTTCATCGACGATTACTAAAAAGTACGTCTAGTAATCACAGAATTTTCATCCCTCACACCGATATAGAGTTATAGCAAGGAATTTTCCTGAACCAGGCATTCATGAATTAATGAGATTCCTTGCATTATCTCTGAACCATCTGTGTGTCAATGTACCAGATATATGCTCCCATTTTTCATATTCAAGATAAGCTCCTCCCGTCTCAGCCGTTTTCTTTAATCGTATGATGCTTTGCATTCATTTAGGGCGAAACTTGAAATGCCTCAGATGCTGAGCCCTGGGGCACAGAGTCTCTTGCGACAGCTTTTCAAAAGAACACCGGCCAACCGTCTGGGTGAGTTACTAATGCGCATTGTTTACTTCTCTCTGATGTTTAATAGTAAATCTGTTCGGTTACTGAAGCCTCTGAATGAACTTTTGAAGTGTCGGATTCTTCAACTTTAACATAGCATCCTACAATCCTTCTCATTTTTATACTTTACTTTAAGGGCGTTCATCTTTGAAAACGCCTTTCATTGGATTTTGAAGGCAAAAAATAGAACAGTCGGTGCGCGTTAATTTCCGTGTTAGCCTAATTTGATGCAGGAACTTTTTTCCATTCGTCGACAACTGTTAGAGGTGAAAATCCGCGAAAGCAATTTATAGCCGCTGATACAGCGGATATTTTGTCCGATTCATTTGCTTCCAATTCTATCTGCATTAATAAATTTTGCCTCAGACGTCCCCCATAGGCACTGCCCATTTTCGACAGTGCTTGAAGTTTGACAGCTGATACTGTCAGTATAAAAACTTTGAACTCGATCTATTTCACTTCGTGTCAGGTAGTATTAATACTGAGTTAATAGTCTTCATAGCGTGAACTGCAGACTGGAAGTGTGTAGCATCGATATGGAGGAGGGTCAAGCGACTGAATTTTGCAAATAAGAGGCAAATAAAAATTGGCAGCATTCTAGCACATCAATTTTCACCAGTCGATGCGTTGTCGCATTGATGATCTGTGGAAATGTCCCGCCCCCGTGGCTCGATGATTCAGTGGTTTTACTCCGCATCACTTGCACTCACAATGCGTCCACTTGTGGACTTTTAGATTCCACCACATGGCTTTTCCTTACTCTCTGGCTTCTGTCTTTTCGATTGTAGCTTGGTACTCTTCGCTGTTCGCCATGTTTCGCTCCATTTTGAGAAAGCTTTACCAATTTGTGGTCGCTTTTAGAATTATTGAAGCTGTTATGAATGGTTGTAAAAGTCGATGAGACCATGAGGGCAAAACGGAGTCTACAGAAATTCACCAAAAGTGCTCATGTTAATAGACCAATCCTAAATCCTGTTAATGAATTGGCGGATTAAAAACTCAAATTCAGATTGGCCTCAGTGATGAAAAGATCACAAGGCTTTAAAAAACATTTCAATGCTAAAATAGTACTCTTAACTGTTGAAATCAAACAGAGTTTTCTATTTATTCCATTTTATTTCAGGTTACCACAATTTTTTAGTCGACAATCACCATAAAGTGGTTGATCCCTTTGCTGTCAACCTCTATTGAATACTCTTGTTATTACAGTCTTTCACTAACTAGCTGAATTCATTCTTAAGATGTGAAGGTGAAAATGCTTACTTAGATTCAGCTTTACTTCATCTGTTAGCGCACAGGTTTCGACGAATTGAAGGTCTGAGCTCCAATAAAATCGTCACTTCCAGTTAAAAACAAACTGAATGTTCAAAGCATACCCATCTCTCGGTACAAACATCAAATGGGATGCTTTCTTCGAGCATAAGTGTTCTAGGATGAACGTGGTTTGGGGCTTGAATAAGTAATTTATTGCAGTCCTCTTCACTTTGCCATTACTGGTTGCACTTTTTAAATTTTAACTCCATAGATGCTTGGAGGCACACATTTAGTCGGATTTTTCTTCGCCATAGATAGAGGCCAGGTTTTTGGTATTTCCATGTTCTTGATTTCCATGTCAACAAACTCTTTATGAATTCTGCTTGAATTTAGTTCCCATGGGCGGAGATTTCGAGTCCACCTCTGAATTTAGGGATTATAGCTTTTTCTTTTCTAAAGAAGGATAGGTTATAGCCTTTTGAACTCCACGATGTGTCCAGAAAGCTGAATTTTGGGTTAAATACAATTCTATAGAATTCGACCATTATTATTAGAATTTAACGTTCGCATCAAAACAAATTCATTTGACGTCACAACCACTATAAATGTGTCCTTTTCTTATATCTGTCTTGAGATAACTTTTAACACTTCGATCACCAAATGTGGCCCCAGCTATCAAGATTTTCAGCCAAGTGATATCAAAAACTTACGTTTAGACTACATTACATATTTTGCTGGCGAACCGCTTTACCTACTGACTGTTTTAACATTGCTCCCAGGAACAGGCCTGTAAATTTGGATAATTATATGAATGTGGATTGTGACTTGGGCACTGTGTGCTTGCATGAAATAACATGAAGGGGAGAGACTGGGTACTCAAAACACCCTGTCTTCCCAACGGTGTGGCCAAGAGG
The DNA here is from genome assembly GCA_036345935.2 of Taenia hydatigena. Taxonomy (NCBI): domain Eukaryota; kingdom Metazoa; phylum Platyhelminthes; class Cestoda; order Cyclophyllidea; family Taeniidae; genus Taenia; species Taenia hydatigena. The sequence continues at coordinate 16,593,057 of JADWOT020000003.1, forward strand.
TCCTTTCCTCTGCCTGGTATGCCCATTGGTATCCACTTGCTTGCAATAGTTGACGAACGCGAAAAGGTGGTCGTGATGAGGTGGATCTGCTGTCGCAGAAAACATCAAAACGACTAGTAGATTAGCTTGTTGCGACTGAAAGAAACCTAGAAGAATGCGAGTTTATAAATGAATTTTGGCACTCTCATTTAGGCATTGAAGTCAATTTTTGCGTAAAAGCATTTTATCAGCAGGACTCACTTAAGAGGGCGGAAAATGCTATTTGTGCTTGAAAAGCGGTATATGGGCTACTTCACAACCCTTTGAAAACATCATTTACTACTCTGCTATCTAAGATTAAAATAAAAATGCTTTGAAGTGCTGGAATTGATTGAACAATTCTGCTTTTGCAAATCCAGCTACTTTTCGCACCACCACACAAGTTTTCTGGCAAACGAACACCAGACTTAGCACTATTTTATAAGATTTGGCTGTTTTAGGCAAGTGGGAAAGAGTTATGATTGTGTTTTCAATAGGATACGGACCAGACGGTTTTCAGAAGTTGCAAGGCCACGAATTTTTTCTCCCAATAAATTGGACCGATCTTGTTAACCTGAAGGTCACTCCACCGTTCAAACCCACGTGCATGTTGGACAACCTGGCATTCAATTTCGACAAGGAGTACACCAGCAGGACACCAAAAGGTCTCTTGTGTAGCACTAATGGAAATGCTATTTCAAGTTTCCATACCTTAAATCCCCCGTTCCTTTTCTTGTAGATTCACCAGCATCGCCACCTAGTGCTTCAGCTCACGAACTCTTTCGCGGCTTCAGCTACGTTGCTCCATTCCTCATGGACAAACAGTCGGAAGGAGTTCAACTCCGTCACTTTGATTCGGGTAAGTGAATGCTTTTATATACTGCTTAAATCGATTTCACTCCAAAGCAGATATGCTACAAGTCCAAAAGTCCTTTTATGACTTGTTTTAATCTGTGCTATACCATCTACCTGATTTACAATTGGCAACACGAGTGGCAAATGCCTTGACTCACAGCTAAGTCCCGTCATTATTGTCAATTTGGAGTGATAAACATTAGCATCAGACCCACACCATTTCACTTCAACCCAGAAGTGAAGCATTTGAATTTACATTATGATGTAATAACCCAGGACATGATGAGATAACTCGAAGTCTACATCTCTTGCTCCTCTTTGAAAGGTGATAAATAATTTATTTATTCGCCTGACCTTGAATCTGTCCAATCAGAATATCCATCGTGGATTTTTTTATTAATTTAATTCCATCACCTGACTACCGCTTTGGGTTTGAATACAAGGCCGTTAAATTTACTCCTCGGAATGTTCTTTATCGCGATTCAGACCGCGATGCCGAAAAATTGGATCGTCGGCTGTGAAGTAAAAGTAAAATGCATTGTTACAATATTTATGTGACTTGGGTTTGTGTCGTTATTGCTAAATAACGCGTCTTTACAGCCGCATTGGAAGCCCCCAAATTGTTTTTGCCTTAATCTGTTATCTGTCTTGAGTTGATGCACAAATGGGCTTTTATCTCCCGAAGTGATCAATAATGAAATGACCCTCAATTATGAGATCGCATGTAAATCTTCGCGTCTCGTTTTGTCAAACCACCTCTAATTATCCCTATTCTAGGTGGGTCTTTTAAATCAAATTGGGATCTTTGAGCTTATCAAAGAGTTCCAAGTTGTGGGCAATGCATTTATATTCCCGCAATCACAGTCCACCCACACATTTAATATGCGTACCATGGCACTTAGCTAATGCGGGCAAAGGTTTGGCAAATGCTTGCAATTGGTCGTGTTTAAAGTTGCTGTAAGAAGATTTATCTCGTACTCAATTTCATGACACGTTGTGCGTCGAGTTAGCAACCAGAGTCAGGTGTTTAACGCTCTGACTTTAATATCTGCAGGGATAAATGCCAAGGCCATGAGCTGGAAGCGGAACCATCAGGGCCGGATTTTTACTGCCTGACGCACGCCAGTCTGAAACGTGCCTGAGTCACATGACACTGTGGATAAGCATCCTATTGCCATGCCGTGCTTAAATTATTATGCTGATGCAGTTATACATGGGCGTTACACCTTCTCACTGTACACAGACTCGTGCAAACCCCACCATTGTCGTAAGTAGGTTTCACATACTACTTACTGGTGCGTGCGGTATCGCAAATACAGCATCCTCTCTTGCTACATTGAATTAAAGTTCAAATTTTGTCTTTTTATACAAATATATTTGCTTATATACTCTCCTTTAGGCCCGAAGGCTCGATTTAGCTCCAACTTGAAGCGTATCAGCGGTGTTAAGTTCAAGGAATTTCTCAGCGACTACCAAATTCTCGAGGAGATTGGAAAGGGATCTTATTCCACGGCTTACAAGTGCAAACAGAGCTCGACCGGTAACGTGTTCGCTGTCAAGGTAAGAGACCAATTTATTTTCTAAATTAAATTTGGTGCTTGTTGGAATCTGATTTAATTTTTTCACTTTTACAGTTGTTGCGCTGAGTATTCAATAAGTCAGTGATTTTCAAACTTTTCACTTATCTGTGCATGATGTTCCATCAGCACCACGGTTTTGAGGACTCACTTTCCACAAATAAATTTTCATTGCCATCGAAGAATTCACGTGTCCCGGAAAACAGAATTTCCACAGTGTGTTCTCCAATAAGAGCTTCGAAATGAATAATCCCTGCTGTCGAATACGTAATCTATTTTACAGCTTAGCGGCAGTTCCACTTCAAATTTTAGGCATTACCATTTCTGGTTTAAAGATTGCGATCTTAAACGACTGATTAACAGCAAAGGATGTTAATCACCTTGTACCAGTGTATAGTCATTCTTTCAGCAAATTCAAGGTCTTATTCATTCTTTTCTATCAGATCCTCTTGAATAATCACAGGATATCTGAATTTGAAGCAGCTTATTCAAGCCCATGAAACCTGACCCTTTTCTGTATCTGTTGATGCTAAACTGGGTGGTCAGCGTCCAGGCTCAAGCCTATTTACATAAAGGTCCAATTGAAAAAGAAAAGTACAGTATGTCAGGGCAAAGCAATTTCTTCGCCTCAGTTTCTTTAGCTTGGCTAAGTGGATGACGACCGTTTTAATCGAGGAATTGTATGGTTTTTCGAAGGCTTGTTTATGGTGGTGGATTCTTGTTTCTTTGAGGCCTGCTCACAATCAACCACAAAGGGAAAACAAAGCACAAATTTTCCATTTTCTGCAACCATAATGACTTGAAATCTTCCTCTTTTGTTACATTACCTTATGATTAAAATTTTCCGGTAAGTTTAAAATTCTAGTGCAAGCTATCCAGAAAACCAACCGGTACATCATTAACCGATTTCAAACAGAGGGGATTTACTAATATTTTTTACTAATCTAGCTCGTTTTTAATTATTACTTTCCTATTATGCTTATACAGCCGATGTCTTGATGTAATAAGTATCTCAAACACAATCCACGTACTTAGACTTCTGCCCAGAATGAGGCCAAATCTGAGTGCATTCTACGATAAAATTCCCCGAACTTTGATTAAAACCTGATTTTTTAGTTCATCGGTATGCAAAAATTTTCATGGTCTCCTTGTCAAAAACCACGCTAGCATAGAGAACTGTTATCACCTACGCATTTTTTTGTTCCACGAGAAGGATCTATTTCCTCATATTTGTTGGCTCGACGCTTTTTTTCAAGTTGTTTACTTGCCTTTATGGTGATGCTATCTGTTCTGATTTTGAAGAATCAGTCGATATAACTATCTGGAGTAATCTAGCATTTTGCGGATACGCTTCCCTTAAGGGCTAACTGTAAATATGGCCGAACAGAATTTTTCGCAGACCAGTTGCTACTAAAGAGGTAGGTGCTAAGTTGCTGTTTCCTTGACCGCAGGTTATTGACGAGGCGCTGCATGATCCAACGGAGGAGGTTCAAATCCTTCTGCGATTCAAAGGCGTGTCTAATATCGTTACCCTTCGAGACGTAAGTTCCGTACTTCATCATGTTTAATATTTCAGGAAGTTAGTAAAGCAACTCCCGAAAAGCACCCGTTTTAAAACGAGCTTTTTTGGCCTCGCTTCACATTCCATTTCAATTTACCTCAAAAACGAAAAAAAGAGACTCAAAGCCGATTCGAGGCAACCTGGTGAAAAATAAGAAAAGATGACAGCTGGGGACTTTTCTGAAGGATTTCATTAACTTTCATATAATGAATTAGACGTTTTTTCAAACCCAGAAGATACCCTAGAAATTAAAAATTTGAATCGTTCATTTACTAAGGAGATTCAAACATTTAAGCAGGATTTTCAATTAAAGTTAGTTTTAACAAAAATCCACGTTGCATAAAAAATTTGCAGCAATTTTTCACCTGTTTGAAGTATTCTCCATTCCTCCCAAATTCTTGCATGAGATGGCGGGAACTTTTCCATAGTTCGCTTTTTCGTGTCTGCAAAAATCCCTCTCATTTCATTTTCTGATAACCTTTGTGTTAGTTATCCCATTGCAACTTAATATCATTTACCTATCCATAAAATCACTCTTGACTTCACGCTAACTGCTTGCGGCTTCAGTCGTCCTCATGGAGATGAAAGGATTTGTCAATGAAGGATGTTGGTTTATCTACAACACAGAGAAGGGTTGAAGGGCGTCAAGTGCGATCGGATGCCCTTGGCACCAAGAAAGGCCAGAATCTGCGAGAGATATATGTAAACAATTGTCGTTTTATTGTGGTGCATTACAAAACGAAGATGAATCTCGCAAATTCCGAAACGGCAAAGTATTGCCAGCCAAAAATACCTTTGGAATCTCCTCTACATTGGGGGCTGAGAGTATCTTAGAATAAACAGAAGGCAACTTAACAGCAGATTATGTGGCATTGCTTTAATAAGTAACGAATAATCAGTGCAACAAAAGCTACTTGAAGAGGGGAGCTATTGCTATTGTTTAAATCAAATATCATTTTTAAACCCAGCATGATGTAGTGGGATCCCTTTTGTGAGAATGTGCGCATACCCAAGTATACTAGCACCTGAACACGGTAGAGATAGTTGTTTGACATCTCATTTTTTGGGGATTCGTTCGCTGAGTTTTTTAATTTTTTCCTCGCATTAATTAATAATTACCCCATCGCCCTCATGACAGAACTGACACAAAAAATTACTTGAATTCTAATAAAGACAGACTTTTAACCCATCATGAAGTGTTCGGATAAATTTGCATAAAAAGTCGATTTTTTGGCTAAAATGGGGAATTTATGGAGGTTTACTTCGTTTTGTAATATCCAATATTAAATGAGGTAAAATAGTTCTGGACCTTGAGTGTTTGTGCTTTACGCTCGGTCAAATTAACATGGGTTTATCCTGCCCACATTGGTAAAAGGTATCCTTCTTATCACGGACATTTTGAATGTTTTTTTTGGTTGAAGGCAAGTGCGAGTGTCCATTCGAAGCTTCTGTCTTGCAGAAAGTGAGCTATAACCGCGCCATTTCGTTTGAACCTATGATCATGTTCATTTTAAATTATTGTGCGGATTGTTCCAAATTCTTCTACCCTCCTCATCTACTTTAGATTTCTTCGGAGGGATGTTCTATTAGACAGATCCCGCTTAGCAGAAACTAGAAATTGTTATCCAGGTTTTTTGCTGGCTTTCCGCAATTGTCTTATGCAACGCCTCCTGCGCTCTCTGAAACCGTAATAGATCTAATCAGGAGGGAAGAATGGCTTATCGTAGCCTCATAGAAGAGCTGTGAGGGTAGAGGCACAGCCTTGCGGCCATGAATCGAAAGGGATGAATAAGTAAATACACAGTTTAAGAAAAACTCGGAATTCCTACCTTTCCTTTTATCTTTGGCCGGTACTCTCGGCCCTCCTCTTGTTGGATCGTTTGCGGACATCGCGATGTATTCGAGACCTTAAAACGCACCCTTGAGGCAGATATGACGGTCAGTAAATTTCATCTTTTTCTTGACTGTAAACCGCATTAGAGGAGGAGATTTGCCGATTTCGCAACATACATGTGTCTTATTGCAAACAAAAGTTCATGGGGCCCTTTTTTCAGACACAAAGTCACTTGGTAAACGACTAATTTCAAATTTTCGTTACAAAGCTAATGCTCTGCGTCCTTCCCTCTTTGTCGACTCGTTACAATATCAGCGCTGTCCAGCTGTCTATTTATACTCCGTTGAGTTACCAGGGCCACAGAAGAGTTATCTTTTGTTTACATTACTTATGTGTTCATATAAGTGCCTGGAGCAGCTCCATGTTGAAAATATGAAGTCGGTTAAATTTAGTGTGACTTCAATCACTATCCTCTGCCCTTCAGAATACGAGATGGGAGCGTTTGGCAAAGTGGACATGGGTTAGACAACCTTTCAATCGTCCGCATCAACAGATTTTGGGCACATACAGTAGACGTATTTTTTCTGTATCGTTTACATTTGAAAATTAGCCAAAAAAGTCGGGCTTATTCTTCACTTTATCAGGTTTGCTTGCCGCTGTCATCTCTGAAGCTGGTGATAAAGCAGATAAGCGTAAGAGAAATGTTTATTTGTGTGTAAAGGTCGTGAGGTTATAGAAGTGGGTGAAAGGCCATGCCTCCAAGAGGGAAATGTAATCCAAGGATATTGAAGCCACTGTACAGTAAACTTGACGCGTAAATATCAACTTCACGATAGTTTTTGGAGGATGTATCCAAGTGGTGTTGCGTTTTGTCGTGCTTTGATAACTGAAGTGTTTTTGGTCCTGAATGAAAAGTAATTCAAATTTTTATTTATTTTAAAATAGAAAACAACAAATCTTATTCCAACATGTGCCTAAAATCAACCGTCTTTGTTTAATACGAAAGTGATTCTATTTTATTTTTGCTTGGCCAATGTGGAGAGGAAGGCATATAAATTGGAAGCTGTGGAAAACACTCGATCCTGTATGTCTCACGAACTGTCAAGATGCATGATTAATTGGCCATCTTGGTAGTAATGATGAAGAAAGAGTATTAGTTTTTCGAAAATCGGGCAATTTAACTGTAGCATTTTTAAACTCATGTCTTCTTTTCCGCAAACGTTAATTATTTCCTGTTTTTCAGATTTATGAATGCGGTGGCAAAGTCTATCTTGTGACGGATTATCTCTCCGGGGGGGAATTATTTGACAAGATCATGCGTCAAAAATTCTTCTCCGAGAAAGAGGCCAGTTCCGTCATGGAAGTTCTTGCCCGAACTCTCGACATTCTTCATAAGCAAATGGTATGTTGCGCTGTTGAATTTTGAGATTCCAACTCCGACGCTTATTTAATCCATATTCTTCCAATTTAGGTTGTTCACCGTGACTTGAAGCCGTCAAACATTCTCTATGCGGATTCAACGTGTACCCCGGAAAGCATCCGCATATGCGATTTTGGTTTTGCCAAGCAATTGAGAGCGGAAAACGGTTTACTAATGACGCCCTGCTATACCGCTCAATTCGCAGCTCCGGAGGCATGTTTTTTTGTAGCAAAAACAATCTACTCATAACAATTTAGTATATTTGCCATATTTGTTTTTTCATAGGTTTTGAAAATGCAGGGCTATCGTATGGCCTGTGATATTTGGAGTTTGGGAATTCTTTTGCATACAATGCTCACGGGTCGAATCCCCTTTGCAACTGGCCCGAATGATCCTCCTGAAGTGATTCTTCAACGGATTGAATCGGGACCGCCGCAGCTTACAGACTCATGCTGGAGTTCAGTATCGGATGATGCAAAGGTGAGAGAGAAATTGCGACTTTTCCTCCTTGCCCTTACGTAGCTGTCTAATCCACTGTCAAATTGCATCCATGTCTAATTTAATGTTTTTAATAAAAATTATAGCAACTGGTTCTCAATATGCTCAATGTTGATCCAAAGAAGCGGCCCACGGCCTCTGAAATTCTAAGAGATCCTTGGATCAGAAACCGAACCTCCCTTCCAGCTCATCCATCCTACTCCCTTCAACTACCGGATGCTCAAACTGTCAAGGTAAGCTGAAAATGCGATTTCAACGAGAAGTGCGCAACGGTTTCATTTGACTTGGTTATTGCCTAACAGTGAGATTCGTCCCTCTTATTATATGCCTTCTGAACAGCATTTTTATTATGAATAACACTTATTGCTAATTTTTGAAATCGTGCGATGTCCAGTCGACTTTGTTAAGAGAATTGATAGAGGGCGAAAGGCATAAGTAGCTTATTTTCCTTGAGATAAAGGAAAGGGAATCGTCCAGAGAAGTTCAATGGCGTACTTGGAGAGGAATGCAATTTAGGATAGGTCATTTTACCAGAGTATTTTCCATTTTAACATAAGATTTGTTCCCTGGGGCCGATGAGCAGCCCAATTCCAAATGACGTCACATTTCGACGCCAAGTATAAGTACACAAAACTCACACCCACTTTTTCACCTACGGGTCACCAAATTAACATAATTATTTAAAAAATTCGCCACATGTTCTACGTTATAGTGCTTTTTTCTCAAAAGTTCAAAGTAGCACAATCTTTCCAAAATTTTGGAACAACCTGCTAGGATCCCTTACTCACTGATTGGCAATATCACAATTCATTTTAGACAAGCAAATTTTACTAGTTAATGCTTCAGTTACAATTGGCAACTGTGACAAGTCGGCATTGCTTGATCTATGTAAAACAATGAGATTCCAGTCATGTTAGGGCAAATATAATTAAAATTGGAATCTTCAACTGCTTGTCTTTCTTTAATGATTGTAATGTTCTAAAACTGCAAGATACTGTCAAATGATATTGGGGCGTGAATTTGAATTCGTCAGACCAAAAAATTCAAGAATATTTCACTCACTAAGTTCTACTAACTAGTAAGCAAGCCATGCTCCATGGTATTAGTAGGCAATATTACTGTACCGTGAGGTGCTGAACAATACCTTATTTGTGTTGCACTATGACACGAGAATTCATGCTTAACTGATTTGGGATGTTTACGCTGTTATAAAAATCTCAGCTTAATTACATGATAAAGCTATTTTAATTACTAAATCAAAGTTAGCATCCAACCAATCCTATTTTTTGGGTCTCTCTTCTTCGAAAAGGCCACCGTGGCGGGATTTTTTAAGGCCTTGAAAACAAGTCCTCGGACTGAGTTAGAGCCCGTGGGAGCGTCTTTCTTGGCTCAGCGACGAGGACGACAAAAGCCTACCACGACGACATCCGCTAACAGCAGCTAGTTCTATCCTGAACACAAAAGGAAAGCATGAAACTACCCTCTTGTTTTCTGATGTCTCCCTCTATCTGTGATGAAGCCTGTGAAATGTTTACAGCATCTCCTTTTTTGCATATATATTTTGCACGAATACCACAGTTTCTTATGCTCAAACTAATACGTCTTATGTCCGAGGGGGGAAGTGTTTAGAATTTACAGATAACATGCTGTCCATCCATGATTCCCATGGGGTAAGCGCACTTTAACTATGCTTCAGGGTAGACATGTGATCTAAATCCTGATGCCGCCCCATTGATAAATGCATGTCTCTGCTAACAGAATTCCAATGTGGTCTTATAGGCTAAAATATCTGTAGATCTCTTAGGTCGGTGCTTTGCAAGGATGATATTAGGGCTCGTTTCCACCCGCTATTGTCTCAAAGTTCATTGAAATTCCAAAAGAAGCAGACCACATTGCAAATCTTTCTCTCCATGTTGGAATACATTGGCAGGTTTATAGAATAAACTAACAATTATCGTTCTAGGCGGAAGAGAATGAGATGCGCTTCAATAAGAAATGCAAGGATTTTCACGGGTTATTCACAGCGAAGTTATTTCACCGTATCTTCATATAATTCGTGCTATCTGGGAAGACTTGGGCCCTGAATGAGCAGTAAATAATTGTTTAATAGTCCTAGCTACTCCCACTCGCGTATTCGGTGTAACAATAACACCTCACCTGTTTGGTTACTGTGTTCCAGAAACATCGGGGAGAATGTTTCCATTTGATGTGCAAACCAGTGCTACGGACATCAGAAATGGCGGATTGACTCATCCTGACTCAGGCGAAATATGCTTACTCTCCATCACATTCCCTTTGTGCTTGCACTTTAGAGTTTGTGGCGCCAAATTTACTTCTCTCATTTAGGAAATGTGTATTGGAATCGTGTATGAGTAGGAAGATCAGGACTATAAGCTGAATTCCATAAAAGCATAAATATCTCACCCCCCCATCGTAAAAATAGTCTTATCTAACCGACAGGTATCGGAGTAGTTCGCTTACGTCCTCAGTGTGGGATCCGTTAATTCATTACTTATTTACCAACCTTTAGGAGAGACGTGCTTCATTTAAAATACAATTTTTCCGGCAATGAATTTCTAATAATGCTAGCGGTGACAAATTTACTTAAGCCTTCTCACAGGTCCCTTTGTCAGGGTCGGTTATGTATGTAGACAAGTACAAGCACGGCTGAAATCCTGACCAAAATAACGAAACGATAGGAACTTTAGAAAAGAGGCTTTCACCTTCGACAATCTGCGTACCTCAAAGAACAGTGAGACTGCACACACCTACTTACTGGGTTGCTACACTTTCATAGTGGGATATTGTGCAGTGTTCCTTCAAGTGGTATTAACCAATCAGAGGGAGGCTCAGTTGGTGTGGAGCCGCAAAGCTCCTTCAAACTCTCCCACCAGGGGGCGCTGTTTTGGGTCTTTAAGCATCTTCGCCATCATTTTTATGATTAGGTCACAAAGTTAACTAGAATTTATATGTGTGTATGAATATTCTGACTAAAAGCAATTTGATCATTCGCAAAATAACCTGCCAAGCGTATAGAGGTGATCAGGCATGGGGAATGGCGATGAATCACAGTTTAATCATTGCGATACACCAAATGTTGCATCATTTACCAGTACCACATTTACACTATTTGTGACAAATGGTTTTATGTAAAGGGGTCAAAGTCCAGCACACATCTCAGGGTGGTCGTGGCTTATTGGTCAGTTGGAGCAAAGTAGACTAAGGCTATTTTCTCAACGGCTTCCTTTCTATTGTGAGTACAGTTTTGGTTGTCGTAAGTCCATCTGTCTTTCCATAAACCTATTCGGGCTTTTGAGACCATGATTTTTTTAAAAATTAACAGAGAAAGTCTTTTACGTAAACGTTTACGTGTCTATTTGAAACAATTGACTTCTGTGACATTAATATATGAATAATCCTTGTTTTAGGTTCAGCTGCATAGAATTGAGAGTAAACCAAATGTTTCTAAATGTCGTCCAAGTAACTTGTCAAACATTAACTCTTAAATGGATTAAAACCGCTTATAGTCATAGAAGTTTGAGTGTATGTTTTAGGCTTTGGTTATCCCTCATCTCCCTATTCACAACAATTCATCAAACGCCAAATTTACGACAAGAGTCATGTCTCCAAATATGACCAAGAGCACTGTTTCCATTAGTATATGTTCCCTACTTTTTGCAGCCAATTTGTTGAAATGGAAGCGTTATCACCCAAGCAGAGACTAATTCTGGCCGGAATGAAGTGTAATTCTCTCCCGAAAATTGCAAAAGTGAATGTAGAAGTCCACGAAATTGGCAGTAATAGTTTGACTCGATCTGAGAGCATGGCGAACAAAAATCTTGTGACACCCTCTCTATCGGCCAGCGCAAAAAGTGAAAGAGGTGAGTAATTCTTAATTCTTTAATGGCAGAAGCAATGCGGACTTCGTACTCGTATTCTGTCCACAAACTTGTTGCATGTTTCGTGGCATTTTTCAAATCCTTAACGAAATGCGCTTTTTAGCACCAACCAGGCCAAGCACGAAAATGTATTACCCATTGTCTTGGTGCTATACTATGAAAAAACGGGATTTTATGGTAGGGCTAGTGTAGTTTGAAATGCACCATTTTCAAACCAATGGAATTGGAGATAAGATTGGATGAATAACATATCTAGGGTCATGGTCAATCAAAACCAGAAAGGTTTGAAATCGAATTTATTATCTGATCCTCCTACGCATATGTTTGCAATAAGTAATAGATTCTTATTTACATTGTGACAATACTACTTACTTTTCCATTCGGCAAATCGTGTAAGGCAACCCAAAGTATTCTTAATGTCTAAATATACCCCGCAGAGCTACTAAGTTTGGATTTTCGATTGATTTTAGGCAACCTCGTTATAAAGAATTTGTACTCTTACTAGTTTTGTCCGTTTTATTGCGGCCGGACAGCTTTGAGAATAAACTGCCGTAACGACTTTAAATCTCAAAAGGCACATGATCATGGCTATGGCGGAAAGCGACTTCAAACCAATGGTTTGGGGATGAAAATTTAAAATATAGTGATGCTGAAATGTACCATAAATAGCCTAGTTCGTGAGGCTCTAAATATAAATTTATTATGAATATTGAAACGGCCTGATGGCCTATTAGCATTAATGCTAAGGAGATGGGAACCGAAACCGCAAAAACAAAGAACCGGTGTAAATAGATGGGAAAATTCAACTAATAACGTTCTGTTGCATGGCAGTTTTGTTCCTTAATGTAAATTGGCTTTATATTTTTGTAAATGAAATCGACTACCTTCGATGTTGTCAGATTTAACCAATAGCACAATTGTCAAGCATTTCTTGTAACTGTCACATAGATGTAAAATTCGAATTTATTACCCATTTCTTTAAGGGACAGCTAGGTTAGCGTCTTGTACTTAACGACGAGTGCAATGCTACTCCAACACCTAAAACGCCGCATAATGAACCCATCTATTGACTTGGGACTTGTGTGACTAACTTCCAATCACGTCACCTTAGTTGAGAGTTACGGCTCGTAAAACCATCCCTGTCAGACTTCTTCTTGACAAATTCACTGGCTCGACACAGTCCTTTCGTTTTTAGGTGTAGCGATGAATAGCAAAAAAGTAGTATTTTCAGCCCGGAGCAGTCTGAAACTCCTCGGCTTTTATCTGTAGTTACCGTTCAAATGCCACACACGAATAAATGACCTTATTGCCTGTATCATTCATTTCACATTGCAAGATTCTTCTTAACTCAAATGGTCTACATCAAAAACGCTGACTATAAAGTTGGTATAGCCTTATTTTCCCATTCCAATGATGTATTTCCGCAATATTTTGATTGCTTTGTTGTAAAATTAGCTAGTATCAATGCTTTAAGATTAAGAAATGCATATTCAATCGCATAACATTTAGATTTACCGAAGAATATTCTATGAATTTATGCCAGGTGGCAAATATGCCAAAGCTTCCACACTTTGGCTAAATGATTACAATATAGTTTTGTAACTTGAAAGGTGAGTTAGAAAAAAATCTCATCTAAACCTGGTGAACGTAAGGGTAGCTTGGTTCTTTTCCATAAACTATTACTTCTTTTATAGGCTTATTTCCATATTCTTGTTTACTTCCTTCTCGAGCTCTTCCATTATTTTTACGCTTTAGACTTTTAGTCATAGCAAAATTCACTTCGCTATTGTGGATTTTGAAAACGTGGAAGCATTCCTCCCTCGTCATTCTGTAGTTCAAGTGCGTAGACAAAAGTGAAGAATGCACTATTCAGTGTTTAAGATATTTAAATCAACTTCCGAGTTGGAGCTTTTGACTCATCACCAGTTCATGTCTTAAAATTCGTTTAGGATTCCATAAAATGAGAAGGAATGTTACATTAACGTGGGTGAGGGATGATATTCTTTCCTTACGCTCATGTGGTACTGTATGCACCACGTCGGATACCATGCAAACAGTGCATCCTGACATTTCCTCTTCCTTTCCATTTTATTTAGATAAAATCCGTTTACATCTTAGTTATCTTCTCTTAATCGCTTGTCTTACAGTTCATCGAGCGCACTCGCTTTATACCATCCCAGCAACAGGTAGTAATGAGTATCGATCAAATGCGCTCGTTAACCTCTTGACCTCAACCTCACGAAACACACCAGTGGAGTACGATATCTTTGATCCTTCGGAGGAGGACGTCCCCTCAACTCCCTCAATTTCTGTCAGCCAATTGGCCACTGGACCGGGATCCAAGTCCAGTTGGCGAATTGGCATGGTAGTGGTGGGTGTTCTGCTGGCCTTCATTGTGCTCACTGTCATCATTCTGACCATCTACTTTGTGAAGAGGTAATTCAAAGTAGCAGCAGTGCTCAATTACTCACCAACACAATCACAATTTTCTTCTAAACTGAAACAAAAAGCACTCTCCTAATCATCAATAGTTCCGAATGTTTATCTGCACATTCCATAGTCTCTAATCGTAACTATTTTAACTACCACACAAACAAATTATTTGGATTCTCAACTGTCATGTGATATCCCAGTAGTAATTTAAAGACTATAGTATTTCCAACAGGCCTTTGACGGTGATGATAGTCACCGTACCCTCTACATTTTGACCGCCCTTTTTAACCTGTCTCTCGATCAGAAACGATAGTTCAAGTGTAGGCGCATTACACAGGCCTTATATCGCCTGTCTCAAGTTGCTATCAATTCATAAAAATTGTCAAAACTGATGGTATCTTTTGAAGATCAAGTATCAAGTTCGTGATGATCAAAGCATCTGCCAACATCTTGAATCCACTACTGCTCAAATTGAGGTTATTTAAACAACTCTTGCAGCCTAACGTATATAAGTTTGTTTACGCGAAGAGGAGAACTAAAACGGATTGTCCATGGGTGTAAATAGTTATTCAGAGGCAAGTTTCGCCTAGGAATATCGAGTGGTGCATCCTTCGCGTTGCGGGCGTGCTAATGTTAATCTATGTAAGTCCGCAAAAACAGAAGTTCCAAATTTTCGGGGCTATTTGCCACAAATCTCAATGTCTTGTGGACTGCGTGAGATGCATATTTCGGCAACTATGTCAGACCCTCAAATGTAGCCTGCAGGAAACGCAAAACGTCAAGCCGCAATCGCCCGGATAAATTCCACCATGCTGACAGCGTCTACTACTCAGTATATATAACTCTTGTTACCAAGATTGTTTCCAGTAGAGTCCAACGGCTTACTGACTCCAATGGCAACATTTCTGCTAAAATTTCGAAAAGGTACAATCCTATGCTCACCGTGGTCGGTGACTAGAACGGTGGGAATGAAACGTATTGCATAGATTCTAATGAAGTTGGAAACCTATGAATTTTACATGATGAAAGCTGATAGATTGAGCAGAATCGTCATCAATATCATGATTGCAAATAATCAAAATCCTGGCATTTCTTTAGGAACACTCGTCGCGGATAGGTAGTCATATTTCTTCCTTACATTTACTTGAATGTATAGCGAGGCATTATAAAATTCATTAAATGGTCTTAAATATCCCTTTTGTGTTAAGGATCATCCTAAAGCTTTATATTATGTGTTAAAAATCTGCATTCAGCTAAAAAAACTAAATAATTTTCAGAATATACGCCACAGCATTAAACGGTACTGGTAGTTAAAAAGCGTGACTAACTGAACAGCTTACAATTTTCTTCATTGTCTTTCCATTGTAGAGAAGAGTTTGGTTCCACGGAACAACTCGTTGGATACGAACTTACTGTGATGAATCGAAACAAGGTGTAAACACTTCATTGGATGCTCATTTTAGGCAACCCTTGCAATCCATGCGACAATAAAATGTTTTTTTTTCCTTTGGGACCAGAATGCAAGAACTGGACTGCTTTCCTACTCTTGCGTATGCATTTTATAGATACCAATTTGGAAATTTGCTGCTCATAGCTCCAACGAATCCTTTTAAATATATTCATATAAATACGAATATAGACCGCATTTTGTGTAAATCGGACCAGAGATACGGAAATTTTTGCCATGTTTAAAAAAAAGATGCATTGCCACAGTTACAAGTTATCAGACGGTTAGACGTAGATGAAGTGGTATTTGTTTAAAGTGTCTGTGCCAAATATCTACGTGCCACTTGACAAGTGTGGAGTTGGGATCAAAAGTGACTAAAAATACTCCACAAAGGATAAAAAATCCACTCTGATGCTAGAGGATTGTTTACAGAACTAATGACTGCCCTATTAACCGAACCAATCGCTTGACCACAGATTTCGAAATACCAACAGCATTTCATCAGTGATCCCAAAAGGATCACTTACCACCCACCACGCGGTTCTGATCGAAGTACCAATTCATGCTCAGTAAAATACGCTTGGTTTATGCAATTTTGTGTTACCAACTACGATGCCGCTTGTTTTACTTGGCGGATGCCTTTCTCCGACCACAGCTATGGTGTCTGTTCGATACTTGTCTGTTCGACACCCTTCTCTTTTAAGCGATCAGGGCTGGCTAATCAGCAAGACAATGCAAGACCTCCCAACTTGATGCTACAAATGTAACCTGTTGGAAGCATTGCGAATCGGTTTGGGAGAGGAAGATATAAAGAGAAAGCTAAATGAAATGAAAGACTGGAGAGTGAATGTGGCTAGAACTAGGAATTTGGGACAAAATTTTACCTAAAAGTGAAAATACTTACAAGTTTATACCCTTGGTAAATGAGCACATAATTCAGTGATAATATTTGTTTAATTTTAGATTCCAAAATAATTCTCCTCTATCTTCGTTTAATTTTCATCAAAATTAATAAAACCTTGGATTCAGTTCTTTCGAGAAAGTCATTTTAATGAAAACTTATAAAAGCAGCGATAAGACTGTTTGAATTTAGCCAAGCGTTAAAAATTATTTGATGAGCAAACCGTAGATGAGGCCTCATAGATTCAAAACGTTAACTAAGTACTAGTATTTTAAAATAAAATTGGACCGAGGCTGGACGCATGAAATTTGCATCCATATCTTAAAATTCTAGTTTTAAGAAAGCTTAACCTTGAGTGTTTTTAAACTCTTCTATGTTGTAAGGGTTTCAAAGTGCCTCGTGTTTCCAAACGATTGTATTTGCGCTGTAGGGTAAAAAGGCTAGAAATGAGCCTAAAGTAACAGCGCAAACATCTGTCCAAGAATCAGTGGTCTCCTTTGGGTTGCTGTACGAAAAAAGTTCAAGTGCTTTGGGTTTGATCAATGGACGTGGGCTTGCTAAATAATATGCAAAGTGTATTGAGCATCATTTTCCAATTAATTCACCTTCACTAAGTTGGAATCCACCTAGATAACGCCGGTAACTTTGGTGCTGAAATGATTCCTTATTAGACCAATGCAAATCATGATCAGACACTCGGTATTGCGGAAAGTAGGTTCTGGGAGGGCCTAAATAAATGGAATACACATGCAGGCGTCAAGGTGTATCGAGTCCAGTATTTGCTCCAACACAGAGCGATTGGTGGTTTTGCAAGGACGGTTGAAACCCACCTTATATAATCATAGGTTGTCTCTATTTCTGTGCACATATACGTATTTGCAAACAAATATAGACGTGTGAATGCCCGAAACCAAGCCTTTACAATCACTTGTTGCAAAGAAATGGTGACTGATTCATTTGGACAAACAGTGAAGCCTAGCCGCAATAAAGTATTCAGTGCTCTACCACTCAAATAGGGCCCTGCTCATTACTGCTTAACGCAGAACGATTCTTACCACACAAATCAACACTAATCCCGTTGGTAGGTTTGTATTTCTCATATATCCACTTGCATCATACTTTTGAGAGAATAATTAGCACTGAAATTGTTTTCGGATCGCAAAATTTAAACAGAAACACAAGAGCAAGGTAGCTGATTGATTACCCATTCTATGGTAAGCAACAACTTTGCTACTAAATATGACGAGCAAAAAGGTGGCTCACAGTTATTCCAATGGCTAACCAGAAATCAAAATACAATCCAACGTTGAATTATTTTTATTTTTAATCATGCATCTTTCAGCCCTTTGATTGGTACGTCTTTAGGAAAGGCCTCCGCAGTGCGTGAATTAGCTGATCCTGCTGTCCTCTTGAAGACACGTGGGTCATGTTACTAATTACCCTTACTTCTTTATCTAATGTGGATTCTTTACTTGGACAATGGTGAGATTGAATGAATTGCCACATTGTGGTTGATGTGTGAGTGATGTATGCTAAAGGAGAAAGGGGAAAGTAGAATGGTAAACGCAGATTGCTCTCCATGTTCGTTCTCAAATTCATTGTAACAGAAAGGGAAAGAGACGACCTGCATAAATGATGCCGATTAAGGTGATATAATCTTTAGAGTCACACTACACTCTGTGTCTGCGACACGTATTCAGAGTTGGACGATTGAAAGCAACTGCCTCCCAAGTGAATTAAATTGATTATACCCACCGCAACTGCTTCATCATCCCACCGGATGAAAAAGCCAAGAAGCAGATGATATTGTCATCGAAGGAGATAATCCCTTCCGACTCCAACTTATTCTGCGTATTAGCATCGTATCTTTGTTTTGGTAAAATGAGGAACATGACGTCTGTTGACATGCGCCATGTGCTAACTTCCCCTTTCCATTTGGCAGAATAATATATGGCAGTGCATCACGTGATACTGAGTCGTAAGTGTAATCTTAGCGAATGAGTGAATGTGTTAGTAGATTTGAGTGTTGAACTCAAATACTGTTGCATCAAGTCCATCCCATGCTAAATAAGCACACAAATCATTGAGCAGAATCAACTAGTTGGAGGCAATAAGATCTAATGGAACAGTATGGGATGAAATGGAATTGAACTAGGGTGAACTGACAACTAAAGACGTAAGTCATCACAAAGTGCAAAATAATGACAAAATGCAATCATAAACGCCCTCATTTTAGCAGAGAAGCCATTACACATGTGCCCTAGTCGTATTCATTAGAAACCTTGCATATTATTGCAGACAGTGGAATGAAGAAAATGCTTTAACACATGCTTCCTGAAGGGAATCGGGCAACGGCACTACACCAAAGTACGAAAAACTGATTTTCAAAAGAAACGCACAAATAAGCACAGATAATTGCGGATGCAATTTAAGACAGTTTGTAGGAGAGCCCATGAAGGGTAACCTAGAGTGGTTAAAGAGTGCCCATATAAACCCACGCTTGCTTTGCATCTTTGCATTTTCAGAAACCAGTGAGCGTCTTCTGAACGTGTCGCGTAACCTCTTCACCTCAATAGTACGAATAACAGCAGCAGAATAGGACATCTCTGACGTTATGGAGGAGGCAGTCGCACCATCTCCCTCCACCTCAAGTTCGGAGCCTGATTCCGATTGGCTCATCAGGATGGCGGTGGTGGTTGGCGTTCCGCTGGCCCTCGTCGTTTACTTTGTGAAGAGGTAGCTCAAAACCGCAGCATCAAAATGAGCTTCATTTTCTTCCAAATCAGCACCAACAGTGCTTTCTTTATCACCGATGATTGTAAATATTTCGAAATCATTTTCAGCGTCTCTACTAGTATTACTTCAATTTGGTGGACAAGTTTACAGAAAATCCGATTTGATAAATGCTGAAAATGGTGCGCAACACAACCACCTTCGCAAACTATTTGGATTTCAAACGTCAGTGAGTAGATCGGTGTGCATTTGCGTAGTTAGTTAAGAAAATGCTGTATGAATGCCTCATTAAAGAATGCTGTTGTATGCTCGCCTTCATTTTGATCAACCTCTCAATCAGAAGAGAAGTTTATAGGTATTGAGTTGCATGTCCCAAGTCTGCATCAAGCATGTTTTGTTCAAAAATTTCCCCGCGATCCTTGTTCGCAGATGCAAATGGAGTTTAAATATTCATGGAGTCCTAAAATGCAGAACTTATATGATTGTTGAAGCTATTTATCGCCGCACCCAAAGTCGTGGAGGTTGCACGAGAAAAAGAACAGTCCTGTTGTACTGTGTGGTTCATGCGATTTGCAACTCGGAAACCATGTTAGGCCCCCAAATATAAGCTACACTGCTGGCGCCAACAACTGGCGGGAAACGGAAAACGACAGGACGCAATTACTTGAATAGACTTGACCATTATGACATTGCCCTATCGTCAGTGATTTTCCGCTCTTGTTAAAGAAAATGTTTCTGGTTAGGTCTGATTAATTTTCAAAGTCACGTTTCCACCGTCTCCTTAGAAGAACTCGATCCCATGTACACTGTGGTTAGTAGCTAACATAGGTGAGAAGGAAATGCTCCGCAGAGTTCCGAGGGAAGTTTGGAATCCATGAAAACTGTAAGATGGAGGCAACGCTGTTCGATTACTGACCTTTCTTTGAGGGCACTCATAGCGGATCTAAAATCGAACTTCCATTTCATGGCTAACCGAATGCATTGAAAACAATTTCAAAAATAACAAATGCCCTCAAACCACATTGCCAACTTGCTTATAGAGTTAGCAAAGTATTCTCTCATCTTCATGGCATGCTTAAAGGCACTGTAAGTTAACTGATATTATCATATAATACCTAGTAAGCATGAAATTGTATGCATTTTTGAAATCTAGTACACTGGCAAGGAGGACGAGAGTGCGCACAAGATCTTTGCTACAACTGCAGTAAATATAGGTGGTAGTTGGATAACAAGATTGCTTAAGCAGCTCAAAACTTCTCTTCAAATTTGTATTTCTATTACAAAAAAGCTTCTGGCGGCAAGTAATAATTTAATGACTACGAAATTCCTATGATGTGAAGGAACGAGACGCAAATACGTCATTGGACAGCTTTCTGGGTAGAATGCACAATCCACGCAGCAACAAAGTATCCGTTCGCCTTTAGGACGAGACTGCAAGCGCTAGACCACTTTTTAAATCCTGTGCATGCATTTTTATACATATCCAATTAAATTTTTATTCTGGTCAAAGCTTTTTAGACTCCTTTCGAATAAATTAATGCCAATTGGGTTGTACTGGGCGTTCCGTGTGAATGTGACTATCTTTAGTCTTTGAAGAAGACACGTTGCCGCGGCACGACTGTGACAAGAAGTTGTGGGATGGCCAAAGTTAGGTGATATGGCCTTCACTCAAGATGTCTGCACTGTGTCTTCTACGCACTGAGACTTGCAGATACCATTCATTTGTACGGTGATGCGGTCTCTATTAACTACTTTCATATCCTGTTCTATTCACCATGACGCAATGAAGTGTTCAGTTGGTTCAACTCAGCAAACCTAATTCAAGCATGCTTGTAAATTGATAGTTGTATTCATCTCGATTTTAAAGCTGTGGTCACAGATACTTCCCTACTTGCATGCGTACTATAAGTGTGGAGTAGTGAGGTGTACCACCCAGAAAAAAATTGACTAAAGTGTAATTCTGATGCAAATTACCTAAGGACAAATGCACTACTTTTAATTAAAAATTGAGCTGACTGAGAACAATGAGGAATGATGTGTCGCGTTTAAATGAAGTCATCTGGGATTTGGGGGTTCTGACAATCTAGAAGTGACAACCAACATCTCATTCACACATTTTACATTATTTAAGGAAGGAAGTTATGGTTGAAGCTACTGACCAAAGGAGTCTCATAAGCATGATGTGCAGCACGTCTAGTGGATATAATTATTTTCCGAAGCTTGCTAATTTGTTGTTCGTCACTTCTTTCCAACGCGTTGTTTGAGCGTTTTTTGTCGACCTATCATTTAATGGGTCGAACACCCGACTACCGTGTAAACAGAAACAAACGCTTTATTGCATGTTACGGCACACAAACAAACATGTCATCCGTTGTTCATAGGGTGCTTACGTTCTACTGTAAACTATGCATGTCCAGATGGAAGTGCTTGCCTTGAGTGATGGTTGTTGGAGACCACTAAGATACCTGTTCTCTCGGTGATTGTTGAACTATAACAACAACTATGATTGCGTTTATTCGATAGCTGCTCAACTGAAAGACGTACAAGAGAAAGATTTTTCTCCTCAGAAGCAGACAGAATTCGGTAGTTAGTAAGGGACAGGTCGTATCTCCGTTTTACAAGACGCTACAAGGTGTCCCAACTCATTTGCATATTTATGAAAGTAGCACTAGCATGCCGAAAAGAACAGATGGGTTGTAAAATAATGCGGCGTGTAAATGGAGGTAAAAAGAGCTGGAATAAATTTGTTTGCTGGAACGGGAGACAATTTAACAGTGGAATTCGACGCAAGTCTGTGCAGTGCCAATCATTCCATCGAGCAAAATGCCTGATGGACCATTCACGGGTCATTTACTTGTGCCTAAAAGCAAACATAAGAAAATTCTCTGTACAGTCTTTTAGTTTTTGTGAAAGTAAATGAATAGTTTAATTCTTTGCATCGAATCAATGGACGCAATCTAGTCGGATAACATAGTAGTGCCACTGAATACCAAATCTCAAAGCAGTTCACTGTCCATCTCAAAACTGATCGTAATTGTGGTGGTCGAATGGTACTTTGTCAGATCATCGCAAGATGAAACTAGTAGATTACCAGATGAATGGAGAAATGCACGTTTTTTTACTGAATGCAAACTATGTTAGAAAAGGTCAGGGAACCTACGGATAGGTGTAGCATGCATGCAGGCGCAGAAGTGTATCAAGTTGGAGGTTTACTCCTACCCATGGTGACTTATGGTGCTTCAAACACGATATACATCTACCAGATGTAACCACTATAGGCTGAATACATTAATCAAACACGGTCGGGCACGGAGGTTTAGGTAGTGGCTGAGGCGTAGTCTAAACAAAGCCAATGACCAATCGTCGCCGTTTCAGTCATCTAGATCTACTGCAATAGTTCGCACGCTTACAATCGCTTTGTGACCTGCGACTTTGTGCAAATAAAATAAGTGCCGGGATAAAGCAGCTTTAAAGTTTCCAAATAAGCGAATCATTAAGAGCATAAAACATGTGGTTACTATTTCAAGAAGTAGGTCTCCACAGTCATGCAGAGTGTATAATTCGGGTGATTGTCATGAAGTTTCCTTGAGTCCGTTTCAAAGAATGAGTAGACGTATAAAGTGTGTGTCAAACCAGAGGTGTACTTCGAGAGGCTCTCGATACACTAAATGTTAAATCAAATGGGTCGCGCAAATTTGCAGACGATATTGAGCCATAAAGTGTGGATGTGATGGTTATACCAATACCGCCTATAATTTGTGTACAGAGGAATTTCAATAAAAGAATTGTGCACATTTCGGATGCTTTCTACCCATTAGCCAAATGTCTATCAAACCGTAGTGATCAAGCGACTGGAATGCACTTTGGAGCGCTTTTGAGTAACAGGACACAAGCTTTTATTAAATGCGTTCCTCAATCCCCGCTGCGTTGTTGTAAGTACACCTTTCTTCCTTGATGACGGTTACTTAAAAACATGATCCTGTGCTGGCTACAAGGACTAAGATGTAGTTCACTCATCACCTGACTCTTGCTCAGATTCGCCTCTATTTTGTAGCAGCATGCGAAATGTCTACCAGCTATGAGTAGGACTTCTTCCCCTTCCATTCGAAATGGTTTCTGTTGAAAGGGCGAGAAGACGAAAAGGCACAATTATAAATACTTAAAATCACTAATTTTAAAATACGCAAAATAATAATTTGGCAAGTGATTGTTGTGTGAAAGCAGTCGAAGCATCCGTAAACGTGTTTACCTGGAGAAACGATTAGAACTACTGAATGGAAAAACAGGTTCTGTGATGAAGGTAAATATTATCTTTGCTATCTACCTCAAAAGAGTGAGATTATAAGTGCAATAGAATAAAGACCTACCACACAGGAAGGTGACCTATGAATGAAGGAGTGGGGTTAATGGTGAAGCTGTTGCTGGTGGCGGTGGTGGTAGCAAGGCACCACGAACTTGCCATGAGGTGAAGTGGGCATAGAGAGGGATTTAAGTGACCGGTTTCGTTACTACACACGACTAGGTTGATTACCTAAAGTATACATTTGTTTAACCTCCTCGTCCAATTTTGAGGGGTAGTCTTTCCATTCCGTACACGTTATGCTTTACTAATGCACGCTCTTGACTCATTAGTCCCAAGTGACTTTTTAAAGCAATGCGCAGCTCCTCTTCCCAATCGAAATGTAGAGACCAGAGTGTTACTTGTCGTCCGAAGCGTCGTGCCTAGTCTTCGAATTCTACAGCCACATCCTGGGGACGGAATTAAACCCTCTCAGCAAAACAAGAAACAGGTTAGAAAAGTCTGTGTGACGTTGATATCAATGAAGAATAATGTGCCACTTTTAACAAAGAATCATCTATAAAACTTGCATCTCAGTGATGATGAAGCAACTAAGTTACATCGTTCATATCAGTTGGGATAGAGATTGATGGTAAAAGCAGCTGAGCCTTTGAATCTCACACATGACATGCACTAATACCAGCTGATAACACTCTCCTCCAAAGATAATATTAATTTGTTTTCCGCCACTTCTATCCTACATGGCGTTATTGGATCTTCAATTTCACTCACTGGTTGCACAACTGATCTACCAACTGTCATTGTAATTTCATAAAAGGTCCTACACAAAAACAAACATTTCATCCATTACATCACAACAGTTTGCTTCCGATGCCTTACACACTTCAGTGCCATACCATCACACGCTCCGAGGACTGTGGAAGCTGAGTGTGGTTGTTTTTTTGTAGAGTACAGGAGAAGCGTATATTTAGTAAGCTTCAGAATTCGACCACCGCTGCAATATCTGCTCGATAGCTGTTCGAGTGAGAAATGGACAAGGGGAGTAACTTGTTTCTTGGGATTTGTGGGAAGTGGTCGGACAGTAAGGGGCCGACCTCATTCGCATTCTTACAAGATGCCGCAAGGTCCCTCGACAGACGAAAATATTTCTTCAGTTCAATGAAAATGGAAGAGAAAGCAAATCCTCCCCTTCGTCCATCTTCCGTCCCATGCTGCCATAGCAAATGCAACAAAATTTTTGACAACTAATTTAAAATTGTAGTAAAAGCAGTTAGAAGTAAGACATGCTTTGTATTCTAAGAAGGCTGTACTTTCGAGCTTCACACTATTATTTTGAAATCACAAACAAAGCATAAGCCGATTCTGATATCTTGACTTTGACAAAAGTCAAATCAAAGTGATTGAATTCCTCGGATTATATAAATGAGTATGAGGTAGTGGAATAAATGTAAAACTCACTGATTGTCATAATTCAACTAATTTACACTTTTTAAATTAGGGATGATTTAAAATACGCTAATAACGCGTTGGTGTCCGAATGGAGGTGAAGTTGCGAATCACTAGGTGAATGGAGAAATACATGCGCTTCAGCTTATCGTGGACCATGATTAAACACATGGTATTATGCGATATGAGGTTTTTTAAGTGCTTAAATGGAGTCAATTCAGAGGATCACTCATGGCCACTTTGACCATTGTTGGCTGAATTAATTCACGGCACAGAGTTAAGCACGGATGTTTATGCAATGGCTGGGGCGTGGTCTAAATAAACCCAGTTATCAGTAATAACTGGTTCAGTCATCTACATCAGCAGATGTCGGTTACACGCTCACTACCGCCCATGCTCTGTAAAATCAAACATAAAAGCATTCCTTTGTGTGAATGTGCATTCGGCGAGATATAAGAATCTAGGAGTTGTGGAGATTTTAGTCGCGAAGGCTCAAATAATGCAGTCACTTGTACCAGAAATACAGGTCTGCACATGTGCTAGTGGTGCTTTAAGCGAAGACAATGCTGCCTTCATAAGGTCTTGGTGATTCAAAAGTAGACGCTTAATGTGAAACTAAACTAAGGCCTGTGACAATGCAGTGTCTGGTGTCAGCTGAAATACATTGGCTGCTTAAATTTACAGAAACTATTGGGTCACAATGCCTGATTAGCAGCAGTACATTGTGTACGGAGTTGTTATTTGTGGAAATGTGCTAATCTGCTCCGCTTTAATCAATGGTTACAGGGCTACTATCTGTGCTGACCAAGTGTATGAGAATGGCACATTGCACTGTTAATAAAACTCTCACTGAAATAAAGTTAACTGCTCAACTCCACTGAGCATCTGTCTTAAACAATCCTGCTCCATGGTTATCACCTCCTAAATTAGAACCGTGCTTCCCATTAACCATAACATCAATCAGCCCAAATTCCAACCACTCAACAGAAATATAACTGTTGCCTAAATTTGAGAAGTTTAAACGATTTCGCCACCACTTCATAATTTTCACCGTCAAAATAATGACCTATGTTTAACAAGTCACACAAGAAGCAATTTCCGAAGATTCTGTAAAAGTGTAAAATTATTGAAATGACATTACTATTTTAAAAAGTCCAACAATGTTTGCATTTCTCTTTTTGCACGTAGCACGAACTAACAGAGTCATCACAAATATCTGCCATTGTCGTCCATCTAACCATCACATGGAGTATAGCAAAGCGTTCTAAATTGATGCAATTGTTTCCAGTTTTCCGCACAAGTCCGGGGATTTCACCCAGCAGTGATGTCACATCACACACTCTTAAAGAATTCAATTGATTCTGTTCACAAACTACTGCTTAACTTGTTTGGTCTTAAAAGCTAGTAATATCAGATAAAGTTTATAAGTTACGATGCACTGAGCTATTCTCTGCATAATGAATGACCAAAGTAACAAACTTGTGATACTCCGTTATGTGACAGTATAATCCAATAGAAACGAAGTTGCACCATCGAGTCCAATAGAAAGAGTGCAGCATGCGGTGTTGATGCATATAATAAGCGTGGACAAAATTGTAGTGAAGCATTTGAGGCGACATGAACGGGCTGAAGTGGCTGCTGCTAGTGCTGCTGTTGACGGTGGCATCGGGTTGCTTTGTAAAAAAACGACGCTACCAGAGTCACGAGCCTCCATACCCCACCAACGATGTCACAATCTCCTTAGCTCAAGCACTATTCGTTGATATGCCCAACAGGATCATTATCCATTCGGAGAAACGTCTTTCGAATGTTGGCATATCATTGATGCCTCGAAATTTCGAAATGAACAACATAGGAGTAGCCACTTTTCGCAATCTGAATGACACTAAATCTAAAAGTGAGGGCATTTACAAATACAATTTAAGGTACTACGTACCGGTTGACGTGGAACCCGGTAAAGACTACTATCTGAGAATTTCTTACTCATACCATCCATGGGACTGCTGTGGAAAAGAGAACAGATTAGTGGAAAAAAGTTATGACGCAACCGTTCGAATGATGCGGGAATTCATGATCATGGGCGAGACAGACAAACCACTCTATCGACCTGGTGAGCAAGTGAGATTTCGCTTCATTGCACTCACATCTCGTCATATCCTATCACACTCCGAGCCTCCCACGTGGCCCAAATATCAGGTTGTAGGCGAGTTTTGGCAAATAGGTACGCCAAGACCCGTTGAAGCAGCAGACCATGAGGGAAGTCTGCAGGCACCGCACTTCGATCGCATTACGGTGATAGATCCACTCAACAACATCGTGCAACAGTGGAAGGACGTCCAACCACTTGACGCTCTCCATCTCGTCCACAACCTTATCAGTGACGCAAATGAGGGCGAATGGACGATTGAAGCACGTGTGAAGAATCATGAGGAAACAATAACTTTCGGCGTGGGACGTTACATCCTACCACGATTCCAGGCAGAAGTGGAGCTTCCAAAGGCTATTCCACTGACAAAACCAGATGTGACATTCAGTGTCTGTGCCGTCTACACTAACGGTCCATTCATGCGCGGTACATTTGACGCTCAAGTCTGCGTTTGTGATAAGGATATTCTGGAGCTTCAGCAGAAAGCAAAGAGGATGTTTTCAGGAAATATGTGCAATAGCAGTCATTATCCAGTACCGCGTCAGTGCAAGCGGTTTAGCGGCATCTTAGACGCTGCAGACTGTACTAAAATTACTGTGCAAATGTTTCAGCAGACAGAATTTGAGACGCCTAGATGGAGAGAGGGGCTAGGCGTATTTGTGGAGGTTGTGGAAAAAGACACGAGTGTCTCGGCTTTTGCAAGTGGCGTCGCCGAGTTTCGAGGCCCGGCAAAACCGCTAATTGAGCTTCGATTGCCAAACACTTACAGAAACGGTTTGCCAATTGTTGGTCAAGTCGTATGCAGAGGTTTAGTGCATGGGGATCAGGAACTGATGGTGACTATGAGGACCTTCCTTCAAAAGTGTGATGCCGATGGGGGGATTCGTAACGAGGAAGTAACCATTCTTATCAAATCCATTTCTGTCAAAGCTGGAGTAGAAGCATATGACCTTGTAATTCCGCCAGTGATACTTCAAGACCCCGCATATAAGACCTTTCGGCGTGTTAGCATAGTGCATTCAGATGCATCAAAACTGATGGAACTGTGGGATGACAATGAAGGCTTTGCGATACAGGTTGCCGTAGCGAATACCACTAGTATCATCTGCCCTGGCAGGGTAAAGTTGCAAGTACAATCGAACAAAATCCTTCCAAACAACACGATCCTGACACTTCATTTTCTCTCTCGCGGTCAACTTACGACAAGAAGGATCAAGTTAGATCCAGACTATGCATGCGTGCCGCAAGACAACGAATTCGGTCACTATATTTGCGGTGACAGGGACGAAATTCTTTGTCTCGAGGGATGGAAGGGCGTTAATTGTCTAACACCTGTTTGCGACGACAGCATATGTGGAAGAGATGGTAAATGCATAGCACCAGGCCGCTGTGCAAGCTTATCAGGTAGAAGAAGTAGTGCTCCAGAATTAGGATCTCGGTCCAAACCTCGAAAAGAGCACAGAACGTTCTTCCAGCACAAAGGCGAGCTTAAACTAGACAGCGATTTTGGACCCGAGCTTCGTGCTGTGGCATACGTCACTAATAATGGACACACCGCTTCCGACTTCGTAAAAATTAGTGGCCTCTCTGCTTGCTCTTCACCGGCGATGGCTGAGAATGACCACAGAGGTGGTTTGCAGTTCGATAAGCAAGTAGTTGTCCCTGGAGAAAATGTGAGCATGTCATTGACAGTGTCAACAGGTAAGGAGAGTAATGAGGATTTGGCAAACACGTGTCTCCTAAGTATGGGCGATGTCTCATTGAAGCAATTTGACTCGGCAAACTTTCGCAGGATTGATCTAAACGCATTTGTAAATTTGTTGGCAAATGATCAGGCGTACAAAGAAACCGACGAAATTAAAGGCACTATGGATGCCTGCCATGCAGCAGGGATAAAAACTATTATGATTTTATCAAGACGCAATCATCGTGAAACAATAAAATGCCCTAAAAAATACGTAAGGCCAGAATCGAACATAGCTATTTATAACGTAGCAGCAACAGTCAACGTAGACGATTTATTATCGCCCGAATTAAGCCGACAAATATATTTGCCTAAAGACGACATGAGCAGGCATAAGGAAGTGACCGTACGCAAGAAGCCACGTGTTCGCGATTTCTTCCCTGAAGTGTGGCTGTTTGAAACAGCAAAATTGGTGAAAGGAAGTCTCAACAAATCCCTTACTGTACCTGACACCCAAACTACATGGGAAGCCAACGCGGTGTGCTTCACAGCAGACAAGGGCCTGTGGATGCCTGTGAAGAAACCCCAACTAACAGTTCGGATGCCCTTCTTCGTGGAATTCACACCACCTTTAATGGCGCGACGAGGAGAGGTACTACACCTACCAATCAGCGTCTTCGTGTACCCCGAGACCACCACTGGGTTAGGTGGTAGTGATGATGGCGGTGGGAATAACGGAGAACCACGCACTTGCTATGAGGTGGAGGTGGGTGTGGACATGGATTCGTGCGCCTGGCGAGTGGTCGGCGTCGCCGCATTCAATACTTGTATCTGCGTGGGCGATCCAAAGGAAACCTTCAGCTTAATCCTCCGTCCACTACGCATTGGGTTTCTCAATGTCACTGCCACGGCTATTGCCCATCGTGACAGCCAAATTTGTGGTGACACTGATGGTGACACTAGTGGCAGAGGGCAGACACGTGGGGTTGTTAAAGTAGGAGACGCGGTCCGACGCTCAGTGCGAGTGATTGCTGAGGGTGTTGAGGAACGCGTCACCATTGGCGACACAATCTGCACGTCTGGAAGTGAGTCTTCTTCCCTCTACCCTCTCACTTTGCATTTATTTACTACAAGCAAATCATTTTACTCGAATGTAGTTAGTAATAGCCACACATGAATTGATTTTTTCCTTTTTTACGATGTTCCATTTAGAGTAGAGCGATTTAAGGACACCATCCTCCGAAGGTAGGACCTAATTTTACTATTCTGAGTAAGCGCTGTCGCCCACTAGGCCTTCATGTACCCAAGCATGCGCCTCGAATGCAAAACGCAAGGAGTAGTTAATATATCCTTGGAGGGAGGTCATCTCTTCCTGCAAATGCCAACTTCTTTTATGCATTCATCCAAAGTGATTTATGCAAGCATTCTAGTAGAGGTGGGTTGAATGTGTCGTCTTGGTGAACGAGTGAGTTTATGAACATTTGGTATGACGAACTAAGGAATGCGGAAGTTTATCTGTTTATGCTTATCTTTCACGTGATAAACGAATTTAAGGGTAAGAATAGGCAAGGCAAAGCAAATCGGATGGCGAAGAACTGAGTTGAGTAAGATTAAACATGCAGCACGAATGGAGGACTGCGATTGCTGAAATGTAACTTACCACAAAATAGACACCAACAGCAAATCCGAACACAAATGCCCGCAAGCAATGAAGGGATGTTTAAACGTCAACAGGAGAAAGTGCATAATAAAACCATTAATCGAATGAGGCGCATACCACGAATGCCACATATCAGTTTTATTTTTTGAGGACTATTTCCTTTCTCTTCAAAAATATTAATGGTGTTTGGGTCGGCAGTGATGCACCAAAGAAGCGCAAGAAAATATGCGAAGAAAGCATTCAGCAAGGCACATGCCTGTGTAAAAGTTGTTTAGTAGAAGTGTAGGAAAGTGGTAACAGTGATGATTAGGATCGACACATCAAACAACACCACCTTAACAGAAAGCCAAGAAACCACAGAGATGTTAGCATTGTTGAGATAGAATGTGATTTTCAGAGTCACCGGAAGAGGGGCATGAAATGGCGGTCGCACTGCCTGATAAGCAGATCGTTGGAGGTTCGCTGCGCAGTTACGTCGCAGTCAGTGGCAATGTGGTTGGTCGAGCCCTGGCCAATCTCGATAATCTCATTCAAATGCCCACCGGATGTGGAGAGCAGAATCTCGTGAAGGTTGCGCCTAGTGTCTACGCACTTCGCTACCTCCTCCTCCTCAACGATCAAAACAACACCACTGGTGAAGCTGACAACTCGCGCTACGACCCTGTGACAAGGAAGGCTGCCAAATATATTCTGAGTGGATTCGACAACCAATTAAATTATCGCCATCCTGACAACGGTGCTTTCTCAATATGGGGTCCACGCGGTGGCACAAACGGAAGCATCTGGCTCACTGCTTATGTCTTCGAGGTCTTCAGTGAGGCTGACAAATTGCCCATTGCCTTTATCACTGGACAGAAACTGGATGCTCACGCCATCCTCGCTAGTGCTTTCGATTTCCTCCACAGTCAACAACGCTTCTTCGAGGATGGGTGTTTTGAGGAGGTCAGTGACGGCTTCCTTCCAGGCATGCAAAACTCCAACAAGGTTGAACATCATCTCCAACTCACTGCACATGTCCTCGCCGCACTTGGTTCAGCGAGCCCTGCACTAAGGGAAGCCAGAGGCAAATGGTTCGGAGACTGTGTGCGTTCCTCCATCAGATGCATTGAGTCAACAACAAGACAACTACCCTTCACTCAATGGTCCACACTCCTCTTGGCTAAGGTCATCTACGCCACCAAAGCATTCCCATATGAAGCTAGCACGTCAATGCGTGAGGCGATGATCGCTGAGCTGAAGGCAAGATCACAGTTCAAATCTACCATTAGTGGGTCTCTGCGATGGTGGCCACACTCTCCATCTGACACCTCTACACACAGCTATCGCACCAAAGTGCTCAATCTGGAGACCACTGCGTACGCACTGCTTGCACTCACTCCCACTCACCTCTCCAACCTGGATCAACTCGCTACCATGAAATGGATTTCACAACAGCAGAATGAGAAGGGCGGCTTCTACTCCACAAAGGACACAGTTGTTGCATTGCGTGCACTCACACAAAGTGCCGCCACCTTCCCTTCTCCCACCCAACCCACGCCTGTCTTCATTCGCTCTACACCGACGTCTCTACTCGATGTGCAAGTGGAGCTGAGTGAGGACAATCAGCTGGTTGCACACACATTCGAAATCGGTACACACAACCAGACCGATATCTCCAGTCTCCGAGTGAGCATCAAGTCGTCGAATCGGGTCTGCGTATCTGTACACTTCACGGCAATTTACAATGTACCGAAACCACGAAGACAGGAGGGTGTGTTCGACTTGGAGGTCTCTGTTGATCAGGGTGGTAGCAGTGCCACTGCTGCATGCACCACTGCACTCACCACACTGTGTCTGCGTCCTGTACGTGCACAATCCACTGGAATGCTTCTCGTGACTGTGCAGTTGCCCAGTGGATGGACAGTGGCAATGAGTGAGTTGGAGAAGGTGCCTTTCACTGCAGTTTTACAAAAAGTGGAATTTAATGCTCAAAAGCAGGAGGTGAGTGCCTACTTCAACGGCTTCTCGGAAGAGGATGTTGATGAGGAGAGGTGTTTCACAGTGGCATTGCACCAACGCACATTGGTGAAGGAGGCACAGCCTGGTCTGGTCACTGCACGCGACTACTACAACCCACAGGAGGTTGAGCAGGCGCCTCTACATTTGGACACATGCCAACTCTACTGGAACTCGACGCATGAGAGTGTCATCATTGGCAACAGCGCATCTTCTGTCCCCACCACCACCACCATATCCACATTCACATCCACTGGTACTCCACTTACGGAATCGAAGTCAACGTGTCCAAAGTGTAAGGAAATGGACCTCGTGGATTTACTCGATCGTCTTAACAAATCACTGTGTCTTCACGAGCATTCATTATACGTGTTTAAGGCCTACAACTCGACAAGTGCAACTGCGAAGACAGGATTGCTGTACTCGTTCGATTATGGCAACCATCTAGCCTCGTGGAATTCCACGGTGAAAATGATGGAGGGTTGTGATTGTAATGCTGCCGAAGGGCAAGCCTTTGGCCTTTTCGGCTTGCGCATTCTGCCAGATACTGTGAATGTCGATCTTGCAGACCGTGAGGTGGTGATACTTGGAGATTTGATCGAGGTAGCTCCACAGTTTGGGGAAGCATTAAATTCCACGTTGAGAGGAATGAACGTAAATGAGCGTGAATTTTGGTGTCCCAGTCGTAAACCATTTTTTGTTCTCCTTCAGAAGCTTACTACTCCATAGGCAAAAGACGCATGTTCTGCACCTTTGTTGAATTGCCAGCATTGATAATGCTTTGGGCATTGACTTCTTTAAAATTAACTACTAAATGTCTCCTTTAGTGGGATTCTAAATCTCTGTTTTTGATTGACACCTTACATCCGGGACTTGCGCCACTTGACATGATTTCGGTTTGCTTAATATCAACGCCTAATAAATGAATACCATTAATCCCTCTATCACTCTAAGATGTTGTACTTTGCTTAATTTGAATGCATGAATTACGAGAACTTGGCATATTTGGTGAACTTGATTGTGTTATGCAACAGTGTAATAAGAAGTTGTCATCGTGGGAAGTGAAGGTGATTGTAATAAATCCTATCAACGCTAGAAACCTAATTTGGCATAAGCTTGCAGATATTAATGCATTTACAAGTTTTGTATGTGAAACCACAAAAATTTTAGACTTCTCCATGTCTATTTCTGCATCGCTCCAATGTTACTGAGAGATGAATGATGTTGCCTAGAGAAATGCCATCGGAAGAGCATGGCAGATTGGGATAGGACAATATTTCTTCCTGACAGGATCCGCATCAGCATGTGGACATGTGCTCATTGTTCACTGTTGCGACATGCAGTCCCGCATTCACTGCCATCTAGCCAGAATAAGGTAAGGTCTTAGTTCCACTGACTAGCCAACTGTGTCACATTCCGACAGGGATTATTCTGAAACACCTTCATTCTTCGCACGCTGCATAAGTAGATGGAAGAGATCAGCAGTCGCCGTTTGACCCTCTGCAAAGAACTACTTTCTGATCATTGATTGCCTGCTCTGCACCACACACATACACACAACGGTATGCATGAATCTGTAAGTGTCTTAGACGTGTGGGGTGGGCAATGCCATGAGTTGATTGTTTGCAATGATGAATAGCGTCTTTCACCCCTCCACGAGATCTGTATTACAATAAGCATTTCCTCTGATGAACCAGCTACCTAGACAGCCATCCAGACAGCCAGTCAGCAGGCGATTCAAGACAACGCGTTCAGGTAACCTACATGAAAATTGTGGGAAATGAAGTGGCGGTCTAAGACTTACTCTCTTCCAACTTTCTCGCCTCAGTTATTGCTCACAACAAAACTTTAATGAAGTGTGCTTTTAACACTCTACTCCCCACTCAGTCCAATGAACAGAGATGTCCGGTTTCGCATTATTCTCAATCGACTGTCCTTCCGATGGTGGCGTACCGAGCACTAGGTTATGCATCTGCAGAATCACCCCGCTTAATCGTTATGAAACCGCAGCCACCTTCTCAGGACAGAGCTAGAGTCCCTTTCTGGAGCAGAAGGAAAGTTGGAATAACAAATATTGGGTTCGGCTGAACTCTATAACAAGGAGTGATTTAGAATTAATGCACAATATCAGCGTCCCACTGACTGACCACAATCGTTAAGATCGTCCCACTACGACAAAATTTCAGCTAGGCTTGAGTTCAGTAGCCCCATCTTTGGAAACAGTTTATAATTTAACTTAAGCATAGCCAGCCTCTACCCATCGATGACCCAATTACAAGACAAAAGGTATCATTTGAAGATGCGTCTCCATACGACTCTACAGAAAGGGAATGAGGCAATAACACCCTCGTCCGGATCTCTCGCGTTTAATTGCAAATCTTCCCACCGATCACCGTTGTAGTGTGAGTTGCGTTATCTGGATGTACCTTTAAAACAAGATGTGGACTTATTTCTGCTTATTGGCCACTGTGTAGACTATTTGCAGCTAAAATCGTCGGTTGACCTCTGAAGAATGAGCATGTTCAAGTTAATGTATCTTTAGTGCATCACACACACACACACACTAAGCATACCTAAGTTGTTGCATGCTATGGAGGTGTAGAATGGATACTGTACTGAGCGAGTCAATTGGGACAGCGAATGGTGTTTTGCTTAGTATACGATTTTCAAAATAGTAAAGAGGCTCTTATCACAAGACAGCCAGTTCACCAGACAGTTAGCAACTGTTTCTCAACCACCGTTTTTTAATACCTAATCCAAAGGAATCGGCGAAAAATGAGTCGACTTTCCCGCATGAGTTGAAGCTGACGTAAAGCTAATGTCTCGCATGCTTTTGGCACGACATCTTCAAGTGACTTCAACACAGAGCGATGGATAATTTTTCGCCATTCTAAATGTACGATCTACCTAACTTTGCTACACCGATCATGGTTTTACAGACGGCTTCGAGGTGGAGTTGAGTTCTCTTAGCAAAGCTACCATTCTACGAAGGCTCAATCTCCTACTCTCTGTGGTCAGGGAGTAACACGGGAAGAATTGATCATGTATCTAACTTTCGAATTATGTAATGGATTTGTCACAAAAGTGAATTATTTTTTTTAAATATTTTGGCAGTAATTGCTCGGAATCCTAATTTGCCCTCAGGACAACAAACGAAAGTCTCGAAATTACACATTTGCCTTACATTTATCCAGAACATATCGTGACTGGTAATAAGAAACGTTGATCAATTTTAAACTTCAGCGCTAACTTGTATTTAGAGCTAGCAGTTACTTCTCCAAGTGTTATGGCACACTTAAATTCATTAAAGGTTGGCTGAGTGATGAATGCAATTCGTGCAAATCACGCACTTGAATTAGCGTGTATCTTCACAATCTGGTTGAATGGATAAATGGGACGCGATTTTACACGTGGCTGTTACCACAAAAGAAGTAAAAGATGCCCTTTGTAGGACAGAATAATTGCAAATGCAACTTCGTGCTATCCATATCAGTTGGTAAGGAAAGTCGTGATTGAATTGGCTAAACAACTGAGCCCGACGCACATGACTTGCCCCATTGCTAGCAAGTAAATTTGCCCTTCAGAGGGCACAAACTCGTTGTTGGTTGACTTGTTCATTTGGACTGTAAGAAAGTGTTATTTTGACAGGATGGATAAACTGATAAACTATTAAATGTTGTGAACCGAATCGTTTGTTTTACCACAGATTACGGAGTACATAGTGGCATCTGTGGTGCCCAAACCAGTCAGACACTCCTTATGGGCGTATCATTCACGCGCATTGGGCCTACGCCTGAATTGTGTGGTTGTGTTTTTTAAACTACGGAGGCGATCTTCTAAGTGGTGGATTCGAAATTGTCATCAAAGCAGAGGTATCTGTTTGATACCCGTCTAGTTAGCAATGACTTTGAGGAGGCTTTGAAGAATAAAATGATGACCTAAGTATGCTTTGAGTTGGCCCTACTCGCTACATTTGATGCAGGTGTGAAGCTAAAATTGCTTTTAAGCATGCGCAAGGCCTCACTGATACATGCCCCGGATACCCAAACCTCGAATGATTCTAATTAAATGCGGTTGTTAGTTTACTCCTATTTTCAATAAGGAATCCTTTTATTTATGCTGTATAGATCACCAGATTTTTATTTTCGGAACATTGGTGCTTAAACTCAGTGATTCTCTTACATTGCGGTTAACAATTTGAATTCACCTCCGATGTGTTCAATCGAACATCGTAATAAGAGGGTGGTTGGGAACTAAGATGAATACAGAGAAGTGCAAAGGAAGTGCAGCACTGATGAGTTGAGGGATATGCGCATTATAATAAATAGAAATCATTTCTTTTCACGGTCCTTTTAAGCTGAAGCCGGTCGTTGCGATGAACCACATCAAAGATCACACGGACCCTTCGTAAACTGATGTTACGACTTTGGTGTCAAGAATTGCCAAGAAATAAAATCATCAAACTGGCCACCTTTGAGGCCACTAATAAATTAGAACCTTTTAAAAGCTTTGTTTCTTCCCAAGATGTATGCATTAGTATTTAAGACATAGAGAAGATCGTGTGGAAAGTAGTTTTTATCCAACTACTCTTCCCAACTTACAGAATTTTATCAATACATTGGAAAGTCGGTGCAGTTAGAATGAACTTCAACAAACACTTCTAAATGCATGAGAATTTGCGCTATTTTATGTGATTTGACTTTATATTTTGAATAATCATACCAACTATTGCCATTGGCTTTGGATTGGGCCACACGAACGATTTTCCATCATTCCATAAAATATCAAATAGATTTTATATTAAGCCTTTTATCCTATTTCTTTACACACCAACCAGGTCGAATTGTCAGCTATGCAACGAATGCAGCACGGCTTTAGCTAACAATGGACTACCTAATTAACCGATTTGTTGACGACCTGTCTCAGGTTGCAATGATCATAAGAGCATACAATCAACCCCATCACTCACCATTGGGATATAATCTGGAGTTTTGGTTTGCGTTACCAATTTTCTCATCCTTTTCGAAAAACTCCTTGGCGCAAGAAAATGGTTTTCCTTAAAGAATATGGTGCAGCGTAGCTATCAAAACTCCTCCTGAGTGGACTAAATCGACTAAGAATACAGTAACCGTAGCAGTTTCCATGCATCGCAAAGTTAACAGTAACTCAACTTCTTCGCACAAAAAACGGTTGCTATAAAGTAAGGGACTGCAACATCTTTTGTCTTGGAACCCAACATTTTACCTTCTTTGCCCCATTAAAAGCGTAAATGTCGAGCATTTTCGTAATAATTATGTTTCAGTGATCCGTTCACTTCCTAAGCACTTTTCTTTATCGTGTAGTTTTACACCAAATTAAAATTAAGAGCGCTTTTGATTAAGCATGTCGGACCGCAAAATAAAAGCAGTTTACTGTAAAATTTTTAAAAAATTAGCCTCCTTTTTAGCGTGGATATTCTTGATACCACGAAAAGTAGTCAAGCAATGTCTTGGCGAATTCGAACTTGCGATGTGAGGACGATATTTCCCATTACCGCTATATACCGCTATAAAACCACTCTTGTAGCATTACTTATCTATCACCTACCGTCTGAGAAGTGTAAGGAGAAAGCACATTTGATTTGACTCATTTTAATCGACAGTTTGACCTTTGACTAGAGTAACATTGTTCCTAATTCCAATATCAACCATAGTTTTTACGAAATTTGAGAACGCGTAACTTTTGTTATCCCGCTGGCTCACAGTATTAAATTGGGGTGGTTTGACAGTTACGTTATCAGCATATTTTATGAGTGTCAAGTGAGTAAAAGATAACTTATTAAACGGCGGTTAATAAACTTTTATGCTATTCGAGTAGCTTTTACTAACTGGTCTTCTCTTCGAAAAAGCCAAACTTTAAGGTGACACATATGTGCAGTTTTATCATTTCATAATGAAATCAGGTGATCAAATAAAAGTCTTTTGAAGATCTTTTGACAGAAAAATCGCCACTAAAATTTATTCACTTTTTCTGGAGGTACAAACCTGAGGATTAAGATATCTCAATTTTGCGATTACATCTATTGTCTTACCACCGATCCTATTCGGCGTGATAGTGTTGAAAGCAATATGGACGATGAGAAGGGTGCACATTCTCCCTATCTCCCCCTCTTTCATCCCAATGTGCTAGTTTTCTTACGCTTTATACTTTTTAGCATGGAATCGCGGGAACCTTTGCAAGAATGAAGTTCAGGTAAACGGATGTCAAAATACATCGGAGAGATGTAAGAGTTGTGATGGCAGTATGGTATTCACCGAGTGAACAATTGGCACGAAGCAGGTATAGCCCTCTAGGAATGAAATGATGCACCGTTAAAAGGAGTGTGACAGATCGTGAGAAAACCACCTTCAGGTCTAAGATGACTTCTCCCTCCCTATTGCAAAATCCCAGATCAAACAACTATTTTCGCTCAAAAGGCAGCTAGTGCTTTGGTCAATTTACAGTCCACTCATGATGCGATAATGTCAAACAATATCTTCCGAGGGATATTTTCATCCACTAGCCATAATGCAAATTATGTGTGTGGGGTTCATTCGCCTAGCAGCTTCAACTCTCTTCCAAATTTGTGATTGGAGCACTACACAGTAGTGGTTGCAGCACAGTCCGAATGATTCGTAATTGAGAATAGCGAAAAAATTCTCGTCACTGTTTAAATGGAGTGAGAAAGTCATATGCAGTTACACTTCTTACAATCAACTTATCTTTCGCCACTTCATTCAAGTGGCTTGCGAAAATCAGTGGTTGAGAAATGGTTGCTGACACTGGGTGGCCGACATTCCAGTAATGGGAAATTTCTTTTTCATTGCGCAGTTCGTGAAGTTACTAAGGGTACCAGTCATCGATTCAAACGGCCAAATTCAGCACATTACAAATTCCACCCTTCTAAAATGCACAATTGAATGCAAGCCCAATGTGTGTGGTGCAGTGAATACACGTCAAAATATTTGGAAGTACTCATTTGCTAAAGACCAAGCTGTGCCTGCTGTCACGACCAATCTACTTGATTTAACATGCCATAAAGCAGAGAACCAGAAGTTGGAAGTTGGTGGAAGTGGTTTTGACCGTAAAAGAGTTCCCGTACTTTTCACTGTACAGTAGGTCTGAACGTACGGCAAAATGACCCTTAAGAAAATTCGAACTTGAAAGTGGGAGGTGAAGCCAGAGGGATGAACGTTTTTTTCTCTTCTTTGTATTCTTCCGACAACATTTCTTCAAGTGACAACTTTAACTCAATAAATGCATTACCGATGGACGGAAGTGACATTGCAAACACTAGATTCTATCTTAGCTTTACAGATACGCCTACCAAAAGAGCACTCGGCTGAATAGTTGTCATAGTTGGTCCAGCTCATTTGACGCAGTTACAGATTTCCAACAAAATAAACAAGGATATGTTTTGTCAAAATCCTCGTTAACTTTTCTAGTGAGGGTTTTAATCACGCTGCCACGAAACATTAACGCGCACAGTAACAAAA
Organism: Taenia hydatigena; assembly: GCA_036345935.2. NCBI lineage: Eukaryota > Metazoa > Platyhelminthes > Cestoda > Cyclophyllidea > Taeniidae > Taenia > Taenia hydatigena. Next base: position 16,632,978 of record JADWOT020000003.1, read on the forward strand.
TTGCAATTTTGTTAATAAATTCTACAAAGCAAACAATCCTGGCGCCTTGATTAGTTGAGGAGTAATTTAAGCATATTCAAAGGTAGGTAGCACGTCAATGTAAGCAGTGGTAAATGCACCGGGCATGGTTAACCTGTCTACCAATCAAGCATCTCACCTGTCTGTGTCGGAGTGACCACAAAAAGTCAGAAGTACAAAATATAGAGAATTTTTAGCGAAAGCAAATGAAATTTAATGCAAACAAAACACAAAATGACACAATTGGTAGGTAAATGGATAGGATATAGCGGACAGAAGTAAAATTTACAACAGCATGATTGATGTTGCCAAGGCGGTAAAGGCACAAAGTTCTCGTCAGTTGTCACAACGAAATCCCAGTCTAATAGGTGGTAAGCTTCTGACGTTGAGCAAAATGGGCAATCTGTCAACTAGCCTTAATTTATTTTCGACGATTGATAATATTCTGACACCAAACCTAGGGCTGTCAACGTGTGACAAACCAAATGTCAACAATTCCATAGCTAAGAACAGATAAACAAACGATGTACAATGCTGTCACAGTTGAACTCAAGCCTAGAAGTTATCTCGAGCCAAATGTCACCCAGTCACCATTCTTCTTTGCAAACTGCAAAGATGGAGGTGAACTGCATAAAAGAGCGTTGATAAAATTGTTGGAGTGGAGGAGAGATTCGATGTGATCGTGGGCGAGACAGACGGATCATTCGATAGGTCTGGTGAACAAGTGAGATTCCATTTCACTGCACCTATCGTCATCACATTCATCCACAATCTGATTTCACCACATGGCTCACATACTAGTTACAATAGCCATTGACACAGCAGAGCGTGAGAGGCGTCTGCAAGCACCACACTTCGATTGCGTTGCGGCGATAGATGTACTCAATAACATGTTGCATCAGTGGAAGGACGTCCAACCACTTGACGATCTCAATCTCGTGCACAAGATCAACAGCTGTACGAGGGAGGGTGGGTAGAAGCGTGGAGTACGTATGGAGTATTATAACAAAGTGGCGAACATCAACAAGTGATGCTGCATCCTGCTACGATTGTGGGCACATTTGGAGCTGCCAAATGCGATTGAGTCGACGAATTCAGATGTGGTGTTCAGTAGCGCGGTCTTCTACTCTAACGGTCCATTCATGCGCGACACATTCGACACACAAATCAGCATCCGTGATGAGAGTGTTCCGTAACATTAACAGGTGGAATGTGCATTCTTTTTTGAAGAATAAGTGTGTTGGAAAGTGATTTCCAGATTGGTGTACACGCACCCGACCGAAAGGCGTCTTGGACAGTTGTAGTCACGCTCACTTCATTGTGAACGGACCACAACCGGCGCAAAATAAAACAATCGGATGAAATGAAAAGGAGCTTGTAAGCAGTCGTCACTAACACGGATTGTTGAGAACTCGATCATTGGTTGCAGGCTTTATTTAGACCACGGTGCATCAATCGCCTAAACAGTCGTGCCAAACCTACGTGATTAATTGCTCCATCCACAGGGTGGTTGCGTGAGGTTGATGTGGAAGTTAATGGAAGCATTCTCAACCACTTAGTGTAGGGGCAAACCTGCGACTGGAATCAGTTTTATGCCTGTCTTCATTTTGCATTGAATCAGGAGCCCTCAGAACCCAGTTATTCTCAAATAATGTGTTAATTCGCAATTTGCCTGAATTTAAACAACGTGTCTGTCAATAAACCGAGTAGTTGGTGGTTTTGTCTTTAAAGTAAATGGTAATGAACCATATACAAACTGATGTTTCTGGTTCATTTCATATGCAGCCAAGTTCTGCGCTTTTCTTTGTAGATGAACCCGACTTAACCGAAACTGCTTTGAACTGCTGAATAAAAGAAGAAGATACCATCACAGCATTAAAATTTTCTTTATATCTTAAGAATGCCGAATGAAGTTTTTAATGGCTAAAAGTCGTGCCTATTAAAGGAACTAAATACGTGTGGAGTCAAGTAAAATTACATTAAATAATAGCAAATCGCAAAAGTTGAAGTCATTTTTATGCTACTCGAACTATGGTAAAGTTGATATCCTTAAATTCGTCGAATTAGGTGGTGAATTTTTCAACCACCTTTAGTGGCATTGCTTCGCAAATGCGAAATGGCAAAATGTTGCTAAAACTGTAGCTTTGTTTTGGTTTACAAAAGAAGAGTTTGTGCAGGAAGAAGTTTGCGTAATGCGCTTTATTGAAGATCGTTAATTGTAAACAAAGCTACCAAAATAATGGAGACGGTAGAGTTGAGTAATTGCATGCGGTGGGTGTGGAAGTTACTGAAACCATTCTTAATCACCCAGCGTTTGGGTAAAATTGTGGAAGGAATTACTCTTGTGCCTGCCCGATCTAAGAACACCTTTTTCACATACTTTGCGCCCATTCACATTTTGTCTAAATTGAAGTTACATGTTTCTGTCCATCAATTTAGCGATTTTACTAGTTTTTAGTCCTTAGAGTGCCTGATAAGCAACCATTAAAGAACCAACTCTACCCATGTGCTTCAGAGAAGTCCAAATTTGGTTAGGCTGGACAAATTACAGAATGGACTTCAGTACAGTTTGTTTGTCATATCACTTGCTCATGCTCAATGTTCTAGTCCGTAGCAATTGAACTAATTTTGTGGAAAGTTGCTTGAACAAGTTGGCTGATGTTTGTGCCATTATTTTAGCTTATCATTTCTGTGTTCTGTATATCGCTCAGCAGTGCAAAGACGCCATGATGACATTTTGGACTATCAATCATCGTGTAGAATTAGTTGCTCGTAAACCGCTCACTTGCGTCAGCATTGCATTTACGACAAATTAGTTTTTAGTGCTGCGATGTCGCTCCCATCCACAGGATGCGGTGGAACATGGCCTTATCTAACAAGGCTTGCGTACTCTTAAAATGGCAGCGTATTCGGTCCACTTTGAACAAGGTACGGAAGCTGGACCTTCTCTTTGTAGGATAAAACACATAAGATGGGGATGATGTGCTTTATCTCACGACGGAAACATTCTCACGGGTTATATTTGTTGCATAAAGCTATGAGATCTATTATCAGCACCTGATGGTGTGGATCAGTTCTTCCGTTCACTTCTAAAGAGAGAGAAGTTGATCTTAAATGCTTTCCTCTTGAGTAAACTTTAAGCAGAAATCAAACAAACATGGCAACTCAAGTCGTATTTTACAATTTATTAAGCGAACAAGCGCCCTTGTAACTCACAACACCCTACCACACAAGGTTGACATAGTCCAATGAGCACGAAATGATACACCCACAAAGAATGTGAGTTACTTCTTTGGGAACTACAGACGACGCTTCTCTTCTTGTGACAAAATCTGCAGAAACAAACATTTCGCCTCACAACAGTCAGTGGTTTAGCCACTTATCCATCCAGCCAGGGTAAAAGTTACAAAAACAACAAATTAGTGCTCTATGAAGGGTAACCCCATCTTCAAAAAATTTAAATCAAAAGTGATGCATCATTCCTTATCGCGTCAATAACATTGACACCCCTTCAACATAATACATGTGGTGTTTCGATGATACGTCTTCAGGCTCACCATTGACTCTTGTTAATCTGGGCTGTGTCACATCACTCCACACTTTTCCACTAACATGCGAATTGGAGAAGTTTCTGAGACTACACCTTCGAAACGGAATTAAATTATTCACTAAGACAGCGGAACAGTTTAACTCACGTTCATTTAAACAAATTAATCTGTATTTCTTGAACGGGACGAAAAAATAGTGGAGAATACAATAGAGGTCACTGTATAATAAAGTCCACGAACACCTAGACCCATTGAAGGGCATAAATTATTCTTTTGCAAGTCATTTGAAGTTCAACTAATGAACACTTCATCCACTTTTGGCCACGTCATAAGGCCTTTTGGCACATCAATGGTGTAGCAACATAGTTACTACTAAGATGTCAAGAAGTTCAGTGTCTCCGGATTGAATCACACAACGTAGTTGTCAACATCCGTCGTCACATTGATGTGTTCAAAAGGATTCCAACAAGCTGTGATTTGCATCCTTTTAAGCTTAAAGGCTAAAAAGAGGCATGCTCTGGCATAGGTAGATAGTCGACTGTTTACCTCCTCACCCTAAAGTAGAATCAACACTTTCTCTCGCATGAGTTGTTTTTTCTTCAGAGAGGTGTCTAGTGAGATATTTACGTCTCATTTCGATTTATTACAGCCACCAAAGTGCTCTGTCATCTCAACAATAAAAACACAAGGGGAAAGAAAGTTATCAGTCGTTTAGGCAACCATTCTATCCAACTGCCGGCGTCCTTCATTACTGCTCCGCTAACAGCCGTGTGTGAGATTCCGTCCATTTTGACAATGTCTTCGGACACCAAACACACATTTTCATTGTCCTGGGAAGTGTATTATTTATCCAGCTCAAAGTCAATCCTTTCAAGCATGTCATAATGCTTGAGGAATGGTTTGCTGGCCTTAAATGCAAGTAAGCATTGTACTTTGGGACATTTAGTACTTCTAATCACCGAGTTAAATGCGAAGCTAGATTTTCCTTTTGTTTTAAATGCAAAAATTGCAAAAGCATGATTAATCAAAAGTTACATCGTGTTAGGACTGTAACATCTGCTTAGGCATATAATAATGCTTAAGAAGGCTCCTATATTTGATAAAATTTTGTCAACATTCAATTCCCCTAGTGAAAATCGTTTATAACCCCATTATGCAACACACGACACTAGAAGTTCAAGCTATTGTTGAGACGTCCTCTAATTCAACAAAACAAAAATCCTTGGTTAAATTGGAGTTACTCAATAATCATCACCTATAAAAGATGTTTGACATTTACTACTTCATTGGCTAGGGGTTTACTGTTGTATGAAATGGCACAATCCCTGACTAAACAGTCCCGCCACTGTTGTCACACTCATCTGGACGGTAGCAACTACTTGTGTAGAATTCAGCAAAAGGGAGTGATAAATGAACTTTTGGAGATCACAATAACAATTGGTAATTGAGTGTAAGAATCACAATGGACACAATAAGAATAAAACCCACGGGTAATTAATGCACGAAAGCATAATTAGTGTTGTCAAATTGACAGAAGTACATAGTATCCAGCAGTTTTCGTTACATGGTTTCTGTCTTCTACCTCGTAAGCTTCTGAAGAAGAGCAAAAAATGGCTTTCTACTGGCGCACCAAAATTTCTGCTCACTCTTACTCAATTGCTTCATCTTTATCTCTAGCATCTCCTTGAAGTGTGGAGCGACCTTGACCAGGCTCTTAAATTTCACTACCTCATGGTCTGCAAGATCGACATTCAAAGCACCTGATTGGATGTACCCATCAAAGAGTCCGAAAACTCCCTCCGAGAGGGCGTCACATTCACAATCCTCCAAAATATTCATTGTGGTATTCCACGAGGCCAGGCGGTTGCCATAATCGAAGGAATACAACACTCCTGACATCGAGGTGCTACTTGTCGAATTGTAGGCCTTGAACACGTACAGTGGGCGTTCTTGAAGACACAGTGATTTGTTAAGACGGTCGAGTAATTCTGTTATGCCTATTGTCCCACACTTTGGACACTTTGGTCTCCTGCTTGTGATAGGTGAAGCAGTAGTGGTGGTGGTGGTAGTGGAGACAGAAGATGTGGGGTTGTCGATAGGAACTCCCCCACGCGGTGGTTCCCAGTAGAGTTGGCATGTGTCCAAATGTAGAGGCGCCTGCTCAATCTCCTGTGGGTTGTAGTAGTCGCGTGCAGTGACCAGACCAGGCTGTGCCTCCTTCACCAATGTGCGTTGGTGCAATGCCACTGTGAAACACCTCTCCTCATCAACATCCTCTTCCGAGAAGCCGTTGAAGTAGGCACTCACCTCCTGCTTTTGAGCATTAAATTCCACTTTTTGTAAAACTGCAGTGAAAGGCACCTTCTCCAACTCACTCATTGCCACTGTCCATCCACTGGGCAACTGCACAGTCACGAGAAGCATTCCAGTGGATTGTGCACGTACAGGACGCAGACACAGTGTGGTGAGTGCAGTGGTGCATGCAGCAGTGGCACTGCTACCACCCTGATCAACAGAGACCTCCAAGTCGAACACACCCTCCTGTCTTCGTGGTTTCGGTACATTGTAAATTGCCGTGAAGTGTACAGATATGCAGACCCGATTCGACGACTTGATGCTCACTCGGAGACTGGAGATATCGGTCTGGTTGTGTGTACCGATTTCGAATGTGTGTGCAACCAGCTGATTGTCCTCACTCAGCTCCACTTGCACATCGAGTAGAGACGTCGGTGTGGAGCGAATGAAGACAGGTGTGGGTTGGGTGGGAGAAGGGAAGGTGGCGGCACTTTGTGTGAGTGCACGCAATGCAACAACTGTGTCCTTTGTGGAGTAGAAGCCGCCCTTCTCATTCTGCTGTTGTGAAATCCATTTCATGGTAGCGAGTTGATCCAGGTGGGAGAGGTGAGTGGGAGTGAGTGCGAGCAGTGCGTACGCAGTGGTCTCCAGATTGAGCACTTTGGTGCGATAGCTGTGTGTAGAGGTGTCAGATGGAGAGTGTGGCCACCATCGCAGAGACCCACTAATGGTAGATTCGAAGTGTGATCTTGCCCTCAGCTCAGTGATCATCGCCTCACGCATTGGCGTGCTAGCTTCATATGGGAATGCTTTGGTGGCGTAGATGACCTTAGCCAAGAGGAGTGTGGACCATTGAGTGAAGGGTAGTTGTCTTGTTGTTGACTCAATGCATCTGATGGAGGAACGCACACAGTCTCGGAACCATTTGCCTTTGGCTTCCCTTAGTGCAGGGCTCGCAGAAGCAAGTGCGGCGAGGACATGTGCAGTGAGTTGGAGATGATGTTCAACCTTGTTGGAGTTTTGCACGCCTGGAAGGAAGCCGTTACTGACCTCCTCAAAACACCCATCCTCGAAGAAGCGTTGTTGACTGTGGAGGAAATCGAAAGCACTAGCGAGGATGGCGTGAGCATCCAGTTTCTGTCCAGTGATAAAGGCAATGGGCAATTTGTCAGCCTCACTGAAGACCTCGAAGACATAAGCAGTGAGCCAGATGCTTCCGTTTGTGCCACCGCGTGGACCCCATATTGAGAAAGCACCGTTGTCAGAATGACGATAATTTAATTGGTTGTCGAATCCACTCAGAATATATTTGGCAGCCTTCCTTGTCACAGGGTCGTAGCGCGAGTTGTCAGCTTCACCAGTGGTGTTGTTTTGATCGTTGAGGAGGAGGAGGTAGCGAAGTGCGTAGACACTAGGCGCAACCTTCACGAGATTCTGCTCTCCACATCCGGTGGGCATTTGAATGAGATTATCGAGATTGGCCAGGGCTCGACCAACCACATTGCCACTGACTGCGACGTAACTGCGCAGCGAACCTCCAACGATCTGCTTATCAGGCAGTGTGACCACCATTTCATGCCCCTCTTCCGATGACTCTGAAAATCATTAGATATTCAGACCAATATTGTCTTTAGTTCTCAACTACAAGGGAGTTGATCAAACAATACCGTTGAAAAATATGGTGATTTCACTTGTTTACCTGCCGTCGTTCATCCAGTTGACAATTTGAAATGTATAGTCACAATTTGCCCTGTTTTGACATCCGCCATTAAGTCATATATTAAGAATGACAAATCTTATATCTGGCACGTATGTGTGCTGTTAAAGCTCATATGAGCAATAAAATTTGTGTCTCTATGAGAACAACGGGGTCAAGTGAGATGCGTAATAAAGAGCTCATTCAGTAGCACTCTGATGGAACAGTATTAAGGAATGTGAAAAATCATGCTGTTTACACAGTAAAAGAAGAATTTGGCCTTGTGTGGTTCGCGTTAATGGAATCTCACCTAAAGCTTTCGAGGTAGCATGTGAACAGATCAAGGAATATTCTATTTAGTTTTGCAAATTTATACACACATAACATACACATCTACGCGAGTACGCACACATGCATATTCAGCGGACTAAACACAAGTTCAGTGCGTGATTATTTCTAAAAAGCTTTCAAAACCTCTTGTGTCAGAGTCGTCTATTGCTGATCACTGTTATCAGTGCTTCGCCATTTCATCCATTCATCTGACTCTAGATCAATTGTATAAGAGCTTTACACTCTTTTATGTAGAAAGGTGTTTTTGATTGGCTCACTTAAAAAAATGAAGTGTCCACTACCCGTGGCCTACTGTCAATGTCTACACATTGAGTCAGCATACCCGTGGACGGAGATTCTGATGTACTTATCGGGCTAACACATAAGTTGGGCTGCCACAATCGTGCTCCGCAAAATTTGGTTCAATCAAGTAAATCATTTGTTTACTAGAGACATAAATTCAGAAAACGACTTCCAATACAGTTCGGTTCTCGTGTTTAGGGTGTAAACACAAGCATGAGAACTTCAAACCTCCCTAATAGGATAGGGATTACACCATGGGGCGAGTGCTCACCCTGTGTCAGGCAGTGATTAGCGGGTTCGTTTAAGGGAATGTATTAATCAAACAGCAAGAGAAAGTGCAATATCCCATTGTGTCTATTGTTTGTCCAAACAAACCCAGTTGCTACTTCGTTATAAAAAAGAAAAATGAATGATGAGTTGCTGTTTCCAGCTGCAGACAACTTGAAGGCTAGTTCCTATCGGTTGTACACAAGACTTTCAACCCACCGCATAAACAGACGAATCACACGAATGTAGAGAATAAGCATAACTGATGGGAAAATTAAAAGGCATATGTACAATTGCAGAGGGATAAAAAAGGCGATTATGTCATTATTGAGAGAGAAGCCACTTTAAACCATACATTCTTGTATGAAGCTCTTCAGAACTGCGAAGAGACTAGGCTTAGTGCCTGGGGAAGACAAGACGCATGATAAAATGAAAGTAGAATGAAGAAAGATAGCGGAACTCACCTCCAGACGTACAGAAAGTGCCGCCAATGGTGATGCGTTTCTCGACACCCTCAGCAATCACTCGCACCGAGCGTCGGACTGCGTCTCCTATTGTAACAACCTCGCGTGCCTGCCTTCTGCCACCAACGCGATCATCACAAACGGAGCTGCCACGTTGGGCCACAGCCGTGGCGGTGATATTGAGATTTCCAACACGTAGTGGACGAAGGGGTAGGTGGAATGTCTCCTTTACATCTCCCGCGCAGATGCAAGTAGAGAATGCGGCGACACCAACCACTCGCCAGTCGCGTGAATCCGTCTCCACACTCACCTCTACTTCATAGCATTTGCGTGGGGTGACATTACCGCCACCACCCCACGCCTTCGTTGTGGTGGTGGTGGTGGTCTCAGGGTACACGAAGACGCTGATTGGTAGGTGTAGTACCTCTCCTCGTCGCGCCATTAAAGGTGGTGCAAATTCCACGAAGAAGGGCATCCGAACTGTTATTTGGGGTTTCTTCACAGGCATCCACAGGCCCTTGTCTGCTGTGAAGCACACCGCGTTGGCCTCCCATGTAGTGAGAGTGTCGGGTGCGGTAAGCGACTTATTAAGATTACCATTAGTCAGCTTCGCTGTTTCAAACAACCACACTTCAGGAAAGAAATCGCGAAGACGTGGCTTAGTGTCCACAATCGCTGCTCTATCGCTGCTCATGAGGCTTTCATGTCTATTTGATCTATAATCCACTGAATTCGATGCTATGCTGTACATTGGGCACACAATCACGGGCCCAACCGACTCCTCCTTAGGCGTAAACATGGTAAAGTCAATTCCAGCTGCACTATAAGCATCTTGCGTGCTTCTAATTTTATACAATTTATAAACTCTTTTGTAGTCCTTCAACACTTTCACGAATGCCTCAAAGTCAATTCTGCGAGTATTTTCCGTGTCAAAGTTCTTTGTAGCCACATCTATCATACTCAAAAGGCACGTGTTTGCAATTTTCTCATCACTCTCAATCCCAGTGGACACTTTCAATGAGATGTTCACCCTCTCACCAGGTGCAACCGACTTCTTGTCGAACCGCAGACCCTCCCCATTTCCATTTGTCTCAACCAGTGCCGGTGAAGAGCAGGCATGAAGATTTTCTATTTCCACAAAGTCGGAAGCCATTTGTCCATCTACCACGACGTATGCAACAGCTCGAAATTCGGGTCCAAAATCTTCACCCACTTCAAGAGTGGCTTTGTGCTTGAATACTGTTCGACGCATAGTATTATTTTCCTCGCTTTTGCTTCCTGAAGTGGGTTGTGACTCAGCATCATAAACCTCATTATCCATCTTCTTCGCTCCATTTACTTCTTCAAATCTGACTACTGCTCTGTCGCAAAACCAGCCTGTAAAACCCGGTTTGCAGACACAGTCACCTCCTTCTACACAAATTCCATTCTGACAGCCTTTTCGAGGAACACATATTTCACAGGCAGAGCCCTTCCATCCTGGCTTGCATTCACACCGACCTGGAGCTACGCATATACCGCCACCTCTACATTTATTACCGTCGCATACAGGCGTTTGACAGTTAGCTCCCGTCCATCCTTCAAGGCAACGAATTTGGTCCCCATCCTCGCACTCATAGTGGCCAAATTCATTGTCCTGTGGTATGCATGCATAGTCTGCCTCTAGCTTGATCGTTCGTGTTGTGAGTTGACCGCGAGAGAGGAATTGCAGTGTCATAATTGTATTTTCCGGGAGGGCTTTATTTGAATCAACATGTAGCTTCACAGTCCCGGGACAGGTGACACTGGTAATATTTATCACGGTGACTTGTATGGCAAGACCCATGTTGTAGTCCCACAGTTCCAGTCGTCTGGATGCACTTAAATCCCACAAATGATACGGCCGTGGCATCCGCCACGTGCCGAAATAGCCATCAGCAATTTCTGGAGATGAATTATCGTCACTGTCATTGCTCCGGCGAACCTGTCGCACCATTACTGAAGCGCCTTTTTTGAAATCTAAAGGTGGTAGCACGAAATTGTGCGTTTCTTCTCCTGGTTTGACGGAGATGATTCGCTTGAGTCGGGTTGGATTGCCATCAATACGCCTCATCCATCCACCACAAGGATCATTAACCTCCCTTACGATGACTTCCAATTCCTCGGTTTTGTTGGCAACATTTCTGTATAATACCTGACCAGCAATGGGGATACCATGCCTAAACGAGGTGGGAATCTTTAGTTCTAGTTTGGGTTCGGGCCACATTCGAAAGCTAGTGATGCCAGAAACCACAATGGAGGAGCCAGTAGCTTCTTCCACGACCTCTACGAACACACCAAGTTTATCCATCCAGCTTGGCGGTTTGCCCTGAATCAGTTGTGAGATATTGGCGGTAATATTACTGCAATCAGGGCTGTCTAGAATGCCGTTAAAGCGCATACAGGTGCGTGTGATTGAATCGTAGTAACCGCTACATTGGTTCTTCGGTAACAACTTCTTTACTGTTTGGTGGCGCTCCAAGATATTCTGATTGCAGACGCAGATTTGCGCATCAAATGTGCCGAGCATGGCATGACCATCGGTGTAGGCAGCACATATATTAAATGTCACCTCTGCGTCTGCTGGCTGAATGACTTTTGGCATCTCCACATGTGCCTGGAATCGTGGCTGGGTGTAGTGTCTCACTTGAAACTTTATTTCTTCACTTTCATCCTTTACACGAGCTTCTATCTTCCATTCGCCTTCCATAGCGTCACTAATAAGGGTGTAGGCTAGATTAAGAGCTTCCAACGGTTTGATCTCTTTCCACATCTTTACAATATTGTCGAATGGATCCTTTATTTCAATAAAATCAAAGAACGGTGCTTTCATTCGCCTTTCACGTTCACTTGGCTCTATTATTTCTAGCTTCTCTTCTTTCCAGTACTCACCAACGGCACGATATTTTGGCCATGTAAGAGATTCAGATTGTGGCAAGATGTTTCGACTAGTGAGTGCAAGAAAACGGAATCTTACTTGGTCGCCAGGTCGATAAAGTGGCTTATCAGTTTCTCCCATAATTACGGTGAATCGGCTCACTATTTGAACAGGCCTGTCAACACTCTTAGCCGTCAATTCGTCAACAGTCTCGCAGTCACCAGAGGGGCAATAGAAGTAGGTGATATTGAGATTGATGTGGCTGCCAGGTTTTAGCTCAATCGGGATGTAGTACTTCAAATGGTAGGCATACATCTCATCATCGCTGGATTTTTTCGCATCCGGTTGATCGAAAGTCGCCAGACCAACGTTCAGCGTTCTGATCCCATAGTTGGTCATGTTAACCGTAACCTTGACAAGAGGTTTGAGGGAACGTATAATAATTCCGTTAGGAAGATCAATGAACATTTCTTGAGGCAAGGAGATGGTGACAGTGTTATTGGCATCGAAGAACTGAGGGGTTCCTCGTGGACCTACGATAAAACCTGTTGTGACAGCGTAAAAAAGCGCTATTAGTCCCCTCGCCAGTGCACGCATGTTGAATTTGATGTGGCGTGCCCATGCGTCCGCGTTTATATTGCCTACCGTTGCCTCCTTATTGGCTTCATTTGTTTAGCCCTTCTTTCATTGGCTATTAGGAGCTCGTGATGGAACTTGTACTTTAACTTTGCCATTCATCTCGGGGCTAGTGGCTCTTTGTCCTCGACAAGTGATGATATTTCCCGGATGTCAGTCATGTTCGCCGTATTTTGTGGGACATCCGACATCCCCATCCAACTGGCTTCGATTGAATTGAATAATTTTATGTTTTCTGTTAATAAATTTCAGCCCTCTTGTGTATACAAATGAATCCGGAAGTCTCGGTTCATGTCATGCACTGGAACTTTGTGTACGTTTTGGTTATTAAAGATGTCTGATTTGTTCGATCGAATATTTTTCATGGGATGATACCAACTTTGCGAGCTTTTTTTTGAACATAGTGGGAAATCTGACTTAGCCTTCTCCTTTTCCCCAGAGATCACTTGTTCCACATGGTCTTGGGCACATTCTCGACCCTGGTGGGCATTTTACTCAATTTCTAAGGTCACCCTCTTAAGGTTAGATAAACAATAAACCTCTCTTTCCATTGGTGGCAAACTGTTCACAGCTAAGGCTGAATCTACTATTTTCATTAAAGGGAACCAACTATCAAGATCTCGTTTAACTGTGCATTTTGTAGAACTTAGTAGGGTATGAAACATTCCACTCTGACGAATGCCCATTCATTCGATGCGCTTAAAATTTTATCCGATTCAGCGGAGCATTATGCAACTGGCACAAACCTGCCCGACAACTATCTCTATGCCGTTAAGTTTCTCAGTTTCTATTGGAATAAACAGTTCTGTATGATGAGGTGGGGAGAGTGGGCGTATGATGGCAGTAAAGAATAAACATTCTCATGGTCGATGAGGCCGACGGCAATACCAGTCTCCTAATATGCAAAAGTGTCAGCTTACGCCATAGATTCTGTACAGACAGCGTATTTCGGTAAAATTCGTTTAACGACTATATGACTTTGCTACAATCCCAAATAAATTAATGTAGCACACCGAGACTTCCCTGAAGACCTACAAACATCAACACTCGGGCAGAATATAAGTGTTTGACAGACAGCAAGTCTGTAGACAACTAAAAGAGCCCAAAGGCCAGCTCACTTAGCGAAGGTGCAATGGTGGGGCACTTAAGCGGCCTTTTTACAAAACCAAGAGTTACAAAAACAACCAACGCATCACATAGTCCACCACCTTAGTTTGGAGCAGTGACAATTGTTTGAAGTACACAGAACAGAATCGTTACACTTGGACACGGGAATAACTACCTAAATTCTGACCAGTCACGGTTACTGTTTCCTTAATGTTTTCCTTGACTCAAGTTAGCATTGTCGATGTAGAAATTGTACACTTAGCCAAATTGTAAATTTGAAGGTCATGATATTGTAGGACCCCAAAGACTTTCCCGAATGCGAAAGGAACCACAATGAGTCAGCAGAAGGGGAGGGATTGGGTCTGCTGGCATAGCGCAGATACAACAAGGAAGCCCTAAGTGTTCCGTTAACAAAACGGAGAGTCAAATAAACAATTAAAGCATCGCATAGCCCCTCTCCTCTTTTGGGTGTCGTACTAAGGGCTTTCAGTTAATCTCCCATGTCGGCCAACACAACGTAATCATCCACGAGCTATCCGTGCCAGTCGTCCATTTTCCCTGCAGCTAAGGCGACAATTGACCGCAACGTCACTTATGTCTTTTGACAATTCTACTAAACCTGAAAGTTCTATCCTGTCTAGAAGGTGGATTCTGGCCATCATGCATAAACATAGCTGGTCGTAGGAACACTGGCAAAAAAAGCAGTTATTTAATAAAATTTGGGATATGGCATAGTTTTGGGGGAAAGAGTGTTGCGCCTATCCCGCCTTACCAAACTATTCTCACTTCAGTGCTGCCCAGCCATATCTGCCTGGATTCTACCCAGATAGCTAAAAAGTGAAAGTAGTACTGCGATTGAACATAATTGACGTTGCCATGCAGAAAAGGTGGACAGTTCCGCAAACAACTTTTGGAATAGTTCACAGCTAGTGTCGCTTCAGAGTTGGGGTAGCTGTCGAAGGTAGACGTCGTTTTCAGCGCCTCCACTACTCTGCTAAGGTTCATCACGTGCCAATAAGAATCATGATAGATCCTTAAGGATGTAGAACCCCCGGACCCCTTTGAAGAAGGACGAAGACATAATACACGGACAAAATATCCATATGGATGGATATGGATGAGGTACTGGCATGACCTGGGGGCCTGCCCGTTTTTTAGAAACCGCAATTCTAACAAACAACTGACGTTTTACTTCTATGAAAATTTATTTAAAGTCCTCATTCTTTTCATTAATGACTCGCATCATGAAATGTATAAGCAGCCATCAAATCAGTTGACACACTATTCCTAATTAACGTGTTTCTAAAGCACCCGCAGAGTGTGATGTGGACCCTTTTTGGTTTAGATCTGCGGCATGAAAACTGCAACTTATCACCTTTATAGACGTCACCAGATCCAGATCCGCGGCACTCCATCGTCACTTTTGGTCCATTTTCAGCCCTTCTTAATGACATAGCATAACGTGTCGGATAAATCTTGACTGTCCATGCTTTGTGGTGCTGTGCGAGTCAATCACAACATCACAAAGCTGACTATTGGGCCATGTCTGTCTGAGTGTAAACCAACACTTTTCCAGCATGGTTAGGTCAAATAAGTAAACGGTCATTTTGGCTGACATATTTGAAATGCAACGGATATGGCTAAGTCATTACCTTCTCGTGCTTTTTGGTGTTGAATGAGTAAATATTCCCTTTTCATGTGGGAGACTAAAATATTACTTTTATCAACGCAAAATTCCAGCCTTTGTGACAACACCATCAGGATCTCCATTATTTCCCAATGGAGCTCAATGATCCCCCATTTCCAAACTGTTTTTTTCACTCAGTATGGAAGTGTGGAATGGGAAAGTGGTGATAATCAACTAAGGAACTATCAAGGTGGCATGAAGGATGCGGAAGGGGCATTACTACTTCCTTCTTCATGGCGGACAAGCCTTCTTACCTTGCACATTCTTTCAGGAAAAACATCAATAATAACTTCCCACTGAGGAAGCACTCATGTTGTTTTAGTTCGCCTCTAAATTAAATTGAAACCGATGAGCCAGTTTTAATTTGGCCTTTAGCAAATGAACGACTCTGTAGACCCAAACAACTGTGAAATCGCGCTTGTTTTGGAAGCATAGAATACGGTCGGTGACAAATTCATGCAAAATATCACCACTTTAAAGATGTTTTCCTTCAGTTAGTCAGTTAATTTATGAAATCAAGAGCACAATCGGATAGGTAACTCCAAAATCCTTTTCCTAAATCCCCAGCATGTACTATCAAGCGATGGTTCCTATCTGTTAACACATGCTAAGAGATAAGTGTGTGTTAAAGTCTTGGACACCTAAATTCCTTCCTTTCTACTTTCGGCAATGTAATGTTTAATGTGGTGGATGGTCTGCATAGCCCACCTCGGCTGGAAAAGAAAAGTTATGTTGGAGGAGGTCGAGCAAACGTTTCCCGTCCAAAGTCGTGCATTATCGTTGACTGTCGCTGTGACTTCGCTATTTGTCATGGATGTTATAGAATGACGTGGTTATGGAGAGGTTTTCGCCGACTGGCCGGCTAGGTGGTTGGGTGCTTGTTAAGCAAATGCGGATCTCGTCGGCTATCCTTTAGCGATCCACTCACCACTAGCCCCGCATTTCTAGGACGTACCCCAGTTCGTACTGAGGATACCATGTCGGACCAGTCCGTCAGTATTCGCTGATATCTCTCCAATCAATGGGGCGTAGGGATCCAAGCATTTTGCTCCTTGGCAGGGCAATTTGAGGCGGTGGAATTGGCGAAAATATTTCTTTTTCAGGGAGGGCTTCGTTTAAAATGACTAGTTTGGAAAATTAAATACTGGTGAGGAGATGTATGCAATCATTTAATTCCCATGCTAGATAGAGCAAATTTAGTTAGGTTATGGAAAGTACCACCTTATCCACCACGATGTTTGCCATTGCGAGGAGGTATGCAATACATTGACGTTTAAATATGCCTTTTAGGCAAGAGGTGGTTGGTAACTGCAATCCTTGTAGCGGATCGGTTGCCGTCGGTTCCCGAGGAGGAAACGCACCCTGAGTACGCTTAAACCATGATGCCTGTACCAAATCAGGCATACCCTCGTCCAACTCGTCCGTCTGTTTTAAGGATATGAAGACTAGGGCTGATCGCACATAGTAAAACAATAGTGGTTTATGTAGTACTTTGTTCGTTGGAACTACCGGTTTCGGTCAAGGTCACGGAGGTGGCCGTACTGACCCAGCTGCGTGGACTGGCTTCCGGGACATGCCAGCAGCCTATTTCCCTCTCTCCGTTGAATATATGTATTCGACCCTAACATTTTGCCTTCTTTTGCCTTCGAGGGAGCCTCGGGACGCTACAGTTTAAGTATGGACTGTAGTACTTTGTTTGTTAGAACTGCCGGTTTCTGTCAAGGTCACAGAGGTGGCCGTATTGCCCTAGCTGCGTGGGCTGGCCTCCGGGCCATGCCAGCAGCCTAATTCCCTCTGCCCGGTGAATATATGTATTCTACCCTGCCACTTTGCCTTCTTTTGCCTTAAGGGAGCCTCGGGACGCTATATGGACAATTATTAAATCTAGGTTTCGCTCGCGAAGCCGCAGCCATAACGCATGACAGGAGCATTCGATTTGGTGACTGAATTGTCATGTATCTTAACGGAATAAAGTAAAAGCATGCGCGATAGATCACCAGTAATTTGCGAACTATTATTTTAGGCCCTCGGCAAAAAAACATTTTTAATATGGAGCCACTGGATGCCGATGTAGACGAAGAACAGACCAGATTGTAGCGTGCCGAGGCTCCTTCGAAGGCAAAAGAAGGCAGAATGCTGGAGTAGAATACATATATATGTATATATATATATATATATATTCAACCGACAGAGGGAAATAAGCTGCTGGCATGCCCCGGGGACCACCCTACGCAGCTAGGACAATGCGACCACCTCTGTGACCTTGACCAAAACCGGTAGTTCCAACAAACATAGCACTAAACAAATAATCAGATGTTTCTTACAGTAACAATTTGTACAAAAAATCAAGTATGAATAAGACTCAACAGCACCCAAAAATTTAGAAAAATGGTTCTCTCAGGGCAATTATATCAACCATTAAGTGTTTCGCTAACCATGTTATTTTTTATGGTTTGGGTCTGGAATATCAAATGTATGCAACGATCTTTCCACCACATTGTAGGATAACACTCAGAATAGAATTTATTATTTTGATGGTAAAACTAACTCCAAAATTGCTGTCGATATATTGATTCGATTTATTTTGTTCGTTGTTTAAAGCAACTAATAAAAGGGCGGGCTTTAAAAGGTCGTTCCCTGTTTTGCATCCGTTCATTCTCTTCGTTTGTGTGCGATATGTCCGACGAATGTGAAACCTATAGGCTCTGGCGAATTAAGAAGACCATTCTAAAAATGTGTCACGACAGAGGCTACCTTGTCATGCAGAAGGAATTAGACCAAACGCTAGATGAATTTAAGGAGGCTGTTGGTGATCCACCTAGTAGGAAAGACCTACTTATGGTTGTCAACCACGAGGAGGATCCGGCAGATATGCTCTACGTCTTTTTCCCTGAAGAGGATAAAGTTAACATGAAAACGATCCGTGCTTACGTTGATCAGATGCAACAGGATCACACCTACAAAGCCATCCTTGTACTCCGAGATGGCGGTCTGACACCAGCTGCAAAGACAGTAATAATTGGGTTTTTCCTGATCTCTTAGGCTATCGGTGAAATGTCCCACAAGTATACATTGGAGTCGTTCTATGAGAACGAGCTCATGGTCAACATAACGGAACACCAGCTTGTCCCCAAGCACAGTGTTCTAACAAACGAGGAAAAGAAGGAGCTTTTGGACGGATAGTAAGCTTTCCACTTCTTGGTAACGCCTCATTTAGTCGTCTAAAGGAAAGCCAGCTCCCCAAAATGCAGGTGAGCGATCCTGTGGCGAGGTATTACGGTCTGAAACGCGGCCAGGTGGTGAGAATCAACCGACCATCGGAAACGGCTGGTCGCTACATCACCTATCGCATTGTCGTGTAGTGATTATTCCCCCTGTAAATCGACGATTTTTACCACTGGTGTCCATGCTGCCTTGTACATTTGAATCCACCAGGTCTTTTCGGTTATCACGGCTTTAAATTTAACTTGCGTACTTTTGCGTATCTCCAGTTGGGCATTAGGCTACCGATTCCGATAGGCGTATCCTTTACAAGTTTTATATTAGTATTGCCTGCAAACGCACCCATCCTAGTTCAGCAAAAAGGTTAGTTAAGTACTTGTTTTTTATAAGTTGCTTCTGTTTCACTGGTTTTTTTTCGGTATGACCATCGAGAATCCAGAAAAGGTTGTGGTTAATGGCTTTGATGTATCTTGTGGTGCTCAGAGTTGGTTTCCCATTACTGGCAGATCGCTTGGCCTATCTTTTATCCGATTACTGTCAAATTGTTCAACTTGTGCACTCTATTTCGATTTTTACTGGATTAGACGACCAATTGCGATGAAATCCAGGGGTTTATCATTTCATTAGTCACTGCTCTATTGAGCGTGGTTCCAACACAGCGTTATTTTTCATCTGTGATCGGTTCAAGCTCTCCTGTGTCTTGGATTCGGCTACACTTTCCGGACCATGCCGATTCTGTAGTAATGTGTTAAGCACGGATACGTTGATTGGACCGCTGAAGAGTTCGCCATCTCGATGCTTGTTGTAATGCTTGAATTTGAACCCTTATGGTGCTTAATGTTGCCGTAGTTCTTCACCAGAAATGGAGTATTTGTTGTTCTCTTTTGGAGTGCTTAAGGCGCATAAGTAGTTTTGAGGTTACAACGATTTTAGGTGGCCATCCGTACAGGTGTATAGGCATCAGTTGGGATCTCACTCAGGGTCTATCAGTGTGTTAGATTAGGTGTTAATGATACAGTCAGAGCCCGGTTTAGGTATTTTGGTGCGGCGTTTGGGCGTCTTCATCGTTGCCCACACAATTATGCGAGTTGCCGACTATTGCCTGAGGAGGGTATTTCGTTTTAGCACTCTACTACCTTTTGTTCCATGAGAAATGTAGAAACTAAGGTATAATTCGTTGATGGAATGAACGCCTGTTTATCGCGGGAAGTAGTCATTTCTTGAGGCTTAATGATTGTTCAAGTATGTATTTTGGTTCACGGACTCTTCTGTCTCCCGGGCTTTCACTTTTACGTTGGCGGATGTGCCTTTAACTTTGCAATGTTACTTCCGAGGAGGTCTGCTTTATTACGCAGTTTCAGTGGGAAGCTGGGCATTACCTTGGTGGTAACGATGAGAAAATCAGATCGAAGTAAAAAACGGTCTCCTGATCTCA
This sequence comes from Taenia hydatigena, assembly GCA_036345935.2. Classification (NCBI taxonomy): domain Eukaryota; kingdom Metazoa; phylum Platyhelminthes; class Cestoda; order Cyclophyllidea; family Taeniidae; genus Taenia; species Taenia hydatigena. The sequence continues at coordinate 16,652,882 of JADWOT020000003.1, forward strand.
TTAACCAGTTTTCAAATTCGGGTACCATTGTGCAAACCCGCGGAGACTTAATCCTGATTTTATAAGTCGCGTTCATTTTAACCAATTGCCCTGGTCTTGAGGCACGGAAGGGGATTAATAAACAAAGTCACGCCGTGCTTGGGCGGTTGGAATGCGTTATGAGGCTGACTAACGGCATGTATCTAGAAATGTGTGCTTCCTCGTCTTGAGTAGCAGAGTGGAACCCAGGAAGTCGACTAGGTATCATCGAAATGCGGGTCAATTTGCCGTGGGGAGCAGGTGTGGAATACTACATCTGGGATGTCACATCAAATCGAGTTTACTCCATGTTTATACTCTTGTGTGAATATCTTTGCCAATGGCTGATGGTATCTGGGAGGTGTACGCTGCAGAGCGTTCTTAAGCCTTGAGCATTAAGAGGTTAGTGTTACCCCTTTCCAATGTAGATCACGGAGAGGAAGTTTATGGAGAAAGTAAATGCCTATTCGTCTTTGCTGGGTTCTTGTGACTACTTTGACGGTCGGATAGTTTGTTCGACTTTGCGTTTAATCGTTAGGGCACTCAGGTCCTCACAGATCGCACTCCCATTCGCAGTGAGCCTTTCCGTGAGTTGGTGACTCATCTGACATTCTGCTATGCCTTCCTACTACTTTGTGGCTCGCGATGGGGAACTGATGCTGAGGCACAATAAGCAGGAGGAGCATAGAATAATTTGACAGTTTACTTAATCATGTAAATCGCTCTGCAAGCTCTTCAGCCTCTATTTCGTTTACACTTGGCGCTAAGGGGATCTGATCGGACATGTAACCTTGCATTTCTTTAGTGTTTTAATGAGTCTATCTGCATAGCACGAATGACAGCAACACATAGGAAAGGACTTTGGGTGATGGGTGACTCGATGAATCGTTAAATTAAATGCAAACATGCAATAGCAAAGATTTGTGCGCATTTCGTCAACGAAAGAAGGGTTCCTATTTGCGCACTGGTACGAAATCTGAGATGGTATATAGGTTCCTATAAGTAGTCATGATTTAAGTATTTATTTTATAATTGATAAGTAACACCCAAGGCTCTTTAATATTTGTTTATACATCTAGTCCTTATATATGTATAAGCACAATCAACTGTCAAATCTTGGCAAAAAAGCCAATAAACCATTTTTACAAAATGCTTGTAAGACCGTTGTTTTTAATAATTTGTTTTAACCTCTTGTTTGTTACGTACTCCCAATAAATTACTAGAGCTGTGTTTGGTGTGATTTTTACCATGGACATGGAATCATTTGTTATGGATCGAACGGCCGACATCCTGTCACCCCCTCTGATAAGAATAGGCAACAAGCTCTATCGCAAGAACCCGATCAAATCTACTAACTCTACAGTGGTTCCAGTCGGATGCCTCGAAACTGAATTGGAACCTGAAGAGGAATCTGCTAACAATGAGTTCGACTCAGATCAGACCTGTCACCTTGTAGAAGATATTAAATATGAGTCTGGAGGTTATGTAGCGAAACTCTATGTCCCTTCCATTTTCTACCCTCGCATAGTGGGTGTCAAGCAAGCCAAGAGACAAGAGCTTGAATCAGAATTCTCCTGTCGACTTAATGTTCCTGGCCCTCAGTCCTCCCTTCCCCATATCAACATCTTTGCTAGATCTGAAGCCAGCATTCGTGGTGCAATCCGACGCATTTCTTGGATCGTCTCTGAGTGTAGGTCAAGAATGAAGCCCACCCATTTCGTTTGTCTACCTGCCATTAACAATGCAATCAAGGAGTCTTATTTAAAATTCAAAAGGGCTGTGCTGGAACACGTTGAAGCTGATAAGGAAGGAGCTTTTCGTGGTATTGATGGCGATCTCTTTGTCTCCGAGCACAAACTCCATTTCACTCTAGCGACCTTGTTTCTTGCTGATCAGAAGGAAGTTAGACTGGCTTCACAGTTGTTAACCTCTTTTATGGATCAAACAGATGACGGTAGGGCCTTCGATCATTCACCACTGTGTCTGACCATTCGTGGAATCGATTGTATGAATGATGATCCCAGGTCGGCACGAGTTCTCTACATGTCTGTAAGTTTTTATCGAGGTTTCTACCACTCTTCCTCTCCTCTTATCTGTATGCTTTGATGTCACGATTCTTCATTATAAAGAGCTGATTGATACTACACTACCTTTGGCTAAAAAGGACATGGATCTTCATTGCCCCAAATCTATTTGCTTATTTGGGTTATTGGAGGTTCAACATTCTTGCATTGCGTCTAATATTTGAACTTTGCTTTTGGACTATTTTGAAACTCGAGTGCTAATCTTGGGTGACACTTGACTTGTCGTTGGCATTCTAGATGTGATGTTTATGTATTTACTGATGCTTACTGATTTTATCACCAGGGTACTGAATGTAGAAAGTAGCGATCTCTCATTTCACATTTTTTTGAAATGCAATCTCATTTTCTTATTTTCTGCTTCTAAATTTACGATTGACCCCTTTTAACGAAATAAAATGTTCTTCAGCGCCATACAAAAACATGAGTACCCTTCACTTATGCTATAACATAGTCAGTCTTTTTTCCAGATTTTAGTATTCCGTTCCCCAATTTGTGGCATTTTTCTTCTCTATGAACTATTTCTGCTTATTTTGCAAATGGCCTCTCCTTTACCGGGACAAATTCACTCGGATTGGAGTTCGTTCCTTTCGGCATCTTGATATTGCTCTATCAAAGATGTCTACCACAAAAATTTGGTAACCCAAGACAGGTTGTAGAAATGTTTGGCCTTCAGTCGACGCAGCTACAAGAAAACCTTCAGTTATTCAGGCTATTCGTCCTTAGAACGTTAGCATCAAAATGGAGTCTCCTGACTTGCAAGATCAAGGTTCCGCTTAATTTTTGTATCTTTGCTCCAGCTGAAAGAAAATGCCCAGAGTCGTCGTCTCCAGACCCTAGCCAACAGCTTAGCCGATATGTTTACTCGCCACGGACTTCACAGTGGCCGTCGTCACCTGGGCGATCCCGTAAAACTCCACATGACAGTACTCAATTCTCGCCTGCGTGCCCAGCGTCAGGCCTCGCGTCTCGCCGCCGAGACAAAGGGTCTCGCTCCGACTAATCAATGCCCTCCGGAAACCTTCTCCACCATGGGTATCCTCCTCGCCTTTGAGACGCATCACCTCATCGAAAATGGACGATTTGAAGAAGTCCAGTTGTGCAAAATGATCGCCGACGATGCGGAGGATAATGATGGAAGCGGTTTCTATCCATGCATTGCCAAACTCATTTTGTCATATGCGTGATTTTGACTGATCTCATCTCTTGTAATATAGGCTTCGTTTCTTTCTTAATGGTAGGTAGTGTTTTGGAATAAAAATTGGGGACTTGAGCGATTCATCCTTCATACGTATCCTTTACTAAACTGACCTCTTTGTTATTTTTATACGCGCTTGAATGCTTTGTTATAGTCGTGCAAAAAATCTTGCGATTTAAAAACATGTCTCGAGATTATACTGTTTGCGATTTTAATTCATTGACAGTAACTTGAACATGCCCACTTTGTCATCACTAATCTGAAAAGGTTATAAACACATTAACACATGCTCTTTGGACATACGGATGCATTATTCATAAACATATTTAAATCTCTTTATTTGGCGGCGCTCCAAACAGCACCCTCTTCTTTCCCTAAGAAATTAACATTGTTACTTTTCAGTTTTCGCTTGTTTGTGTGTGATCAGTTCGAGCGTGTAGTCAAACCTTCTCTACCTTTGTTTGCGCTCAAACCATGTTTAAGTAGCAGGCGAGGTAGAAGAGTCGGAACAGGGTAGGAGTGGGACAGGGCGGGGTGGGACGGGGCAGAGCTGGGTAGTAGGTCGACGACAAAAAAACCACAACTAAGATGTGTACGCGTGCGAGACTTCTGCGCTGATTTTTACTTCGTGTTGGTTAAATCAGTCAAGCGATCTGTGTGATTCTATTATGAGGGTGCAGAAATGCGACGATAAGAGGTATTTACGGTGGTACTGGGGGAAACTCTTTTCTGGTGTTGCTGATTTCGGGTACTTGCAACAGCTGGGAGATAACTGCTTGTTGATCCTCCCACTTCGTGGATCCCATATTCAACATCAGTCCTCAACTGTGGATGCATCCGACGGTAATCATTGGCGCTCCAACCTGCATGGGGATTGTAAATCCGAGTCCGAGTCCGTATTGGTTGTGCCAGAGGTGGAGGTGGTCGATAAGGCACCCTCCAAGCTCGTAAGTGACGTGATGTTTCGACGGCTGGTGATCGGTAATTTCCATAGAGGGTCTTCTGGCTCACCCACGGTGAAGTGCGATGGATACCCGAGACATAGCGACTTCCATGGAAGGGTGCTCTAGCTCGGGGAGGCGTGACAGCCGACTGGCGTCGATGCCTATAGGCAGGCTGCTCGGAACGATAGAAAGAAGGTGGAGAGTTGGGTAGCTTGATGATTGGCGAGAGACTCAGTTGATTTTGATTGGCTACTGCACCGTTGGGCACTAATTGGTATTGTGCATGGAACCCTTTGCCACTGATGGTGTCGTCGGTGTAGAATTGGATGTGCATACTTCCAGATGCGGCGTAGGAATCATGCGGTAACTACAAAATAGTTGAGGCAGTTGGAAATTAATGGCTGCACTGTATTTTAGTCTCCTGATAGGGCGTATCACTCATTACATATGAGATCACTCAAATTTAAGTCGTCTGCCTGCCGGCAGTGATATCGCGTTTACAAATATAGCTTTTAAAATTGCCCAGGACCAAAATTTAAGGTTGTAGCCTTGTTTGTCGTCTCTTTACTTACTTTTCGACCGCAATATTCACCCAAGCGTTGGGCCGTTCCATCTGGACCATCAAATATCTTCACATAGTCATACCTAGTTGGAAAAAGAATACCTTAAAGCAACTAAAAGGGACCAGGCATCAATGGCTACCTTCTACTGCTATGGCGACAAAAAAGCATGCTCCTCCTTGCACTCCCTCATCACATGGAAATTTGCCTTCTATCAGGAACTCTTTGAATAGTTTGAAGGTGAAAGTGGATTAAGGGCTGGAAGCTCAAAGTCGTCCGCTCTAGTAGTTCAAGTTTTCAAAATCTAAGCAAGCAGAAGCTATCGTGCCGCAACGCACATCTTCCCAACGAGTGCGTTCTTATTTCAGGGCGAATTGAAAACACCACCATCTGTTTCCTGCTCCCGCATTGAGGATCAGGAACCTACATTCTATTGCCAACGAATGTCTGCTGTAATAAATTGCCAACTTTTTATGTCCAACCAGATATTAAGAGCGAATATCAAAGTGTTTCCACTCATGAGCTCCCATTAGTTATCCGGACACCTACTCAGTATGCAAATCATGGAACATGGAATTGCCGTGGACCGGACCAACACACGCTTTGCATTTCCATACGCCATCCTGAACCGTCGAAATTTTCGCCCACCAACTTCGTGGCTCATCATGTCAGATGGTCGCGAGGAAGGCGCCTATAACTTCATACCAAGCATGCATAACAAGGGAGATAACTTCTCCTTTATAATTTGCGTGGAGAGACATAGTCAGCTTGGAAGACAACCTCCCAGACGGCCGTTGCAAATGAATGAAAGTTGATGGGAAACTTACGTGCAAAGCGTCTCCTCCTCCACCTCGAAAAAGAGGAAACGAATGAGAATGGTGTAGTTTTTGAGGTTTGTGTGAATGGTCCAGTAGCACTGCTGATTCACGGGATAATCCAAATCACCAAATTTAGCGTGAGAGAAGAGATTTTGAGGAGTTACATCCGCCTTTAATTCACCCCCACACACTACAAATGAAAAGGGTGTAAATTTTAAAGGATAATGAACCAGTCGGTTGGGAGTATGATTTGTGAGCTGACCCGTTGAGTGCTGTGCCCTGAAACCCTTACGTTGAACCGATCCATCGGCATTAAAAGTGAGGAGGAGGGTAGTTCCAGTGGAAATGATTGGTGCGGGTTTACGACTACCACAGTAGCGTCCTAGCTGTGGTGCATCGGTAGTCAAGCCGTCGTAGGCGATCACGCGATCGTACATGCATTGCTGATGTGACTCCACCTCGAACGCGTCAAACACCTGTATGCAATTTTAAAAATGTTGCTACTTACACTATTACAGTAGGCAAATTGTGTGGGTTTCGTCCATGTGCAGATTAAATGGCAGCAGCAGATTTACGGGCACTCACAACTTTGACACGATGTCCCGGTGTCGCTGTGATCTTCCATTGGCAACTTTGTCTTGGTGGGTACTCACTTGGCCAATTCGGAGTTCGAATTTCGCCTTCCGGTGAGGTGATCTCCTGTTGACAACCGGCGCTTATTCCAACTTAAAGAATATGCGGCAGTGATTATTACTTATTTCATGGCAAGCGATATCATGATGTTTGAAAAAAGATGGGCAGTGAGCAAAATATGAAGCGTTTCCTATGAGCTGAGATGCCTAACTATGTTTTCAAGACTCTAATCATACTTTCCGTTCAATTTGTCATATACACTCGACATTCATCAAGAGTTTACATACGAATTGAAATTAAAGGTGACTTCAAGTGATTAATCTTTTTAGTAAGGTTCGGTTGATTTACTTGAAGATGAGTTTTAAAAAGAAATCTCATTATTTATTAAATTTATTCCGGAGCAATGGTACATTTAGTCAGTCGCTAAGCACAACCTTTGAATAACGCATCCATTTTTAAGTTCGTATATTTACTTTTAATGAACAGTGTACCTACACACTTCCCAAGTAAAACGGTTCATAAGTAATCCTTAAGAATAAGTGAATGGACAAATTCTGCTTAAAAATACGTATGAAATGTCAAATGCCCAAATGCAAGCAGGGCGTCTTCTACGTTGTCTGGGACCTCAACTACCTTCAAGCACTCAAAAATTTCCAGGCACTCAATCGGTCGTTCTTCCTTTGTACATGTGTTACCCAACAGGACCAATTTCTAAAACTTGTCATAGTGGGAAACAATGTCTGAACAAGTATTTCAAGACATTTCTTTGGAGAGGCGTCTGACAATGAGGACCAACTGTTACAACCTGTTGGAATTGACACTTCTCAAAAAGCCCTGGATTGCGAACCATTCTTAGGCCGTCGTGAATATCATAGAGAAGAGACTGTGAGGAAAGTGGTGTCTTCGTACTGTCCCAAGAACTGAGTTAGCTTAAACCGTAGACGCGATTAGTAGAACCAGGAACCAACTCAGAGGACTCAGTTGCCATCCCACCATACTTGGCAGCCTCATATGGCCAGTTTCATTTGTCACGTGAAGTTTGACCAACTTGGTAGCGCCTAGGTCGTTCAAACTCTTGAGCCGCAATGTTACATTGTGAACGTTATTCATTTTAATTTCAGAGTGGACTGAAAAGTACTCTTTCGCCTCCCGCGATTCGGTTATTACACTGATAACATTAGGCTATCCATTATCATTATCCTGCAGACCCGTACGCCTTATTACATTTTTACAGGCGACTGAGGTGTTTTACTAGAGGTAGTAGTAAAGGAACCTGCTCCAAATGAATAATAATAATAATAATAATAATAATAATAATAATCCCGATTTCTTTTACGAGATGCCACATCAAAACATCTCTGTAGAGCAGCAGTGAGTAAAGTTAACTAACTTTCCAGCGACTCATGAAGACGTTTGACAACTACTCCAATTTCGAACCCATGCAATGAAAGGTAGACTTCGACAAGTTAGAATCTCGAAGAACCATTTGCAACATCGATTCAATATCCTTCCACTTCCAAATATCGTGATGGCGATAAGACGGAGCGGAAGCATAGATGCACAACATGACTCCATTAAATCCCTATTCCATGATCACACTTGAAATAGTAACTCAAAATAAATGAGATATTTTGTAGCAAGTAACATTTTTGTGTTGTAATGCAATGTGAGACTGCAATCACCCGTGATTAGCTGCCAAGTCGGTGGCATGAAGCCATGCTTGCACTACTTACGTTACCAGTCCCTAAACTCATTGAGAGATTAATGAATGGCTTGTATCCATTCTCTATAGCATCTCTATGAGTGGATTGGATGCTATTAAACTTCTTGCACCATTACATCTCCAGGCCAAAATAAAGTAGAAGTACTCACTCTCCTTGCAGTTGAATCTGCCATACACCTTGTACCCTGGTCTACACTCGCAGTAGTATGATCCAATGGTGTTTCGACAGATGTGTTGGCAGCCGCCATTATTGTCCGCACATTCGTCGAGATCCGTGAAGAAGACAGCCCTGAATCCAGTCCGTTGCACAGAGCCGTCAGTGTAGAACTCAATGTTCAATTCATTGGTGTGAGAAGTGATCGGGGCTGGAAGTGTATTGCCGCAAAATGTCCCAATCTTCTGCTGATTGTGCTGTGGACCGCTGTAGACATTGATGAAGTCATAGTTGCATGCTTTCTAGGGTAGGGAAATTTAATTGCAGATATTTCAGCATCAAGTCTCGAAATCCTCAGACAGATGAAGGCATTTTAAACGAAACTGAGATGTGTAATTTTGTAGGTATCAAAGAGGATGCTACCGTGCCCTTTTCCAGCACATTACCAGGGACCTCCTATTGCCATTATACCAGCACACCTGAGGCACTTTCAGTCCAGATGGCAACAGTGTGCAGTGATTACCAAAGGCGGAAACTCCGTGGATATTCATACCTGCAGCTATAGACCACTCAGCGGAAATAAGACATCCGAATGTCAGTAACCGATCAAAGACGTCCATTCGCTTGTCATTGAAGACCCCAGCCGTAGAGAATCCATTTCTGGTTCACAGGGCAGCATTTATTCAGCACTTTCACTGTATAGCACCTCGTACTGGATTATCAACACATAACCCATCATGCGATTGCAATAGAGACCAATCTTTCTGCAGAAAAGGGAATTACAATTACTCGGAAACAGTTGCAGCTTAAAAAGCTAGCGAACGCTGATTACCAATGCAGCCAAACAATCCTAGGATGGTTCAGTTGAACTGTCAAATCGTTCTATTATCGAAGCTTTTTAAATGCTTGTTAAAAGAGGGAACAAGCATACAAATGCAACGGAGGAGTTTTTACTTTTGGATGTCTCTATCGCTTTACAGAACTATTTGCTATAAAACATGGCGATGCCAAACCTCGGATCATTGGGAGAAGCGATTGTTTTTTCCCACGAACCAGCATACTCCTGAACAGACAAACAGTGAATCATTCTTACCCATTGTATTAAGGAGTCTGTATCAATTGGCCTCTTTAACCTCAGAACACTGGCGTTCCTTTGTGAGCTTTCGATTCTTTCCTATCATGCTTTCAAGAATTTCACTTCAATGTTTATTTAGCCAAGTTACCTTGGAGACGACAAAACTACATTGCCGCCCACTTTTTGATTATCCTGCTTTCCGCTCCATCAAACAGGCACTAATGTAGACAACTTCAATCCTCTAGTTTCAGGTTAAGAAAGAGTTACAAATTTCCATCTGCTAGGTGCAAATTTTAAAACGCTGCTTCTCATTATTCGACAGCACCGTTCCATTAATCATGCGGGGTTCCAAAATGATCACACTCTGACCTACAACTAAATTGCCTCCGTCTTATCACTTGCTAACGGCGATTTTTTAGAACTATGGCGCTCAGGTTAATAACTTACTTTCTGGTGACTCACGGAAGTGATTAGTTGTACTTCGGCGGTGTGGGGCTGAAGGAACGCCCTTATGTCTACTCCAGTCAGATGGACAATGGAACGGCTAAGTCGGTACAGTGGCCTCGAGTTAAAGTTGGTACTTGCATTGGTATGAATATCAACTACTTAGCCCTTCGAAATAGTCACTCTGACCAATCAGAAAGCAATTCTTACCCTTTTTAAAACAGAAGCGATCGCCAACTAGGAAATAAGTGGGAGATGATTTTCGATGCCGAGATCTCAAAAGCAACTCGGCATTCTAGTGTTCGAATACAGCACCAGCTACAAGAGTGGAAGTAATTGTCCACAGACTAAGAACACCCGACAGCTATTTTATCATTCGAAGCTCAACCAATCTGTTTACATTACGACCTGTGTACAATGATTTATCGCAAACCGATAAATGTAAGTGCTGCCTACCTCAAGTAAGAAGATTAGTGTGTTGCACACCTTCGAAGCTGGTAGCAAACGGAATAAGCAAAATAATTTTTGAAGAAAATCTACCTACAAAGTGAAGGTGTAGACGAAATACGCACTCTCGAATGCTAGACAATGGAACATTCAGTCGGAATCGAGTGACATCCAAATGTGTCAGCATTAAGATCGCCGGTACTTTCAATCATTTGATCAGCTTAACGTCGTGAGGATAGTAAATAAACTGCACCCTCCGGATAATTACAAGCGTTAAAAATCCGCAACACTGGACTGACCAGCTGCAAATAAATTTCCACTTAGAATTCGACTGTAGACTTTTGAGTAGACAATAGACGACTGTAAAGAGCGCCAGTGCTGACGGAAGAGGTTGAATGAAAGGCAAGTAGAGAATGGATGTAAAATAGCCTTCCTTCTTGTCGATACCTTAGATGGTTGCTTGGCAGTGAATGTATCTGCATTAATGATAAACCAATCGTGCCTACCATTATAAATTAGAATAGAGAATCCACAAATTACTTACATTTTTGCCTTCGAGGTCGAAGTGAGTAAAATTGAGAAAGATGGTAGATTTGGGAGCTGCAACGATCTTCCAAATGCAGTTCTTGTTGGGTGGATACTCGGCGGGAAATCCCGGTGTTTGAATGGTCCCGTTGGCTGCATTAATCACTCCACCACAGGCATCTAGGATGGCAACAGAGTGCATTCTGCATGCTGGATCAATTGATTCTTAAGTTTTGGGTGTCATTTACTAAATCAGTTTAAAGATGTGTGAGCCGTTGGATTTTTAAGGTTTGTAAAATGGAAGGGTTTAGGGTTTGAGAATGAAGTAATCTGTTGAAATATTTCGAAAGCTCATTGATGACCTTTTATCGCTTAAAATTTTGAAACTGACTTTGCATAAGAATTTAATAGCAAAGACACGAAACATTAAGTATTTGACAGTAAATAAACGTTTTCAAAATTCATTTTCGGTGTAGAAGCTTTAAATTGAACCGAGATGATGAATATGCATGTTGCCATTACCGTCCTTGCCGTCAGACATAGGGGGCTCTGAAAATGCTCTCCTTTCTTAATTTATTCTGGTTTAGCGTTTCCAAAATCTGAAAAGGTGCTTCAGATCTCTATTAGAATATTTCCTCAGTAATACGAGGTGGAAAAGTCTTTCCAGTGATTGATTATCGCCTAAAGATAATGAGGTCATGTTGCAACTTTCCGCTTTTCGCCAAAAGGTCTCACGGAGTCATTGCGTTGGTCTACGACGGCTGCATGATCTCTCGGAGCTGTTTCACCGGTAATATTTGGTCCCTCAGCTCGCCCAGTGTGAATCCGTTGGGCAAAGGAGTTCCGAGGACGTTGAGGAAACTATTAAGCATACATGTCCGCAAATGGGAAAATCTTGTAGATGGCATAAGTTAAGTCCACCTGGTGCGCACCTACACAGAGCTTTCAACAGTCCTTTTTCTAAAACTGCGGCTAATGTGGAATTATCAAACTTGCAAAAGTTGAAAAAAGCACACTACATTTAAAAAAAACGTGGAATGTTGGTGCAAAGATTAGTGCATACCTTCACATCTCTTGCCATCAGGATGTAACTCGTAGCCAATTTCACATTGACACCGGTAACTGCCAAGGGTGTTAACGCAGATATGAGAACAGCCATGTTTATTCGTCTTACACTCGTCAAATTCTACAAGACAAAAAAAAAACGAGGAAGTAGTCACAGTTTCTCATGTATTCTCAGATATTCCGGCAGGGGTGTAATATTGCTACTAGCAGTGAAACATACCTTTCTGAAATTCGGCAGTGAAACCCTGTTTTTCAACTGAACTATCGGAGACGAACTTGATGTACATCATGTTGTTTGTCGACTTGATTGGAGTGGGTAAGTTGGAACCGCAAAGCTTCTTCAAGACTGGTGAACTCTCGGAGAGGCCATCACGAATTTCGAGGTAATCGTAGACACAGTTGTCATGCTTTTCTATCTGTAGAAAAGCAACATGTTATCATCGAAAACCAGGGATCAAAACCTTGATGGTTTACATGAATACGGACCTTTTCAATTCTTGTTTCATTCTTTTGCCTATGCACCTAAAAAGTGGACTATTTATCCCTCGGTTTTGATAAAGGGCTCACTACGATTGTGCTTTCACCGAGTGGGCTGGTCCCTGGGTCATGCTAGCGATCCCAACCCAGCTATATGTTAAACATTAACATATTCTGCCCGAGTACAATGTTCTAAGGGGAGTCCCGGGACGCTGCATTGGTGGCGATGTAGAACAAACCTGATCTTAAAGGATGCTCATCCTAATTTCTACCTCTGAGTGATAGATGTTAGCAAAGCGGAGGAGGGGCATATGCTAGCGATGGGCAAATATGTGACGATCCCTAACAGATAGTTTAAAAATGATGTCCACCTTTGACAGCTGATCAGTTCAGTGGTCTCCGGGATAGCTAATAACAAGTAAAGCGACATTAACCATGATCTGGAACGGTTCATTGAGGGGCCACCTATCTTTCATGTATGGCAATATCAATTATGTATAATTTCAGTGTCTTCTCCACTTCCCTACTAGCTGGATAAAATCCAGCTGCATATTGCTGGGCAGCACTGAAGTGAGAAGTGGTTGGCAAGATGGAATAGAGGGGAAATCCCACCTCCCGTCTTTTGTTAAATGCCTACTTTTAGGTCTGTGTTACTACGATGAGCTATAAACATGCATAAAGGCCGGTACAACCTTCCAACCCCAAATCCAGTTTCCAGACAGGATGAAACTTCAGCGTGAATTCAAGTGACTGGCATAGATGTCTCCTGACAGCACAGATTACCTTATAATGGATGACGCGGGGGGTGGATCAAAAGGAGAGCTAGAGACGATTCTCACAAGAGGAGAGGGATTGTACATTACTTTAATTATTTGTTGAACTCTAGGTTTTGGTAGAGAAGTCACTTAGTTGCGCCACCACCGTACCTTCGCCGGGTGGGCTGGGCTCGAGGCGTACCAGTAGCCCAAAGCCCAGGTGTTGCGCCTTTTTTTATCTTTGGAGAGGTCTTAGAAAGCCAAATACCATAACATACCGGAGGAACATTTAAATTGAAATGGTTTAGAGATAATCAGCAGTAGTCCTTTGTCTTCGCATTCTTTATAAATAGTTAGATCGGAAAATCACTTTCTGGGATGGAATTCTTGGAAATCTCCACCAAATGTATAAAAGCGCTTTCATAATTTTTGGAGAATTTCACCTCTCAGAGGTTCTTGCACTTAGTTATTTTCAACACTCGCTACCAGCGTCACATATATGTGACACGTCATGTGAGAATGAATAGTTGGCTTCGTCTCCAATCGCTGAAGCCTTGGAACTGTGTTGGCTGGTTCTCAGATAATGATAGCAAACATAAAAAGTGCCGAAAGCCTTTAAAACAAAGATATAAATATTTTGCAAGTCAAAAAACACAAAATCTGTTACATTGTTGCAATTATTTATGCCCATACAATGGGAGGAAAGCAGTACAAAGGGTGTGAAAATTGCATATCCTCCCAATGCAGTCACCTGGATATCAACTAAGTTCCAGCCCTTTTGAAGTCACAAATTTTTTTAGTTATTCTCAAGAAACTTGAACAATTTATTGTTGCAATCATGTTGGGGGTCTATAGTTACAGGTGTTTTGAACAAAGGAATGCAAGATTCGCGCCTACTTAACTTAAAAATGAAACGCCTTTGGATTACGCAACTTGGCCATCACATGCGTAGTTAATTTCACAGAGCATTTAGTTTGTGCGACTCCACAGACTTGTAGAGGCGTATGCGCATTTTGCTTTGTGAACGTCTTTGGCGCGTTGTACGATTGATGCGTGTGCAGTTTTGTGTAGCCGAAAAGCCGGTTTGCCTGTTTGGAGGTACTTAAGCTTCCAGCAATACAAATTTGGCCATAATTTGTGCAAACGGGAAAAATATTATTGCCTTTATAATGAATTGGGAAGTCTGGAGATTATATTATTGTGCTAAGTGTCCTGAAACATCCGGATTACCTACTACTGTACATTGTCACCCCTTGAACGGCATAAAACTCAAATTCAAACTTTAAACGAAACATTTCTTTCATTCCTAACATTAAGATACTCCTAGTGAGGCACTGGGTACCAGAAGGTGAATCTTACCAGTGCTGACACCGTTTGCCAATTTTTTCCCAAATGGGGTTTTAGCCTTTTAAATGAAAGTGCAATTATCTGTTCGTCTCAGAAACCCGACAACTATTTTATAGCAGAGCAAAGACGGTGACACTTAATCACCTAAAAAGCAAGCAATTTGTTCAGACAATTTGCACGTTAAGATTCCACAAAACCGACGCTATTAAGGTGCCTACGAGCAAAAGTGGGAATTTTTCAGGAAAGAGGGCTAATGACACCACTAAGCATGTAGCCTACATTGCCCTGAGAATGTAAATTTATTAGAACACGAATTTATAAGGGGAAATTTCTGATAAATCGCGGGTAGTTTTATGGAAAAAAAGGCCTAGCTTACATCGAAGGATTGGAATGTCAAAGCCACAGAGAAGCCAGTTGGGACGACAATTTTCCAGATGCACTCCTTGTTGGGTTTATAAAATTCTGGATAGCTTGGACTTGTAATAATACCCTCCTCCTGTATAATCTCACCTCCACAGACGGCTAAGAGAATTGCATTAGTATTAGTTCACGCCTACCTTGGTACTCAGCCACAAATCCTGTACTGAGAGAACCAGACGAGCGTCTATACTCAATCCACAGTCTTGACTTTGTGGATATTATCATTGGTGGAAGTGTTTTTCCACAGTAACGCCCTAAGACACAAAATATTTCAATTTATAAGTCTACTCACCTATCAGCGGAGATCCCGAATAGTATCCGTCCCGAATCTCCACATAGTCGTTGGTGCAAGCCAGTTGGGAGGGCCCTCGACTTAACGCTAGTCCGCCTCCCCCACCTACCGATTTTAGATCGTCGTGCTGTTGAAAGATGTCAAGGTAGGTGAAATTGAGATGAATTCGCTCGCCCATTGCACCAATAATTCGCCACTGACAGAATAGAGGTCCTGCCGAAGCGAATTCCAGAGAAGAGGGAGCCGCGAGCTCATTACCACCATTATTTTGATCGTGCAATTTTGTCGTAATCGAGGCAAATTTTGCCCATCGACTGTCGTCAGAGACCATCACACCTTGATGATCACCCACCATGCCCGAGAGTCGATGGGCAGTGGGCAGTTCGTGTGTCAGAGGGTGGTAGAAGGAGGCAGGGTCTGTAAGAATTTCGGGCGAGCTGAAATCAATGTCGGGCACGGAGGCAGTATTGTAATCGTGGCTGTTATGAATCACCCAAGACATCTGTGGTGAGGCGAATGTGCCTGATGGTTCCATTAGGGTTCGACCGCAGGCTAAAATTCAAGGTTATACTCGGGTTTCAAAATCTACTCAAATTCTGTTCCATAAATTTTTCTGTTCATGGAATGAACGTGGTCATGGGAAATGCAGACATTGACGCTCAGATATTCATCCAACCACTATAAAAATGTGCATTTTATAGCTCCGATAGGCTATTCGAGAAAGTAATTTCACCCGTTCCAATTTTGGATGATCTAAAAGATATTCGAGGAGCATTTTTTCGAAGAAACTAGATTGAAATAATCTATAAGAAGATTACCTAGAAATCTTTAAAAAATGCGCACATTTAAAGGAAATTTAAGTACGATTATATAGATTAGGACATCGGTGTGAGTTAACCCATTCGCAGTCAAGGTCACATATATGTGACGTTTCATTTGCCATGATTGGACACTCGCATCACGAATGTGTGACACATTACTGGAGAGGAAGTCAACGTAAGAGGAATCGGTAGTCAAATTTCGTCTGAAGTCACTTATGCACACAAGACCGTAAGGCGTCCATTCCGGAACAAGTTTCAAAGTTTACAATACTACAGAAAGTCTTCTCATTTTAAGCCAAAATCATTTTAATGCCATTTCGGTAAGAAACTTTAAGATTTCTAGGCTCCTCTTCCTAGTGGACAGTTGGATTAAACTTAAACGTACTTTTGTGAGCAGAAGTTTATTCAAATCCTAGATTTGTGCAAAAATGCGGCCTCAACACCTCCAGGCATTTCATCAGTTTAAGTCAAAGCAAAAAGTATATCTAGACACTTTTTTGTGGAACTTTTACGAAGAACTGCTGTTTGGGGGAAAGTTGAATGTCGAGGTCTAATGTAAACTGTTTTCTTGGCTAAGTATCCACTGAATCAAGTATGCAGATAATGGAATGGCCTAGTATCTCCGTTAAATTCGAGAAAGAAGTTATGCGACACTACCAAGTGAAAGAACACTAATTTTATTAATGGTACACTGAAGAAAAAAAAGAGACAAACTGTGAGTTCGCTTGCATTTGCTTAGAATATTCAGTGAAGGAAGCAATGACTGCATTAAATGGAATCCATCGCAGACCTATGTCACTTTGCAGAAAAAATCCAAATCACCAACAAATAGTATCATCAATTTGAAAAGAATTTGTTAAATAAATTCATCTTCTCACTAATTATTTGCATTCAATGTGCATTCAGTAAGAAGAAACGGTTAGTCGTGTGTTTACAGAAAGCCTTTTCTGATTTTTAAGGTCCATTTGAAGGAATAGGAAAACTGTGGTCGAATGTTCTTCGCATCGTAAACAATGCATCTTTAGAAAAAACTTGAGGTTAGCATTTCATTCAACGGAAAAAAAACACAAGGTTTAATAAACAAAACACAATCGAGTTTCCAGCGCAGTTATTCATGCTTATACACTGGATTTTTTTGCCAAGGTTTTGTGACTTAAATGGATGTTCCTCTGTCCTGAGCTTTTTTAAATTCACCTAAAACATCAATCTTTTACTGACATTTTTTTCATGGTGAAGCTTACACGGGCATCCGTAGAGCTTGTTGGTTTGCCGAACGTCACCTGGACTGAGTTGAATACGCTGACCAATTGGGGGACGAGGACAGCAGGCCTTGGGTCGAATTGTCTCATCCTTATTGGCCTTAGCAAAAGTGCCCTTTGCATAATGCATAATGGAGCTATAGTCGTAGGGCTCGCGCAGCGAATTCACCTCACCCGAGTCCATCTTCTTGAAGTTGAAGTCCTGTCCCTCTACCACATTCTCCAGCAGAATCTCCACATGATCTGGGAGGGAAAGGAAGGAAAGGCTTATTCTCAGATCCTCTAGGACTTTGTTTACACCATTAGCGGCGGAATGTACAACTTGGCTGTTGTTTATTAGTGAACTGAAAAGGTAGGTGGGAAGACCGATTTTGCCAAGCACTGCAAGCACAGCCTACATGCATGAACAATGCTAATTTGTTTGCATTATTTCAGAAGGTTACTAGCAACTTTTGGAGAAAAGTGGAGCAGAATTTCAGTCCACTAAGTTTTGAAAGTAAAAAAATGGGAAACTATTTCAACTCCTCCATACAGTCTCGCATTGAGATCCTTTGATCTTCGAAATTCCAGCACCAAATTTTTACTTAAAATGAGCAAGAAATTTGAAGGACGGGAAATAAAACCAAGGAAAGCATCAAACATGGGTACACAAACGCAGCTGTGCAGGCATAGCTTTGTGTAAATGTCAGTTGTAAGTACCAAGGCACCGTCTATCAGGGCATTCGAGAGGCATGCCTCACATGTGTTTAGCTCTTTTTTAATGGATTTGTTGCAAATACCAAAGTAAACCCACCTTTACGTTAAAAGTGGCTTTAATCTCACGTTGCTTTCAATCAACATAGACTAGGGCAAGTCACTATTCTTCACCTCAAAATGTTGTGAATTTAAACCAACGATGGTAATTTGTTAATTCGCTAGATTAAAATTAAAAATCTACCCAAAATGATGAGACAGTCCGCTGAATCTTGGCTGGAAACATGAGGAACATTAACTCACCGTCTCTATCAGGTCTTGTATGCTCATGCCAAAATCCGATGACATGACCCAACTCATGAATAACGATGCCCTTTTTGTCACAGTTCTTGCCGATTGATATAGCCTGAGGTTCATCCTCACTTCGACGTCCTACGTAGGAGCAACATCTGGAAAAGGAAGCAGCCCTCGATTTAGTGCATGTTTTCGTTTGTCCTTCTCCTGTCGTCCACTGGGGACCAGTGTGATAAATGACCGGCATTTCTCATGCTCAGGTAAGAGCTAATATTTGGGTTGCACAACAAGAATTTTTCTTTGAATCTTTATGCTATATTATGCTTGACAGATGGCTTCCAATGCAAAGACCAAATCACAAAGCTTCAAAGGCAACCGTCTGTCACTTTGGTGTAAAGGTCAGACCGATGTCAATCAATCAGGTTAACGTGAGGAAGAACAGCATACGATTTTCTGCAGCTTTATAATATTCTACCTCCTCGAAAATTGTGATCCACCCTCAACCGAGAATCGGCAGCATTTGGATTGCTTTAAAAATACAATTGAATGGCAACTTACCCACATGGCTTGACAGTAAAAATGATGTAGGATTTGTGCTGCGGTTCACGTTCAACAAAACTTAGACATGTGTGGTTCTCCCAATGCCTCATTGCTTTCATGATAGTAGCTTTGGTTTCACCTATAAATTTAAAAAGAAACCAAAGTAGAATCTCAAGTTTACTCATCTGTAACATTTGCACGGGACAAAATTTGATGAAGGGGACTTTTTGATGTAAATTTGGAATTTTGACATCTAACTTCTTTTCTAGATTATTGACAAGGCATTAAACATAAGGTAAGGAAAAAAGCCTTCGATCACTTATAAAAAGACATTTGGTTTTACTCCTCATTTCCGGTTTTGTTCTTGGCGCCGAAGCATTCTGCCTGACTCTGAACCTCCTCAGCCTTCCTATGGTCTGACATTTAACACCATGTCATATAACATCCTCAGCATTTCAAAGAAACTTTGATAGAAAATCAAAAGCCCTTGGCATATTATTCTCAGCATAATCTTAAACCCTTGCGGTTTGAGCATCGTCCAAACCGATGCAAGGCGGATTAGCCACAATGGCACTTTTTATTCGTTCTTAATTGGCAACCGGCAATCCCTTTACCAGCCTTCTTATGCATAATTGCAGTGCGTTGGATGCAACCAACAGTGAAGAGCGTCCTCTGAAACCCAGCCGTCAGCGCTGTCTGGTTGACCATTTCAGTGCAATGCAGACACGCAGAAAAGGGGGCTTGAAAAGTGCGCTTGACAAGCGGACAACACCACAATCTGAATCAATTGTGTGCCACGCTTCAAAATTCACGAAAATTAGCTAGGCAAACTATTCAAAACAAGACACGCTTTGTCGCCAATATGTGCAAGGATGTGCGTGCATGCATGACAAGTGCATGCCACTTCCGGATAAACCGATTTACATGTTTGTTGTGATACCTCTTCCTGTAAACACTGCAGATGGAGATGACCTCATGGCAAAGAACATTCTTTGCGTCCGGTTCTGACCTAGCTTTATGTGCTCACTGTCAATGTCGCATATATGTGACGTGTATTCAAGCCATATATGGAGGCGAATTCTACGGAATGATGAGGCTTGGATGGCTTAGTCTAGAAAGCTGAGTGGATTCCTTTTGGCTTGGAGCACGTCAATGCTTGTCTAGCCGGTTCGGGTAGGAAACTATCCATCCGTTAGAACGTTGTCATATCAATTAACGCTTATGGAAATAAAAGCTCTACATTCATTGTGCCTCCTCCTCAAGCGAGAGGAACGTATTTGCATACTGCCGGTGGCTAGCCAAGTTTTATTACCAAATGTATTCTCTAGAGCAATTGAAAATCGGGGGGAGAACTTCGAAATCGCACAATACTTAACATTTCCAAGATCGTCCATTTTTGTCTCATTCATTCGACCAAAGACGGTTTTTTCAAAACGTACCTTGTTACCAAATATCATGGAATTTGCACGTCTTCAACATTTAATTTCCAACCAAATTGCACTTCTGGAAGATCACCAAGGGATGCTTATTGATAGACGCAAAGACGTAATCTGTGCTCCGATTGCCAGTACCTGAACTAAGCCTTTGGGGATGACATTAGGAGGATGCAATAGGTAAGGCTCTTACAACACTTTGAGCTTCACTAGGCAATTGAATGCTTCTTTAATCAAGACTCTTGAACACAAACTACTTACTGTATGCATGCACAAATTTTGTTAATTTTTGTCCTGAGTCACTGCATTTGCTAAACAATTGAAATTAATACAATTAAAGATTTATTCCACAGACACCACAGTTACTCTTGATAAGCCGGTTTCAACTTATTAAAGGAAAGCATAATTTGTTTTAGCCTATCCATTGAAGTACTTTGTAGCTCAATCAAAATACGTGGTAATGTGGCAAAGAGTGAGATTCTCGATGGTGAATGGAGACAGGTGAAACCTTGTTCGCTCTTACATGACCAAGATGTGGTAAAAACACAAATAGGCACCTACATGAAAAGCACAGCTTTTGGACAGTCAAGGGTATTATTTACACAAGGCACCGGATACTTCATACAGAAAAGGCCACTCAGACGTACACAGAGACGCGCAGACTTACTTGTAAAGTTTGCCTGTATTACATAGGGGATGACACCGTAGGGCCAAGTTCTCGACTTGTACGCCGTTGCAGCTCGTCGAACTCGCCGTTTTGGTCGGTCTTCCTCAGCCACACCAACTCGATCCTCCTCATCCACTTCTTGAAGGGTCTTCAGACTCTGTTCAACACTGCGTCGGCTTCTTAAGACTGGTTTTACATCTTTTGCCTGTGTCACGCGTTCAAGAATGCTCTGTTGTCTGCGTGACAGCATAGCGAGTTTTGCCTGAAGGCTCCTCTGACGCTCGGCAATTCGTTTCAACCGCTGAAGGTACTGCTCATGACTTAATGGAGCACCGTCCGCAAACGCCTCTTTTCGATTCCTTCGTCGCTTACGACGGAAACGGCGACGATGCTCACGTTGACGTTTGTTCATACCAGTCCTGGTTTTATCTTGCGAGTTGGATACGAGATAGAGGGGTTTTTGGGTGACTGACCTGATAGGAAAGATAAGCGTAAATTCTATGGTTCGTCGACAATTTTTATCACTCGATTTTGAGTGATGCTCGCTAAGTTTGGCAGTGCATGTGGATGATTCACAGCAGACACCTTTTTTACGCCGTGTAGAAAACCGATGTCTATGTATGCGTGGTGCTTTCAAACACTTGGATGAATAGTTACTTTCACCTTCACTGAATTCAAATAGTGTCCTCTTCGGATACACGTCAACAATTTTTTTTCTGCAATGTTAATGTGAGAAGTTAAGAGGGACATAAACAGCGTGGACAGTTTTGTCCCCCAAGTCGGGAAACTAAATGAATCATTGGTGGGATGTTTTAGATAATTGCGAAGTTTATGCTGTGATTTAACTTTTAATTGCTAATGAGACTTTCCTTCAAAAGCAGTCACGTGGGGGGAGCTATTTGAAAAGAGTGGTGCCAAGCCTTGACAGCTAGTTTTGTAAAAGTGCCAGAGACAAAGAAGAGACACTTGCACTTTTAAAAGGTCCAAACACTGTGTAAATAAACTACTTGACTTTCCAAATCACCGACTACACGTAAAATTAGCTGTTGAAAGGCCACCAAAGCACTAATTATCCGGTCAGGTAACTAACTTTTTTTCTATGAATTCTGAGAAGGATTCCAAAAGCTTGCATTTATTGAAGTGAGTCAGAAACTCAGCTGTTTTTCATTTGAACAGACAAAAGATGGATTCAAGAGCTAATGAATCCATGAATTTTTCCTTGACGAAAACTTTTTTACCAAATGTATCCTTTAGTTCAGATGCAGCGGCAAGACTATTAAACTGCCTAATGCTTTACTTGTTTCCAGTACTGCTTCCGATTGCGGTTTTGAGCTTAGCTGCTCCACTGTCAGCGGAATCGGAGATTTCCTCGAAGTCGTAGGTGTCCGAGTGTTCAATCCACTGTTGAAGCGGTTTTTCAGCGACACTTCCGTAACGCTCGATCATATTTTCTGCTTCGGCATCTGATAAAGCGATGTCTCCCGTGTAGCCGACTGCAATGGGGTGAGAAAGTGGTATACTGAGTAAAATTATTGTTTCCCTTCCAACAACACAACAAAAAACGTGTGATTGTTACTAGAAATTAAACGATCCGGTAAGAAGTAATGTAACTTATTCCAACTTGGACGCACGCACAGGAATTGTAGCAATAGAAATTAATCCATTCCAAATCGTTCAGCAGACATAAAAACACCAGGGCATTGAAAACCTAATGTAACTTTGAGACAGGCAAGACCATCAAATTTTTTACCCTCCTGTGGGCCTAAGTGCAACTGAACATTTTATTGAGGTCACTCGGGGTCACGACGGCTGGCTGTTCGACTGACTGGCTAGCATGACACATTGTGCAGCTTGACCAAGTCACCCGCTAGGAGTATCGCCCAATTTAGCCATCGGTTTCGTTTGGAAGGCCCTGAAAACACATGGTCGCCTATCCCTGCAAATAAGTGATTCATATCCTGCACACTAACCAGGTTTGTCGACTAAGAAGCTGATTATAAACAGGCATTTCGTGAACTAACCCAAACTCCAGCTCAGCTGCTTCAATTCACTCCAGGTACTAGAAGGTCCTGGCTAATAAAATAGTAATATTTGCAAACAGAATGACTGGATTAGTCAGGACTGTGTGTTTATCCTGAAAAAAAAGAGTAGAGGATGACACGAGAAATGCTTGATTAAAACCTGCTTTTTTTCGCACTAAGACAGAAGTTTAAGAAAAAAATTGGAAACCAATTTACATACATTGGACTATTTTCAAGTGTCCTGAACTGTGCGGTACTCAGCATTCACTTTTTTGGCAAAGTGGATACATGCACTGTGAATTCTGAGGGTGGTTTCGTTTCACACTGTTGATTAACCGAAATCCACCCAACTTCGCACATAGGAATGGTTGATAATCGGGTGATAATGCTACGCACTGTTTGTAGCGTTGCTGATTGTGCGACTTTTTAAAATTATGCGTTTCGCATCGTAAAAAATAAGCCTAAATTAATTGTAATTTGGAGAGAACAGGTTGTTCTTGACTGACGCATTGCTTGAAATGAGAGAGAACATCAAGGAAACAACTGCTGAACACACAGGGCAACAGGCATTAAGGAGTTCGAACCAGTCACCTTGAGGTACTAATAAGTAAATCTATTAAAGAAAGTATCAAGAAAAACTCGTACGGAATAAATGAATGAAGACATCATCCATCAGCTTCATTAACACCAACTATATCATCCAATGTAGACTTCCGGATGGAACTGCGAACAAGTGGTCGGAGGGAGAAAAATACGCATCATTTTGTAAAAACACGAGCACTATGCGCTTTTGGGGCTCCTAAAGTTATATTTATGCAATCTATTGCTGACTAACGCCTTGATCGTTCATTAGTTCTTCTACTACTGTCACACGACTCTGGGTGATGTGCCATAAACAAGTTGTCTCGTGTAAACTACTTCATTTTTCTTCGAAAAAACGATCCTGCAATTTGGATCTGGACTCGAAGGTGGTTCCCTTTTGGGTGAGAATCCTGTGTAGAACTACGCTCTGATGCATTATTTTATCCGGTAACTGTTGTAACGCATGCATATATTTGATGTGATCACAAAAGAAGGAAGGGAAGTTCTAAGACGATTTTCCTTCAAAATGTCCTTTTTAAAACCGATTTACATGGATGACGTGAATGTTAATTACACTAAAATCACGCGAATTAGAGACGGCTTTATTCATGCTGGCTTAGGCTCACATTTCGTAAGTCATTTTAAAAGCAACATCCGAGAAAGACCCTTAAAATGGATGGTGTATTATGCATGTTATCAATGTACAATACAAACTGTTTCAAACTGGCAGTATTTAGGACATCTCCAAATGATTCAGCATAACTGTCCAAGGTATGACCAATCGTCTATTCCATAAGGCTGTTTACGATGGATCTTTCCGCAATTCTTTACTCCGATAATGATGCGAGAGCCTAGCATAGTCGCCAAAGCTGTCAACAGGGTGAGCCTTAGAGGATTGTGTTAAATGAACCGAGATACAAAGGCATCCACCATAACACCTGCCATGACCTTGAATGAAATGTTTCAACAATTACCAAAAGTCGCTCAGTGAAGCATTCGATTTACTGAACTAATCCAAATTTCAGTGTTATTCGGTCAATAGAACGTCCAATCCATTATTTTTCTCTCCGCTTCATCGAAACAAATTTCATCCGCATGATTTGGCAACTTTGTAATAAACCTTTAAGGAAGCCGTCTTTTAGTCTTCCTGTCACCAAAGTGGGATCACTATAGACTGCGACGACAGCTTAATCTCCATTCAAGGGAGGGGACATTGGCATGTATTTATGTATATGTGTGTGTCTTCTATTCCTATGGGCTAAAATGGAGGCCACAATGACCCAGCAGCCGTGACTGCGAAATGGGTCCACCGAATTTTATGATAAATTATGCCCAGACCTCCAGACCGCCGCGCCATGGTGGACCAAATGCTTCGGCCCTCCCGCCTGCCTACCTACCTGGGAACTTTGGCTTGAGGGAAGACTGCAATAAAAATACGCGCCATAAGGATAAAATTTTAGCAGTTCCTGATGGAGCAGAAGAACGGAGTGCTTTTGGCATCCGCCTGGGGGATGTGATGCCTTATGCTGAAATGGGGTAAAATTTCTTTTTCCCTTTAAAGGTCATGTGCTATTGCGATTTTTATTGACTATGCAATAACAATTAAATGTCGGAAGCGGCTCTATATTCTATTCGACCTGTGTCATTTTTGCACCCATTTCAATGGAACCCACCACGATTTAGGCACAATTTTAGAAAGTTATCTAGTTTGAATATTATCAAGCCAGAAGATCAGACAACTTACTTGTTTAGAATGTATGCAAGTTTATTACCTTTTAACGTGCCTTTTTGTTAGGTATCTTGGCAATCTATACTGCAAAGGCCTAAATTCAATCATACAGTAGAAATCGTTCGGATGAACGTTTTGCCTTCAAGTGGTTATGTAGCGTGAAGCAAAAAAGCTACACTACCTCACAAATGCTAGTGGCAAAAAGGCCAAAGGACGAAAGCTTAACACCCTTTGGCAGAAAACCTAAGCTGACATGGTGCCCTCCGCTTGGCCTTTGAGATATCGTGTCCTGCCCATTTTTCGATGCAATTTTAAATTTGTAGTCAGCCAGCGTAATTGCATTTGCATTATTTTACGGACAAAATTACATTTTGAGGTTTGTTGTATGGAACTATTATATTCACGGGTTTCTTGATGAAAGCTGAAGCGTAGTAGCATAGTCTTGAAAAATGTTTTTTTTTTCGGCAGAAGAAGAAGAGATTATCAAAATACGAACTTTCTACTGATATGTTTGCAAAGTGTTTTCTTGATAGGCAGAATAACTTAATGTAATGCGGGTAAATTACTCATGAGCCTCACTTGCTTTACAGGGGTCCAGGTATTTTCCTGTAGGGTATACTTCCTCGAGACTTCTTTCCGGCTCGAATTCCACAATGTATTCAATAGATGGTGGGATGGTGCTGTTGCTGGTTGCAGACGAAGCATTTGCAAGAATCCCATTTTTAGGTGTGAAGTAGTAACTGCGTGCTTGACAAGTTGTTAAAAGTAAAAGGATAAAGCTGAGGGATAGAGTAAAATGAATCCTAGTAGCTCGATGCATTGTGTGTAGTTACAAGTCTTCCTTATTTACCACATGAGAAGGAAATATGTACACAGGCACAATAGTAGGCACGATGATACACCTGTGACCGGTCGCTTCACACGAGCATAGTCTATGATAGTGTGATCCGGAGGGCTACATATGCGAGTCTGCTCATCGCATGCAATTGGCCAGACTGACGACCATACAACAGCTGATGCTGCATTCATTGGTCAAGCCGTCAACTGGGCGCTGATTGGTGGACTGAACCAGTTACGTATTTTCATGTGCTTGTATGTATATCTGCGCCATAAAAGGGTTTTGCGGCTTACCGTTAAATGTATTTATTTCATCCAACGCCACTATCTAAACATGAGTGTTTATATTTCGAATCTATGTGGTTGTTAGTGTCCAATATTGATGCTGCTTGGTAGCACTTTCTGGATACGGTTTCTTGATGTGAAATAAGAAACGCCTTAAAACCGGAAAATTAGCAAATCATGTCTTATTAAGTTAAAATCCCCATTAAAAGCTTTTTAGTGTCTAATTCAAAAGCCAAAGAATTCGTAGGTGACTGATCGACTTTTTATTGGCATCGACAGACGACTCTGAGACGGGGTGAATCAGCAACTTTTGAGAGTGCAGAAACCTTTTGAACAAAAACAAGTTATTTTCCGAAAAAGTCACCTAAACTTTATCAACTCTTTAGAAAGACTTTATGTCTATTTTTAGCTTAAAAACATTTGTCTCCCCATATTAAGGTATCTAGCAAGAACCTGTGGCATTTTATAAATTTTCTGTTTTGATTTGGAGTGTTTTTCTTCAAATACGGATTTTAATAATACTATTACAGTCATATTTTTATTATCAGTACAGATGAGAACTCTTACGAGTCCAGCGTCCTGCATGTGTGGAACCATTTTTATGGCCCGGAAAGAAGTTGAGTCTATTTGTCCAACCAATAAGTGATGAATAAATTTCGAGTGCGAAGTTGATTAACCGTTCACAATAAAATGGCAGTGCTTTGATCTTAAATATTCAAATATGCGAAAATGGGGGCATATCTCTATGTAACACCTTCGAATTCCATAGCTAAAACATGAATGATAGGAGGAAATGAATAAATGTTCTCCTTGCAGTAGGATCTCTCTCTGCAATTCGAAGAAATTGTTGATACAGCCAAGTACCGACTAAGAATAATGGGTATCATTAATAACATTTTAATAGCCTTGATGTCTCGCGCTTAAGAAACGCTTCAAAGGGAAGTATTCGACCCTGTTGCCATTCATTTGGCCACATCAAAGACATCAAATTGAGAGGTGGCTTTGAACCCCTCAAGCTTGTTGGCAATTGGATGTACTTGTTATTCTTGATCTCATAAACTTTATAAGAATGCGCCATTTAGCTTGGAGAGATAAAACTACTAAGTTACACGTTGCCTCGGGCTCTGCTTCAGCATTGCCATGTTGTTGAAGCTTAGCGAAGTTGTCTGTGCATGCATGGATTTTGATACAGGGATGTCTAAACAATTTTATTGCACTCACCACTCAAAAATGCAAGTAGGAATATGGGATTGCTCGGCCCCATTCTATTTTTTTCACCAATGTCAAAAAAAAGAACTGGCGGAACTGGTCGGAAGAGTTTACGCCGAGCAGTTAGGCTCACTTCATTGCTTTCTTCCCGTGACTGCGCCAAAACTCATGTGTTTCTCTAGAGATCATTGTGCTTTTAAAAGTGAATTTTTCAGTCAGCTAAAAGGGAAGATGAGTGTTTTAGTGTCAGCAACACATGTGTTAGCATGACAGTTATGATAGTAAATATTTCTTTATCCACCGCATCGGCAGTGTGTCCTTTTAATTGCCGTATGCATTCGTCGGATGAATTTAAGTGAGATACGAGAAAATTTTCTTTTTTGGCAAAATATGTTAACCTTTTGCAGACCCCTAGTAATTATTTAAAAATAGCAGCTTTATTCTCTTTTCTCCAAAAAAACGGTTGGTCAATATTAATCAAAGACAGCTTGAAGTAGTTCAACTGTCATTTTATTTTTTTGGGAGTGGAATTCATGACTGGTAGATAATCTTAAGGTTTATTATTTATTTAGAACGTCTTTGATAATAAAAGGGAAAATCATAGTCAAGAATTCAGGAAAAGAATTGCAATAAAAGTAATGGCGGCCCTGAATGACAAGGAAATGCGTTGGGGGTGGGTCCAGTCTTAAACATTATTCTGATCGGCCGAAGGCACCCGCTAGGGAAAGGGCGCTTGGTTTAGAATTTAACAAGAATTAAATATCACTAATACCATTTATGTGATTTTTATGAATTCAGCTAACATAAGTTAAAAATGCCCAAATAATCACGACGACATTTAATGGTGTGCAAGAAACACCAAGAACAGTTTGTTTCAGTGGACACTTTGATCAGAAAGCTGTAAATATCACTAAATTGAGCAGTACACTGATTACTATGAAGCGTGTAGTTGCTACACTTGTTTCTTTTTGCTACCAAATGGTTAGAAAAGCGAAACCAAAGAAGGGGAGTAGAGGAGACGCGATCAATGCTGAGTCAGTGTGGTGACACTTGTCACCTCGTCTGTGCATTTTACTGTCTGCGGTCATACGCTTGGATGCACAAACTTCGGCATTTCTATTCTATGCAGTTGTAGAATTTAACGCTTTTCCAAGCAATATACACTCAGCTAAGTACTCTATTCTACTAAAAGGCAACGGCAGGTGCTGCACAATATGGACCGTTACAATCATATGCATTTACCGAAAATCTTCTTGCTTTCAAGGAGAATTATTCTCGTTCCAGCAGTACATGAAGGCATCCTATATATAAACAGGAAATATCATTAATTGAACGACCACTTCGTGAGACTCCATCAGATGCTAATGCTTGGGGTAAAATAACATTGATGTTAGGGCTAGCTACACACAAATCAATCTCCTCCTGTGGATGTGGAATCGCTAATGCATTTGAATTTTTTTCACCGAAATAAGAGGAATGCCATTGGATCCTAGCCTAGTTGCGACTGAGTTTTCTTACTTCCAAGGTATTTTTAAACTAACATTTGGTATGCTCAGATGTTTCTTAGTACGTAGTACCTACGCCACGAAAAAATTCTAAATAAAATGTGAACATTCGCAATTGCACCTTGTTAAGACATCGAAAAATGGGAAAACGCTTGCAAAAGATGCAAAGATAGCTTCCAAATAAAGCATTTAAATGTATTAAAGTGCATTGTGCATATCGTCAGTGAGGTGATATGGGCTTTTCGCATCACCTCGGACTTACACCTCATACAATAGTAAATAGTTAGTCTCCAATACCACTGGACGCATCGCCCAAACTGGAGGTTAAAAATCTAAGTGGATAAGCATGCTCCCGCATACATTTTGCGGTGGTAATATTTGAATTTTTTTGTTACGAAGTTCATCACAGTGCATTCCTCTCGTGTTAAAAACACCATTATTTTTAAAAGGTTTAAATTTTATCAACACTTCCTCATGGCTATGTCTAGACATTGTCTATGACGAGTGGCGCGGTGTAGAAATTTTCCTTTAGCAATGCCTCTACTTTTGGTCGTTTTATTTCGGACCAGCTGTTCTTATTTACGCAGACCTTGATAAATGCACACAGTTTTTACAAAAGGTTGTCTTCTTTTGTGGCTACACAGTGAATTGTGCAAAAATTACTCCTCCTCTCCTAGTCATTACGACTTTTCCTCCTTCCACCTAGAAGACGTCACTACCGCTCACCGGCAAAACTGTAGTGCAGTTGAGATCTAGACAATGTAACCTCTAAAACAACCCTGTTAATACACAAGTGATTAAGTAGGCTTCAATCTTTGTAAGTTAAGGATCAGCAACTATTTTAGTGAACTATAATGATAGCTGGAACAATCGATTTGTGTGTTCGAGCTGCCAAGCCGATTGATATTTGGTGGAATTAGAAGTAGCCATCAACGTATGCATTTCTTGTCCATCCATTAGCCTACAAATCCTTCAGATACAGGCAAGATGACCGTTTTAGTTAACTCTTACGTCTATTCCAACATTTCGTCCTGATTACTTAGAAAACAAATAGTAAGGGAAACGAATTGCTTCTTGGATCAAGAGACCCTAAAGAATCGAGAATTAAGGGAGACATCTCTAGTACTCCTCAGTCAATGCTTCATAAAAGGCACTTATCAGGGTTTCGTAAAATTTTTTATGCACATTTTTTCTGTTTATCCTTTTCGGATAAATTGCTCACCCTATGATGATAACAAAGATGCAGGTCATTTGGATGTTTTTTATAATTTAGCCTGGGTTTGAGTAGCAGCATCCAAAGTGCACGGTGAGCCACACTTCATGTACATTTAAGGTTTTCAAGTCATGGTTACTTTTATAAGCATAAAAACCACAACTACTTTCATAAAACCACACCAAAGACTGGCTCGCAGAATCTAGGGGATGCGTCTTTGAGGGGATTGTAATAATAGATTTGTGGGTATCAACACCACCTAAAGGCCATCAAATTAGATAGATTCTTAGTGTTTTGTAGTCCTGCTTAGAAACAACGTAGGTCACTCATAAAAATTAAGCATATGAAATGCTCATAAGTTAATAAACTCCAAAAATATGTGAGAGGTAACATGAAGACGAGCTGACCACATATTCGCCCTGGCGGTCTGAAGTCTTAAGTTACTGTTTTATGCCAACACACGCAAAACTTTGTTTAGTGGCTGCGTTGAACCATATTTTGTCGGTGAACACAAAAGAGTTTATACTAACATCGGATTGGCGTCATCACTCGTCTTTAATGGTGTGAAACAAACACAATCCCGGAGGTACTTGAGCCAAAAGTACAAGGTTGTAAGTAGGTCTTGTGGATTTTGGATTAAGTGTTTTTCTAATTAC
The DNA here is from genome assembly GCA_036345935.2 of Taenia hydatigena. Taxonomy (NCBI): domain Eukaryota; kingdom Metazoa; phylum Platyhelminthes; class Cestoda; order Cyclophyllidea; family Taeniidae; genus Taenia; species Taenia hydatigena. The sequence continues at coordinate 16,683,602 of JADWOT020000003.1, forward strand.
CTTCGCCAGTCAGTCAGATGTGCTGATTCGCCCAAAGCAATTCTGTGTCTGACGCCACTGCTGTCTCGGAAGTGGGAAGCCCAGTCATACTTGCTTTCGAGTTTTTGGACCTGATAGGTTTTAAATGACTTCTCCATAAGTAAATTTTTAAGGGTTATATTCACTAACAAATTTATCGTTTTGAACGAATTCTTTTCCTCCTTCTATCCGCCCATCTCAATTGACAAGGTTGCCGGGAAAAGGCCCGCATAAAGCTCTTATCATTCATTTAAAAGTTAATGTTACTTGAATAGTATTGTAAACTATGTAACATCTGGGTAAATTCTGACGGTCTCACATCTCACTCAACTAATAATTCAATGCAAATTAAAAGATATAAATGCAATTTTTTAGCCTTTTTCTCGGAACCCGTTTATTCCTAGCATCTATGGAAGAGAAGGCTGAATGAGTGCATGCAGTTTCCTAGGAAGGCAGTCATCCTGAGATTTCAAGGTCTTGCCTTAAGTGGGAGGGTAACTTGTCCCTTTGAATTTCCGCTCGACAGGTTTGAGACTCCTAGGCATGAAATCTCTCTCGGAGAAATAATGTATTTTTGAAGTCTTTGCAGGGTAAATGCAACCAAGCGATTTTTGGTGGATCTTACTGCAGTCCGTCTGACCGTAACTGAATGTCCCCTTTGTTAAGAGGCTAAAGGTATTTCAAGACAAAGATCTCTGGAACCAAGCATTCCTTCAGAGGACGCCTGTAGTTTAAGATAGAAAACAGCACTTTAGCTGAGGCCACTAATTTATTCGAACCCCAAGTTCCCACGTTTCCTATCCACGAGGGGCCATAATACTTCATCTTCTTGCAAGGGAAAGATCACATGTCATTTTAATCTTACCATTTAAGGGGAAAGCGAGGTGAAGTTCCCATGATAAACGACCATAAAGCTCCAGCAAAATAGCAAAGAATAAAGGAATTTACACAATAATCACCTAATTGTATGGAATAAGAAGTAAAATTTATTAAATTATGACCACTTCAGGGCTGACATCTTGATATTTGGAATGATGAGAGCCCCATCAGGGTATCAAGTCATTATATATTAAAAATGACAAGATACAATGTTTACGGAAGCAATTTTATAATACTCTTATCCGTAAAAACAATAAATAGTAAACCTCTTCCGCGTTTTTACATTTCAGAGGTACTAAAGCATGCAGTAATTAAACAGGCCTTGGTTACATTTTAGAATGTGGGAAAAGGCGACCAGAAAATGCTTTAAAAGCCACCTGCGACTTAAAGAGCCTTGTGCCTTTACGATGGTTAACAGTGTACACACATATTTAATACTTTATTTGTTCAGCATTGCGATTGTACCTCCGCTGGGTGGTATAATGTCCAAGCCATACCGGTAGCCTTTCTGGCACTTTGTGCGATGGGGAAGACTCAGGTAGCTATACATATCTATAGAGTTTGTCTTAAGCTTGTTAAAAAGGCCTCATAAGTACACTTCTGCAGTCCATCTCTTAAAAGAACCTTTACCTTCTTTATTCTACAAAAAATATCGGCCCAGGCCTCACAGATTTGGCTTATAGTAAGGCGAGATAGATATTTCTAATATACTTTAAGCGCTTTACTAGCCCATTCATTCCCTACTTGAGTGAAGTGGCCTTAGCATTACAGTGCAACAATATTTCCAACTCCTGCTTTAAATGAAAGAGTGGAAAGTTGTTTTGAAACTAAAAAAATTTATTGGACTTTGCCGTTGTCTGGTACTTAAAATATTTCAGTGTCACAGTGCAAATCAAAGGCAATAAACTATTGTAAATGGCTCTGGATGCCAAAAAGGCACATTACTAACCATGTGACATTAAAAGTAATAAATCAAACGAAGGCTCTACACATTCACACATTTTCGGCGATTTTAAGTTTTCTAGCATTGAATTTTCTGATGACTACAGGCGGAAAAAATCACCGAATATGGTGCCGTTCCCACCTCAATAAAACATGTTTTCGGAAGCTTCAGCAGTTTGTAATTCGGGAAGTGCCAGTTTTATTACTCGAATACCACAAAACACTAAGTTGCTATTGCAAGTCAAGGGGTCCCTGTACTTTTACCTTAACTGCGTCCAAAAAACAGGCAGAAAAATTCCCTTAATACACTCAAATTTTACAACATTGTACTCCTTTTCATGACTCCCTAAATAAACCGCTTTGGTAAGCAAACGAAACATACAGCTCGGTGGAATTGCAACGTTAATAATAGGTCCGGAATTTTGAGGGGCGGAAAACACCTTGTCCTGATTATTAATGCACACGAATTTTTGTGTTATACAAAGCCGTGGCCCTATTAAATCAAAAAAACCTGCGAACAATGACAGCCCAAACTATTTGGACAGGATTATAAATGCGTTTCTAGAATACAGCGCAAAAGAAGAGTATGCGTTGCCTGATAACGCAAATGCCTCTGTTTATCCCACAGATTGGACAACTGCTGACCAAAAGTACAAGGCTCTAAAGCAATTTTCTCCTCCGTGTGCGAGCTATTCCTTACCCACCCAACTATCTCCAAATAAGAGACTTCGCTCTCAAGGTGACACATTTTTTCAAGTAAGGAATGTGACAAAATTAACTACTTTTCTCATCCTGCTAAGTTGAATCAAGATGACTTATTTATTTTGTATCAGGAATGTGTAGAAGTAAAAGTTCTTTCACAAAAATGAGTCTTCTAAATTTTAAACGAATAAACCTAATTTGTCCAGTTTTAATTTAACATTTGTATGTAGAATCACAGTTGTTTGGACAAGTTTATATAGGAGTATCGAAAGTACTTTTATTTTACAAGTCAAGGTTTGGGAGACAGATTAATTTTGCAAAGATGAACTTTCTTATCAGTTGTACTTACATCTGCACTTTGGCAGTTAATTACCCTGTCTCACGATTAAGCTGTCATCCCATGCCGTTACTTTGGGTTTCTACAAGTACCAGGGAGTTATATTTCCCTTAGCCACAGAGCAGATTTTAAGGTTTGCAGTTTTGTTCGCAGTCAATCGGCGCAGCTCTCATTACATTCTCCAACGCTATTTTCCCACCTTAAAACTGTTCTCATGTAGTGAGATGTTGGCCGAACTTGATGGATGTGATTTGAGGCTGTCTGTTGGGTGGAGGACGGGGTGGAATCCGGTTTCAAGCCTGTGACTGCTAAAGCAATACTTAAAATGTTTTATTAAAATGCAACTCACATGGAGAATTACTCAAAGGCAGATGCATCAGGCCTGGGAAGATGCTTTCGTCTTGTCTATAATTAGAGTTTTCACATCACCTTTTTTCGAGATTCATTTAAGGTTTACGCGCCAGGGACAACTTCCAGTGATGTGATGCTTAATGTAGCTAAGGATGAATCAGTTAGTTTGTACCTACACCAAGAGAGAATGAAATGCCATGCTGATGATATGATTCAACTTCACTTCCCTCACAAGCGTTAAGACGGGCATTTTTGTTATAAATCTGACCTGTACTAGCGAATGGCTCTTCTACTGGAGCATTCTTTAAGCAAGCACGCATGTCATGGGTTATCCTTAAACAATCTTCTCCGTATCTTTTTTACCGCACACTTCTAAGACCCCTACTGCTTCTTTATTACAAGTCTGTACTTGCTAAACCCGTATGTGGGTGTATGTGGCTGACTAAAGGCGCAGTCATGTGCACGCGATTATTCACTTGCTGTCTCATTTTCATCCTTACCTTCATCCTTCATACCTCCTAACGACATTCCTCTAAGTGAAATTCTGTCAGCTTTACATGATATTATCAATAGTTTATCACATATGAGGGGAACAATATTGACGAGAACTATTCTGTCCCGATTTCTGGTAACTTTTGGAAGCGGATTTCATTAGGAGGCAGTTATTCATCAGAAGAGGACGATTACTTCAAAGTAGAGAGTGGTTTAAGAGGCTCTTCAAACTTGACAGGGCAACCATTTATTATTTTTTGCCTGTAAATTCTAAAACCAAGGGCAATTTGGCGTCCTTTTTAACGACTGAATGAGTGCTGTATAATTCTGGGTAAGAATTCAACAAACACACGACTGTTTCATAGCTTTGTAGAACGAAAAACGAGTACGCTGGTATAGGCAGGAATGCAAGCTCGTGAACGCTTAAGACAACTGTCGTGAGACTTGGGAATAGGCATTAAAATTGGCATGTTTTCCTACTAAATCGGAGACAAAAGTGCTCGAAATATGGAGGAGTAACGTTAGGTACATAGGTTCAAGTCACCAAACAGGACTCTTCACTTATTCCTCTTTAATATAAGGGCATCGCAAAACTATAGTCCGCATTTCCTTACCCTTGAAAATAGTAAACGCTTGAATTTTCAGCATTGTCATCTGACACCCATTTGACAATTTTTGTAAAGGCCGTTTTTCGGTTTAAAAATTGGGATCCTGACTCGGTGAATAAGTGCTTTATCTTTCGGTAAGTAATGTAATTACAAGTTCGCGAATAATCGAAAAGTTGGTCCACAAAAGTGAATGGTAAAAGCACACAACTCCCTTGGTGCGTGAATTTTTTTAATTCGGTAAAATCCAAATCAAGAACAAGAACATTCTTACATGGGCATCAAAGGAAGTGCCCCCAAAACAAATTTTACAATGCAAAACTAAAGGCTTATCAAAGAGCTCAAAGTTCTAAAGTTACTTCCAATCCTCAAAGCTTACATTAAATGATGATGAAGTAAATGCGCGAACAGATTGAAAGGTGATTATGGAGGGCACAAGGCAGTCAAATGGATGATAGAGTAAGAGAATTTTATCAGAACTAAGCCAAGTAATTTCGAGTACCCTCTCACTTTCTCAACTACCTCTAGACTAGTTAAAAAATGCAACTCAATTCTTAAACTAGACGGCTATAGGTAAATGCTAGGAAATTGTGGGTTTTATTCTAGCAATGCTAGAAACGGCGCTTAGATCAAATCCAACTGCTATTCGCAATGCCAGGTGCGTAGCCCATTCCATAAAAGGTGGATAAGGTTGTAGGAAATCCAAAGTCATAACCCGATCAGCGGGTCCACCATCACGTGATAGTACAGCCTTTGATGCACGGATCGCATCGCACCAGAATTTTCATTTGACCTGTACAAGAAACACTTTGGCAATCAGATAACCTGGTCTCAAGCTTTGACTATCGAAACGCTTGGGTTGATGTTAAACGCAATTTCTGGATGCCACAAATTGGCAACATAAGCCACCGCCAAAGTAGCATTTTTCGATCTTCATTTCACGCGTGTACCTATTCAGAATCCGATTGTTTGTGCTAAACCTGTCCGTCTTTTGTCGCATTCTGCAGATATTTGTGTCCAGGCACCAAAGAGTGGATACAAATTATGTCAAAGTGTCAGGCCTTTGTGTAGCCGGAACAGGCGGAGTTATTGCAACAAATTCACTCCACGAGACTAACTTATTGCTTCGTGTGGAACACAAACTTATCTTTGAATAAATAGCAAAAATGCTTAGCATAAAACAATAAGCTAATCTTTTATTAATCCCATATAAAAAGGAAGGCGTTTGAGTTTGCGTCCATTTAGGATCGCGACACATTTCATTACAGTCATTTTAGTGGATAAATTAATCACCAAACATAACGTTAACAGGTCTATTATGTTTCAGGTTTCATGAATGGGTGGCTTGTGACGTGACCAGGAGAAGTGTGTTAGAGGAGAGGATGTTCCCTAAGCCATCATGAAAAGTGGAGCCGCGAGTCGTCTCGTAGACCATAATACTCCAAACCAGTGCGAAAGAAGGCCTAAGAGGTTTTGGACCCGACCGAAAGACCGTGTTTTCATATCGTAAACACAACTGCGGAGACCGGATAACTAGCGTAATTAAAAGGACAGATAAGAGAATAGTAAACCATCACAAAGCGGTTAAGCAAAAAGGAACCTGGAATGCGTAAATTAAAGGAATAAACATTTGATTATTGCAAATTATACTTAATAAAATCAAGTTCGAATCTCACCATATCAAAAAGCAGCCTCGGTAAAATCTCAACAGGTTAGGTTGAGAGAGCATTAAGCGCTGCTAAGGCATGATCTTGTGACATTTCTTTTTCCCAAATTCTTAAATATAAAATAGAAAAGGAAAATGTCATCATCACCATAATCATCTCGATGCGAAAATGCACTTCAGTTAAAATTACTCAAAAATAGACTGCACCCAAAAAATTTCACAAAGTTCCATGTTCCTGGGCCAGCTTCCTCTTTTTCCAAAATGAGATCAAAGCGATAAGTGTAATTGGGTCAGATAAAACTAGTAATAAACATGCCTTTCCCAAAGTGTTTACACCGTTTGGATGATGTGAACTCAATTGTCATCCAAAAACAGGCTTGATGGTTGTCAAATAAGTTTTCGTTTGACTGTGCTACTATGCTGTGCCTCATGACTTTGAAAATGATGCCTTTTAAGTCTTATAAAATAGTATTATGTCGCACCTGTTTGAATTAAAGGGTAATTACACACAAAATACTTCTGGATAAGGTTAGTCAAAGATTTGTACCTTCCCTTTATGTGGATCAACGTTCGCCACTACTTATTTAGAATAAGTCAGCCAGAAAAAGAGAGGACAGAAGATTATGAGCCTTAGAAATTAATTTGTAGCCACTTTTCTTTTAAAATTACCCCAGAAAGTTGGATAACAAAGTCACTTCTAAAAATTACTTGAAATCAGATATCCTAACCAGGAGTGCATTGACGAACGAGCTTGTGATTTTTGACAAGCCAGACCTCAAACAACCACCCAGTTGTCAATTAAAACAACAGTTAGGGTAGAAAAAATTAAATCTCACAAGTTTTATTCTCCTAACTCTTGAGGGAATTTACTTGCCTTGAAATGTATCCTTCATTGGAAAACTGCAGTTTTCCTTTCATCTAGTGGTAAAGACGATGTTCTTTGCGAAAATAGATCTTACAGCGATAAGTAAAAGCGAGATGCTTTAATGAAGTTTGAGTGTAAGGTTTTCTTAGTCTCTGCAAGGTGAAAGTCGCAGGACCTATTATCAAGGCTCTTACTGAAACAAAGGATGACCTTGAGTAGGGGCATCCAATCACAGCGGGTAACCCTTAACCACTCAAGTTTCTTCTGAGAAACAAAAATTTACTTCTCCACTGTATTAATAGGGACCGTGATTGAGCTAAGCAAGAGTTTTGAAACTTTTTAACTGCTAGAGGGAAATTAATCTTCATAAGTTGTACACCACCGCTTACCGTTTTCCATTTGGTGACTCCCATCTAGTCCACATGGACGCAGCCGGCCCTCTGTAAAAGTAGTTTTACCTTTAAATGAATAAATGCTTAATTTATACCTTTTTCATTCTGTTAAGTTCTTCTATCATTGAACTTTAATTTGCTCCATGAATGTCATTCCACAATACGAGCATTTCCACAAAACTTCCAGTCGCATTGGTCTCTATGGTCTTCTGCTGTCAAAGCACAGATTGTCTGCCGACGGACATTTTGGTTTCAAATCATTTTCCTTTATCTCAACATCAAAGTACAGTATTGGTAAACTTATTTGCCAATTATGGCTTTTACATCGGGAAACTCACATGATGAAGATAATGTGTCAAAACCGAGGTTTGAAATTCAAACCCTTGTCAAATCGATCGGTCCTTAGATTGTCCGTGCATTCCTGACTGCATACACAGTCGTGTCACGTGTAGACAGGCGGCAATGTCGTTCAGACTAAGTTACGAAGCTGTCACAACACACACCTCGTCTTATGAGACAGAATGCCAGCCTCCCACCAAATACGCCGTACATCAGGAAGATTTTGCAATACCCTTGGTAAAGCGAGAAACCAACTCCCTGTTAGAACATCTTGCATCCGTCGATGGTATCCCATTGTCTGCATTCTTGAGTCGAGTTTGTTTTGTTTCCACGTTTGTGAAAACGGACGTCCTTTTAACTGAGAAAATCCTCAACGAAGCTCTTAATCGCTTGGCCTGTGACGCTCCTTGCGGTAAGGATGCCAACGTCCTCGAGAAAGTTGAATCACTTCACACGTTGTGCAAGGTAGCGGCAACTGAAAGTCTAGTTACTCAATTCATACAATGGATGAAAACAAATTCAGAGAGGCTGAATGATGCATTGGCCAGTTGTCTAATCCTAGATTCTCAGGAATTGGCACAGGAATGCTGCTTTGCGATAGCATCCCTAGCCAGACGGCTGCATTTCAGCATGAAAGGAGGTGTTGAAATACTAATAGACACGTTAATACGCTTGATGGCACGAGCTCTCATACCAAGGGAAAAGAATATTACGGCATACCGAGAGGCTCGACAACTTCATGAAGAACGTGAGAGATTAAAGAAATCCCTTGCACTTTTTCATCCAACACCCTTGAATTACAAGTACTGTGAAATTTATCATCGCTTGATTGGGGTAATTTACTACACCCTGGCTGATTTGCTGTATAGTATTCCTCTGCCGGAACTCATCCGATTTTTCACTTTTCGAATCTTCCGTCGACGGGAGATGGCACGCCTCCTCCTCTTTAAAATCCTTGACTCACTTGTCAGCAATTTGGGTGAGATTCAAGAGGAGGCAGAGAATTTGGCCGCTAAAGCAGGTGTCCTGGAAATGTACGATGAAAATATCTGGCGGCTCCTTCCAAGCGTACTCTACATGGATATTTTGAGAGCCTTCAGCGAGACCAACATTGCCAATCGGGAGTATCCAAATGCAGTGCTCAATATACTGAGAGCACAGGCGACTCAAAAGTACCCGCTGATGGATGAAAAGACTGTAGCAAATGTGGAAAACTACTGGAAGAGTAATCAGTTCCTTGATGTCACCGTGGAAAGAGTGCCACGTCTGTCACTCAACTTGCCACCTATCGAGAAGACAATGGCAAAATCGTTGGAAGTAAAGAAAGACAGTGCTAGCGGAAGCCTTAATACATCCAATGAGCCGCCAGAAATGGGTCTAGTTTCACACCACCCTCGTCAATCATTAATTCTGAAAAATCCGTAGGAGCGTGTGACTGATTTTGTAAAATAATTTATTATTGTTCTCTATTTGTAAATTTTACTTTCTGCATTGTAGTAGTTCGCGGTACGTTAGAGAGAGGCTTTAATATTCAACGTATTGCATGAATCAGGGCTCTACGCACAAGCTAACCGACAAAGAGCCTAAAAAATAGCAGATCTGCTAGCTCAAGACGTTACTAGCAAACTCATCAAGGTCTGAGGGAAGTAAACCATTCTACGTTTAAGCATTACAAGCGATGTCTTCCATTGCATTCCATGGTCGGTACCTTTGTCCCAGTTCTTAAGATTCTGGAGCTATTTAACCGATATTAAGCTCCAAAAAGGCTTCTCATCTTAGTTAAGTGATAGGTTGTGTTTTTTGCTGGCTATTTATGGGAAACCTGAACTATCCAACCTGGCTTGAGCTAAAGCAGTCCTCTAGCTTAACTAGCACAGATCTTAGGGCCAGCCATTGGACAGTAAACTAAGGGAAGGTTGTTAAACATTTCCAAAAATTATATCTTTGCAGTTTAAGGCATGAGAAGATTAAGAAAAGATAATAAGCGGAAAATCGCCCCATAATTACCTAGAAATGGCTAAAAACATCTGTTCTTCGTTCTCTTAAGAGAGCATTTTAAAGTTATCTAGTGAAGAGACGCTCCAAATTTTCCCAAGTCTAAATAGAAAAAGCTAGAAACATAAAAAGACGCGAAGATTATTCCCAGAGCCACTGCAGCACTAAAGTAGTAAAGACTGTCGTCCTGTGTGTGTGGTAAGTAAATAAATTTTACCAAAGATTAAAGTGATGAGAAGTTTCGGTTACACAATCCTATTATATTTTATCACTTGTACAGGAAATAACATTGCAACAAGTAGGAAGATAAGGTCTAACTCTGGTAAAAACCATACACACTGACGCAGATAAGTTTGTCATGACTCCTAACTGAAACACTGACTCCATCATCGCCACATTCATGCTCCCCCAGACACTGACTACCATAGATGAGCGAAGGCTGATTATGCACTACACCACCGATTATCCCATGAACCACGATACGATGACGTGGAAAGAACAGTGCCTGAATTTGAAGAAGATCCGCCTTTATTTTGCCCAACGCGTCCATAAGTATATGTTGCAAGTCGGGCTGACTGTCCTCCAGTGCTTCATCCAACGTGGCTTGAATGATGTCACGAATCTCTCCACAGTGAGTGGCAAAGGCATACTCCTTTACCGGTGCCAGTTGAAATGTGTTGGGCGCTCGAGAGGACTGTGGATTGAAGCCGGGATTGATGGCCTTCCGGGACAACGGAAAGGGCTTTCCTGGACCTGGCGTCGCCATTACTGCAGGGTTAGCTGCCATATAGTATAAGGTTATGCTTCAATTGAGATGTTTAAATGCCCTTTTATTGATCCATCACCACGTGGCCGGTTTAAAGAAGTAAGAGATAAAAACTGTCATTCTGTTCCAGCTGGAAAATATTTAGGTGAAAATATGGCGATAATCAAGACACTTAAAATTATTACCTTTAGTCAAGTTAATAGTGCTGATAAGATGTAAGGAATCCAGCAATTTCGTACTTTTACCTCTGTGTAAAAATTGTACTAAATTTTTAAAATATTTTCCTTATGGATGGGATTTTATTTTAAGACTTTGGGTTGTAACTCCAAGAGAATCCAATTGTACGGACCTTGAACTAGATAAGGAGTAAATCTTCAAGTTGGAGAGTCATTGGCATTTCCACCTGCTAAGTGACTAAAACGACTTCTATAGTCTTAAAATGAAAGCTTGTGGCTGTGAGAAGCCTTTCACTTGTTAATTTCTTAAAAATAAGTACTCTCACTGCAGCACTATCCTCGTTCAGCTCCTCTTCCCACGGCTATCCGTGAACGACAAAGCTGATTGTTCTGTTCTAGATGGTGGGCTTCTGCCGAGGTTTGACTTGTATTTTTGCCTCCTGCCCCAAGGGCACATTTAAAAACAATATAATTATTACAATCACGACCTATAATTTTATGTATGAAACGGAATTTCTGCGAAATTCTCCATGATAAACAGCCTGTTCACGAAAGCCAACAAGCAACCAAGTTTTAACACAATATTCCAATTTATTAACAATTTTTAATGCATGGTTTGTACTTAAAAGTTTAGTGCTAATTGCAAGAAAGGGTAAAATTCATAACTTCGAGAAATACTACAAGGAAGGTACGGGTAAACATCCAATAAAATTTGACTCCATTTGGCCTTTTGAAATGGAGGTAAAATTGGTGGTTTTTTTCTAGCAACACATTGCTGCAGGTCTGTTTAAGGGGCCAAAGTTAATTAAGGCTGACTATTGGGTTATGGTGAAGCCCGTTGAGCATCCCTTCATGTTGTACAACATAGGCAGGTATTTATTATCAGTGTATGGCGGAGATGAGGGACAGTAGTAATGGCCGTAGGGCCATAATATTTGGCGGATGTACAAGCCAAAGATAGGGAAGAGCCTGAACGGTTAATAGTGCGATCACACGAAGCATCCAACTATGACCTTGTATAGTAATGGTCATTCTAGGTTCGCTACATGATTTGTAGAGGTACAGTTTACTTCTCGAGATGCCGTTGTTATCCTTATGAAGTATATGAGACAAAGGGGGAAAGGACTGGCACGAAAATAACCCTATTCCGCTATATCAGAGGTCAAACTGAAGAAGAGTGAAGCGTAATTGACCCTAAGCTCATCGTTACCTCCCTTCGCTTCATTTATTTAAGCCAAAAATTTCTTATTCGATTTGTGTCTCGGAGTTGACTACAACGCCTTTAAAGCCACTTAGTTGAAATCGCCTCCTGCTTCAGATAAAGTTGCTGTTTCCGTACTTTACAGGAAGCCCCTTTTCGCCTACTTTGATTTGGCGATTCCACGTAGAGATGCGATTCAAGTGCACTGATCTCACTGTAAGGCCAAGCTTAGTCGAATGTCATGATTAGGCGAGATGGATACCATTGATATTTGCCGGCATCCTCTACTAGTCACTTATCATGCACACTTAACGCCTTTGCGTTCTCATACCCGGCCGGAATAGAAGTCTGTGTTGAAGTCTTGTCCATTGATTACTTTTGTTGGGAGACGGAGACCGAGAGGACCCAAGTGTATGACCGACTCGGACACTCTAGTGAAAAAGAGGAGGCCAAACCTTTTAGTCCCTGTGAAGAATATGTCCACTTTTGTTAATACTCTAAGAAGGTTTCCATGCAAGCCGATTAATTGATAAATGATACCCTTTGAGGCTCACAATAGACTGACCACTGAAGTTTTAGTTAACTTTAAAATGACGATCCTTATCATGATTGCCTACGAAGTACGGCTTCTATCATAAAGAACAAAGATTTTTGAAAAGAATGGCTGGTATGCAAAGTGTAGTTGACATTTAACATCTGAGGTATCTCGACATTGTCCACCAAATGCATTCCTACATTGTGCTTCGCAAACAGGAAGTGACAAATGAACCCCTTTTAATGGAATTCATGCGATCCATAATCACTTCTACATCAGATCGTAGCTTTGCCACAAAAACACCCCCCCATGATCCGACCTCCTGTTTTTTGATTAACTTATATCACCAAAATAATGTTGTGACGGTCTAAACCGAAGAATGATTATGGGAGATGCCGAGGGCGATGCTGGAACAAGACAGATGCTGTGCTCTTTACTAACCAGATTCACTACATTGATACAAAATAGCTCTAGGGCTTATGTGATGACTTCCTAGCTCTTCCATTTACTAATACCAAGGCAGGAGTGTCCTCCAGTCTCTTGTTTCCCTTCCTGGTACCTATTATTGGTTAAGAAGGTCCCCGAGAGTAATTTTTAATGGGTAAACCAGTTTACAGTGATCTGACGCAAGTTTAAAGAAACTTTCCACTTTTAGGACTACCATAAATATTGACAAATATTTTCAAGAAGTGGAAGTAGACGAGTGATTTTTAAATAAAATTTAGCACTAAAGACGAAAAGTCTACTTTAAATTAAGTCTCTCTGTAAGGCAATTTTGGAGCATTGCCATCATTTGTCTGGTTTTCGGAAATCCTCATTTAAATTCTCATTGAAAGGTGGCATGTTAGACTAGACATTTCTACATTTTTGCATACGAATTAATCGATTCCACTTCAAGCTACAGACGAGCGGACATTTGTATGATTGTATCCTTTTGAAGTGGTATTCACCTGTTTGATGAGGATAACTGATGACAACCCACTAAAGGCCAAAATGTTCACCACGTGTCTGGGCCAATACTACCTACCCGAATGGGGTCGGCTGCTGTCCGCACAAATATCAGCAAACAGAGAGAACATCTTTTCAGATCCTATCGTTTTTTTCTTTTTCAGGAACTTTCCTTCACATTCATAAGAATGCATTTATCTCTTAGCATCACAGCCTTGGCTATCGTGTGCAAACTGAAAGAAGGCCTAAATGGGGTGAAAGAACATGTTTTTTGTTCTTTGTGTATGAGTTTCCGTTTTTTTAGGCAAAAGTCACATTATACTTAGCTGTCGTAAATTTGACTAGCATTGTTTCAGTAGATTTTAGCGTTTCTTTTCCAGATTTTTTTACTACAAAGACGGATTGCAGGGAAAGCTTTCTGTTTCCCTCAGCATTAAGCGAAATTCCACTCTTTCTTTGGGTGCTTGTGTGTAAGCACTTGTAAATAGACCTTTCTGATAGCAATCACTGAGGTCTACAAGCTCATTCTCAACGAAATAGAACAATTTTTGTCATCGCTGCTACGAAAACAGCGGGAATGTTTTCTCCGTTTCGGGTATATGTTAATTTAGTTGTAAATTCAAGGAGAAGACTTTCCTCTGTAAATTCTGAGAAGCACAAATCCAACCAAAGGTGTCTTTAGTTTAAATAAAAGGAATTATGGGTAAGGAATGATGAGTACCAGACACATCAACGTGGAGAATAAAGTACGATATTCTATACTTATAAAATCACACTGATGAATCACTTCGATCTCCCAAAACTTGATCCCATCGCAAGAGGAAGGACGACTTGTTCGTGTCAGACAATTCATAAGTTTGTAGTAACTCTATTTATCAATTGTACAACATTTTTTCAAGGCGAATTGCAGGTCTAGCCTTATCTAAGTAACTCAGAGTCGGTACTTCCACACGGAGCATCTCAAGTTGTAACACAAGTGTTGATGAATGTCCCCACACTTTGATGGAGCCAAACTACCGAGACATCCATGCATCGCAACTTAGAGGAGAGAACAATCAACACATCAATGAGCGACGGTTACAGTTTACATCTGGCAAGCAGCCAAAGCATTGCCTTGATAGATGATGCATCAAAAATGCAATCACTATGTAAGAGTACAATATAGGCGGTTCATAGTCTTCGTTTACCACATTAAGAATAGCACTTTTTGGATAGCTTGAAACGCACGTAGGAATCTGCTCCTCAGAAGGGAAGGGTATTTGAGTAATACATCTTGTTTTTCTCTATAATTGCTGATTAGCAGACTTAAAGAAAGTGATTTTGCTAGTGAAAATGCTGTCCAACAACTGAAGCACCTGTCCTACGAGTTACCTAACCACAAAAGACGATTATGAAATGACATAAACTGCTTCTGCACGGAGAAATACAAGTTTTGTAGAATGAAAGAAGATGGTGTTAGTGACGATGTAGAGCCTTTGTGATTTGGCCATTTCCATGAATTATACCTAAAGCAATAGAAGCTGACAAGTGACATCTCAACCAATATTACTAGCGAATCCGTGTTTTTGGAAACGGTAGATTAAGGAAATAAGAGGTGGTAGAAGCTTAAATGCTCTCGTCAACAACAACAGAATGCAGCCAAAACGCTATGGTTTAATTTATCCTTGTCAGAGCAGTTTTTGTCTGCCATGTAACTTCAAAATTGTAGGTAAAATAAATTCCTATTTTATTTTGGCAATCTTTAGTCGTGGGTGTGATTTTATTTACCTGTAAATGGGAGTAAAAAGTAAGAAGTATCTTCCAATTTCATTGGTTTGTTTTCTTAGTAGGAAAGACATAAGGACGAGGCTTTAAAAGTGATTGCATACGGCCCATCGAGATGCTAAAGGCTGCACCATTCCTTAAATCTCTTCACTTTGAAGTGACTATCACTGGTTCCATAATAAACCCGTAGAATAAATTAGCATTATTCGCACAATAATCATCCCTAAAACTGTAGGGAGAAGACAATTAACAATAGGTAACCTTAAGAAGTATATTAATTGCACGAGCTCAGGATACAAAGAAGGTCGCAACACCTATAAAGCATTAAAACTAATTATGAAGCATAACAGTAATAGATGGAATCTCTTATACTCACATTGCACTCGTTTTTTTGCTGCTCTTTTTTATTTTAATAAAAATAATAAATCAAAATACCTTCATTTTGCATCCAGACATGGCTGTCCACTTCCATGTGGTTATGTGATGACACGAGGGCTCGAACATACGCGGTGATGTTGATCGAGCTCACACAGGGATACAGAAGAAAGAGTGTGATATCCTGCGCATAGCTATCCACTTCTTCCCACTTAGCTAGCGATAGCCTACAAAGAAGCTATTCCTCCCGCCTACAGAATGCTTGGCTCTTGGAAAGTTTATTTTACACACAAAGAATGCAGGATTCCGCTCTATCTCTTCTTTTGTGGGGGGTAAAAATGCAGCAGAACTTGCATTTTTCACCGTTCACTCTATCTTTCTTGGTTATCATAAATGGATTATCATGCCTATACCTTTTTTTAGTGCCATGATGGCAATGCGAATAAGTTGTATTCGTGCCTTGGATTTGAAAACCAAATACCACATAGCAGTCCAGCGAATTTTCGTGGATAATCAACAGACGTTTGGACAGATTAGGTTCTTCAAAATCTAGTCCTTAATAATTGACGTGGCAGAGGTGGAAGAGCGCATATTCATAAGTGAGAGATGCGCCCCATTTTACAATGGTACTTACTGCATATATTGCGGGTCATATCGGTACAACACAGTCCAGTCCGGTCAAGTCCAATCCAGTTCTGCTAATAAGGCGATGATAGTGAGTGGGTTCGTAGAACCGTGTGCGGCGATGAGTCGACGTCTCCTAAGGTGTACGTCAATAACAGTAATTCATTAGGATGCTGGAATTGCGTTGGACATTTGGGTCCATCACAGTTTAGTCAAGTCAAACCAAGGCCAATCTAGTCCTGCTAATTAAGTAGTGATGGTGACTGGGTTCATATTACTGTGTATAGTGATGAGTTGACGTTTCCTAAGGTGTAAAACTCGCTGATAATCACATCTACAGAAAACGTCAAAAAACTGTACTTTATAAAGGCGCTAATCTTAAGTGAGACATTTGGATTGCATTCAAATCCATCCCAGTCTAGTTTGCTTAGGTCAAACTAAGGCCAATCCAGTTCCGCTAATTAAGCGGTGACGGTGAGGGGAATCATAAAACATCGATGTATTGACTTTTGCATTTCACGTTGAAAAGGAACTCATCTTGAGTAGGACGTTTGGGTCGCTTCAAGGTTTCAAAGGCAAATCTTTGTCTGCCAATGAAGATACAGGCCGCCGTGATCCCCAGTCCACAGCTTTGAGAGTTCGTCCCCATAAACATTCAATCCAAGAGTTTAAGGCCTCATCCCACAACATTTGACCGACTCGTAAATTTGATATCACGAAATTACACAAAGGCGACCTGAAAATTTCCCACTTACAAACTCCACCTCTGCTAAGCACTACGACAAAATGCTCAGGTTGCCCTAAGACTGTCCAAAAGTGTCCACAAATTTCCCAATGCCGAAATTGTTTTTCGGGTATCTGTTATGGACTACGATGCGTGCATGCACATCCGTAGAAGTGGAAAACAATTTTTAAAAATAGTTTTGTCAATATTCTTCAAATATTGTTCTTTCCTCCTCTGTCATAAGCTTAAATTCCAGGTTTTGCTCAAAATGACACCCGTAATTAAATGCGATGATGCCAGTAGAGCACCAAAGACAGAACAACGAGCCATCATCTCAACCATCACTTGTAACAACTGCATTATTTTATTAGCGTAAAGCAAAGCTGAAGTGTCACCAAAGCTCTTCGCACATCTACAAGCAAACTTACTTGACATCTAAAATCGTAAACATGCCAAAAAGAAGTAGAAACTATTGTGGATGTGCGAATAGTTGGAGATAAATGAAGTACAATAAAGTGTGACTGCTGTCTCACTCCCATGGGGCAAAAGATTTCTTGGCCACCGTAAGCCATGGAACAACAGAACTCGCCGTCATGGCTAGAGATGAGTAGCGAAGGTTATTTAACACAGGAAGGTATCTCCAAGACATCCCCGACCTCTACTTTAATGAAACCAATATTTAGGCCAAGTGAATACAGAAATTTTATGGCAAGAAATAACAGGTGTCAACCAAATTACTTCGGAAATCGACTTTAATGCCAACACATGTTTATCGCCTTCATTTACGAAAAACATAAAGCCGTCAACGCTGCAATCGGCAGTTGACAGACAAGGAAGCAAAAGGATGATTGAAAACAGGCAGACTAAGCGGTAGGTGATGAATATATCCAAATGAGGTATAAATTAGTTGTAAATAGTCATGACAACCTACTGCAAGTTGAGGTTTGGGGGGGAGAGGGGAGGTTAAGTGACCCGCAAGGCTTCATCCCAACCATCCAAACATGAGTTCAGATTCGCAAGCAGAGCACAATAACATATGTGGTTTCCTCAGATTTGCGTCTACCTCAATTGCACGCACGATTGTGCTAGTCTACTGAGACTTGTCCGTCAATCCTCGCACTGATATCATAGAAGCCTCTTCATTTGCCTATCATACCATTACTTCATTCGTTCTTACTCTGCTTAAAAAGCTACATCTCTACCGGTGGATCTACCAGCACCCTGAAGACAACCATGGCTCTGCAATTTGGATGGAAGTTCTCCTTGCAACAACGAGATACCCAATGCAAGATTGGGAGAAGAATAGTGCTGGTGAGATAGCATAATTAAAAGTCATGTCCAAACCCTCAATGCGGATATTTGAACATGATCAGAGGTTAGTAAACTCGACTTTCTCCCAACTCCATCTAAAGCCTAGGCAAGTGAACTGCGTGATCATCTTTAATCACTGTGGTGCATTCAGCATGCCTGAAATCGTGATTCTACAAATAGACTAGGGAAATTTGGTTTCCTTTTCTCGCCTTTCGGTCGACATAAACTCGGCTCTACAAAGTGGACGAACGCTGACCTTGCAACAACAAGTTACTGAGGTCTGGAGTGAGAAAGGAATAGTAGTGATTGGTTACATCCGAATCCTCAATGAGGTAGTTTATTACGACCAGAGACTTATTGACTCGTCTTCCATCCACCGCAACTTAGTGGCAGGCAGTTGAAGTTCTTGTTTATCTTCTGTGCCTTTGATGCGTTCAGAACATTTGAGTTTATTCAGTAGGAATGTCGTCTAAAAGATTAGACAGACTGAAGGTAAAATACCCATGTTACACGCGTGTTTGGATCCCCTTAAAATTTACCCACAATCATCCCCTTCTTTAATGAAAAGATATCTCCAGCAATTTAATCGACTCAATTTAAGGTGGAATATTTTGTTTGCACTGAAGCATTATCAATGGATAATAGAGAATATATAAATGCCACTCTGAAGGATCGGTCAAGTCTATTCTGTTACCAATCCCTATAAACGAAATAAACTCCAAATCAATTATTTATCTTAACTTGTTTTGCAAGCAAAAACAATTTCTGAGCAAAGAAAACTATAGACGTAATGATATATAAAAAAACATTGCAAGTCAGTGGAAGCAGTTTTGGGAAGAAGAGCATTTGAGAGAGAATGCTGCAGCTCTTCACTTGACTAGACCACAATTACAGGTAAACCAACCACAAATTACTGTAAATTTACATGTGTTTGCTAGAGTAATTGCTATAATATAAAAATTTAGAGGAATTGGGTAAGCGAAGATGAGAACTCAGGATTTTACTCTGGTGTCACACATATGTGACACGCGCCCTTTATCATATCGCAAGTATTTCACTAAGCCATGTGGCACTTATTAGTTCGGCTTCTTACAGAAAACATAAAAAACATACGATTCCCGAATTTTTTTAGTAATAGCTGTGTAACACTCATAGGCTTTGTGGCCATTTATCCCTTGAGGTGGTGGTAGTAAAATCAGTGGTGAGAAGACAAGCAAGTCCAAACCAGTTGAATGGGCTTCACTGCAGAAGCTCGCAAATTCATTTTTTATTAAGACTTTAATTGAGCGACCGTTTTGAGTTCGGACTTGACATGGTTGTCTTCAAACTGGCCAATTTACAATAAGGAAGGGTAACAACTACAGATTCGTTCACATTTTCAGGCGAGGAAGCCATGAAATGATGTGATGACCGCATTAAAAAGGCAATCCCTGCTACTCGGTGTAAGTCATGCTTTCATTAGGACTGACATGCTGGCATGAACAGTCTTAACAAAAATCCAGTGAGCCATTCCTCACGCTCCAGTAGCTTTAAGTAATATCTTTTGCAACACAAACCCTCACCAAGGATTGCGATTGTTTTTAAAGTTGTTCACTTTATAAAAGGTTTTAGCCCACCAGATAGAAAACTAGCACAGATCCTTCCTCAAATGGGATTGAGTTACCTATTTCATTGGAATTGGCGGGGCAAACAGGGATTTTGTGGGTGATTAATGGTAGTCAACTGGGTACAGTGGAAATTGGATGTGTTGCGAGGTTTCCATGGGTGCTTAGATAGTTCCCCATTACGCCTCATATCGAAATCCAAATGCAGCCAACGTGGCCCGTATTGGAATCCCATAAACCCTCACAAGCTTAGATGTTTTCTTCCTGACGCTTGGGGGTAAATTATTTTTAAACCGGCAAGTTCATCCCTCCACTCATCCACCCATCAACGCGATCATTTATTCATCCATCTATTTATCCATCTTATGCTCGGATGTCACTTATGCATAATAATGAATAATTTAAAGGTGCTCATAAGGACAACTGCTCTGATTTAGATTACCAAAACTCAGCGTTAACATGGTGGAAGAAGGTTGCATTCTGCTGAGGATGTGGGAATCAGTGACGAGTTAACGAGAGAAACAACAAATTCGTCACGGAGCTGCCTGTAGTAACCGTGTGAAGGCGTCAATTCAACCCTGGCTGAGTAGTAGCCAGGGCGACAGCACGGAAGTGGGAACAGGGGGCGAAACATTATCCTCATGACACTATCCTCAGCCCACTCCGCCTTCCCAGAATACAGTTCCCAGACAGTATTTGACTCTGGGTTTTTAAACCCACCATAAGGGTGCGTTTTTCGATGACTGACGCGTTTATTTCGTAGGTGTTCTTCAAACAGCACCGATAACTTGGTGATGGCTAACTTAGTAGATAGACCAAGGATAGCACCGACCGAGTTGCTAAAAAGGCAAGAGGGTTATGTAATACCTCGATTATCCACGTTTTAATTACGTGGGTACATAAGGCTAGGACAAACCCTCTTCTGTTCGGCAGCATGGACTGCGATAGCCTCAGCCCTTCCCTTCATCAGAGACATACCTCCCGCCACCCGCCTATCACTTCGCTCGACTTTAGAGAAGACGCTGAATGGTTCAAGATCGAATTGTTTCTGGTAGTGTTCACTTCGGACGGACAAATCGTTCTGGAAACAATGTTTATCAAGGGAGTATATTTTGCCCCCTTGTCTAAATTTTAATGATCTCCTCGCCACAGTCGACCTTCTTTGTAAGCCACTTACTACGACAACAGGGATTGTTCTAAAGTGCTTCAGTTCTGTGTTCTCCTAAAAGCATTCAATGTGACAGGTACACAAGGTTTCACTGTGAATATATCAGAATGTATGTTGACACACACCAAGATGAGGACAAGTGAAGTTCCTTATTAATGCTCTTAAAGGAGGTTATAGTTATTTTGTTCTGGATTCACTCACTGGATATAGAGCAATCAGAATTAATTCTGAGGTGTAGGGATTCCCCCCTTCTCCTCCTCCTCTTCCCTGCGATTACCCGTTGATATGAGATGGATGAGTATTCTTGGACATCTTAATTGCGTTGAACAAAACAGCGGATAGACATCGCATAAATGAGTTAGAGAGTAGCACTGTCTGCGTTAGGAGAATTGACCCACTCCTCTGGTTCCCAATTCAAATTGTCCACCCGCTTTTCGCCTACAAGGTACATAAAGCGACTCCATTAACGCCATTGTAAATGTGTTAAGACCTAGAAGAACGCCTATTTAAACCCTAAACTGAGTTGATTATAGAAATGTTCAATTCCTCTTTTTTAAGTAGTAAAATGATTGTTATAGTTCACTCTGCAAACACGAATTTTAAATAGTTCACGCCGATGGTTTATTTCCGGAGACTTTTAAGAAGAGTTTGCGAATAGAAATACCGTCCCCTATTCGCCTAGACTGCGATTATTTTTTGCACTCTTTATGGAATACACACGTGCCATTAAATGTTAAAGTTAAATGGCACATGTACATTGTCTAGATTTCAATTTTCCAGCTCTACTGATACCTTAGACTATTCGAGAAACACACTTAAGTGGGGTGATGATTTGTGTTAATAATGTATGCAATCTTTGTGATGTTATTGGCTCAAATCTGACTCCACCGGGATCAAAACCGGATAGCTCTTTAAACTACTCTTTGAATCGACCATAAAATGGTTGTATAATTTGAGATCCGTAGCAATTTAAATTTCACGCATGTATTGCGGCCTGCATGACTTTCAATTTTTGAAACCACAACCATGCTATTTTTACTTATTTAAATTAAGTAGCATTGATAATACCAACTTTCCGCAGAATGGTGATGAAATCAAGCCCTGTAGCTAAGGCGTAGAGGCCTGTTAAGTTTTGTGGTAGCTTTATAGGATTGACATAACTTTCAGACCTTAACTAATGCATGAACTAACCCTTATTGGATGTTTCGAATGCATTGGATGTTGCACCAGGCTTTAAGGCTTCTGTTAGTGCGATGCTCAACTCGCCAATCTGACACGGCAAATTTCTTTGACTCTTTGAATAATGGCCCATAATTCACGAAAAAATATCAGACCTAAACTCTAAATAGTAGTAAATACAATAAAATCTACTTAAATCTCTAACATATTGGCAAGATTTTCAAAAAATTAAAGCCAAAGACTGAGTAAAATACTTGTTTCACTAAACTGCAGATTTGATGAATTCTTCGCACGCAGACTTTTGTAAATCACAATAAGAGAAGACCTGATGCAGCCTTACGACCCCGATAAAAAGAGTACGTAAAATGGGCGGGAGTGGAGTGGGGCTAGCAAAGGTCAAAGTATAGTAACAAGTAACAGTCCTTGCTCATGAGGAGGCTGGTTCCGCCGTTAAGGTCATGTTCATGGTCATTCATTCATGGTCGACTTGAAATGTGTGAGTTTACTGTTTTGTCAATCTGACTGATCCGACCTGCTAATATAACTAGTCAGCCGTGAACAAGTCTGGACTTAATTCATTCTTCATTCTGGTGTTGTTGCCATTGAGAAATTCTCTAATCTTATTCTTGAATAACTGCCCTGAGAGACGAATTCACCCTCACCTCCTCCTGTCTTGCTGCATTTAAAACGTTTGACTGCGTAGCATGGTCTCAACAGGGCTTCAAGCGGCACAGGACCTGGCGCTCGAATCCACTGAACCAAGTTGAGTTCATGAATGGGCTATACGAACTAGGAAATGACCCGTTTATTTTCGTATTAAATAATATAAGTAAATAAAATGACTTTTTCATTATTTGGCTGATTCTTTTTTCGTAGGCTTTGGAGACAAGTCTCGGCCTTGTTACTCCTTCTGTATATCATTGACTCTGAGCCATGCCAGTAAAACCTCCTCCTCTTCCTAACCCTTCTGTTCTTAGGCTATGTATTTTCCTCCCTGCTAGTATGGTTTTATTCGCCTTCAGGAAACACTTGCGGCGCTACGGTGGTGACACCTGTGAATGAACCCAATCCCAAGGCGCAACCACCCTGATTTCTCTGGCTAAAAGCAGAGGAAGGTCTTCCGCTGCAATTTGGTGAATCTGCGAAGACCCCTAACGGGTATGTTGTGACGTCTATCTTTGGCAACTTGAATCATTGGACGAGCCTGTAACGGAGCTGCTATGTGATAATGTAAGTGATGTGGATAAGCGATGTCTCGCATACTTCTCTACTGGCCTTATGCGGTCCAGGTTGATAGGTGGGTGGACAGCACTGGGGTGAGAACAAAGTGGTCGAGAGGAGTGGATGCAAAATATTGACCCACAAAGCTGTTGCAGATCTTTTGCTAATTAACCCTATTTCAAGGCCTATTCCCTTGCGACTATCGGCTGAGGCAGGAGTTCAATTTGTTGTAGAGTACCGTCCAGCTTTGAGTACTGGGAGGCCTGTACAGTTCTCCTTCCCCAACGTAACTCATTTATGGGTGCTCCAGGCACTGCAAATTCGCCGAGATGTAGCAGTAAGGTAGTTTGACTGGAGGTTTTGGTTCGCGGGTGGCTTTTCAAGCAACAACTGTGCAATCACTGATGCCAGAGGCTGACGAAATAGAACTTTACGAAAAGTGCTCAGGACAAGGGATAGGCTATAGAATTTCTTGATATTTTCCCACCATTGTGTTGAACTATACCCTAACTGAGGTCCTCGCAGGTTGCTCTACAATACATTTGTGATGCACATTATTCTACAATACTTTGGGTTACCACGACCTTGGTGACGACTCGGTAGTTGCACTAGTATTAACCTCAAACTTTAACGTATAGTAGCTTAATTCTTTGAATGCCTTTTTCTTCCCATGGTCTTCACAACTTTCGACCACCATCCTGGTTGCATAGCGCTCTGTTCAAGTTATCACATAGAGCGTTACTAGTAAACCTTATGCCCCGCTGCTGTGCCTCATTGTATCTTTGGAGACGATCCGAAGTGTTGCACTGTAACATGCATGTGATTTAAGAATGGATCCACTCTATAGGGATTCACTAGAGTCCGACCGGGACTCAGATTGTTTTTGGATCCTTGGTCTCTACTCCTCTAATAGCCTTCTCTCCATTCTGTGTCAGCGTGGACAAAAATAAATTTTTTTCGTGAATAGTACTCCCTATTTTTCGGATCTTGAGTGCTGAAATAAAAGTTTCGAGCATGGAACTCGCTGTTTTTTTGCTTTCGGGTTGGGAGTAGTGCTTGGTCATGCGAATTTGTAAGCATGGTGAATGTTTTAGTAATAACAAAATTTATTATTAGATGTCGTAGAGCTTAACGTACTCCTGCGGAATGGTTCCTTCCTCACGAAGAGCTCCTATTTGAGATTGAGATTCCCCATTTTGCGGATATAAAGGGAGATGGTGCTGATGAACTGCTGATGTTTCTTGTTCCTAAAAGCCGGGGACACGGCTCATTCGCGGAGCATTCCCAGCAGCGATAGTCAAAATAGTGGTGGGCAATAATGTCGCATCCCAGCGTGGAGTCTGGTATGAAAAGGAACGCAGTTCCTCCCAAAATCAATTCCTCGAAATGAATCTACGAGTACTCGTACCCACAGCAAACTTCAATTGCTGTAGTGCGAGGGAGGTATCTGGTTGAATGGTGTTAATGATCGTAAGACGACTGGTTGTCGAAACGTCAGTGTCTCTGCTGACTTTGGTGATTCGTGCTGAACCTATAGATGTGGCAGTCATTCTTATAAGAAGTCTCATGCTGTCGTTGATACGCTGTAAAAATAACGAGTACTTCTGTTTCATGTAAGAGGGTTCAGGGTCTAGCCGAAAAAATCTCTCCAAGCCAAAGTTGTCTGGATGTATGCTCCTCAATGTGGTGAAAAAATATGCAGGAGACGTCCATGGACCCCAAAGTTCACAGTAGTGTCTATCCACTATTACCGGAGTTTTTCGTATGAAAAAGGTTAGTTTCTGGCTAACAATCCAAGCAAGCTGAAAAATTCTGATAAACAGTTAGGCAAAATGAGATCTCGGCACCTTAGCCTTCCTTTATTCCAGAAGAGGACATCTCTTGCTTTTGAATTTTGCAACAATCGGTCAATTGGCAGTCAAGGTTCAACAACGTTGGCCTTGTATTTTGTACTGAGGAATCCTTATGTGAATTGCGTTGACGATTGGTTCCACCACCTACTCACTGATGCTCATTTATTCTGAGGGTGTTGGATTCCCTTACTGTTTGTGCGATGAGGAATGGGTGATATAACGAATTCCTTTGGGACACTGAAAATCAAGACATCCGATTCTCACCATTTCAGATGCTTGATTTTGTGGGTCAATCGTTACCAAATGTTTGTTGACCCTCTTGGGGTGACCGGCTTTGTAGCTCGCCGTGTAATTTCTTTGTTTCAACAATTTGCCTTGTCTGTGATGAATTATTCGAGATACAGAATCCAGCACGAATTCATGAATGTCAACCGACTACCTTAGCTGACAAGGCCTGAGTTCCATTTCGTAGAATTGGAACGTGATGGACAGTTGTCTGTACCATGTGTTATCGAAGAACGCTTAAGAATAGCAATTTTGCCGGGGTCAACGCGACAGAAGGCATAAAAAATAATTACAACAGCAATGGAGTGAGGCTTGACAATTCATCGAGAACCAAGCGTCCATTGGCTTGAAATTCCGAAGGATCGCAGTCAATTGCGTCTCCTCCACGTAAGAATAGCCAATGGCTTTCAAATGCACTCAACCAGGTACTGAGACAAAGATCGCATTCTCCCTTACCAGCAGCGCGATATCTGTGGACTGGGAAGACTGGGTAACATGCAAGAAGCGGCTGTGGATTGGGATCCGTCACGGTTGTAGTTATACAGGCACTACTGTACTGCATTTCCTTCTATGTTCATCAAGGCGTGATTTGTGTCGCCACTTTGATGCGATTCAGAATGGAAAAACCCATTGTAGCAATGCTTTCGTTCACCTCCTCTTCCCTGCGACAATCCCTGGCACGAGGAGAATGGCTGTTTTGCGACATTTGTATTGCCCCAGATAAAAGGGAATTAATGCAACCTTAATGGGGGCTAGAAGAGTCACATCTCTCATCGTTGGAAATACTGACCTCCTCTTCAAGCGCAAGGTTATCGCCTTTCGCCTAAAAGGTACATTTCAAGAAAAGCAAGTATTATACTCATTGCATAATTGTTGGTAAAATTGTTGCTTCTCAGTGCAAAATGCAACCGCTGTTGATTGACCATATCAGTACCAAATTCAACATCTAAAAGAGGGTTTCTCTTTGCAGTTGTGAGGGACATTGTTAACTTCCAGGCGCATCTTGCGCACTAAAAGTGGAACGAATCATATTTATGCCTCGACCACCACAATCATTGTCCAGACTGAGATCAGGAGGAGTGGAGAAGGTGAAAAATTGATGCAAACTTAATTGCAGTATAACGCATGACATGAAGTGGATTTCCTATCAGGGGCAAACCGAGCATCACAGATACTCAAACGCCTTACCATTCCAAGATTCCATCAACACCGATAATTGGTAATCACTTTCCTCTCTCAACGTTTTCCTGCTTTTCTGGGATCAAGCCTGCACCTGGACTCACTCCTTGAAGTATACCGGACCAGAATGCTAAAGCCAAGTAGTTTTTGCTTCAACATATGCACAAAGTAAAAGCAGCTTAAAATTAGCACTTTAAGAGCAAGCAAGCCTTAATATGACATTTTAGGTTGCTTCGTTACGCTATTAGGTGTCCACCAATATGTGCTTTCTTCAACCTTTCACATTGCTCATTAAATTTCTTGGCGATATGTTGAGAACTCAAGAGGACCACATCATTAACACTTGCAACAAAACAAAATGAATAAATGCATTAAAAATCAATGATTTTGCTTTTTTGACTTTAGTTTTAATTAACTGCAAATGATCAACAAACTTTTCCATTTTTCAATTGTCCTCATCTTCACGAGCTTCTAGATCTCGTCACACTAATTTGCTTGTTTTTGTCATTGCTGGTCTGGTCACACTCATACTACTTTCTTTTAATAAGTAAAAGTGTTGACACCTTAACTTATCGTAAATGAAGCCTATTTAATTCTTTGGGGCAATTCCTTACCACCAACAATATTTCGTATCAACGGTTCTGGAACTATTTTTTGCTGATGCGGCGAATAATTCAAGGAATTGTCATACTGTAATCAATGCGATCTATTGCAAGCTGAGCACGACGCGAAGATTGCCTGCCTGCTGGAAACAAACCACAATCCGACTAATAAGCATATTTATAGGATAGTTCAAGACATCGTAAAGGTTAACAGCCCAAAAAATGCTACTGCATGCGTTTTTCTCCCATAGAAGGCCATCACAATGACAAACGTGTATCCCTTTGGACGCAAGGAAAACTATTGTTTGCACAGAGGACGATTCAGCACTCTTATCCGCACGTTCAAATGGAAGGCTGCTGAAAATTATCAATCGCGGCGTCCTCATTTAAGCATCTTCTTTACGAGACAAACCACTACTGTTGATTTGTTACTTAGATAAGGGAAGTCATTTCTCCGGTTTTTAAGATATTTAAACTTTTCCTTATTTATAAATTGCTTAAAATGAAAGTCTCTCGTCTGTAATAAGCAAATTATGAATTTTCTTAGATAGAAATAGTTGAAAATTAAAATTGATGTCCCTTACTTTACATTGAGCGCGATCAGTCCGAAGTGGCAATGGCTCATCTACGAGTGCTTTAATGCCTCCAGATGACATTATCTTCATGCGTTGCACCAAGTAGTTTGAATCCTTTACGGTGAAGTCTTGCATAGCTGTCTTAATTATTGCATGCGAAAAGAGAAAAAGGAAACTTTGCATAGCAAAACGTTGGATTTTAAAGAATATTCAACTGTCGTCAAAAAGTAAGTCGAATCATAACAAGAAAGTTAAAGGTACTTATTTGACAACTTGATTGTTATGCCTCAAGCAAACAATATAAGGGGCGGTAAGTCTGTGTAGCACCGCACACTTGCCCTGAAGTCGGAAGAAGTGAGAGGGTTATGGCTGAAGCTGCATAATATTATTGCAGGGGAGGGTTGAGGCTACTGGTAGGATTGTAAATGTCTACGAAACCAAAGCATTGGTAAAAAACGTAATAAGTGTTATAGTTGCACTGGCGGAAGCCAAATTGTTGTCGCATAACTAGAGAATCAGAATTTGGAAGATTTTTAAGTGCGATATTAACGTAAAATTAGTGCTAACCCAAGAGCTCACAACTTTTATAATAAGGCTATTTAGCATTCCATTTGAGTAAAGAGAAAGATCATTTATTTGATTTGGTTTTAGCGCCTTTACAAATTGGAAACTACCAGAGTTGTCTATGCTACTGATAACCCGCAAAGTAGATGATCAGCACGGACGTGTCTGAATACATTCATTTTTTCCTAAGCTGAGAAACATGATCTCGAGTTGTTTATCCCTGGTCGAACCTCACTAACGATCAGGACTTTTCTAACCTCAAGGGAAGATCCAAAAAGCGTACATGAGTAGGAAGTAACTGACAGAATTAAGGAGCCTTTCCGATAATAGCGTTGTTTAGCCCAATGACGGGACGCAGCCTTGTTCATTATTTATGCCTGCTATGGGGCGTCGGCTACTGACCGGTTTCCCATTAAAAAATAGTCATGGCATTTTGTGTAAGATAAGTGAGAACCTTACATGTCTATGCTCCAATGGTGACCAACTTAGGTCCGCTCTCTTAATTTACTCATCAGGTCCTGTTAAATGGCAACTTTAAGAGTTTATGTGTTTTTAGAAAACTCTTCCTCGTTTCTCACAAAAATGAAAGAACTACCGGTTGGCGTCGTAATCTGATATTATCACTCAACAAATACTACTGCAATAAGGTTATCGAAGTAAATTTAGCTTATCAAATTTACCACTGGCATTTCAGAAGAGTTTTACTTGCTAAAGGGTGGCAGAGTGCTTGGGAAGCTCACCACTAGCTTCAAACGTATATGACATTTCTGCAACTTTTGTCGATGCTGATTTCTCTTCCATAAAATAGGGGCATGCATTCTCTTTCTGAATACCTCAACCATTTCTGTCGTTTGTATTTGAGGTAGTCAAACCGGACGAGTGATAGCTTAACCCCTATTGCCAACAAGTCCGTGTCTCTAGGAGAAATCAAATGATACCGAAAGATGGTTGCTACTAAAACGCAATATACCCAAAAGTAGTTCTCTCTATCCACCATGTGACTACGAAGGCGCTTCTGCTGTACTCTTGCAAAATTCATGCCTTTTTGTAAAATTCTGGCCTTCTGTGTGACACTCTTTGTTCGTAAATCTGACTGAGAGGGCAACAAATCCGTTGCGCATGCTCGCATACTACTTTACCATGAAATTTTGTTAAGATTCCAAAAGTCTTATCCCTCATCTATTATCTTCACATCAAAGAAATTATCGTTCATGTTATTTTTAAAACTTGTAGAATAAATTAGCATAATTTGTTCCACAATTATTTACCACAAATGTTAGGAGGAGACAATGAAAGGCAAACTACCTTCAGAAATGGATCGATTCCACAAGCTTGGTACATAAGGAAGGCAACGACACCATCGCTTACCCAAGCTACCCCAATGAAACAATTAAGCCAGTTATGGAGCACATCAGCACTTGATGTGGTCTCCGGTGCTGAACCTGCATCCATTGTTGCACTAACCTTTCATCTGAATTCAAAGAACAATTTCAAGCACCATCGCCTTGAATGTAGACGCTGATAAGACTTTAGTGCCCATCTCCATGCAGTTGTATGATGCCGAGAGGGCTCCGACACATGCGCTGATATTGACCTCCCTCTTACAGGGATATGGATGAGGTGGTAAGTATTCCAACGAATACCTGACGATAGAGTCTACGAAGAATGTGTTCCAAGCGCTATTCGTCATGTGCATGTCTGACGCAAGTTGCAAACCTGAATGGTAGGCTCTTAGTTAAACCGCGCTGATCAAAAGAAGATGCAATTCCATCCAATCCTTTTTGAGTGACGTCCGCTGATGTAGCCAGGTGGAGTGACAAAGGATTGGGTGGTTGGGTTTGAACCAATTACTTGGATGCAGGACCCTTTTGAATTGAGAACAATTAAGTAATTTTCGTTTTTTGAGCACCGCTTGAATCCGTCGCTTCAGTGGATAAAGAACTACCATGTTAATTATGTATGGAAAAAAAGCTTAAAAGTTGTTCATTAAACTACCGACAAGTAATAAACTAATGCATTCAACATCTATGAATGATGGGTGGACGGATGAATAGGTGATTTTCTCAGTTTGACCAGGATTTATTTTAAAAAAATAACAGCAAAACGCCTGAGCCTGTGGGGGTTAATGATCTACCGCGAGCCCATGGAATGCGAATTCGCCTCTTACAAAACCCTAGTCAAATGCCATCCGCCTCAAATATTGTCCATCAGCTTGATTTGCTTCATTCAATTTAATGGCTATGGTTGCCTACTCCTATAACCCAGTGACCAAAGTTGAATTTCAATCCACCGTTCAGTAAATGCTCCTCACGACTTGTCAATTCTTAATGGAGCTGGTGACTCCATCTCTCGGTGCGACCAGAACCTGTGCTAATTTGCCTTCTGCTGAGCTGTATCGTTCTACGAGAAAAATAAAGTCAACCACTTTTACAATCCGCAGTGAGGATTTGGTAGGTAAAAGATATTGTTTTAAGCTCACTGGATTCTCTGTCGAGTTTAGCATGTCAGCATGAGTCCTTTCAAACGGCATGAAGTATCACTTAATCACGGTCACGACATCATGTGGACAAATCTGTTGCCGTTGTTCCACACAGCATACACTAGTCAGTTGTTTGACATCTGTATCTGGTCCAAAATTTACGAATTTGTTAAAAATTAAAAATAACAATGAGTTCACATTTGGCCAGTAGAAACTCAGTGGATAACTGTCCATCTAGTGAATGTACGTTTTGCTGCAATCCCCCTCAGATTGCATAAACTTTTGTCTCTTTTATTGTTTTGTGAGTAAGCGAATTGCATGCAACACACAACTTTGTGCAGATAGTCAGTTTAAGCTGATAAAGGACGCGTGTCACATATGCGTGACGCGCGCGAAAAGACTTGAGGTCTCATCAGTGCCTCAAAATTCCTCAAATAAACGTCTTTTTGTGACTGATTTGCCTATGATTACGGTCCATATTTACGAAACTGTTAATGGCTCTTCCTCCCAAACGTCCCTCCATTTTTGACATTAATTAGTCCTGATACCTTGTGCAACTCCGTTTTACTTTGGATTATTCTGCTTAAATATGATTTGACTGTATTTCAGATAAAAATTGAAAAGTTCGTTGGTTTGACTTTTCCTTCCTTTCCGGAGATTAGTAGCTAAATCAAGGTTTGATTCCGGTTTTTCACAGCGTTGGTTGATATTTTTCCGTCTTGTCAGCACTTTTCATTTATGGCGTGTTTGTTTAGACAACATCGCGGCAGTTCAGTTCTTCTAAATTCCCTTCATTATAGACAAGAATTGTCTTGGGGGCGGATTCAAAGGATTCAAACCATGCAACGCTAGTTATGAGCAGTTCTTTCAAAAAAGTTCCGATTTTAAGGAAACGAAACCAAAAGAAACGATTTCAGGTATTCTGAATGCATCAAAGGCATAGAAGATGAACAAGAATTTCAACTGCCTGCCACTAAGTTGCGGTGGATGGAAGACGGGCCAATAAATCTCTGGTCGTAATAAACTACCTCATTGAGGATTCGGATGTAACCAATCACTACTATTCCTTTCTCACTCCAGACCTCAGTAACTTGTTGTTGCAACGTCAGCGTTCGTCCACTTTGTAGAGCCGAGTTTATGTCGACCGAAAGGCGAGAAAAGGAAACCAAATTTCCCTAGTCTATTTGTAGAATCACGATTTCAGGCATGCTGAATGCACCACAGTGATTAAAGATGATCACGTAGTTCACTTGCCTAGGCTTTAGATGGAGTTGGGAGAAAGTCGAGTTTACTAACCTCTGATCATGTTCAAATATCCGCATTGAGGGTTCGAACATGACTTTAATTATGCTATCTCACCAGCACTATTCTTCTCCCAATCTTGCATTGGGTATCTCGTTGTTGCAAGGAGAGCTTCCATCCAAATTGCAGAGCCATGGTTGTCTTCAGGGTGCTGGTAGATCCACCGGTAGAGATGTAGCTTTGTAAGCAGAGTAAGAACGAATGAAGTGATTGTATGATAGGCAAATGAAGAGGCTTCTATGATATCAGTGCGAGGATTGACGGACAAGTCTCGGTTGACTAGCACAATCGTGCGTGCAATTGAGGCAGACGCAAATCTGAGGAAACCATAGAAGTTATTGTGCTCTGCTTGCGAATCTGAACTCATGTTTGGATGGTTGGGATGAAGCCTTGCGGGTTACTTAACCTCCCCTCCCCCCCAAACCTCAACTTGCAGTAAGTTGTCATGACTATTTGCAACTAATTTATACCTCATTTCGATATATTCATCACCCACCTCTTGGTCTGCCTGTTTTCAATCATCCTTTTGCTTCCTTGTCTGTCAACTGCCGATTGCAGCGTTGACGGCTTTATGTTTTTCGTAAATGAAGGCGATAAGCATGTGTTGGCAGTAAAGTTGATTTCCAAAGTAATTTGGTTGACACCTGTTATTTCTTGCCATAAAATTTCTGTATTCACTTGGCCTAAATATTGGTTTCATTGAAGTAGAGGTCGGGGATGTCTTGGAGATACCTTCCTGTGTTAAATAACCTTCGCAACTCATCTCTAGCCATGACGGCGAGTTCTGTTGTTCCATGGCTTACGGTGGCGAAGAAATCTTTTGCCCCATGGGAGTGAGACAGCAGTCACACTTTATTGTACTTCAATTATCTCCAACTATTCGCACATCCACAATAATTTCTACTTCTTTTTGGGATGTTTACGATTTTAGATGTCAGGTAAGTTTGCTTGTAGATGTACGAATAGCTTTGGTGGCACTTCAGCTTTGCTTTACGCTAATAAAATAATGCAGCTGTTACGAGTGATGGTTGTTCTGTCTTTGGTGCTCTACTGGCATCATCGCATCTAATCATGAGTGTTATTTTGAGCAAAACCTGGAACTCAAGCTTATGACAGAGGAGGAAAGAACAATATTTGAAGAATATTGACAAAACTATTTTTAAAAATTGTTTTCCACTTCTACGGATGTGCATGCACGCATCGTAGTCCATAACAGATACCCGAAAAACAATTTCGGCATTGGGAAATTTGTGGACACTTTTGGACCGTCTTAGGGCAACCTGAGCATTTTGTCGTAGTGCTTAGCAGAGGTGGAGTTTGTAAGTGGGAAATTTTCAGGTCGCCTTTGTGTAATTTCGTGATATCAAATTT
Source organism: Taenia hydatigena (assembly GCA_036345935.2). Classification (NCBI taxonomy): domain Eukaryota; kingdom Metazoa; phylum Platyhelminthes; class Cestoda; order Cyclophyllidea; family Taeniidae; genus Taenia; species Taenia hydatigena. Next base: position 16,716,991 of record JADWOT020000003.1, read on the forward strand.
ACGAGTTGGTCAAATGTTGTGGGATGAGGCCTTAAACTCTTGGAGTGAATGTTCATGGGAATGAACACTCATGGCTGTGGGCAGGGGATCATCATGGTTTATATCCTCATTTGCCGAATATTTCTTTTACATTTAATGCATGTAATAGTAGCATTTGTCTGTTTTCCAAATAGCTTATCATATATGCTAATGTTCGACAATGCTTACACAGTTTGTTTAGCATTACATTTTTGTTAAGAGGGTGTCTAAGCCTCTGTCTTTGCACTTCTGCCCGCTGACATGTCCTCTGGGTCACGCCGATGGCCTCAGTACCTTTAGCCACACTCGTATGACTTATTTGAAATCAATAAATGCTTGTGTTGCTAAATTTAGCACCCCGTGAAGAAAAGATGCATTTATGATGATAAAGAGTTGACCTTATCATCACATATGAGTCGAATACTTTAAACCGGGTAGCACAGATTAGTCAAATGAAGCAAGAGCGCAGTCAATTCTTTTACGAAATAAAGAATATCTTAATGTCGTGAGTCAAAGTATGACCCCACTTCCTTAGAATACTGCAACACCTCGGATCATGTCGAAGGAATAGCAAGAAGTTATGCAAAATGGGAACGTATTAGTAGAATTTCCTGCAACAGCTACTCAATTGATTGCAAGTAGCATCCGCTATTAAGTCTCGATTTGTTTTATTGCATTTCTCATCAGCGTTTTGCACCGAATCAGGCCCTGAAAGGGAGCAGATTAAAACCGGTTGATGGTCTGCAACGACCACCGTGTGTTCTTCTAAAAACACACGACACGATTTACAATTAGCCATTTAAGCTATTTCCACTGAGCTTTGGAGCTCCCCCATTCATGCATCTTGTCCGCCTTTAGGAGCACAATAGTCGCAATGTTCGTGTTCACATTAACTAGACTTGACATTCTTCCTCAAGCCAATTTATCAGCATCACTTAGAAGAGGTTACCACAGACTATTCAGAAGCGCTCCCTGGCCATGTAGAAATGGAGCGACACCAGAGGAGTGGGTGGAAGACGATTTATGAGGGAGTGGTTACTAATCAAGTAATCTCATGGGAATCGCTTACTCACAACAACACTCAAACAACGTTGTCAAACAGTCATCAAGTTTTGATGCACTTTCATGAATTCTAGGACGCAAACTGCCATCGCCATGCGAAATTTCCACGTCTTCCAAAAGGATCACCACTAAATTACGTGCAGCACCTGCAGATTTGGCGTTCCTTTTTCTCGCATGCACCACTAAATAACGTTGGAGTCTCTGTACGTTGGAATGGATAAATTGTGGATTTACACAGCATAAAAGCTAAGAAGCCACGACAAGCTCTCTCAGATGTTTTATACATTGAAATAATTGCCATCACAGTCAATAATTCATCACTAGAGATTTGCAAAGATGCTGTAAATTCAAGTTTTTGGCCGGCTAATGCCTCCGGAAGTCAGAATAAACCTAACCCTAGCCGTTCTGCCCTTTCCGCACTTTTACTTCCGAAGCATGCATATCGTTTGACATGTGATCATCCCAATGCAAGGCACCAAGAAAATACGAAAGTCGAGGCTAGCAGAAGTAGCATTTGAAGGGCATGGAGGGAGGGAAGAGGACGAAGGTAAGACAGATTCCATTGTTCTCTCTTATTAGGGTAAAAAGCTCGCAGATAATTGCAACTACTGCATGAAGTGTTTCGGTGCCTGGTGAACCTAGAACCTTCTTTTCACTGACTGCTTAACAACTCCCGTCTGCTTCTATAAAGAAATGCTTTGCGTATCCAGGTTTGAGCTGTGGATAGGTTAAGCTAGGAACTTCCCTCTGCAGTCCATTGCTTCATTTGCACACAAAACAGTCTTGCGGAGAGGAAGAGAGATGCATGTCATAGAAGTCAGAAGCGGGTAGCGTAGATAGTCGAAAGCTTGAGGTTCAACCCTCCCGAAGCGCTACACAAGCAGCCTTGCAGGAAAATTCTACGATCACGATCTTGAAATCCATTTTAACTAGATTCCGAAACTAGTAAACAATGAAGAGGACTGCGCAATCCTTCCTCGTATGCAGTCACCTAGACTTCTCAAACTCCCTCCGGGCTATGCTCAAGCCTGAATGAACGTCTATTAGTCCTTTATTTCTCATAGGTGCTTTGGACATCGATGTGTATCTCAAATTCCAAAAACTCCATAAATATGCCCTTTGAAGAGTTTATTTGTAGACGTTGTCCCAAAGTACACTCAAGACGCCCTCATCATGTTTCGAGTTCGGAAGCAAGTTTTGTGCACGCCATTTTGGACCATATGGAATCCATTACCGCCCTCTTCAGTACCTGTAAAAAGTGGGCGGCTGAGAACCCTGTCGCAGCCTGGAAATTGGAGGCTGAAGACTGTCACCTTTCCATTGGTCACTGAAGCGCCATTTTAGATTGGCTGGACACGGCCTTAGACACAGTCACACGCACAAATGCGCGTACGCAACTGAGACGTCGGTGCACGCGCATCTGTCGTCAAAAGTGGAACAGCACTGTCGATATGCTGAATGGAGCTGCCACGGCAGCAGTCAGTCTCGCTCCCGCCTCAAATTTGGCTCATCACATCACCGAAATCCACGCCATACTCAACAACGACTCGAGTAGCGAGATCCACCCATTACGGTTTGCAGATGATAGAAGCAAACCTTTCATTTCACCTTCGACTGCAACTCTAACATCGGGCAGTTCTGGCTCTCCAATCACTGTTCTTCTTACTAATGAACACGAAGAAGATGATATCACCACCCGAATAAGCGGTGGCGATAGTGGCAGAAGAGAACAAACTCCAATACCTTCAGCTGCACGCAACCGAACTGAATTCTCTCCACCCTATCCGTTGTCTAGAATGTCTCAACCCAGTCGTGTGGTTCGACAGTCCAGGCAGGAGACTCCACCGATCCATCTTTTGAAGCGTCTGAAAACTACCCTGTGGATTGACAGAGTGCTTCTTCTACTCGGTGTAATTTTACCTCTAACTTTAGGCATCTGTTTCTTCCTTGTCCACTCCTTCACAGATTTTGCTAGTTGTCGACCAGTCAAGGTGATCGTTGGCTCCTCCAGCAAGTTTGTCAATCAGGTGTGTCGAACAAAGCTAATCCAAGTGATTCTCCAGGGTGCAAAGGATGCGGATAACGACGAGCGTATAACAGGAAGCCTTCAGCATGAATGCTTTCCAATAATTTTGATCCTTATCGCCTTGCTGAACTGGATACCACATCTGTGCTGGCGCTTGGTGGTTCGACATCCCATCTATCGTGATGCCTCTCTAGTGGCCTCTGAGCTTAGAAGCTTTCGAAAAACCGCCCAGCGTGAACTCATCTCCATTGCATCGAGTATCAACACCGTCCCGATTAGTTCCAATTTCATGCCAATGATCCAAGAAATTAGATTCAAGAGTTCCACCCGTCCTACATCCACTCATCATCGCAGTAGTGAGGAGACGACACTTACGGAGCCTGTGGAGAACTTTCAAGCTCCGAAAATGGAGAATACAATCTCGCCTGTTGACACTGGCTATGAGTCGGATATGGACCTGCCTTCTGCTGCAGTGATGCATCTACCAAGACTACGGGTCAGTCGGGATGATCATGCGCTAAATATCTTCCTCTCCGGTTGGCAAAACACTGATTTTTACATTCGTCGATTTATTGCAAAGCACACAGTCCTCGCCCTGTTTAACGTAACCACATTCTCCTTGGTTTTGGGTTTTTCAGTGGTCACCTACGGGGAACCTTTTTCCGGAAGTTTTTACTGTCGTCCAACAGAAAAATCCACCACTCTTCACATTTGCCTAGCTTCAACAACCTTTGCGCTCAACATGACGGCTTTCTGTCTTGGTGCTTTAGGTCTTGCTGGTTTAATCTGTTCAGGAGTCTTCTTTCATCAAAATTTCTTACACAGTCGTGTCTACGGTGAATCCACACTTGCTTGCGGTACGAAATTCGACCTTCAATCGGATCTGGCTGCAAGTTTGGTCAGTCGACGCGAGGAAAACTTTTTCGCCGATTACGTTCGTCTACTAGCGCTAGCGCGAATGCAACAACGAGGTTCACTATTCGTTGCAAGGCGAGAAGTCTTCAACCTCCGTCTGTCCTACCTTCCTGGACTCACACGAACAGATTTCCACTTTATTAATCTCCTCTGCAAGGAGAATAGTCGACACTTTTCCGATGCAATGCAACTACGAGTCTGGCTTCTGCGTTACGTATTCCTATGTCGACGCTTTGGACCTCGTGTCTTTGGACGGAGTGTCTCTACCCCAAATGCAAATTTGCGTAGTGAGGACCTCTCGGCTCGGTTGGGGTTTAGTAAAGTTCGAATCAGAGTTGATGTATGTGATCAGTTTTGCTAGGCGTCGGACAGTGATTAGAGGCTACTTGTATATCTATGTCCACACTTTCAATGCTCAACTTTCCTCTAATTATGACTTTTATTACCTATAGTGAAGGGTTGTAAAGCATTACCCCATTACTGCTGTTGAGATTTTTGCTTCCAAGGGCTTCTAGCTCATCGCGCCAGTCACAGGTGTTGGTTACCTTGATTCGTCCCTATTTTGACTTAGTGTTCTTTTAAAAGCCAACTTTATTGTGATGCCATTTTTAATCGTGCTTTTTTGCACAGAACCGAAAAGCCTTCTTGTTTTTCCATCTACAAATCTAATCAGTGTCAAAGGTCGTCATGCTTGAAGGGAGAAATCCTGGCATTCACCAGATATTTTAAACCATGCGCTTGTGGAAAACAAGACTTGTAGATACTGTCAGGTGGAAATAAACAAGCATTTGTGCACGGTTTTGAGTGTTTACGAAGTAACCTCATTAACACACATTCACAATGACACCAGCAGTCAGCGGATCCATGAGAAGTCATAAACGTTTTGTAAATGTCCAAAAATGTGAAGTAAAAGTGAGGAAATACACAAAAATAGGGCTGGAGCATCACTAGCTTCTGTACAGCTTTTAATAAATTTTCTTTTGATGTGGCAAAATTTTTAGTCAATTAATCACCCACAATAACTCCAAGACGCAGACGTCAGGTGTCAGGATTATTGAGGAGCATGTCTAAAAAATTTTAACTTGACAGCAAAGTTAAGTTGACTTGATTGTAAGAACGCCTTTTTGTAATTAAATCGTTCTGCTATCCAATCAAAATCGTAAGTAGTGTTTTCAATTCTATGAAATCGGTGGTGCGATATCCAAAGCAAGCAAAGAGGTGGGAAAATCCAGTCATTCAAATATCCACATGGAATTACACCTTTAGAGGTGACCAAAAGTTTAATCCATTCACATTTTTGGATCTTCGATGTCCATGAGTATTGTCATCCCTTAACGTTGACAGTGATTGGGGGTGATGCACAAGTGCATTTTATAGAACGCACATGTGTGGATTCTTGAATAAAATGTAGCGGTAACAGCTTTACGAAAGTAAACATTTTCTCTCAGTGTAGTTAGAAATGTTACTAAAAGTGCACAACAGAAAGGTGGGATGGTCTGAAAGCCATTCATATCCAGTCGTTCATGCAAATTTCAAGCAGCACCAATTGGAGCCGGGTAAACACCGACTATGCGCCTCGAATACCCTAAAGGATTAAGGAAAACGCAATCCAAACTTCCTGGTCAACCTTCCGTTGTTAATTCCAGTGGTCATATTGCGTGTAGTAACCTTCATATCTCTCCGAATGCAGAGCCTTCACAGATTCAAGTGTGATTATGCTTCAAACGCGACACATGGCTGTGACATGTCTGACCGAATGCTAAAGTCTGGACCGGGGATGATGCGCACGAGAAGTTCACTCTGTGATTGGTGGACAGTGGACGTGAGTCATGGAGATGGGCTATTAAATTTGCATCTCAACGTTTCAAGGTTGGCAATGTGGAATGGGGTAACGTCTACTGTGTTTAAGTGCTTTAATAAAAGGTGCTTAATTTGAGACGGAACAATGGTTGGCTCAATAAATGATTTTACTCAGGAGCTAACACTTCCGCTGATGTGCGCGAGTGGATGAGTAGGATATTTCAAAAAAAGGGCGGTGGAATCTCGAAGCGCCTACTTTCTATTGTCATTCCACACATTCTGTTGTACTGCAAAGAGAGGACCCATGCTTGTGACATTTGAGTAACTGTGAACAAAACTTTATCATTAGCTAAGTTAGTTGAAGCCATTTTGGATTTTTTGATCGAAATTATATTTTCTGAACAAGGGGATAGTTGAAGGTGAAATCTCAGTAATACCGTTTAAAGCGTATAAAATTTTAACAGGGATCTCTCTTAGGAAAACCTAAGGAAATTAATTTCATGTCACTCATTAGAGACCTAGAAAAAGAGACATTTTACAACAAATACTACTGGGTGCGAAAAGGACTTCGGAAGGACCGACGACTACTACTCAATTTATTTGCTGTTCCATCATCATAGCCGCAATTTTAGTTACTTCCAGATCAAGGGCTAAATACATCCATTTTGCTGTTCAAAACTCAGCAAATTCAGCCAACTAGTAGTTTCATGCTACATAGTTTTGGCTTCGGACTGATGGTGGAAGGGTTGAGCAGGTCACTACTGGATTCAGGCGCCAAGGCTTACTTCTGAAGTTATTATTCCAAATGTAGAGAACTAAATTTTTGCAAGACCAATTTAATCTCCTTGCCGATGCCACTTGATTTCGTAAAGATCTCTCAAAACGCAAGAATTTGGGAATATTTACTATAAAATTTCCTTTTACGAAATCCCTCAAGCGGTTATCAGGCTGAGCTGCTGTGCCTTCCGCACTTGTCTTTTTTTAAACCCTCCCGGAGACAAAATACTCGCCTATGCGGCGTTTGACTACAAAGACACTTCAATCGACTGTTTATTTTAACTGTGGAGGTAGGGAATGTCTTAAAATTTGGGTCAGATGCAGGTTAGAAATCCAAGGTTGGTATATTTATATTTCCCCTGTGGTGATACCCCAGTTTGCGTACTTACTACATTGCTGTCTAGCTGTAGCTAAGGTACGGATACCGCCCTGTTACACGACTTCCATCCCGTATCAGGTGGACCCCTATGGGAATGGAGTGCAGCAGTTTAATGGCAATCATTTGTGGTCTTTAGGTTGCAAGTAGGTTGGCATTTTGCTCAGTTTTATTAAGAAATCCATAGTTTTACAAAGTTCAGTATTTGGCGAGAGTCATCGGTAAATACGAGCAAGATGAATAGGTAATTGAAAAAAATGGGCCACAGCTGAGACCTACATCGTGATCTGAGTAGAAATTTAATTGTAATCAGGGAGCTTGATTCCCTAATAATATCCTCCATAAAATGTATGGGTTGCCATTTTCCTTCATGATGCAGGGGCGAAACAGTGTACTTTTGCCAGTATCACATGAGACATTATTATAGGCTGAATGCCTGATGAAGTAATTACTGGAGTTGGGGGAGAAGGAGGAGTGGAACACCAATTACTCAAGTGGAACCATGAATAATCGAGGCTGGTTTGTGGAGGGAGAACGGAAGGCTACTTACAAGAATAATTTCCCGAGTGATTCTTTGCAAACCTTGTAATTCTGACTGAAGCATTTATCAAACTCCATCTTAATGAAAAATGGTATGCCTTAAGTTGGGCACCGACTATTTCATCATCTCAAATTAGAATCATCCGTCACCCTCAAAGGTGACTAACTATTGAAGGTGAAATGAATATCTATTGGAGTAGAACCTCGAGTAGGGCTGAAACCAAAGTATATTTAAAGCCCACTAGAAATGGGACACACATTTTTGATTATGTTAGGCGAAAAAATATCTACTGTCGAATTTATAGATCAAACACTGGGACTACATTCTCTCACGATTTGGATATTAGACATTACTACGTTATTTCAAACTACATAACTCGTCTTCTGTATGCTAAGGCATCGTAAAAGTTGGGGACCAACATGCCCACCTATGTCGTGCATCGCGGACATTACGGCCCCCACGCGCAGAACCTTTGTCACTCTTTAATACATCTTTTCAGACGAAGATTGTAAGAGGTTTTCCCAACATCGAATAAATGTGAAGGCAATAAAGCATGTTCAAACTGACATTCATTAGGCCACTTTACAAGGATTTTTACTAGGAGGGAATCAGGCCAGGTTAAGGATGTCCCATTTAATCATAAGTGCAGTGACCCGAGTCGTCCTCGAAGCTGTGCTACGACAAAGCAACATGGTGGAGTTCACCGAAACGTTGGAAGGTTGTTAGCATAGCCGAACGTTATGCGGTAAAGCTGAAGTATGGCACGTGGTTAATCAAACTATCAAATTGAGTCACAAGATCAGAACGCTGGTTTTGCAGCTTCATCCTTATTCCTACTCATCACTTTCTATTAAAAATGAGTAAATATATAAGTCCTGCTTGTAGTGGTAACAATGTAAGACTGGTTTATTTATCCCTTGAATTAAATAATGGACTAACTGCGGCTCTACCACTGTACCCTAAGCAGGCGGCCCAGTCTTTTGCCAATGCTAGTAGCCAAAAGTCCTACTGTTTGTTGTTAATGCGCATTTAGCCCAAGTCTCGTGTATTTTTTGTCTTCAGAAAAGTGACGAGGAGCTACTTTGATAATAACGGAAAGCAGGCCTTACTCTAAGGGACATAATCTAATTTCTCCTGCTGGGTAAAAAACTTAGCGAGGTAGGGGAACTTCATGGGCGGCGGATAGGAGAATTTGTAAAGACGCCTAACAGAGTTGAAGGTGATCTACATTTGGCGGTTCTGAGGTAAAACTAAAGTGGCAATGGGGTGCAAACACAGCAGTCATCGGATAAGTCTGCTTTTACGTCAGTATTCCTAAGACTATGGATGGACCTCCGAGACGGGCTGTTCACTCCCCTTCCCCAATGCAGTTTGTAAATGGAAAGAGGCTCCAGCGGGGTTGCTATCAAATGTTTTCTTTGTTGCATGCAAATTCGACGACTGACACGCCTAATAGCGGTCGGTGTTAGAGATTAACCAACGGAAGTGCTGAGGTTGACGCTCAAGGGGAGGAAGCGAGTATGTAATGCTTAAATTGCTTGCTGAACGCTGAATTTCGGTAATTTGGCTGCCTTAGGGTCTTCTTTTTTACGACCCTGACGTGCAGTACATCCTCCCTCCTGTACCTTGACAATCCATATCCTGCCCTAGGATTAAGTATTCTTTTGCCTTCAGGGAAGCCAAAATATAGTTTCTAGCAATAACCGCTCGGCTTAAAGTGCAGTGATTACTTGTGACTCCCTGAAAGGAAATTAAATTGAACTTCGATCTATTGTTCTGTAAGTAGCTTAATAAGTAGTGTGTAAGATAATTGTCCAAGATTACGTAAGGCTTTCCAGTCTTCACTACATCAAACTCATTATTAGAGCTATTTTAGGTGCCGCCTTACTTTATAGTGGCTTTAAGGATAGCTCAAGTGCTACGGATTAATTACTTTCTTTCTTGATGGACCTGGATACATAAACTCAGGTGAACATTGGTTCCCCTTTCGTAATCAAAAACCTATAAAGCATAATTCTAACCCCAAAATACGTAAGCTATTCACAGCAGTATTGCTGATGACCTAAGTTACATTCAAATGACCCGCGATATTTGGTGGTCAACGCTTACAAATCGCTTTAGATGAAGGGACCACTGCGCACTGCTTTCTGGCTCTTTCATGCAGATACACTTTACTGGTCTTCACTTCTTAATTGCTCGACCCGTTTCATTCCTTTTAATTTATTTTTGATTTCTATTTTAAGCTGACATGCATTGAACTACCCAATTTCTCTGGCCTACTTAGTTTCAAACTCATTTTGGGCGTTTCATGGCATGCGAATGGTGCAGGATGGTAGATTCATCAAATCTCACGCACTACTTCAAAGTAAACGTGATATGAGTCTAAAGTATGGCAGTAATTGAAACTCTTTCAAGTAAATAGTCCACTTTTCATAGCTGAGAAACGCAAATTTACTGTCAGTTGTAGCGATGAAAGGAGTTAATTTCTAATGGAAGAAAATGAAACTAGTACAACTTCAAGATCGACTAATGTAAAAATGAGAAGTGCATTAAATAGTGAGATGGATCCACTCCATGGAAAATGAGTCGGTATGATGCAGATTAAATTGTCATTGTTGTTAATGGATGCAGAACTGTTTCTCCGTTGTTTAATGAGCCGTCCTGGATGGAATGAATACTGACGGTTCCTGTAGCTCTGCACCTTATTGCAACAGTTTAGCTATCAAAAATTGAAAAGATTGTTGAATAGAAAAATTTGAATGGCGGTTCCAGTCCATTCGCTTAAAGTTTGATACTTAAGGATGAAATCGCAGCTTACCACAGCCTTCATTATCCATAACGGCTATTTAAAGGATGTAAATTATTAGTTGTCTTAGGTTCTAAGGCGGAAGGGACATGTAGATATTGAAAATAAACCAACCATCATTTACCACCAGCATTAATTCACCGAGACAAGTCGAGACCACCCTCCACTCACAAACTACTTTCTAGGTGACTGTGACTGGGAGGCGGAACAGAATTTCAAAAGAGAAGGAATCGAGTCTGAAATACTGGCAGTACATTGTGCTAATGATTAAGAGGGCAAAACACTTGCTATTCTCACACATTACTGTCTAAAGTCACTTTTTGCTTCAGTCACTTCCTTCATTTAATTGCATGAGGGATTTTTGATAAAATCGACATTGCATTTTGGTGTCATCTCTTTCCTTAACTCTTTTGCATGGCAACAAATTAGACCTTACTTAAAAATATGAGGATGAAAATTCTTAAGCTCAAGCATCTCTTGGATCATTCCCATTGGTACGATTACGTATTTCTGTGATTGATGCGATTACTGTGCAGTGATGAAAGAGTAGTTTATAGCTGAGATGCAGCTTTGTCTAAGTCGAAACACCAATTGCCGCTCAAAACTTATGTGGATCCTAGAGACCCCTCTGACGGCGGAATGTATGATGTAGGCGTAGACAACGGCCAGAGGCTGCTGGTATGGTCCAGGGGTTACACAGCCCAGCGGAAGTACAAAGGTTAGAGCCTTTAGGGTGTCGTCTTCGGCGCTACCTTTCACCAGTCTTTTGAGTTGTCCATCACACCGAATTGGCTGCTGTAGGGAAACATCCACGAAACGATCTCCCTAGCCATTAAAATTGCGTACGTCGCAGATTTCTCTTGGCCATTCCTATAAAAGCAGGGGCTTTATCCTTTTTGAGAACTGTATTGGGAAAGAAGAAAGTAATTTTGATAAGTATCTCAAATGCGCATCGCTAGTAGTAAGGAAACTGACCCCAAAGAGGAGCCATTTAACAAAGAATGGGATCAAAACAGCATCATAGAGATGAGGTTTCGTGACTCTACTTCGTTGCTGCCCAGCTGGTTAGTGGAGAGTTGAAGGAGATGTCGTGTGTTTAAACAGTTGATGTCCTAATACCAATATCGTAGACAGCCCCGTCGCAAACTTTTCTAGGCAGTCTATGGCCACGGTTAGTGTCGCTTCAGTTGTTACTGGCTTTTCTGCAGAGCCTGGGATTGGAACATTTGCCAGACGTTGACGGCATTTATAACCCTTACTACTGTGGGGATCACCACACCCATCAAGATTATTTGTTATTTTTGATCGGGGCTGCTTTTAGCTGCCACTACTGAAGCACCTGAAACTTCTTTTGAAGACGAAGGAAAGCATATTACAGGTAAGACAGCACACAGTAATGCGTAATATAATGTGGTATGCCACTGTGATGGCTCGGAGGCAGCGCCTCACGACGTAAGTACATAGACGGAACCTTCAGCGACCTTGGAAGCAAAACGACGGGTTAAAATAGTCAAAGGACCATTCTTGTGCTTTTATAATTTTGGAAGCTGAGAATTCGGAGAGCATTACGCTACTTAAATGTATCGCATTAATGCCGGCCTAAACTCTCAATCTCCCTTAAATTCAATCCAAATAGTCACACATCGAAGTAATATTTCAACTTGATTTCTCCAAGTTAATAATTTGGATATCACTCCAAATTCCACAATTTGACAAGCACATTAATGGCAGACCTGTCTTCGCATGAATGACTTGAGTTTGAAGTAAACACAAGGGTAGACTAATTCAATAATGTTTAGACTGATGTGTAAATTCAGGTCACCTTGGCCACCATTCTAGAGGTCTCAGCCGAATCTGTTCACTGGTAGCAACAATTCTAAGCCTAGTGTAGGCACATCGCCTTCTGTGATGCGTAGTTGAGGAAAATGGATAGTGAACATCGGCGTCCTGAAACGGTATGTCGAGAGACCTTCATAAATAAATTATTGCAACTTGGATTGTCGGACAGTGGTAGTGATTAAATTCAATTTCAGGGAACATGTATGCTGGACTATTCCTTCGCCTTGCATCATACCCACCGGCTTTAAGCTGGGCCGCGAAGCTAAATGTTTTAAATAAGAAATCTATCGCAACAGATGAGTGTATGAGATTGGAACTTCCCCAACAGAAGACAAATGCGTTCAGGGCTTTTTGGCGGGAGGCGGTCGGTACTTATGACCCTCTTGACTAATCAGACGCCATCGGTCCTCCAGGGAGGTATGCACCCTGAGCACGCCTAAAATGCGACATCTGTATCCCGCTTTGCTTCGTACCACTTTATTTCATCTTGATAAAACTGATATGGCTAACAAGATACTGACATTGACGTTACACTTATGCAAAAAAATGCAATCTCCTAATTGAATGCTGCCTAACTTTGAGGTAAAGTTGTGTTTTGCTTGGTATCATAAGCCACTAGCGATTAGTCGAGTGATGTATCTGGCTCCATTAGGACGTAAAAGTCTAAGTCTAGTCCAAACAAAGTCACAAAATATTAAAATTTCTATCTTCATAACAATAGCGTTTTATGGTTCACACCTCTCGCCAATGATCAAGATGCGGTTCCATGAGTGCATTAACAAGCTTTCCGTATAATTCACCGATTTTTGGATCATAATAAGTACCGGCGAGACTGATCGGTATTTACTGTGCCTGCTTTTTTTTAGAGCCAAGGAGGTTCAGGAAACGCTGGTGCAGATTTTGGCCTATCCAGGTGAAATGTTAATGACAGTCGGAGAGCGTGAGTCATTGGAACCAGGTGGTGCTGGTAACGAAACGTGTTGACGCCCTCTAGCAGGGGACGCAGATGTGAGGGTTAGAGGTGCTAAAATCTGGACACTTTGGCATGAGTACTCGAGCGTGTGAGATGGACATCGGTTAGGCATTTCAATTTCTTGTCTATTTACAATAGGCGCTAAATCTATATGTGTGAATAAGCTCTGCTGTCTGGTTATGTCATTGGCCTTGGAGTCGTTTAGTAAAGGTTAAAATTCGTTTTTTTCTTGTTTAGATTAAAAACCCCGTGTTCTTTTGAATGTCTCCTTTACGTTTGTGAAAAATAGTTACTTGTTGGTCAATGGTCTGTAGCAGAAGCTCTTTTCTGACAGCCAATCTTGACCCACTCCATATCTCGTCAGCCCTACAATAGTATCCATGGCCACTTTCCTTCACAGCCATTGTTTCAATCAGAAGGGTCTCGTTAGCCTAAGGACCTGCCCTCACCTCTACACCAGTGGTTTCCCAGCTCTTCTACTTGCCAATCATTAAGACTACCTCCAGACTCATAAACCTTACGTACTTTGAGGTATTTGTAATGTTGCATGGGCGACAGCGTACTGGGGTAGTCCGGACGCTTTTTACCCACCTCGACGAATGCAATTTTCCTTTTGCTGACGCTTCAAGGCACGCTGGTGGCTACATAAAATTGCCGATTAATTACGGAAGCATCATAGAACAAAGGCCTCGCAAGAGGTCACTAATGAAGGATTTTAAGAACTTCTCAACTTTTGCAGTATGCTAGACCTGAAGTCTGATCGCTGCTCGGTTGATCCGAATTTAAAAGGATCAAAATTGCATCATTGAAGGACTTCTTGCCACATCTATGTTGAAAAGCAAAATAAAGAGGAAACTGTGGCGCCGCTCCATGTTACACTAATTCGGGGACAACGCATTTATAAAATGACAATAAAAAGGAAATATGGAATGGAAGCAGGACGAGGCGACTCCTGGGAATTACTCTGCACTCGGCATTTATTTGAAGGCGCTTGTTACAAGATGAATGCTCCTGATGGCGGAATACATGGAATGTATTCGTGAATTAGGGAACAATCAGCAAGTCGCAAAAACTAAAACACGATAACACCTCACTGTTTTATGCCCTTCATTTCTGTAGAACGCCGCTGAGCTGACTAAAGTGAGAAATATAACCTTATCTAATCTTCACATTGTTCTATGCAAGTCTTTGTTGGTTTCATGTGCTCAGGTCTCAATTGCTGTAGTAAGAGGATCTGTTCAAGTTCCCAAGTCGTGCCATGTAATGTATAAGACAACGAATTACTTCTGCATGATCCATGTTACCATTAGCCTTAAACCATTAGTATTTATCTTATTTTACAAAATTAGCATTTAGCTTGTTTAACGCTATGTTTTAGTTTTACAGGCACGTGAGGCTCCGCTTACCGTACTTCCTAAGGCCGGCTGGGCCTCTGGACCAGGCCAGAAGTTCCTTCAGCTCTCCTGTGTGTCATCAATGTACATTCTGCCTCGGCGATGTTTTCTTTTGCATTCAGAAAAGTATCAAGGCTCTACATTGTTGGCGGCGGAAGATAAACCCGATCAAATGGAAATTCTACTTTGATATCTATTGCTGAATGCTAAGCCTTAACGTGATAGGAGAAGGGCATGCGCCAAGGATGAGAGAATCGGTGACTACCTCAAAAATAAGGATTGAAAATGACGTCAGCATTCGGCGAATGCTCAAGTTCTGTGGGCTTAAGGAGATTCTATTAATAACTGAAGTGATACTAGCCGCGGCCATTAGTAATTTGAAAAAGTTCGCTGTGGAGCAGTCTGTAGTACTCGTATGAAGGTGTCAACGAAATAAACATGCGATATCGTCTCCATTTACCTACCAGCTGGATAAAACACGGGGAAAAACAGCAAGGGGTACAGACTCGAAATCCTACCCTTACGAAGCTATTTTGAGCTCCAGCATTTATTAAATGGGTAATTGGTCTAATGACTACCGATAAGCATACAAAATAGCTTGCACAAATCCCCATCTCCAATACTCTTTCGAACAGGGAGGGGCTCCTGGAACCCTCATTTTTACACATTTTCGTTGGCCGGAATGGTTGGTTTGTAAGTGAATTCTATATGGCGTCGAATAAGTTGTGATTACCGAATCGAGAGGCAACCTTTAAATTTTCAATGGGCGGCATCGTCTCTGGATCTCGCCAGTGGCTTCCCAGACCCTCTGTGCACCGGCAGTACATAGTTAACCCTAGCATTGCGGCTCGATTCGTCTTCAAAGAAGGCTTTAAGGGCTACACACAAAGATCGTGTTCGATGATGCTGTTCCCGGACTCCATTACACTTCTGAAGTATTAGCTTGCAATGAAGAATGCTATTTCTCGATTTTAATTGGTACTTAATATTCTTTCTACCTTAACACATAGAAGAACTTTTAAATTATTTTCAAATGTTTAGCAAGTTCAGTTTTTGGCGCCACATTGAAGATCTGCTCCATATGTTCTGTGTGTGCCAGATGTTTCTCTTTTTTTAGCAAAATCTTTCCAGCTTTAGCCTACTTTAATGTGATTATGTATGTTAAATGTGTTATTTATAAAAAACAGGCATTACACATTAAAATCATACTTCGCATCCATCCTTTTTGACCACAAGCAAATAGTTTGAATTCATTTTCCCAACACCCTTCAATGGTTGACTTCTACAAACACAAATTCAATTCAATACAAATTTCTTGTTTTATGTGTCCGAGTTTGGAAAAAATTACGAGTTAACATTTAAACTTTGCATACATGAAGCTCGTATGCAAATTTTAACTTAGAAGTGGTAACATCATCACAAATTGCATTAGATGGTATTAAGCATTTGAGACCTCAGAACAGACTGCCATAGCTCTGTCTGCGCGACATTCACTCAGCTATTAACTACACAATCTCCGCCTCAAGAAGTCGCACTTAATGGTAGCATTAAAATGCAGAATCAATGGCAAAAGAGAATCGGTGAGTATCTTTTTTTACAAACGACTTTTTAAAGGTTTCTCTGAGGCGTCACTGAAGCATAAAGTCTACTCCCTGTGTGCAGTGACTCCGCCTTGTGCAGTGCATGACCGATGATTTTCCGCAATGGAGTTGATAAAGCAGACGTAACTCTAAACCCATCTGAGCTAACAAATATGACACTTGAATCAAATTTCCGGGTGGATGAGGCAACACTAGGCGTCGCAATCGGAAATAAAAGTCATGCAACAGGCCGAAATTTGCTTATCCAATTACATGAGCTCTAGCCACTTCGTTTTTGATTATCACTTTGATGCTCGATGCATGTCTCCCAGCTTGGTAGTCCGCCAAACCCACCTCACATTCATCGCGCGCTAATAACGTATCCATGGAAGACTCGGGTGCTACACTAGCGACAATAACAAACGATAAAACCATGATTTTATGGGTTGGATACCACGCCTAAACGTCAAAGATGAGGAGCTCATCCTAAGAATGTCCGATTTCAATGTCTCATCCCAAAAATGTCAGCGTTCAGCTTTTTTGAACAGACTTCCTGTTCCTTCTTACAAACAATTCGGGCATTGCCATACTGAAAAGAATGTATAAGGTAACTCAATGTTAACAAAAAATCTTATTCACACTTAAACTGATATGATATATTAAAATACAGACCGGAGCTTGAGTGAAAAATCAGATACAGGGCGTCGGTTAATAGGATCCAGTTCAAATTACAGCTTCCTCATGGACCACACAAATAATGAAGTCCTTGAGGATTGAAATGATAAAAGACAAAATTTGTGTTCTTATGCAAACGATAGGCCAAGTCCGTGGTAGGTCCGGCTAAAAGAGAATGTCCTAGCAAGCATTGCAGAAGTTGTTTCACCTCATACACTTGATTATATCCGGACCTGGTGACTAATACGCCTCCGGAAATGTTCATTTATTTCTGGTAGACGTTATTCCAAAGTAAGGTCACTGTTTTTGCACCCCAAGGGTGACGTGAGCCACGAATCACGAGAAAGTATTTAGCGTAGAAGGCATGCAACGGTCTGCGGTGGGATGCTATTATTTTTGATCAGGCACTCTCACTCTCCTGTGACTTGGCTGTCCCAATGGGTGGCTTTGAGATATGTTTATGCCTCCCACGAAAGTAGTCCTTCAGTCACTTTTTTAGTTTCTCTCAGACTCGCGTGTTCTCCCATGCTTTTGGAGATAACTGGAGGTGAATCAGTGATAACGTCACTGAAACCACTCCAGAGGAACGCTTTTTTTAATTTTCTGGCTAAATCCTATAAAGGCGACTCAAAGAAGGAAAAAATTAGCTCCACGTGTCTAAAGTTGCTAAGACTTTTGATGCAAGCTCCAGTCCTAACGAAACAAACTAACTGAAGTTGAATCCAAAAGACTTCATCATATCGTGGTAATTAGCTTGATTTTTAAAGACTCGACGTCACTCATTTCGTTTTCTTTTGGAAAGGGTGCTCACCGTGTGAAACCAACCAAGTATTAGTGCCTCATTAAAAATTAACTGCAGCCTTGTAACTTGCAAGGGGACCATTACAGTGGAAGTCATAAAAATCCGCAGGATGATTCATTGTTGTTGAACTTAAGTACATCCCTGAAACTGTCCTCGTTCTCGTCTTTGAGCCGAGAAAGAGACTCAAGCACTGCTACAGGAGAACACCTTTTTAACCAACCACACTAGCATTCAGGACCTTTTAACCCCTATTCGCTTATGTCACCCAAAATATTCCCAAAGGTGGGTTATTTCGCATCACATCGGTCCACACATGTTGAAGTAGTTGCATTTTTCTCCCAAAAACCCCCCAAAATACAATGGTTCAGGCAGGAACTACAAGTATGTGCATAGGAATTAAGGTGCGGAAAATTTGTTTGACATTCGACCAACCTCTACTTGTACATTATTGTGCTGGACACTATTTTCAGACAGGTCGTGTTTTTCTTCTCAACCAAAGTATATTTTAGTAAACAAAACTGATGGCCAAATCAAACGGCTTTTGTTTGTCCCATTTCTCATCCAAGGGAGCCTTTCTCATGTCTTCAATACCACAAACAATGGGTGCCTAGCTGGCAGCATCCGAAAAAGACAACTGGTCTAAGACACTGGAAAAATAGTCTAATTTCGTCACCTTAGCAGTTGTAGGCTTCCTCCAACTGTCTTCTTTTGCCCCGCCTTGTTCAGCCAAATGAGTGTGGGAGATTGGAGAAGGGAAGATATTGCCCCCCTCCCCCCCCCCAATGACTCACGCGTGGTGTAGCTATCAAGCTTAGTAACCCATTTATTAGTATGCATTGCCCGGCGTCAAGTGCGGTCCCAGGAAGAATTATGCAAATATATTCATATGCTTGACAGATTGCAATGGTAGGAGGGCGGTAGGGTACCCCGCTGTAACAATCGGAGCATATGCATAAAGAATAATCCACACGTGTGGATATTTTATAGCCTTTTCTCTTATCGAGAGCTATTCGGAGCGAATCAGTGAGATTGAGCTGGTCTAGTTCAAGAGAGCGTGACACACCAAACACAGTTTTTTGATTCACATCTACTGTGTTGCAGTTAGCTTCAAAGTTGGTCTTTAGGTCTCAGGGAACCGATTAACGATCCGTTCTCTTTTCCAAAAGAATTTTTGCAGGGTTGCCAAATGGAAATTGCACTGAAGCACTTTTGTACGAAATACGCTTTAAAATAAGAGTTTAGTTAAAATTTGCCCCTTAAAAGGTTTGATACTTATTCCAGTAAGTCTGTTGCACCCCAAGTATTTTCAGTGTACAGAAGGTCTGAGGGGCTACTGGCCGCCCAGCGGAAGTAAGATGGCGGAGCCCTAAAATTGCCAGTGTAATCAAAACATTCAAGTAAGGAGTAAAAGCATTACATAGACTGCCCCTTCAAGCGTCGTGCTCTGTGCTCTTTTTGGTCAACTCACCGCGCCGACTATCAAAGTGCAGACAGCGCTAGAAGAAATTGCATCCATAAGCCAGCCGTACCTGTCACCGAATATGCTGGTAGGTGAGATGTCTGGCTGTAACGACACTGATCTGTCTTGGCAATTCCAATAAATATGTAACTTTGTCTTGTTTGGGTTAAGGGAAATGAACTAGCCATCCGGTATGCCAACCGGTAGTTCTAAGAACGTCCGCTCAGAAGCAGCCATTTAATTAGGGACGGAGTTTGGGTGGTGTAATAGTGATAAGGCTTTGTGACTGCACGTTCTAATTACTTTATTCTCACTGCAGTGCTGCCTAGTCATATCTATCTATCTATCTATCCATCTATCTATCTATCTGGGTTTTAGCTGTCCAGTGGGCAAGTAGAGGTATCTCGTGTTCACTTAGTTGATATCCGCCCGCAGATAACGCAGATAGCTCCGTAAATACATCTCTAGACTGTTCATGGCTGGTGTCGCTTCAGTTGTTAATGCCATTCCGGTAAACCACGGGACTGGGATACATGCCTCACGTAGACGTCGATTTCAACCCTTATCAGTGACAGATACCACGTTTTACATCACGGTTTGTTGTCTTCTGGGATCGAGCCCGGTCTTCGCAGGCGCCATTGTAGCGTCCTGAGTCGTTCTAACGTACAGAATAGGTGAAGGTGGTGGAGCCTTAAGAGTACCAGCATAATCAGGTAGACATTCAAAGTAGCGTAGTTTATTTACAATTTTGAAGAAGTATTCTACTTCTATAGTACATATATGAATGACAACCAAGGCTCCCCGAAACAAATATGGATTATCCAACTATATCTTGTCGAATGGAGGGATCTGATATCCCATTTAAAAGTCACTTTGTGGTACTGAACTTGATCTTGATAGCTACAATTTTTACCGAATCCTGATTTTTATCCAGAAAACGAAGCAAAAAATGAAGCACCCAAGTGATGGTCAAAAGAAACTTGAGTAGATGATTGCTCTCTTCCAAACAAAACTAAGATTTGGTGATGCTACAGTCAAATTTCAGACAATCCATTCGAAACGGGAGGATAGCAAATTTGCGTAGCTCTATTCGGACAAAAGAATGTTTAAGTCAAATTGCTACTTAACCCTCTTACACGAGATTAATGTAATTGAATGATTTGCTCGACCAAAGTACTTTCCTATGTCAGACCTCGTACCGGTAGATAAAAAATGCACCCGATATCTTCTGACTCAGCTCCGGTGCGAGGTCTTTTTTCCCAAGTCCCTGAATGACCCTAAAACAGAGTGGCTTCGGACAATCAGACCTATATTCCAGTGAACATAATGCAAAGTGGGCCGGTGATTAAGTTGGTAAGGGCCCTTTGGAAGGAAGCGACTCACCGGCTGTGAGCAAAATTGCCCTTACATTTATTTAACACCGATCAATGAGACATGAAACTTTCTCACTGAAAGAAATTTGACCAAGTACGTGTTAATGTTAGTTGACCAAAACAAAAATGCGAAACTTGGCAGTAGATTGACCTCCAAACAGAATGAGGCGTGGGCATTTAACCTGTTCCAAATAAGGCAAATACCTAGTGCCTTCAAACGAGTGATAGAACGATTTTCGTCCTAAGGTAGGGCCTGATAGCATCATTTTGGCCGTAGTGCTAAAAGTCAGATGACAACTCATGCGTGGTGTAAGTTGACAGCACGTGCCATCTCAAATTTTTAGTACGTTTGGATACTTGCGGAACAAGCCAAAGTGGTAGATACGAAATAGATGAGGAAGGAAACTACAGACATGGGTTATCTTCCAATGCTTCACAGGATCCATCCAGATAGCATGAGGTAAGAGAGTAGAGAGCCCAAGCAACACACCGAAATGCGCAGTTTTACTGTGCTGAATCATTGGCTCACAGAAGACAATCAAGTATTTGCTAATTCGGTGTTGCTGCTGTGCCTTTTATAATCATTTTTGGGGTCTCTGGGTCTTTCTGTTGTCCAATAATCGTAGGACTTTATAACAGTAAAAACTTTTTGCCATCCAGTTTTTTTTGAAGTGGGTATATCCACTCACCATGATTTTAAATGGTGGTCTCATCTGCTGACCCATTTAATTGCGTCAAATGCCTTAATGAGCATTTTAGGCACCCCAACGTAGTCGCTGCCACTACTCCCTCTTGACAATACTGATGATTTAGAAATTTCACCCTGTTTAGAAGCTGTTTTGGGGATGGAGGAAGGCACGGGTCATCACTTATGCCCATCGGTAGTCGTTCGAACCCTGGGCTAAAAAGGGAAGTCATTTTTAATAATAAATGAGTTTTAACAGTAGCTGCAGGGGAATAAGGTTTCGCATCTGCTCCCACCCCAGTGCTTCTCAGCCTCATCCATCCGAACTCTATCCATCCAGTAGCGGTTGAAGTTTTAGTACACATACAGTAGATAGCTCTGTAACAAACTTTTAAGGATGGTTCACGACTTACGTCATTTCGTTTTTATTGCCTTCCCCGGACAGCGCGGGACTCGGGTGTTAACCGAGAGCGGGTGCTGTTTTCACCCCTTCTGTTAGAGGTCGTCTCAGATTCTCCCAGCTGCTGCTTTTGCTTGTCTTTCGTCATGTGAGGGTTTAGCACCTATTGATAAAAATTAAGGTGGTTGTTCTTTAGGATCCAGGTCTGCTTTCCACCGCCACCATCGTAACGCCTCGAATCTCCCCTGAAGTTGAACTCCGACAATGTGGAATTCAACAATGTGCATCGTCCAACCTTGGATCCAATTCAATGTTTGAAAATGTAAAGGAGAGATACCATTTTATAGATGTATGTTATTTTTTTACACCTTTCTCGTCTTCGACAATTTTGGGGAGGAAACTTAGTTAAAAATGCAAATTTAAATGAAATTCAAGGATCTGGAGTTAAGTTCTCTTAATTTTTAACGAATAACACCCACAGCGTAAAGCAAATCTGTGCATGTGTGTGCTCGTACACATTCTCAACAATTCATCTTAAAACTCATTCATTTTTCGGACTAATCCGACAAATTCAGAACAAGGTCAGTGCTTAAATGTCAACGCTAAACCGGTATGACCCTCCTTGTGAATCTGAGGGGATTGGAAATGTCCTAATGCCCTAGTCTACTGGTTGATCTTATCAACGACCTCTGCTGTAGGTTTGCTCTACAAGCCATTTCCCGAGATTCTCCTCTGTCATAATTCACCGATGACCTTATTGCCTTTCAACTGAAAGGCAGGTGGCAGTTAGAGAAGGGAAAGGTCACAAGGCACCTTTCTTTCTTACCACTATGAATCTGTTGACAGTAGGTATTAGGTTTCTGACAGACATCAAAACAACTTTTTAGCCCAATTTATTTGGTTGTAATTAATACTCTACGGGAGCTGATGAAACTCATCCTAGAACTGGAGGCTAGTTGGCTTCTATTTTACTTGCACACTTTCGTTCGTTCCAAAACACATCCCAAGTATGTTCTTGACGGAAATAGGGCCTAAAAATGTGAGTTCCATGTCGATTAGGATAAAATTGCCTTAATTTTACATTACGTTTTGGAAGAGTTTGTTGCTGTTTTTAATTCTGTGGCCCAAAAGTGATAGTTCTTTTCAAAATTTTGTTGTTTGAAAGCAAGCCATCATTTTACGTAAATTGAAACTTGTAGACCTAACTATGACATAAAGCTGTGCTTATCGTACTTATCGTATTAGCTCCTTTGTCTTTCTGTATGTCAATAAGTGACCGACTCCCAAACTGATGTGATGGAAGGATGGAAGGCAATTGCAGTGGCAACGGGAGGTGTACTCGCTCCAAAGAAGCAGCAATGCCGATTTAGCGTGCTGGATACTAAAATAAAGTGTCACAGAAGGAAGACGATGCTGCGGGTAGCTAAACTTGTGGAGGCATGAAAAGGAAGAGTTGTTGCATTTCCACCGAACATGATAGCTGTTTATACCTCGAGTCCTGCAGCCAGTAATGAAGCTCCCACAAATCCGAAAAGGTAAAATAGAAGCATCAAAGTAACGTGCTGAAATTATGAAGCTCTACATTCAAAGAAGCCGGTAGTAGCTCGAATGAACAGCGTCTCAGTGCTGATTTGACAACGCAAATACGGAAGGTGCTCGTTTAAGAATGTCCACTCCTTTAAACTTCCATTTGTAGGGTGCCCCGAAGGGCGATTGTAAAAGGTATCTTCCGCACTGTGGCGACCAAAACGGTAGAATAATAATGGTCTTTTAATCTCCGCCGTTTAGTCAACACGCAAATGTCATGGCAACCCGACCATACCACCCATACCAGTGTTTACAGGCCGTCATGCCCCATTGTATGTTAAAGAATGATTTGTGTGCTATAATGCCTCAAACTAACTCTAGTTCATCCATTTCAAAGATCAAACAACAAGTACAGTTTTAAGTTCATATCGCCTGCCCTCTTAGAAGACACTGAATCATCCCAAGTCATCTCCAGAATGAATTAATCACCAATTCCGTCAGGCTGAATTGGTTGCCGAGTCTCCTTCAACTTCTCCAAAATCACGTGCCATCAGCTGAGAAGCATAATCGCACCTCGTCATCCAGGTAAGCCGGTTAAAATGAGTTTTTTATGAGGTCATTCGTCTATGAGGGTCATTATGGCACATCTTGGCAACAAGATCCATAAAATAAATAGGTGACGGTAGTAAAAAAAGCATCCAAATTGTACCCGATTCTATAATGTCGGTCGGTATTGACTACTCCTTCGTGCAAATGGCTTATACTTCGGCTAGACTCGGAAAATTAGGACACTACACATCCCTTTGGGATGGCCGAGAGCAAATGCCTATAAAACCAGGTACTGACAGCAAATGATAGCAAGAACAAGATAAAAGATTGTCTGAAAATGCGTTGAAGTAGGGGCTTTTCCTACCAAGAATTGAATGACCGTAAATAGCGAAGCAAGAGAAGCAGCCTTCAACTTTTTTGGTTAAGAATGAGGGTCATAACACAGAGACACGATTCTGAAAGTCGAACCGGTTAACCGAGGAATGGCAGTCCAAAATTAGCTCCCTTCGCTCGGAAACAAGGCTGTTACTGTTTGTCTGTACAACTGCATTTTATGAACAGGCACGACTTTAGGCGCAATCGGTTGATAATATTCTGAAGGAGAACGCTCTTTGACCTTATTCATCACCAATTTCAAATCATCTCACTCTGAAATGGAGATCAGTTAATGACCATTTCATCATCATTAATTTAGCAAAGAACCTTTTATTGTCTATAAAAATTGGGTGAATTTTGAAACCAAAGCAAGGACAGCTCCCAGGAGCCTGATCTCTTTTCGACTAAACCTAAAATAGTCAGTGTGGTGGATTACGGGACGGTCAAAAGTGGACAGTATTCTTCTTATCTAGTAGATATTAATAACTCGTTTTCAATAAAGGGCTAACAAAAATATAATATATATTTTAAACAGACTTTATTCATGTTACTTTAGAATAAGTTCTAAAGCTTACAAAACGCATTTCTAACATACTTGTATCATTTTAGTAGGCCAACTGACACTCAAGCTGTCACCAAGTTGGAGCAAATCCTATGTTTATTTATCCATAAATTTCTACTTCAAAGGGTTTGGCGAAAATGTACCACAAGCAGACAGTTAGTGAAACTATTTTCATCCAGTAACAAAGTGGATACTGACTTAGTAAATTTGTAAAAATATGTTGACAAAGATTAATTTACCTGAGCTCCATCATATCAACTTAGTAAATAGATCTCAAATAAACTGCTGTGATACTTTGATTATCAGTTCAACCCCTTGTTTTATTTTTGTAGGCCCTCAGAGCTCTGCTATTATTATTTCCACTGGGTAGCATGGCCTCCAAGCCGCGCTAGTAGACCCTGACCTTTTTGTGCGTCAGCAATGCGTCCCCCGTAACAGCATCATGAATTCTTTTAACTTCAGAGAAGATTTGGAATACTGAATTTGTGGAAGTGGAAAGTCAACTCGATTGCACAAATAACTACCCTGATTTCTCTACTCAACGAGGAAGGGGCATATGCTGCGACCTGGTAACATACGTGGCAAGTCTTAACAGAAGAGTTAAGCGCGATGTCTGCCTCCGGCAACCGCTTCAGTTTCTCCTTTTGCAAGTATGCCATTTACATTTGAGGGGATACTAATTATGAACCATCCTGATAACTTCATCATAGAGCTGTTTTCAGTACCTGTAAGATGTTAATCAAATGGACCTACAGTACCTCCTTCACGTCTTCCACTAGGTGGATTGAACCCGTAGAGATGGAGCTAGGAAGCACTCAAGTAAAGAGGTACAGACATGAAGCTCCATCCCCAAG
The DNA here is from genome assembly GCA_036345935.2 of Taenia hydatigena. Lineage (NCBI taxonomy): Eukaryota > Metazoa > Platyhelminthes > Cestoda > Cyclophyllidea > Taeniidae > Taenia > Taenia hydatigena. The sequence goes on from JADWOT020000003.1 coordinate 16,742,359, forward strand.
AAAATATTTTTAACTTCGTCCTTCATCAAAGGACTGATTTTTATAGTGAGTGTTCTTAAGACTAGTGATAGGCCTACGAGATAGCCTGAACTTTTCCTTTTCCCCAAAACGATTCCAAAATGAGACAGAACTCTGGGTAAATTAAAGTTGCCCACGACGTGCCATTGCAGTCAAATATTTTCTCAGTTGCCCTTCTTGCAGCAACGAATGCGTTGTGATAGCTGAAGTGATAGGCTGATCGAGAGGAGCATTGAGAACGGTGCTCAAAGGAAGAGATGGCCCACGTGATGCTTTGTTTCTTTAACTCCCCATTTTAGCTTCTTGGACATTTAAGACTCCGTCTTTATACTTCCGCCAGGCGGCATGGCCTTTGGATCATGTCAGTAGTAGCCTCGCGATCCTTCAGTAAGTCGACAATGCATTTATCATCTGAGGGTACTGAATTCTCTCGACCTCATGGAAGACAGGTGAAAATTTTTTGTACTTCACGTGTTGACCTGAAGGATTGTCTTTAAAGTAACGAGTGAACATCTTACTAAACACAAAAGCTACCGAGTATCTATGCGATTGCAATCATTTCCATAAATTTGACCACAATGGTAGCAACACAAACGCTGACTTACGAATCTGACACTTTCAACCACTACAATTTGAAGACACTGCGTCGTAAGTAGAACTAAAATACTTATCAAAACGAGACAAGTATGGTAAACTCACCTAGTATTTAACAAATGGCTTTGCTGACCAACTATTCAATGGGTTATTCGAGCGTCAATGTAGTCGAGGCCTCCGAGGGAACTCAACCGCTTTAGTTTAGGTCAGTTATTGCCCTGCCATAAGACCAGTTTCCAGCCAGTCCATAAGTTAGCTACTCTAATGATACGATGCCCAAACCAAGGACACCGCATTGTTCTACACCTATCCAGCCAACTTGTATCACAATTTGTTGCATCCAAACGTCGAAAACGTTGGATTGACCTCAAATGAGTGGGTCACGCATACCACTTCACCCTTCCTGCATCAGTTTAAGTGACAGCTTGAAGAGCCCGAGTATCACTAGCATAAAGCGGTGTTTTGCACTTTACATATGCCATGTGAGGTAGCCTTCTCTCTTATTCAACGGAAACGGTACAAGAGCTTTAATTTTATTACAGCCGAACTGATTTATCCCTTCGTGGAATTTCTAGTTTCTCTGTTAGATAACAGAGAATTATTAGGTATCTACTTTGAACAAAAAAACCTAAAAATGTTGAATAGAAACCTCTTTACGATAAATTTGTCTGAAAATAGGGAACCCCATCTCGTTCAAACAATATTAGTGGCTAACACACTGCGGCTTTTCGAATCCTTCCGGGAGTCGAAAGAAATGATGCTAAGGCAGAATAAACAGCATCGACATACGGAGGGGCTGGAGGTCATATCTCCCAACGAAAAGGCGGAGTCGGGTCCTTACATGACCGCAAAACCAAAACGAAGTAAACAATTAATCAAGGCATTACAATATTACTGAGATAATTGCAAGGTGAGAAGCATTGGATGCATTTTTTAAACGGAGTGAACCAGCAAACGCATGAGTAAGCAGAGAGGTTGCCTCAAAACCATAAGGAAGCTTTGATTGGAAGGCTGTTGTAAAAAGGCAGGACCCATAATGCCCCTCCCAGGGTTAGTCACCACCACCTCATGAGTCATGGAGAAAGCCCCATTTTCACTGCTCAAAAGATCCTTAAATCCTTCCCCGAGGAGGCCATTGGCCATGGCACCAACATTCTCAATACCGAGACGACTAACCTAACCGCTTCCCAGAGCCGAAAAAATACACTGAGTCAAGGAAACTCAGTGAGTCTGATCATGAGGTACCTTGATGAAATTATCCATCACAAACTAGTGAAGACCATATCACACGCATTAGTGCAGTCGGATTTAAGTTCGAAGCCCGAAGCGTTATACATGCAATGCTGGTAGATGAGGTCGTATTTACGTCCGGAAGCTGCCCGCAACCACTATCCATCCTATGTTAATCAACATTCGCGTCGACGCTACTAGCAATTTGTAAGTAGAAAAGACGTGCCAGTTGGGAAGATAAAGTTGATTCGACCCCCTGAAATGCCACTAAAAGGTAGATGCTCCGCCAATTTAAAACGACTCCACTCTGATGAATGAGAAAAAAAATACCATTTAAAGCTTGACGACCAGCCAATCAAAAGACGATGATAGCTATGGTTCAACCAACATTTGTATTCTCAATCCAGACAGAATACAAAGACAATCATGGCTGTGGGGTAACAGGAAGGACAGGGCGGCAATCGGTAGAGGCAACACAGCCGCAGGATGAAGACAAAACACCACATTGCTCTCGACATTAGGCAAGAAAGCATATTAACTGTTGCACTTGAAGGGATGAAAGACAGCGAAAAGAGAGCAGTGAATAGCTTAGCCACCTTTATTTCACCTCAGACTGAGCAGGCGCCGAACCGATTTTTCCTCGTCTCAACTGAAACGGAGAAGAGCGGCCCAATTAGATCAAAAGCGCATATCCAAGTCCAGCTTCCCCAATACAGCCCTATTTACACTTAGAAGGCAGTCCAGCACGCTTTGGAAGGTGGCTCTGGCTTCCCAATCGTTCAGAAACATTGGTACAATTGTAAGACAAGTGGGAGATGTCCCCCTTATCCCAACGTGACCGATGAAGTAATGATGCGCTCTTGATGTAAGAATTTACGCAAAACAAGCGACAGGTCATTCAACCTACTACTCCGACAACACTGCACCACTTGAAGCAGAAGCGTGCTCTCGATTGTTGCTCTTCTCAAAAAAAGTCGGAATAAAGGGGGTCTGGAGATTCACTCGTTAGTGAGATTATAGCACAAAAAAGGCGTGACAGCTGACAGTTAAGGGTTATTAAAAGTGCAGCGCTACAAGAAGGAACAGTACGCTCGCACTGTTGGGCAATGTTTTAAATTTGATGAAGGTTTTGCGGCTACAGTTCGCAATGCCCGTGCAAAACTTCACCAACCGTGAAGAGATTAAAAAATTTAGAGCCTGGATCAACTAATGTTCACAAACGCTGTAGTCAGCCTTCAACACAAAACATCAGACTATTTCATGAGAGTGCTGCTGAGAGGCCGAGGGCATCGTGGCCAGGATTTGGGCATTTCAGGAAGCTGCTTTCAAGATTCAGTTGACTCAAGAACTGCAGCCTACTGAGCACGTGCACAGCGAATAAACCTCGTTAAGTAGATTACAGAATGGCAATGAGTCGGTGCAGATTTTCGAACAAAGTCGCCTTCAGTGATGAGGTTCACTTTCGCCATAATGGTTTGGTTCGTTAACAAAGTTGTCGCATTTGGTGTAACATTTTGATTGCTTGACTGCCGGTTTCGGTTACACTAACTTGGAGTGGCCATATTGCCCTAAACGAGAGGGTTGGCCTCCGAGCCATGTCGGTAGCCTCGATGCCTCTGCCTTAGTATTATGTCTTCTTTTGCCTTCTAGAAGTCTCGAGACGCTATATTGGTAACAGCGGAAAGCGGACAAGTTTCGTTTCGGAAATTTCCCTGCCATGCCTGCTTAAAGAGATCGGTGTTCCAACGTCCCCCTATGGACATGCTGATGGTTGGCAGAACCTCTCACTCTGAATTCAGTTCTCGAACAGGACGAAACTCCAGATCCAATCAGGGTGCCAAGAGGGATCATTGACGTTGCGATCGAGAATCGTTTCAGTTGCGCTCGAATATTGATGAATGGTACGGTTAGGTTGCGCGTGTTTCTTTCAGCACTTATTACGTTATGATGGCTGAAGCGGGAGGTCTACCAAGGAGAGCGTCGGAGAAGACAACCAAAAGAAGAGCGGAGCCGCGTAATATCTTGTTTGACTGTCGATCTCGGTTACGGCCACTTGAGGAAGTCATATTGCCATAATCGGGTGGAATAGTCTACCATTGTGCCTTTATTCTTCAAGGAAGTCGCGGGATGCTACAGTTGGAGTTCAGAAAAATTACATTTGTTTGTTGAGAAACAAGTGCATCCACAACGAGTCACGAGTTGGCGCGAATTTTGGGCTGATGACATCACCGAACCATCCTCCTTTGAAAATGCGGTTGGAAGGACAATAATAGTTGATGGTACTGTCTCTGTCGTAGCAAGATAATCTTGTTTTTGTACCTCAAATTCAAGATATGGATGCGGACGGCGTAGGTTCAGCAGGACAGTGCCACATTTCAAATATCCCGAGTCAAATCCCGGTCGTGCAATTTTCCGTTTTAGTGGCCAAAATTGGCTGCCCCAATATCATGCAATTTAATGCCACTGGGACTTACGCCAACAAGCCCACGACCACCTCCACCTCGAAGAGGGAAATTGATCGCTGTATCTACGGAACTCAGCCATTTGCAAAACGGTCGTGAAAACTTTCAGCAAAGGAGAGCGTATGTGTCGGCAAAAGGGTGAAGGCCATTTGCCCAATGAGCTATTGCATGCATATCCTTATAAACCTGCGTTTTCTAGCAAAATTACATCTTGTATGAGATTTAAGACACCCTTTAATTCAACGTTTCGTGTAGCAGCCAAAAATGGATCTTATTCTCGATTAGACAAGATCTAATATCCATAAACCGAAAGAGCTTAATGCATGATCCGCCACAATACCTGATCGATTAAATTTACCAAGAGTGTACGTTTGGTGCAACCTGTCAGACGGAGTGATGAGATGATTAGTGTGTAAGCAACCGCAACTAATTGCATAAAGAGCTGAGGAGATCAGCATTCCCATCTCACAACATAACTCAGTCAACAGTGCTCAAAACGCAGGCATTTACTGAATCCCCAAATTCAACAGAGGTCTCAAAAAATTGACTATCACGGCGCCTATTCATGCGACCAGAATTCACCAACAAAAGTACTTCAGCATTTGAGGCGCAATTCATCAGGCATTTCACATTATTACTGAATAATAACTACTTTCGAATAAACTCACAGCAGTAACAGTTCCACCAGCAATAGATTCCCCTCCCACACGAAGTACGAACCGACCAAGAGGTTTGCAGACATCGTAGAGCTCCATACACACGGGCGCTTCCAGAGTGAGTTCAATTTCAGCAGTACACCGCCCTAACAGGAATCTAAATCGAACGGTACGCGGCTGTAGAACGACAATTCATATCACATCAGCATCAAATTGGAGTGATCGAAATTTCACCTCGGTTTGACAACATCTTTCTTGCCACAATCTTTGTCTTTTACTGTCGCAGACAGGAGTTTTGTGATGACAGCAGGTACAGAAGAACAGTGGTGGTAGAATATGACAGGATATCCTCTTGTGATCGGTTGTTGAATATCGAAGATGAGAACCTTCGCGCGTAAACGAGTTGTGACTGAGGCGAGAGGTGGGTCGGGATCACAGATGACATCACCAGGGGTCAAAGCGAGATCCGCGTCAAGGCCAGAGAGCATCAAACCGACTTGATCGCCAGCGAACGCATAGGGTAAAATGATGTCCAACACACCTGTTCCACCACCGCTGTCGCCAGGGGCAGCCGCCAGCGAACGAATCGATCGAACCGAACTTGTCTGACCGGAGGGGAGACAAATGATTTTACTGGTGGGGAGGTTTACACCTGCTGATACGGCGCCAGAAACGACACGGCCTGCTACTATTGGTACTGAGGAGCCGATTGGCTTGAAAATGTCGCTTACGACGAAACGGAAAGGCGCATCCACCGGCCGATCCACTTTGTCCAGACTGTCTATAAGATTGTGTCTTGTGATGAATTTTAGAGGAATATTATGAAATCCCAGCAGCGTTTAGAGCTCACCGATGACGTCCAGGAGGCAGGGTCCACTATACCACGGAGCAAGATGTTGAATATCACTCTCTGGAGGGGCATCCGTTGAATGCAACAGATTAACACCATAGAGGCCAGAGACAGGACAGAAGACTACGTCGGTCTGATTGATAGTCTTCAGCATTCGCATCATAACGGTACGGATCTCCTCAAAACGCGACTGGGACCAGGATACCGTGTCCATCTTATTCACCGCTACGATAAGGCGCGAGACACCAAGGAGACGCACAAGACGTGCATGTTCTTGTGTTTGGCCTCCGGACAGTTCCATACCTGTTTCGAACTCACCCGAAGTGGCGTTGACCACCAGTAGAGCAACGTCTGCTTGGGCTGCACCGCCAATCACCTGTGGCACAAAATCTCGGTGGCCTGGGGCGTCTAGAAGGATCACCTTCAGAGAAAAAATGCATAAAGTCAGGAACAAAGCCTCCATTTAGGATCTAGAAAATGAAGAAAATGCAGACTCCCAAGAAATAAGAGAAAACAGGCATAAGCCTAATTCACCTTTATGTTTGAATCGAAACAAGGTTGATGCAAAAAAATGTTTTGAAACAGATTTGCGTAGGTATTCAGGCATGAATGCTCTCTAACAAACAAAATCAGGAGAGTTCCGAAGCAGTGCATCGAATCGAGGATAAAACCACAGCTAGACATCTTTGTCAAATCGACTGTCTTGTATAAATCCCTAAGGTCTCACATTATTAAATTCAGTGGATCGAGAAAAAGACAAACGATCCTGCCGAAAAAGAGTGAAATGGAGACTCACCAACAATCAAAGTGGATTGCAATCCAACCAAACGAAAATACGCGAATCCAATTGGAGTTATGAGCATGGAACCGATACAGAGATGAAAGTATAAGTTCCATTCAAATACTAAAATCTTCATATTCCGTTGCACAAAGGCTTAGGGAGGGCTCGAAGCAACTTCGTCTGATAAGCCAGTCACCCCATTAATATATGATGCCGGATTAAATTCCGCAACTTGTGATAAAATACGCCAAACTGGGGACAAAAAAGGGCAAAGTGTCGAGAATTTTAGTAAGACTAGGTGTTACGAAAATTTCGATAATTTCATTCGAAGACAATAGGTATAATGGACTATCTAAGGATAAACGCTGTTAAAAACTTGTGGATTTTCTCAGACACCAGCAATGTTCGACTCCTAGTGAGCAAAGACGCCCGATCTCCTGACACAACGATTGAAACCATCCAAGCATGACATCCCTACATGCAATGCTGTCTTTTTAAAAGGATGGAGTAGCAACACTGTCAGTCTTCAACACAGTAATCTCAAATCCGTGAGCTATTACAGCAGAGAGCACGCAGACATTGTTGATGTTAAACACCACAATTTAAAAAGCCTCAAGAAAAGAGAAGGACATTTTTCTGCATTTGCTACCCTCAAAACTCAAGAAATTTCCAAGACATCGTATCTAAAACACCTAACTTTACAATAGCAATCAAGTGATCAGAACCAAATTAAAGTACAGGAATACAATGAGGTGATCTTCACAATTTAACAGGCCCTAAGATTTGCCAATAGTAGAAATTGACTAACATTCAACCAACAACTATATTTGAAAACAGGACGGAATGGAGAATCTTGAGACAATGTCCCTTGGCATTCAGCATCTACTGCGACATGGTTTTACAGCAAAGATGCTAGAATTAAAGTCTCATCGTCCGTTAAAGTAAGTCAAAATAAAAAAAAAACTTTAACAAATAACCACCAAACGTGACAGAGGATGCGGGTGGTAATATATTTTCATTTCAGCTTGATAAAGGATTATTAGAGCTTTATTTAAGCAGTGGTGGGATCAATAGATGCTAGAGACCTTCGCTCCTGCAAAACCTTGAAACTTTAATGAATAAAATCGTCTTCAGGGTTCTAAAAAGCTTCAAAAGCACTGACGCACTCTCTTAGAGTGGGTCTCAAAGGCTATCTGTGCAATATCCATGGTAATGCCTCGCGACCTCTCCTCCGATGTCTGATCAAGCACCCAGGCGTAGGCAAAGGACGCCTTTCCAATCTTCTGCGCCTCCCACTGATACTTGGCCATCTGTTTCTCGCTAACGTGACCCAACTGGCACAAGACATTTCCCATCAGAGTACTCTTTCCAGCGTCCACGTGACCTGCAATGGGAAAAAGGTTTAAAATGTCGACAATTCTAGGCGTATACGAACAAGGAGAATAAACCCACCCACTACAATGAGATTAATGATATCCTTTTCCTTGCCGGAGCTAATTTTCTTCTGATAGGCTTGCAGCAGAGAGGAGCGATCAATAGGTTTGCTTGGTTGTGTTGGCATCTTGGCCTCACTAGCGACCTTAGGAAGGCGAGTAGCAGCGGTTGCAGCCTCCACAAGAGGAGAACCAGAAGGAAGCTCAGCGGACGACTTCCCACCAGGGCCCTTTGAGAGGTGAGAATCCCGTTCTATTTAAGAGGTAAACTAGTTATTTGAGGAACCATCACGAATAGAAAAAAAACTGAATTTAAACGCCACGTACGAAACTTGGAAGGCTTAGATCGAGCTGTCGGTAATACATTTGACGACATTTTGAAGCCAGATGAGCTATCGAATTGGACAGGTGGGGGAGTATCAAATTTAAATGCATCTGGAAGCTTAGGAGAGGAGGGATTATGCAGGAACAAAAATGTCCTAGGTCGGCGTATTTCGACTAACAGATTAAGAAACTGAAGATCCCGCTGTGGAACCGATGAACAACTCTGTGCAAATGCATGGCCCAAGGGAGAAATCTTTTTGCATGATTGGGTGGAATCTGAGCCAACCACACTGGCTTCGGCCTTTCCTTCAGTTAACGGGATAGAAGGATCAGAGTTTAGCTGTTTGGTTGATCCTGTTGAAATGGTGGCGAGCTTAGGACTTTCAGTTAACTTGGCCAAAGAACTAAAATCGAATTCTGCGAAGTCATTTGATCCACCATCGGACCCAAATGGTTGAAAGGCAGATGATGTCGGGTAAAGGGCACCTTAATTCATCATAAACAATAAATAACCGAACCTTTGAGTGGATCACTGATATCTTCAAGGACGAGATTATCGAACTCTATCGACACGGCACTATCCACGCATCCGCCATTATGTCGACACGAAACGGGACTAGCTAAAAATAGTTAGTAGAATTAGGGACCCCATACCAAGCGCATCCTCCTCAGGAAATTCCGAAGCACTAATATGCAATGACTCGTTTGAAGGTGGAGGAAACCGATCTGGTCCATGAAAGGAGTCTGTGTCTCGGAAATATTGAAAAACTAATGAATGAAAAGAACACATAGTACAAACCAGTTCCAGGGGTGATTGAGCTCTCCTCCTCAACGGAACTTGGAACGAGATCCTGGTAATCATTATAATCTAGGAAAATATGCTAAAGAAGCAACTGGTACAACCATCGGAATATAAACGGCGAACATTCCGATGCCGCGCCATCCTGAGATCGCACGAAACAGGTGACGCGCGCAGCTGTCCCAACCATGTAAACAAAAGACAAATAGTACCTAAGTCTAGCAAATAAAAGCTTTGGTTAAAATGCGCGATTTAATTAAAAATAGATTTTGCAGTGTATAAACAAACAAAAAAGGGGAGGTGAAATGCTTTTAGAATAGTGCAGTGCCCAGAAACTTATTGGGCGACAGCAAATGGCATAATACTTAGGCAAAGAGAGCGATTCGAGGCTACTAGCATCGAGTAAAAAACAGTTCATCGGAAAAGGGTAATATGATCTATCGAGTCCACATTGACCGGGACCCGGCCTTCCGCGTCTCTAGCACCCCGAAGTTCCCTTGGAGGCAAAAGAAGGCAGAATACTAGAGTAGAATATATATTTAACAGGCAGAGAGAATCAAGCTGCTGGCATGATTCGGAGGCTAGCCTACGCAGCTAGGGCAATATGGCTACATCTGTGTGACTCTGCTCGAAACCGGCAGCCCAACGTATTACAGCATCTGCATTACATCGAAACCAGTACTGGTGGAAAACACCCACGAGCCAACTGTGCCCGTCACCCTTTTTTATGCAGCTGAAAAGACGCTTAGCAGCAGCATCATCTTCCACTCTTACACCCATGTACAGTTTAAGTTCGCTTTTACCAGGAATCTCCCAATTATCTAACTTACTTGAATAAACCTTTTTAGGCACATGTGCCCATAATAATTAAGGCGGATAAAATTTTGAAGAGAGATTATTTGTTGCTCTTGAAAGCTATCCTCAAACATTCTCGTTCCGTTTAATTAAGTCGACTACATAATTTGAACTACCCCGCAGTAATTGGAGTTCGGTGACCTACAGTTGCGATGCCGTTGGTTAGCTTCGGAGAGGTTGAGGTTAACTTTCCTCACGAACCTTATGAGTGTCAGAAGAGTTATATGCGAAGCGTCATCGATGCCTTAGCCCAGGTTGGCCTGTAAACCCCTCTCAGGTTTATGTTTTAAGCTCTAATCTAGCATAACCCAGCTCGATTGGGTGTAGCTTATATTTAGTGTCGCCACTTTTTTTTCTAGTTCTTGAGTATTAGATTTTATTCACTTTCGATCACTTCGTATGAGTAGGGGGATTCCCTCCATTGTAATGGGAGCCCTTTTATGTACGTTGCTTCAAAAGCGTCGGCATGCAATTCTGGAGTCACCAACAGGCACTGGGAAGACTCTTTGCCTTCTTTGTGCCTCCCTTGGGTGGCTGGAATACGTTATGGCCCAACAACAGTTAAAAAGGCTCGAGAAACCTTGGGATGACACGAACCCTTGCGGGCTGCTCAATTCATCACACAAATTTGACGCACCCTTGCTGATATTCTCTTCGCGTACCCACGCACAATTGAACCAGGCTGTACAGGCATTTAAAAATACTGTATACTCTAGGTAGGTTTCGTATGAGGTCCATTTTGTGTGATGCACCATTTTTCAATCCTTGAATCCTTGATGCCATGTACACGTTCCTGTGCTCCCCCTCTTTGAGTTGATACCAAACCAACTTCTGTACTTGGAAGTTTGGTAAAGCATTCAGGAGTTGCCAACTTCCTTTACAGCCGCAGAATTGGCGTTCTTGGCTCCCGTGATCAGCTATGCTCTCTGCCCGAAGTGCTTAATCTCGAGACAAATTCTGCCAAGGTATACCAATGCAGACTGCGTGTTTCCACTCGGACATGCGAATATCACCGCAACTTCGATGGTGCCTTTAAGCGTTGCGCTTTACTATTACAATTTAGCTAACAGGGATAAACTGTTGGACACTATGAGAACATCGAAAATCACGGACATTGAGGACTTGGCCAAATTTGGCCGGGATAATAGGTTTACCTCTTATACCGTTAATATCCCTTATTTCAGAGCCTGTGCTTACTACTTATCAAGAGAGGTGAAATCGGATGCAGAAATTCTCTTCATGCCTTACAATTATCTCCTTGACGTTAAAGTGAGTCAGGTTGCTCTGTGTAGCTGTTCATTGTCAACCTGTGCGTTGTCGCCCATATTTTTCTCCTTTTCTAGATACGAACCCTTTATGGTATTGAATTGACGAATGCTGTTGTTATCTTCGATGAAGCGCACAATATTGTAAGTCACTTTGCTTAGCTTACAGGTAGGTTCTCCACGGCCTTTGGCATACCACTTTGATAGAGTTGAACTGAAGAAAGGTTTGGTGGGAAGATTTGGATTTGCATTTTATAACAGAATTCAACAACATTGTCATCGTTGGGTCAAGTGTTGTTTTCAGATGTAGTTGAAGTACACTGCTTTGCGCATTTTTCACTGGCATGAATAAGCACATGGCTATAGTGTCATGGCTTGTGCGTGTTTCTGGAAATAAGTAAGGCTTATTCGTGGTATCCTTCGACAGGAGTCACGATGTTTCAGGAAGGAAAGGCATTACGCGATGAAGTTTATAGTCCTCTACTCACCTTTAAAGAGGCGACTTTAATCACAGGCCATATTCAACAATAAGTTAATGTTTCATAACTTTCCTTTGTCATATTTGGAACTTGGGTTTAAAGCGGGTACAATTCGGCAGGAATGTCACGACGTTTGAATTTTTAACCGTCAAAATCTGTATCTGGAGTGCTGGCCTACGCGCGGAAAAACTTGGGTTGCTGGTGACTTTGACGAAACCGTGGGGCGGTGCTGTGTTTCAGGAGCAGGTATGTGAGGACGCCGCCTCGGCCACTCTCACCTCAGCCTTCCTGGCGTCAGCAATCGAGGAATTGCGTGTTATCGGTGAGCACATCTTCAACTTAACCTCTGGTGGTGGGGATGCCGAAATCAGTGACTTGAGAGGACCGGAAGACACCGCGCAACCCCTTGGCAGGATGAACCAATTAGATATCTCCCAGCCAACTAACGACGGTGGTAAGTTGGTCTACTTCTTATGCTGCATATTTCCTGTAAGGGGCGAATCTCTTGGTTCATCGCCGATATCTTTGCTTCGACTTCTGCCTGTATGCATTTTTTGTTTCAAAGCTGTCAGCAGTACGGATAACAATAATAGAAAGGCTTGAGTCATGTCTAGGACATATTTTGTGCGATTTCATGTATGCCCAACTTTTGGGCTGCTCGGGAGTCATTCTTAGGGTTTTGTGAACATCTTGTCCACAGCGGGGCCATTCAAAGTTGCCGTTATTGTGGCAGATGCATGCTAAAGTTGTTTAATGAAAAACACCCGGAAGGGTAGCATTTTAAAGTGCTGTGCCACTATCACAAATGCTTTTATTTTTTGCTGCGTATACATTTTGAAATGGGGTTTTTATGATCAGCCAAGGGAACAGTCGAACATGGAAGCATTTGAGGACCTGAACGCTAGCTTTGTTTCTTTTGCGATTGTAATGAAAGGTTAGCCAACTTTTTCGTAATTTTGTTTCTTTGTTGGTAGTCGTTTTTAAGTTTCTATCAGCGAAATTGTCACACACCAACGTCTTGCTAAGCGAAGCCAGTTGGAATTTCTGCTTACTTCACGGGGAGCTTAAATGGGCGATCATGGCTTTATTTAACTCATGCGTTGGCAACGAAGCTTTTAAATAAAGTTATCGCAAGCAGTCATACTGCTTATCTGTTCAAAGAATGTAAATAGGGTGAACTACCGACAAAAATGCAGCGTGATCTTGCAACATGTAAGGAATCTATAGCTGCTAGAAGTTGATGTATTTTCTTAGTCTTGGCCTCTACGAAACGTTCTTTGCCTTCACAGCTGCTGCGATTGGTCTTTCAACTATTCTCACCTTGAAAGGTCAGCTGCTTGAACTGGAGCGGCTTCTCGACGGCCTTGGTGACAGTGCTTCAACCACTGATAACATCAAACCCGGCGAGTATGTTATCCCCTCGCGAACCCACTGTTTACTTGCCCATGGACTACTTGACCGTTTGTTCGTTTCTTTTCGCTAGATATGTCTTCGAATTACTCGGACAGGCTGGCATAACTACCCATAACCACGGACAAATCCAAGAATTGATCGACCAAATAATCAACGCGTCGATTTCAATGGACGGTAACAACTTGGTTTATTTAGTTTTAGAATAATGACTGTCAATTAACGTTCCATACAAAATTCACTTCTAGTGGCGAAATTCAGAAGGGGTCGAGGCCTGTCTCATGTGGCGGAGTTCCTACAGGTGAGGTGACATCCATTTTGATAAAGCAGACTGCTAATTACTGCCACTTAACAGTTTTGCCATGCCTCAATGTCTTTGAAACGAATCACTCTCAAGTGTTTTTGTTTTATTTCTCATGTCGCTTAAGCAATAGTAGTAACAGCTATACTTTTATTTATCTGAGTTCATGGGTAGTAATCACATTTTTCCGCAGCTATGATGCTTTTTGCCTCTTGTCCTCTACAGAAAGTGTTTGTTGATAACACTGGTGAAAAATCACAATCCCTGCTAGCACGTCAACGCTCCGCGAGCTGTTTTCGAGTTCACGTCAAGGTGGAGTTTTTCTCAATGAGAAACTATAAGGAAGTGACAGATGTGTGGGGAACAAATTCGATTTCCATAGGTGATGGGAACAATGGCAACGGCAAGGAAACGAGGAACATCTGTCTCAGCTACTGGTGTCTTACGCCGGGACGGTAAGTTTACCACAATGTTCACGGCTCGTGATAATCCTGAAGGGAAAAGTAGCATTCTCTTGCAACATTGTGGCTTAAAAGAGGCAGGATGTTTGGATTTGTATCATACTTTTCGGACTGTTTCGTTTCCAACCTTTTAGCCCATTCTAACAAGTTTTTTTACTCAGAAGCGTACTGCATTAATACATGTAATTCGTTTTGGATGTTCTTGTCGCCCAGTGAGAGGCATCTCCCTTAATTGACCTTTTTAGACTGTTAGTTAAATGGAAAATAATTTATCATCTTGCTAGTGTTTTCAAGTGGGAGTTTAATTGTACGATCACTACGGTAATGTCGGGGTTTTGTGGCCTTTACCAAACGGCTTGCTGTCGGGTTCGTGGCCATTGAAACTAGTGTCCCTTTACTTTCCTCTCCTTAAACTGAGTTTAAATAAATGTTGCGTTCTCTTTTCGCCCTTTTTATTATTACGTAGAATTGGTTGGATCTTAAGTAACACGTGAGGTGAGGACACAAGGCTTTGCGTACTAACTACAGACATCCAGACTGTTATTCGTGTATGTACTTCTTATCATAATTTATTATCTTTCCTTAATTGGGCAGAAATTTGCGATTCAAAACTGTGCCATGCCTTTTGTCTCTGGAAACAGAACTAAATTTATTCCCACTCGACTCTGATTCTATCTCGCCCTTGTCTTTCAACCGTCCTCGAGGGAGGACCAGACAGTCTTTCACTTCATTCTTAATTGCAGATGGGAGCTCTCTCGATTTCTGTTTTTAAAGAGGTTTTTCGTGTATCTGAAGTGAGTAATTATGAGGTACATGCGGAGTTGATGGATCTCAGTCGTGATTCTTTAATCATCGGCAATTAAGCCATTCATTGTGATGAATCTCAACTGCTGTGTACTACACAAAGTAACCGTCTTGTGAGGATAACGTGGCTAATGCCTTAGAGACGTGAGGTGGATGGTGTAGGTGATGGTTTGCTTTTGAGTAACCAATGATATGTTCTTTTGCTTAACGTTTTGAGGCATAAGATGGACATTTTTCATCACAAAGTAAACGGCAAAAATCTTAGCGGGGCTAGAATCGCTCGAGGTAATGTCGCCTTGTTGTGAGGGTCGAAAATAGTATAATACCATCATGATAGGATGTTTATTTTTGTGAACGCAGACATTATTGAGACCCTGACAAAGTTTAGGCAAATAAAGTTTTTGGTTGGATTACGATGTGGCATTCTTGTTACTAAAATGATCTTAAGTACCTTCGGTATATTCGCCTGACTGTTCTCCTTTTTCAGAGCAATGCATGAACTGCTGGAGTTGAATGTACGCAACATAATTCTTACCAGCGGCACCCTCTATCCCATTACATCTCTTCAGGCGGAGTTGGGTCTGTAAGCTTGGATTTCTGTGCCGTGTATAATCGCCACTTCTTACAACTTGATTCATGCTTGTCCTTGTTAAGGTCCTTCATCTGCTTGTCGCTTAATCAGCTAAGTTGTGCCTTTGATGCTAGGCAGTCGGCGATAGTGCTTCAGAATCCTCACGTTGTGAACTCCGACCAAATTCACGTTGCTGTGCTACCAAAGGCTCCAGACGGTGGAACTCTCAATTCCAGTTTCGAGCACCGTTCCAGCTCAACCTATCATCGATCGCTCGGTCTGACTCTTAGTGCGTAAAAAGGGTTAAGCATTCATTTGGCTTTTCAATTCACCGGGAATGATCCTTTTGTATCTAATGCTACTTCGTTTTGCAGTGAATCTCTTCCGTGTTGTACCAGGCGGTGTTCTCGTCTTCTTTCCATCCTACGCGCTTATGAAAATGTGTTTGGACTCGTGGCAGGTGAGGGAGACTGCTGTCTCCGGTGAAATGTCTTTGGACTAGTTTTACATTACCTACGGCTGAAGATGCACAACCCCACTCCCCAATATTGGTCTGAAACCCTCAATCTGCTTCCTAGACTACAAATTTGCCTGCCGATTAGATTGGAAGCGTGCTATCTTGAGTGTGGTCTCACGACTTCTACAATGATGGTTCTCGCCGCTTATCCTATTGTTTTTTTTGTACCGTTTGGCTCTTTCACTTTCTTTTCAAATCCACTTTGGAGGCCTCCTCAGTACCGAGACTCCCCACAAGTGACAGATGCCTGCTGACAAATGTGCACTTTGACTGCTTCATTGCGGCTTTGCCCATGAAGTTATTGTTTTTTTTTGGCTTTCCATGCAAGGAGGCGCTGTCTGTTCCCTAAGTTGATTTTTTTGCTACAATCCCCTTTAGTTTTTCTAAATAAGCCTTAGTATAAACGGTAAATTTGGATATTGAGGGGATTCGCAGTTCGCTGACTTGACTGACTTTCGTGGGCGTCTTAGCATTGGAAATAGGTTGTTTATAGCAAAACGGTTTCAATTCACTATCATCTTAACTAAAAATGACAGAGGATTTGAGGAATCATTTTGACGTAAAGACTGTCACATTGGTGATTTTATTGTACATTTCAGAACTCGGATATCTACTGCAAATTCCTTGACTCCAAAAAGGTCTTCACTGAGCCCCGAGAAAAGACTCAATTCCAACAGGTAAATTCATTTTGGTTACCAGTTTCTTGTGATGCGCCTACTAACCTCGAGACCTGCTCTTCGAGTCACCCTGATTTCATTCATTTTTTCCGACCTCATAGGACTGTAGCTTCCTTTCTTTGAACCCTCTGCTCCCTACAAACGGCCATTCTCCTGTAATTTTTTTTATTTACAATGGCCCATTGGGATATGCATATGCTATCGGGATCATAGATTGGGGTATTTTTGTTTTTCAATGTTTCACTGATCTGAAATAACTGTTCTTAAACCTTTTTATGCGTAGTTCATCTTTCTGCATAAAATCTCCATAGATAACGACCGGCTATATGGAGGCGGCCACAAGCACTGCGGGAGGTTCGGTGTTGTTTTCCGTGATGCGCGGCAAGGCCAGCGAGGGTTTGGATCTGGCGGACCAAACCAGTCGTGCCGTGGTAATCGTTGGCATCGCCTATCCACCACGCGAGGATCCCCGCGTCAAAATTAAGATGGCCTTCCTCGACGAGTGGCGCTTTCAACCGGATGGCATCAAGGACCTACCGACTGGCCGACAGTGGTACAAACTTCAGGCTTGGCGCGCCGTTAATCAAGCCGTCGGAAGGTGAGTGATCTTTAACCCTAAAAAAAATTGAGTAGCATAAGATTAACAACGTCCTTTTGTGGACGCCGTTTCCTGGTAATGTGGTTTTGAAAGGCCTTCTACTTATTGTTTTGTACTTTTAGCTCTCACTACTTTTTGACATCTAGAGTGATTCGTCACATTCGAGACTTCGGGGCCGTCTTCCTCTGCGATGAGCGTTTTGCATCGCCCGAGGCACGTTCCCACCTGCCCACTTGGATGCGTTCCAGTGTCTGTGTCTACGACAGTTTTGGCCCCGTTCTCAAGGCGGCCAGTGAATTTTTTCGAACAGCTGAGGCGAAGGTAACATCGTCGTTATTTTCCTCAATCCTTTCTTTTTCATCTACTAGTATCCACCGTTTTTGAAAGCTCCTATGAAACCGTTACCTGCCAGGAGAAATCTCACGTCGGCGGAACGCACAGCCTTACCGCGGCATGGTTTCGCTCTGGACGGCAATGGATTAACGTTTCCAAGTGCCGCGGGCCATGTAGGTCTTTTGGAACTTTTTAAATTATGAAATGTTATCGATTGAATTATTTGTTTTCTGGAGAGGAGACGTTTCGACAGCTTAAACAATGAGCTGTGCTACTGTGTTACCGTAGCGACCGAGTTGCCCCCGAAGACGATGGAGGCGATGACTCCATGCCACTACAATTGAAGCAGGTGTGCTCCTGCTGCCTTGTTGATGGCGTATTTGTGTTGTGCGATCAAATCAGCTCGGTAGGGAGTGATATGCTGTTTAGATTTGATAATTACCAAATTATGTGAAGTCATCTGTGATGAGTGTCATCAAGATATCTTCCGAATCCGGTTACTGTCTCTATTTTTTTTAGCGATCCTCCATTGATGTCAAATTTTGTTTGCCCTCCAGTAGGTTCCCAATTGTCTGCATGATGCATTTGTTCACTTTGCTCCCTTGATTCTGTCGCATCGAAATACATTTGGTAGTAAAAATGTGCCTAACTCAACAGTTACTAACGCTTCTTAGAGGCTACTTAACTTAGGACTCTTGCTCAACGGATAGTCTTCTCTGACCGTATGAATAGCAACGCACTTTTCCTCTTCCAATGTGCCGACATCTTTTTTATTGTTCTTATTGAATGTGAGGATTATTCTAGAGACGACTGCTCATTTCTCGCTTCCAGAAGTCTGTCTTCGTTATGGGTTTCTTTTGAACTGGACAATATCGTGTTCTTGAATTCCATCTCCTTGTGTATTTTTTTGCTGGACAGCAGGAACGGTTCTTTTTTACGGGTATGGTAGGCATCGTAGGTGATGAGGATGGAATTTCATGCC
This sequence comes from Taenia hydatigena, assembly GCA_036345935.2. NCBI lineage: Eukaryota > Metazoa > Platyhelminthes > Cestoda > Cyclophyllidea > Taeniidae > Taenia > Taenia hydatigena. Next base: position 16,760,759 of record JADWOT020000003.1, read on the forward strand.
CTTGGCTTAAAGGCTGAATCTCGAGGAGATGGAGGATTCCATCGTGTGCTTGTCGTTCTCGGCAGTTCCATTCATCACTCTTCAGCGCTGGTCATCGCAGGAGCCTCTGCGGCACCTCAAATCAGATTAACAACAGAAGCAAATGTCACTCAAAACTACTTTTACGTTTGAAGTCATTTGTGCTTTCCGTCGACCCCGATGCATTCCTCTGTCGCATCCATATTGAGGGTTTTCCCCACTACGCATTGACAAAGACTGGCCGATATTCTACGCTTACCACATTCCATGTGTTACTCCCATTGAGAGCAGTCAAAGTTAACCAAAAGGAGAAAATTATTTTCCTAGGATTCCGTATTTAATTAAATCGCACATTGGACATCTATTGTTTAATCTTTGCCTATTTCAAGGTTGCAACATACGTCGGCAGTTTATCCAACGGTCCTGGGGTCAGCGATTTTCTGGCGGACTACTCTTATCAATCACTACCTGGAGGCGAAACGGAGAGCAGTACGACTGATTCTCCATCCACAAAACAACCGACGTCACTTTTGGATCGCATCTATGGCAGCGTTCAGAAGGTCAGGGATCCTTTCGGTAGCTGGCGCTCCACTTTGCCCAACCGCATTCATACTCAAGCTAAATAAGTAAAAATGTTCTCTCGTCAATGTGCAGTCAAACATGGCTCTTTAAAATCCACGGGAGTGAATTGTGACTTTGTTTATTACTTAGCCCTCTTTGGAGCAGACTTTCAAGCGTCCGTCTTCGGATATGTCTTCCTCGAAGGGCTCAGAGAGCAAAGATGATGAAACCTTTGCAACACGCCTGCTGAAACGCTACCAAGCGGCAAAGCGCATTAAATTGGTGAAGCAGCACCTCAATCCCGAGACGGGTGACAGTATCACCACTTCTGACTACCTGTCTTCCGTTTGGGCACTCTTCAATCGTGCTGCCATGGGCAAGGAGGACCATTGCTTTGAGGAATTTAAGGTGATTTCTTTACTTGCCATAAATTTGGAAGCAATATTCTCCCCTATGTAGCCCTGATTTATCAAAAGGCTGCCCTATCGAACTACAAGGCAAAGGGAACGGAGGCGGGATCATCATCTGTTGAAAGAGTTTTCGCCGCTCTTGCTAGCCTTTTCATACCTCTTGATGCACCCGGCCTACTTAGGGGTAAGGCTCTGCACCACTTTGCAAATTTTGCTAAAAGGTAAAGGTAAAATATTTCAAGGACAGGGGTGTGATTGGGCTGTAACATTAAATCAAAAAAGCTTTTGCGTCAACGGGCTGGAATAAATACTAGTGGCTTTTTTTGAAAAACACCCATACATTGCTGGACTTGAAGCAAATAGTGGGGCTCCTTGTCAAGCATCCTTAGGGTGCTATAGCGCGCGTTTGTCACTGTCTCTTTTCCGCGGTAAAATCAGTGGCTTGGGTTGTTACTTCAAGGAGGAAGTTTTTGTTGAGACATTTTACGAATACCAGCAATTCACCGCGAAAAGTCTTTGAAATTCACAGAAGTAGTATCTCATTCTATTATAATGCAACTTGTAAAAGATATATTCTATTTGAAGGTAAGCTACATTTTTGGAACAAATGCTAGGAAAAATACTTACTAGGAGTTGTCCACACGGCAAAAGAACTGTCCAAAACTGCCACAATGCATTCCCTTAGCTCCAGCCCCTAATTAACCACGACGTCTATTCGCTTTGCAAATTTTTGGTCTTCATTTTTTCCTTACACTAAGTTTTTCTAATGTTGTGAATGCTTTTACCAAAACCTCAAAATATCAATTTGTCTGATCTCAACAGAAAAGGTCAGCCCAGTTATTATGTTTGTCTAATGTCTTGCGCATTCGTCTACCGAGTGTTGAACGGACAATTTTTCTTTGTTCAATGCTTTTATATGCTCATTCTAGTTTTTCGTTTATTGCTCAACAGCTGTTTCTGAATCTTAACGCCACTAGAGACTTCCTGGTTAATCTCTTTTGTGACTTCGAAGTAAAGGCAACAGGGCTTGATAAATTGTTGCCAATCCCACCCACCCAATTAATGGGTCCAGGGCACTCTTGTCCTTTTCGTTTGTAGATTTTATTGTTTTTGTGAGAGACGGTGACAAACCGAGGTATGCCGAACTCTGTAAAGGTCTCACCGGCCTGACAACGACGTCTGGTGAGAACATTGCTGGGGCCTTACCTGATGTCGCCTCTACATCGACTTTGACAGCCACGAAGGAAGGTAAATTTTCATCCTCCTGAAAGCCTGGTCCACTTTTCGCTTTTTCAAAATCGTTTCGCAGAGTTGTAGTTGCAAAAAGAAATTCAAAAATGATCGTATCGGCATGACAAATGCAGCAAGGTGCTCCGCATGTTTACCTACAGTCACGAATAATAGGCTTAGGAATGCAAAAACTGCGGTAACAAATGTATAATGGCCGTTGTAGGGATTTATGGTAAAAACTAAAGCCGAAACTTGAGAGCTCTGGCGTGTGCAATCAGATTGTAAATAACTTTCTGTGGGAAAGGGATTCAAACTGCAATCATCGGCTTTGTTTTTCCATGATTCCCAAAATTTTTAGTTGCCTTTAGTCGAGTATAAAAGTTTAGTGAATTACGATTCGCCTATGATTCGGTCTCAAAGGGCACTGTCTGATCTTTACCCTTTTTGATAGTCTAAAGATCTCTGCAGACGAAAAAGGTCATCACGCGATCGTGATATGAAAGTGGCTGCATGCATAACTTACAGCCCAAGGGGATGCGCGAGTTATGTGATTCGTCCCAAATAAAACATTACTAGTGCATGTGGCAACATTTTGAAGGTCGTTTATTCACAAAAATAAATTCCTTTATCAAATTTGTATTTTGGAGGATTGCATAAATAACATTTGTAACCTATGTAATTTAAAAGGTATTTAATGAAAAGTGTTTATTTTCGGCCGGATTGAAAGTGACCTGCATCAGCGTTGCCACGGCATTCTGTTGGAAGATCCTTTTAAAGCGAAATTGGAATTTAGGTTGGCTAGCTTATTTAAGATACTTCTTTCGCGCAATTTTAAGATCTTGTTAATCATGTCACTTGGACATGACAAGTGTGTAATCGCCGAGCCGACTCTATAATCAGGTCACCATTGGATCGTTTTTTGAATATAAAGCTCGTGTTTTTCTTCTTCTGAAGTATCGAACATTTATGACGTGGTCGTATTGTTGTGGTGGATACTGGAAATGAGGACAGAATCTTGTAACTGCTTCTGGGGTCACGAATAGTCCCATCCATGTCTCGATTTTACCAGCCTTAAGATCCATCAAGCATGTACTAAACAAATACCTAGAACCCAATACTTTGATCGTTGTTTTTGGAAATAATAACTCGTCACTAATGATGGCGCATAAGGGTAGGAAATCTTGCCATGGAAGTATCCATCGCCTCCTGTAGCTACTATGCTTAATACGAAATTGTTGGCAGAAAAATTAATGCTGATTCCCTTCCGTTGCCATTTTTCTCAGGTGAACGTGGGACCTGAAATTGCATTTAAGGCCAATGTAGGACTCTCAAATGCAATCTTGTTTTGACAGTTCTCAGGTAAATCACATCCGGTTTTCCTGCCTTTCTGAATCACTCCAAGAGGCTGTTGAGGGATGCGAATTCAGCTATGCATCATTGACTACACCTTCAATGAATTAAAAAGACATATCCTTGTTGATCTTATTGGAAGGGGGTTCAGTATTGAGGATAAGGGTTTCATTGCAGAGGAACGTGATTTATTTTGAAATAAGACAAATGTACACACAAAAAGCAGTTTCAATAGTCCCCTTTTCACCGCTTTTGGTACTGTCTCATGGGTGAATCGACCACCACAGCACCAATTGTTGTTATATTTTTTTAGATATTCAATTACAGCCTTATGGGCAAAAAGTGCAATTCGTAACACAATTTAATGAGACCAATTATCATGAATTGATGAGGAGGACTTATTGTCATATATTTGTAGTGTGTGGATTCGGATGAGAAAACTCGGGCGAGAGTCACTTTTCTCGGTATTTTTAATTGTTTCATTCGGAATTTCAAACAACCACCCGTTTGTGTTAGAAAAAAGTGACGCCGCATTGTGCACGAGCTACATTTTGATGAGGATGCACAAATAATGGCTAATTTTGATGTAGCCTTATTCTGTGGTACTCTTATAAGTAATCATTATTCTTTTGGAACTCTAATTGCTTTTACCGACATTGTTAAGTCCCAGTAGCATATGAAATAATCTGTCTAGAAAGATAATGCGGGTTTAGGTATGTCTGGCTGAAGCGTTTTACCGTTACTTGGTGGAGCTTGTAGTTGTTTGTGCGGAAGCGCTAGAATGTGTGTATGTGTATCAGTTTAGCGGTGTGGTGCTCCTTCTTGCCCTTCATTATTAGAAAATGCTGTTTATATCTGATGTAACTTGAGCATTTCGAGGGGAGTTTTAGAGCTGCAGCTTTAGAGGTTTCTTGTGTGACTTTCAAAAAATGTGGCGGTGGGACTCTCACTTCCCACCACCGAGTTAAGCAATCTGATTCTGGCGATAAATCACGCAAAGATAGGTGCCTCACGCTCGGAAAGGCTTCCTATCCTAATCATAGTTTTAATTCACGATTGCGTATTGGCCCTGAAAATACTCCCTAGTTTGTGTGGCGGTGAGTGGTTAAACTGCCAAGGAAATACATTCCGTTTGTATGCAATAAACAAGTGGCAGTTGGCTTCAGAGCATCAATTTAACCTTCATTTCCCTTTAATCGTTCCCTCACTAGCTTTATGAGGGGAAATGATTTTATTCATCCCTCAACGATCCACTTACCGGCCATTCTACGCCCCTTACTATCCCCTCTACTAACTGTACATGCTCTGTGCGTGCATGTATGTGGTAGACCGTTTGTTTGTTACAAACAATACAAGGCAATTGGGACATATCCCATCTACTCTTGGTGGCTACTTACAAGCCAGATGTGCCCATGGAAACTACTCTCTTCAGACCAAATCTTCCAGCAGCATGAGGAGACCTCCCTTCCCACTAGGCATCATAATTCAGTCTAAAAACTTGTCTTGCTCCTGATAGAACGAGGAAAAAATATGTTTAATTCTTGTTTCTTAACTTCATCCGCTCAAAGAGCATTTCTCCAGATGATAATTGTCACATTTTCTTGACACTAAAAATTCACATGCAAAGCCGAGTGGATATAGTTGGTAAACATGAATAAGAAAGAAACGAAGTTGGCTGGGTCTGTTTTTTCCCCTTGCTTTTTTGGAGGCAAGGCGTGTGAGAACGGATGGTAGATTGTAGTGGCGATTGTTTCAGTGGATAAACCATTTACCGAAGCCTTCCTCAGCCACTTTTTTATTATAAAAAGTAGTGGTAGGTAGCGTGTGAGTCCTTTCCATCTTATTCTGTCTTCAAAGCATGATTTTTCGGAAACGCATAAGTAGGATTTTTTGATGAATAAACTGCATTTGGTTTTTGATTTGACTTTGAAAGAGTGCCAATGTACAACGGCAAGTGGTTAACGTATCTATGTTGTTCTCAAGTCAACCTCTTGAAGTCGGACACGATTTTAGAATTTCCGGGTTCGTTCGCGATCCTTGTCCTACCATGCTAAACTGTCAGAATTGCAAAGTGAGAAGTAAAACGATAAGAATGTCGTATTTCTTCTTTTGCTCGAAAGTTGTTGTATCAAATTGGCGGGGCAAAGATGCATTCGTGAGGTCGGATTGACACTTTGCCTAATGCATAAAAGAGGCTTTGGTTGCTAGCCCTGTGGCCGCTCCAACCTAGTCGCTTAGCCTTCGCCCACTTTTTGTACGCATTCCTCAAGATCTTTGATGTTGGCCGAGAGGATTGCACAAAACGCGTGGGCTGTGCTATCCTCTGCCCTCTTTTGCTCTCCATCGCGATTTAGGCATCTTTTCTGCGGATTAGGAACTGATAAAACTTGTAGCGTAAATCCTGCGTAGTGGCCATTGCGTTTCTACTCTATTGCTTGATTTGTTTGGGTTTATGGATATTGTGCTGTGTTTCTGTGGGTTATAGCGCATTTTTTCCACTTACAGTGGTACTTCATGTGGTTTTTCTAATTTCTAATGGGATGTGTCGTTGTCCTTTTTGATTTTGTCGCCCTATTATGCGATTTTAAGATGTTCTATAGTGAAACATGCTCAAGTCGTTAAGTGTAACATACCATACGTCAGTTAATGTTCCTGCATTTTCACATCCTACACAAAAGACTCAGTATGGTGTCCACTTCGCTTGTCCAACTCTTTTGTTACCAAGTCTGAAAGCCGGGAGGCACCTGAGAAGGGATTGATACTTTAGTTTCTTCCGGCACGTGATCTTAATACGTCCATTACCAGCGACACTACGACTTATCTGGTCACGGCATCGCATGTGTACTTTAGCGCGCTTATCATAACTGATTTACTCGAATTTCCCGTCGAAAGTAGGTTGGTTGACTTTGAAACAGTGAAATAGGTGCAGGGTGTTGTTCGTCTAAAAATAATTACACCTTTTAGTTTGTAGGCAGCAGTTAAAGTAGTTAGAAAGCGACAGTAAATGGCGGCCACATTGGAGCTAGAAGGCAGCTGGTATGTACCAACCAACTTTCCCATGACACCGACTGTGGCAGTGAATGTGTAGAGTCGATGTTAGACACTTACTCGCACTTTTTATCGAAACAGTGTGTACATAAGTCTCCTTCAATTGCAGTTACCATCCATCTTCCGCATCTTTCTGTCCCATTATTTCTATCAGAACTAAGAGGTTAATTATTTGCACAAGGTTATTATTTTGACAGTAGCGTACTGGTTTGCATCTCAAATCAGGATACTTCTGCAATGTTGCTGCCACCTACTTTCCTTGTTTGCACTCATAAAAGTGAGGGTGCCGGTTCTCATAATTTAAACATATAAGAGCTTAAAGTGAAGTTCAAAAGTCCGGACGATGCTGATTTGAGTACTTGATAACCTTGAATATGCCACAACTGGTAATCTGGTTTTTTGGACAAAGCACTTTTGGAAGTCGTTAGTCAAAATAGGCGTTCTGCACCCAGCTGTATACATTGTGGCTTTCATCTCAGTAATATTATCTTATTTTGGTCCAAAAATTCAATGGAACTTGACTTTTTTAGGCGTTAATGGCTAACTTTTTGGGTTTTGAGTTTGTTGTTATTTCCTTTCCGTTGCCTATGCCTAGAGAGTTTTGATGTTCATAACGACGGAGGACGATTGTCAAAGTTTGAGATGGAAGATTATAGCCTCTTGAAGTTACTAATTACCACGCCTACCGCCAGGGTTCCAATGCAGCCCCAAGCGGCTTCCTCAAAGGCCAAAAGATGTAGTTATCGCTAGACAAATACTGTCCTGCTCTATTGTTTTCAACTCAGCTATTATTGGTTGCAACAAGACTTGGCGCATGCTAAGCTAACAGTCGACACTCGAGGTGAACGCATCAAGGAAATAAGATAGTTGACGGCTGATAGACTGACTAAAATGGCTTTTAAATGCGCCTAGAGGGCAAAATGTAGTTTCCTCAACCAGCAGCCCAGTTTGTACTTCCTAAAATTGCGGTTCTGTTGGCACATCCACATTTCCCTGTCGAAAGGGGTTGAGAGGTGGAACAGACCCTACGGTCGGCCCAAGGCTGAGGATCTACTGCTTGAAGTACAAATTCATAACCACCTTTTCCGGCTTGCAGCACCACCGCCTGTGTCTTGTGCTCGTTGCAAGAAATCGCCGATCGCGGATGCTCTCCGTGCTCCCTGTGGTCATATCTGCTGCTTCAGTTGTTGGCGCATTATCATTGAAGAGGTGAGGTTTTACACTTCTGCCACTTGTTCAAACCACCTTAATTTTTTTAGCTCATTTGTTTGTCTCTGTATCTTTGATAAAGTCTATCGTCACCTAGCCTTTTGATTTTAAACGCACTTATGCAAAGAGGTTGGACTTGCTTTGGACGTATCTAATTGGCTAGTCTTGATCATAAAATAACCTATCAGCTATTTATGATCTGTTTTTTTTTGGTAAAAGAATGTCATTGTTCACTTCAACTGATCTCTCGGTCTAAATTACTCACTCCTTTGACCTAGAGTAACATACTTGGTACGGTCGTTCTTTTGTAGTAGGGATGGTTATCCTCTCGACTGATAATGAAGTGCCAAACACTTGGTATCAACTACTTGGTGTGCTATAAAGTCGCCAAGAAGGTGGACACTGCTTGTAACTGTAACGGCAGATAAATTTTATTATTAAATCATTTTCGATATGTACCAGCGCTTGTTTCGATTTAGTATTTTGAGTCACGATTTGATGTAAACAAAGGTATGACCTTCTAGACCCAGGCCGATGACGACAAGAAGCCAAGTTGCTACCATAAACTATTTGTTGTTTAAAGAAGGCACCCGGGTGAAGAACTAGAGAGGTTGTTCCACTGGGACGGTTCAAGGGGTTGGTCCAAAGCTTCATAGTTTCCTTGAAAAAGGCATATACCTTCAATTTTCCCTTTTGGCTTAGATTACCGCTTCCCTATCTCTGTAACACGGTATTTTTTATTGCTCTGCACCTTGGGGACCATTTATCAACGTGACTGAATAATTTAGTGTTGAGTCGATGCATAGCTTTTTTGTCGGGAAAATAGGCATAATAAACGGAGGTTTGTTTTTCCTGATGCCTTGCGACTTGCCATTTACACGAAACTCAAGGGTCCATTTAGCGTTAAATTTAAGCTTCTTTTTATATATTTTTTACAAATTTCAGGGAAATAGGAGGTGTCCCGCCTGTTTGGTCTTCGTTCGTCGTCGGGACCTTGTCAGACTGGCACGCAAAAAACTCAGTTTGACACGATAACCCTCCACTTGTATACTTGCTCCAAAAGATTGTGTATTTTTTGATAAAGTTGTCTCGACTTCCTGTTTTAGTAAGGTGGATTTAAAGGCATTAGTCGAGGCTCTCTACACTAGAGATGTGGCATTTTATGCTCAACCAGTATCTTTTGGACCCTTGTAAAGCCATGATGTGGCTAAAACTCAAACTCATTTACAGGAATTTCAGTATCCCCGTAATTTGTCTGGCAATTATGCTCTAGAGACAATGCTTTCGTTCGCAATTTTAATTTTAACTGTCTACAACTTGGATTGGAACTTAAGCGCGGGTGATTAAATTACCAGTTTGGTGGAGATCAGCGGGTGAGTTTTTGAACCCCAACCCAAAAATAGAGTGGAGTTGAGACACGCAACGATAGCAGAAAATAGGTGGTTATCACGAAAAATTGATAATTAGGTCGGTGTTGCAACATACTTCAAGATCTATGCTACTTGCGTTTTAGGTCTTAAAGTTGGTAATTCTCAAAAGCAAGCGGAAGATGCTCTTTCCCACTCCACGGTCAGTTTGCCTTGTTGGTGTTATTTCATCAGTAATTTTGTAATAGTCGCGAAAATCGCTTTTTTATACGTATTTTTCAATTTGAATGCTTACGTTTTTGCAGTCCTCGTTGGGGTCCCTTCCTCAGAGTGGCTTAGGCAATCGAAGGGACTTTGAAGAGACAAAGTTGAAAGTGATTTTCACTGCTATGCCTTGAAGATCATGCGCGATCCCCAAATCCATCATAGCCGTATCATGTGAATCTTATTGCCTAGATTGATTTTTTTTTGCCAAAAAGAAGAAATTCTCGCACAGCCGGTACGGTTCACACCTCGACTTGCATATTTTGCCACAGCTAGACTATGTGCCAAGTTGTTGAGTCGTTTTAAACCCACGTATGGAACTTCAAAGGTCTTTCCAAGTGATCTTGAACAACTCTGTGGAAATGTTCACCTTAGTGTCGATTGGGGGAGGAGCTTGAGTTACTTCTGGGGTCGTCGAAAAGGTGGGGCTTAGCCTTGACCATAGAAAGGGACGGAAACTGAAGGCCATTGAGGCAGAGGCTGATTTTCGAGGGAAGAGGGCATGATCTTCACGTGCACTACGTGGTGTTCTGAGTGGTTTTTTCCTTCAGAGATTGGAAACGCGAAGGTGAAGATTGTGTAGGCAAATAAGTTGTTCAATTACAAGGAAATTTTCCCTGGATCGTAGGTATGCTAAGCTGGAGGGTTGGAGCTGTCTACAGCCTTGGAAATGTGTTCCTGTTCGATTGATTGCTTCCCTCCGAAGATTTGGCTGTTGCGCCCTTTCTCAGTCCTTTCTGACGCACTCAAATAGTATTGGTGAGCACTCAGGGGTCAAGGTCAGCCAGTCACCATAACTAGGCGTGAATGAAGTCATTAACACTCAGAAGTCCTCTCCAAATATTCTTGGTCTCGATAGGATCCAGAATACCGTAGAAATTGCCAATCCAGTTTGTAGAAGGTGTTCGCACGCCTTATGGGTCGTGGCAATCTAGTTCCTTGCACACCGCAAAGCCTCACTTCTCCTCTTTTTTTGCACTAAGAAAATCTGTTCAAGAAGTACTTTCATCCACAATGCTAGAAATCGAGAGTGCATTAGTAATTACATTAGCATGTATGAACACATGGAGAGGGTTTTACGATCCCTTTTAAGTTGGTGTAATGGTTTCAATAAATCACCACTCAGTCATTCATCTTTCCTTTCTTTTATGACACTGAAGTTGCATCAAAAGCCGTGCTCCAATTTGTGGGTGCCGATTCTATTTAGAATAGATTTTGTATTGTGCCTGATGTTGTTTAATTCGAACCAGCACTTGTATGCTTAATATTTTGTCATTTTCTCCATCCTGGAATGGCCTTTATCAAATGTGATGATGCTATCCAGGAGGTTCTGCCTCTCCTTGTAAAAGCATTCCTTCAGCTCGGTACACTTTTCAAAACTTCTGTTCTCGTTCACAGTGGAAACAGGCGCGTTGTACACGCATCATTTGCTGACTTTTAAGGTGATTGTGTTCCCTTTTGCTAGGTATGGGTTTATTTTATGCACCTTCTCGACGATTGGATGTTCCACACATCGGTTGAGGTTTCACCGAGTCCTGATAACCATCACGAATTGGATGGCTACCATGGCATAGACGCACAAAAATCGCCTCTAAAATTTTCGCTTTGTTCAAACACTTTTCTGCTGGAACTGAGCGTGCCACATCCTTATCGAATAGGGCTTCGAGTCGGTCGAGGATACGAACGGGTACTGCGGTCATGTACACGCAGCCACTGTTGCTTGCCATCTCAATTAATGGTGTCTGCACCGATTCACTATATGCACACCTGCAAACAATGAACGATAGGATATTTGGCCTCTCTTCTCACCAGATGGCAGAGAGTGCAGGTTTCAATTTGACATGAAAATCACCTGTCGCAATTGATCATAATTGTGCCTATGCCCGTCGTTTTTTAAGGGGCCCATTTAGGAATGCCTATCGAGTTACAGGGGCCAGTAAGTGAATGAAAGAGGCGTACGTAAATGCATTTTTTATGGCCGCTTACTTTTCCCGTTGTAAAGCAAAGGATAAATTGGATCATAGTGTGATCTGACATCATGCCTAATCATGACTGCTGCCTCTACCTTCAAAAGAATGTGAGCGTTTCTTAAAAATATTTAATGATATTTATGTTGAAACAAATTTTGGAGAAGCTAAACAGCAACCGGTAAAAATCGCTTACCTGCCAGCTACTTTAATTGCCTTTCAGTAGTATGTGTGGGCTTTTTTAATTTTTTAATAAGTCAGGAATGACAGATAATTTAAGGGCGACTTGCCTACCAAATGCCTCCGTTTATTCTTACACGACAAATGTAGAAGTTATTCATATTTCTGGCTAATATATTTATGCCGCTGAGGCCGAGAGTCAGATCAAGCGGTGTTTTATGTTAGGCAGTAATATATTATAACGCTTCCGTAAATCAGACAGGAAGGTGTTTCATTCTCACGATAAAGTAAGCCATGCTGAAACAGAGAGCTAATTTTAATTTCATTGCCACTTTCCTTTGCCAGTCCATTTTATTAGCAAAAGAAGTATTTTATCAAAGCAAGAAACATATAGTTCTGTTCAGCCAAATTGTTAGTCCATTTCAGATGTCGGCGCGCTGTAATTTATCAAAAAGACCTACATTTACTTAAGGTCTGCTTCAGAAAAAAGAAAAATTATCCTCGTAAGAAGCTGGACAATTTGGGAAGGTACGTGACCAGCAGGGGTACCTTTTTTTGGGAAAAAAAAGGCATCAGCACAGCCTCAAACCCCTATTGGGGTATTCATTTGCCCTCTTTTCAAATTTTGTGAGCACTGGGGCAAAATTGTGCGTGCTCATCTTCTAGTCCACTGAGGCAATGTGCTTGGAATCGAGTTACTTTCTGAAGCAAATGTAGATTTTTATTTGCAACCACTTATTAACTAAAAGTACAGCAGATGTTTCTTTGTAAGAGCAGCGCATTTAATAAGCCGAATGCTTTTTTCGGGTAGAGAGTAGGACGAATTATTAGATAAACAAGTTTTTGGATTTGGCAAACGCGTGGGGGAAGGGGGTTATAATCCAAACTGTGGTCCAGTTTTGCTCTCAGAACAACTAACTCTCCGCATCACTCGATTATGCTTAAGAACAGGTCCGGCGCCTTCTTGAAGCGCCTCGTGAGCAGTGGCGGAAAGTTGGTATTTCAGAGGCTCACATGCTTTCTTTGCTGGTTGAACGTGTTCATCATTTTACATGGGATTTGATTTTAGCATGCAAGTCTTTACTTCTCTTTATGATATGGAAATGCCTTAAGTCCATTTGCTCCCACAAATGGGGGTAGATTATTGGAAAATTGAAAGGGAAGTGATGAAGTACGATTCTTTACTTTATTTATGTGGCTAAAATGCTGCTCGTATTTTTTTGATAGTTTTAAGCATTTGTGTACCTCGCAAAATCTTGTCATCCAGACTTTGAAGTCAACTTTGGGTGTACGTAGATGTCTTAACCACCCCAACGGTCATGCATTGGAAGGAAACTGGGCTCAAGCGATCACCCTTTGCCTGAATTTTCTCTCATTTTGATTACAAGCGAGGCTGAGCTTAGTCCCAACTAAATATTCTCGAGGTGGAGAGGGTGGGAACAACTTAAACAACACTTGAATCCTCCTCAAGATTTACTGTTGGTACATTAGGCAAGTTTATAGGTAGATGGTCTGACTTAAATATAAAAGCTGGGGCAGATTGGTTTTTTTTTACTATTCCGAGAGTTGCACTCCGTTCTCCTCACAAAATCTCCTGTTCTTTACCCATCCGAATGTGGGAATGTGGTGATTGGCTCGTCTTAGCATTCCTTCTATCTCTAAGGGCGACAATCTTTATCGGGCTTGCCATAATCATTTCGATGCAGCAAATTTATTCTCATTTCTTAAGAACAAAGTGTACTTGATAATAAAATGGCGAAAAGCTGCTTATTTTTACTAATGTAGTAAAACACAACGGACTGATAGCCAATGTTAACTTCCGACCTCTTCATCATGCGTCAGTGACCCTAAATGATGACACGCAAGCATGTTTAAATAAAAAATTGTTCAAAATATCTATTCAATTCACTTTTAGAGGGATGGTGAGTACACCCAACCACAGTTCATAAAACATCATCAAACACTTTTACAGTAAGTAAAGGTAGTAAGAAATATTTTATCCGTTTTTTGTCAAATGAACTCTGGAATTTGACATAACTTAGAACGAATCCTGATTAATGGCGTCAGTTTTTAGTCACAACTTCGCCGGGGCGACTTGTATGGGGAAAAATGCACCGGTGTGCTCGAAGAGTGCGGCATTACTCTCCCCAACAAAACTTTATGAGCTGAAAAGGAGAAAGATGTGGAACTCCGATTTCAAACGTTTCCCGTGACCTCATTTTTAATAGAAGTTTTATAAAAGTTTGAAAATTTTGGTTCTCTGCAATTAAATCCGTTTTTTTCTTCAAAATTCCAGCATGAAAATTAGCTGGGTTTTGGGTTGCATTTTCGAAAGGTGGAAAAATTTAATTGAGACTGGCTTCCGGTTAGCCTTGTCAACTAATTAAAAATCCTAATCTATATCACAATTTCAAACGAATTCGCTAGTTAACCAGGTTAGTCTCATGCCATTATTTGCATTGGAAGCATTTGCGAGGTTAGGACTCCAGATGCGTCTTCTTCTTTGCAGCAATGTAGAACTTTCGGTAGCATTAGCATGTGCCTGTAGACGCGCCGTTATAAGCCACTGACAGCAGATGACATGTCACTTCAAACTATCTGCATTACTGTCATCACGCCCACACATCGCCGCTGTTTCCCCTCCATTCCATCGCTGCCAATTTCGCGGCCTTGGTGAAGCCGAACAGCACAAGACTGTTGGCGTTATCTGATGGGTGAAGCCTCCTCGTTGCAATTTTAAAAGGTAAAAATTCTATTACTGTAAATGTGAACAGAGAGATGAGGGTATTTTATTTACCCGTAGTGGTTCACTTCATGCATTTTCGAGGTTCTAAAACCGTCAGAACCAACAACCTTTGGTGTGTGTTCTTAAGGAAAGACTTGTCCATGTCATGTTTTTTTTGCTTTAAAAACGAGCTTTCTTCAAGTGTTTTGGCAGCTTTTTTTGAAGTCTCATTCCTGGTAGAATGCGGCTGCAAGACAGTGGCTCTTACACGACGCAGTTATTTCATCAAGCCTTCGAATGTTCCACTTCCTGTAATACAGTTATAAGATTTGACATTTCTAGGTGTACAAGATTGTCAGGCATTGAAAACATAAGCGAGCTTGTCAAAAAATTATGGAACACGATGATAAGGTAAATTACCATTACCAATTACAGACACTCCTAAAGCTATCCCGAAATTTTCATGCGAGAGGAACTCATTGGTAATAAAGAGGTATGAAGCATAGAATAACAACCGCGAGTCTCCAACATTACAGTTCGTAAGGGGATCGAATGAATGAACAATGTGTATGTTCTCTTTATGAAGCAAAAGCTTATTTGTGAAGTAGAATGGATGAGTTATATTTGCAGTAAGCCATTTAAACGAGGCACTATAGCGTTACGATTTTCCTAAAGCCACAAGAAGTCATAGGGGGTTGGGGAGCTGTTAGCATGGCCCAGGAACCACGTCATCGAGCAAGGGTGGTAAAGCTCGGCTTTAAGTACCTGCGTAAGCAAAAGGTGGAGTTATGCATCCCCTCGGCTAATCTTCCGTGTAGCCCGTTACAACGCATCAGCTGCTCTAGTATTCGGGTTTGCGCTCAAGTTGGAAAATATTTGACTGCAACGCCATTGACCTCCCTTGGTTATTCCACTAAATCTGGAGTTTCTTCCCCTTTTTGCGAATTGTATTGGAGGACCGGGGGGAATGTGTTTGCCATCTCGCATGTCAATCCCTAATCGTTGGAGCACTGGTCTTTAAATAATTTTGTGGGGATAAGATTTCACTGCCATTTCCCTTCTCCACTTTGTTGTCACTTCAGTCCCGTCCAGCTGTACCCATCGGAGTTCTATCTAGTCGGTAGGTGGAGGCGGTATCGCCTGCCAACTCCCCTGACATCATGCAGGTATTTCAGACCGCTTAAGGTGTCGAAGATAATACTTGTAGGAAAGTGGAACCATGAAGCAGAAAGACGAGCGCTTGAGTTTATAGAATTGGTTCACGTGAAGTCGCTAGTCTCAACGGGTCTCAGTAGTGGCCCATCCGATTAGGATGTGACTAGTACATGACAATAAAATTAGTTGACGTCACAGACATTCATGAGTTCATTTGCATCATCTCAAACATGCTTGAGAAGGATGTCCAGTTATCGCTAATCTCTGGCAACTCTTTCATTTTTTAGGGGTTTGCGGCAATAAAAAATCGAAATATCAACTTAAAACTTTGCTGAAGAAAGTGTTTGTGGGAGAATAACTTTTAAAAGTTTTCTTATTTTAATTTACTGACCTCTTTAACACTAACTTTGTTTCCAATTTGCGTGCTCTGAGGACGCCAGTAGCGCTCGACTATGGAATAGGAGTTGGGGAAATAAAATTACACTTATGATCAAATTTGGTGCAAAAAAATGATGGCACAGTTAAAACATGTTAATAAATAAGCAATTAGTAATTTTATTTATCCCAATTGTTCGCCTATTTACCGGCGATTTAAGTAGTGAGCATAACAGTATCCGGCGTTTCTAGCCAGACCACGCTTTATGCGCTGGAAAACCAAACAGCTTTCTTTGCGCTTTTATATAAAACATGTAGAATAACTGCAGAAAGCTTTAAATAGAAATTTTTTTTTGGAAACAGTCAACACAAAAATCCACGCCTCAGCCTCAATTAGACATGGGTCTGCAAATCCCGCTCCCATCACAAGTTCATCACTTCTGTTTCCCAACCGTCGTATGCGATTTCTCGATGTCTAAAAAGGCGATATTTATCATTTGGAGAAGCATCTTTAGGAAAATGTCTAATGCGAAGTTCGAGATTATAAACTAGAATGCGGCAGAATTTTTCGTCTCTCCTCCTTTTCCTCCTTCACCCTTTCATCCCTCTTCATACTCCCCTTATTACAAATCCAAGGTGCGGAAGCTTTTACTATTGTGTTAACACTTTCAGTTCTTGAGTCCCGTTTTTATAGAGGAATGAGACCCCCTCCCACTGATTGACTAGTCCTGGTCCTGCCTCTTCTCCAACGTGATCATTTCAAGCCTGTGGGATTAAGGACGTAAGGCAAACAGGTACCGATGTTACCTTCTGCAGCGAACCACACACTCATATAGACTCACAAAACATATGGTCTTCTGATGAAGTGATGCGTGACCCTTGTAATGTCGCGTGGACAGCGAGTGGATCGTCCGGAGGCAAACAGGAAAGTTATTTCGCATCATAAGTTAGTCAACAAGCAATCCAACAATGCTGTGTTTTTATAGCACACGAAGGAAGTGAAGAACAACTCGACAGTACTCTGCGCATGCATGTGCATCCATTCGGTTAGTGGGCTTGCCACACATTATCCCTCCCTGTCAATGCGGGTATGAACCCATTGTTTTCCTCAACGCTTAAGTCAAAGAGTGCATTGCTAAAGATTCTTTTGATGTAATTTTATTCCCTTTTTTGAGTAGCATTCCTCTCGTCTAAAACCAGGCAAAAGGATTCACAAAATACAGAGACAAATAGCTCATTGGCTCGAACAGTACGACCTGCCTTTGTACAGTGTGATAGCACTTCACGCTTTGTGTCCCCTTCGAAATGCAGCACAACGCAATGCAATAAATCTCATGACAAGCAAAGCCTTCAAAAAGCCACGAGCTAGAATTTGGACGTGACTCTTTTTTCTCCTCCTTTGTGTGCTAACGCAGCCACGAATTCTAAAATTCAGTGGAGATGAAAGACTTGACTGAACCTTCAAATGTCTATCCAACGACTAACTTCCACCGCTGAATGTAATAATAATGATAGCCCTCCTTGCTTTCTGGGTTGCTGGTTTGTATTCGAAAGATGTGCGAATCCGTAGCAGTTCTGGGAATCGCAAAATGGTGCCATTGTGCTTACCAAGTGCTCTCTATTCTCACCCATTGAACTCTGGTTGAGCTGTTTTCTTAGTCTAATAAATATATTTAGAAGTCAGTTTTTCGAAGCGCTATTAAATATTATGTTCCATCGTTTACTAGTTAGTGTAAATTCTTACTTGACTAGAAAAAATTGTAGAGTTTCATGAATGGAACACAATAGTTTGTTGCCTTGTTTATTTCCTTTCATGATTACTCAGACTTCAGTCTCCGCGAATTGAACCCCCGCTCTACGGATTGACCTTGAAAATAGGGATTGGATAATTCTCTTAAATTAAAAACAAAGGGTATTTTGATGTCCCTTGCCCTTTAACACGCTCAAAATAATTTATTTTCCAAAGATCAGTACTTTGATTCCGTAATTCAGTATTGAAAGATTTTGTGATCAAGAAGTAGAAATTGGAGGCAGCGCGTAGATTTCATTGTAAAAACTTGCGCCGGTGTCTTCTCTAGGGTCGAGGCAAGCCATAATAGTAGAGCAAGTGTGTTGTCGATGTACACAGAGGGGGCTGGAGGTCATGTCGCCCAGCGAAAGTGCACAGACCGAGCTCCAAGTACCAGCGCACCTAAAACAAAGAGTTAAATAAATAATCAGTGTTACATGGACTCCCGATTCGTTAGAATGCCTTGACCGACCTCTTGTGTCAGCCATTACAACGCCATTGGTGCTGTAAGAATAAGGCTGGAAATGGAGTTTTGCCCATTTTTCGAATTGTGTTGGAAAACAATGGCCTAAAACCAGAGTTATTTAGTCAAGGATACGGTTTAAAAGAATTTCATAGGACTTGGGTGTAGTACTCTGTTTGTTGGAACTACCAGTTTTGTTCAAGGTCACAGAGGTGGCCGTACTGCCCTAGCTGCGTGGGCTGACCTCTGGACCATGCCAGCAGCCTATTTCCCTCTGTCCTTTGAATATATATATTCTACCCTAGCATTCTGCCTTCTTTTGCCTTCGAGGAAGCCTCGGGACGCTACATGGGGTTTTGATTCTATTCCTGCTTTCTGTTTTTCTTTCCACTGTAGTCCTGCGCAGCTGTATCCATTCGAGTTCTATCCAGATAGTAGAATGGTTGAAGAGGTATCGCGTGTTCAGCTAAGTGGCTTTTTCCTACATGTACCGCAGACAGCTCCGTAACTAACTCTTTCAGATGTCCCACAAGCAGTGTCTCCTCGGTCATTAATAATTTTCCAGCAGTTCACAGGTCTGTGGTATTTACCGTAGGCAGACGTCATCCTCAACCCTATTGTTGGAAGACCGCCACAGGTTCTCAAATCTACAATCTATGACCCTCGTCTACAAATCAGGGCGATTGCCCTTTGAGATTAGTTCACTTTCTGTTGCATTCCGAGTCTCGCTTGAAGTCGAAAGCGGTCATAATACTAGAACAGAGCTGAACGACTACTGGCATGGCTCAGAGGCCATGCTGCCCAGTAAAATCATGAGGGTCAAGTCTTGAGCAACCCAAAAGGAGAACGGAGGGATAGGCTGTCCAACCTTCACCTGATGTACTCGACGTAGGCATTACGGAGCACTGCAATTCAGGAAAGGGATTGCCGACTCTTGTAGTGCTTTAGGCTAGGTAGAGTTACGATTATCTCAAGGAGAATATCGTTAAGAAATTTTATGACGATTTTTAACCGTAACAAATTGCCTTGGTTGTACAACAAAACTCAAATAAATATAGAGAAGTCGTTGGAGAGAGCTTTATTCAATTTCAGGCACTTTTTTGATGGATCGAATTGTTTTTTTTTAATTCAAACGTGTCTCAAATACCTTATACTTTGAAGCCCTATTGGGGACAGGGCCATTGGCCCACAATTTGGTACACTCTATTCGTGGTCATAAATACCTTATCATACAAATAAAATTACCAGACATAATTCTGCCATTCATCCATCATCTACCCTCCCCATTCCTCGGTTGATCTCACTGGAAACAATATTTGCATCTGACAGACAAATTACTGCATAAAGTGATGGGACTCGAAGGAGACTATGCGATGGATTCAATTCCTTGGTTCGGTAGAAAAAATGCGTGAAGAGGATATTTAACTGCAAAAAGTAATTGCAGTTTATTTCAAATTAAAGGCAATTTAAGTCGGATGAATCTGAATGCGGTATCAGCACTTATTATCGCCTGAATATCTCTTGTAATACTTAAAAATCTGCCTTTTTACTTCCACTGAGTAGCGTGACCTCCGGGCATTGTCTACAGCATTCAGTCTTTCTGAACGTCGGTAGTGCGTACCCTGTCCGGGTACTATTTCTTCTTTTGCTTTCAGGTATGACTCGGTAGTTGCATTCGTGAATATGGTCCTAAAGGCCAAACACTTCGACTTCCATTCCTGAGTGTTACACCTTAACGTCTGTGACAGTCTTCAACAGAGGAGATGGAAATAGTCCGGTTTTATCATGTACTTCAGTTTTATGCGCTGCAGGAATGCTGTGAACTACGAAAGCGACTCTAGCCGTGGTCATGAACCACCAGTAAAAAATTCCTTACAATGGCGTCTACTGTACCTGCATGAAGATGCCACCGAATCGGACACCAGATACCGTCTCTTCTTCTCTAAAACGCAGATAAGTGTCTGGTTAGGTTGTACTGAAGTTAGATCAAAGTGGCAAAGGTAAGTAGGTGTAAATTATTTCATCCTCTCTCTCTTGTTAAAAGACTCGGCTTTTAGGCTTGTTTCTCACGACTATTGATGGACACACGAGATGACTAGCACATTCTCTTAAAATTGTCCCCAAACGGTCCAAAACCGCAAACCCTGTAGAATTGCTCAAGACGGATGGTAATACTATAGTCAGTGATTATCTCATTTGATTGAGATGGTTGGTTTGTGGGTGTTGTGATGGCCGGTGGGCAAAATGTCCAAGAAGATCCCCTGCGTTGGCGCTGAAAATGAGAGGATGACAAAGTAATACCCAGGTTGTTCGTTTTCTGAGCGTTTTGGTTTCGCAGGCTCCTAAATTCTCGTCTCTTGACTTTCTAGGGTGGCAGCACAAATTGCTCTCTCAGCCTTTCTCTATGTCAACAATGCATAAACAGCCAACCACTTATTACCTCTGGTTTGCAAATTCTTTTGCCATTTGATAATGCAAATAAAACATTGCCAAAATGCAAGTTGAAAGCTCTTAATGGAAGATATAATTCAGACCGCTTTGTGTTGAAGAAGAGGATGCTCTTCATCAACTTTATCTTTATTAATAATCCATAATTCGTTTCTCCTGTGTCAATACTGAGATGCCGTCATCTGGCAGTCAGCTTGTCATTGCTAGAAGCATTATCACCTCACCCGAAATCCGTGATAATGAATATTGTTAAAAGAGAGGCTACAATTTTTCGGTGCACTATTTTTTGCATCGATGCTAATGACTTCAAATTTACGTGACTATTGTTTCAATGACGTCGTGCTTTGTGGATCATGTAACATGTCCCTGAAACAATACTATTGTGTAGCAGTGGTGTAAAACAGAAGGCTGAAATTCAAACTGCAAAGTGATGGCTTTCAATGCTTGGGAGCTACACTTTGAAGGTACTTATGCAATCCTTCTATCGTCATTTAGCAAATATTTTGGGAAATCGGCTAACTGGAGGCAAGAATTTAAAAACAGGGTTTGAACCGCATTCACAGAACCATTGTAGCTTGTTTTTTACGATTTCATTACCATTCCTTGATACTTGCAACGGTATGATCGATTTTCGGCACGTTTCCCTCTTTTTCAACCGGATGAATTACACACAAAAATTTTAAACGTGTTTTCCAGTTTGACAGCAACGACGTATACTACTTAAGTTTAATTGTTGGAAGTAGTAGATAAGCATGGTTAGCCTCCTCAGAGGTCTATCGAGGCCATGACCATTCGCAGGGCAATGAAATAGGCTGACCGAAGGTAGGGTTTGAAGGCGGTGTACAAACTAGATTCACAGAAA
Organism: Taenia hydatigena; assembly: GCA_036345935.2. Classification (NCBI taxonomy): domain Eukaryota; kingdom Metazoa; phylum Platyhelminthes; class Cestoda; order Cyclophyllidea; family Taeniidae; genus Taenia; species Taenia hydatigena. The sequence goes on from JADWOT020000003.1 coordinate 16,782,180, forward strand.
TATCGTAGTTTGTTTTTTGACGACTCTATTACCATCCGTTGATAAGTGCGGCTATAGGGTCAGCTTTAAGCACATTTCCCTGTCTGTTTGTTTTCAAATCAAGCAAAATTGCTTTGATATTTAAAGGACGAGACTCCACTTGCTCACTAGAATGTTTTTTTCCCTAATATGAAATATTCAGCAAGGGTTTCGACACATCTTCCAATTTGAAAGCAATTATACAAACTACTCAATTCCAACTGTTGGAAGAAGTTGATAAGAATGGTTCGCCTCCTCAGAAGTCTATAAAGGCCATGACCATTCGCAGGGCAATAAAAAAGGATTGACTGAGGACAAGGATTTGGGGATAGTGTTTGAACTACATTTTACATAGCCACCGTAGTTTGTTTTCGACGGCCCCATTATCATCCATTGTAAGTGCCACTGTGGGGTCAACTTTCAACGCATTTCCTTCTCCGTTTTTTTGTTTTCAAATCAAGAAAAAGATTTGAATATTTAAAGGACGAGACTCTACTTGCTAACCAATATTTCCCCCCCCCCCCAAAAAAAAAAATGAAATATTCATTAAGGATTAAGATACACCTTCCAATTTGACAACAATTATATATACTACTCAATTCCAATTACTGTATACCGAACTAAAGATCCTCTTTAGGTGCTAGACAAACGCCGTCAATTAGATCCTCGAGTGCTTTTGGAGAAGAGTTTACAGCTGCGATTGAATGAAGTAATAAATAGGGCCCGAGTTATTATGATCCTGATCCTTGGAATACAATCGCTCATAAACAACAAGAATTCGGTTGTAGGATCGTCTGCTTATACTTTGTAAAGCCCTACCCTGTATGCGCTCTTGAAAGTAATGTTATCAACCTGCTCACTGCCTTTTGATGAATGGAAGACCGCAGTGCATATTGTCCGAGTTCGTTGAAAATAAGACCGCCTTTAAACTACACTTCAAGAAAGAGTGCTCGTCGAATTTCTAAAGATTACAAATCCTTCTTGTATGGCCGAACATGGTAAAAAGTTAGGTAGGTATCTGGTTTTTAAATTAGGGCTCCTTTGAAATACCTACACCAGACAAAATCCGGACGCAGCAGCCGTCCCAAACTAGGCCGCTAATTGGGGATCAGAATGGTTGACAACAGTTAGTTTGAATGAGACTAGTAAAATATCAGCTCGCCTTATGAAGAGAATGTCATATTGCCCTTCTAAAAGAATAAAATCCACGCAAAATATCTAAAACGATCAATGTAAGATGTAGAGAAACACCATGGTTGTAGTTTTTTTCATAATGTTAATGGAAAAGTTGACTAAAATAGGGACACAATTAGGGATGGATATTAAATTGTGAATTCCTTCTCTCGCAACGACAACACAAGGCTCAAAAAAGTGGGTTGACAAAAGACACGCAAGGAATAAGACCATTTCGTTTGGGCGGTGCAAACTCATTCCTGATTGCGCGCCTTTTTCGCCTCTTTGGTTCATTTATTACCTGCATTGTCGCTTTCTTAAACATTCTTGCTCCTTTCTGCCTTCCTATTTACGGGTAGTAGGAAACAGCAAAAAGTGTGTGTGCTGGCCACTAGCATGCTGTTACACATCCCCATTTTTGATCTTGGAAATCGAGTCACGAGTTAAAGGTATTTTGGATATTACATGTTTGTCCAAGGGTCACAAACCGTAGCCGTTGTGTTTTCCAGCATAAATGAAAGCCGGCCTCCAGTCATTTTACTTAAGGCGGAGGATGGAGGCCACAACAGTGTTCTTTAATTTTCTTCCATAAGGGTTTCCTATCCTAAATAATTCATTCTTTCCTTCAAAAAAGGCATTGGTACTGCATACGCGATGGATGTTTCGGGACCACCAAACCCGACTGGCAACCATCCCTACTCTTCGCGGCCTTGATTTTATTCAATGCTTAAGTCTCGAGGAAGACTTATTCAATTGTCACTTTTGACAAGAGGTGGTCACAAGAAATGTTCTTTTGCCTAAAAGTACTTGTTAATTTTATACAGAAATGGCAGCATAAGGTTGAAGGATGCAAACCTTGAAGGTTTAAGTTGAGGATAAAAGTAGAGTCCTGTAAAGCTACTGTTCCCTGGGCGTTTATCCATCTCAAGAGGCACATGAATGACAGACAGCTTGAATAGTCACTCCAATCATGACACCTTCAAGTATTGTCAGGTAGTATCTTGTGCAGAAGTGGCACTAGGGTTCACTTCTTTTTATTTCGTCAATTACAAGGTTATCCGAAATGTTGATTAATTTCTACATAAGTAGTGATCTGTAAAAGTAAGTTGAAAAAAATAAATGCTTTAAAGTTATACATGTAGCACTCTTTGAATTCCCTGAAAACGGAATAAAACGCATTATTCGGGCATATTGTGGATTGACAATCTTTAGAAGGTTATAGGAGGTCTGGAGGGCCATTGGAAAGTCCTAAGTAGCCCATTACCAAAATTGAGGGTTAAGCTAGCAGTTAAAGCATTGTTTAAAAAATTATGCATTATTTATTTGAAGTGAGTTCATAACCAGCTGAGACATTTAAAAATAATCTCCGTACTACTTTAAAGCATCCGGGAGTAAATCAAGATTAAGGCGTATGATAGAGGGGCTGCACTTTAGGCCTATTGAGGCCTGGACTCTGTGGACTCTACCTTGATTTTATGTAAATCCACACTAAAGTTAATGGTTTCAGGAGCGGTGGCTATCACTAATTTTGGCACATTAATCTGGCAAGTAATGGAAATTAGAAAGTTTTTTAGTTGATAATCGCTTTGGTAAGGATGATTCCTACATACTTGGTATCGAGTTGCAGTATCTCTAGAGCCAAGGCAAGCTTCCCATAACTAGTATTAGAGTGTGATACTTTAAATGCTTTGTTCAATATCTCGTTTTGGCCCCGAGGGCGCCACCTTTTTGCTTCCACTGGGCAACATTACCTTTGGGCCATAATAGTAGCCCCCTAGCCCTTCTACATGTCGTTGATACGTATCTTGCTCAAGTGGTGTTCAGACTTGGAACGCTACATTGGTGGCAGCGGAAAGCAAACTTGATTCCAAAAGACACATACTCTGAGTTTATTCGCAGAATAGCAAGCCTTTACGTGGTGGAAGAATATAACTACTTCGGTCAGGGAATCTGCGATAAACTCTGGCAAAAGAGTTAGAACTGACGCCTACCTTTGGCAACCATCCTGGTCCTAGAGCTGTTCACGGTACTTGTTTAACACAAAACACCTCTTTCTAATAGTTGAACAGAACCCAAGCGAATATGGCTGGACAGTATGGAAGTAAGATAATGTGCCAAGGTAGGAAAAATGGACAAACTTGTTCCCACAGAGATATGTTAAACATTGGCCTTTAATAAATCACTGCTTTTGGGCCAGTTTAGCGATTAGTGAGGGAACCGCTTGATGGTTAGCATGCTGCTGCTAAATAGGGTGAAGCGTTTATTTACTGAAATTACCAGGAGTGATCAGTGATGTCGAGGTCAAATATCCCCTCTGTTACATGACAATTCGATGACTAGCACGGTCGTTCCGTGTGTGCTTCCTCCACAGCACCAACAGCGTTGTGATTGTTGACAGAGTTTTGTTTGCAGAGAACGATGTTAAAAAGGAAGGAGGAGCTGTTTGGCACCCGATTAGTTGTGTACTTCTTTGTTTAGTTTACATAGACACTTAGTGTAATACCTTGTTTGTTATGACTGCCGGTTTCGGTTTCGGTCACTTAGGTGGCCATATTGTCATGCCAACAGCCTCATTCCCTCTGTTTATTGAATATATATTCTGCCCTAGTATTATGTCTTTTTCTCCTTCAAGGAAGTCTTGCGACGCTACACTTGGGGCTCTACCATGGTACTTCTCCGGACAACATGGCCTCCTGTCCATGCCAGTAGTAGTCCCTAGCTGTCCCGTGCACCGGTAATAAATACTTTGCTTAGCATCATGTCTTCTCTTGTCGTCAGAGATGTCTTACAAAGTCTCATATTAACCGCATAATGTTTAATTTGTATGAGAATTTTCTAAAAAGAAAGTTTTTTTCAGTAAGAAATTCGCACTTCTACAAGTGAAAGAACCTACTCCTTTATCAGAAACTTTTCATGTTTAAACAAATAGAAATTTTAGACATTACTCTTTTCCTAAATAAAGCTTTACCCTCGTTGACCTTGGAGAATCCAAACAATTATTTTGTTTTCTTTCTATTTTTAGCGAGATGTTGCAGATGGGTGACTACTTTTCATCGCTTCTTACCAATGGTATTCAGACAAATTACGTTTATAATTGCTTATTTTATGTAGACCAAAAAAGAATAGTTCTGCAAATAGCAAGGACTGTAACTTTCTAGTTGTTTTCTTAATTTGTAATAAAGCATACTCGTAGGGAACACTTATTATCAATGTCGACAACAACTGGGAGTATACAGAACTGTCCAGGTGGCCCCGCTGCCCAAGGGAAGTAGAAGTCGAGGGAATCTAAGAGCCAACATGGTTTAAAGAGCAAAACTTTACTATCTGTGGTTTTCACAGACCCGATTTTAAGTACTTAAATGGCAAATACTAGCCACCTTTTAAATTATTACTAAAAAACAAGGAACCGGAAGTTCCGTGGAACCCTACATTTGATTGGTTAGCCCTAACCCTTAACCTGTTGGGAATTCTCTTTGAAGGCGAAAGTCGAAACGCTTCTCAATTTTTAATGACTCCTTTTTATCGTCCATCCGATTCCACCCAGGGGACAAAGTGGCCGCAAACCTTGCCTTTAAGGTGGGCAAAAATCGCCAAGAGGAAAGGGAAGCACAAATTTAACAAAAGACGATGCAATTTAATGTCTTATGCGAAATAAATACTGGTTGGTTGGCAAACATCCTAATGTAGCTTACCCCCCTCTCTCCGCCCCCCTTTTGACAAATAGAGGGCGCTTCAAAGAAGATGGTGGAAAAGAAGAAGAAAAAGAAATGCGTGGTTGGACGCCTTGTAACGAATCAAGGTTGAGTAAACTTTATTCTCACGAATGTGGTGCGGTGTGTGACAATAGACCTACTAAGCCAGGATCAGTGATCAAACCTATTTTATCGAATTTTTTGTAATGAATCATGACACAGACAACTTAATTGGGTTTATTTTTAAAAAAAGATAAGTCGTATATCAGGCTTCGAGTACATGTAATATAAAAAAGAACAAAAAGCATTGTACCATCCAGAGCCATTCCAAAAGAGATAGTAAGGGATACAGAAGTTCTGAGAGGTTGTAGACATTGTCGGAAGGCTATGCTTCCAAGAGAGGAATAACGGCGGGAACTAAGGAGTTCGCGCAAGCAATTACACAATTACCCTTTTTTAAACAAATTATGCCTAGAAAAATGCAGTAACGAGTCCCAAGAATTTGGTTGACAGGCGCTTGGAAGCCACGCAATTCAATATACAGTTTGGAGGTAACATAACCGAGATAAAGACGTCGTCAGATTGTCATCAGTCCAAGATAAAAGTAATTGAGAAGTGTGCTCATTAGGGTTTAAAAAAATTACTTATTCGTTTGCTTCACGAGTGCAAAATCAGGCGGAAACTCACTTTTAAACAGAAGCATTCCCAGAATAGCAAAGGCTCATTTTATTTTAAAGCAATTAAATCTCACCATTTGCCTTACATTGAATTCGTTTGAGCTAATTTGTCGAAGACATATAAAACTCCAATAACCGATGTTTATTAATTTGTGAAAATATTTGAAGGATTAGTTAGTGTCACTGTTGTAGAGAAAAATGATATACCGATCTTCACTTCGGATTTGTTCATTCCCACAGCGGGAGCAAGCCAATCAAACTGTCGAAAAATCAGAAATGACTTTGAGAGGGATGGGCGCTGAATCATTTGGAAAGTGTATTAAAGTATTCAGCACTTTCTCCTAAAAAAACTGACTGGATGATCAAAAGAAGTTACTAATAAAGGCACTTCCTTCATTTTATGCGATTTTAACACTCAAATAATAAAAGAAGAGAAAATGACAGCCACTTCTTTTATATTTTAGCAGGTATGCTAGCAATGTCACAAATTTAAAATCCTTTCCTCACCCTCTTTTCAAAAGCAAAAGCGGGAAGGTTTACGTCAAACCAGGACATCAAGGTTTACATATGTGAAAAGGGATGTTGAATTAGCGGTTCCGTAGGGAATAGCTAGCGCATAGATCGTGGACAATCCAGAACCTCAAAAATCGCGACGATGACTGACAGTAACATTGCATCCATGGAGCGCGAGACAGCAATGAATAAAGTTTATTGTCGGCAAGAACTGGAAATCCTTAAAATCCACAAAGTAGTCCAAGTACAGTGATGGATTGGTTAACCACTCAGAAGTGAGACATGTGAATGGTACAAAGATCTCCAAGGTGGCCAGCCGACTAAGCCTCTGCCACTGATGATTCCGCCCTTGTGGTCCCGTACTTAGACCTAAATCTCGGAAAACAATTAGTATAAACCATGAGAGCCCTCCACTTCTGATCAGCACAGAAGCATCGCATTTTCCATCAAATTGCAGAAGATTCTTGATAGGTGAAGGCAGGATTTTATAGGTAATGCCAGTTTGGAGGCCGTTGACAAAGTGAAGTAATGTGGTCCTGACTGATTCCTGCGTACCAAAAATACGTTCTATATCGAAGGTGCTTTGCAAGGACTAGACGGGCGGATAAACAAGTATACGGATGTAACAGAAGGTTATGTGAAATAAATGCCGGCCTGCGTGAATAGACTCGGTCTATTTTATTTATGGACTACAAATTTTAAAAATTCTTACCAATTTCAATACGCAAAGTATTCCAACTTGTCAAGAAGCTTTTAAGATAGAGAGGTGTCAAGTAGGATGGTAGGTATCATTTTATCTAAGAAATTTTTAGTGCACCTTTTTCTCCTCTTGAGGCTACTTTGACAATAAGGCAAAGGCCTAAGTCAACTTTATTTTCGCTGTAGAAAAACGGAAGTGGAAAGATTACTCCACTTCAAGGAGGCGAGTAGATTTATTGTTCAGACAGCAGTACAGCGACTTAGAGGTTTTGAATAAGCAAACTGCGAAAGAAGATTTATGTGAGAATTTGAAGGGCATAAGCCTCGACTATGCGAGTTTTTCATGAACTCTGCATCCCAGCCTGTTTCTCTTCTTTCAAAAGTTATTAGTTGGAATGTTTTTAAGAATTTGTAACCCCTTTTAAGGAGTCTTATAGCGGTAAGACTTCCAAAGGATCGGCATAGCCCGGTATAGGCACGGTGGCAAAATTCTGAAATTCTAATCATGTCAACTACGAAGCCAGTCTCTTAGTCTTTATGTATCGGTACAATGCAGCCACTTGCGCTCTATTTTTTAGAAGTACACAAGGCAAAAATAAAATTTGCATGGTTTTTATTACAGACTACTACAAGGGTTCGCTGTAGCCAACTTGAGCTCGTATGGTGGAGGAAAATTAAGCATAGATTTATCACGCTACTTTCCTTTTATGTTGGGTCGGCAAGGCATAGCGCAAAATGTGCCCGCTTCAAGAGCCGAATTGGAGATGGTTCCGGATGTAAGACCGCAGAAGCTTTCCATGTATCACTTGAAGAGGGCGGTGTGGCAGTGATGATAAATCACTCTAAACAGTCTTTTTGACAGCAAGTATAGAAAAGCAAGAGAATTGCGCATCTTTACGGAAATCTTAAAATAAAATAATTATTAAAAATGACCTTTGGCAGTGCACCGCTTAATTGGTGTGTTGGAGAGATCCATCGGCTGACACCTGAACCAGTAAGGATACAAAGCTGAACTGCAAGGAATCACATGCATTTACAAAGTACTGTCATAAGAACATGACTTTGTTGAGCTGTTTTCTGGCTTGTGGCATAAAATGGCTTGTATTTTTAATTAAACCTGTTTTTCCTTCTCAACAGTCCACTCTCTGGTCATGCCATGTTTTGCGTGTCTGTATCCGCATGTGTGATTCATCATAGACAGAACTGTGCACTGGAAATTGTTCTTTACTTACAAGTGAAATGGCACCTATCGTCGCACCTGCTCATGTGTAGCATTCGAGCATTTAAGCGATCACATTGAGGAGGAGACAGAATCAGGAGTAAATCAGTAGGAAGAGATCCCACTCCTCTTTGACGATAGGACTTAAGGAATGACAGTGTTAATAAACTTACTCATGAGGCCTTGCACTCTTGGATGGTAGGAAGAGAAGCGTGGAGAAGGGTACTGTCTTATTCTTATTTCTTATCTCAAACGTCACTTTGCACATTCTCCCAAAGATACTTCTCGACATTGAGAAGTCACATGCGAAGTGGAGTGGACAGCTGAGAAACAGAAGTGGGATTGGGAAGAAGGTTGGCTAGAACGCTTTTGATTTCTCTTTTTTCATCCAGAGGGAACATGTATGGCAAATGAGAGATTTCGCTAACCTATGTCTCTTCAAAGACAGATGGTCGATTTTGGTGTCTACCGTTTATCTGCCGCATTTTACTTCGCTTGCCACCAAAGTCTTTGATGGAATCTAGATGACTCAGGGAAGATAATTGTGGCTCTACTTTGAAACCTGCTATTCCTCTTTGCTTTTCCTTCTCAACACCATTATATTGCATAGTCAGAAATGTCATTTTTATGATAACCCCCTGACACAGTTACTAACTGTGAGTTTATTTTAGGAATAGAACTAGATAAGGTGACATAAATGGAATGCCATTCACAGAGCTTGATCATTTACTTGCCGCAACAATAGAAAAGTTTGAGTCCATTGAACTTTTCGAGGTTGTGAACATCGGAAACCAGGACAAAATCAAACGACATGGCTGTGCCCAAGAATAATATTTTAATTTGTTCGTTTTAAATCTCCTATTGTTCTAGAAGAGCAAGTATTTATCAATTTTCCTTCCTAACTCACTTAACATTGTAATGTTAAACTAACCAAAAGTGAATCTTGATGAGAATCACATTTTAACATGGCACAGAAAGTGATTAGTTTAATCACTGAATCCGGAGGAATGAGGGGCTAGGCGATTGCTCGTTGTCGATCTTATCGAGGCAATCTCATTAAAGGCTCTAACTGTTTATCGTTCTTTACACTCGTAAACTCTACACGCAACCTAAATCCTTCATCAGCTTTGAAAGTAAAATTAATCCTTATTTTTCTTACATCCGATGGATTCTGCCTGCTGAAGTGGAGTATCAGTAAAGCGTTTCAAAATACCTTTAGTTGCCATAAAAGCTGAGTAAAGTTAACAATCTATTAGTACTTTGAACCATATCCACTTCTCAAATCGCTGTCACGGTGTCCGAGGCAATGCGTGAATTCGACCATCACACATAAGTGAGCCGGTAGGGAGCCAAGTCAGCCACGAGGCCATTTCGAAGATCCCGAGCTGACCGAATTGACTTTGATGCCTCCTTTGCGTGTGGGTGAGTTGAAATAGAGTTCTCAGTCCTTTCGAGCCTCCCAGTAATTACTCAATGCGTGTCGATAAGGCTTGTCAAAGGCAGACGGAGAAAAGAAGAAGAAGGAGGAGGAGGAGGAGAAGAAGAAGAAGAACATAACACAGCTCTAAGGAGAATAAACTCAATGTGGGTTTTTACCATAATTGGACAAAATTTTCCTACTCAGGGATTCTAATGCACCTATATCACAACCGACGTAGAATTTTCTAGGATGGGACGAGGAAAATGTCTGGTAATAAATTGCAGTTGTGCCAGGCCATTAGTCCTAAAATGACCTATGTAACAAGTGGACTTAAATTAGTGCATTCTTTCTTGCTTATCAAATTACAGAGAGCTATTTCAAATAAATCGTAAGGAGGAAAAAGCTATCTTTGCATTGTAAACAAGTGAGGAAGACATGAATGGATGGATTTGGTTATTATGACATCACGAATAATGAGATCGCACAGAAGTGAGCTTTTCCATTGTCTAACTGACTGGCCTTTCGCAATTATTTCCTCGTACATAGAAGCTTTTTCGCTGTTTTTAAGGCTACAAATGTTTTTTTGACATTACGATTCGATAAAGCGTTTTATGATGTAAATAAAAGAGCAAACCTTTTCAATTAAGTAATAAAAGCATTTGAAGAGAGGAAGTGGAGGAAGAGGAATGCCTCCGTTAAGCCTTTAATATTTAGCCATGCATTTTAAATTTTATGAACTAAAATAACTAAACCGATTTATTGCTTTAAAAGAAAGCTATACATCCCCTGAAAATGAGTAGCAAGATGGTTTTGTTAATTAAAATTAAAAGTGGTCAGAAGTATTGCTATGCAAGGACGCCCATTTCGTCCGCCGTTTCCTTTAACTAGAAGGCTTGTCAATGAATCACTTTGAGCATTTGTTTAACTCCTCTTTTTGAATTCACGGAAATTAAAATGCAAGACTATTAAGCTCCCGTTCAGTGGCATGGCCTCTGAATCATTTTCTAGCCAAGTATTATGACTTCATTCAAAGCCAGGGAAGACTCGTGGCGCTAAATTAGTGGAGGCGGGAGGCTATCCCGATTATATGGGATGAATGAAGGTCATGTACTGCGATGGATGAATCTGTGATGACCCTCAATAAAAGGGTTCAGAATCTTGTCCATCTTTGACGACTGTCCCAAGAATGCTATTAACAACTGAAGTGACACTAGTCGTGGCTGTAAATCATTTGAAACACTTCGACATTAAGCTGTCAATGACGCTGATATGAGGGTGGCAATTTAGTAAGCCCACGATACCTCCTTTACTCCTCTACTAGCTGGATAGAAACCAGGTAGACAGATGGCCGGGAACTGCAGAAGTGAGAACAAAGTGATGAAGAGAAATAGAAATAGCTCGTTCTCTACTAAAGACAGTAATAGTCCTCCCTCAGTAAATCAGTTTTCGTACAGGACAATACTCCAGATCCTGTCGAATTACCAAGAGGGATAGTGATGCTTTAGTCAGTGATGTCTGGGGTGGATGGTTTTTGAGAATTCTCCTATACTCACTGACTGCGTTGTGATGGTCGCTATGACCTAGTAAACAGGGAGAGCCCCTGAGTCGGCGCTTAAAAGGAGAGAGCAGTTATGCAATACTTTGTTTGTTGGTTTAAATGAGCGTTTTGGTTCTGTGGATTCTTAAGCCTCCACCTCTTTTCTTTCCATTGGTAGCAAGGTCTCTGGGCTATGCCATTAGCTCCCCGGCAATTCATATTTTCCACTCGCTTTCTAAAAAGCCTATCAGAAAATTTCTTTAAAACAGCTGAGCAGTTAGTACTAAAGCTTTAGCTAATAAATTTTTTTTATTTTCTCCGCGAATTACTGTTTTTACAACGGTCATGCAATTTCTGTGAGTCAAATACTCTTTTTGCATTGATTGCCAAATAATTAAGTATTTTGTGGGTGGAATTTTAGTCAACAATGCCAGATAAATAGGTGATAAAATAATTTTAAAATAATTGTGCGCTGCAAAATTGCCTAAACTGGATTTAAAGAAAGCAAAGTTTGCCGGAAGCACTTATAATTACTAGGACTCCTTTATCGAGGATAGCCGACTCAGTGTAAAGATCCTCCATCAATTTCTCTTCATTCGAAAAGTGCCAAATTTTTAAAATTTTCTTTTAAATAAAGCAAATTGTGTTGAACTTTTGGAGGATCTGAGAGAAAATTAGGCCTGTACAAGAGAATTCAAAATTTCATGTTTTTACCAAAATCTAGAACGCGTCTGTCTTTTCACTTTCGCCCGCCGCTTCTCGATTTCTCCAAATTTAAGTCGAAACATTCTTGTGCCTCTAAAACTGTTTGGTTCTTTTGAATGAAGCTGAAATGGAATTCGGTTATTTGTATGGAAATATAAGTCTCACTCGCTGATTCTTGCAAATCTTGGAAGAAATTTACCCTGAATGTTTTCTGACGTGAGAGTACAGTGTTCAAGGAATACCTGTATTCATTTGTCAATTCACTCATTTTTTGGGTTATTGCAGCCTAAGTCTTAACAGCTTACCGGTTGGATGAAGAGACACAATGTGAACCGTTCAGCAGGGATAAAATAACTAATTGACACTCCCAGGCTTCCATTTAGGTAGAGACGTAAAATGAGGTCAACAGTGAATTAACTCATAAAACTGCTTCTGAGGCGTTGAAAAACCTCATCCATTCATGTGTTCACATCTCCGTCTTCCCTTTGCTCATCGCTTAATGCACCACCGCCTAGTTAATCGCCTTGAGATGTTTACATCGTCGGTGGGGCTATTTTGAAGTGAAATTACGTCAGAAACTTAAATGGAGTAAGCCGAAGGTTGTTGACAAAGGAACATTATTTACCATGGTTACAGATTTTGATAAACTGATCAAAGATAAAAAGACAGCCAGTTTGAATTAAAATCTGGGGGTTTTCTCCTATTCCTTAACAGACCACTCGATGTGCCTTTGAGACAATAGCCATTATCCATTCTTCCTAGTAAAAAAAAACGCATTGACACACTTCTGTTTCCATAGAAGCTGTTATTAGAAAAAGCAACTCAATCTCTAGCGAGGAGTACATTTCCTAAAAATATGGGTTCTATTTCTGGTTTGAATTAAGCCCCATTAGCGTAGTGTAGTCTTAAAGAAATGCGATTGTAGCGATACCAGTCAAATTGCAGGTGACGTTGACTTCCATTTAATAACATTAAATTAGTTCATTTTAAGTCCGTAAAGTGATTTAACAATCAATCGAGAAGAAATACTAAAAACTGCGAATGCGAATGTGGTAATACTTGTGGCACCGGGATCTGGAGGGGTATTTTGTGTCGCTAAATATATGTATGGAAGGCTTGAAGTACCGAGTGGTGAATCCAACCCCAGTTCAACATTTTGACGCGCAGCAATTCAGTCGATAATGCTAAATTATACTTCATTTCAACAACAACTTTGACGAGGTTTAGAACCCATAAAGTAGGAAAATAATACGGAACATGATTGGGATTGATGATTGGAATTCCCTGGGTTTTGCGATTGCCAAAATATTAAACAACCAATTTCGGCAAGAATAAACCTTCTGTTTAGCTCTCGCCTCTGGTAAAGGATCACTTTGTGTCTCTGTCATTTTGCCTTCACCGGGGGGGCTGGCCTCTGTATCCTCTGTATCTGTAGTGCCTCCTCTCACTGCACCTCAGCTCTTTCATTTTTATTTTAAGGATGACTGCATTTACTGTCATCGTTTCCACAAGACTTACGTTTGATCAAGATGGCTGAGAAGATAAGGACGTTGCTTGAAATCTGCTCGCTTTTTTCATGCATCGACGAGCTTAAGGCGTTCCCACAACGAGACATTGTCATTAATTCCACATAACTGCGGCATAAAACCCACCAAAGGTGGTCGTCTAATCCCTCTGTTTAGAATAGGAAATCCTTCTTTTTATTCTAATTTACATTGTTTTGCTTGTCTGAAGGTATCTCTTCGTGCGTTCAAGCGTGCATTAAAGCCTTCTTTTTTCTAAGTATAGAGTCGATACCTCTTTATCTCCATGCGCAATTAAGAGATAACTCAGAACCCCACGGTCGCCAGCTCTTGCTCCGAATTCAAATAACCTCGCAATCCACCTCCTTTAATCTCCATTTAATGTAAATAACGGGAGGTAAGTAAAAGACTGCCACACATACAAAGCATCTCAAAATTATCCCCAACGTTGATGTGGACAATCAAGACTACTAAGGTAGAAATGACCAAAAAGAGAAGAATGCTGCATTTCTTCTTACCCCATCTCTAAGCCTCTGCACAAAAAGTCATTATTTAGGAAAACAGAATATCGTGGAGTCAAAATTCTGCACCCAGATAAAACGTTTCCCTTTAGAAAAAGGTGTTTACAAGTCACATGTTTACGTCAAGCACAGGGAAAGAATTTGTACGAAGAGTTTGGCAAGTGTTTTCTCTCCTTAGCTTTACAAACTTAGCTGTTGATTACATGTGTAACTAGTCAAGAAAAGGTAAGTTCTGCTAGTATTCTGGAACAAAAGGAGAAATAGATAAAGTAGGTTAAAATTTCGGCAAGGAAAGATATCCACTGGGCCTTTCAAAAGATGTGTTTGCCAAACCATGGCGATTTTGGTAAGTCTTGAACATCTCGTAAAGCCGCCTGAATTCTCAAAGGCTTCATTCCATAACGACATTTGACGTACGCGATTTAGTCTCAACGGACCGCCATCCAACCTCTGGGATTATTTTTCAGGTGCGTTTTGTCCCGAAACAACTCGTCTTACAGGAGAAATGGTATTCAGGAGCCTCGAATGGATTCACAGAAGCTGGCTACAGACCCCACAAAGATATGTGATGATTGAAAAGGTGAAATTATGACAGTGGGTGCTAAGAGCAACACTCAAGGCAAAACGGTATCTCTGTAGAAAAAAAATTATGCGCTTGAGCCTATTAGCCTCCATTGCAGTATTAAAGCTTACCGTCCTTACAGCGATCTTCTAGCATCGCTTCGTTGTTCGCAAATTAATGATACAGAACACCAAAAACACTCAATTGCGTCCAAATCTAAAATTATTTAAATTCTCTGACCATGTATTGCCTTCAACCACAGAGAGCTAATTCAAACCACAATAACTTCCCTGTCCAGTTTGTTGTCCAATTACCATGTGTGAGGAGCGACTGAAGGTAGGGCTGTTGTATTTTGCAAATGGGTTACTAGGGCCCCCTCTTGCACTCGCAAACACATCCGACAAAGCACATTTCTACTGCAGTAGCGATTGCGTTTGACAGCTCTGTCCGCCCCCTGTCATGGCCTTTACCTGACCGCCATGCTGGTGGTCTTCCCAATGTCTCTGCCCTTCCGAAACTTTTATCACAACGCAAAATACTTTATAATGTTTCGAGACTTTTATCCATCTTCCTACTTTGTGCAGCTTTGAAAACCTTACCGAACTTGGACAAAGTGAAACATTATTTGTTTAAAGTTCACTCCATTTTAACTTAAAAATGGACCTTCCTCGACAATTGTAAGAATTTCTTTAAAGCAACCTTTTGTACTCCTGAATTGTTTGTTTAACTCTCAGTTTTGAAAACGAGCCACTTGGGGCTCCAGTCATGCACCCTTGCTGGGCGGTCTGGCCTCAGGGTCATGTCGGCGGCTTCCTAGTCCTGCAGTACGTCGACAATACATTTTCTTCCCTCGTAGGTCCTCAGAGAACTCTTAGGTCACTTCAAGTTCAAACAGAGTGTGAGCCAAATAGTGGTACTGAAAGTCCTGAATTTTCCAGATTTTAGAATTAAGATCTAACAGTTCAGATTGTTTTCAACGAGGAATGATCGAAGTTCTAAGTAATTAATTGCGAGGTTCTGTTTAATAAGTCTAAAATTACCATGTTTTTAGGCGATTGCAGGCAGTTTCGCACTTTTATTCGGATCAGATCTTACTTTTTGATTAAGCATAAAATTTAATTTTTTTTTAGATTCGTTTGGAATTTTCAAGGCTGCTTAATGACTTTGCAACAATTTTCTATAAATTATATCCACGAAAAAGATTTGTGATTTTATTTTCCAAAGCACTTTATTACCGCAATGTATCACCGGAAGTATTTTTAAACTGAAAATGACAAGTGAAAATTCCCCTTGGATTGACGTTGAATGAACAATTAACCCCCGAAATCATTTTTACACACCAAAAAGGTGGTTTGCCATGCATTTAACCGGACTTTTTTTAATGCTCAATATTTTTTTCTGCTTGATGGAGAGTTAAAAAAGCTTCAAAATTTACCCCAGTCAGTAATACACAAGTAATACGTTAACTTATTGGACGTTTCCCTTTGATTTCACGACCACGGAAGTCCACGTCTATTGTGCTTCCGCTGGCGGCGTGATCTCCGGGCTATGCCATTAATCCTCTACTCCTTCTGTACTCCAACAACGCATATTATCCTCCACATTGGTGGCAGCGGAACTGCTCTGATTTCTCTTACTAGATGCTTGACCTAAAGTTGACATAAGAAGGGTGTATGCTGAATCTGTAGCGACCATTGAACAGAAGTGTTTAAAATGACGTCCTTTTTCGGCAACTCCATCAGCCATTGACAACTGCAGCGACACTAGTCGTGGCCGTGAACCATCAGGGCAAGGTTGTTACAGAGCTGTCACTTTAACAAGCACGCGGTGCCTTCTTTGCCTCTCTACCAGCTGGAGAGAACCTAGATAGATATGGCCCTGCCTGTGCGCCAGCCTCCCTGATACTAATGATTATGCAAGATGCCCAGTACATTGCTCTTTGCCCTAATGTAGTTCCGAAATAGGACGATGCTCCAATGGCTATCGCGGTTGATAGGCGGCCATGCAAAACTTTAATTCCTTGTTTGGTTTGCATTCGCGGGCATTATGAAGCTCACGCTTATCGGTCTCCGTGCTATACTAGTAGCCTCCAGCCCTTCCCTGCGGCACCCCCGTTTCGTCTTCAGAGATGATTTGGGGCGCTACACACGAACAAATGATTATGGCAAGGCGTTGTTTTCCTAATGATTCTATTCCCTTTTAGAATTCTCAACTCATTTACCAATTTGTTGTATCTAACATGTTGGGAAAACAAGTTAGTATAAAAATAAAAGAGAGCAATAAAAAAGCGCTTAGGTTCGAAAAGTGCCATCAAACCAACAGTAGTGTCACTTAATGGTGCATTTCATGCCTCTATATTAACACACACACTAGTTATAAAATCTCAACGATTCTGTCTCAACTGTCATTGCAGGTAAAATGTCAGAAATATTTTAGTGCAATGTATTTAAACATTCTCGCATTGAATTGGTCAATCTGCTCTCGGAAAAGCGTACTTTTTCCTTCAACTGTCGCGAAACCTGCAGGAAGAAGAAGTTTTTGGAATCAAAAGCGATGCAATTGAATAGAAGTGAAACAAAAGACAGGCTAAATACCTGAACTATGAATAGGCACAAAGGAAAGGGCCAGCTGAAGTGTTAAGATATAGGTTAATTTCTATGTGTAATATGGAATGCGTTTGAGAGACAAATTAGTAGCCACCGCTTGGAACATACATTCCTTTTTACAAATTCAAAGTAGAATTGTGTGTTTACGCTGGATCATATACGGTTCGCACTACAAAACATTAAGCGTCCCATCCATTTATTCTTCCTGAAGTCGAAAGAATACTTAATACTTGAAGAGAATATGCATGTTCGGAGGCCGGGCCGCCCAATGGAATTTTAACAATCGACTTTTAAATGCTCACGAAAGCGAAAAAAGAATTAGAAAATAATCAAAGTATTGCATAGCCTTCTCTCTTTTTGAGCGTCGTCTTTAGCGCTCGACTCGGTAAGCATCCCGCAAAGCAGCCGATGCTGTAGGAATAGAACCCACGAGCCAACCGCCCTAGTCATCGTGATCCCATGCAACTGAAACGAAATCCAACCACAACCTCGCTGACTCTTTTGGCCTTTGCACTGTTCTAGGACTTAGTTCTGTTTAAGAAATGCATTACGAAAGGAGAGCGTGCCGCCCATCGCTAGTTGTAAGAATACTGACCTAAAAGCCGAATCACTTAATGGAGGAAGGGTTAGAGTCTCAACTCCGTCCCTCCTTGATACTTTGCCCTCACTTCTGTTCTGTCCAGCCACATCCATCTAGCTGGTAGAGGGACGGAGAAGGTTTTGTATATTTGCTTAACACCTTCAGGCAGGTACCGTAAACAGTCTCGTACTGAACTTATCTGGATGGTACATAGCTACAAATAGTTTCGCTCTCGCTGTTAATAGCACTCCTGCAAAACACGAGACTGGTATAAATGCCGAGGATATACGTCATTTGCAGGCCTTTTTTAAAGATGGTCATAAATTTCCCAATCCCTAGGACATGATTCATCCGCCACGTTTGGGTTTAGTATTCATGGTGGTTGCCCTTTAGGATCGGGTTCTCTTCCCACCGCGTATCGAGTCCTCCCAGAATATAAAAGGGGACATGATACAAAAACTGAAAATGTGAGGAGATGGAGTCACCGGCATAACCCGAGGCCATGTCCTTAGCTGAAGGAAAACCAAAACTACTTTAACAATTAATCATAGTATTGCATAGCAAAATGTAGATAGTGAAAACAAATATTTTAAACTTAGCATACATTTAAATATTTTAGAGGGCTTTAGTTATTTCGTTCAGAGCTGAGTCTGCTCTAACAATGCAAGCCAGTAAGGGGGTGGTTATTGTTAGTAACTTACAGAGCGGGTGAGAAGCAATAGTCCAATCTGAAACTCCGCGTCCCAAGGGAGATGAATATCTTGGATCATTTAGGGTTAAATTAGACCAAATGCCTTTCCTGCCTCGACGCCTTGATTTGAGGGTCGTCTTCGGCTCGCCGTTTGGACGCAGTTAGTGCCTTAAAGGGTACCCGAAAGCCACTGCATGTCGTCTTTTTCAATCTAGTCAGAGTTGTGTCCTCTTTATGGTCTGCGTCCTGGGAATTTGCTGATTTGGCACTGCTCAGAGATGGACGGCACTCCGTGACGGATGCATTTCATATCAAAGTTTTATTTGCTTAAAAGTAGACACTCCAATAAAACTTTGGTTAGGACTGCTACACGGAGCTCGTGTCTTGCACGCATTCTTTCCTGCCGCTTTTTTATCGTTTCAGTGTGGATTAGAGATGTGGAAGGAATTACGTTTATTCGCTCACGCAATTCATGGTGGTTTAATGAGGCATCCATTCAAAGTGGTCACGTCTTGCTACAAATGGACACATTTCGGTAATCTTTCTGTTGAGAGTCTGCAATTCTTAAGTCGACCACAGCACGTGCACTCCTCCGCTATGTTTCATTTTAGTAGCCAGCAATTGTTTCTGCAATTTTTCATCATTTATACTGAATTCGTCAGTGGTGGCAAGAATGTTGCCACTTGATTCTCACCTCTGAAGTTGTAGCAACGTATACTGGTAGAGAGGAATACTGCTGGCACACTGGAGAACCGGAGGGTTGTGCAGCCACCAGCGAGAATTACACGGCTTAAGTGGTTAAATGTATAATTATACAGCGCCGTATAACGCAACATTGACTGCTTGAGCTTGAATTCGCATTTGGAGCAATCAAGGAGCCAAAGCCTCCACTAAAAAGTGCGCCTACGTGACCGCTAGCCGACTAATGGAGAAGAGTTCTGCTCCTTAGTCTCGTGTATTTATAAAATTTTTTTGGCCTTGACATTGTGGTGGTTCTAAGCACATTGATATTGGCCAATCAGGGGTGTTGAGTGAGAGGGCAACTCTCGAAAAGCCTCGGAGACTAACAGATAATCTAAAAGGGGTTTATGAGGTCGTAGACATCTCCAGTGCATGTCAAGTAGTCAAAAAGCCGCGACGGGGTAGTTATATGCTGGTTTTATCTACAACCCTAGAAATCTATTCCAGCATCTAATTTCCAGGCCTTCCGAAACGGCTTAACTTTTGCGTTCTCACTTTATTCCCTCCTGATTGGTCAAATTTGACTTAATGATGGACCTTCAGTGTGTACTATTATCCACTTCAGGATTGAGGCCATTTAAAAGATACGTGACTAACCGCGGGCTCTAGTATCGTCCAGCACGCTAGTCGTCAGACGGGTGTCCACCTGTCACAGCCCTAATACACTCAAACCTTACATTATCCTGGCTGGGAACCCGACAGCTTTGGTAGTCAAGCGCATAAACGCATTTTATACCCTTGGCACCATTTGACTTTCATTGTTATAGATTAAATGCTTTCATTTTGGTAATAGGCAATCATCAATGCGAATTGGATGGAGAATTATGCCCATCTAAGTGATCCGAACCCTCTGAAATGAGAATAGTCTAAAAATCTGTACCTCTTATTACCGCTGTAAACTTTCATAGCCTTGGTAGTGCTTCGGACAGATTACCTGAACAATCGTTGGCTTGAAATGAGATATGGTGATGGTATACACATGTAATTTATTGCAACAAGGGTAAGGTTAATATTTGCCCTCTGAGGCAGTGACTTTTGACACAGAAACCGTCAAAATCCCTTCCACTCAGCAAGCAGGCAAGTAGGTGAGGCTGCCACACTAAGGGAGCTGGTTGAATAGGACGAAACATTTAATTGCCTCATTATCTTCTCTGAGGCATTGGCCAATAGAGCTACTTCTTTTTGGTGCACCCATGCGAATTGTTACGCGGAAGAAGAGTTTTCCGGTTTTGCTTGATCGAGTCCATTTAATGAATGAAATTGACCGAGGTAGATCTTCACTACTCAAAGATTGAATAAAATCCTACACTTTATTTCAAACGTCCATAAGATTAAGGAAAACTTTTGTTTTCTACAAAGACAACGCTCACATAGCAATTCAAAGACTTCGACAGAACCGCTCAGACATGGAGACGAAGGGTAATAATAGCCCTCGGAGCCTAGTGGCAAACGAACCGCCCAGAAAGGCAGCTATTTTCAACTTGGTCTTTTACGAGTTTAACCGGTGTGATGTATGGTGCAGTAAGTGGTTGGTGAGACATAAAACTGCTTGGAGAGCACCTGTAACAACCATTCCATGCTTTGTCCTATCTCAAACATGGTAAAACACATCTTTCATGCTACCCAGCTACACCTGATTTCATGCCAGGAGAAGCAAGTATTCAGTGGAGGAAGTCAATCTATTAAGGTAAAGGGTACAAAAAATCCCAGGCGTAATAACCCTTAGCATTATGGAAGGTGGGATGCTCCCTAGCATGCACATCCGTTAATTTATAAACAACCTACTGCCTCGAACACTTAACCTTAATTTGATTTCTCTCTGCTCCTCCTCCTCCTCCCTCATTTCAAAATTAGCAGCGAGCCCACACCTGCGCTTCCGCACTGAAGGAACCCTTCCCAAATCAATATCCACATTCAAGGACGTAAAGAGAGTGAGGAAGAATATTATGCAAATAAAGGAAAGAAAATTTCATTTTAGTCCCTAAATTAGAATATATTTTCGAAGTAAAAGCAGCCTCGGAGATTTGTTTAACTTCCTGGCCATCAAACTCAAGTAAATTTGAGAAATTCCAGCTTATTAATTATGAATCCATTCAACGAAGGGCAATGCTACGTCTTGAAGACTCATCGATGCATTTTATGTAAATGATACCTCACTCACTCTTGTGAATAATAAGGCCTAACTACAGAAGGCTTCCGTTACAAACCGTGCATCCAAATGATGTCAGATGGAGTTGCCTTGATCCTATCAAGGCCATCAGCCAGGCTATATGCCTTTTTTAATTACCAATTTTGATGTGTAAGCGCCTAGGCGATGGCAATTCTGACAGCAGGCAATTAGGGGACTGTTGGAAATCACATTTGAGTCTCTCGGTCAGTTTATTTGCTTGTATTTATAATAATGGATTAACCATGACCTTAAAGTGTAGACAGCCTTACTCTCAGCCAATCAGGTGGGAATGAGTCAGAGACTTTTAGAGATTTTAAAAAGAACATTCTGCCGGGTTTCCAGCCGCTCTCATCAGCTTCTTCATAGGTTTTTGGTAACAATTATTACAATAGTTAAAAATATTAAGTGATTCTACTTTAACAAGACACAAGTCTACACTACATTTTGCCTCCAAAAGTGAAGGAAAACCTCATCCCAGCTACCTTCGAATTTATCGCATTTTTGAATCCCAACTGTTCGTTTTAATTTAAATGTGACTTTAGCTCTCAAGGATAAGTGGTATTCATCACTTGGTAACAGATCATTAGGAGAATTTTAGGGATAGGGGTGAGAATAAGGCGGCGCCTTTTTCCTTCTCTTCTCCCATTCCAGAGTTGAAATATATTGCCATTGTCCAATCACTGGTTGCATCAAGTCCTGCTTTTTTTGACCTGTAAAGAAAGAACATTCGTTTTCTCGTCTCAAGCTATGCTGAGGAGATAGGACTGCAGGTAAAACAGTGTTGTGAGTGAGTTACTCACATGCAGCCAAACGAAAGTAGGGCATCTTGTAGCTGTGGCGTAGACAATGGGTGGATCGCCTGAGAGGAATTGGCAAAACGTTCTTTTGCTTAACAGACGGTACAATATATCTCCGGGCGAGCCAGTCAGTAGGCAATTTAAAAGGGATGAATAACAAACAAACTGCCCTTCAAATGTCTTTTCATTTGTCAAAGCCTCGGATAGAGAACCCCACTTAATTAGTAGCTTCCGAAACCTCGTCTGTTGATGTGGGTGGAGGCGTCTTGAGAAGTCACTACCTAACTATGGTTTGAAGTGGATTCATAATTCTAAGGGGTTTTTTAAAGTGAAAGGTTCATCTCAATCCTAACAAATGATAAACAAGAAACTTCAGCAGCTGTCATTAAGTCATACTGGGTTCATCAAGCATTTGGATAGGCTAAGTTCGAACAACAGTTTATAATCGGAGGATATAGCGTAGTGAAGGATTGAAGGGGAGGCAAGAGTGCCTTGACATTAGATTGATGATGCATGAATGGGATCGCGTACTCTGACAAGTTACCTCCAGTGATTGTTATGCTTTTATTCTCACAAGTGTGTCTATGACAACCTTGGGAAGCATTCTTCTGCCACTGTTTTCAAAATATGCCAAGAAATAAGGTTTCAAAGGAACAAAACAAGTGGCTTCATTTTGGTGGAATAATACGCTTGTAAATTGGCTGACAGTCCATAAGTGGTGCCAGTTTTGGTGTACTATATGCTTTAACACAGCGGTAATGTGGGATGCAGGAAACCCATTTATCATGTTGATACGGAAGTGAAAAATAAATTTAAGATATCACATGCTATTATGTGGGCGTTCCTAATCACAAATAATCAGGTGTGCCTGTTGCCCAAACGTCCACATAAAAACTTAAGTCGAATGTCGTTGTCAAAAATAAAATGTGCTACATTTCTGGATTGGTCAAAGAAATGGGAAAAGGCAATCGTAATGCTTTGTTTGTTGTCTGCCGGTTTCGGTTTTGATCTCTTGGGTGGTTTTAGATTGCCAGCAGCCCCATTCCCTCTCTTCATTGAATACACATATTCTGCCATGGCGTTGTGCCTTCTTTTGCCTTCAAGGAAGTCTCGACATACTACAGTAATTAACCCAGACTTGTAAAATACAAAGCGCGACATAGTGGTAAACTTCTACTTCATTGAGAGATGCAGGATTTCGGGATTACGTCTCCTCGTATGTATTTTAATGCCGCCCTTCGCATCACGTGGTTCATTGGACATAACACAATGAAGGAGTTTAGCTAAATTGACACTTTGTGAGTTAATTACTAAATAGTAATTTTATTTTGAAGTGTCGAAAACATGCACCTCTTGTTTGGTGTCCCTCTGACTAGGCTTTATGGAATACATTGCTATGGTAATCGCTCCAGTTAGTTCAGGGTATGAAATAAGGCAATAGCAAATAAAACGATTTAGAGAAGTTAGGATGTTTGCCCAGGTCCAAAATAACTGTCCAGTGTGGTGTTATAAGCAAACAAAATCAGAGTTAATGCAACACTTTGGTTGTTTGTCTAACTCTCCACTTGCGCGGACATTGAAGACTCACCGACTGTAATTCCGCTAAGCGGTATGGCTCATGGGCCATAGCAATACCTCTCAGCCCTTCTTTATGTCGGTAATACATATTCTGCCTAAGCATTGTGTATTCTTTTGTCTTAAGGATTAACTCAGAAGATTATATTGATGGCAGTGGAAAGCGAACTCATCTTAAAGAACAAAGAGCCTGTTACTCAATACCAAATACTAAACTTTGACTCGGCAGAAGAAGGGCGTGCGCTACGAGTGGACGAATCCTTGTTAAACTCCATTCGAACTATCACATTCGCATTTTTTTTGGAGGATTGTTATTGACACATAAAGCAACGCTGACTGTGACTCATCTGAAGAAGTCCGTTAAGGAATTGTCTCCCTTGCTTAAATAAGGATGTCAATAGATTGAACACTTGATACCTCCTCCACCTCCGTACTACCTAAATTGAACCCAAATAGACATGACTGGATAGCAACGAAGTGCGAGCAAAGGGCAGGGAGGAGGAGTTTCGGAGTTTTATCTCCATGAAACCAATTAGTTACTGAATTACTCAGCTTTGGGGCCTGTGCTGTTACCCCTGGTGAAGCAATTACGTTTCGATCCTTACATTCCACTTCCCCCAGCACAAGTGCCAAACAGGACGAATTTTTTTAGGCCCAGCAGAATCTCCAAGAGAAAATCTTGACGTTGTGGTCAAATGTCTTCCCAGCTGCCTCGTAAAGTTAATGGCTGGTGCTGTTGGATTGTGAGTTTTTTCGTATAGCACAAACCGCGTTGTGATGTCCGGCGCAGGCGATTAACCAAGAAAAGCGCTGTGAAGCTGTGTCACATTTGGATTATTTCTTCAACTCCTTGTTTTACTTTTGTGAGCGCTTAAAGCTTTGCTTCTCTACACTTGCTAAGCGTTATGACCTTAAGGGCATGCCAGTAGGCTTCCGAACCTTCTGGATGTCAGCAATAATTTTCGTCTTTATAAGGGACTCGAAGCGCCATATTCAATTTAATAATATTTTGTCACCTTTTTAGTTGAAAAGGGAAAGTGAACGTTTTTGTAGTGCTAAATCACAAGGCGTAATATTTATCTAAGAATAAAGAATACGGCCTGTTAAATGTTGCCCTTGAGGCGGTTTGGTAAAATCCTCCGCTTACAAGCTAGCAGCCACTTTTTAATTTTTCGAATAACAAAGTGTTGCGATGTCTGAAGATTTTGTCATCGCTGGCAGAAATTTGAGCTGCCTTTGCCTGTTGCCTTACACTGGAGTGGTAAAACTTTGTAAAATTAAGATCTCTTTAAAATCATTGTATGCGTTAATAAGGTAGTTATTTCCAGCCTTGGAACAACAACTTGTTTAAATTATTCAGTCGAAATGGTCTTAATCATAGTTTTCAATTAGCCTGGTATTATTCTAGCATTGTCCTTACATCTTTTAAAGGGTAGGCTTGAAGACGCTCAAAAATACCTACTCATTCTCTAGAGTTCAATCAGAGGCATGGCCGATTGAGTCTACTTAATTTGGATTAATCTGCTGAATTACTACCTGCCGTGGTTTCAGTCTTTTCCAACTGAGGCAAAAGGCGTTTCGTCTCCCCCGATGCGATGAAAGTAAGAGAGCTCGCCAATTTTTTTCAAACGAGGCAATAATATTTGCCTCTACCTTACTGCATCGGGGTTTTTTTGCAAATACAACAACTAGCAACAGCTTATGTGTCGTGAAGGCGGTAGTCATGGTAACGCCGCTTGAAAGCCTTGCAACTTCTTTGCCAATAACGCCAAGATGGTGCCGCCTTAAAAGAAATAAAGTATGTGGCGTAAACAGCTAGTAATTTTTTACGGCATTTCTTTAATCAAATCAAGATAATTGAATAGGATTTGTGCAAGCAGACTGTCTCCCCTTCTTGATTACGGGGAAAACTCTCCATAGATTAGTTAAGAGCTAGTTTAACCTCCGTTTCTGATTGGAACAAAGGCTATTAATCGAATGAACTAGGAAGGGGAGATAACGCTAATCTGGGGATATGAATTATCCGTTTTTAATGCTCTTTACTTGTGCTTGATTGAGAGAATCTAGCGACAAATTAGACCCCACTAGTCCTCGAGGAGAAAATGTAGCATTACCCATTACAGCACATGCTTGTCACACCTCTCCTGCTCGCTTTAAGGGTAATTAAGGGTGAGGTGAAGGAGAAAAGATCGAGCCTGTTGCGAGTATTTCTACCAGGGTGGTGGCAAAGGATGTTGTCGTTGAGGCAAGTGAGTGGCTGGCTTTCATATCCTTGCCCAGTCTAGACAGACAATCGTGCATGGAGCATGGTGTTAGCGATGGACGAATTTGCTCGTCAGTGGGGCATAAAATCTGCTAATACTCGTATCTGCAGAAGACAGCTTAGTGTAAGGCATTTGACAAATCCGCCTCTTCCTGAGTGCAACAAGTGACTTTTTATGACCCTTTATGCTTCTCCAAAAGACGTTTTCAGAGTTTTTAGTACTGATGGCAATGCAAAACATGCCATCCTGTTTTAATTCGGCTGAACCAACAAATTTTCCCATGTTGGGTTCTTCAACATGATACCAGCCCTTCATTCCAATGAGGATATTTTTTCCTTTTTCTACTGCAGCTCTAAAGGTTTGGATCCGCCCTAAGTACATTTCTTGGTTTTATTTGAAAATAAAAGACTTTTGTGTGTTATCTTTTGAGATGATTAAAGTGATGGAGAGGGAGCAGAGAATTTTCCAAGGTTTACATTTGTCTTTAACTTTTGTCTGTTTACTTTTAAAGTAGCGGGTGATTAAAAAACTGTGTCAATTAACTTTGGCGCTTCAATAAAGCAAAAAAAAATAAGCTTCAGATGGACAAAAAACCACTGAGGATAGACTCTTGAAGGGAGGATTAAAGGTCTTGAATATCATTAACATGCTGCGGTAGAAAAGTTTGTTTTCTGGCTTTCAAGTATGTAATGTAAACAGTTCCACCAAAACCGAGTGATGGTCCACGTCATATCCTCAAATTCCCAACTATTCTTTAAAGCCCAAAGAATTAAACTGCGCAAAAGGCTTTCAAGCCCATCGCTAAAGTTGCACACTTATCTTAGGGAGCCTAACTAATATCTGGAAAAGGCTTCTGCTTGGGAGATTTTACCAGTGCAGCTAAATCACTCAGTTGTAACTAAAGATCCCGAAATTGCGAACATTCATGAATGCTTGCGCTTACCGTTGCCGCCGGCGGGCTCTTGTATACTTTGTAAATTCATAAAGACCGCTCATTTACTATGGCATTTAACACGTCGATTTGTTTTTGAAATGTTCGCGTTTTTAAATGGCCTTACCGCTGAATGCTTGGCTGCACATCATTGTACAATACCGGAAGTCAGCCTAGGATTTTACGTCTTCACGGCCCAATGGACGCTTTTACCCCTATCACGACCGGGACCGTCTGAATTAGGCCAAAATAGTGATAGAAAATATGAGTTACTTGCTAAGTAGTGTAGGTCCACTGCAGTGATGTTACTGTTTAACTTGACGGTTCCTTGAATCGCTACTGATACTCTCTTTCAGTGTGAGATATGAAGATGCGTCTTCTGATACACACTTCTTGCTTACCAGATTTTAAAATACTAAAGTATTACCTGCGAAATGACTCTTTACTTAAGTTCTGATCAAAGTGAGACAGCAATCGTAAAAAAAGAGATAAATCTGACTTTTAGCACCTTTGCTTGGTGGAGGAAGTTTTCGTATTTTGCTTCGCCTTAAAGAAATGCAAATCCAGAGCCTTGATTGTTTTCTCGACTCCCAGGTTTTGGTTATGGAGCCATTCCGTGTTAATTTTAGGCCATGACAGCAGCCCCAAGCCCATATTCAGGTCGACAATACATTTTCTGTCCGAGCATTATATCTTCTTTCGTCTTTAGGGGAGTCTAAGGAAGGCACAGTTAGATTTGATGGCACACCTCTCAAGGGCACTGGAGTTACAGGACTTCGATTTGTTCTTCATTTTTTCTTCAGAAATGGTACTGACAAGTAATTAATAGAAACAGAGAAGCCAATGCCTATTTTCTTTAAAAAAAACCAGCTGCGTCGTTTTGTTATCCTTTAATAATAAATCAGGTGCAAGGATTTTACCCTTTACTACGTGCTTTTTAATTAGAAGTGGACAACAAGTAATTTTGGTGGTTTGCTCTATTCCAAATTGCCAGCCATGGGTATAAAAGGAGATCTATCTCTGTGCAATATTGCATTTTTCTCAAGTAAAATAAATACTTCCTCTTTTTGAAATTCGCTGATTACTCACACCTCTTTAAAGTTTCAATACTACTTACAAACTTTACTGAGAACTTCTTCCAACGACCCTAACCCTAACCCAATTCATGAAGCTTCACAAATTAGTCAGAGCAAATAAATCTATTGACTCTGAATAAAGCTTTATTTAAAAAATGAAGGTTATTTTACTAAAAATTAGTTATTTCTCCAGTTTCAGAAAACAAGCATTCTTACTAATGTCATGCTTTATGGATGACTCGCTGAAGTCCCCAATTCGACGGGCGGACCAGGTATATGCCATTATTCATCTTTAAACTAATTTGTTTTATTTATATTTAATCATTCGTCTCCTTCAATTTTATAATCATTCCTTAAGACTCAGAAGTATTTTGTTATTTTTTCTTGTTTTATGACATTGGCAGGACTTGTAAATACTCTTTCGCCCTCAATTCAAACAGTTATGCGCCAGGAAGAGTTCGTAGGCATCATCCCAGAGGCTACAAAGCAGTCGCATTAATTAATTTTATCAGAGAGTTTTTCAACGCACTTTTTCACCTCGACGGTACATAATTAAATCTTTTAGGAGGGCAGTGGAATCCACAAACTCCTTGGCTTTATGATCGGCAAACAAATTCGGCCTTCATTTGAGGTGGCCAACTAAGTGGGTGTTGAGGAACTTAGTTGAGATCTTGATTAAATCTACAAGATCTTAAGTTACAAACAAAAGTTGTGCAAATAATCTTTAGTCATAAATCATAAAACAACGTAGCAAGTGCTACATTTTAGTTGCGCAAGTAAAGATGGAAGTAAGTAGACCCCTCAGGAGACTGCTATAGGGGTGCTTTAGGTCTAATAAGTTGATAAAAAAATGAGGTATTTTCGAACTTAGTAATTCGCAAGAGTCTTATCAGCCCTTTCGATGAAAGACACCACAACGTGAAGGAAATTACATCACCTTTGGATTACAAATAGCAACTCTGTTTTCTGTACACACAGGAATACGCAAGTGCGGTTAAATGGGTGCATTTGGGAGAGGAGGGTAGAGCATTTGTGCTAAGGTGACAATGAAAGACATTAGAAGAAACGGGATCGGCGTTCGGAATGTTGCACCACTTGTGGAGTTGGACTGATTTAGGGAGGAATTTCTCTCACCCTTTTGATAAAATCCTTAAAAAGGGAGCAGGAAAACAATTGACAGCGCGGTGAGTATGGTCGATTATTTGGGTAATGTACCTTAACCGAAAAATTTCTTGATTAGAAATGCATCAGAAAAAGAGGAAAGGTTACCTTCGTCTTTAAGGAATTCTTGATCAGTGGACTTTAGGCCTCCTAGGTTATCGTCGGCTAAAAAAACGCAAAATAGTAAAATTTAATCTGCAAAATACAGTCGTGTAGCTTCAGTTTTTTGTTTTTTTGTACTTCCACCAGGCGGTATGACCTCTGAGCGATGCTAGCAGCCCCAATGCATTTTCCACTCTCTTATTTGATCATTTTGCGTCCTTAAGGAAGTCGCAGGGCAAAACACGTCTTCTCTCTTAGTCTCCTTCTATTTCTTCCCATCGAGCAATATCGCTGTCTTCTTAGAGCTCCTGGACTTCATCCTCGCAGTAGGCGACTTTGGGAAGAATTTCTCCTCACTGACACCGCATTCACAACACGACCCTTATAAACAATGGAGACTACGAAAACCCTTAATTCTTACGGACACTGATTCTCTAGTGGCATATGAAGGTGTTCGAGTCCATAGAAGATTCCCTTATAACTTGAGCACACATAATAGTTCAAGCAAAATCTTAAAAGCTACAAAAGGAAGTTTTAAAGTACTTCTAAAATGAGAGCGAAACAGATGAAACTGTATTTCCATAAACACAGTGTTAGTCGGTTGAAAGGAAAAAGAAACTGCTGTCAATGGTTAGTTAGACCGTTAACCTGGTCCAAAGAATTCCGTGTCAAATGGAATATGGCCAGCTCTTTTTGCTGTCATTTATCAACCGAATCTCAGTGTAAAAATACATAGTTAGAGAGGGCAAAGCTCTCTCTCAAAATTAAAGGGTCATAGTAACTTTTCATGACTAAAAAGGGTTGTGTTTTTAAAAACACTGCAAGCAGATCTTCATTAGTGCTCCTAAGTAGGTGATTATGCCAAGCGATCGAGTTGCTTGCCTTAGTAACAAATCAAAAGAAGTTTATGCGTGGTCGCCACATTTAGTTTACAAACAAGAAAAATTGAGTGCCATTTCTCACTCCGATCCATAAAATTGCAAGCAAAATTTAATAAAGCGGTCAGCAATCTTCTCTGTACTGATGCAGTCTTCTGCTTTTGAACTAAGAACTGTAATACTTATGTTCTTTAAATGTGCTTTGTAGGCCAGAGGCGGGAGGACGATTTTAATCCGATCATGGATTAACGTGGTCGCTCCTCAGAGCCCAACACGCCCTCGTCTTAGACACTCCGACCTAATTACCCCATACCATCCTTCGGCCTATAATAAAGGTGTCTAGAAACAACCAACCTTCTAATTCTAAGCGTAGAAGAAGGAAGGAGGAGGGAAGGGAAGAATCTTCTGCAATCATATCAACAATACTATCAAAAGGATTCTGCATGGTCTTTTCCCTAGGCAAAAAGGCAATACTCGTCCCACTTTTAGCCTAGCTTCTCGAGACAACCTTTCTCATTCCATGTATGTATGCCAAAACGTGCATTTCCCAATCTCCCGGTGGCACTACTCGCTTGTTTATTTATTAATTCCCAAAGGATGCCATTAGGGCTAAGTGGCATGTCAAATTTTGCTTGCAGTGTAATGTACTACAGAGCGCATTGTACTCCATTATGTGACCTAAAATAAAAATGCAAGAGAGAGGCGAGTGTGAGGAATTTCTCCATACACTCGTTGTTTTTACACATTTACTGACCTAGGTAAAGCAGTTGAAGAACTTACAAGTGACATTTAATCGAAAAATTTTTTCAAGAAGGCTGTCTGCGTTAATTTGGCAGGCGTAGAAACCGGCATCTGTTTCTTGAACGTTGTCAATCACCAGGGTCCAGTCTTCGTAAAACTTTCTTGGTAGGTAGTAACGGTGCTGTCTTGTCTCCAGGCCGAGTGATAACTCCTGGTATTCTCCTGCTTTCCACCAAGAAATCTGGAATTCAAAAATCAATAAAACCTGTTTTTTAAGTTTTTTTTAATGCGAACTAGTTCATAAACTAGGCTTTTTACTCATTAATTTTCCCGATGACAATGTGGTCTAACAATATTCATTGATTGTGTGGATGAATTCGTCGACCTGCCGACATCCTAACGAGTCATCGATTGTCAAGCTAACTGCAGACGCAACTCTGACTCCATGGATGATAGACAATGAGGAGGAGGCCATCAAAACAGCCTTGATTTGTAGTTGAGAAAATGTATGCTTGAGGTCCACAGACTCTCAAAGGAATATCCACAAGATTGATGCGACTTATTTCCAGTTTCCATAAAGATTTGTAACCAGACAGAAGTGCGAGAAGAAGACATAACTACCAAACTAAAGTCTGTAAATCAACCTTTTATTATGCGTTTTGCTAAATGCTTTTCATGCTTTTAAGCACATGCTTCTACGAGCGGCTTTTGGTAGAATATGAGTTTTGTAGAGAACGACGTGCAGTTCTCGGTAAAACCGAATAAAATAAATCCTTGCAACGTCGGTCGGAGAAATTTAAAGTGTCTTTACAATAAAAGCAAGGAAAGTTAGTGGAAACCTTTTGATCCGGTCTAATCATTGACTTCTCTACGCGTGAAATAGTCTCCGTTCACTGTTTCACTGCATTTACTTACAGGTAAAAATGTCACAAATCCTCAATCATGGTCCAAGCATTTTTAATCTTTAACTCATGGTGTCAGTGAGGGCAATAATTACATAGAATTAGCTAATAAATGTGTCTCAATGGAGGCAATCAAGGCACTCTAATTAGTAATCACTAGCATCCCCCAAGAGAGTGCTGTTTTGAGGTCCAACCTAAATCTAACATCTTGAGTCACAATAGATGAATAAGGCTTCATAGTCTTGTAAAAATAAGCAAAGATTATAGCGTATTATACAAAACTTCGGAAATATAACACAAGCTCAGCACGTCTAATTTGACCAAAGGTTGCTCCGAGTTTACCATCTACCTCAGTGCCTTCTATTGCCCTAACTTACAAATGATGACTTTGGATGCTTGGCAAATAAGCAAAATATTTGTACCAATGTGCATTAACTTGGTGATTATGGAATGTTTCGTCTATGTGTCGGGCAAAACATGAGTTTGCCAATGAACCTACTTAAATCGTACTTAAGTAGCAGGGCGAAAGGTCTATTGCCATTGCTTATTAAAGCGACCTCGCACACAATGCAAAATTTTTTTAACCGCTGCCCACACTTAATAAAAAGCGTTATTTATGTATAAATGCGCATAAAGTGGGGACTTTTGGGATATCCTGCGATAATATTACCATTTTATTGCCAAATCCATATCGGGTTTTAGATGGATGCCCTTATCTTCTCATCAAATCCAAAACTAATTTGTGTAGCTAAAAACCAACTTTTAAAAGTTTTCGATGGTTTACTCTATGCAGAAGCTAAAAAGTTTAAAAACAACTCTTTTTACCAGCCCTTTGCCTGGTTCCCTTTCAAACGCAAATCCAGCAAATATGGTTTAGTTTAGTTGATTCAAGCTTTCCCGTTTTTATTCAAGAAAGTATTAAGAGGGTTCTCTTCCTGATTTGGTTTTATAAAAGAGGTGTCAAATTGGGATGCTCTGTCAACGTGCACACAAAGTGGAAGCGAATTGAATTATGAAAAGAGCCTGTTGGCACAGAGACTCTGTCAGGGCAATAAAATATGCAGACCATACACGAACAAGCATGAAGCACATAACCAGATAATGCATCTGCTTAGGCATTTCAGCATCGCATGTACGCCTACCGAAAAGAAATTAATTTATTTATTGTTTCCTTCATTTTGACCTCCTGTGTCCGTGTATTAAAAGATAGGATCAGCTCACCGAACAACTCTTTGTGGATGGTAGCGCAGAATTAGCAGATATTTAGAGGTTGACTCACCCGGACCTGCCATTAAAATTAGTTTCCCAAAGTTAAAAAGAGAATGTCTTTCGATAAAGTATATTGGTTTTTCTCGACAAAAGTACGTCCAGTGTTTTTGAACTTAATGAAATTAACGCTGCTTTCATCCCATTCCGTGTGATTGGAGGACTTTTTTCATTTTGGCAAACATCTTTAAAGAGGCGGTGGTGGCATTCGTTTGGTGTTTGCATGGACACATATTGGCACGGGAAGCTTTTTAGGCTAATTTTCTTCTTATGGCTCACCTGGCGATAGTGGTAAAGATTGGTCCTAGAGGTAACAATTAAATGATGCATAACTACTTCTGTTTAATTTCTAATTTATTAATAAATTTGCAGTAGGAGCTTTTACAGAGGGAGTCCCATATTCTTTTTGTATTTTCGAATGCATTATTAAAGCCTCATTTTAGGCCACAGAAGTAAAAGTGGCCCGGTAAAACAGTCCTGATGGATGATATCTAATTTGGTTTGTGAGACTAAATTCCTGCAGTCTATTGTTTCCTTTCAGCATACTTTGCAATTCTTTAGCATAAATACCCAATATTTTTCAGTCACAATTTTTATGCAAACTTGAGTAAGACAGTGCAGAAAGAACTTGCATATGGAAAAGTTGGCCATTCCGGTAGAGCTTCCCGTAGACTTGCAGCAAGACTACAATAGCATTGGTTTTGGGCTCTAAAGGATACTACTTATTACTACTGCATTGGCTTAAAAGTAGCATGTGTTAGTTACGAAACTCATCATAGCGTTGGAAACAGGATATTGTTAGGGTTTCTACTCCTAACTTGAGATTTTAGGTCCACATAAAGAGACTCGTTTAAATGATAAAGTTGAGAATGTCAACTTAAGGTGGTGGAGAAGCAGACGTCGACCCCTGCAATACAGTCAACAACAATGCCATTTCAGCTTCTAAAATGGCTTGCTTTAAGTTTAACGACTACAAGCTATTTATTTGCGTGGAACTACAGGACCGAATATATTCTTATTCCCTTACAAAGGTAACCAAGTCGATGTCATTGCAGAGTCTGCTTGCAAATGAAAAGGGTATGCAACGAGTTGACTGCTTTAGAACATTTAAAACATTATCCGACATGGCAGTAATTGAAGTGATACCCATTTGATTAGTGCCAACTCAAATAAGACGGATAGTTACCTAAACAGTAATCAAAGCAAGGGTACTTTTGTTCATATTTTGGAGTCGAAATCTCGAGTTGACATGAAGGCCTCATTTAGGAGCACTTGCCAAAACACTTTTAGACTTGGATGGAAAATGCGTGAAAAACAGACCACAAACTTGTTTTCTTTTATAATTTTGGCTTATTCTGGATGGTTTACTTATCGTAA
The DNA here is from genome assembly GCA_036345935.2 of Taenia hydatigena. NCBI lineage: Eukaryota > Metazoa > Platyhelminthes > Cestoda > Cyclophyllidea > Taeniidae > Taenia > Taenia hydatigena. The sequence goes on from JADWOT020000003.1 coordinate 16,816,297, forward strand.
ATTCGGTCAAAGTAACCAGTGCTGGTTAACAATGCTTCCTCTTTGGGAACAGCGGCTTAAAAGACCAGGGCCTTACGAAGTGGGTGTTGGCCACAACAATATCGCTTTGGCTTCCATTTTCACAAAAGAGTTTCAAAATAATATGAATGAATGATAATGAGGTCTTAGTAGACACCTGATCACAACCGTGCAATTTGGGGTTGCATTTACAGGTTAAACGAAACAATGAACGTGTATCACTGACCACAACATTCGTCAGATCAATGCCATAGACGAGACACGGAAGCTCCGCTTTGGTGCCCACTTTTGCATTGATCTTTGTATTTACGTCGGCGAAGAAGAACTGCCCTCCACCACTCGTCATTGTTGTTGTCGGTGGTTTGCTGGTCCGTGTGGCTCCACGAAATTGATGGAAGTGCTGCGAGGCGTTCAATTTTGCGGCGGACACACAGAATGCCTGGGGAAGAGTGAGAAGGATAAGGGACAGCCAGCCTGGCATTAACATGCGAGGAAGCATTGTGCCGACCCCTGTCGACGCATTTGTGTTCCAACTATTCTCATGAGCAAATTTCTGAAATAAAAGGCAATCACTAAATCTTTCTTCGCTCTCAAAGGTTGCCTATATGCTAGATAATACGAAAACAATTTTTAAATGATAAAGGTCAGGAGGAGTTTTAATTTTCGTTCTAGGTGAGTAAAAACGATGCTTTATCGCCTGTATCAACAACATCGCAGATTGTATGTGTGATATTAAAAAACGGAAGCACAAATATACAAATTGCAACATTCTCACATTTTAGACATTTTTTAGTTGAATACGACCTAAATTTGGTTTATTTTTGTAGATCTCATTGATAGAATTAAAAATCCGTTGTCTTGGTGACAAATTTGAAAACAATTCTACCCACAGTTATGTAAAATCATTTTGGCTTCGACATTGAAGTCCAGGTTTAAAGCAATCCATGCGTCCCTTGCAACAGTAACTAGTGTATTTTTTGGGAGGTGCGTATAACAATTGTCGGTAGCGTTTGTTCACTTATCCCGATTTGCTCTCCTTCAGGTTAAAAAATATATGTATCTGCCATTTCCCCCAGCCTTGTACTAACATGTCGATTGAGGGTGTAGCCATAACCACCCAAATACTCAACGCAACACCTCAGCGTTTTTAAGAGCTTCACTTTCTTTTTATTTTGTTCAGTATAATGCAACATTTACTGCCTTTTCTATAAAATGCCTTTTGCGAGAGAGGAGAAGAGGAGGAGAGCTGTTCGTGGATGCATGATTGCGTGCCCAAATTGTGCCTTCTTAAAAAAGTGTCTTAAGAAGAGGCCTGAGGGTGTATGGCTCCCTCGAGGTGGATTGACACCGCACAGCTTGGAAAACAGACAACGTCAGCTAGCTAGTGTCGAAATCTCAACGCAACATTCTTTTTTAATTAAGTCAACTAATAAAAGCATCCAGCTACTGAATAAATAAAGATGCGCTGGAGAGATGGAATTTGGTTTGAAGGACTAAAATAACACAGCTAAACTAAGAAAACAAAAAACGCAAAAAAGCGTGTTCAAAAATAGTATTACCAAGAAATGGGTATTAGTAATAGACGCGGCATTCGCATTTCACTATTTTTCTTAAGAAAATAAAAAAAAATTTGGACAGAAGACATGAAAGCGACCGTGTTTACATCATTAAAAAAATTAATCACCCATAGAGAAGAATATTTGACGAGGCAAGTAATTCCCGTAATTTATTTCTCCCTCGAAGTGGACGGTTCTTATGATGACATTCAATAGACCATGTGAAGGCAATATTTGTTTCCAAAATCTCGACTTGTTCTCCCGCCTTTCTATTGGTTGACTCGAACAGCCAGTTGTACGACCACTGAGAAATGCACCGCGCCCGATCCTATGCCTGCGCTCCAAGCCTTCTCAGTTTGTAAAAGCAATGTCACACCGAAACTATCCACGCCTTTCAAAGCATGTCAAATTCAGCGCAAATGTCAATTAGTCCAGCCACTGGAATGTGGCTTTGCTTCACCTTAGGTGGATAGGTCTCCTAGTTTACTATTCCAGATTTTATTCAGAAAATTCTCACACTATTTAAGTTTCGTTTACTCTGTGAATGCAGAGAATGAAATTCATTTCTGCACATGTAGGGGAAAGTGCGTGTCTTCAAACATTTTAACTTTTGCCGAGGTTGATTCTTTAGTTTCCTATCGTTTCGTTCTTGGCAGTTCTGTCGAATAACCTATTTTCCTTTTCCTGATAGTGTAGTGCATTTAAATCCAGGTGCTTGTGTCGCACCACCGTCTTTTAGGCATGGCTAGGGCGCTCCTTAAGCCCAAGTCTTGGAACGCAAAATCTTGGCCATTTTTACTCCTCCTTGTCGCGATTAGTGCTGTGCATGCTATTTAGGGATTTCACTACACAAGAAAAAGGACCACCTCCTTTTGCAGATACTTGTAATTCGTGAACGCACATAGGACAGTTGATTTCCTCCAACAAATTCTACCAAACACGCTTTAAGTGCGTCAAAGTTGTCAAATCCGCTTTCCTTCGCATATCATCCTGCATACCTTGTATGTATATATACGTATGTATGCATACATGCATGCATGTATGTCTCGGCAGATTTCTAGCAACTAACCCACCTCCTTGGTTCTTTTAGGATTTTACGCTGAATAGGAGGGAGACCAAAGTTAATTACGCATCAGTTCAAGAATGGTGCCAAATGAAGCATTGAGTAGAGTCTGAACAGTCCCAACTGTATATGCCAGAATTGCAGCATGCTGGTTTGTTGTTTTTATCCTGCACAAAAGTCACCAGCCAGACTAAACATTCTTAGTCTGATGCTAAAGCGAAATAGTTGCCGATTTTGTGGGATTTTAAGTCAAAAGGCTGGCTTTGTCGGAGAGGAGGCGATATTTCAAAAAATTACGTTAACTTTATTGTGCCAATGTCTGCCATTGATTTACGAGTTTCTTGTGTTATAAATTTACTGTAACCTGTGACTCAATCCCCTTTTGGGAGTCGAGTAATACAAATGGAATGACTGGAAAGATTTAAAATACATCACGCAAGATTTGGATACGAAAGAGCAATTGCAGAAGGTCGGAAGTGGCGGACCAAAACAATGTTTTGAACGGCGAAAGGAGAAGTTACCACCTTGACAGTTCTATTTGTCTGTACAACTATTTGCCACCTTGGGTTGAGTCTCATTCTGGCCGCCAGCCAGACACATGTTGTGAGTGTCTGTCTAGACAGTTCCACCATGCCTGGAGGCATCCTCTTGGGCTAAACAAAGCGCTTTACAAAACCAAAATACTTCTTCCCTGATTTTATCATAAACCGACCAAAAGTGATGAGGTTCTTTTTACATTTGTCAAAAGATTATTTTTCTAGACAAATTCTTTTCTCTAATTAATTTCAACTTTCAAATCTTCGTATGGTGTACATATAGCCGTTCCAGTTATTTGTCGAAATAAAGAAATAAACACATTTGCGACTTCTTCTGGCGCCATATGTCAAAGTGCAAATGATTTGAGAAGAAAAACATAGCTCAATCGTCCACAGAAATAACAGAAGCTCCAATTGCGGAGGAGGCTGAGTCTCCAAAGGAAATGCTTCTACCTAACATTGCAGACAAGTGCTTATCAATTTTAATGTTAAACAAGAAGTGCTTAAGAATTTTTTTGCGAAAATACATTTTATCTTTGTGAAGCCGGGTCGCCTCCCTGTAACTTCAGTTTGAATGATTAGAAAATTGTATAAAAGTATTCCTATTTTGTACAAATCTGCATTTTGCTTCACGAAATTGCCATAAATCTTGACGTTAAATTAAAACAAGGATTGAAAGGCTTATCAGATTATGGACTGTATAACGATACGTTTTTTAAAGTAGCACTGATTGATTATATAACAGACTTCAATGACCGGAAAACCAAAGGTAAATATATTTAGAACTGAGATTATAGGGACAATTTGAAAACTCTGTAATACGAGTTTGGTTGAATGCGCCTTTTAGACGAGAGGCGGTCAGGAAATGCGACACTCGTCACAGACCGGACGTCATCGGTCATTGAGGGGGAGGAGGAGGGAACGTGTCTAGAAAACCGCTAAACCATGATATCTGTATCCCTTTATTTATTGCTCCCCACTAAACCATATCTCCGTCCACCTCGTCTGCTTATTCAAATTGTGTTAAGGCTGAGGCAGAAGGGAGAAGTTGCTGCTTGTTTTCATTTTCTAAAGCACACCCATTCAAGCTGAGTCGTAGTAAGTTAACAGACCGAGCTGTCCGAAGTGAAGTAAAATGCGTAAAAGGGGATGGGTCTAATATCCTGGAATTATCTCTAATTTGGATCCTTACCGTGCATTTGATTTTATCATCTTCCTATTGTTACCACTCTATAATACTACAAGCAGCAGTCTTCGTACTTTCCTTAATTATAAATTTTTAATGTAGCGCTCCCAGACTTCCTGAAAAAAGGGAAGAAGTCATCAAACTAGCATAGAAGAAATGTAAAGTAGAGCTAGAGGGCTACCGTTATGCCCTTGAGATCATGCCGCCCCGCGGATTTATGGTAGCGGAGCTTTAAGTGACCGAAGATTACTGTAGTCGGAGCAATACGAAAACCTTACAAGTAGCATCAGCCTAAGATAAATAATGCAAACACGCTTTCCCGATTTTATTGGTTCCTACTTAAGGCTTAGATTTTTCTTCGTCATTTTTCCTTAATTTGGAATCTATTTACACCTGTAATTGCAAGTATGCGATTGGACTGAAGTAGATTTCCCTGGTAAGGAAGCAAAGTGGTATCAGACATACCGCAATAAATTTGATTCTTATCAATGGATTGGGAAATGCCTTTGAACCGTTTGTTTCATATCCACCAATGCTGGATAAAAAAAATTAAGCATCCACACTGTGCACGAAGGGGTGTGGAAGATTTGTGGAGCAGTGCAAAATATCACCTCTTAGTGGCATCTACCACTGCTATTCCCAAACTGTTCATTCCTCAAACCTCTGAGCAAATTTGTGAGAAAAAAAATCTTCAAATTTAGATGACAGGCGGCTTGACTTTAATCCCGGGTCTCCATGGTATTTGCGGAGTTTCGTTATTTGCATCCAGAAGGCTAATTGGCCAATCCTATCTGCGGATTAATACCTGAGATAACACCAACACTCCACTCAATTCGTATTAAAAAATTTTACGTATCTAACTTATAGTCCTGCATTCTACTCAAATTTTTTTACTGATCTAGGCACGTTGGTTGTTTACTAAAATCAAGGGAAGAATAACCTAATGTTTGATTGGGCTTAAAATTCAACTAGTTGCTTGCAACGCCACAAAAATGTAAAGGGGAAAAAAGATTGCAAGGCTTTTGGAAAGCTTTTTATTCACTACGATCTGCCCATCAGTTCGGTGCAAAAGTGTTACCCTCTGCTCTTTGTAATGTCTCACTCATAGCCGTGTCGGTGGTAGGGAAGGGCAAGGGGATAACTGGACCAATAAGGCTTCACTTCTATGGTGATTTAATTGGTCAGCTGGGTGGCATTTGTGGTGGCGTGTTGGTTACCCATGCCATTGTCTGTCAGCTGACACCACTTGAGGGAGCTTGAACTACGTCTTTCACCGGCCATAGGTGATGGGGCGAGAATGAGACCCTAAATGGGCATCATAAGGCTTGTGGTAGAGGCATGGGCTCGAAGCGAGCCCTATATGACACAAAGTTATTAACGCAATCGGAAGAGGAGGAGGTTTGGAAGTTTTGATTTAAGGGCTTCCAACCCTTGGTGACACGCCCCTGTGCTAAAATCGGATCTAAATTTATCGCTTTGCGGCTTGGAATAAATTAATTTTGGCATCAAGTTACAAATAATGTCGCCAATGACAGATAAATAGGGGAAGAAAAGTCTTTTGTTTTTTTAAGAACCCTTCATGTCTTTTGCTATCTTTTGCTTGTCATTTTGGGCTCAGACAGTGTGACTAAGCAACTGTTCTTTGAAATAGCTAGTCTATAGTCCTGTTGGTGGTTGAGAAGGGGCAGAAAAATAACCAGATATTTAAGGCTTTGCTTTTATAGCAGTTTGAGGAGAGATTTTAAGTTCAACAGTTATCATAACTTTTATACTATTCCTCCTTTTCTGAGACCTGCTTTGGGAGAGAGACAGCTTGTCTTTGTCTGCAGAATGGTATGTTTGGGAAAACCTTTAAGATTGGCTCCTTTTTTCTCCTCATCCCCTGTTTGGCTTCTTCAGAATTTATAGCACCTCTTTAGTTGCCTTTACCTCTTAGCTACAAACCCTCAATTTCTTGTTTAATGTATGGGATGTCCACTTCGCATAGAACAACTCTTATCATTTTCTTTGTGTAATTAACAACACCCAATGGAATGTTCATAATGCATAATCCTGTTATTGCTTCAGCAAATTCTCCTAGTAAAAACGTCATACTTACTTATCAAGAACAATTTTCTTTGTTTTTCGGGACTTCCCACTGACAGGAAAAATCATTCTCGAAAGGTTGTCCTTTAAGGCGATTTTTCCTGTGGAGAGAGAACGAGAGAGAAAAAAAAATGATTACCTCTTCTGCCTAAAGCTTATTTAAAATGCACATTACAAACATCGTTTTTTCTTCTTTGGTGCTTTGAAACGCCAACAAGGAAACTGCATGGTAAATGAGAGCCGAAAGAAGGTCTACTTCAGACAGCCTGAAATAAGCTATAGTTTTAGTGTCGTGTGACTTTCCCAAAGGCGAAGTAGAGAAGAGTTGGGAGCCACAGGCTGAGCCTTTTGTGTTCGTGAAGACAGTTAAACTAGGGATCAGGGTATTGCATCTCCCTCTTCTGCTTTCGGGCGTGGCCTTTGGCGCTCCCCTTGGTTGACCTCTCACAGCGGTAGTCGAAATGTTGTTGGTGTTGTCGCGCCAGCCATAGAATGTGTGTGTAAATGTGAAGAAATCTGACTGAAAAAGCACTGACCCTTCCGGTCAATTCATTGCATCTGAAGTCTTGTTCTGTTTACGAACTGTATTTGGGGGGAAAGAAAATGTGCTGGTCATTACGTATATCCATTGGTGGTGGTGCGAGCATTGGCCTTAAGGCAGGGTCAATTAATAAGGGGCGGAGATTAATCGTTTTTATGTCTGTTCTTCCACGCCACTTTGCCCTTACTTCATCACTGACCAGCCTTATCTATCCGCGTTCTATCATCCCTCTTGAAGGGATATGGAGGAGGCATCGCATGTTTACCACATTGACATCCTTATTCAAGCACCATAGAAAGCAGAACACGGGATCGGGACAATTACTGGAAGTAGGCATCATTTTCCGCCAGAGGTCATCACAGAGTCTCCCTTCCATTTTATTAAAACTTGGCATTTGGGAATGTAACTCAGGGCAGCTATCCTATTTCCTTTGTGTTCTCATCGCTCCCACTCCCACTTGAAGTCAAATGAAGAATCATTTGATATCGCCGACGTACGGAAGGGCTGGGCCTACGCATATACCTCAAAGATCATGTCGACATGGAGAATTCGAACGGAAAATTAAGCAAATTGTCAAAGCATTATAACCATTTTAAAAAAGTGTGCGGAAATTGTAACCGCAGCAGGTTGTAGTGTTTTTTTTATTTTGACTAATCTTAATTACAAAAGCTCCGAAATTTAAGCCCGGGTTTTAAACGTGATTTTAAAGTTAACCACGCCCCGTAAATTGTTTAAAATGCCTAAATTAGAGGGACAATATGGCCCTCCAAGATGCGTGACCATGGTTTCCTTACCTTTGTAGAACAAAAACTCTATAATACTAATTAGTTGGAAGTTTAAATGCCATCTCTTCCCTATTAGGTGGTGGGCAAAAATCTCATAAACATTTCAAATGTCAAAGTTGGTGTATCTTGGCGGCATCTGTTTGCCCTACTCCCTGTATTCCTTTGCATTCTTGCATTATTTTGCCCCAACGAGAAATGAAATATAGATAGTATTATTTGTAAATTGGAGAATTTTTTGTGGAAGCTAGCAATGCTATCAAATGTGTGTCCCAAGCTGCTTCAGCTCGGATATTCAAATGGGTTGGTCGGTATTTAAACCTTCTACCAATCACAAAATAGCTTATATGCTAAATGAAGGAAGCAAACTTATTTATTTAATGAGAAAAGGTTTCTTTGAACATTCTTTCAAAGCTAGCGCAGTCTGTCAAGGATGTTCTGGAGATAAAAGAATACGCACAGAAAGGGCGGAATACGAATTGTCTACGAACAGATGGGCTTAGGGCCTACGGCAACATGGCACAAAGGCCATGTAGCCGTGTTTCTCAGTACTCAAGAAAAAACCAAGACGAATAGATAAACAATTCAATTGTTAAAGTTAGGTACCTTTCCATCTAAAACAACGTGCCCAACTGTTGAGGGTAACATCAAACTACCGCAAGTCTAGCAGGCCAAATTCATGAATTTATGAATGCCCTTTGTCATTATAGGTGTATGAGAAAGGAAGAGTTATTTGTATATTAATTGCACACTTCACCACGTAAATCCTCAACCTCTAAGATAACATCCATCGTCTGGACGGCAGGGCCTCCACCTCCTGGCAAATCTGTTGGTAATCCTCCGTCTCATCCTCAAAAGAAATGCATTTATCAATTTGTGTAATATTTTGATAAATTGTTAATTTCTTTGTTTTAGTTCACGGGTTCTTTAGGCTTCGTCTTTGCACTTTCACTAGGCGTCGTGGCGTCTGGACCACGCCAATATTTGTTAGCCTTTCCGTACGTCGGCAGCACATATGCTGGCCTTGGCATTATATCTTCTTCCGTCGTCAGGAAAGACACGAAGCGCTACAATATCCCATTTGATCAGTTTCGGATGTGTAAGTAGTCTGCTAATCCTGTCAGTTCCACCTACTTCCCTGCATCAGTGGCACCCTAATGGGTCAGAGCCTAAACCCCGTATCTGAAGGTTAGATGCTACCATATGCACTGGTTTTTCTTTCTTCTACTTTTATGGTTAGGCTCGTTGAGTTTTTATTGCTCAAATGAAATTTTACTAAACTATAAGGGGATGAAATATATTGGCCCACTTCTCTTTTGACATGTGGCAAACTGATTCAATTCTGTTCGATCAAATAAAACTGTAAAAGAGATATTTAAAATGAACTGGGTGTTTACCATCTGTGATAATACTATTTCCATACTTTTAAAACCATTATGCGTCTCATTTATAATGGAAATTTATAGGAAAGGAAGTCGTTTGTTTTGCTGAAAATGTCAAAACAATATCTAAACCTCCTGTCACCAGAACTGTCACCACGACGTCACAAGCTGCTCTGGAGGCTGCACTAGGTAGCGCATGTGATTCGATTGGACAGACCTCCTCCGCACCTGTCGTTATCGTGATTTGTCAATGGAGAGGCGTTTAATTGCGTACCGAGTGGTGGAGCTTTGGAAGGGCAGTGAGAATGAGCCATTTTTATGGGATCCCGTAAACAATGCCTCTTGGATCAAACAGATGTACTATTAAATAGCCATTAGGGATTTAGGACTCTAGTGTATTAAAATTTTTACGTCAAATGAACAGAGCGAAGCAATATTTGCGTTACTAACCAAACAAATGTTTTCTATCATGTGACAAGAATGTTATTCATGCTTAATGTTGGTAGGCAGTTTTGCCGGTCCTCAAACATCGAAGAGATTGAATATAGATCGCTCAGAAGGGGGCCAAATGTCTCACCTAGAATGCAATCCCTCTCACACGGTCTCAGCTACACAAGAGTAGATCAGCAAACATATGCAAACGTGTCGTTTTTCGATATAAATCACCTTGAATGCTCTTTTTAGAGCATCATTTGGAGGGTAGATTTCAAATATCACGGCAAGTAGGGCTGAAAACCATGCAAATGGTAGCCTAGAGTTGGGTTCCATATTCATTTGAACGTACCAAAGTGAGTGGATGTGTATTTTCAGTTACAGTGTGATACCAAATAGATGCTGCCACTCATCAAAGTAAAATCAACTTTGCTATCGATTTAAGGTTGAAATTTTAATTTAAGATTTGCAAATCTTCATCTTTTACAGCCACGCTTACAACGCCAGGGTGTTTTCACTGTCGTTGCTAGGCCTTGACAATTTTATGGGTGTCAACCTCCAGACAATTAAAGTTTAGCATAAAAAAGGCTCTTATCGAAGAGATCACATGATACACCCAGACTCTCTTCCCTTCCACTTTGGGTAGAAGAACAGACTGCTTGGGTTTCCACAATCACGTCAATTCCCACATCCGTTTAGAACGCTACAAATGGCTAATCATAAAAACTCAGTCTTTGATTTATGAGTGATTTTTAGATGGGATTCCCATCAAAATGTCTTCTACTGCTGCAAAATTTGTTTGCTTCCATGACCACACGCATTGGACACACCGAATGTCTCACTTAATCCCCGTCACAATCAAGCGACCGGCATTATCTGCCACCTGGTTGCATTGGATTGAGCTAGAAACTATAAAATGGACGTGTGTGAGACGTTCCTACCTTGAGGTTGGTTGCATTTTATAACCCTGCCGTGGTAGTTGAATTATTCACAGGTATAAAGTCATTTGGTGTCATATAAGAACAATAAAACACCTGAGACTTGGACTTGGTTTTCCCCCGAGGCTTTGACGACTACAGTAACAAATAAGAAATGCATTTCATTAATTTATGCTGACCTTTTCAAAATAACTACCTTTAAGTAAGTATTAAGTTTCCAAGTGCCTACACTCTCCCCAAGTTTTACAGCAATGGCAATTCTTCATGGACTACGGCCATCTGGGCGTTATTGTAGAGCTAACGACAAGTGTACCGAGGGCTTAATAAAGGCCTGACTTGAAGTTCTTTATTATGGATGTTGTACTAGCCATAAATAAAGGCTATACAAAATGCCTAGAGGCCGCACGGAAGAGAATTATTATCTGAGACAGGAGGCGACCTTTCCCAACGCTGCTTTTCTTTGTGTGTGAATGAGAATAATGGTTTTGTTCAATAAATAATTTTTCTTTATGATGCCTATGTTCTCTAAATGCGCTTAGTAGGCCAGAGACGAAGGACAACTTTAACCTGGTCGTGGATCGCCGTGGTCGACACACCCCCATCCTCGACCTTCCGACCTAGTTACCCTCTATCATCCTTCAGTCTATAATAAAGATGTCTCGAAGCAACCAACCTTCCCATTCGAAGGATTGAAGAAGGGAAGAGGGTAAAGACAAGAACCATCTACACCTCCTTGTGTAACAAATTAATTTAGGCTGGGCAATAGTTATGTGGACTTAACAGTTTTTGAGACTTCGATGTCCGCTTCAATGACATGACAACTATGGCTTTCTGCGACGTCCCTGAGTACGAGATGTTTAGGGTGGAATTCCTATTGTCGACTCACAGATCATGATCCAGGATCAAGGTTGTCAGGTGGCGCCCTGAAAGACGAAAGTACTAACCAAAGCATAACAATGGCGTTCCATTCGAATCGGGGAAAAGTCGGACTCAGCAGTTACAAAGCTGGAAGCTTTATGACTCAGAATAAAATATAAAAAACTGTGCAAATTCAATTTTGCACATAAAACCGCATTTTCAAACCTTTCTGTGTGCTTGAATGTTCTACTCTCTCACCCTTTCCAAGTGGCATATAGATTGTGTGGGAAGGCTTGAGGTGGGATCACTCCCAATAGCAGGCGTCCCTGCGTCCCGTAGAATTAGCAACTATGTTGATCAGGGTCCAAGGAAAAGGCCCTAAGAGATTAGCACTTGTTTGTACCCTAAAACACAAATGAATAATTGCATTTTGCGTATTACAAGGAGTCAGCTCAGTGAGTCGCACATACACAACACCGAACGAACACCCTTGGTTAGGCGATGTGTATGGTCTTAGCTACTGATTGGGATCTCCTTGACAGCTTAAAGTAAATTTTACTTTAAAGAAAAGCTCAAAATTGAAGTAGGAGTCAGATAGGCGCCACTCAAGCCACAGGGCTGCTAAGAGCCCTTGGGTATCGTAGTGGTCAAGAAAACTTGTTCCAACCTCTAGCCTTAGAAAAATAGTCCTTCAACGAAAACAAAGGCAAACACTTTTAGTCGTTCTTTTTTAGCAAAGTATAAATAGCTTAATCCCCAGAAGTTGCTTTATTGCATAAAATTTAGGCGAAATCATTCACTTATAGAAAGCGGATTATGTAGAGGATAGAAGAGGAATGTTCTTCAAAGTTTGTTCCTTTAAAGTAATTTTCAAAACAAGATCGGAACATGTAATCTAAATTTGCTCTGACAAATTGCCTTCTTGAGAAATTCTATTTATACAATGAACTGTAACGCCTAGAGACATCCCTGAAGACGAAAGAAGGCATAACACTGTCAAAAGTGCAAACGCTGAGCCTTAAGGGCCAAGTTACCAAATACGAGAATCAAGCAAAAAACAGCGTACTTCTAATTCTCCTTCTATGTACGCTTCATCTCCAGCGCTTCTCTGTGATAAATTCTCCATGTCGGCCATCACAATGTAGTCGGTGCTGTGAACGAGAAGCGCTTGCAAATCAACCGTATCAGGGATCAAAATTCCTCGTATTTGCCTCTTTGCTGGATCTGGCGTTTTCCGCTTATCGAAAGAACGATGACAACATAACAGAGTTACTGAATCGAAGTTGAGGTTTAAAATTGTTCCACAGAGGTTAGGATTTGTGTTTATTCCTCCTTGTCACTTTGTTATTGCTTCAGGGTCTACTTAGATTCCATCCAACTAGTAGAGAGGTGAAGGAGGTATCGCAGGCAGGCATGTGGCGAGCTTTTCCAAACAATACCCAGCTAGTACTGCTTCAGTTTTTAATATCTTTCCTTCCAAATGCAAGACTTAAGAGACTATCCCACGGTAGACGACATTTTAACCCTTCTATTGAGAGTCTTCGCAGGTTCACTTATCAGCGGCAGATATCCTTTTTCTGGCCCAGTGGGATAGTTTTTCTTTAGGATCAGGTTAGCTTTTGCTTGCTAATCAACTGCACCATAGACTAAAATCCTTCGCACATGGTACTTTATACTGGATTTGAAGTCTTGAACTATTAACGAACTGTGTTGTTTAGGAGAGGAGGAGAGTGCGTTGGCCATCTCGTAAGTCCATCGCTTGTGGAAATAACAATGACGGTATAGCAGAGTCATTGAATCGAAGAAAAGATTTCAAATGATTACCTAAAGATAAGGATTTGCGGCTATTTCTCTTTGCAACCTTATTTTTTTTACTTAGATTCCATCTAGCTGGCAGAGAGGTGAAAGAGTTTTCCCGTGTTCCGCATAAAGGTATTGCAGACAGGCATATAATGAACTTTTCCATACAATTTTCAACTAATCTTGCCTCACTTTTTAATAGCTTTCCGGTCAAATGTGAGACTTGCACAGTTGTCAAAGTTAGACGTCTTTTTTAACCATTTTATCAGGGGTCCTCACAGATTCGCTTATCAGCGGCAGATAACCTTTTCCTGGCCTAGCAGGGTAGTTTTTCTTTGGTGGGCTTGTACTTCCCCAAGGATGGAAGAAGACATAACACTCGGACAGAATATACAATGCCAGCATACAGAAGTCCTAAACTACTACGGGCATGGTCCAGAGGTCAAGCGGCCTGAAAGATTCTTAAGAGCCCCTATATCAAAGTATTATGGCACGTCAAAATAAATTAACGGACGGAAAAGATTCCCTATTTTTTTTCTTTTTAATGCATTGGAATTGTTTTAGTTTTATTGGGTGATCGCAGTTTTTTATGGCCTGTGTAATATCGCCTCTATAAGCATAAATGAATGGGGGCACTACTGAGTCCCCATAAAACATAAACAATTTGAAGCTGCAAATACCGGAACACAGAGCATTAATGTAACCTGTTTGCTAGCTAGCTAGCTGACTGGCTTGGAAGTCAACCAATCCCACCGAGATATTCAATCACTCCTTGTCAGATTGCGTCAAGGCTCTGAAACACCCACAGCAATGCAGAAATGACTTGGCTCGGAGGCCAAAGTTTAGTACAGTCGATAGAGCAGAAACGGATCATTTTGACAGAGATTTACTAGTAATATCTAGAATCTGAAAACTGACCACCTTTGAGATGAGATGCAGGCTTCCGTAATCAGTGAAGTCACAACCACACTAATCTGTTCATTGTTCAATTGAAGCCATCCCAAATTCACCTATTTAACTCTTTGATGCAGTATCAACAGTCTTTTCTACACAGGTCATTTTACTCATCCACGATTTGACCTACATGGCTGTCTGAGGTCGCCTTGAAGACTAAGGGAGACATACCACTCGGACAGAATACTTATTGCCAATCTAAAGGAAGGCCTCGGAGCTATTGGCATAGACTGCAGGCCTGACCGCTCGGCAATGATGCGTTGGCGAAGCCCTGAGTAGTTCTTTATCCAAGCCGGGTATCAGAAATCACTGAAGTCCTAGCGACAGTACTTCCGGTTTTACTGACTTTACAAGTTCTTCAGAGAACAAGCATTCTGGATGTTGAGCATAGGTGAGGAATTATCTTTTTTCCTTAGCAATACAGGAAGGATTTTTCTACAAGTCTTTTTTGCTACTATAAAGTATGTGAAAGCACATTCCACTTGTCAAAATGATTGTTAGCCGGCTGTAACTTAAGGGAGACATTCTTTTCATTCTTTGGTTAACTCTAAAAATGTCAAAGTAAGCCTGTTTATGAGGGTTTTAACGGGTTCATACATTTAAAACAATTATGTCAACTTAATTTTTTTAGAATGTGGATGTTTTAGAGTTGACTTGCCTCGAAAGCTACATGAAGCTTGCAGACTAAGGATGTGGGAAACCACCTCACCAATACCTGTGTAACTCTGTCACGGAAATGAGTATAGGCTAATGTAACGCTCTAAGAATTTCATATCGAGAATAAAAGAATTCTTCCATGTCGTAGAGGAGTAATAATGAATCCTATGAATAACTTTCCCACACCTGGGTTCCTTAAAATCATCTCACTTCCAGATTGCGTCCACTTCAACAGCCCTGAGATCTCTAAAATTGGAGTGGGAAAATGACTTGACCCAATCATCACTTCTTAAAGCCATAAAAATAATCGCAGACAAGGATGTCTGCCAAAAGACAAGCGCAGACTATTATCCCAAGGCTGTGGATAAACCAGAACCGGAGAACTACTTCCAGAATCTGTGATTTGCAACCGAAACCCCTTCTGTCACCGGACTGCAGCCAGTGGAGTGGTTTACCTGTCATTTAAAATCCAAATTCTAAAATGCCTAATTGGAGTTTTATACAGTCTAGGAGTTATTCAAAGTTAAGAAATGCATTTTAACAAGAGACAAGGTTAAATGATCAAGGAAATGCATAAATTAAGATGTCTATTTGCATATCTGTTTAATTTATCGCAACAATTTAATTTACTGACTGTTGGTTCGTGCGACAAAATTTCACCGAACAGGGGACGGTAAAAACAGTGTCAAAAGGCAGTTTGTTGAATCACAGAAAAAAGCATTGCGTGATCACTTGCAATTTGCAGTATTCACATTTCTGCAAGGCTCGTAAATTATCATTATTTTGGAGTAAAACCAACTCTTAATCATTGCGCTTAACAGTGTTGCTTAGGGTGGGATTAGTCACAAACATTTCAGTTCAGTTATTTTCTAGACAAAATTTTCCAATTTCAATGAGAGGTCAATCAAAATCGTCCTCTTCCAGATGTAGAGCATCGAGGCCTTCCTGAAGGCGAAGGGATTACCAGCATGGCCCAAAGGCTAGTCCATCTGTCAGGCGTACAGACGTGGAGAACCCAAGTGGCTCCTTTACCAGAGCCAGAAGTTAAACAGCGTTTGTTTAAGTTTCGTGTTCGTCGGCGCGGGTCCAGTAATCTCTGGATATTCGATCATTCATTCTGATAGTGCATCCGTGGAGGACTCGGACACAACAGAGGTCGTGGCGGATGAGATTCACTTAAAGGGCACCAACCTTTTTCTCGTTGGCCAAATGTTAGACCTAATCAGTAAAGAAGGAAGGCGAATGACGAGAAGTGGTGAGCGTGTAGAGAGTAGCAGGATATGCATCTCAAATTGATAGTTCTTTCTGGAATCGCTTAAACAGTTTCCTTGAGAAGCTGTCTGCAATATTTACACCAGTGGCATGAAGTGGGATCGACAGTCATTGATGTAATACATTGTTTATTTGACTACCGGTTTCGATTATGATCACTTGGGTGGCCATATTGCCTGTGCTGTGTGGGCTGACCTCTGGGTCACGCCAGTAGCCCCGTTTTCTTTCTCTTCGCTGAATATATGCAATTTGCCCAAACATTATGCCTCCTTTTGCCTTTAATGATGTCCCAGTACGTTACATTGGTGACAATGAAAGGTAAACCCAAATCTAAAAGCACTTCTATTCTAATTTCCATCGTCTGTGACAAACTGTAGCATCGCAAATGGGGGATTTACAAACGCCTATAATGGAAGGACTGAGAATAACGTCTATCTTCAACATTTACCCAATCCCTGCGCTTTGCAAGAAAGCCATCAACAGCAGAAGTGACATTAGCCGTGAACTATTTGAAAAAGTGTTTTTAGAGTTTCCGACAATGCAAGCACACGTCAAACCCTAACCGCGACGAAATTGTGTTAAATCTGCCTTTAAACTGGTGTTCCAACATCTACCTATGGATAAGGGTGACGGACAACAGAATTCTCCTTCTCTGGATCCAGTACCTGAACCGGACGAAACTCCAGATCCGGCATAATTGCCAAGAGGATTCAGTGACGTTGCAGTCAAGCATCGAAATTTGATGGCTAGCACGGTTGGCATTTGAGTGTTTTCTTTCAGTACTGGCTGAAGCGAGTTTTATCAAGGAGAGGGACTATGCAATAATTTGTTTATTCGGCTGCTGGTTTCGGTTACGGTTACTTTGAATGGTCATGTTGTCATCTAGCCTCCGGATGCCAGTGGCCTTGATGCTTCTGTTTGCAGGATATGAACATTCTGTCCTAGTGTTATGCCTTTCTTTGCCTTCAAGGAATTCCCAGGGGCCGACTTTAAAGCGTTTTTATCCTGATTTATATCGCCCGTGACAAACTGTAGCAGTCCAAAGGAAGCGCATACGCTACGGATGAGAGGAGCTCTGACATCCCATAACAGAAGGGCTGAGATTGACGTCTGCCTTCGGCATCCGCCAAATTCCCGTGTTCTGCATGAAAGCTATTAACAACGAAAGCGGCACTAGTCGTGAACCAATTGGACAAGTTTGGTTTTGGAGGTTTCCCTGCCGTGCCCGCTTAAGGAGATCGGTGTTCCAACGTCTCTTTACAGACACGCTGATGGTTAGCAGAACCTCTCACTCTGAATTCAGTTTCCAAACCGAACGAAACTCCAGGTCCATTCGAATTACCAAGGATACTCGGCGATGTTGCGGTTAAGTATAGTCTTAGTTGAATAGAAATTTGATGACTGACAGGGTTGGTTTGTGAGTGTTCTCTTTCGGTACTGATCAAGTTTTGATAGCTGACGCAAAAGAGTCACTAAGGGAGTGACGCGGAAGGCGCTCAAAAGAAGAGGAGGGCTCTGCGATGCTCTGTATGTTTGACTGCCGCTTTCGGTTGCGATCACTTGGAGTGGCCATTCTGCCTTTACCAAATTAGGCTGGCTTCTGGTTCATGCCAGCGACCTGTAAGTAGTTTTTGAAGCACCACTTCAGTTTTGCTGAACACAAACGTTTTTTGAGGCGGGCAAAGTACCTCAAATACTTATTAATTTAGAATTATCAGGGCATTGTATGGACCCTGCAGACCTGATATTAGCAAGTTTAACAAACCATCAAATTTGGATTATTTTGTAAATGACTGGTACATTAGGGTTATGCGCAGAAGGCGAATCCACCAACTCCTCTCTTCAAGTCCGAATGTTTGTTTGAAGCATCTGAGGTGTTAAAGTAAAATTAGGTCTGTTAGTTGCCCAAATGCAAAAAGTTGAAGAGACGAACCCACCTTAGAACCAATGTCCAATGCAGACACCGTAAATCAAAATGGCAGTTCTGATAACACAAGCGTCGTGGAATTGAATTTCTTTGTAACACGGCATCTGCCACCACCCACAGGTGATTGTAAGCACAGTAGTAGGGAAATTTAGCCATTCAATAAAGCAATTTAAAAATAATGCCAACTCTTCAAAGCTGGCTGGCAAAGATGACCCAACTGTGGAAGAGATGAATGTATCACGATTCCCATTATTTGTGAGGCTCGTTCTTGCGTGCTATTGACAACCCTCGAGTACCTTAGTTGTTCCCAAAATTTTCTGTGGAGTATACCGAGTAGTAACTGCGAATTCCCACCCCAGTAATACTGTCTCCTCCTTCAATACCCATTGGGTTCAAACCAGGGAATAAACATAAGTCTATGGTTTTATTGTGGCTTATTTAAAAAAAAGGCGATGCTTTCATTTAGAGGAAGTCTAGTCATAAATGTGTGCTCTAAAATTGTTTTATCATAAGTACGTTAATCAGGGAATAGTCTGAGGCTACTACCGACCCAGTTTAGCTGGTCTGCAGCTGTACTCTCTAAATAATTCTATTATGGGTAAAATTCTATGGAAATTTTCAACCATTCCCCACTGCAATAATAAATTCTGAATGAGTTGTTTTAATTACCACCTTGGTTGTAGGGACCGATTTATTTTATGCACTAAAACAGGCAAATTGTCTTCCCATTCAGCATTTTCACACCCAGACTTCCCCACTCCTTTGACCATCACCATAAATCACTAAAGAGAACAATTTTTCTCGTGTATTTATACATCTCAAGTACCAGAAAACGTGAACGTAGGATAGTTTTTTTGAGAGCAACATAAGTTGTTATGCTTAATGAAATTTTAGATGAGATAATCAGGCGGTTGGCAAGCCTGGTGCTGAGTTAATAGCAACCATGGTGACTGAAACTGGCGCATCTCGGCTAATCTAATGCTTTGATCATATTTAGTCCCCATCCCAAGTTCTACGCAATCCGAACAGTATGATTTGGAATTAATCTTCTATTTTAAAGGTAGCTCTTATTTTACAGTGGCAGTTCGAGCAGCTTTTACTCATGTTTTATTTAATCTTTTAATGAAACCATTATTGCCCAGTTTTTACTAAACTAAGCACTGAAAAAAACGCTACCATATTATACCAGCTAACTTCCATCCTCTCCTTGCTTTGTGATAATATGCAATTTTTCCGCCTCTTGATAAGTAGGCCCTGAAGTTATTCAACTCTTCCTCCCAATTTGGAATTCCTTCTGCGCAGACCTTCTTCAACGTTGGCGTGCATTAGCTTTCCAATAGGTGTCTAAAGCATTTTTTTGCGTGACTTGTCAAATTATTTTTATCCTAAAGCAGCCATGGAAAAGCCTTGTCATCTGAGCGCATCTTTTGGCAGACCAATTATAGAAGTCTATCAATCTTTTGGACCTCTAATTTTCTATTTTCACAGAGATATCTTTATCCGATGAAAAGAGGTGAACTCTCCAATATCCTCTTCAACTGTCGCTTCCGGTTGTGGTCACTCGAATAGCCAATATTGCCTGTGCTGGATGGGGTTACCTCTGGGCTACGCCAGCAACCACCATTTATTCCTCTTCGCCGAACATACGTATTCTGTAGAGCATCATGTCGTCTTCTGCCTTAAAGGGGGTCTCGGACCTATGCGAACCCCATAAGTATTTCATTTAAATTGAAAATGCTAACCAACAATTACTTTGGCATGCCAAAAATCCTACTTTTGATAACTCACTACACTAAAAAAAGATTACGTAGAGGGCGATCAAGGTGATAGAGAGAAGTCCGTGTACGAATGTAAAATTCTGTGCATTGTAAATTTGATTTTGTTTCAGAGAAACTATCAATCACAGGTAAAACTATATTAAGGGAACTGACATGATTTGGCGACTCTAAATTCTCATGCCCACTTGAAGACATAATGCATAGCATTCTTAACCACGAACTCGTAAACTGGAATTGCAAACTTCATAAGAGGACTAAATATTTAAGTTTCCAGATGCAAGCGTCTAAAAATTCTAGTAAAAATTTGTTTTAGTGTGAAATAAAACAATGAGCAAATATCTACTTTATTAGGATTTATATTTAATTAAACAAGTCAAAACTCCGATGCCAATGAACAAGTATACATGTATACAATCATTTTATTTTAGATCTTGCGTTGAAAATTGCAGTGTATGCCTAAAGCAGGATCAGAAAGATATAAAATATTACTTTTGGTAGCTTTGATTTGTTTAAGTGGATGGATTACACTTAATTCGACCTTGCACTAGCATTGGAGGGGGCTTTGTGTTTAGTACTAAATGCTGTTTGCATCATGGATTTGAAATATTCACTAATCTTGCATTCCACCCAGGACTCGTGTGCTCATCTGTCACAAAGGAGGATTTTTTGAGTTCTGGTCTTGCTTAGTTTTCTAATATATAAGTCAGGCATCAACCAGCTGTATACCTATTTATGTATTTCTTTAACATCCGCGATCAACAACTCACTCTTTGCCCCTGAAGTTTCTACTTTTTTGTCATTTTGTTCAAACTCTTTGAATGGAAACTGAGGTTCCGTTAATTCTTGGGATTGATCTCGGTACTTCAAGCATTAAGGTCGCTCTTGTTACACAAGGCTCAAACCCTCGCGTTGAAACTAGTTTGTCAAGGGACACTGGACTAGTTTCAGGGCACAGTTTGAGCAATTTTAAGATATTTTATCTTCCTAACGAACACACGCAAGATGTTGGGAAGATTTTTCAATGTCTTCACATTCTCCTCTCTACGATACCCCTTCGATTAATGGCTCGTGTAACAGCCATCACCGTGACCGGTCAGATGCATGGAGTCATGGGATGGCTAGGTAACGACCTTGCTATCTTGGAAAAATCAAAAACCGAGAAGAAAAAAATCGATGCGAATGTGAGCGGAGGAGGGTGTGGTAAACTAATTACATGGATGGATCGTCGATGTAGTAAGGAATTTCTCGATTCCCTTCCCAACCCCACAAGGAGTGAAAAGCCCTTTGCTGGTGAGAAGTTGATTTGAATTTGCTGTGACATTTCTTATTCACTCTTCAGACAGCAAACGATTTTTCACCTGGACTGATGTACATTATTTAACTCTTCGCAACTTTCATATTTTAGGTTTTGGCTGTGCCACAATTCTCTGGTACTTCAAGAACCAACCGGATGAATTTGCAATGACCGAAATAGACGTAGAACAGGAGCGTGAAATCTTTGAAAAGGCGGCAGTTCTGCGCAAAACTTCCGTGGGATCGCCTACTCAAAGACCGGCTATTATTGACAATGCGGACGACTGCAATTCCTTTGCATCGCAAACTAAATCGAGGTCAATTTCGCAGAGCCCTTTGCCCTCCCTTTTTCGACCAATACAGCACACTCCATGGACCTGCATTGGCACAGTGGCGGATTTCCTTGTTGCCTGTC
Organism: Taenia hydatigena; assembly: GCA_036345935.2. Classification (NCBI taxonomy): domain Eukaryota; kingdom Metazoa; phylum Platyhelminthes; class Cestoda; order Cyclophyllidea; family Taeniidae; genus Taenia; species Taenia hydatigena. Next base: position 16,837,770 of record JADWOT020000003.1, read on the forward strand.
TTGCCTCCCTTCAGCGGCCTGTCATGTCTCCGCAAATGGCCATGTCTTGGGGCTACTTCGATGTGGAGAACAATTGCTGGGATTTTCATGCGTAAGTCCTACTTACTTACTGTTTTAGGTGCTGAATTTAAAAGTTTAAAACAACTTGTCTCAAAAATTTTTGAGTTATCGTCGATAAAGGTGTCAGCAACTTTAGAAATTTATTCATTTTGAGGCTAGATTTTACTCCATTTGTACCGCGAATCGTAGGTTGAGTTTTGGCCTTCGATTAGGTGCATATTGCCCCTGGGAAGAGCCATTCCATGTTCATGCGTTAAACCAGGTCGGTTAGTAATTCCTCGACGTTCCTAATTTAATAGGTCTCATTCAATGCTAACGTTTGCACTCTGTGGAACCGGAATCTGTAATTACCCTTAGCTTTCTAATTTGGTAACAACCTGATGTACTCCGAGTGCATTTCCACACCAAAATGACCAGCCTTAGCGTTTGGGTGTTTAGCCTGTTGTCTCTTTTTTTTCTCAAAATATGCTTTTATAGCTAAGAAATGAGTATTTGGGTGGGAATAGGAAGACAAGCATCAAGGTGTCCATCTCCTTCTGTGCTTCTTTCTCTTGAACCTGATATCGAGTAGACTTATTCAAATTTTTCTACTAACATGGCTTACAAAATGCTAATCGTGCAACTGTTTCACATCAACTAATCCTTTTTCTGCAGCTGACTTCCGGAGAAATGTCTTTCTCCCTACTTCGCCACCTTATTGTCACCAGCTCACACAGAATTGCGGCTTCATTTGTCAGGCTGGACTCCATTAATGGGAGGAAGAAGTTGGTTAACGGGCAACATTTTCCTATCCTTATTCACAAAGTTACTTTGACAGGGAGGATGACCTAAATTACAAATGCAATCCATTTTAAGTCATCTCCTACATAAGAAACGAGACTTCTCGAAAACCACATCCCAGAGAAATAGCAGAATACTTCCTCTGACTTGCTCTTGTCCACTGGTCTGCACGACTGTTGGTATTACCTTCAACGCATTAACGTTAGACGCCTGTTTTATGCGTCTCCAAATAAATCCCACTCGACTGCTATTTTGCCCTTTAAGTGGGAAAATCAGTCCTATTCACACATAACCTGCTTGAGTGTTGAAACACCACCCTTGGATGTGCAGGAAGGGTTGAGGAGATTTCGGACATTTCAGGTCTCACTTCTTCCATCCTCTTACGTTGAGGGTCTTACTGTTTTTTCCGAGGTATTTTGATGACTTTCTTCACCGCATTCCCACGGGCACAGGCTATTGTGGTTGCGTGGATTTCTTTTTCCCACTTCAAAGTCTCTATACGAATTAATTGCCATTTAACTTGCTATCAAAGAGTAGTAGAGTGTTAAAAGTCGTAATTAAGCCGCTAAAATAGCGTATTTTTCATTGTTCTGTGTATGTGAATGACAAAGAGAATTGCATTTTTTTTTCCTCCTCCGCCAGGGAGATGCAATGTAACTTTCTGGAGCTGGTCTTTTTCTCTCTATTCTTCCCATGGGTGTAGCATTTGTTTGAGAAATAAAAATACAGACAGAGAGAAACACTAGTTGAAAAGTAATTTATGAGATGAAGATGACCCTGTGCCCAATCTGAAATCCACCGAGATCACAACACATGCATCCCCTCCCTCCATGATTGCCATCGTGCGAAATTTCAGGCAACCACACCTCAAACGAGAGGTTCAGAAATAGGATATAAGAATACCACAATCGTTAAGTTTTCGCACCGCACATTTTTAGGTCTTGCTCCTTACATCTGGTCGTTGACTGCCGTACCGAGCGTAAGACTTTGTGGGGGAAAAAGCAGGGAGGCACGATGGCATGACCTTCGCCATCCATTTTCATAAAATCCATCACAAATGATGCACATTTTTGTGCTAAAATTGTATGTTGAGCTGCCATTCCACTCTGCGGATGCGAGTTACCTCTGATGTTTACTGAACCACTTTGCAACGTGGAGCTCCCGCGATGTGAGATCCCCTTCTTGATGCAGGGACAAGTCTCGAAAGTGGTCAAACTTTCCTCACTTTAACTATACAAATGCTCTCGCGCCTTATTTAAAGTCGTGTTTTTGTAGAACTAACCCTTCTCTTTTTTAAACTTTCTGCTATACAGGTATGGTGACATAAACGAGTCGCTAAGTAAACCTTTTTCACCTGAAGTGGGAGCTAATTCCGGAACTAAAGCCCACCTCGTAATGTCATTTGACTTTACTGGCAAACAAATAAGAGCCAAGGGATTTCAAAATTTGTTTGTTTTAATGAGTGCGGATTTTGGTTTCACGGCATTGGTTTGAAGTCTCACAAGTCTTTTTCTGTCGAGGGATGTTCACTCAAAGTGTTTCGAGGCGTGAAATGCTACATAGCTTAACTGGACTTAAAAATGTATTTCCCCATTCACGCATTCCTAAGCGAGGCTAGGGTTTAGTCAGCCATTAAAATAGCCGTTGAAAGAGTGGCATTCTCGAAACCTCCTTTCTTCTATTACTTTTTATGTGGAAATGTGCATTTCAAAAGGCTTCATAATGCTCACTTGTGTTTATGAAGGTAACTCTAAGATCGTTTTAACAGAGTTGGGAAAGGTGGCCATTTTTGACGGCCTAAAGAGTTAAAACAGCAGTTTTCGCTCTCGCGGTCATTACCACTAGCAGCATACGCTTTTATGCCGAAAACCATCTTGAGCCACAGTCGAGCGAAGAGGTTCAAACGGTCTGACGCACCTCATTACCCACTGGTGATGCACGGCTACCTAGAATCAAGGGAGGGGAATGTGTTGGGCCACTGGTGGTCAGGAAATGGTCCCACACCTATCTACGCACCAGACTGTTTATTTTGACAATCTGTTCACTTGGTGCCGGTGTTGCCTCCAAGACCGTGAGAATTTTATTGCCTCCTGTGTCTCTTGGACGCGCTGTCAGCATCGCACATTTGTCACCCCACGATTTGACTACCCAAACCCGGGGTTACACATTGGTATTCTCTATCGGTCGTGCAACCAGTAGATTAAATGAATCTAAAACAGTAGAATGGATGTAGGATGTTGTTCATGGTGTGAGAATAAATGCATTCTCCTTACCTGGGCTCTGATGATAAGCCTTTCGCCGAGACCGATTCTGGTAATTAGTAGGTCAGGGATGTAGTACGTTTTGGCATTACACTAATTGTTTATCGTATTTGTCACCTCCATAAGCAGTGAACTCGATCTCTTCATGATGGCATCAATTTGAAAAGTGTGGATTATTTCTGCTTTTCAGGTTTATCGTCGAGCTTAAAGCAGTACAGTTCTTCAGACCTCTTATCAATGCGTTCGTAAGGCTCGGTTCCTGCCTAAGAGCTATAAAATATTACCGAGTCTAAACGGATGAGCTACTAATGCGAATGACGTGGATTGTAATCAAATGTGCAATCAAAACTGTGAATGACCTGTGGAGGCTTGTTCGCACCCACAAATAGTGAAGCGTCTAATTCAGTGAAAATACACATTTCAGTTAACTGTAGGCGTGAATTTAGCTCCTTCCTAAACTAAGAGAAGTCTAGGGAATACTGACAGATGGATAGACGGATATGGGCAATTTTATCCTTCAAAAGAATTTGAATGGCAATCCTAGCCTGAATCGCGAAAGCGGAAGTACCTCGCTTCAATTAACACGTCAGCATGTGACGTCCGGATTTTTGCCCAATTTTCCAAGTCACCCACGTGACACATGAAATGAGGTGACTCAGGCAGGATGGGAAAAGCAGGGTTACTAATTGTGGGCGTCCGGTCAGGACACTGAAACACCTGGCCTCGGGTGGTTGATTTTGCCTTGGCGACAAGCCGTGGCGGCGAATGACCTAAGGTGACTTCCCTGTTTGATTATTCGACTCAATGTTTTCACTTATGCATTCGTCTCCGCCTTCTCCTTGACCCATACCTCATAGAGGTGAAGTAGATGCTGCCAAACTGAAGACTCAACACCACTGACTCGTTGGGGGCTGGAATCACGCACATTTCAAAAAACACGCATGCATTTGAGACTTCAGTCCACGTGGAGCTTTTTGTCGAGTCAAAATGCGTTGGAATGGAACTTTCCGTTAATAAGGGGCATGTCACTGTTTTTGACCATTAAATCATCCTCCCACCTACCTTTGATGTCTAAATGGGTTTACGTAGCAACGCTGTTTACCACAGTTATGTGTAAAACAATGCTCTTTTCCCAAACCATGCCCTGAAATATCATTTTAAAGAAGGTTGCAGCCCAACAATCACTGTTCGAAAGGGAGAAGGAAGGAAAGAGGTGTTCTTTCTCAATCTCAGCACTTTCCCATTGTTTACTCAATCCTGGCGTCTTATTCGAAGCAGTGGCTTTTATTTTCCCTTCGAGGACTCTTTGAGCTGTCAAGAAATGAAGTACCAACAAGTCTACCACTAATATTCGGCCCTACAAGACTATTCCATCCCCACACTGGACGATCAGAAGTTTAACAGCGACAAGTATTGGTAGGCTGCTGACACCTCTTGTGACATGTGATTTGGCAGAAAATGAGACGTCTTAAATTTTAGGCTTTAGCAAATGGAATGTGCAGCCTCAAGACTTGCAACCTTTGTGTAAAAATATCCCGGCAAAATGTGCTCTTCAGGTTCAGACAGAGACATTAGCGGGACATGGGCTCACAGAATTGGTGTTCGAGGGAATCCAACATTGTTGACTTCGTCAGCATTTTGAGGGCATTATAAATCGGTTCCTGGTCTAAATAGGGAATGGGAGAAGGAACAAGTCAACTGAAGTACTAGGCTGTTCTGGGTTCCGGAGCGCAGTAGGTTGTAGAATGAAGTGTGCTTTATTCTCATAGCCTCTATTTGGAGCGCCTAAGGTCATAAATCTGATGCCGCATGTAACATTAATTTATCAATTTACAGCTCCAAAGGCTTTGAGTGTTTACTCTGGCCTATAGACAATGCATTACCTAGTGTGGTCCTGGCACACCGACTGTCAGCAGCAGTCCAAAATACGCCCTATCACATGTCCTTGTGTGTGTGTATGTTGTGATTCCAAAAAGTCCCTTCCCATTCATCACGTATTTATCCCCCTCACTTCCAGTCTCAACGACTCGGGTTTCACACTGACTCACCTGTTACCCGAAATCGTGCCCTGTGGAACGGAGGTTGGAAAGCTCGCCTTCGACTGGGAGGGTGTGCCTGCCGGAGCTAGAGTTTTTGTGGCTCTGGGAGACCTTCAGTGCTCTGTCTATCCATTTCTTGAACACCAGAGAACACTAAACGGTATTGGGGGTAAGTGAAAGCATTTCTTCAAGCCTTACATTTGTGATTTCATTGAATTATTTTGTGTTCGTCAAATAAATTGATGTTCTGTGTGGTCATTTGCACCCATTGTAGTAAATAATCCTCATCGGAATGTGTGTTTGTGCCATTTGTATAGCCAATGCTGTGAAATTCGGTCAGTTGAATTGGAAGCGATTGTGGACGTGATTTCCGTCTCGTAAACCATTTCATAAACACTTGGAGATGAGTTTAATTTACGGAGATGGATCCTTAAAGCAGTTAGTTTTTCTTTTTCGTGGTGCTGTCGAAATTTCACAAGAAGTTATGATGGTTTTGCACGCCTTTGTACTTCTGCTGGAAGGAATGGTCTGCGGGCCATGCTAGCAGTTTCCAGCCCTTCACGTATCGGCAATACCTATCCTCTCTTCAAGAAACTGATATGTAAGTGCTAAGAAAAGTTGAAAAAAATCACACAGATGATATTCGAAGACTTGATGCATGTTGACCATTGCTCTTCCGGTCTTTCCAATAGATGTGCCGAGTTCTCCAAATGAATTAACTTTAGTTCACTGAAAGTCGAATATCGAACATTAGTCAAGCTAAATCAGAATTTATGGAACAGCTCGCTTTACTTTGCTCACTTTGAAACTATGACTGGGCCAACTTTTTGGAATTCCAAGTCTTGTCAACTGACCACCTTATTTTTGCCGTTTTCGTGAAAGTGACTCCTTTCTTGTCCATTCTCTTGGGGGTTTGGTTAGCTTTTATTCGAGGCCATGGATGGAGTCGTTACTATCGGTAGAGTTGGCATTGTGTGAGACCCTCACATCACTCAGATGTCCTCCTGTGACTGAGCATCTCGTATTTTGCTCACGTCTTTCTATTGCCAGTAGACATGGGCGGACTCGACGTCATGGTTCTGAAGAACCTCCACCGACTATCGCAAAATTTAGAAATACCCACGATCCCCTGTGATAGTGAGGCCGAAATTTCGTAGGCATTGATGCACACGAGCGGAGTTATCAAATGAGCTATGGGCACGATTTTTCGCCTCCTTGAGAATGCAGGATAAAGTTAATTATGTCTCCTCTTCCACTTTTCTCCTTTGCCTTAACCTTCCACAACACACCCGCAGTAAAACTTTGTTTAACTTCGAAAGAATAGGCTCACGCATTTTGTTGTTTAAAGTGATTGGAATGGCATTATCCTGGTAAATCCAAGCTGACCTCGGGTGCACTCATGTGACCTCTGGTGAGGTCTACGGTGCCTGATCGAAAATGTAGGCATAAAAAAACTCAATCAGTATGTCAATTCTTTTCAAACCGGGTTCTTTCCTCTCGGTTGTCGTATTTACAGTTGGGGTCTATACCTCCCTCATTTACAGAGACTATTACAGACCGCGTAGGTGTTCGGCTACGGTTCCACCTGTGTCGTCCCTTCCCTTTATAAAAGGAATACGCAGGCCCACAAGACTGACCGGTAAACAAAACAATGACGCGCCTGTTGCATAACTTAAATACACAAATTGCAATGCAATTTATTGTTAATGATTGGTGGTGGGAGGTCCATCGGTCACGAATTAATGGCATGACTTTGATTTCTAATGCAGGGACGCATTGAATGAATTTGTAGTGTTTGAAACAAAGTAGTTTAGGTTCCTGATGACCAAAAATTTTGTGCATTATGAAACCTGATTATACCTCATTCTTCTGGGATGATACTCTTCATTGCTCCTGCTTTGGATGTGATTTTGAAGTCTTCTGCTTTGCGAACCGTGCAGGTATCCTTTACTAACCTTCAGAGGCTTCCCGTACGATTCGTCACGTAACACTTGGAAAGAAAGGAAAATGAGTTCTAAGGATGGGATCGCAGTTATGAACCCCTCAAAGAAGCTGCAAGTTTAAGTTGCAACAATAAGTTGAGGTCAGTGAGTCATAAAATCCCAGTTGTGCTTGACGCGGGTCGAGTGGAGCAGCTCGTAGACATCCACACCAAACAGTGGGCTGGATCGTCAACAACCAATGACCTCAAGCTTCATAAGCCATCAGCTTGTCATTCATTTCTCCCATCTCATGAAAAACTAACTGACAAGCTATTTTGTGGTGAGAAATCACCCTTGTGTTTCCACCTTAAGGGAATGGACAGTTCAGTCGTTACACATTCCCTGTATTCAAAGCAACACTTCCTCCCCTTTGTGCGTTTGTGTGTGCATGGCGCATTGCGGGCGTAAATTTTTACTAGGACTGCATGGGTCTCTATACAGTGTAGGATTGCACAGTCAGAACCCGTATATCATTAAAAGAAAAGAAAGTCCTCTTCCCATGACATCATGCCTCATCCCTTCATTGGACTTGCTCGTGAGATTTATACTTTAGGATAGGAGGTGGGAGAGAGAGCAAGGGAGTGGAGGAGGAGCAATGCCATCTCACCCTAATCTTCGTCCTATCTACTTTTCTTGATGTTATTTCTTGGTGACAGTTGACAGCTCCATGCAAAATTGATGCTCAGGAGTCCGATGCGAGGTGGGAATGGATGTGACTGGAGCTAGACTTTTATCTTCCATCTATAAATTGTGAAAAGTGGAATTTGCAGTTCTTTGCCTAGTCAGAAAAGGTCTATGCACTATACATTGCGTTTAAAGTCATTTCAGTAAATAAAGTGCGAGTAAAATAAATCACTAACTTGTTGTATTTTGTTATCGTAAAGATGTTGGACGTTTAAAGTTATAATCGTGTCGCCTAAGAATTTTCAGTCTTATCAGCTTTGGTAAGTCACATTTCTCAGTTTGCGCTACCAGATCTTGTGTGTATGCCCAAACACTCACTCCTACATTGTATCTTGGGTTATTTTATTGATGGAAATTATGAGTTCTGCGTTATGTCCTGTCTGTATAAGACGAATGTCACAGTTGCTGGTGCTGGTTACGCCTCATTAACTATAGTCCACCTAGTTGTGGCCAAGTCTGATACACAGCTTTTCATTCAACTTACTGAGGTGATTTAACGAAATCAAAAGTTCAGTCGGCTGTTTAAAATGTTTACAACTTCATAAGACGGTTCCCTATTCGAAGTCTCTCTATTTGCCCCTTCCCTGTCCGGTACCTTAGGAGTAATCAGATTTCAGGCCCTTCTTGTCTCTCTTCCCAAAGAACAATATTTAGTGTTGATGCACTTTATATGCACTAATGCCTCTCTTGTCCTCAAGGTCATTATGTAATTTCATTACGAGTTGATCATGTGTTTAGGAGAGTTTAAAAGATGATGACTTAATCCACAGTCTAAAATAAGAATCAACAATTCATTTTTTCCATCTCGCTCCCTTTTAAAATAATGCGCTCTTTGGTGAGTTAAGGACGACTCATACTTAAAATGAACTGTTCTCAATAATTGTTTGATTTGTTTTGGGCAAAAGAAGCAACCTAGTGCTTCAAGTAGATTTGTAGGCTCATTAATCTAATTCCGTCCAATGTTCTCCTATTTCTCCTGCTAGAATCCGCCCCTTTTGTCTGAATATGTATAGTACAAGAGCTGGAGTCATATTTCAAAACAGAAGAGATAATTTTCCTCCATTTTAGCTTTTTTTCATGCAAATGAGGTGGATCTAACCTTCTTGACCGATTTGTACCATTCAAGACATGCTTTTTGCACCATATTATGGATGCAACGTGCGTATTATGAAATGTGCTTGATTTGCTTTTGGCCGTCACTTGTGAACCAAAAAAATGTATTAGGAGAATACGTAGTAACGGCTTTGTGAACGGTCACCGCACATTTCCATATTCTTCACATTTGTTGCATCTTCTTAAGCTCAGGCGTCCCCTATCCTGGTAAAAGAAATTAATGACATTCGTAACATCTCCGAGTCCAGATTGAAAGTTGATAGCTGCCTTTTATTCCTCGCAGACAAGAGCGAAGAATAGTGTATTGTTCTTCCTTTTAGGACCTTAATAAGTTGGAATTCGAATACCACTTTGTTGATATTGAAAGGTGTTAAATCCGCCTTCCCTTTTGTGCTCATGTATTGCGAGAGATCTTTAAATGCTATTGTGTTATTTTGCTCTCCCATTTTCTTAAGTCATTTTTCCTGTCGTGCATCCGTGTGATGACTAAAGTCTGTCTTTTCTTACTCATTTCTAGCCTGCAATATCAGTACATCAGCCCAGATAGCCTTCAAGCTACCAGCCGGTGTGGAAATCAACGGACAAACCTCCTCGCATTCTTCCTCCACCGACACTTGCAACACGGACGGTGAGGGTGTCTTTGAGCGTCTGTTGAAATCCAAACGAATTTCCGTGTGGCCATTCTTCCACCCCAACGAACGAATTGTTGTAGCTGCGAGTCTAAATGGTGGCAATGTGATTGAGAGATTTATTAAAATGCTGCGTGTTTGGTGCCGACAATTGGGTTGCCCTGCCATAGAAACAGCTCAGGTCAGTTTACACTCATGCAGCCTCTTAAGTTCTCCTCTAACGTTAATCCAATGAAATTCAAGATACACACCCTACTGCGCTTCTCACTAAGGCTTAAATGAGGCTTTTTGAACTGTGACGTATTGACTAACTGTGTTTGTTGGTCAAAACCTTGTCATTTACTGCTTGATGTCTTGAACCGTCTCCGTAGTGTTCGAATTCTGTATTTTAATTGTCACCTATGCAGGTGCAGGATAGACAAAGTCCAATTGCGTTCAATGGATTATTTTAAAACATGTTAAGATGTTGATCTTGAAACTGGTCGCAGAATAAAGCTTTTATGCGCTTCTAAGTTGAAGTCCTTCGGTACGAAAAAGGCCTCGGAATTAATTATTGCTATTGTGGTTGTCAATTCCTGCATTGTGATTTATGTGTTGGCAATTTGCCTTACTTAGACGTCCGCCTTGGCAGCGACCGTTTGTCTCAAGTAAATTTCTACTTAATTTAGTTGTCAAAAAGGTGCTTACATATTCGCAGTTCAATTGTTCAGGTCATTTGAGGAGCACGTCCAAGCGAATCGAAACGCAGAATAAACTGAGTTACTTCATTTTAGTTTAGCTCGACTTAATTCAGACTAATTTATTTGGTGTTGATGATGGCAGGAACTAGACTCAAACTGAGACAAACCGGAAAGTGTACATTACCCAATAGATTCATGCGACATTAGCTGCTTCTATGCTCGTACATGCACATTTGATTTGTTGATTATATTCCATAGGGTAATTTGCATAAATTACTGTCAACGGGCACGAGGTTAATGAATTCCTATATGATTTTAGGCAATACCTCCGCTTTATTATTGGAGGACTGGGGAGGAATGTTTATGCAGGTGTCAAGAAGGTGTCACTTTTCTGATGTCAGATGGCGATCTAAATGTCACAGGGTAAACTATAATATAAAACACTTTAAAAGTACTTTGAACTTTAAGGGACTGTGCTTCAAAGTCAATAATAGTCAAACTATAGGGCTTTGTTACATAGGCCCATGCATAATACAACAAAGGGTATTTAAATGCATTGGGGATCTACTTTGACGTACCATTCAAGAATACTGAATGCATTTCGTACATGATATTTATTCATGTACTTTTCCATGAAAGACGCTAGTCTGTAACTCTCCCAACACGGCCTTTGAAGTTTTTCGTCATTCGTTCCTGGACCGTACAAATGGTTGGATCATAAGGTAGCTGGATTTGCATTTAATATCATTGTGAAAGTTAACTTCGAAAACCTGAGACCGTGGGCAACAGTCTTCATTGACTCTTCAAAATTTTCAATGCTGCAGCGTAGCTGTAAAAGTAGTCGGCACCTCTGGTCATGGTCAGTTATAGAGGGCCTTTGTTGTTGTTTGGCTAATATTACCCTATTCTAACACAAGGAATTGCGCAAAATTAAAAAACGATGTGGGTGTTTAGATTTGGAAATCCCCTACTTTAGATGCACGAGGTAAAATATGTGCACTTAAAGGTTACGCCTTGTAAACGTTTCTCTCCCACCTAGTCAACGCACCCCACACGCCACATCCCTATTTGTGCTGTAAGCTTTAGGTACATTTAAATCCTTTGTTTAGCGTATTTCTCGTCGATAAAGAGACGTACTATTGTTGTCCCATATTCACTTAAGCGAAGAAATGTCAAAATGTCCTAAATTCCATAATTCCCTCAACGTTCTACCAATTTTTTGTCTACTGTCAGTTTTGAATTAATGCTCATAAACTTCCTCCATTAGTTCAAACAATTGGGGTCATTTAAAGTGTCAAAGTTTTTGCTTAAATTGGAATTCATTCGACAAACCTAAGGCTGAAGTTTTGAATTTTATCTTTTTTGTAAGTAAACGCTCCAGTTTTGCCTACTTTATTCGAGTGCTATGCATAGCTTATTGTCTGCATTTTCCACCAATGTAATGCATTTTAAAGTGCATTTATGATAGATAGAGTGGCTTGGAAATCTAAAGCATTCCAAAGGCTACGTTGAGTTTTGTTAATGAAGGTTAATTATTCAAGTTGTTACAGTTTTATTTGCTCCGGGCACTAATCGCTTGTAAGGATTAGGCGACATGTGGCACACAGTCGAGGTGGAAATCAGAGGTGTTATCTGATTGAATAGTTACTGGGATTGGCGTAACGAGTTAAAGGAGGTTTCAGTGGACTGTCAAACTCAAATGCAACATGCGAAGTCATAGACAACTTACTTCTCTCCGAGTCTCATACATAACTCAGAATAATCATCAAATTTGTTTCAGAGCCATAGACAAGATATTCTCTTCTATTATGAGACTAACCGTCAGTAAGTTTGGGCCTATCTCATTGGGTTTAGATCTAATTAACCCGTTTGTGGTATGATCTAAAATGAACAGTTGAAGCTGTGTGCAGGTAGGAAAGCTCAGTCAACGCACATATTTGACTCCAGTGAACTGCTAAAATGCAAACATGAGAGTCCAATGCGCCTGAAGTTTTGTTAACCTTGAAGAAACGGCCTAAATGACTATCGTTTTTTCCATGTATGGGTTACGCATCACCCACAGGGACATACGCCATTCAAATGACATGAAAAATTTGCTCCTGTACGTTGCTCTGCTGGCTTTTCCCACATCTGTTCTACGGAGGTCGTATTTTCATTGCCCTTTTAGTGTCGTTCGTCTGGAGAGGTAGCGTAAAAATTGGAGCGTGGCTAGGCCATAGGTCCTTTTAATCACCAAAGCGGTGGGAATAGAACTCTCGAAAGCCGCGCTCTGAAATGCACAGTACATCCTGTTAAATTGCGCAATTTCTGTCTAGATTATTTATTATTTTACCTGCTTAATATTATCGAAAACCTACAAAAACATTTGCTATCAGCGTGACGCCCCGTGAAGCGCGAAACAATTGGTGCCGTCATTATTAAAACATTTGGGTGGGTGGGGTGGTGCATCCTCATCTATCGCAGACCTCGGTACCGTGGACGTCAAGTTGGGGTATTGAACAAGGGCAAAGTTTCCCGTTTATTCAAGCTCAATTTGACATTATTTATGAGATCTGACTAGTGTAATGCATTAACATGGCTTTATTCCTTGAATAAAGGGAAGGATGCTTGAGACTAATTGAACCGTACTAGCATACAGAGATGGCTCAAGGTGATAGTCAAACAAGGGACACCGACATGTGTAAACAGTCACGGGGTTTGATGGGGTGGTTACTTAGTTTTTTTATTGTTTCGGTTGCTCTTTAAGGTGGGAACTAAAAGTGGGGCAATTTTGGGGGAAGATTGACTGTTAGATTCAGCACTTACGTCGGAACATCTCTAGTTTGCAGTGCTTGAATGACTGCCAAACTACAGGCCGGAATACTCGGAAAAGGTGACCCGATAGAATCGGTGTGCGGCTCACTATGCTTTGAAACTCCTTTGTTCCTCTGTATGAATTCATCGACAGCTATGATACAATTTTAACCACCACATAAGGCTTCTCAACATTACATTGTTTATTGTCATCTTTTGCAACACCTATTGTTCCTGGAGGCTAAAAGACTGCCCACCACCGGCTGCCTCCCTTTCTCCCCCACTTTTGTTTTTCATTTGCCTATCTTATTTACCATCTGATTGTCTAATGGTGCTTAGAAGAGACAATAATCACTAGGGGAAATATCGTCGAGGCAGTACAGTGGATGAAGCTGAGGATGAGGAGATGTCACCTTTCCCTCCCTCTTCCATTTTCTCCCTCCTCTCATCTTGCCATGCAAGTCTTCACGCGAAATGAGATGGAATAGACACGGACGTCAGTGATGTGGCCGTGGGCGGCGTGCTTTCACAAAGAGGCAAAGAAGGCAGAGTACACTTCATCCTCTGCGCCAGTGCCAGACTGCACAAAAAAAATAAGATCGAAGAATGCAACAGAACGCGAACTGTTCACCGTCAACACAATGGTTCGATACTTCAAGCACTACTTGATAGCGAGACAGTTCATGGGGCGAAGAGACCATCAGGCATTGACCTGGTTAAAAACAGTGAAGGAGATAGACCGTCCGGCTGCACGCTGGTACGAGGAACTGCAACAATATGACTTTACAGTGCAGTACAGAAAAGGAAACTCGCATTATCCCGCAGACCTCTCTCAGCAGAAGGGGATAGCAGTATGGTGGGTGCGCTATTTTTGAGCAAGCCTACTAAAAACCAGCGGAGAAACACGCAGAGTACGTACTCCGTCATGGCTCTGGTATACGAGAGGTTTCTGGCATCCTCGTATAAGCCCACTGCGAAAGGGATGAACTCGTCCAGCAAGGTAGCCAGGCGGATGTAGCAACAATGGTCCAAACTCTCCCTGGAAGATGAGGCTTTATGATACCAAGAAGACGTCACGTCTCCCAAGCGTCTGGTTGTTCCAGGATCTCTGACGCAAACAGTCCTTCTAAAGTTGCACAATTAATTGGGCCATGTAGGCGATAGGAAGATGGTGAAGGCCTCGAGCAAACGATACTGGTGGCTCTCTCTCTCCCCAGACGTGCTAGACTTCTGCCGAACCTGCATCACTTGCAACAGTTTCAAGAAGCCTCACTCCATAGCAATTGCACTCCTGTAGCCCATGCATACGGAGTCCTCCGCAACTTACCAAGAAAAGGAAACGTAGCCATACTGACAGACTAATCCACTCTCATTAATACCGAAGGTTGTAGCACATCATGCTGGAAGGGCATTTCAAAGGCCACAAGGATTTTTCGCCTACTGGGTACTTTTAGCACCAAGTAGTTTTTTTTTGTTTTTGTGCAGCACGTTCACCAGTAGTTATATGGTTTCCATCGCCACCATTGCAACAATGCAAAGGTTCAAGGCGGGCACAGCTGTCAAAGTACTATGCCCTTTTATCCCTCCCTCCCTTTGTGTTGTTAAGATTTGATTTTTCATCCACCTTCAATTACTTTGCATTAGGACATTTGAATTGTAGGTGTCTCTTGATGCACTATGCAAGCGGCTGACATCAATCACCCCCAGGCACTTAGATTCCACTCAGATAGACATGACATCTGTTCGTATAAGTTGATCTTAGGGATTAAGTAACAGGCTCACGCATCAAGGGGTCGGAGAGTTACTGCGCTTTGCCCAAATTATTCCGACTTCAAATGAGGTGGATTGAGGAGAACGAAATCAAATTTCCATTCCCTTAGTAATTACTGTTGCCGAGGCTATATTTCTTCAATTAAATAAAAGCTTTAAAGTGACAAAAGTCTGAAAACCTGTTTTCTTTCAATGAAAATAATTATTACAGAGGTAAGTTGTTCTAATCGGTAAATCTTGCTTATCTTGCCATTTCTCTTGACCACTGAGAAATGCTTGCTCACAGATATACGAGAAGCTCTCCCACGCGGCCAGTGGCCAACTGGAGCATGACGATTCGCCCATAGCAACTATGATGTCGGTGTCGGAAATTAATGTCGACCCACGCTTATTTGGGGAACGCTATTGTGAGTCGGTTGAGGTGAAGGACTACGAGGGGGTGGAGGCGATGGAGACAGTTACAACTGGCGCCAGTGTGACAAACATACATCCCGACGATGTCTTTAGCCTGCCCGCAATCTATGCTGCCGTCTGCCGTGGTGTTGTACGCAATCTAGTCAGCATGGCTCCTCCAGAGGTAAGGAATGCGTATCCAGGCCCTTTGTGTTGGACATTTGGTGATTTGCATCAAGTCACGTAAGCTGGAACACCATTTGCTATACACTTAACAGCTAGATAAGCACTTCTTCAACTTCATTAATCTTGTCCACTTGTACTTCACGATTTGGCATTTACGCTGCGAAGGGCCGTAGAAGGTACAGGCATGATTTCTCCAAAAAAGGATTAAATCAGTTGGCTTTATACTTCTAAAACTTTTTAATTAAATATAGTAGAGTAAGTGAATGAAGCAGGTCTGATGTGAGCAAGATTTTGTACCACCATTGTGGCGGCCGTATCACAGAAGACTTCCCCAAATGTAGGCATCAATCAAATGCCATTCTTGACTGTCTGTAGGAGCATTTGCTTGAAAGCCAAATCAACCAGAGAAACACACAATGACAGGTATTTCCCGAACCTGGGTGCCAACTTCACTCTTACTTTGCAAGTTGCTGCCATTTTGGTTGAATCCAACCCTTTACGCACATCATTTTCTTCCTACAGCCTAAGAATATATTAAGTTTTCACAACCAGTCAATGTAGACTTGTACAGAGCTGCCCTCATTGCACACACACTCAGGGTTTAATTTGCTTTAAATGGTCAACCTTTTTGAGGTCGACCCAAAATTGACCATCCATAAAGGCACCAGCCACCTGATTGGAGCGTCATCATAAACTGTCCTTTTAGCTCCAGAATTGCCCTTAGGGACGCTAAAAGGCAGACGAGCCCGGAAGTAGCTTCTTTGTAAACACATGGAAAGGATGATTTACGGGTACTGTGGGGCTAGTTCCCGGAAGGCTGAAAAATTATCGCATTCAGTTATATGATCTTACCCATACATCAATCTGCAACAGTGACAACAACCCAAAGTCCTCTCCAAATATTCAAACAATTATTGCTTCCGGGAAATGGTTATGCTTGTGTCCTTTCCTTTAGCTGCTAGTCTGGGCCAATGTTAAGCAGCTCTATTGCATGGGCGGGGCCTTGAAACGAAATCCCCTGCTCTTGCATCAGCTCAAATCTGAGTATTCTCGTGCCGATGTGACCTGTGTGTCCGAGGACAACGTTGTTGAGGCGTGTGTTGGAGCCGCGCTCTTTACCGCTACTCTTGTCTGACACAAAAGCTGCCTCCTCTCTCTCTCCACTCATCAAGTAAGCACATCCACAATCAGCCATCCTCTGCGTGTGTACACCTTTATTTTTTCCTTTTATTTTTATAACTCGACCTTGTTGTGGTCAACTCTGTTGGTTTGCAAATCAAACCAACTGAAAGCAATGTTCCTTTTTGTAAAGAGTCAATATATATGTATTCCATACTCCCCATTTTCGACTTCTTTTATGCGCCTAATTCAGTTGTAAAAGAGGAGGAAAGCTGATGTCGATTTTGAGGTTTGATTTGCCACCAACGTTTTCAGGGCAATATTTTTTACTTATCCTAGAGATTTTGATCATCACAAGTGTGTTTACTGTAGGAGAAATAATGAGGGATTTTCAAAAAGGCTTAAATATTTTCACTCATTTGAAGGCAAAAATAGGATTCTACAGTGTTTTTATCCAGAAATAGCAAATAGGTGTCTGTTATGCTTCTTGTGTAACAGGCATTGCAATTTCCGGTCACCAGACTTGATGATTTTGAGGTTATCAAAATACCTGCCACGGATATAGCATGTAGCATTGGCTTACTTCTTTGCAATTAAAGACTTTTCCCACTCTTAAGCTAGAGTTGTGAACGGTTTTCCTCAATAGTGATTTTCAAAGGGAAGTACTTTTCGGATAAATCATTCATCAATCGGAGAATGCATCCTACAAGAATGCAAGTGTGATTTTTCTCCGGGATTTCATAAATGCTGGAGAGTTGGATGGGTCTTTGGGTGCTTCTCCAACTCTGTATAGGGAAATAAAAAGGGAAAGCGAGTAGACTGTTAAACCTTGTTAATTTGTAAGTTAAGAGGCGGCATATGTGGATTGCAGTGTTGTGGGTCTTGAAGTCGCCTCCTGAAGAGGGTGCAAATGATTTAAGCTATCACTACTATAAATCAGCCCTCCTGCGGAAGTTGCATACATCCGGTTCAATGGGAAAGTTGGTATTACGTCTCTCGAGCATTTCTGGGCTTGAATGATTAAGGTAGGCAGTGCCACAGGCAAGGCAACATGCACAGTAATTGCCCCTTCGAGGGTCGAGGAAGTGTTAACTCATTCACAGCCTCAACAGTTGGGATGCTTTTTTGTCTGAATTGACTCGGCCTGGAACAAACCAGGAGGTTAGATCTGCCGAGACACGCAAACGAAATGTCATGTTTGAACCATTTCTGCTGCCCTGTGTTTCGCCCTTTCAAATGCCGTAAAGACGGAATTGTGGGATCAAGGGCTATCATAAAATGCTGCACTTAAATAAACTTGTGAAAATAATTTTTCAGAACGTTTTTGTGGAATGAAATAGCAATATATAAGTTATTACTTTCATGTGGATTAAAAACTGTCCACAACTTCCTCCAGCTGTTACGGTGCTAGGCCTCACCTCCCGGGGCGTAAACCAACATTTTCGTTTCGTTTTATCTTGATACACCCTCCTGTCCTTCTACTTTAAGTAAACTTTTAAGCTATTTCAAAATTCATAGATATAACGAGTCTGAACTATCCAAACGTGTAATCACAGAGGAATGAAAGTAAGGTCTAGTCCGTTATTTTAGCACCACTGCGACTTCTCTGAGGCCCAATACTTGGGTAGAATATGCGTATTACCGATGTACAACAGGGCTATGAGCTGTTAATATTGCCGTTATCAAAACCAAGGGTCAAATTACATCTAACTTACTACATAGTCTTTCGCCTCTTCGACATTCCCTTTGGTCGACCTCCCGTAGCAGCGTTTTATGAAGTTCTTCCAAAAATCAGTCACATTAGACATTGATCCCTCCTGGCGATTCCATCATGGTGGAAATTGTCGTGGAGAGCGAGAAATTTTGCTAACCTTCACACCTACCCGTCGATGGTATTAGGATCATTGGTCTCCTTAAGGATGGGGTTTCGCGTTTCTCCCTCCTTGCCGCTTTGCTTTCACTTCAAAATTATCCAGTCGTATCTAGTTAGGTTCCATTTACCGAAGAGAGAAGTGAAGGTATTGTGAATAGCTTTGTAGGGAACTTTTCAAGATTCAGATGTTAATAGCATTCGTGGAGAATACGGGACTGAGGAGTGGTGGCCAAAGGAATACGTTATTTGCATTCACATATTTCTCCATCCACAACAATATGCACTTCTTTTGTCACGCTAAGATTTATCACCCAACATTCGAAATTAGGCTGGTTGTACGTTACGATAGAGTTTGCTAGCCGTTGCGGCCAATGTAGAGCCCCCAGATTTATTTAACGATGAAAGAAGACAATGATTGGGTAGAATATGCTCTGTTGACTCACAGTGCAGCTCGAGGGGTGATGGCATGAAATGGAGGCCAGATCGGCAGGGCAAGGTACAATGACAGTTCACCAAATTTGGTCCTTTACTAAAACCGGAAGTGAAATAAACAACTAACGTATTACACTGGTCCAGTGGACCACTGACCCCATGCAGCATACCAGCTCTTTTGTCATTATGACCTTACTGACCCTAGAATCATGCGTATATGAGGTCATGGCATTGTGGGGAGGCGTGATACTAACCCACTGAGCGACACAGCAGATGCGGTGATTCAAGAGACTGGCTTCAGTTAGGTAACTTAGTCTTTCTAGAACACCGAGTGGTTCTCTTAAGCAGCTCGTTTACTTCCTGCACGGCAGATCTGATGGTTGAAGCGAAAAAAGTTGAGCTATTTGGCGGCAGTCCTTGTCAATGGTACTCCGGAAATATGAAGTAAAACACAGAGCCTAGAAACGCCCTTTCATTATGGTCCAAACTATTTAGGAAGAATATATTATTATGTCTAGAGGGGTTTACATCTAAGGTAATGAAAACGGAATGCTAATTTGTCGGCCATTTGATTCAAATCTTTCCTTTTGTCGGCAAAATGATGGGATTAAACTAATTACTTTAAGGGCACCACGTCCAAAGCAGTTCTAATCATCAACTTTGTATTCACTCAGAATAGTTTGGTAGAGTTCTAAGCTCGTTCCGGTGGCCTAATGAGGGGGATATTGGTGTAGGAAAATGGTTTATTTATAGTGCACAGACGGTCAACGTTGCTATTAGAGCAGATGAGAACCTGTGCTTTGGAGAGCAAAAAATCTCTAGACATTATTTCCACCAACCACTCTCACGATAACTCAGTTATTCAGTGTTCATTAACTAAATGTAGGTGCCTCTGCAGAACTGGTTACCCCGAAGATCACTCCATCGAGGGTTATGGATGAAGGGCCGCCTCTGAGCTACGCTGACGATCGTTCATGTTGATCCAGGCAGAGGTCTCGTATCCACACTTTGCAAAGCCTTAGATTTGATAATGCTTGGGATTGTGAAGGCATCCTAGATACTTGCTGTTCTTTTAAGTTCGTTTCGAAAGAAATGTCACATTATGACTGCAACCTCGAATGGCGTGTTTACATTACCTTTTTGTTGACAATTGTCAAATTTGCTTTCAACAGGACCTAGTGTTTGTTTGGAAATCACTCGAAATACACATTTTTGTAGCCCCTGATCAAAAGCAGTTAGTTGAACAGATTTTTACCAACCATCTGCCAGTGGTGTAATAAGAGGACCCTTTGGTCTCAAAGTTTCACTTGTATCATTATTTTAATAATGCCCTATCATCATAGTTCATAGGTCAGGTCACCCCTCGTTTTGTGCCTCACGTCTCAGCATCCTAAGCATACTCACAATTTGTGTTCTCATTAATTTTTTCCCCCTCCTGACAAGCAAATATTGCGGAGGAATGCACTTCATGCATGCTATCATACCTTATCCCAAGACCATTAAAAGTGACATAAGTGCGCAAGATTTAGTATCTCGTGTACTCCAACAAGCTGAAATCAAAATGTGCACCGAACTTGGGGCGTACTTCGAACCGTAGCATTCCAGCTGCTAATTTTTCTGAATTCACTGTTTCCGTCCACCTTCTGTCCAAAAAGCAAAGTGCCTGGATTGACGCATTAGCAGGTGATAATAATTTCCCCTTGGTTATGAACTTCTGTCGCATGGCGTCTTCAAAGTGGACTGAACGCAACATTGTCCACATAACTTGATGCAATTAAAAAGCTTTCTTGATTGTGTTAACTATCCACCTCAAGCAAATGCATTATGAGTTCGTGGATCCTTCGTGGATCTGAATATTTCGCTAGAAATATTTTATTATTTTTATGGGTATGAAAAGAATATGAGTTTCTAAAACAAGGACTTAATCTGCAGTATCCATTAAAGGACACAGCTATTGTTCCTCAGCCCAGCAGCATAGCCTTTGAGCTATGCCAGCATTCCCTTAGCCCTTCCGTACGTCTCGGGGAAATGCAAGTCATCTGGAAATTCGAACTTGCCCTTTCACTGTAAACCAGCACAAGGACTTCATTTCTGTCCACCATTTAGAAAATCTAACTACCTTTAACTGTTGATATCCATTTAAACTTGTTTATATGTGAAAATGGCCGATTGATGAAGGCTCATAACTGATCGTTCAGTCCCTCCATCGCTCATTTCCTATATTTAAATTCGCCGACCGGCTCACATCCGAATCTTCATTTGTCGAGGCAAAAGTGCAGAGTCCTTTGAATTGGCTGTTGTCGTTGTTAATGATTGCGTGATTCTTTGTCAACAAAAGAAACTTCTAATTAAGTACCCATGCATATTTATGTGTCGAGTCGGAGGAGTTGCTCGAAACAAAACACACTCAACGATTCATTTTTTGGCAGTATTTCTTAAAATGGGGCTATTTGAAGGGCAAATTTTTCAAAATTTCTGATAAGCAACTGACTTTCTTTCTGCGCTTTTTAATCCACTTTATTGCGGAATGACTAATGTAGGAATACAGGACTACATTTTCTTACTTCTGTCAGTCGCTTCGGCGGTAATTGAAAGTTAGCTTCTTATTTATCATGGTTAAACTAAAGGTGCCTATTTGTCGGTTGGGTAGACCGTGACGTGACACAAAAGTTACAATTACTTGTTTATCTGATAATTGGTGACAGTGAGGTTGCAAGCAATAAAAATGGGGACGAATTTAGCATATTAGATGATTAAAATATCTCGTAAACAGAGGTCTGCATCAAAGTAAAGCTATTATTTTGCAATCGCTAGCGTATATTAAGTAGTCTATACAAGGCACACATTTGCTGAATCCTGAGACAGTGTCCTCATACCCATTGTCATGCTTGGCGCATTTCCCTAACTCCTAGTTTTAATCACCTTTCGCTCGACAAAGTGGCAGTAGCCTCCAGTCCTTCTGTATATCGGGTGTCATGTTTTCTTTCAGCATCGGGAGAGACTCCAGGTGCTACCTTGGTGGTAGCAAAGAAAGGAACCCCATCCTGAGGGATAACTACCCTGATTCCTATTGCTAAACGTTTGATGACTACCTAGACAACTACCCCAATCTCGTGATTAGCAGGAATGCCAATTAACAACTGAAGGAACATTAGCCGTAACCGTAAGCCGTCTAGACAAGTACGCTACAAAGCTGTCGACATTATTTACACAGAGCTGCCAATTAAACGAACATGTGATACAAATGGCTGAGTGGCGATGAAGTGGGGCGACAGTGTGTGTCTTACCTACAAAAAAAACTACATTGAACTCCAGCCCCTAAAAAACATACTTCACTTTTTGGCCGCTGTTCTTACAAAAAGCGATGAACATAAGGCAGTTCCAAAGCGGGGCGAAACTCCAAATCCAGTGGAATTGCTAGGAGAGATTGGTGAAGCTGCGGTTAAGTAAATTCGATGACTGGCGTAGTAATGGACGACTCAAGAGGTTTATCAAGGAACGAGGCTCAAAGGGAGAGGCAAGCTATGTAATCCTTTGATTATTTGTTAAGCTCTTCGCGGACACTTGAGGCTTCGACTTTACTTCCGCTGAGCGGCCTTGTCCTCGCGTCATGTTTGTAGCTTCCATCCGTTCTGCCTCATTATCATAATTTTTTCAACTTCAAGAGTGACTCCGACGAGGAACAACTTTTTTGACGGTAATCAAGCCCCCTTATGCTAGATGGAATAGGCAGTTGGAAAAGGGACTGATTTCCAGAAGCAAAAACATACCTGACATGGAGTGTAATTGTGTTAATTTTAGTGAGAAAAATAACCATTTTATTTAAGTTTTATTATGGCGAACTTATTTAACAACCTCATGCCTAGTCATTCACCTACTTTATCCCAAAAGTCAGAAAAAATTAGCTTCAAAATAGGCCAACAATTTGCTTCTCTTCACAAGTATGACTTTTATGTCTTGTTGACTGTCACAAGTAAGAGGGGGGCAAATTCTGTCACGGTTATCGTTTTCCGTCTTGTTTAAAAATAAGAAAAAATAATTTGGAGCTGCTAACCGATAAAATAAGAGTAGTTTAAGTTTTGCACATTTGCTTACAAGGAAGTCACTTCTGCGTAGGTCAACCACCTAACTCACGGTCCACAACCCTTTGTTCAGCAGCCACTACCCCAGATTTTATTACCAAAGGAGACCAATTCAGTGAGCAAAAGTTGACGACTACCCACTTCCTTGCTACCAGTGTTTGTACAAATTAATCCCACGTGGTCTTTGTGTCAGTCCTCCTACTAATTTGGGAACTTGGCCATGGTTTATCAAGTAACTGTTGACATTTGTGACATAATGTTCTTGCCCTGAGTTGAACAGCTAGTTAACAACTTAGAAAGTCCTTTTTTTCACCGAGTACGTGACAATCAAGGGTATTGGTGTGGCTTAAAAGTCAAACCGCCCAGCGTCTATACAATCGCGAAACCTTAAGTGTTCTCTTCCCTCCCCCCACTCTTCCCAAAAACCAAAATGAAGAGTTGAACAAATAATTTAAGGATTGCACTGCCTCTCTCCTTTTGATTGTCATCTTTGGCGTTCCCTGGGTCAATCCCTCGTATCGGTTATCACAAAGTAATCACGATGCTGTATGAAACACCCACAAACTAGCCACACCAATCATCGAATTATTGAGATGTCTGACAACAGCATCATTGATATCCTTCAGCAAGTCTACTGGACTCAACGCGCCACCGATTTTGTGAATTTTGCTGGGGAAGAGAAATGCGCCGGCTATCTCGTATGTCCCGGACTAGTCGTAAGAAAACTGGCCTAAGAGCAGAGGCATTTAAGAGGGGATGGGGTTTAAAATAGATAAGTGGGGATATGGCTTCGAGTCCGCACTTTGTACCTACTTCAGTGCTGCACGGCCAAACCTTAGATTTCATGCATTTAATAGAGAAGTAGATGCAGTGAACACCTCCGTGTGGATATTATTAAGCCAGTTCAGTTGGTAATAACAAATCTACAGAGCACGTGCCTGGAGAAGATGCCGAAGGTGAACATCATTTTTAATTCCCTTATCCATAACACAAAATCTTCCCTTGTCTTGCTATGCTTCAGCTTTTAGTTCGAGAAGCCAGACTAGTTGCCCTTTGGGAGGGATTTCGCTTTTCGCTGCCCCAAATGTAGCGGAGGGAGTTATAATACAAAGGAGAATATATATTGCTGAAGAACAGAAGGGCCTTAGGGGCCATGTTTTTGACATCACTGTCATTGATACCTCTTAGCAATTCTACCGCACCTGACGTTTCGTCCTTTTGGGACATTGCAATGGGGAAGGAGAATATGCTACCCATCTTGTGTGTCCATTTCTAGTCGTAAGAACACTGACTCAAAAGCACTGACACTTCGAGGCCGCATCTCTGTCATATCTATCTGAGCTTTATGATTTTAATGCAGATGTGGAGGGTGTACTACGCGGTCGCTTAATTAGCCTCTTCACCTAGATATGGATCTTATTTAGATGGTTTACGGCCATGTATAGTGCAGCTTCAGTTGTTGATGACATTTACACTGAACACTGGCCTGGAGCAGATGCCGAAGGTAGACATTGCTTGTGATTCTCCCATCCGTCTCGTTAAGCTTCAGCACTTAGTTGGAGAAATCAGACTATATGTCCTCTAGGATGGGGTTCACTTTCCGCTGCCCTAAATGTAGCGGAAGGACAGAGCGGTCGTGCCCCCTAGCACAGGTCTAATCGCGTAACCAAATCGAAGGATTAAAAAATCGAATAAAATAGTTCGGTAAATTAAGGTTTCGAAACAGAACGCCAAGTTTTCTCATAAATATTATCAGCGAATTGATAGTGTCTTGAAAATATTCTCTAATTTGCCGACCCTTCACCCTTGGCAGGAGCGAGAATGTTTTAATGCTCGAGTAAATGGGGAAAAAAGTTGTGCTAAGACCTCAGTAGCAGAGAATTGCGAAAAAAAATTGTTGGAAGTGTTTCATTTGATGAACTCCAAAGAACTTCAACCAGGCTTCTGTGGTGTGTCTGTGCGGCAAGCGTTGATGTATTTCAAGATCAAATATTCATCACTTTTGTGTCTTAAGGCTACAAAACATTAAACTTTTACATGACAAGAGTGAATGCAACCTTAAAAGCCAAAATTACAACATTGAATGTAAAATCGGAGTTTTGCCAGTAAACAGGAATTGGAAATAAAAATTTGTACGACTAACACTCCTTGCATGATGCAAACCAGTTATTTTTCGAATTCTGAGGCTGAACAATAAATCATACTGCTTTATGGCTTTATGTACAACACTTACTCACTGGAGTTGCGAAAGAAACCGTAAATTATGAAAAAGAAAGTTAAATTTACCCCTTGGCCTCTGTATCTTAGAACGAAAATAGAATCATGACTTCGGCCGAATACTTGGAGATGCGATTTTGCTACGGGTTATCTTGGTAGGAACTGCAAAACAGGCCTTGTAGCGTACCGAGAGAAAGGAGGGCATAATACTAGGGCAGAATATATGTATTCAGCAAACAGGGGGATCGGAGCTACTGGCATGACCCTGGAGACCAGCCCCTCTCCCCTCGGCTAGGACACTATGACCACCTCAAGTGACCATAATCGAAAATGGCAGTCAAACAAACAAAGTGTTACATAGCCCCTCCCTTCTTTTGGACATCGCCCCCGACGCTACCCTTGATATACCTCCCGCGTCAGCTATCACAAGCTAACCGTGCCAGTCATCAAAATTCAACGCAACTGAGGCGATGCTTGACTACAGCGCCACTGATCCCTCTCGGCAGTGCTACCGGATCTGGGATTTTATCCGGTTTGGGAACTGAATTCAGAATGAGAGGTTCTGCCGACCATCAGCGTGTCCATAAGGAGACGTTAAAATCTCCGGAACGAAACCTGTCCAGGTGATTCAGGACTAGTGTCGCTTTCGTTGTTAATGGCTTTCTTGCAGAACATGGGAATTGGGTAGATGCCGAAGGCTGACGTCAATCTAAGCCCTTCTATTGTGGGATGTCAGAGCTTCTCTCATCCGTAGCGCATGCACTTCTTCGCACCGCTGCAGTTTGTCACTGGTGATATAAATCAGGATGGAAACCCTTAAAAGTCGGGTCTGCCTTCAGCTGCCATCAGCGTAGCGTCCCAAGACTTCCTTGAAGAGAAAAAAAAGACATAATACTTGGGCAGAACATGTAAATTTAGCAAACAGAGGGGCCAAGGGTACTGGCATGGTCCGGAGGCCAGCCCACTCGGCTGAGTCAATATGGCCACCTCATTTGACCGTAACCGAAACCGAAAGCATTGCAGACCTCCTAAAAAACTTCCTTGGTTGAAGCAATCATCATTATAAACTTTTGTTGATGGAGGCCGAGAAAAACCTAGCTTTATTCAAATCCACCCGCATCTCACATTTATTTTTCTCTGTATCAAGGGGTTGTCAACTTCCGACTACCCCCAGGCAAGGAGAAGAAAGAAGTGATATCGCTCTTCTCACAAGTAAGTCTAGCGGCAATGCAAAACATGTTGTCATGGGAACAGGACTTACTTTGCATTGGATAAGTGACTAGTTCTGTTCTGTTTTAACTTATATTGTATTGAGACCAACTCCACGTCTTGGTGAACAATTGCATCTGCAATACGCCATATACGCACAGAAGCACAAAGTAAACAGGTACAGGTGTTTGATGGGAAAGTGTATTCAAGACTGCACACAAAGTGAGTAGAAAGCGGATTGTCCGAAGATCTCCCATCACAAGTTAAGTCTTCGGTCCGTAAATAATCGAAACCCGATGGACGTCCATAATTTACAGATTTGCAGTTGATTAAGCTTGATTTTTTGCATTGTTGGCACACGACACCAAACGGCCTAGACATCATCACTCACGACTTTCGTCTTCTGGTCAATGTTGGTATTGCCCGTGTTAGTAATTTTCCTTACTTGATTTTTGTCAACGATAGAACGTCCTTCTGAATTCTACTGCCCCATACCGCGCCCCAAATGCTCTACCGTGCCAAGTTTATGGGAGGCTTCTGCGGTCGTAACTTTGGAATCGTTTTAGCCTCAATTCATTAAACATCTCCAACCACTTTTTTTAGCATAAAATTCTAAAAGCACGGAAAAAACCCAAAGATCAGAGTCTAGGATACTGTTCCTCAGAGGCCTCCAAGTTACCCCTAATGACAGCAAGATTTCCTCATCCCTGTCTGTGAAGCCTCAGCAATTGTGGTGGATAAAGTCGTCGTCTTGCTGATACTTTACTTTCAACCTCGTGTCCATTTCGTTTACTTCAACAGATACCTAAGACAGATCATGCGATAAAAATAAATTTTGTTTCTCAATTTAAAATTACTTAAGTGTTATCAGATCCCCATGTCGGGGTGGGAAGAAAATTTAGCAGGAAATTTTAGTCATTGACTAACCTACTAGGAACACTTTCAATTAACCCATTTTTGATTGTGGAGAGAAAATCTATGGACAGCTTTGTTGCTTAAATAGTCTTGAAAGCAACGAGTCTAAAATGTGGTTGTATTCTTTGTCCTGCGGGCGCATGCAATTTCAACTTGATGCAAAAAGATAAGATACGGAAATGAAGAATTTATTCCTCGCAGTCGGTGTCCGCCTTCACTCGTTAATTAGGCATGGCGATGTAGGAAAACGGTTCATCATTAGCGTACAAAAGGGCTAAGAGGCTAATAAAGTGGCGAAAAGGCCTCTTTCCTCACTTACCAACGCTCTAGACAATCGCTTCCCCAAAAAACACTCCACGAGGCAAGATTTGCAGTCGATAAGTCGTCATTGTGCCATACCAACAACTTAAACTTCCACTCCATCACTAGAGTAGGTGACACTTTTCACGAAATTCGTTTATCTTTGTGCAAGTACTGTCGGGTGCCTCTATGCTGGGTGTAATCAAATCGTTCAAGCCCAATGTCGCTTCATTTTATGAATGTCTTTGCGCAAAAAAACAGGCCATTGGAGTGGATGTGGTCTCGATGCTTGTTTGTTTGAAATGGATTTGATAACCTCGTACAGCAATGTGCGGCTTTAAAGTCTGACCTAAAACCGTTATAAAACTTATGAGGATAGAGTGATGATTTATGATTGGCTGGAAAGTGAAACACCGAAATTTGGAAATGCAAAGCAGTTTTAAATGGTGCAATCTAGTTTAAGACCTATCAAAAAAGTAGGCAAATGATATAGCTGACCATACGACAGCGTATGTGCATATTGCTTTCGTCCATTTTGTGCTCTAGGACAACAATTGTGATCAAGGTGGAAGTGCTTGCATTCCAGTGCATTCCCGACAAACCTTCTTGCCAAATTTTGATCCGAACTGAAGGAGTCTTTGTAGTTGTAATTCGGAAGAAGGGTCCACTATGAGCGTGCCAGGTAGTAGGTCCGACCAGAAGGTCACGGTGCCAAGCCAACACGCAATCAGCAAAGTCTGAATAGTCTGTGTAGTTTCTGCCTTCAAAATTTGTGAGTCATTTTTGAACGCATTTGGCTTGGGTGTTTTCTTGGTGTTGTAAATCAATCAACCATGCAAAAAATGTAAACTAGCGGTCGGAGATCATTTTTGAGTAAACAAGTCTGATAAATACTTTTCAAAAAGAGACTGTAAAAAAAGGTATGTCAGTTTTTTTACCAGCGGAACCCACTGTACGTTGACATAGGTGTTTACTTTTTTTTTTATTCCGATAAAATGACATCCAAATAGACCTTTATTTGTATCACTAATCTGACTACCCATGGACAAATTACTTCCCCGATTAGTGCAAAAAAAGAAATTTGATTATGTGATGCCTTGAGTCTTTCTTGAAAACGAAATAAGTCAATTCTAGAGTTGAATATGTATTCTGTCGTCCGGCGGAAGTACACAGGCAGAGCCTTAAATCACTCTAAAATCAAAATGAAGAGTTGAACAATGGAGGTATTCCTCTTAAATGTCGTCTCTTGGCGCTCCAGTTGGTTAAACTCCCACGTAAGGGACTCACCTATGAACAAAAGATCAAATTAGCGTGAAACCACGAAGTCAGATCTGTCTGGACTCTTTCACAAAGTCTTCGGCTTCGTCCTGTTTCGGGATTGTGTCCGGGAAGAGGATAAGTGCCCTCCACCTCGCGTTTCCATCGGCAACCGTAAAAAGATTGGCTTACAAACAGCCAGTTAATAAAGGACGAGGCTTATAGTTTCGTAGAGATGACTCGCATCACTGACTTTTTGTTGGAGTTTGCCATAGATTCTCCCCTCCTGTCACGTTAAGGTGCAGCATTCAATGATATGAACTGAGGCAGTTGTCTTTTGCGATCAGAGTCGCTTTTCGATTCCACCAATTCACTGCCCAAAGTAATTCTTAAAGTCGAAAGAAGACATGGCACTAGGGCAGAAATATATATTCCCAACATAGAAAAGTGCTGCCGGTGTAGTAGTGGTGGGAGTAGAAAGTCAGAGCCTTGAGTGCGCGTGAAATCAAAATGAGGAGTTGAACTAGAAAAGTATTAGAAGATGAATGCTCAAACTCTTTTACCAAACGTTACATAGGCTAGTATGTGGTCTGATGAGCTCCTGAAGGCTTAGCTATGTTTTAATTACAATTTATTAGTGCCGCAAGTCAGCATAATCAAGTATAACGGTTGTTTATTTTGTCACCAATGGTAACTCTTCCAAACACCAGGTGGTGTAATGCCTCCAGTCTTTCTTGAAATCGTAAGAAGCCACTGTTGTACGACAGAAAACAATCCTCGAACGTAAATTAAAGCTGAGGGCCTACTGGAATGGGCCGGAGGTCATATAGCCGAGTGGAGGTATGTTCGATCCACACGGATTCTTCTGCTCGAGCAGTTCATGTTCCCTTGGCCGTGGTGTACTCTGATAACGAATTTCCCATACTACTCTAGATTTGTATAACTCGAGGCGCTGCTATGATGAGAATGGCAAAAGTTAACACCTGTCCCATTAAAGAACGATTCTGATTACATTTCCTGATTCTAAACCTGAACATCACAGAAGGAATACATCAGCTGTAGAAGTCTAAGTCTTGAAGTTCTCATAAGGGCTACGTTGAGTGCAAATGATGTAAAAACGCCTATTACGAACCTTCCCATAGTGAATTACGTGGACAACCCATGCCTCCTCCGCGGCTCTACTGGCTGATTGGTACCCTACTTTGACGCACTTAAAACATTGAAAGGGAAGGAGTTGAAAAAAAGCAGGAAGAATGACTGGCCACAGAGTTCACGTATTTCGCAAGACGACTCCTCCTCCTGTAAGTCACAACGCAAATGACAATTGCCATTTGAAATGTGCACACCTGACAAATAGCACCTGCATTATTTTCGTTTTTTTTCACCTCAATTAGACTATCTACTCAGATTGGATGACAGAACGCTGTCTTGTTGTTTAATCAAATAAATTGTTTGTATGAGGACATTATTACACCAGCATTCAAGTACGAATGAATTCTGACCAATTAACGGTACGCAAAATTTAGATCCTAACCATCATTCACTTATTTTTAATGGCTAGCAAATGACCCGCTTAATGCCTATGAAGGGCCTTTCGTGCATAAATGTTGGTCCACCATATATGGGGGCTTACGTGTCGAAGTCCATTCACTGAATGACCTTTAACAAAGACCTCTAAAAGTACAAATATGCGGTAATGCCAATGCGTATCGCTACAATATCGTTCCACATTATTTTGAGAAAATGACATTTCAACAAATTTGCCAAAAGTCCATCTTTTTTTTCCGAGAGAACTATATTTCGAACCGATAAAAGTATGCCGTTTCAATACGTAACGCAAACTTTTACCTACTATAAACAGAAAATAGACCCAAGTGCTGGCACATCAATAAGCCCAGAAAATGAAAAAAAAAACAAGTCGAAGCATTATCAGGGAAATTTGGAACGTTTTACGAATTTACTTCGCGTGATAATCAGGCATTGACTACTTCATATTGGCAGGCCTGAGAGATCCGAAATGGACATGACAAATTCGAGTGACGTCCAAGGAAGACGTCAGGCTGATCGTAAGTATTGAAAGAGAATAGGTGAGGCTTCCAGACCACGAAAGTGAATCAAATCAGGATTGGATGTTTTAGACGCTGCTCGTTCACCTGTTCCCGTACTCCCACCACTTAGACGACGAATCTAAAAAATGAAGATAATTGGATCCCCAAAGGTAGTAAATAGGAGGGAGGTTCAAGTACAAATGAAACTTCCCTATTTTCAAACATAAGGGGATAAGTGCTACTAAGACAGAAATCCACGCAAGAGTGTGTTAAGCGCGTTCCATTACTCGCAGCCACTACTTATGTGGTGGTGGGGCAGTCCAACCCAAACAACCTTAATCAAGATGACAGTTGACAGTGGTGGTGGTAAATGGGTGTATGGGGCATCGGGAGATGGAGAAGGAAGCTTCTTTTTTTTAAATTAACTGATGTCCGCCCACACAGAAGACGTTAAAAGCAGGGCGATGAGGACTGACTAAAGTGTTTCAACGATAGTCTCAGTGTACCTCTACAGTATTATTGCTCGTATCCTGAGCATCGGATCAACAAAGAGGGTGGAAATGACCTCTCTGGTGAATAATTTCCAAATACTGACATTTGTAGCTCTGAGAAAAGTACCTCAGCGTTTCAGCGTTGATGGTGAAGTAAAGCAGACTATGTTAAAATAACAGTCACAACACCAGATCCTTACATTTCAGAAGTCCTGGAGACATTAAGAAGACCAAGTGGAAAAGTACGGGCTGTTTGTGCTCATAAAACTGAGCTTTTCCATTATGAACCAAGAGGTGCTGCTCTTGCTCTACCGCTCCCCGTAAAACAGAAAATTTCACAGTCCCTCAGACAAAACACGACAAAATAAACCCTCCATCAAGTGTCAGAGAGGGCTTATTCAAAACGACGTAGAACAAAAGTGCTCAGCTATAAAATTACCTCTCACTTCTTTTTTTCTGCAGACAAGAAGTCGAGGGTAATTTTACTTGATGACACCTTCCTCAGCCTCATCTCAAGCAATGAACGCGAATTGTCAAAGTAACATTGCATTGTTTGTAGCACACCTTCCCAAAAAAATGGCAGAAGCATCTGAACGTTTTTCATTTCAAAACAAAAAAAGTGTAGTTCAAGTAGGCATTAGGGGAGAAAATGACTGTTTAACTAATTGCAGATAATCTACTCGTTCTCCATAATACTTGTCCTACTTCTCGGCGCCGTTAGATGTGTCGAAAGCTTGGAATAAAGACAAACAGTTCCATTATGGAAGTTAATTTTCACATTTTTAACCAGTTTTTTCTCCATCTGTCAGGAAATATTAACAGGGACATAAAAGGAATTAGGGGCTTAGTGAAATATACAAGTGTGAAAACGCCTTCTATAAACAATTTACCAAATTCATCGTGGTCAAGGCCATCAAAAGGGATGACGTGGCTTCACGTGATTGGTAGTGACCCTGAGAGGCGAATTTTCGACTAGTCCAGCGGTGGAAGTCCTCGAAGTAGAAGACCGATTCCAAAGTCTTATCAGGCAAACTAAATGTCAACAAAAAAGAAGTCATTTAGAGGTGAAACGAATGTTCTTCAATACCCCACCATCAGGCGTACACTCAACAAGAGCAGAAAATTACCGCGCTTGTACGGAAGAGCTCGGCATTTTAAGGGAAGAATTTGGGTAACTTTGCAACATCGATCCTGGAAAATTATGATTTCTAGTGAAAAGAGTCTCCAATGGCTCACTGATTTTATATTTCAAGGTAAAGAAAAGGATGCATGCATCCGTTCAAATGGTCAAGTCGTGACAGTGTGAGAGACCGTTTTGCAAAGAGCACTTAGGCCTCTACTTGAAGGACAATGTGATTGCGTTCTTTCGATTTGAAAACCATTCCTGAATAAACCCCCGACTGGATGTGTATTTGCGCACTTTTAAGCACTTGTAAATATAAAAAACTTTTTTGAGGCGCAATCCATGAATTAAAAGGACCAAAGTCCGAGGATATAATACCACATCTGGACACATGAGGGATAGTCAAATAAAACTGGAACTTGACTTAATGACTTTATGCGTGTACTATTAGACACCAGTAGCCAGTCTGGCCCAGATGTCAGACAACAACGGTAGTGACATTTCTTGTTACCAAATGCCCCAAATTCAAAGCCTTGCGCACTTATTTGCGTTGTCCTCCACTCCACAGCCTCAGCAGCCCTTCCTGTCAAAATTAAATCTGATTTTGGACTTCTAGGCGACATTGAATCTGCCACTACATTAACTAAGAGAAGAATCTTTTCATGACAATGGTGGAGTCGACAATAACTTATGAACTCCCGTGATCTCGAAAAGTCGGCTCATGCTGTATTCCAAGACAGCCTCCCCCCCCCCCCCCCCCCTTTTAAACAGCACAGAGGAGTCTGATACCGTACCAAGGGGGGAAGGATGGCTGGGTGCATTGTTTCGACCCAGAATAGAAAGGGGATAGCATGGCGATAGAAGCACGTGGAGATCAGCATTGCAGCACTAATGACGAAGCAACCAGGACCTTCTAGGCTGGCCCAGATGATAAGACAAGCCTTTCAGTGCCAAAGTTCTTTCTCATGTAATATTAACCAAAGCCGGGATGAGTACACACATGGCAAAACAAACTCCATTTCTACTCCCCGAAATCCGTCCCCTTTCTTCGACAAAAATCACCAAACATTAAGACCTTTTGTCAAATAACCCCAACTATCATCACTACGGGGACAAGATTTAACCAATCCAAGCAGGAGAAAAAATGTTCCTTTAATTGGCATCCAACCTTGAGGAGCTCTAAACAAACATTGGAATCCTCATTTTGGACAAAGATTCGCAAAAAGGGAAAAAAGAGTTTTCCATTTTCCCTCCACTCGCTTTCAAAGAGGTGAGTATTTTTAAAAGAGCACATCGAGTCAGCTTACTTTAGTTACCCATGAAGGAAATGGAGAAACTTAAATAAAACGAACGAAATCAAACCGAATTTTGAAGTTGCTTTTTTTTACTCCAAAAAAAACTGTGAGCCTTGTGTTTTTCGCCTTTCCTTTTCCCTCCACACGGCAAATATGACAGTCACCACTGAGATATAGCGTGAAGATAGCATTGAGTAGGACATCAAATAATCTTTCGCCTTTCAACACCAAATAGACAAGGTAAAGGGGACAAAAACACAGAAAGGGAGTTTGAGCAAAAAAACCTTTCATAAAATTGCACTAGCTGAGAATAGCTAAACTTTAGCAGTGGAAGGTTAAAAGACACTAGCCGCTTCAAATTCAGGACTCTAAGAACACAGAAAATTTCAAAGACCTATAATTTTCCGTCTAAATGTTAAAAGATTCCTCTATTGTAAACAAAAAAAGGACAAAGCAAAACCGGGAGAGGGAGAGGGGATTCAATGGGTTTGGAAAACACACTTCTTAGGCCACTATTAATCGCAAATAAGTCATTTAATTTAACAAATACTTGCGTTGTACCATAAGAGAGAACTGAATGCGGAAAGGAGGTTGGATTTGCTAGACTCTTTGGTGAGTCGAAGCTCAGGGTTATAAAAGGCTAGCTAGAGCCCGTGATGAGGATCATAGTTCCACCAAGTATTTCAAGTGTGTTATGCAAATGAGGCAACACTTAAGAGCAACTAAATGATTGGTCATCAAATCGAATGACAAGAAACTCAGCCACCCATCCTCACAATTCAACCCATGTGTGATAAAAACAGGAGGGAAAAGATATTTGTAGTGAAGGCTGTAACCGTAGTGGGACTACCAAAACTATGGCAACTTTTGGAAATCAGCTGGATATTGTTTCCGTCACAACAATCAGCGATGGTGAAGAGCAAGGAAAAGAATAATTTTTTTGCAAGGTTGACCTACGAAAAGTTGAAGACCTCGCTTACGTTTCATCAATGCACAGCAAATGAATGAGGATTGTTTTTCAATCCAAGTCGCCTTGAAGCAACATTCGTTTCAGTCTTGCAATAGACTCGACTACATTTTGAAAGCCCAAGACAAGGAGGGGAGTTAAGCAACCACCCGACTACATGGACTCTGATTCTTACGTGAAGCTCTATCCATGTCTCCCACTTTGGCAACAAAGCTGACTCTAGAGTTGCGTGCAGTAGGACTGATGAGAAATAAAGTAAGAATTTACCAATAAAATGTGCACATTACGTACAGACAGACAGCCAAAAGTCGTAACGGGTGGATTTTAAGGTGTCAAACGGAAAAAAAATATACGTATATGAAGAGGTAAAACTCACCGGAGAGAAGTGCAAATTTGTTCCATACAGCCAGGGAGGTGAGTGGTGACGAATTGTTCCACATCCTCCTCCTTCACCTGCCTCGCCAGTCGCAGCGATCGTGAGGAAAGATTACTCGTCACCCAGTAGCGCATTGTTGAAATGCTGTAGAGAAACAACAACAAACAAATTTCACTCAAGTTTACGAGACTATTCGGTGAGTTTTAGGAGGCAGGTGAATATTCCCTTCAGTTCGGACAAAAAGGCTTAAAAATGTAAACAAGCCCTTTCCAGGCTTTGAAATTGTTGATATTAAATACAAGCATATTAAACATACGTCCTTGTGAGAATAGATGCCCGATCAGTTAAACTTTGTTGAATTGTTTGAAGAAAAGAAAGGACGAGTGGTTTTTTGGCCTTATTTAGTATCAGTCATACGGAGAAAATTTAGGCGAAAGAAAGTAAACTCGCCTATACTGATGCAGCCGTCAAAATCTACTCTCAAGTTCCCTTTATTTAGGCGATAGATCCAACCGACGGGCGAACAATGCTTCCACTGATCACCGTGACAGTTATGGTCAAAAGTGAGATGGTGGTTCCGGAGCTGCTTTTGGTTTAATATATTCAAAGGCTTCTAAACATTAATTCTAAATTTTCACTTTTGGAAATCCAATCTTCGAATTGCTAACATCAGAGGATATTTAAGAGTTCTTACATTCTAGGATGGAAGCTTCCATTCCAAAACTCACCCAAGACCTTATAATAAAAGACACTGCTTTACGCAAAGTGTTCAAAATCACAAACGGTTCCTCTCATTCGACAAGTTTTTTTACCCAGCTGGTCAGGCAAGGGATTAGTCAACTTGGAGAGAGCAACATACCTCGGCCGGTGAAACAATGTTTTCCTTACTCGCAAAAAGCGATAGTACTCAAGCAATGCAAAAATCAGAGTGACAATTAATGGCTCCAAAGCGCGAGATTTCACGCACATTTTAGGAGTGACAAAGACTTCTCATTCAAGAAATTGGTTTGTCTTCTTTGAATTAAATTTTGATTTATCGAGGAAAACTTATTTGAATTGGCAAATCCGCATGATTTAGGCAGGAAAAAAT
Source organism: Taenia hydatigena (assembly GCA_036345935.2). NCBI lineage: Eukaryota > Metazoa > Platyhelminthes > Cestoda > Cyclophyllidea > Taeniidae > Taenia > Taenia hydatigena. Next base: position 16,873,934 of record JADWOT020000003.1, read on the forward strand.
TCATCGACTTTGACTCAGCCTATGTGCATCAGAGAATGCAAAATATTCCTAACTCTATAGATCTAAAGTTTTGTTCCTAAAATTGTCACTGGAGTTATGCACACAGATGTACATTATGCAGCATTAGGTTATGTAAACCCAGAATAGTGAAACATTGACACGAAAGCAAATTTGGGCACAATTTTAATGACTGAGCCTGAACACAGGGAACTCTATATTTCCCCGGAAAGCTTGAATGATACGCTTACGGGGAAAAAGGCCTAATCTACCATCAGTAGAGGCGAATATAAGATGTAATGACTTCTTATGTGTACATAAACCCCGGACAATCTCATTGCTTGATTGAACTGACTGGGAAAGCCATCAGTACCTAGGGTGATGTCTCATTTCAAGTCGACTGATTGAGTCAACACGGCCAATTCTAATTGTAGGTGAATTTTTTTAAACAGAAGGTGCGCTTTTTTCGGACAACCAATGGTTGTGTCCTACGGGATTCCGCCTCAGCTGTTGATAGAAATGTGTCGAGAAATCAATTCATTTTATTGGTTAGATTTTAATTAACTGACTATGGCCTTTGCAAAACCCTTTTTGATTTCACTTTACACATCCACGGGTTGTATACAAAGTTAGTGAGCATAGGGCACTTAGCTATGAGGATCATGCTTTTCATTTCTAAACTTGCTTCATGTCGAATGCATATTAAAATGAATTAATCAATATAAGAAGCAACTTTTAAAAGAAGATGAACCAGTTCGTGACTCACCAAGAAGGGCTCAATTGAACCAGAGTAGGGTAAATTCCTCGCATAAAAATCCATTCCTCAGTCATTCGAGCATAGAAACGAGCTTATACATGCATTTGTTTGTTCACAGGAAAAAAAAAACAATTCCACCTTTCCTCTTCTCTACACTAACGCTCTTTAAGTTTGAGAAAGCGCAAAGATCAAAGTCACCACCATTAAAGCACTGTGTAATGTCATTACGGATGCAAACAGGAAGTTTTCCTCAACGCGGGAAAAAACTAATAATAAAACATGTTCTTGCCTTAGCTACCGAATATTGACTCAAAAAAGTCAGACTAACACATTGTCTCAACACCGTGTTCACCCAAACTGTCTGCATATATGTTTAAGCCGCTCATAAAAGTCCTGTCTCGTGCGTGTCCTAGGGGATAACCCGATAACAATAGCATTAATGATTGCTGTTTCAAAGAGGATTTGCATAGGTTTGAAACATCCATGAAAAGCAGTTCTGGGTTCAGTAACATATTCAAAACCATGGTATGTTCATGCAAATGCCATCCGTAAGAAGTCGAGCACGCCAAATGACTGTCCTTCACACTCGACTCATAAGAGGCAGTAATTCCTTGACCTAAGTTTACCAATGCTATTATTTGTTCTTTTGCCAGGAGGAGTTATGCAAAAAGTTGGCTGATGCTTCAACAATGCATTTACCCTGCAGGCCAGTGGTCTGATCGTCCCGCAAAAGTGGTAGGATGGTTACTTATTTGTGGAGGTAGTTGGAAGACAATTCGAACTCTTAACTCCCCGTTAAGCTCAATTCAAAGGAAAGACGACTTACCAACTAGCAAGAGGATTGATTATGAGTTCAGTGTCGATACCAAAGACGGCGAAGATGAGAATTCCTTGGCCAAAATTGAAGATTTGATCAATAAATTCCACCACCACAAAGACACCAGCCTCCGTCTCGCGAACCAAGCGCCAGAGACAAATACATATTCCCTACCAAGTTAACACAGTTGTGGTACTACATGAGAAAAAGAGAAAGTAGCCAGCGTTTATAGTAGAGAAAGCAGTTCGCACATAAGTTGCCTAAGCTTGATAGAGATAAAGGGAGCCCTGCTTCTCGATCTCAACAAGGGGAACAAACGATGGGGACATAGCATTTGCCATCATCTAGGCAACTACTACAGTTGTTTGAGAATTATCCTCGCTTCCAAAGTGCAGTCAAATACTTTGTGTCTGGAAATACAAAAGCTGCTCTGTCGAAACAAAGATACTGCAAACAACGATAAAACGGTTTAAAAGATCTGATATTTTTGACAGCATCGACTACATTCATCACAATGAAAGCTGCATTGAGTCTCACAACTTAAATAATGCATGATGTTCACCTTTTACATGGTAATTTTGATCGCTTATTCAATGACGTCCACAATTGGTAGACGAGGGCTGCCCAGAAGAAGGGCACAATTTTATGTTAACATAAGGGTCTCCTTATCCTCCCACAATCCTTTTCCCGATTCGGTGCCAAAGCACCCCACCTCAGCCTTATAACCTCTCAGCCCTTCCATATTTGCGTGTCATATTTACTCAGAGATGGCTCGGGATCCTATGTTAACACAACATGAAGTAGAACAATTAATAATTTAAAAAAAAGAAAAAGTCAGGGTACTTGCACCCTTTACTTATAAAGCAAGGCGTACTGTTTTCGGTCGCCAATGAAAAACTTGCACCAAAAAATCCTTCTATTCCTCTATGGCCAAGAAAACTACCACCCTCGTTCTTGCTGAGGAAAAGTGGATCGACGCTTTAATCAGCACAATTCCCTCCCCTACCTCACCTATTATCCTTAGATCACTTTCAATGCGTATTCAACGCGACTTTTACCAATAAAGGAGAGAGCAGTAAAGACAATAAAACAGAGAAATAAAACTAAAAGTAGTGAAAAAATGCGGCAGCATTGTAACATGAAATAATAGCAATAGGCAATGAGCCACAGGAGAAATAGTTATTTTTAAAACCCAATCATGCTGTAGGCTTAGAAGAAAAGCACCCAAGAGGGCAACTTACAAAGAACATGCTAATCATGAGGAGGATGATGAGGATGAAGAAGCGATGCAAATTGGGAGCATTAGCCTGACTTAATATTCGAGGTGAAAGGCCATCCTCCTGGAAGGTCTCTTCATCGTCTGATTTGTTTCGCGTTGCAACAGAGGAATCCAAATGTTCGCTTTTCTCCACAGAAAACGTGGTAGTTCGTATTTCTCTAAAGAATGAATTGTGACTGAGTTCTAACTGAGTATGCAAAATCAGCGGGCCTTGAAATCACCTACAAGTAGCGTTCAGGCGAGAGTGGAAGTTTTTAATTTGAGTTCCACATACAGAGCTCCCAGCTATACTTGCCCAAACATTTGACCTATACCTGCGGAAAAGCTTCAACACTAGAGGGTTTAGCAGCACGGCTGGACGCACAAATGTTTGACAGTGGAAAATAAAAACTCTCTAAATTTCTTACTGAGGCTGATCGTATCATAAATGAACTCTAAAGATACCTGCAGTTTTTATGTCTTCGGTCCCTATAAGACTTCACACATCGCCAAATGCTGACGTGCACAGTCGCTATTCCGTCCTTTTGATCAAGAGTGTCTGAACTGGACTAGGCTAGGAAATATTCGCCGGCTAACATTTGACAGTAATAAAACACACCCATCACTTACAGTTGATTGGCACAGCACCAGGGAGGCACGATATTTAAAGTAGGAAATTGAGGAACCTGTCTTGAAATAAACACCTATTGAGCGTAACCACATTTTGTACCAATATCGTAATTTCCGCTCACAATTATGCCTCAAAACACTGGATGGCTTCGGCAGGAAATGAAGTAAAACCGCCCGCTGTCAGTTGTTAAAACACCCACCCAGAACTCAAGACTCCTGCGAGGCAGAAAGTATGGGAATCTGGCACATACGGCCATCGGACAAGGTTCAAAACGCTTCTCTCCGTCCCTGTGGCCGTGACTGTAGCTAATGTTCGCACCTTTCAATCCACTCGTAGGCAACTGTACGAGAGGTAACGTTAGCTTCTGCCAACAAAGATATATGTGTGCTTTCGGCACGTCCATCCTCCTAAGTGGCTCGACCTACCTATCCATCTAAATAGCAGTTGTAGGAAGCGAAACCTCACACGGCAATTGCTTATTCGATAATCTTAGACGCTTCAGTAGCCATTCCATTGATATTTAAAAGGAACAAAATTGTCAGTACCTAAGACAGAAACATAGAAAATGGAAAAAGGGATGTGTTTTACGTACTGCGAGCCAGTAACCTCGTTTTCGTGCTGATGTGAGCCACTATCGCAAGGTGATGAATGAAGGCAGTCCGGCGAAGTGGATGACACTGGCCTAAATCTAACGGAAAAAGCACAATGACGTTTTAGAAGCACCCACTGGAGCATTGCAAAATACAACGCAGAAAAAGAATTAAACTCCATCTAGAGAATGCTTTACTGAAGACTTACTGGAGTCATCGTCAGTTCAAGTTTCTATCCACATAAGAATTTGGAAAAGGACTTTCGGTGACCAACGGCTGGTTAGAAATGAGCTTTATTCCGCCCAACTACCACCATGGAAAGTCAATTTTTGCTGGGATAGCATGAGGGAGTGCTCCAACTATTCCTCAGATTTCGGATCTTCAGCTGTCACTCTAACGGTTGCTATTCCATTTCTAATCGCCTATTACTCCACGAATTTTGCTTTGCAAAAAGTGTTCCTTGTAAATAGAAGTGCGGTTTTTATTAAGTCTGCAAATCCTTTTACCCAATTGTAAATTTTAAGGGTAATCTTTTTATGGATTTGGTGGAGAGAATTCAACGACTAATTTATTGGTGCAAATGTTCTACTTGAAAATCACAAAAAACTGCAAGCTGGGGATGAAAATGAAAAAAAATAAAGTCAAGCACTAAAAGGATTGGAAATAGATACAGCTGAAACCGGATCTAAGATTTCTTGACACATCAAAATAAAATTCCGACTAGCAACCTACTCATCCGAACGCGAGAGCCCAGATTGATCTCCAGTTTCCGGAGTAAGAAGAGGCGTGTATTCCACTTCTCTGTTGGTTTCAATCACATCTGCTGCGTCCATGGAGCTGGGAAGAGACTGTGATTTCCCACTGGTTAAGCTCTAAATAATAAGAATGAGAAATGCAGCGAACGGATATTTATAAGAGACTTCAAGCACAGTGAGACATGGTGATAAGAAGGTTCACTGCCAAACAACTGTACGTCAGCGACGATATCGGTCACAGCCCATGTTACAGCGGTCATTCAGCATGCTGAACAACATGCAGAACGTCGATAGACATGTAACTTGTCAGCGCTAGGTTGCACAAAGGATAAACCCTCTTAATGATAACGGCGAACAGAACACAAGCCTTCAGAGACATTTTTGATTCCGAGAAGTTTGCACACGTTGGGCGTGGACCGAAACAGTTTCCACCTCAGACGAATGACGAGGTGAGACCGATTATTTCAAGATTTTTTTACAACAAAACTGCCTTGTACTTAGCAGTTAGATTTTGATAGAAGAAACCTGTTCTTTCCTGGAATTGAAATCCCTCGATTTGAGCCAATCTTACCTCCGAGCAACCACATTACGCTTTCGTCCGCCACTTAACTCGAAATGAGTAGGCTTTGGTTGGACATCGTTAGGTTGATTAAAGATTGAGCCTGTGAAAGTGCAATTACTTAAAGTAGCTGTTTTTGCCCCAGAGAAACAATACCAAGACTGGGGAAATGGTAAAGTGCATAAAACTATCACAAAAACTATCGACCATCCCGATAGTTAAAGTTAATTTTTAACTATCTCTTCAAACGGTATGTAATTTCGTCAGATTTTTAGTTGGCTTCAAGAAGTAAGCACCCTTCGTGAACATCGACTGATCTAAACAAATTTCTATCTCTTACTGAAGATGATACATCTTGGTGAAATAGTTTTCTGGAGATTTGCGTACCAGTAAAGACGACGCCCAATGAAAAAAAGAAACAATTTATCCTAGGATTAAGTTAAACTTCGGTCTACATGTGGTCTCCCAGCCTCTATAAGCATACTCTGACCCTAGGAATACACACGTCGTTTACTACCAGAATAAAGAGTTGTAAACTAAGCAGGTGATAATAAAAGCAGTGGGCGTTGATTTACAACATGCCTTACCTGCAATCGAATTCGCATTCTTGAATACCTCAAATGCTGAAAATGACCGCGGAAATGATAGGAATGCTTCCACGCAGGGGGAAGGATGCAGAGTAGTCAAACAAACTTACACGATGTGAAGCAACTGACTTGGAGCGGAAAATACATAAAAATGTCAGTAACGAGGTTGACAAGCAGATGACGAGGATGACCATGGAGCAGATTAGCTAAAAGGGAAACGAGAAATAAGCGGGATGGATGGTGATTCCTAAGTAGAGGACAAAATAGGAATAAGTGATTATGAATCAATGGTTTATTAGCAGTAGAGGTTTGAAAATGGCTGTAACAATATAGAGCACAACGGGCATATCTACAAACTCATTTCCCAAGCACGAGTTATACGCCATGCAAAAAAATTACTTACACTTTTAAAACTTTCCATATTCTCTTGAATACAAGCTCAGAAGTCCTGATCAAATCTGAACGACTTGTGCATTCATTTAGATATCTCACATTTAATCCCAAAAGCTGCTCTAATCTAGTACAAAACTTCTTAGGTGGACACTTCTAAGAGGTAAACCTCAAAGGTTATCGAAGACGTACCCTCATCACTATTTCACACACTACTAAGCGGTGAAATCGTGAAAAAAGGGAAAAAATCCCTAGACGTGCACAGTAGTGCATAGCAAGAAACAATCGAACAAATGTAGATTTAAATGAAACCTCAAGAGCTTGGCTAACTCAGGTTCCAAAGTACCCATTATTCATGTTTCTGGATTTTTATCCTTTGTAGGATAACGCTCTTGTTAGCAAGTACAATCTATCATCTAGCGAAAATTCCCAGAACCAGTCCAAGGGACGTCAACAAAAAAGACACCAGTCAGTGGTCGAAAATGTTCCTTCATAAAAATGCTCGGTTCTTCACAATGCATTAAGACAGGTTCCAGTTTTACGACCAATTCAATCATTCAAACGACTCCAATAAAGAAGATCCATTCAAATGGACGATTCAAATTATGGGAGACCAACGTAGTGGACAACCATAAGACCATAGTGAGAACATCTACCCAAAGGTGCGAGTTAAGTGACAGAAGTTTCGACGCCATGTCATTTGAAAGAATACAGTAAAATCACTTAAGAGACCAGACGTATTTCCTACCAATCAAATGAACAAACTTCAGATGGTAAACTAACAGCCTTTGCTTACTGTCAGGGTAAACACAAATGTAATTAAAAATCTTGCATAGTTGCTGTTACTTTAAACACCAACGACAAGACGGCAAGCATAAGGTAGCTAAAAATTAGATAGGATTTTTTTATTTTCAGAACCGAATAACGTCATAATGCTCCTTAAAATGGTTCATCAATTAAATCCGGTCTTTTCCCGACGAAGCACAAGATTAAGAATTTGGCTATCAAGAAAAACTTTATCCCCGGACACATTCAGCTCCTATCCCGCTTTCGTTTCCTTACGGCCTGTTATGTTTCGCCTGTGATTGTCCAAGCCCAAGAAAGATCGGCAAAAAACTTAGAATATCATCAGGGTAATGCAGGGGATGAGGCAATACCTACCACACCCCAAAATGCAAATTGCCAGTGTTAGAAGGCTATTTTCGTCTACTAACACATGTGGGCGGAGCCTATTTACTTGGAAGCGCAACAGCTTTGCCGTTTATTATAGGCATAAATGAGGTATTTTATTATCACTCACACTAATCACTACTGCAGTCTCCTATCACATTAACCTCAAGCCCATTAAAAACGACAGCGGCGCGTACTTCTTAAAATTTTGCCAAAACAGAGAATCTTTCCAAGAGTGACGCATCTGCCGTGGAGTGGATCAACGTCTAATTTAAGTGTTTAAATCATTCCTGATCCTTATATTCGGCTGTCGCATACCGCACTCCACACAAATGCCAGCCAAGAAGCTGCAAGAGGTACTTCTGCGACTTTAGAACCACATTCATCAGGTTCGTCAAGCCAAAATTTGCTGACATGGTGGTTCAAAGTATGAGGGAAGCGGTCGGTGCACATCCGTGCCGATGGAATTAACCAAATCTGTGATTTCTAGGAAGTAGGCCTAAACTGCCGCGTGTAATGAACTTTGCCGAAAACTGCAAGAACTTTTATGCCACCTGGTAGCTAATGTCTCTGCTCCTGAATTCCCATAAAATTTAGTGTAGATTTACAAATGCACGTTATGCTATTACGAATTACAAGGTGTGCTTGACAAATGTGATTCTACTCAGTGACAACAAGGAGAGTCCGGCTTGAAAATTATGGGCTTTAGAAGTAATATTTACTAATCTAATAATCAACCAAAATAAACTCGATGCTAAGTTTACTAAGGGTAAATGAAACTCAAAATACCAGAATAGGTTCAAAAATGGCTTCATATTTCACAATTGATGAGACTTTTCCTTTAGAGACTGAGTCCGGCTTTAAACAAATCAAGTTTAATGCAATGTATGCAAATTAAGGAAGACAAATGCTCGACCAAATAGAAAGAAGCATCACTTTTTAAGAAAAAAAGGATGCACACGATCCAAGCAAGAATCCTTATGGCCTTATTTGCGTTCAAACGAAACTACAGTTAAAGGTTGTTTTTATTCATCTTCACGAAATTGAAGATGGAGTAAAAGATAGACAAATCAGAATTTAGAGGTTTACGCAAGGATTCGTCGGAGCAAATGCATCTTCAGAGGTACGTGCCAAACAACACGCCTTCCTGAGTCCGTACCCCAAACAAGTGAGCACCTAAAAACCGTCAAGAAATTCCACAGAAGCGTCTCCATTTTGTGATACTGGTGAGAACATCACCATCATTAATGCGCTTTTGCAACCTCAAAAAGTTGACTCAAACCAGGCGTCAAGGAAGATTTAAATCCTGACAGACACGAGAGTCAAATGCCACATGAAGGAAGACCAGGACTGAGGTGAAATCCGAATAAACCATTTTTGCTATTGATTCCAAAAAAAACCTTGGAGAGCAGCACTTTAGCATTAAGGGCGAGGTGAATTAGGCTGACCTCGGATGATTCAGCCACATTGGCGAACCCTAATGTGCTGAAGCTGTGAGGAAGTATAGCGAGGACTATGCTATGTTGTCTCTACTCCCTAAACTTTATCACCTGGCCTGGCTTAATAACCGCAGTGACATCGGTGAGAAAAATCACCTAAAAACTCCAAAAAGAGCTTTCCTTGCCTCAATAATCGTTCAGAATATTTATTGCCTGAATGGACAATTGATCTCCCTGTAAAAGTGGTAAAAGAAAGATGGCTTATTTAAATTTATTCATTAGAATCTATTTAAAAACGATTGGAACCGAACATTTCATGCCTTTCATTCAGTGAAAAGGCTATGAAACTATACCTGAGGCCAACAAGAGTGAGGATGGCAATAAGGCATGGACAAAATTAACGACATGGGCTCGAGCATTGTGAATCCGACAGTGTAAAGAAATAAATTTTTATAGGGACTCATAAACCTGAAATCACCTTCTACAATTCAGTGGGGAAGCACCTTATTTTGAAAACAACATGGTGCGATAAAAGGGCATGAAAAATGCATCCCATGGGAGTGGTGGACTGGATTTAAGGAGTGTGGGCCTTCTTGCGGCATAAGAGCTCCTTCATTTATTCAAGCCTCTGAAAATAACTTTAAGAGTTAGGCATTAGATCTGAGGAGGAAATTGCCCTAGGACACTTATTGACCTTTACAGCGAATTAAGGCCGTATCCTTTATGAAGAGCTCCTATTCTCCATTCCCCAAATATCATGATTTTTAATGAAACAATTTACCCGAGAAAGCTAGAATACCTATGTAAAGAGACGAACCACCTTTTCGTTAGTGAAGGCGATTGACAAGATGGTTACTTGTTGATCAAATGCGAAAGAGGGCCGAAATTTCCCATTATGAAGTTACATTGAAACTCAAACGATGAGAGATCACAAAAAATTGGCTTCAGTGAACACTTATATCAAAATACCGTCAGTAAAGCACATTGCTTAGTTTATCAAAGCACTAAAAGTGTGGCAAAGTACCAATTTTGTTGGTATTTTATGATGCCAATCCATTCCATGGCGAGAGTTATCAAATTTTTAATGTAGAACATGTTTATGCACAAATTTATTAGTTTCATGAGACTACTCTTGTTAGAGTCTGGAGCTGATCACAAGTGAGAATGTGGGTTTAAAACTGTGATCCAACAAGACATGTTCAGATGTATTGACAGTAGTTTGGTCTTTTATTTCACCGACTAAACAACTCTTAGGAAGATTCTTTAGTTAAACAAGGCGATCAGCGAAACTTTGTGACGCTACATTTCATCCCACTTTTCATCCCTTTCATCAACCAAGCTAGTCACGACCATGAAATTGAGCGTCAGTCTTAGGAGAGTGAGACGACCTATTACCGAAACCCAAACTAGGAGCGCTTTCAATATTTGGACTTTTTGGTACGAAATCTTGCCTTCGTCAAAAAGTACTGAGGATAACATTTACTAATTTTCTTTCCTTACTGCATAAAAAAAGGAGCTGATAAAATAAATGTTACAATATATTTCTGCAGTAGTGTGTCTATGCAGGAAGAATTAAATGAGGAATGGGCCTATTCTTTCCTCGGTGAACTTTAAGGGTGTGTTAAGCAAGACAACCATTGTTCCTTTGCCCATTCAATTAATACCTAGTCTGTTCCCAAATTCAGAAAAAAAGGTTGGCGACCAGGAATAACTCTATGATGCTCAATTAACCATACGCACGAGAATACAAACCAACTTCCCACCATTATGAATAGCTGATGAGACGCCCACCCGGTAAGCAAGTGTGAGAAACAATGGGTTGTTTATTTGTGTAAAAATAACGAAACCCGTTCACCCAAATGGTGGACAGAAGTGAAGACTACTGACCGAAAATGGTAACAATTTAGTCGCTACGACCAAAATATCTTACAAAGTTAAGGCAAAACCTCAAGAGAGTAATTACTTATTCTTTAGGCACTGGCAGACAGCGAGAAGTATACTCAAATCGAGCGTTAAAAGGTGTTACGAAGGCCAGTCGAATAAGCATTTAAGCGAGTCTATACCAAAAGTCGACTCGCTCTCAAGTGGTTGAACATTAAGTCAAAATATCAGCGTTAATAATATATTCGCCCCAGTGCACAACATTGTGTTCTACTCGGTTATCTGGGGCTTACAAAAATCGCCGGCCACGTGAGGACCGCCGATTCAACCCACAGACAAAAGCCGTAGATTCGCCAGAGTTAAAAAACACACTGGTCGTTTCTGAGGGAAATAACTAGCGTTTAACAATACGGCAGAAAATTTGATTTCCCGACCCTATCCCTATTGCTTATTAGGCATTCCAGAAGTAATAACCATATTCCTTTGGATTGCCGGATTAATTACGATAGACAATATCTTTGTGCCCACTGCCCACCCGAGGCCGGGGATCTGATGAGTTGAGAAAAAAAAAAACATCGTGGAGACAATCAAAACAAAGCTTGCCATTGAAAAATGGATTAGTATCTCATGCTTTAGACCCTTGATTATAAAATAAAGTGGGCTTCACTACCATTAATTACAATCCAAATGCCAAAATTTAACATCGCTTTTCAAATGCAAAAAAAGTAAACATCAATCCAAAGCATAACACGTGTGTATTCCCTCTGTGCACTTTCCCATGTTTCAAACATACCTGTGCCTTGCCGTAATGAAAAGCTGGGTTCATGTCACGAAGAGTGACAGGCCGTGCAGTGAGCGTCAGAATCAGAGTCAAAACCACTGGAATTCTAAAATGAAAGCGATATTTTATTAGAGTAAAAGAAGCATCGAGAAGTAATAGCAGTATGTAAAAAGGCGTTGCTATTTCAATAATTCGTGTTGCTTCCTTCATGGACTTCATTTAATCAGGACAGGGAAAAACACCGTAAAATCTGAGTGAATTTTGAGGCTAGAAGAGAAAAAAATTTTCCCCAGTTTGCCTCTGCCACTGGCTCTTTTCAGCAGTTGTGCGCGTTCGATTGACGTAACGTTGACCACTTTCCAGCTTTCGTTATCCGCTACATTTTCATGATGGCTGAACCAACGATTAGCATAAACCAAATAGTGAAGGCTCTGACTTCCACTGATTCAATGAATTTGTTGGCCTATTAAGCGATTTCCTGGACGACAGATTACTTCTTGTTAGCCGCGGAAAGCACTTGAATGATTGCAAATAGTTAAGCTTACTATACCACTTTTGTCTACTACTTAATAAAGTGATTCGGCCAAACCGAGCAGCTCACACAAGTCCCAACGTGTAGAAGGCAACCTGGACTCTATTTGACAGAGGCCGTCCACGTCGGACTTGAAAGAGGAGTGCAATGCAAAGGAAGGCCGTCCAGACGCGTGATCCCGTGCAGGCGATGAGGAAGATAATGAAGGTTATGTACTGACCCAAAGTGGTGCGGACTTCCCTTTCTGACAATGAAGAGATAAAAACACCCAGACGTAAATTAAAACTTGATATCTGCTACAGCGTAGGGCTGTAAATTTGAATATGAGTTTCCTAAGCCTCTTGAGATTCAATGTAGTCTCCGTTCACTTAATCTACATTAATAGTCTTTTAAGCCTTCAGTGTGCCCACAACAAACCCACATCCACAAAGCTACGCCTCATCACCTCTGCGGAGACTTACGGCACAATGATTTTCGGGAACAATTTAGCTTTAGGCAGCTATTCTTGATTCACGGAGTGAGGAGGGATTGAGGTGAATTCGAATATTAAGGAACTGCAATATGAAGACTTAAACACGAGTGTATTCAAGAAATTGACGCCTTTTCAAGTTGCATGAAGTTGCGAATAACACAGAAGCGGAGGAAAGGCAAAAGGGAGATATGAGTGAAGAGCAGAGTTTTGTGGAACTCATCTACCTTTTGCTTTTTAGCGTTCATTTAAGCTAGCAGCAAATATTTATACAAAGAACAAGTCGCACACAAATTGCGATTGCTGTGGAATGTCATTCAGTCTCAAACAAGAAAAAAGACGAACTATGATCCAGTTACAAAAACAGATTTGAGCCCTACGAGGTGCATCGCCACCCTCGGAATCAAAATTCTTCTAATTTTGACTTAAAATCGCTACATACTGTTATTTCCAACTGCCTTAAGATGTCAAAAGTATGGGAAAAACTAGGAGCGGAACCAAGAACCCCGTTCAAAAAGTTGTTGCTTCGATTCTACACAACACCTATAAGATGATGTTATCCAGGCTGCTATTCTCTCGGTCCTTTCGTAGGTTTATTAAAAAATACTTCTAAAATGCCATGCCTAAGAATGTTTCCAGGGGAGTACCTCGGAAAGAAGCTAGCAACTGATCAAAACTCACCCGAGGTTGGGGGCTCCAAGAGTGAACCGATTGCAAGGCTGCTGCAGAAGATCATGACAGAGACTATGATGCAGACAAGAAAGCGGTAGGGCATTCGAATGGCCTTTTTTGTCACCGCAAGAATTGTTAGAGTCCATGCCTGTTAAATAGAGAATGCTACTCATTTACCGCGAGTAGCAACGCTATCTAAGGGCGAATAATAGATCGTTAGCTGCTTCACAAACTCGGAGGCGTTGAGATAGGCCAAACACAAAATTAGGAAAAAGGTAGAAGAGGACTCAAGACTTATCCAGCTGCAGCGCTGCATTTTTGTTTTAATCCTCCGAATCGGAGAACAGAAGGTCAATAAAGAAGCAGCATGTGCATCCCTATGCCCCTACTGGCGATATTCTCCGCCACTTGTAGACGTTAGCAATATACCATTTTCGGCAATAAAACCCAACTTCCAAAGCTAGGAGGGAGCGCAATGTCGGTAACGCATACGAGGATGCCTATCCTCCTACAGAGCCTGCGTATAACGCTAATTGGTGTTTTAATAACTGACTTTTTTGCAATAAAACTTCGCCTTGTATAGAAAATGGTGATGTTTTAAAAAGTGGGAAGTTTCACTAGTCTTCAAGAACGTTGTTCTAGTGATCCTGTAAAAAGAGAAGCGAGCGATTCAGTAAACCAATTCGCCCAGTGAAACTTCACGTTGCCTAGATATGCAACGACAATTCTCAGCAGTGATCGGGCTTTCCAAGAGCAAGGTCCTCCTCATGAGGTATGAGAAATAGAGACATCATCCAAAGTGAATGATGTTTGGTGCTAACATGCAAATGTTCTTTGCTGGTGGTGGTGGTGCTCTTCACTCACAGAAAAACTCAACCCATTGCGCAACCACAAGATAACAAGCCATGCGTTAACCAGGCATCCCTCGAGCTGATTGCATGCTCACAGAGGTAGATGACCGCCACCGGCAGCATTCAAACAGTCAAACTGTTGTATGACCGAGCATGTCACCATTGCACCGTGAAGTGATTGAGGCCTTCCACATGGGCAGGCATCCAGGGGTTTGAATTGTGCCGCCTCATTGGCAGGATGCTTCGTGTATTAACATCACACGCTGCAGCCTACACGCCCTCAGTACCAGTGTTATTAACCGTCTGGACAGTAGATGCCTGGAGAGACTTGGGCTGGCCTTGGCCCTCGGACAATATGTGCGTCAGCTGTTAGTGTGTAGAATTGCCCGCTTTCTACGTCCTCGAGCTTTTACTACTGCGCTTTGATTTAAACGCAGCCGGTACAACGATATTCACCCGACATACCCCGATTTAAAAACTGAATTTGTCTGTTAGTCTGGAAATTTGATGTTGCGAGCTCAGATCGATGGGACAATTCGAGTGGCCGGGAGCTTCCAACAAATCTAACACTCACAATCAACTTCCCCAGACCATCAGCAGTCGTTAATGCCTCGCTTTCAGGAGTCACCTCAACGACTCCTCCAAATTTCTTACGGTGCTCTTACTCACGTTAGTAAGGACATTGTCGCGTTTCCTTATTGACACAGAGATGACGTTTAACGGTAAACTTATTTTTACAAGAAGAAACGGTGATCCCGGAACATGGCAGAACATAGCAGGATGTAGCTTTTGCTCAGTGCAACACCAATGCAAATGCCACCACTTCTTCCACCTCCAACATTTCCACCTATTCGAGAAATAAGAGTGCTATTTCGACAAAAAGTCATCTTTTGGTCATGGACACGGGTAAAATAAAAAAAAAAAACTCACACAGCACAGAAGACTGGCCCAAGACAGGTAGACAGCAGTTCGATCCAATGTCCCGTCGTAGTGCTGTGGATTCACATGCACCAGGGTAGCCATTCCAGCGAAGATGAACATAATTGGTGCGTAGAGAAACGTTCCTATCACAAGTCCAGCGCCAATCTTTAAGCAAGAGAAAGACAGGAAAGAAACCATTGAGCTAAGTCTCTTATGGCCATGTTTAGTTTTTAAAGAAGGGTGGAAATAGAACATGCTGCGAAGTCCAAAATTCGCGCACCAACAATAGCAGAGAATGGGCATCAAACGTACGAGCAATTAGAATTGATGATACCAAATGCATAACGGTTGATTTCCACCAAGCATAACACGTATTCTAGCAATCATGGGAGGGATGAAGGGCGCTCAAATGGGATGGAGACACCTAATCTTAAAAATGTAGGGGTGTCACCGTAGCAGAACTACACACGCGTGCTGTTTGTAGACCAGGACAGTCCAATTCTGGCCAGGCACATTTAGTCCGGATGGTGGATAAGGCTGGTAATGAGGTCATGGAAACTGCAGTGTGCGATATTAATACATGAAGTTCCTCGGCAATGCAGGCGTACAAGCCAAATCTTCAGGTGTCTACACATGCAGGAAGCTAAAAACACCTCACGGTGCAATGATGGCATGCCTATTCAATTAACAATGAGGTTGTTTGAATGGTGAGAACGGCTCACTGGGAGACGGTCGTATACCTGTGATGATTCCAGCTGTAATGGCCCCATTGCCAAGCGGGAGTAGTTAACGTGTGAAACGCGATTGCGTAGGAGGGCCGACCCTTCCGTGGGAACGAAGAACACTATTACTCAAGAACATTTGCAATTCTGAGGAGTTAGTGTCTGTTGACATCAAGGCCCGCAAGCTCTCACATGATGGTTTATGCGTATTGACAAATCTTCCTATTCCCAAGATTTACTGGTACCACATGAAGATGGATGAGTGCATGCAGGAAGTTGGTATGTGAAAGAGTTCAAAAGAGTTTGAACGCTATGAAGCTGTTTAAATGCACCGTGGTATTTGTGTACATGAAAAAATGGGCACGAAGGCAGTATTTAAAGAGGACTAATAGGTGTGAATGGAATGGATTGCTGCATGCTAATCGCAACCAATTTGAGTCGGTAGCAGCACGAAATCCGCTACTATGATTAAAAAAAAACAGAATCTTTCAACAGAGAGCTCTGAGTGATCCATCACCACTTCTTAGAAGTGTGTCGTTCTGCTGCTCCACCTTCTGCAAATACTGTGCAGCAAGATTGATGAGTTCCTGAAGCTTTTAAACTGAGTTAAACTAGTTTCTCAAAGTTGGCAAGCTCGATTAACATCAAATGGGTTCAAAAAGTAGTGGAAAGTGAGGTAGAGGATGTCGTAACAATGTTGAATCGGCGCATATCTGTGGTTTATAATGCAACCACAAAGAACCGTCCCAATTTCACAAGTCTCGAGAAGGTGCAAATCTCTACCGCGTTCTTCAATAAAAAACTACCAACTCTTTACGTACCCGGTAAATTGCCTTTTGACCATTCCAGCTCGATTATCTGAAAGATCCAACTGAAGAAGCCATTATCTACTGAATCGTTTAAGGTGGTGTGAGGGTGAAGAGTATGTGATTACTACCACTTCGACATTCGTCCCAAACAAGGTGATAAGGACAGGGTGATAAAGACTCCCTACCGTTATGTAAAGGCAGCACACAAAGTGGTTTTATTTTTCTGAGAATTTGACAACAACCCAACAGATTATGTCGCAAACTAAGGAGAAAAGATAATGCATAGAAATATGCTAATAAACATGCTCCGTTTCACGCATAGAACAAATCAAGCCCAAAAGCTCCCGCAACTTGTTAGGACAAATTAAAGAATGTTATAAGGATCGCATTTGCAGAAATTGGGGATAAATGAGGATAATGTTTAGCAAAACGCGAATTCATAAGAAAAGACAAGTTGTCGGGACAATTAATCATCTCACAAATAAACAGCGTCGCAAATGCCCATAGCCTGGAGTTACTATTGCTCGCTAGCGGCCTGGATAGTCTCGAGGCTACTGCCAGCCAGATAATCCACAGATAAGGACTTCAAAGTAGATTGGTGCGACGTGGGCATACGAGCCTAGCAGTTAGGTGGTGGAGACTGACAAACAGTGAGCCTTCGTCTGCTCCACTTGATCAGCTTAAGTATGCATAGTTATAGCCATGGATCGACCCTAACCTCAAACAGAATGTCACCGCATTTAAAGTGTGGTCACGCCTGGTTTCCATCACTGGGGAAGGAATAAAAAGAGAGTTTCTAGGCTGTTTGCAAACTAGTCACAAAAAAAAAGCTTCCAGAGATAGAGAGAGAAACACTTTTCTAGGATTGCAGAGGTTTCCCGTAGATTCTGGTGTCAAGTTCGTCTATAAATGCCCTTTTTGTGGTTTATTCTTATAAAAAAGCGAGGTCACTTACTTTAAAAATAAATGAATGTCCGCATTCAAACGATCAAAACAGTTTATTTGAATGCATTAGAGCAAATATGCACTTACAATAGTACTTCCTTTGTCCTGAATTAAACGTTGTTGGATGTCACTTGAAGAATTACTCAGCGACATCCATACCTTGGCTAGCCCATCTGGATCCCATGAGGGTGGTCTACTACAGACCAGTAAGCATGGAACTTGGGGTGTTCAGAAAATGGTACAAACATTCCAAACACCCTTCAAAAGAAGATATTTTTGCTAAGCTCTCCTAAAGTTTTACTAACAACCCCCTAGACATGCTTGCTGTCAAACAAAGAAGTCCATTTTAGGTTATGTCGTGCGGTAGAGCGAGGCCAGATAATTTTAATGCCAAGTTTCCGAAGTAGAATGCCACGTGTTACAGTGGACATAAGTCTTCATAGGAAACCAATGGATAATTTTAACACACAAATCATGAATACTACTTCAAATAAGAATAAAAAAAAGTCTCTTCCGAAATACACCTGAAAAGCTAATCACTTAATGAAGGAAGAGAGCATTTGGAGTCGTGGTGGTTAAAAACCAACAATCGTCCGAAAAGAAGACTTACAAGACACCGTTTCTAAACAATAGGATTAACCAAGTTTCAAATACTTATCAGCAGTTAGACAGGAATTTATATCCATTAATGTTTTCATTAATCAACTTTTGGCTTTGAAATGGTCCCACATCAGTCGAACGAATTTAGTCCGCACATTATCAGACCGAAAGTTCATATTCGTCAAAAAATAGCCTCTGCTCTTCAAAGTATACTAACGGGACGAAAAATACCATTTAACAAAGGGACAAACAAAACCAGGCTGCCTGAAGGCAAAGCTTGAGAAGTAGATTTTCAGCATTCATTCATAGTTACACGTCGCCTACCAAAACCTCAGGGAGAATCAACCATCACAGCCCAGACAATTGTTCTAATGTCACCAACTGTCACTGATTTTTGTTGAGTACCTTAACTGCTGGTCCAAAACTGAAAAGTTCGGATATTCTCAAAGCAGATCCAATAGCGGTCTTTTACAACCACTTGCCATAAACTGATAAAGAGTGCCATAAAACTATGACACCAGGCCCAGATAATAAAATCCGGTTGTTTGCCTAATCAGAAAGGACCCTTGAGGCTGTCAAGACAGTAAAAAATACTCACCACTTCAGGCAGAATGCCGAAATTCGAAGCGAAGAGAAAGACAGGCGGCGCAGTGGGGGCAGCGGCATAAAGAAAGGCGAAACTGGACTTGGGCACAGAAGACTCCTTTGGTTGGTTGGACAGTAGCAAAACCGTCACCTCACGAGTTATGTAGGGCGAAATAATGCTAGGAACAAGACCATAGATGGGTAAGGAAGTCCACAGAATGGATAGAATAGCAATGGCAGCGTGTGCGATTCAAAGTAAATCATAAGGCGACGTGAAGGGACTTGAAACGAGGAATAGATCGAGGGAGGGACAGGAGAACGATTAAAATGTACACAGTTTCATGGATGGTGAAGATGTGTTTTTGCAACATTGTTTTGATAAGATTCACCACTTGCAAGCAAGAGCTCTCAGCACAAAGAAAAAATAAAACCACGAAAACCCCATCAAACAGACAGTAGCAGAATAAAACAAGTTGGAACTCGACTACTTCCATTTGGTAAATTAATTCCATGTATTTTACAACGAAACGGATCCGCCTTTACTGAATGCATTTTCTTTAGTCCCTGCCAATGTCAGCATCAACAACGCTATTAGAGGACGTTCTATTCCAGGATTCTGCACCTTTGATCATTTAAAAGGGGATAAATACGCGAGGGGCGGGACCTCCTGAGTACTCCACTAGAGACCGCTACCCTGAAGTCTCTAGGATACTGAGTCTTCTAATCAGAATCCAAATTCGTGAGTGGTTGGCGTAGTTCATGATTGTTAACTCTACTAAAAATACTTCTCTTAATGTTCATTTCTTAGATAAAAATCGTCAGTTATAACCCATCAACGTTTCAAAGAATTCCATAGCAAACTTAAGGAAACGTAAGCTTTTATATTTAGAAGTAGATGACAAGCAACGAAAATCAATGGCAATGAAAGGTTATGAAACAAACGTTTTTATTGCTGGAGAGGTTGTAAGAAGAGATACAAGTTAAGCTGCGGTATGCTCATTAAGTCTTCACAAACACTAGCAGGTCTAAGCCAACCTACGTACGAGGACAATCAGATTTATCACGCGCAATTTCATTGGAACAATTCGGAGAACCGCGTAAATCAGCCAAATAAAAGAGCATTGCTACTCAGCAACATGAGCACACACGTTCAGGGTGATAGAGCGCGGGCTTAGTTGCTCATGCAGTGAAAAAAGATCTGGTCGGATGAAACAAAGAAATTGATCTATGCTTAATGGGATTGTTAAAAAGAGAGCCAGAAAGATGAGCGGACACACCTAGGAACTTACTAAATAACCTCGAACTCGGTCAAACACGCATAATTTGCTAAAAGACATTACACGTTATAAAACACTAGTATGCTTTCTTGGAAAAAGAAACTACTCTTAACCCAACTAAGCTTACATTTTTCCAACAAGAATGGAAATGAGGATGTAGATTTCGCGTCGACCGATACGTTTAATTCTTCCAACCATACTGAAACCGAGGTAGAAGAGAGCGGTGGCACTAAAGGACGCTCCTAAAATTAACATCAACGTGATGAAGAGGATAAATAGGGCCAACTACGCATTCGAATGAAATCCTTCAGAGACTTACCTAGATCGTTGAAAAAACCCTCCAATATGTCGGGCAGTTTGTGTTTGAGGATGAAGTTAAAAATTACGCCGATCAGAGTCATGAAAAAAAGGGGATTCACCATCACTCGTTGCATCACCTAAATAGTAATTGGAAACTCACCTAGTACTAACAGCATATTAGTAGGGGTGGGTTGGTTCTACTGTGGTTAGTCTCACTAATACTTTACTGTTCTTCTGCCGTTGATCTAACTTGGATGCCAAATGCGTGATGTTCTGAATTCAGCAAATCATGCAGTTCTTGGTTCAGATTGCCTGTGAAACTCGCCTAAATAAGGTTATGCACCGATAAAGTTAACCGAAATCTCAAGGAAGCGTCGTCGAAAATGGAGTCGGCATTCCATTCTATGCGATTTCACCAAAACTTAACATCGCGAAATCCGCATAGATGAAAGGCCCGATAACTCAAAAGGCAACGCTACCCTTACTGGATGACAGATAATGACGTAACAAAACGATTTTCGCTCAAACTGTCGACATGGCAGGGCAATCTTCTTAGCTCTGCTATATAACCTCCTGCTGCAAATGTCCGCAACCCCAAAAAAGGTCTCGTATCAAGCCCCTAGATGTGTTTTTTTTCACACCTAACTGTCAAGTTATCTAGAACACCCCGAGGCTTGAGCGCTCATCTGATCCTCATTACTGGGCAATACCACGAACGGATAGACCTTAACTGTCAGCAGTCACGTGGAAACACGCCACACCACCAGCCTACTCACACTGGTCGGCAGCATAGACTTGCTTCAGAGGCAACTGAAACGACATTGATAGCAAAGGTAGCGGTTCCACTGCAAAAGAGTACCGATTTCCGCCTCGCTAACTAGATGCTACGTAAAAACGCAGTGGAAGAGAGTCATCCATTGTGGATAGCTCGGCAATTACCTAAATCTTGGGATCTCCACAAGGATCAGTAGTTGAGCAAGATCCCACTTGAACGAACCAGGATCTCAAAAACCCGCCTGTAAGCTTGACCAGATGGCCTTCAGTATTAAGAGAAACGGGCGAAAAAAAAATGGATTTCGATGGAAAATGCTTTGTGTGTCGCCTGTTTCGACAAATGATTTTGTTTTAGACCCATATTTTTAGATCGAGGCATTGGCATATAAAATAGGTTTGCTGTGAAAATTCGTCCAGCCTTCAGTAATACTCAGGAGACTATTTCCCAAAAGGCATTTAGCGACCAAAACTATTGCTAGGATTGAAAGTATTCTACGAGTTTTCACAACAATGACGCGGAAGCAGAAGAGGAATGCCAGAGAGCGCCAAGGACTAGTCTCAAAAGGAGTGAGAAGAGCACAACTTTGCTTTTCTAATTATGGGTCGACATTCAGGGACAACTTGAGCAACACAAAGCAAATCATTTCACCCATTTTCAATATTCCTGCAACTTACATTCAATATTCGCTTGCAAGCTGACGCAAATGTCGTCTGGGATGAAGTTGAGGAATGCAGGGCTATAACGGAGTCAACAGCAGCCCTTTCTTTGGCCTTGTGCCACTCTAGAGCAAAGTATCCCAGGGGATTGAGAATCACCAGCTGAGCCGGGGCGAAGAGATATATGTATGCGGCCAGGTCGGGATAGAGAAGACGAACTGCACAAAATTGAGCCACATTACTTATTCAACAATAAAGTTGGACTTACGCACTGGATAGGCGAGAGCGACGTCATTAGATTGGGAGGTGAAAATTGCCAAAAGACCAGCCAGGCCGATAGATTTACCGCGTGAAACGACAAGTACAATAACCATGGCAAGAAAGAAGATGATTGTTTTGCCCAAAGACACGGCCATGACAAAGTACCAATCGACACCAGAGAAGTCCATCGACACCATGACCTGGGAACAAAAGCGATATGTGGCTTCAAAACAAAATATTTGCATAAATCAAGTCAATCCGTTCTCCTCTAATTTACCAAGAATAACAAAAGATTGAAGCATAACACAATACTTGAGAGGCTACCAGACCAAGTGCCTTATTTTTCCAGACTAATTTTAAGCCAGAAGTAATTTAACGCTCTTCGTCTGGAGTAAAGAACTAAGTTGGTCAAAAGTTAAAACAGGATTTTGTAAAATTTCACCTTGAGCAAAATTATATCTGTGAAACGTTTAATTAGCCATGCAAAGGTTGTATTGAAACTATCCATATTCTTCTGACTAAATGCCAAGCCTTGAAATCATACAAGGAAGGCGTATCCTGTTGATGGCTTAATCCGCAGAGACTCGCTACGGAAAGATTGCCTAAGATCCAATCGATTCTCGAAATCACCCAAATCTCGTGTTTCACAAGAAGACAATTAGCAACAAAAGCATCATCAGACTTGGGGACCCAAAAAAGTCGATTATAAAGCTGCTTATGGTGCCTATGCGAAAAGAAGTGAATTATATTGAAGGATGAAGACCCCTACTCTCCTAGGGGGAACCAAAGATGGAAGAGAAAAACGTATCCAAAGCGAGTGATTTGAAGCTAATTCAATGCATGCAGTTCGCTTACTTATTGATTTCAAGCAACTTCTATCACGAATAAAGACAGCCATTCAATGTAAAGCCACTGTAGAACATTAATAAACTCTTGACATTATCAATCCGGTGAATGCCAAACCATAATGCGGCATACGAAGAACATCAAATATCGGGCACAAGAGAAACGGAACGAAATGGCTTCCCCCTCCTGCGAAAATTTAATAGCAATAAATTCCGACTCATAGGCGTTTCGGAAATCCCGACCAGGCCGTGACTTACTAACCAAAGGACCAAGATTTGCGATAGAAATGATGACCAAAATAAAGAAAGCTATGCGACTGCATGGTAGCTGTTATAGGTGTATAGTTAAATGGATGGGCCCATCGGTGTCCATAGGTAGTGCTCCGGCTTGGCAACATGACATTCAGGTCGTCCCAAATCGTACAGACTTTGGAGTGACTAGGGGAGATCCAAGGAAAGTGGCATCAAAAATACTCGAGTACTCTAGGAAAGTTCGCAAAATAGATGGTCACAGGAACACAACATTCAGAAGTAACTAAACAAAGTACAGATGCGAGACATCTGAATTAAACACCAAATAAAGACTGCGCAGCCAACGAAATGAAAACATAGAAAACATACGGTGAAGAAGATTGCTGGCAGGGCAAATGAGGTAACGTAAATACCGAGGCCTTTTGCTTGCGTTTTTGTAAGCAGCTTAAGTTGGCCTGCTAGAAAGCCGAGAAGAATCAAGCCAAAACATTGGATCAGAACAGGAATTAACGCCCCAAAAAGTACACTGTCAAACTCTTGGAATGGAACTGACGGGCCCACCATCTGCACTATATCCTGTGGTTCACAAAACAGGCAGACATGAAAAGTGGGAGCGCAGACCTACGGCATCAATCAGCCACAAGGCGCTTTAATTAATCATAATCATGGTGATGATACGCCACCCATTTTACAAAGTGACTTTAAACGGGAAAGTACTTACGTGAATCACGTAAGGAAAAGGAAAGTTGGTCATGCACATGTAATAAAACGTTAGACAGATAATTTCCCAGGATCAACTTAAGCTAGTTCTTTAATAACATCAATTCACCAGTTTTTATATGCTTTGTATACACTAAGTAGTTGCATAATCTAAGCCAAGCTAAGCATAGGCAAAATTATTATCCTATTTCACAAAATAAAACGCAATGCACCTAAAACTGCTGCGCCTTTTACGTAATCTTCATCTTTTATAGCTTTATAAACAAAATTTAGCAGTGATTATGTCGAAACTAAAGTCGCAGTAAATTCATGTTTGTTCGAGTCATCATAGTTTCTGCCGGTCTACTGGGAAGTCAGGTTTGGAAGTCGGTCTGTCAGAATGTCCGACCTAAAAACAGATGTTCTGGAGGATTATAATCCTTTTGGTGATCCTTTAGCGTCGAGTGAGTGGCCTTTATTTACTGACTGACTCTTGCGTTAATGGTGCATTCTTTTTGAATGATATAGTCCCCTAGTTGTATATGCATTGAATTATGCAAATTGATTCTGTGCGCTACTGTCTTTCCTGTGTAGTTTCTTGTTCGTTTCGTGTTATTTTGTAATGGAAACTTTGGTGGTGGGTTTGTTCTAAAAGATCTTGTCTTGATACCACTGGACAAGTCGTAAACTGGGCGCACTCTACTACAATTTTCGCATTTTTTGACAGTTGTTGGAGTGAGGAGTATAAGTTGTCCTTTTTTCTTCAGCAGTGAATGTCTCATCAGCTCATCAGCCTGCGGTGCTGCCGCCCTCAGACGGTGGTTTGCCTCCTCCCTATTCTAATGACATTGGTCTTAAAGATGGGACAATGCAAGACTCAGAAAGCACTCTTCTACCTTCCACACAGCCAGTATTGACGGTTGCTGATCTACAGCGCAGGCAGGCTGAACTAGATCAGCGCGCTGCTCAGCTGGATCTTCGCGAGAAGCAGGCTCAGCAACAGGAGGCTTGGCGTATGGAACATGGCTATGGAACCGCAGACAGTGGGTCCTTTTGATTGCTAAAACGTGGTTAAATGGCGCTTGATCTCAGTGAATTTTTGTATTTCTTGCTGCAGTTCCTAACTGGCCTCCGCTGCCTCGATGGTGCTGCTTAAAGCCCTGCATTCGGGTCGACTTCAATTCGGACATTCCCTCTCAATGTCGTTGGATGGCTATGTATGGGCACTACTTCTGGCTGTCCTACTCCTGCCTCCTTTTACTTAATGTCTTTGGCACCCTAAGCTATCTCATTGTCTCAAAAACACTCGAGGAATCTGGCGCTCTCTTCGGTGTGTCCATTGTAGTCTTCTTGATTCTTACGCCCGCTGGCTGCTTCTGCTGGAATCGACCGCTCTATAAGGCTCTCAGGTGCATCGATTTGGGTGTTGTGCTTAACTCGTCAACGGTAGCGCTAATGACAGTGGTAGTAACTGTAGTCCTGCGTTTCTATGTTTGTAGGAAGAACAGCTCAATGCAATTCTGCCTCTTCTTTCCCTTCTTCGGAGTACAGATTTTGATCATATTCATTCAACTGCTGGGGATTGACTATCTAGGCGCTTGGTAAGGGTATTCTTGAACTTTCAGGGTTGTCATATGCCACATGTATTGGTGAAATCAATTGATTGTGAGGTCGTGGCGGGCATAAGTGGTACCCCCAGTTCAGTTGTTCTTATACGTGTTTGTCATTGATGTTTTCCCAAATTTGTCACTAAAATTCCCCAAACTTTCTCGATTTCTAAAATTCAAATTTCAAGGGTCGCAGTGGTGCTGTTTTTAACACATTTTATGTATTCAGCTCATAACTAGCATAAATGGCACAGTTTTTAACCAGAGCCATTTATCTACTCCTTGATTAATTTATTGCCTTGTTGGTCACCTATGTTGACAGCCTCTATGACATCTTTAAGAGCTTATGTAAACTATAGCAGTTCAAATTTGCCATACGGTTTCGCACATTCCCTACCAGATTTTCATCGGAACGTCGATGGCTACATCTAAAATGCTTTATTGTTATAGCCGTAGTTATGCTGCTCAAAAAATACGAAAGGAACCCTTTGACCAAGATCATCATACACCTCCCTATTCCATTCTTTTAAGATAGGGAGGGTTGTTTGCGAAACGACCTGATTTAATTAATCATTATTACACTGCTAAGGAGCATGTCCTATGCTGGTGACGTTGAGCTCTTGTGGGAAAATTGGCGTACTGTTTTCCTTAATAGATGTCTCTTGGTAAAGCATGTTTTGGTAAGCAGCTTACGACAGTAACAGGTGCGATTGAGCTTGATTTCCGGGTTGAGCACTGTCGAACCGTGGTTTAAAATGCTTCACTCTTTACAGCGGGTGGATAAACTCCCTGAAGGTCTTTGCATCGACACCTGGTGTGGGAACCTTTATGCTCGTTTTGGCAGCTCTCTTCAGCCTCGCTGGTGCGGCCGCCGTTTACCTTATTTTCCGGGTGAGTAGTGTCGTCAGAAGGCTCTTCTTAAATTTTCCAGGAGATGAAGGTTCATGCCTCGTTTATGGAACATTGTAGAATCTTCACGTATCAGAATCCTTCTTTGCAGCCTTTGATGAGTACGATTTAATGAAAGTATCTTGTTTGAAAAAGCACCCATTATCCCGAGGCTTCTTTGCCCTTTTCATTGGAATTAGCATTTGTGATCTCTGGCAATGTCTCCTTGTGTATTTAAGGGTAATTAGTGTAGTTTATGGTTTTCATGGACAATGATGCCCAGTTTTGAAGCTAGGTCTACTTCAAAAAGTGGCTTTTAGCATCCGGGCTCACTGTCTAATGACCGGCCAATCTAATCCTGTGTTGGTAATCCTTTTATTTTAATATTTTTGGTACATGATTTATTACACTAACCCATAATATGGGTTGTGTAACGCTCACTATCCTTAGACATACCATGTGCTACAGAGTCTGCATGATGAGTGTTTTGCTGAAATTATGCAGTCATGCGAAATGCATGGCCTGGCGAAGAGGATTCCAAGACCAAATATTCCGTACGCACGCTTCCAACTCGAGGCGTTCATGAAAGCGATAAATCTGCGAGAACTGTGTGCGCTAGTGTTTGTGCGAAATTGTGATTCACGCTGTAAATGAGTCAATGTATATTTTTTAACCCACACCAATAGTAGTAAATTGTGATGCGAATATCTTTTCATCCAGACTGTGAATTCAAATACACTGCGCGCGAAACACTCCAAATTCGAATTTTACGTCAGTTGGGTGTTTCGGTGTTAATTGTCAGACGAGTGGATTGCTTTTTCATCATGTGCCGTTGAAGGTGGGTCGATAGGGTGTATGCGTTGTGCATTCTTTTACCCAAGCAACTGTGGATGTGAGCCTTTTCTTTGCAAGTTGAAATGACTGTAAAATTACCTCGCATTAATTATCTTTTCTATTAGGTGTTTTGTTGATTTTTGAGAGGACTTCTCGGTTCTATTCATGGAGCAATCGTTATGTCACCTCCATTGTTGAATCCTCGGTGAGATCCGACTGCTGTAAGGAAGTCAGGACGCAAGACCCAACGGTTTGACTAATCACTGTGTCACTACCGACTGTTTGGTTGGTGTTCAGGAACTCTGCTATACCTGGTCATCCACCAGCCTCAAGGGTCCTTTTTGGCTTAGTTGGGGGCACTCATTTTGCAACCATCTCTGCACTCGGTTCGCACACGAACACCCGAGCATTAACATATACTACCCCGTTTGCCCATGCGTTTTGGTTAACGTTTGGGAAAGAGCTAGGGGCACTTGAGAGAACAGCTCTATCTTTGAGATTCATTGAATTTTCACTCTGGTGTTTTTGCTTAAGTGTTTGGTGGTGTACTTGACTTCACGGTTTTGAGGTAACAACCAGTCTAAACGGTAATATTTAAGTTCCCAAGTGGCTTTCCCAACTTGAAAGAGTATTTTACTATTATAATGAGTCTAACTGGTGTCTGAGGTTGTCTCATCCCTTACCAGTTTGGCCTTCCCCTTATCCGTCCCTAAATTTGGGATTTGTTGGATGCTTTCAGGACCCCATTTATCCGGAAGCGTCATTATTAAAAAGGCCTTGTTTGAATTCACTCTTCGCAATAATCCTAACGCTATTAACATAAGTAGGTATTCGGGCTTGATCTCAAAGGCTTTTATTCCACTTATTTAAGTAAACGGTTGGGAGTTTTTTCCGTTCTAGGGGACTCAGCTGATACCTCTGTTGGTCATTTGCGGTTTACAATGTGTCAAGAATGGGCTCTTAATTGACTTGTTTAGTACTGGCTTGTGAGTTTGAATGGTATCATCAATGCCTGATTCTGAGGCTCTTGATTGCTCTCTCTCTCATCTATTCACCCCAAAATGACCAATTGCTTTTCACCTCAAATTACCCACAAGGTCTTGACTGTAGGCGCGCACTTTCTCAAGGTTGTTTTTTCACTCCAAGTTTGGAGGTCTTTGAGAACCTGGAGACCTGGAGTTTCCTTTTTAGTCAATTGCACTACTCCCGCCCAACCGTTCACTCTCGGCTTGGCAGAGCTGAAATGGTTTGTCCTGTTTCTTAGAGGGGAATGCTGAAGCACTTTGGTGTTGTTAGTTACTGGTGTAAATACTAGGCTATGAGAGCGTTGCGTTTGCCCCAGCACTAGGCTGTGAGGCGATGCACTTTTTCTTTCCACCCTCAATTCCCTCGAAAATTCGTTTTCATTTTTGCGCTTTTTTAAACGACCATTTGTCTCTCCTTGAACCTGTTTGAAGGCACGTGCATAATTTATGTGCTTAACCCCCTTCCCTAAAATCGCAGCATCGTTTGTTTACAACAGCGATTCGAATGTGACACATCTCTCTTCGACTCATGGAAAGCAATTTTCTTACCGTTTAGTTTGGAAAATGTTTTGTTCCCATCTTGTTAAGCACAGGCCAGAGGTCGAGGCGTATCACTTGAACCTCATAAACCTACTTATCCATTCCTCAAGTTTTCTCAGTCCGAAGTTACAGTTGATAGTAGAACTGACTTTGCCGAAAATCTTAGAACTTTTCACTCCAAATCTGCAGGTGCATCTGTACTACCGCGGCTCTGGAGCTAACATGCAGCGTGCGAAACAGGAGTTGGCGCAGGACATGGCCACCGGTGGTTTCGCCGCCATCTCATAGGTCGGAGGCAGTGGTGACAGCAAAGTCAACATAATTGCCATTCTACTCCTCCCTCCACCTCGTTGGCTGTGCTTCTCCTGCTCCCATTTCACCACTGATTATGTGCTCCACGTCATCGCCCCCCTTTTTTTGCTCTAGTGGTGTATCCCTATCCGCCCTCTTTTGTGCTCGTGATAACTCATGCTACATATCATTTTTTTCCTTCCCAACTTTTCTGCACCTTTTATTTGAAATATCACTTTCTTATTTTACTGTATCAGTCGTAAATGTGTCTTTTTTTATTGTAACTCGCCTTTTGACCTTTAAATACTTTAGGTGAGGTGCAGGAATGAATCCTTCAATATGCGCCTTGCTCAAGCTTACTTGATGAAATGGATTTCTTGCAGGGTTTTTTTTTTGGCGTTTTTCATAGGTATCAAAGCCTGTACCTGATTCGTTTCCTTTACCCCGGATATAGATTAGCCGCATTTTTGAAGGTAATTTCTCTTTCTCTCCAGTATTCTTGATTCGGAAGGCCAACATTTAAGGGCCTAGGAGCGTATCTGCCCATGAGCTCACGATTTACATCTAAAGTTGGTCCCATTGTTTTTCGAGGAGCCTTGGCTACAGCCTATTTGGGGATGCGGAGGTTTGTTCTTCCAGCAGTAAGTCAATGGTATCAGTTCAATTGTTTCTCTTCCATCAAGGTGTATCGTTGTTCTAAACCTCTCTTTTTTGCTTTTTTGTACCTTTGCTAATTAGCGACAGTCACCGACCTCTACCGCGATTTGTGGCGTCACCCTTTCAACAAGTAACGATTGTCTAGATTGTCTAGAGGATACATCAGAAATTCGAGAGTCTTGTGAATTCTGGGTTGCTTTTTCTGTTATGAAATGGACCAAATGCCGAGAATGCTTATCGACGATGAGGATTACAGCGACTCTAGTCCCTACTTTGAAGTCTTAATGAAGCATGCCATTGGGGGCTAGCGATTTGCCCCTGATGCAACGGATGGGTTGGGAGGCTTTTCAATCCTACTGCAGGATTGAAGCGAAATTCAGGGAAATTCGATTGCTTCCGTTATTGGGCATACATTCAAATCGAGAGGGAATCGCCTTAGCTGAAATGCAATGAAATGGGGTGGCTATGTAAAATGGACACCCCCTATCAATATCCTAAATGTCTTTTTTGTGGCAGTAGCATTTTTTTGCATTTGAAGAATGTCTCTGCGATGGGGACAAATCTTGTCGAAAACTCACAAACCACAGGCAGGAGTACAATCTAAGTAAACTCCTCATGCAGTCAACTTCCTCTTGGGCATGTATGAACTTATACGAGTTTTTTTATATCCCAATGAGGTTTGCCGGTAATGTTTAAGCCCTTTCACTCTAAGTAGATGCACTTGACACACCCACTCACAGCGTCACACATGTGACATGTGTTCATTAGCCGTCAATGATGATTGGAAGTGTCGAGTGGTGTTACGAGGTGGTTGGTTGTGGTTGAAACAGCAAAATAACCATAGAATGATACCACTCTCGGGAGGATTACATGTGTTGCTTCCTGTGACATAGGAGAGATGCATTTGGGTTGTGAGGGTTGATTTTCCTCAATGACTCCCGTGGCAGAGACATCAGACCTCGGATTTCTTACAAGGTTCCATTTTATGTCCTAATGGCACTCATTTAGGCAAGATCCTATTTCATCTAAAATAACACTTTTGACACGACGTTGGTCTTTTAAAGTACATTGAATACTTAGTGTAGTTTGATTCGACAGACACGCTTCCCAGAATGTGACACACCTTTGTGTTCATATTACTTCATCACCCCAAAATTAATCTATGAAATGGGGAAGTTCTCTTGGTGGAATGGCTAATTATCCTAAATTCTAGTGCGAACTTGAATAAGTTCCACTACTTAATCTATCCAACATCTCCCATCCCACTTTGAAACTCAGTTGTTTATCCTCTTCTTAACTATAATGACTTTCAACCAGACAAAATCCGACCAATTTCATAACATACAGATCGAAAGTGCGAAGATATTAGGAGGAATGGGGAAAGAATTATCACAGATCTACGGCAGCAAGGAATTCCGAGAGGCCTTCCAATTCTGCGGGCATTTGGAAGTCAGCAAGTGAATTGGGCAAGGGTGCGAATGGAAGGACCTCATTGGAAGTACTCCAGTAATCAGAATCTAGTAAAAGTGTCCTCTGAGAGACCTCCACACCACAGCAGATGGTTCTACAACCCTCTTGAGGTCGTTGCTCGCACAGTCGTCTCTGAACGGCCGCTAGAAATTCGGGTTGAACCACCTCCTCCAAGCCGTTCACCAGGGTGCACCTGGACAGCAGGCGCAAAATCTAGAATCGAAAGGATTTTATGTCGGTGAGATCGGATATTTCTGTAAAGTCAGTTTGACACGATTTTGTCCCCGTTTATGTCGCCTAAGCTTTCAATGTCCCAAGTCGGCCTTACCGAGACAAGCTGCTTTCAGACTGACGTTTCCTGTTTCATCTTCATCTGCGACTCAAACGCAAATCAAAAGGTCACGATTCTGACCTTGTCCGTTGGATACTACACCCAGTCGTAGGCGGAAAAGGATGAATGGTGCTCGCTACCGACTAACTGTGATTGAGCACCACTGAAGGGGTAAAAGGGGTGAGAATGGCTGCTGAACATTAGCTTCATGAAGTATACAAAGAACATCGACGTGTTCAGAGGTGTGCCAATGCAGTGACGCCTTTGAATGCGGCTTGCAAGGCAGGCTTTAGTTTGGAGCATCAATGCCCACCTAATTCCAGCCCTTTCTGATAAAAAATGCCCGGTTTTCGCTTCTTTCAAGAGAGTATTTTTAAAAAACAAGGCGACTTTGGCATGGTTAAAACAGAGGGTTATCCAGAAGGAGCACTAAGGGTGTGACTTGAAGTAATAGAGGGTCTATGTAACAAATCGACGCGCCCATAGTTTTCTAGCTCTTAACCACCAAGTATGGATTTTCTCCTAGTCTGATACAATTTATTATATCACTTTGGAATCAGTATTTCTTGGCTGCTGATTAAAGTATCTAAACCGTTTCCGTACCGGGTCCCTTTAATGTTAACTGGCGCAAGCTCAGTATTTAAGTGTAAAACAAAATGGATATATCATGTTTGTAACCCACGGAGAGCTGTTTTTAAGCGTCCAGGAAGCGCGCTTTTAAAATGAGTATTTTATGAAGTGGATAGTCGGACTTCCTCTAGCGTCCTAGCATTAAACTTTTTGGTTGCGATACATTATTGAGGAGTCTGCCGCTGTTCAACTCCATCCCTATACGGTTACTCGCACTGTTTCCATTTCGCTACAGTCCGTTCCTACGAAACAAATAGGTCACATTGTTCTAAATAGAGGAGGAACGTCCTACTATTAATGTATGAAGTATCATAGTTTGATCGTGGCTGATGAATCAGGAGATGCGGAAAGGCTTATTTGAAGGCATTTAAAATCATCCAAACATCATGAAACAAAGCTTAGAGAAGGAAAGCAAAGCTGACCTGGGTAGTAGTGAGATTGGGACAGAGTTGACAGAAAGCTGAGATTTTGACTTTATCCGATCCGCCCTTCTTGGACTGCAGGATATGGCAGACTTGAATAAGCGGCAGCACCAGATCCTGCAAATGTCGGCCACGGCGATACACATCTGAGTCTCTCTCCTCGGGTACTAAGTCCCGATCCGAAAGCCAGGTCTCCAGAGTTGCTATGTTGTGCCTTTAATATTAACGGAATTTTGTGTCTTACTAAAACTCACACATGTCGAAATTTTTATTGTTAGCAGTATCCAAGTTTGAAAAAAGAAGGGGAACAACCTCTCGAGTGGCATGCGCATAGTTCATTTGGATAAGACTGTTTGTTCAGACTTCCCATTTACAATCGATATAAAAAATAATAGTATGTCTTGAAAAAGTTAATCCATTTCAAAAATGCACGGATTCCAAGGTGAGGTCAGCAAAACTACTACTAATCGAACCAGGATTCTGAAATTAGCCTCACCTATCACTTCTTATAATCATTTTATTTTGGTTCATTGCTTGTTTACATCGACTACATTGGAGATAGGGTCAAGTGGACTGTTGGTATGAGTTCACTTTATCTCCCGGCTAGGCTGGGACTAAGGAACTGATCAGTCTTGGTGGAAGTGTATTCCTTTTGGATTGGATTTTAAAGCTCAAACTTTTGTGAAATTATTAAGGCAACCGTGATAAACTAAGACTTTGTGGTGTTCCTTTTATTTGAATAAAGGTAGGGCAGGTTGATGAGTGTAATAGGATTGAGCATAACCTTCAGGTAAATTTCTACTTTGACTGCATATAAAGGAGGTAACTTGTAACAAGTAGATCATAAATGAAGTAAAACCGAGGAAAGTAGGATACCTGTGCCCCTTATTTTCTAGTTTAGAACAAAGAGGGGTTCGCTCTGGATACTAAGATTCCAAAGAGAGTGATTCAGTGATGCTAACAGGATCCTCCCGAGTGGGCAGTTTCAGGTTGTATCAAAATATAAAAATGGGAGTTGTCAATTTTGGGGGTTCTAGTCTACCAAACTTGCATTCGCACTGACCTTATTTGTGCTCCTCTAGCCCAATTGCAGAGGTCCTTTCGAAGTAGGATCGAATTCAGAGCGGACGAACAGATGTAGTAAAATACCCTGTAGAGTATGCACCACACTAGACTGGCATCTGCGTTTAGAGCTGAAATGCAAGAAATTTCAAAGCATATCGGTGTTTCCGTCGTGCAAGCCCCTCCTTCTCACGCTATCAGTAGAGAACCTAACACCGGATAGTGATGTGAAAATTCCCATGTCTCAGCACGTGGAGTCGTTTTTTCTGCCAAACTTGAAGACAGTTTACTTCCCTACTTTTTTCTGCACTTAACATGATCACAAGCAGCGCCACGTATATGTGACACACCGAATTTATTGCCTAAATCTACTCGTCACACATTTGAGACGTATTTGGCTAAATGCATGGGAGAGGAATCAATCATAAAACGTTTCACGTTGAAACAGCAAAGCGTCTGAGCCGTGGCGGTTGAATCTCTGAGGGTGGACAAGTGAACGTGTTTAAACTACGCTACAATTTTGAATCAAATGTCGTCGATTCAATTATCATTTTTGGGCTCCAATTCAAAATGTGCTAAAACTTGGTTGCATTACTTTTATCAACTTACTTTTCCCATGACTCAAGTGGATTCAATGGATTTCCCTACTAAACGCAGGTTTCATGCGTTGAGAATTCTCATCAGCTCTTGTTCGTTCAAAATTCGTCTTACAACTGATCACTTTTTACATCATATATTTACTATGAAAAGCTACAAAAGAGGCAATTCACTTTACATATTTGCAAATGAAGGAGAACGAGAACAGTGTGAACATTCCTATAGGAGGTCACATTTTCCAACTTAAGTTGATTTGATGATTTGATTGCCATTAATGAGCAACGAAGCCCCAGAAAAATTGATAGCAATTCTAATATAAATCGAGGAAACAAGGTGCTATCTTGTGAAGTGGATCTCGCCTACTCACCGGTCAAATAGTCGTAAATGTTATCGAGGTTGTTAATGAAGCGTTTGAAATGCGGTGTCCGACGTAGCCAGGTGTTCTGAGGGCGCAGGCCACCCGAAGCTGACACAGTCAACGCCTGACAGGTCAGGTTGGGGATGGGTTCATACTCCAACAACGCGCCGGTTACCAACATCTGGGGAAACAGGACCTCAGCGACTTGTCCCATTAAGAGCTACAATTGTTAATACCTACAGATAACATTGAAAATTCTTTTCTGCCACGGCAATTCCTGGGCTCTGTGCTTCTAGATTGCTTGACTTGGAAGGTCGGACCATTTGTCGAGAGTAATTTAAAACTAGTGTTCAAGTCAAAGCCCGGCTTGTTCAGCATTTAACTGACGTCTGGAAAGACTTGATGGGACAACGATTCAGTTACGCTGGGGCAGCCTATGCTACAGTCTTGATAGCTGGCTTGAGCAAGCGTTTTAGACTTGCTAATTCTTGTGATTGTACTCTCCTTAGCCACAGTAAGACTAGTCTCTTGCGTAATTTCGCATTTGGTTATTTGCTGACTTGGCGTCCAATATGATAGGAATGTCTGCTGAATCTGTGGGCCAGGCACCCCCATCGCGGGAACCTTTTACAACACTCGAACGTACAAGTGCCCTCTCTTGAAACGCTTTGATAATTTAGCCATATTATTAAGTAAAATTGAAGGGTACCAGGTTTGAAGTCCCTTGGGAATAAGAGTTAGTATCCGTGGCTCTGAATTCATATCCCCGTTGACAGAGGACAGCAAAAGTCGACTCATGAACGATTTTTGGACTCAAATAGCCTATAACATGTCCCTCGACTACCGGTAACAATAATGTTACATTTTTGACCTTCTAGTGTGTGTGGCATCACCACAATAGCATCTCGTGATGCAAGGGTGAACTTCAACGTCCCTCACATGTTTCTTTCTAAATCGTCACTTTTATATCCCATACGATTATCGCCTAGAGGTACCTTTGGAATTGTGGACGAGCATAAAATCGCCATTAAGGTGTCAATGGAGTCGCCAACACCTACTCAGCTCTCAGCATGAGTTAGCTAACTCGGGCTCACGAGCATACGAGCTGGAAGTAGATGCTTGGCCAACTTTGTCATCGCATTTGGCCATCCTGACTCTCCCAATCAAAAGAGTTCATATCCACAACAAGAAGAATCCGTCGTTATTTGTTGATTTAAAAACTTTGTGACCAATACGCTTGGACGCCATCTAAATGCGCCCCGCCAGTCCTCCAAGACGGTAGTAGTCGAGGGAAATAGCAAACAACTACGTACTAATTTGAATAACAGTAACGTTCGCGGTCCCCTAACTGTTCATTACTGCCACTACTTAATGCGCTTACTAACGCCTTAGTTTTGATGTGAGCAATTCTACTTAAGGTGACCACTCGGCTCATCTAAAACATTTCCAGATCAGTACGTTTTCCTCCTAAGTTGAGCTCAATTCGTCAGGTCGACAAGCTCGGAGGAAGTCTATCAACTTTGCTTAACGCTTCATGATATGGAGATGCAAGAATGTGGGAAATTCGACGGGAACACATTAAGGCGTATAGCGCTTCGATGTGGGACTGACACACAGCTGCACTTGATGAGGCATACTGGCAATCACGTGCATCAAAATGGTTTCCCTAGGTTACAACAAAAGTGATCGTAGCAAGAAAAGCTGGCGACCACGTCAACCGTTTGGTCACCTGATCTACGCATGTGTCGCCTAGTAGCACCCATCTCCTTCTATCAACCGTTGGTTCTTCGTTACCATGATTCATTTATCAGAAGTGGGTCCAAATAAGATTGTCTAAAAGAATTATCCAATTTCACGTCAGCGAATATAAGAGTTCTAATTTATTGTGCACGTAGAATGCTACTTATTTTAAAAATAAGTGGCGCTGATTTGGTGTTGACTATTTATAATATTGTGATTTATTGAGTCAGGAAAAGGAAAAAGCCTTAAATTCGTTGGTAAAATAGCATGTTTCACCTAAAAATACTGATAAAGCTATCAACAGGCTACTGTAAAGTCTCTTTAATCATAACTTTCTCTCCCCGGATGCCTATTTCATTTGCAGTCATGGCAACCTCAATTGGTGTTATGAATAGAAGGAGAAATTCCAGTCCAAACCAAGGGTCACTGCAAACAATTCCCATTCAAAATTTTTGAATTTTAGGTTTGATTGACACTTTTGTCTCAGTTAGGGTTTCTGACGCTGTCAAGCCTAACTCAGTTGCATAGTTGCGGTCATTTATTCAAGTTATTCAAACTTTCATAATTATGTACTTCAGTTCACTTAGATGTTCCCTTTGAATCTACTGCCCTGCTTAATGAATGATTGCGCGAAAAAAAAAAAAACACTGTCAAAAGGAACCAAATAGGCACTCGTACCTGGAAGGCGAGAGTAATGACATCGTTGAGGATGGGCAGAAAAGGACTGATGTCGTAATTTTGCAGTTCATACATCCTCTCCTCATCGCATAAACTTTCACGTTCATTGTCACTGAATTTGTAGATACAATTGCGCAGACCAAACGCATTTACTATCCAGAAAAGAATGGTTTCTTTTGGAGAGGACTGTTCCTAAAACCGAACCATCATATTTTTAGTTGGGCAAAATACTGGCATTTTGAAATCTGGAATTGGGTATCGTGGTGTATTGGGTTTAGACAAACTCTTCACAGGTTTCTGTTCATGCCATTCCTATCAGGAGACCACCAGCACCTGTCTACACCCTAAAGAAGTCCCTTCTAGCCTTTTGCATCTTAAAACGTTTTGTGAAAGGATTCGGGTGAGTGGGAAACCCGGACACTACAAAAGAAGGCGTCTGG
Organism: Taenia hydatigena; assembly: GCA_036345935.2. Taxonomy (NCBI): domain Eukaryota; kingdom Metazoa; phylum Platyhelminthes; class Cestoda; order Cyclophyllidea; family Taeniidae; genus Taenia; species Taenia hydatigena. Next base: position 16,911,287 of record JADWOT020000003.1, read on the forward strand.
AATGGAGGATCTAATCTGAGGGGACTCAAAAGTGACTGTTAAATCCACATCACCCTGGAGTAACTATTGCATTGTCCAATTGTGTGGAACCAGGTTGAAGCAATTTGACAATCGCATTCTTTATGGAACAGTGGGCTAAGCATATGCAAAGACAAACTTAGGAGGGTGGATTTATAACAATGATCACAGTTCCACTTATCCTCGTTTGGATTCTAATTTTTAATGCGACCACTGCCGTTTCGCGATTAACCATCTCAAGATCACAAATGAATAAAAGCAAAAAAACACTTTCCTCACATTGAGTACAGACTGTACAGCTCGAATTGTGGCGGTAAGGAGGGTGGAAATTTGAGCTTCGTCATGCACAGCATCGGCACCACGTAGTAGAAGAAAAATCAGTTCTGCCACAGCCAATGGGGGCCAAGATTTCGCTTTCTGCACGTCTAACTCTAACAGCAGGCATAGATTTGGGCTGATCACACTTATTGCTGACTTACCTTTCACTAGCTGGTTAACAAATATCTCTTCTTTGCCCTCCAGACACCGAAACAGACTCGATTTCGCAGCGAAATCATGAATCCCATTCTGGAGAAAAAAACAATAAATCTCAATTCGCCCATTAAAGTGTCAATTTGAGGCAAATCACAAACTCACTGCACCAACTCGGCTTTGTGCAACGGCAATCAACTGTCGAACGTCAAGAAGGTATGGCGAGGTTGGCATTTGTAGACAATCAGGTGCGCAACGATGAACCAGTTCAGCGAAATACCTTGTGGTTGAGGATAACTAGTGAAGAGTGGCGATTAGTCCGTCTAGCCAACCTACCCGTCTGTTGAGTGCGTTCGCGGTTGACAGTCGCTTTTGGAGCATCAAATTCTCTTTGGCCAATCGGGTGACGCGGTTCTCAAGGTCATCTTGTGTGGACATATCCTGTTTGTGGGGAGAAAGCAGCGGTCTTCCGTTTGTGAAAAATTGGAATAGCATTACGAAAAGGGCATGCGAGTTATGGTGGAAGCTGGAAAATGAGTCAATGCTTCCACTATTATGTATGAGTGAAATTTGGCATGGGATTTAAAGATTGGAGTTTCTGCGCAACAAAGTATGTAGAGCATATGGGATACCTTAACAGAGGGATGGGCGTTACATTCCTTAAGAACCCGAAGCTCTTCATTTCGTTGATTTAGTGTCGACTCGAGTTGCGACTTCCCTGCATTCAGTAGGTCCACCTCCTTTTGTAGTCTTCTGCAAATTCAAAAAGAACATCATTTGTTAAAAAGCGACGTGAAGTCATGTGAAATTTTCAGACGACCTCATTTGCCGACTAATTAATGATTGCCATTTCTAAAAAGGTAGTTTGCTTGCAAACTGCGTCAAGCGGATAGATCTCAAACGTAATTCCCGTTTGGCCTTCAACAGAAAATTTACATTTAAAAGCGCAAAGCAAGCGCAATCATATGGGGATTACGGATAAAGTGTTGTCTTAGAAGTGCGAGTCTGTGGGTGGATCGTTTGATAAAACCCATTGTTATGTCAGCTTATCTAAGTGCCATTTCCCTTCTCCAGTACATTGCCAAACGAATTTAAACATGCTTTTTATAAGGTGAGTAAAAGAGACAAAGAAGATCAAATCGCAAGTCTTAGAGGCTCATTATCATCTTTTACTGAATGGCACCCTATTGTTTGCTCTCAGCAAGTATTGTTCAGCACATGCCTGGGTCAGCTAATTTTCAAACCTTTCTGTGTAATGCGTCCTGTTACTTCATTGCACGAAAGCTACGCATAGTTCCGAAACTTTGGCATCGAGTTAATCTCGGTCAGCAAAAACACAAACTTGGACAATATTTGCCAGTTTCAGTTGACAAATAATGTCACAAAGAATCAAAGAGTGGCAGGGAGCACAGCGAAGTATCGTGCCACACCAATGAATTGATGCATGCATATCGCAGGTGCCCTCAGCTCTGAAGTAGTGGCGTGCAAACGGGAAAGCATGTCATATTCCAGAATGAATTTAAATTTTGAGATATTTATCATACCTACTGGCCTCACGATAAGTTTGAAGCATACATTCAAGGTTTTCCAAGTCGTTGGCGTCTGTTTGAGCCCCGGATGAGTAGGTACCCGTTGCTGACGCGTTTTTCGACTGACGCTCAATGCACTCCTCTAAGCGGCGTATGGACACTGAAATGAAAAAAGCGAATTATTATACCAGAGATTGCCATTCTCATATTGTGACATTTGATCATTTATTAAAAAATCTCAAGAAAAACTGTAAAAAGGAGTAGTTCTTGTCATGTTACTTGTGGTATAACTAACTGAAGAATCAACTCAACAATTCCTGGATTTGAGACCTTTAAAATAAAGCAGCCAAGTTAATACGAAAATTTTAAAGAAGAAATAGGCAATTCTCATTTAGCGGACACTTCTAGAAGTGAAGTGATTGCCCATTGATTGGGTTGTAAATGCCGGGAAGCTTGAAGGGTGTCTGTATGGGCAGCAAATGCGGTTCTTAAAAAACAACCCACACGCACAATGAGGCAAAAATGCCCAGGTTGTGGATGAGTGGAGATGAAACACGTTGGCGTTATAATGTACTTCAAACTTGTTTGATCCCCAACAAACCGTCATTTAAGCGTACAGTATTGTTGATGAAAACGTTTATCCCTTTCTATTTCAGGCAAAGGTCTTTCAGGCTTCAATGGTTTCATATTCAAATTGACATATAATTAATGGGAGGCCCCAACATCTTCTTGCAAGGCACACGGTGTATGCATAATATTTAAAAACTTATTCTGCATTTTACCGCTTAGGTGCTCGGTGACATCAGACTTAATACAGGTTCGACTCTTATCCGCAAATGTCCTCTCTTCCGTTGGATCCTTACTACTCATTCGTAGATATATTTTCAAGTCCCTCCTTACTTCCTCGTGGCGTCTGCAGAACTCGACTGCAGATTTCCCGATTCATGCGTGGACGGCTCTACCAGAGAGGGAATCAGTTTGTGATGAACTACATTCGTATCCTCGTTACAACAAAGGCAGCAGCGAATCTGCCAGGAAAGTCTGCTTGTTAGGAAATGTCACATAACATGCATTCACTTCCTCAAACATAAAGTGCTGATTTTTCTCGAATGTCTTTAAGATGTGATTTCGAGTCTCATGATGGCCTTTCTCCAAAATCTTAATTAACTTAGCCATGAAGGACCATCTTTCAACATTCAGGACTTACGAGCAGTTCAGCACGCCTTGAGAAGATTAAAAAAAATCATCGAAAAGGAAAATGGTCCGTTTTATTCCTTAAAAGTAGGGTAATGGCTTAACTTTTTGAGATACAAATGCGAAAAAAGAACGCTCTGTGGTTGACCCACCAGTGTATTGCCGCTCGTTCTACAGTCGAGGCTTTGCTCAAAACAAAACCAAACATCCTCTTTATATTTTATCGGTAAAGAAGGTAACTTGCTTTGGGCTTCAAGTTGTCGGGCTTGAGCAGTTGCAAATGACTTCTGATACATTTCCAGCTTGCGATAGAGTTCCTCCTTCTCTGCATTCAGGTCGGAGCATCGTGTCTGTAGATCTAATAGCAAATTTATGTTACAGTCGGCCCGTTGAACGGTCTACAAAATTGAAATATGCATAAAGAGAAGTTTTAAGTCCAGAAAGCTCAAACCCGTGCCTAAAAATAGAATTGCTGCTGACCTTCTAGACGACATACAACATTGGTTGTGAGTGAATGCCTGCGTTAACCTGTGGTGGTGAACGAATATTTTGCTAAACGAAGGCTTGAAATTTGTGGCTGCCAAAAGAAGATCCTGAGTCAGTTGCAGCGCATTAGTGGGACGCTCAGACTCGGTAAGACGTCTTGAGGATTGAAGCACTTTAGAGACGGCAGTATGACTATCGGCCTTCCACCACAGAAGTCAGTTCTATTTGCAGTCGGCTAAGAGAAGTCCTCACCCTAGACACCTGATCAACGCATAACTTGGCGTGGGGCCAAGTTACACTCGGAATGTGTCTCCTTGCGGAAATGGTAAATTTTATCACCTATGGAGATTGTCAGCTTCGCATTGTTCACGAAGTGACACATACTGTTTCATAGCAATAAGTTAATCCCTACTTATCATCTTCAGTCCGACTTGATCCAGGGTTAGGGTTGTGTAGTTCATTATGGCTAACCTCAATTTTCTGTTCTGATCCAGGGGTGGCATCTTCAGTGGCTGCCTTCAACTCAACTCCAACTGGAGTGACTTTGCGTAAATTCCGGCGGAGTCTGCGTCCTGAGTGATGGTTCACCTCTTCGTAGTCAGAGAAACCCTTGTCAGGTTGACTTTGACTGCCTTTGCGCTTATCTGCGTAAGCGACATATTTAGGAGAATAACCAAGGCATATTAAGAATCCATTTAATTTTACCTGAATGATCTTACCATGGTTATTGAGCCGGTTGCGTTTCCGTTTTTTGTCCTCCTCCACTTGTCCCTCTTTCTGCAAAGTGAATGGCAGTAAGTAAATTCACTTCATTGCTTCCACGGCATCTGTTTACAAAACTGCACCTTCATGAGTTTCGCAATTTGTGATTCCTTCACGGCAATTTCACTGTCCCTAGCCTTTAGTTGGCTTTGAAGACTACTTATTTCTCGCTCCAGCATCTCAATTGACTTCGTCTTGCTTTCCTCCACTTCGATCTTACTGGGACGTCGAGTCTTTTGTCTGCGAAGAAGGCTGAGTGCGCGATTGTAGGTTTTTGATGCCTAAAAAGGTGAAAATTCTACCTGTCGGCAGGTAAAAAACTTTCTTACCCTCTCTTCGAGTGTAAATTTGGTGTCTTCACTAAAAAAAACCGGGAAAGAAAGACAGGTGTATGCAGCCACCTGCAACCCACTCTATAGCATACAAAACCAGGTGAGTCTCTCATACCAGTGATTCAACTCACCTTGCCCTCATCTTTTGTCGCTGTTTTTGTCGAACCTCCTGGAGTTGACGAAGGTGCTCTTGAGCTAGCCAATGACGTGCAAAGGCCTGAATCGCCGTGATCTGCCGAAGAATCGGTTGGTAGCGTCGCCGAGTAAGCCATCCTTTTAAGTGTTTTTGAATGACAGTCGTAGCTGCCGTGATCTTTGCACTGCGATCGCGTTCAAGGTATGCTAAAACTCCGTTACCGAAGAAGATTTTGGTCCTGCCTAGACGATATTTGTTCGGGTCCTAAACAGGAACAGCATGGTTTTAGTTGATTAATCTAAGCAGCAAATTCATAGGCAGTCATTTTCGAATCCAAAATCAACTGGCTTTTGAAAGAAAAGGACATGCTAAAGGCTTGTGTTGGACGGAGGCTAAGAAGAGGAAGACTGTGAAGTAACACCTGACTACGTAGACGCCTTAACTACTGTGTGTTGCATAGCAAAAGCAGATTTTACGACAAAATTTACGCATTTGTAATCAGAGGAGCCTGATTCATGCGAATTTAGAGCACTGTCTTGGAAGACCAATGGTGTACCTCGCGTGTCAGCGTTTTCCCATATAAGAGCTTCCAACTTACGAGTGACTTCCTATTGGTAGCAAACCAAACTTAGCTAGTAGCTGTCAATCTAAGAGTTTTTTGAAGGATATAAAGGCATTTTGCCCACGAAAGTTCTCAACAAGAGAAATATGCAGTATCCGCTACTTCACGATTCTTTGAAAGCCGGATTTCAAGGAGAAAAGCCTTGCCTCTTACATGAGGGTTTGTCTCTAAAATATGAAGTTGCACCAGCCTTACTATCACCTCCAGCAGTCATATGTCAACCAAATACCCTTGCCACATTCACCGATGCTTCAAGACGTGCTGAGACATGTTTCAAGACGGTGAATGTATTAAGTGAGAGCATGAGTATTCAAAATGACTCACCTCCACACTGTCACGAAGAATGATTTCCGACTTTTTGATGGGATCCTTTTCAAAACGATGATTGCTGGGGCAGAGCTGCCAGTATCGACTCAAAAAATCCTCATATGTCCATCTGAAATGTATCAAGGTTACCCGAAAATCGACAGGTAGAATTTCAAAAGAATGCTAATTTTCGGAGATTTGTTTTCTAGGAATTTCAAATGGATGCCAAAGCCTGCATTGGTGCGCGCACTTAAGGTAACACGGACCGACTAGAATGCAGACAGTTTGGGCAGCTAAGTTTTAAGGATTTTGTAAAAAAAATAGCCACTGTTAGGCTCCACTTTTGTTCTTAATTGTGTAAAATTCAGTTGTTAAATTTAACTAGCAACAAAGCTTTAGAATTCTTTGCTATCTTTTGAGACAGCCGTGCATGGACGCGATATGAAACCCCACCAGTGTGAGAAGACGCACCATTTCTTGACCAAATAGGACAGAAGAGTTCCCAAACCATGTCTCGATCTATTTCCAGACCTTCTACTCTGGTCTGGATCTGCCTTCTTCACGTCGTTCAGTCTGCCTCTACTTAATCATTCTGCCAATCAAGTGAAAGGTGATAAATAGAAGGCGCTCCAGATCTCCAATCACATACAAAAAATCACACACTACAATGACGTTTGCATAATAATTTGGCAAAAAAAGTTTGGCAGTGAAGAAACGTGGTGTAATGCAGAATGGAATAATCTTTGCATCCTACTAAAATGCATCCACACTCATCCAAATCCGAATCTATCGACTTCCCCTCCATATCACAGTATTCTTATGGAACTATGAATGTTGGCGTTTGATGGGCCCCGACGATGCCTTAACCCAAGCGAACGGAAGTAGTGGTGAGAAATGGATTCCAACTTTGTCCATCACTATCCAACAGCGTATTGCGCATAGGTAAAAGAAAGGACGAATAGCTTGCCTTGATGGATAGCCGGCAGCACTGATCTTGATGGTTTGAAGCACGCCACAAGCTCTCAACTGTTGCATCACTCTTTCTGGACAAAATCTGGAAGGCGGAAAGGAAAGCAAAGAAAGAACACGCAAGGTCATTTGAGACGCAGTGTGAGCTGTTGCCAAGTGCGAGAAAAGCGAGTGAATTACGTGAACGGTGCCTTGTGGTCGTTGGGTTTAATGCACCGAACGTAGTGACTTGTTGTACGATTTAAAATCTCCATCAAAGTTGCCAGGGATGTCGAGAACTGGAACGGGTTTGTATAATAAAATAAGGTTAATAATTTGGATCTAGTAACACACAGCGTCTGTTCGGATATGAACTGATTCGGATTAGGGGTTCTTTTCTCAAGGTTGAAATCTGTAGTGTTTTCTTAGCTAACTAGGAAGTTTCAATTCCTTAGAGGACCTGGTTGTGTCGATCACCTTTAAGTTACCGTTCTTTTTGGAATATTTCCCATTATTTAGCTCTATTAAAGGCAATGTGTCGATATCTTAAAGGGATGTTCTCAATCAAAGCGGCTCTAAAAGTAACTCACAATACAACAATTCAACCAGCATTAACTCAGAGAACAGTCCTTTTTCAGTGGCCAAATGACATTATACGTTGAATCCTTCTCACCTGAGTTACGACCGTCGGTTTGGCAAAATTTCCTTGATGCTTTCCTCCATTGACGTTGGTTTCGCCGAAATTTTCTATCATCTTCCGTAATATTGGGTTCTAGAATGAAATTTCCAGGGGACTGGTTGAAAATAAACCCTTACTCTTACTGTTTGCTAGAACAAGAAAATCGAATTGGAAGCTGATAGGTGAGTTTCACCAGTCTGATCATTTCATATAACTTCCCTTACTCCCTTTTACATAAGTTGAATCCATATGAAGGGTTAGAAATAATAATAAGGTATATGTTTTATATCTGGGGTTCCGTTATTCTCATTGGCTTGAAGATGGTCAATGGGAAGTTTAGCTAAATTTTCAACCGATAATTTTAGAGGAAGGTCGACAGAACACCAACCACAACTGTACTAGTCTGTTCTTGGGTTTTTACCGAAAAAAATCCAGCATATGGACTTGCCTTGGTGCTAGTCAAAAGGTTTGCATGTTCAGGAATGATTCGATCCAAATTCTTTTCTACAAACCCGCCCACAGCGTATTCAACTTTTTCGGAAAAGTGTTGAATGATGAAGCGTTCCTGAGCCCAGAACTTGGACTGACTAAAGTCACGACTTCGGCCTAGGTGTTCATTGCAGATGCGACTCAGCCAATTCTTGTCCTGTGGGCTCGGCATCTTGGGTCGGAAAAGACAAAAAGTGCAACCCAACTTTTTCACAGGAGAAATGGTGATACGAGTGGAGCATTTTTCAACCCAAAACTAGAAACCCCATCACTGTCGTCTTGGCAACGTTCTTTTAGTACTATTAAAAGCCTATGGCTAATGTTTCTGGGATCGAATCAGCTAAAAGCAGTTAAAAGTTGAAATCATTTCAAAAGACAACGCAAAATATTAACATTTTGGGAAATTTTATGAAGGTACACCTGGTAGGGTTGTAGGTTTTAATAAAGGTGACCAGCATTCAATGACTATGCGGATATGTAAACTATGAAGCATTGCTTTGTTTTAGATCTATCGACAAAAATGACGATGGAAAAGTCCAGATGTTAAGAAGCAATGCGAAGTCGGTCGAATAAATGCATATTTTACCACTTGGAGGAAGTATTTACCTTGCATTCATCATTCAACAGAGCAATTACACCCATCGGCCCTTCCAACAACTGAATGCAAGGTTCATTGTTATAGTATTCCACAAAGCTCCATTCTAGGCCTTCACGAATATACTCTTCTTGCTCCATCTGAAATACATTCTGTGGAAGGAACAATGGAAAGTAACTGTTGCCGTTTTGGTGTTAATTATGTCCACGCATGTCACTGTTTTGGCTCACTTTAATGAAGCGTTGTTGCAGTTTTTCGTTGGCATAGTTTATGCAGAACTGTTCAAAGCTATTGACCTCCATTGTCTCAAACCCGTAAATGTCAAGAATGCCAATAAAATTATCCTCTCTTGGCTCCTCCTAAGGTTGGACAAAACGCATAGATTACTCTTACAGCAGGCGAGTTGAGTAGCAGTACACACTCACTCTCTCACTCACTGAACAAGCAGCCAGAGATTCATTGCATCGAGTTACAATCCACGTGAAGAGCATTTGATAGATGAGTTTGGCAAGAGCATTTCTTGCTGAAATGGCCTCTGGGACAGTCAAAGGCTTTTGCACTTCACCATCGACGGTGTGGATAATGCGAAAGCAGAGGCAGTTGTAGGCTGGTCCTTCGGCGTCTGATTGGACATTGCAGTGGAGCAGCCGAAAGGCTTCGTGAAGTGATCGCTCTCCAGCACCCTATGAAGGTAAAGAAAGTATCTTGGTAGAGATTTCCAGTAAATTAATCAAATTTGTGGCAGTCAGTCCAGACACCAAAAGACTATGGGCACAGGGAGGTCGTGTGTGGCTCCATGCACGTCTATCACTGACGATCTCAATCGCAGTGCAACATCCGCTCCATGCTGAGTGCTGTCTAATCCGTTCCTAGCTTATCATGAAGCTAAATTACATGCGAGGAGTGTTTCTATGGGAACAGTAAACGTGTTTACTAAGAATGGCGCCCATTTCGAGAAGCTGGCCCAAACTTGGTAAATGATCGGCTTTTGCACGATGGAACTGGTCCCAGCTGTGAGCTTAAGGGTTAGTATCGCACCAATGATGAAGTAAAATTAAACGTTACATCCTTTGCACCGCTGGAGACAGTGTTTGGCCCCAAGGAGGGAAAAATGGCGAAAAGCAATTTAAGTAACTTGACCTATTCCTTTAAAATCATTCTTGTCACACTCAGAGTTGTTCATGAGCCTTTTAATCACCTAATCAAAGTACAATTCATCCATAACTCAAGGTCGTTCTTATAATCCTGTATGAATGTCAGCTGCAGCACACTTCAAAAGAGAACCAAAATTTCCAAATGAAGTATCTTGAACTGGAAGAACTTATTTAGTGGTCTACTATTCATTCTTCTTACAACGTACAGTTAAATGAGAATCGCCTCGTGAAACTTCCGCATACGTGACATTGCCCAGATGCAGAATGGCTGCCAAGATGGTTAGGACGGTCTTCACCTCGGCATCGCTAAAGCCTAAAGCAGGAAGAGGAGAGAGTGCTCCATGCACACAATGGAAGGAGTAAGGGTGGCCAGGCACTTACGCAAATCTTTCATTGACTCTAGGGTGGTTGCAAAGTTCTCCAAATCATCCGCATCTGTCTCCTGCCATTTAGCATAGTGGTAGGTTGTAGAACGATCGAGAGCCATGTCATTGAGAAAGGAATAGGTCTTCTTCAGTCTCGCATCACTAGCAGCCGCAAGAAGTTGGTAAAAAATGTGGTAATTTCGTTCATTTTTATCCTGAAGAGGCGAGAAAACAACACCGAATTGAGGAACAAGGGTTGTCGTATGAGTCACATATAAGGGTGCAGGTCTAACGACCATTGAAGCCCTCACAAAGCCAAGATAACACCAACACTCGAACCGCTCATCTGGCCAAGTTGATGGAGGCTCAAGTGCCTCCCACTTGACAAGATTTGTGACACACTCTGAGTTAGCCAGTTGGCACAGATGGAGAAAGAATACGTGCGTATGCGTGTAATGGATTCAGTAAAGGTTGAGGTGTGATTCGTTGTTCAAATCACTCAAATTACGTTTCACCTTCGGTATTTTGACCAGGACGAAAGTCAGCCAAGATGTGAGCATGGCTATAATCCATGTAAAAATTGAAAGGCAAATTAATCGCGATGTTTGTGCCTTGCAAGAAGTACTTCCACGATCGAGTTGGCGATAGATTGTAAAATTAGATAGCCTTGCGGTTCGTCGAAGTTATGAGGTGGACTGATAAAAGATCTAACAGAACACGTAATGGAAGCATTGGACAGAAGTGGGAGAACAAAATGTCGGGAGGTTTACAGGTTAGTAAGTAACAGAAAGCAAAGTATGTAGTGAGAAATGATGCATGACCCCACATTCCTCGTATAATGAGTTCCATCAAATGTGTTTTGTGTGTCATCGTTAAAAGTGGAGGTGAAATTCTTGCTATCTCACAAGCAGTGGAATAGGAAACCCTTAGGGACTGTTCTGAAAGTCTAGAAAATCAGTGATTGCAGCTACTCATGGATTCGCAGGACTTCGATTGTTTGCCCAACTCTTCCGTCCGGTTACGCAGGCGCTTAAGTCTTCGCAATTGAGCTTCCAATCATTGTCATGGCCTCGAGGTCAGGTTAAGAGTTCCACTAGACCCTTTTAACGGCCATAATGCATAACTAGGCCTGGTATTATACCTTCTTCCGTCTTCAGGATATTCCCGGGGCTACGTCATTGGCAGTAGAAAGCCAAATGGATCAGAAAGAAAAAACACTTTTGCGGGAGAAGGCTATATGCAGCGGATGAGCAAACATGTGGCGGCCTCCAATCGAAGGGTTAAAAATGACGCCTACCTTCGGCTCCTACACTTTTGTATTTTGAGGGAGAGCTATTAACAACTGAAGCAGCACCACCCGTAAACCACTTGAGAAAGCATACTACGGGACCATCTACGATACCTGTATGAAGATGTTAATTAAGTAGACACGCGATAGCTCTTCCAGCACCTAAGTGAAAACGAAGTGGCAGGGAGAAAAAGACGTGAAACCTTAATCCCACAAAACCACATTAAACACAGTCCTTCATCAAGCGACTTCGCTTTTGGACCAGCGTACCCTCGACCAACAATAGCAAATTTGAGATGGGCAGAGCATTCCCCTTCCAAAAATATGGTTCCCAAATGGAACGAAACTACGGATGCAGTAGGATCGTCAAGGGGGACCTGTGCTGTTGCAGCCGGATATCTTCTCAGTTGCTATCCCTAATGCACCAACTATGTTGTAATGACCAACGTGGAAAATTTGATAAAGGGGAGCGCTGGGAACGCCATCTAAAGGAGAGAGGCTATGTAATGCTTTGGTAGTTTGGTTGGCTCTGCGTTTTTTTTGTTATGTGAGGCCTGAGGGTCGTGACCCCGTGCCTCCACTCAGTGACAGGGCTTCCGGGTTATGCCGATAGCCTCTCAGTCCTTTTGTACGGCCCTACTACATATTCTACCCCAACTTAGTCCTTATAAAATATGTACCAATCTGTCTGGAGAGCAAACTTTCTTGAATTGGGTCGCTAAATTGAGGAGAAAATGGACATGCTCACCTCAAGGAAGATAAAAAATTTCAGTTTTGGTGCATGAATAACATACTAGGCCAATGGGTCAAGGATAAAGAGAAGGTGAACGAGATGCGTTTGGGTCGGATAGACACTTTAGATTCGGAAAAGCAGAAAGCCATTTACAAGCAATTGAAATATCTTTCCATTCCACCCTACATTTCAGGAAATCCCATAGGTTTTAGCGCAAGGGAATGGTTTAGCATGGCTCATTCACGCTAGGACCGCCTCTGTGGCCTTGTACCTAGTTTGCATTAACCTCACGAAATGGACACTGTTCTAAATGCATGCATTCACCGTTTCCAATGAACTATCCACTTCTCGAGAAATTAGACCCCAAAATAAGCCAGATGTTGCACGGACAGACAGAATACTTGCAAATTTGAATGACCACCGTACTGGGGCTAGTAATAATGCGGCCTGACAGAGACTGTCAGTGATAGACGCACAAACACAGGTGTGTTTGAAGCACACGCGTCCCTCGCTGTATCCTTAATCTACCAGACATGCCAATAGATATCCGTTCGCTTGGAATTCACTTCGTTATTTGTAGTTCTCGTGACATCACGATCATGGTGTTATACATTGGAGAACATAGGAGACCCCCATCGCCTAATGTCTTTATGAACGATGTCTGATCTGACCGACCAACCGACCGGCCAAATGACGGTGTTATGGTATGTGTTGGCTACCATAACTGTGCGATTTCTCACTCTAATCTTCGTCGTTTTGAGAAAACCATCCTCATGTTAATAGTGATGTGACTTCTGTCTGAACGAAAGAGCATAAGTTGTGAAGGATTAAGAGCGCACCTATCATGGGTAACATCAGAACAACTAGTGCAAGTTTATTTTCCACCAACCTGTATTACGACTCGAGATTTCTCCAGGAGGTAGGTCTTAACGCATGCCCGCACAAGACGGTGGTCCACTTGACTGAACCCGATTTCCAAAAACTTGCCGAAACGACTACTATTATCGTTGTGGATAGTTCTCGCGTTGCCCAGACTCTCTAGCAAGGGTGAACTGGCCAGCACCCGTGCTGCCATGGGGGCTGTATCTTCCTTCAAGGTCAAGCCTCTGCAACGTCTCGTTGTTGTCATTGCTGTCAGGTACTTCAGCACGTGTCTTGCAGAAACAGTTTTTCCAGCACCGGATTCTCCTGATATTATGATGGATTGGTTTTGTTGCATTCTGATAAAATATTCACATGGAATTGCATTTAAGGATAACAGCAAAGGCAGACTGGGAAAATTAACTGGCAGGTATTCGATAGATCTAAATGAAACTGGAACTGTACCGCACGATTAGGTGGGAAGTTTGTCGTATTGGCATTAGCCTCCACACACCATCACATCGTTAGTTAGTCATGCAGGCGATGTTTCATATCATGTTCAGGCATGACCATATGCCGCTCCTTTCATCTTCAATAATTTTAAAATATGTTTCGGAAGCTCCTAAACATGCGTACTGCTTAATCTCTCCATTTGGATAATTTTTGGAAGAAACGGCTCTTACGGATTAAAACTCAAAACTAATTATGTACGGCTGAGGCTATAGGACTAAATCAGCAAAGAAAGGAAAACCAGATCCAGGAAATGATTACAATGAACCAGTAAATGTCTCTATGTCTCCTTAAGTACTTGGCCTAAGATGGTACCCCACTATCACAAATGGAATTGAATTAGACAAGCAAAAAACACACAAAAACACTTACAGCTTCATCCTACTGAGTGCCTCGTCTGCAATCGCAAAAATGTGAGGATCTCGTCTGGTCTCGCTATCAACGTTATTCTGATTGTAGGCACTCATAAACTCCAAGCCATAAATTGGCAGATCCTTATATGGATTTAGCACCAGTAGAAGTAGTCCTGAAGGGTAAATGTGTGTTATATTCAATTGCTGCTCAAAAACCAGCAAGTGTAATCACAAGTAGTGGTGTCGTTCTAAGACAGTTTAGTGCAAGTTGTGGTAAAACACTGCTTGTGCATTGATAGTTCGCACTTTGTAATTATGCTACTAATTGTTTATTTCAAAAACCATTTGACGCATGACTACGGTATTAAAAAAACTAGGAAGAAAGGCCATAAAAGCATAATCTATACAAAATTAAACATCATACCGCAGTAGGTGTAGATCTCATGTTGATCGCAAAAACGAACTTTCAAATTATGAAGCACTGTTAAAAGAGAAGCGATGCATTAATATTCGTAAAAAGCTTGTTTTTAGTAAATGACTTCTACTGTATGACTAAGCAAAAAATACGTTTATACTCAAGAACTTAGTGGTTCGGTATACTTTAACATTACAAATATGGGGTTCCTTTTGACAAAACCCTAGATATCGCGGTCTAAGCAGTTACTAGCCAAAATATTTATCACGTTCAGATCCACTTTTTATAAAACATAATTTACTAGATTAATTCCTTCCTAGCGCAATAAACTTCACCTTCTGGTTCGTTGATGAAATCAAGGCCAGACAAATCGATTTGAGGAGTACATCCATGTGCACACTCATACAACAAAGAATTTTTGCTGCAAAATGTGGCCAAGTCAACAGTTTCCTGATCATTGGAATCTAGCCACCGCAAAAGAACACTATTCCTGGCCGATGTAATTTTCAAAATAGCAGCTGGCCTCCAGGTGAACTTGGATTGCGGTACCCATAGAAGTGAGCCTTCTTGTAAAGACATCTGTAATGCAAGAACTTTAGTCACACATAAATGACCCTGGGAGACAGAAATATACTGGTAAAAGAAATACGGAAACATCAAAATAGTTTCAATAATTAGCAAACGCTGCAAAAATAGCTTACAAATTTGGGACAAAAAGAACGTCTGGCTAAAGTGGCAGCAAACACATTCTTAGCAAGCATTAGTAGAAGGAAAAAGTTTGTTTGCTTTTTCTACCTTATATATCAGCAGCGGCATATGAAGCACACAGAGTTGCCGTTAAAAGGGATGAGTTTTAGTGCCGTATTTAAAAAAAACTTACTCGAGCTGTAGTTTTCTTAGCTAGTTGCTTGGGTAAAATGGAACTGTGGGAAAATAACCATAGCCAAATCAACCTACTAACTTATTTATGCAATGGACGTGTGAAAACCATATGACTTCGACTTAGACATCAGAATGTATTTTCGAACAAAATGTTTGTCAGTGTTTATTCTTGGTTCCATTGTATATTTTAGTGGTTGCATGAGCAAAAACAATTGATTCTTACAAAAAATGCTAAAAGCATATGTAATACTCTGTTGGAAATACCGGTTTTGGTCAAGGTCACAGAGGTGGCCGTACTGTCCTGGCTGCGTGGGCTGGCCTCCGGGCCATGCCAGCAGCCTATTTCCCTCTGTCCGGTGAATATATGTATTCTATCCTGCCACTTTGCCTTCTTTTGCCTTAAGGGAGCCTCGGGACGCTACACATATTTAGCGATCTGAGTTAGAATTATAACGTTTGCACGCAAAGAGTCCTTATCATTTTGAAAACAATAATTGTAGGTGAGGCTGTAATTGTAGCACTTTGTTTGTTTGTACTACCGGGCTTTGGTCAGGGTCAGAGGAGTGGCCATTTCGCTCTAGCTGCGCAGGCTGGCCGCTGGGGCATGCGAGCGGCTTATTGCCCTCTGTCCGTCGAATATGTGTGTGCCACCCCAGTATTCTGCCTTCTTTTGCCTTCGAGGGAGCCTCGGAAGGCTACAGTAGTACTTATGTTTTTTAAGGATGCTTTGTACGCCAGAGTCGGAAGGACAATTTGAACCTGGTCGCAGAGTAGCGTGGTCCCCCTTCAGACCGCGACGCGCCCTCGTCGTAAACTCGTCTACACTATCCTTGTAATACTTATGTTCTTTAAATATGCTTTGTAGGCCAGAGTCAAGGAAACAGTTTGAACCTGATTGCAGAGCGGCGTGGTGACTCCCAGGAGCGCGACTTATCCCCTTCCTGAACTCTCCTACATGGTTCCATTGTACCCTTTCTCTCGCCCATAATAGAGATGTTGATGTAGCGTCCCGAGGCTCCCTTAAGGCAAAAGAAAGCAAAGTGGCAGGGTAGAATATACATATTCACCGGACAGAGGGAAATATACTGCTGGCATGGCCCGGAGGCCAGCCCACGCAGCTTGGGCCATATGGCCACCTCTGTGACCTTGACAGAAATCGGCAGCACAAACAGATAAAGCACTACATTGCCCCTCTCCTCTTTCGAGCGTCGTCCCCGACGCGCCCCTTGGTACACCTCCCGCGTCAGCCATCACAACATACTCAGTGCTGCAAGAAGCACCCACGAGCTAACCATGCCAATCGCTGACATTCGAAGCGATTGAGGCGATGCTTGACACCAACGTCAGTGATCCTTCTTGACAGTGCATTGCACTTCGAGTTTCGTTTGGCTTGGGAACAAAGTCCAGAATAAGTGGTTCTGCCGACCATCAGTATGTTCGTAGGGGGGCGTTAGCACGCCAATCTCCCTGAGCAAGTATAATAGGGGTAATCTTCGAAACGAAACTTTCCAGGTGGTCCATGGCTAGTGTCGCTTCAGTTGTTGATAGCTTTCTTGTAGAACACGGAGAAGGGGTAAATGCCGGAGGTGGACGTCGTTTGTGGCCCATCCGTCGAACATGCGCTTCCTTCGCACCGCTGCAACATGCCGTAGGCGGTAGAGATCGGGATAAAATCCCTATAGAGTCGGGTCCGCTTTCCGCTGCCACCAATGTAGCGTACCGAGGCTCCCTTAAGGCAAAAGAAGGCAAAGTGGCAGGGTAGAATATACATATTCACCGGACAGAGGGAAATTTACTGCTGGCATGGCCCGGAGGCCAGCCCACGCAGCTTGGGCCATATGGCCACCTCTGTGACCTTGACAGAAATCGGCAGCACAAACAGATAAAGCACTACAGTTGAGGCGTGTTCAGACTTCTAATAACAAAGGCGGTAAGAAGGACGGGGAGGAGGTCTCTACAGGTCCTTTATGCCCTCGCCTATAATAAAGATAAAGCGTACTCAGCCTTCTAATAGTAGGGGCGGGAAGAGGGAAGAGGAAGAGCCTTCCGCAGGAGTGTTAATGAATTTCGCGATTCGTCGCGTATGCGTGTTTGAATATTGGGTGCTTCACTATGCCGCATCCTACTTTAAATTTTGAGTCCTTCGTTAGCTCAAATGTTAGATCTATTAGGGAGCTACATTTTCTTAATATTACATTAAAATTACAAATGAAATTCCTCGATATTTCACTTGGTAGATCCTCAGTTTGTAATGCTTTGTTGATTTTTTTTAGGCTCCTGTGTGCTATTTATCATCACTTGTTTAGCTCTCCTAATCTAACCATCTGTGCTGGGGTTGCATTTAGCGACCTTGTGCTATGGCATTTCTTGAGGGTGTCGTGGGTGCGCTTGGGTATTCGCCAACAATTGGGCGAACGAGTAATCATCCTTCCTTTAATTACTTTTGTGTTTAAAACATCCATAAGATCTCCTTATAGTTAGTAAAACGGGTTGACTTTGATATTTTCCTGTTGGCCATTGAGATTGATTACACCGTTCTTTGACCATGCTGGGTGTTTCCTCGAGAGCATTTCATTTTATCGTGTCGATTGTGGTATCGTACTGTATCCTACAGTTTCGTTCAGATTGATCTATTTCTGTTTAACATTGAAATTTTATTTATTTTAGTTAAGAGGGCGATCGGTGAAAAGGACTCTAAGCGTATAATTCATTTCAATGAGATACGAGAACGCTTTCTTGCTTTGGAGATTTCTGCCAAACGTCAGGCGCATCTGATGAGATTGGAGTTGTCTAGTGCCATTAAAACTCCGGAAAAGACTCTCCACCTTATAAATCTCATTCTTATGCTTTTCAGTCATTGTCAACCTGGTTTTTCTGGTGCCTTAACAGAACCAGAGTCGATAGAGGAGTTGCTAGCATGCTTCGTTCTGTGTAAAACTCGCTCTAATGTAGCCATAAAGCTTGCATGGCTCATCAAGGTAGTCGTATTTATTCTCAAAGCTCTGTTTTTTTAGCTTTTGGCTTCTGAAGGATTAAGCGAAGCAGCTATTCGTGATGAAGAAATTAACGCAATAGGATTCGATACATTTCGTCGGGCCTCATGGGTTCCAGAAATGGTACGTACTTCCGATTTTGCGTGATTAATACGATCATTCGCTATTCATAAGAGGTAGGAAACTAAGTACAGAACAAGACACCGAGTATTCATTTGCTATCTAGCTGCTACTTCTATTGTCCTATGCTCGACGGCGTGTGCTTGGCAGGATGCATACAATCCCATCAATTTATCGACGAGAAGTGTTCTTTGGCTCGTCATCTCCGTTTGGCATTTCAAATGAACCCACTTCCTTGATCACATGCATAAATCATCAAATGTTTTGATATGTACTTCATACTCTGGGTTTTCAAGTCTATCACTTCTGGGAGGATGGGAGCGATGTTATTCTCTTACACATTTTAGACTTTGGATGATTACAATGAGCTTGAAGGTTTGATCATCAGTAAATATAAAGATTTGAACACGGTCTCTGATATCATGAGATCCATTGATAAATCCGATGATATAAAGGTGAGCTTGCAGCTTTATGTCTACAGTTACCTTTTCCCCTGCCCATTCTCACTGTGTTTGCCCAGATGATAGAGAAACAACGAGGCAATGTGAAAGAACTGGAATATCGCCTTATGCAGGATGAGCGTTTCCTGCAGGAGGTCAGAAGCTCATTCTGTGTATCTAACTGGCCCGAAACCCGAATAGCAGAGATGTTGAAATTCATTGGCAAGGCATTGACTACCATTGACAATCTACTGGTACGCTCTTTGTCAAAGTCGATTTCCCCCTTTTTCTCTGTGCAGAACTAGATCAGATGTGAGAGTTGTTGGGACTTTCTTTTTCGTGGTCAAAATGATCGAAGCTCATATGACTGAAGAGCCCGCACTGTAGATATTTTCAACTGTTCCATCGCACAGCTTATACTCTTCATCCTCGTCGCTCATCTGTGCGGTCAATTTTCTAGAGAAGCCACTCGACAGGATGGAATCATGCTTTGATTTTTACAGTGAGGAGAGAAGGCATTGAAGCCTATCGTCATAGGTGCATCTTATCTACTACAAAAAATCCACAACTTCATTTGCTTTGTGGATTAAGTTATCGAGGAGTTGATAGCCTATTCAGGCGTGCATCTTCTAAATTTATTTTTTACTTGTAGGACTGTTTGTCTGAAGGAAGAGCAACTTAATTAACCACAAATAAATCAAGTCTGGTTAGCATAGCCTCCGTTTTTTATTTGGCCTCCTGCCGCTTCCCATCTCAGTGCTGCATGGCCTTTCGTCTGGGGTAGCGTGGAGAGATCTCTTTTCATGCGGTTGGCATGTGCTCGCACAAATATTGCAAGCAGCTCAGAACTGACCGTTTAGTAAACATCCACGGCTGATTTCGCTTCAGCATTTTATCGTCATCTCACTAACCGGGAGATTGGAGTGGTTACCAGAAGTAGGCATAGTTTCGCCAGTCATTGGGTTTTTAATCCTCACGAAGTTGGCCATTCACATCTATTTGAATTGGCTCCACTTCATACTGGCCTTGGTGAGATGCTCAAGTCTCCCCTGAGCTCTCAACCGAAATTACTAGATGTGTGTACATGAGTATTAGCTGTGCAATTGATTACCATTCTTTTACATCTTAAGTTGTGCACGATTTGCGTTCCTTCCTTGTAGACAGCGCTGAGGAATACCAGTGATTTGGGGGCTGCATCTGCCACTGGGTCTTACGGAGCGGGTGCTTCCTGCAATGTAGGTTACTGCGGCACTTGAAGGACAATATTCCCTATGGTTTTGCTCCCTTAAAAATAAATGAATTTTCAAAAGGAATTCGATGAGTCTAACAATACCTACTGGCAAACTAAGAGGCATTAATTAATCCATTTCTTGTTGAGTAGGGTGCGAAATCCTTTAGTATCTGATTCTCCCAAATGCATATGAACTTCAACTTCTCACTTACAAACAAGTTTTTTTTGCATGGCGTCGTATGCTGTCATCCTTTCATGCTCTTCATTTCGAAAATGAAATTTTGTATTTTTTACGTAGGTGGGAAGAATTTCGTCGGATAATTCGCAACTGCTTAAGGTTGGTTTTGTTTTTTTGCCAGTTATAGAATGCTGATGGCTAAGTCTTGAAAGCCTTGCTTACTTCGCTTGACTTAATCTTTCTGGGGAGTTGGCGGAAGGGCAGCATTTCCACCTAATCACTGTAGCCCTCGGATGATCAAAATGGTACTAGATGACGCTATTCTTTCCATACCGAACTAATTCACTTCCCTCTGAATGCCTCCAAGCCTAGTGCATTCATTTCAACGATTTGTAGATGTTCTAGTCACTTTTTGTCTCCAGTTCCTATAGCATAAAGTTGTTGATAATTTGATTTCTTCAGGAATTTAGGGCGTACGAAGCGAAGAAGAAGGAAGTTGTTGACAAGTATGCAAGGGCGCATGATATTGGGTCAATTATCTCGATTATCAACGCCACTGATGATGTAGAGGTAAGCGTTGCAAGGGGGGAAGCTCTGCTCTTTTCTGGACATTTTCCCACTTGTGTTTAAATGAACCTTAGCTTCAACTGCTGCTAAATTTTGCCATTCTCTCTTTTCCCTTTTCTCAGGTACTAAAGAAACAGCACGCTGCCGCAAAAGACCTTCAGCAGCGCCTCATCAAGGATGCGGAGGACTTGAGAGACTTGGAAAGGCAGTGCTGTCCCACAGTATCATCCGAGGAACCGTTAAAGCATTTTCTACTACAGGCAAACAATATGTTGGCTACGATTAAAGGCCTACTGGTAGGCCACCCCATCATTCACAATTTCCTCTGCATCCTCGTTCTTGCATGCTACCTCCGTTCTGCTTTGTACAGGAAACGCTCGAAGAAAGTAGTCAGCAAGGGAAGCCTCCTTCTCCTCCTCCTCCTTTGAGGCAACAACGGGTGGTAAGCGTTTCGGGTCTTGAAAAGCGGTGTTGTGAATTAGATTGTCAACTCTCAAACACGAATAGACTAAACCGCTTTTCTACCAGACCGGTAAAGTTGAGTAAAATGATTGTGAAGGCCTCAGATTGGTGTTGACTTTTTCTTACTTGGTTCAGCAACCTTATAATACGCCCTAATCATTGGCCTGCCGTCCCATCGAAAACGAACTGCTCGATTGACTTGTTGTTTCTCGAATCATTTGAGGTCTAGTTGTCTGCGTAGGCGATTTGACGAGTCGTGCTCATGAAAACTTTATGCCTTTTTTTCAATCCATATTGCATCACCGCCTTTGATACTTAAATTTCCTCTCCATTGACATTTTATTTGGCCTTGCCTCTGTCTACGAGGGGAGCTGCTCTCCACTTCTTTCATTGTTCACAAATTAAGTTTCTACACTATGAGTGTGGAAGAGAGGATGCCGTAAGCTCCGATTTCATATTCTTTAGTGCTTCAAGCATACTCGTAACTGACAGGTGGATAGCTACTCTTCTCATCCTTGTGGTGTTTGTGCTGCATTCTTGTTACCAAACGTAGAAGGTAGCCTAATTGACTTATCTTGTTGACTGATGTGCTCATAGCATATGATTTGAAACAATTTAAGGTCTAACTTACCCGAGGTACCAAATCTGTAACCTACTCATCATTCGTACCTCTTGACGCATTCGGCAGTGTGAAAATTGATCCATATTCTCAAAGGATATTAGGGCTTGGATTTCCATGAAGGCGTTTTTAGGTATAGTCGCCTGGGCTCCTCTTTATTGATAGCAGTAGCGTCAATGTCACCAGAGTGTGATTCATGTGCTGGAGCCCGAAATGAGTCGTGTAAATAAATGAGTAAATAAAACAAGTACACTTGCATTTCACAGCCCACTTCCTTTTGTGTTACTTCCTTCAGAGCTGTTCGTTAGCATTATCTTGCTTTGGCCAACACAAGGTACCTAGGGCGTTAGGAGTCCTTCATGCGAGGCGAATATTACGCATCATCGCTCGGAGATTTTTGCGCTCAAAATACACTGTCAATTTCGGTCCAAACACAGGGCGTTTCTCCTCACATTTTTGCTATTTCGACACGGCTTTTCATGTAGTTTTGTATTAATTGTTCGGTGTTTTAACTATCAATCCTTAAATGATTTGCATTCTGATCTATTTTGGTTGCTTTGCGTCTTAACACACTCATCCCGACTGCTGCACAGAACACGAGATAAAGTTTGTTTTTCAAATTCCTCGCAGTCTCGGCAGTCCTCCTCTCCCTCATGTACGTCCTCGCTAATTTACTTCATTCACTGCAGACGGCTCTCCTCAAGGGCACCTTAGTACACCTTAAATGGTGTTCTTTTCTAACGTTGTCACTGAAGTTATCGCCTGAAGGCGTAAAACGGCTTTGGCGGCAACGTACGGGGGAGTCGACAGAGTCTACAGCACGAAGTTTGAGTTACAGACGGTTACATGAAGCCCACTGTTGTGTGTCATGTTATTTTAGGAATCAAACAGCCCCGAATGTGATTCATCCGAGTGCAAAATGAACACAGAGGTATGTTTGAGAGTGATTCACTTGCTACTTCATTTGCAAGCATTTTTCAGTTAATCATTCTCCAAAATGGGGAAGTCATTTAGATAAACTGGGAGAGAGAAATAGGCTTACTCTCCGTCAGTTTAATCTGCCTTTTTTCCTTACTTGCAGCCAATCGATATGGACACCTATCAATGCCCGATGTGTCGTCGTGTTCTTCATTCCCAGGGCCTTCTTAATACCCATATCAACCTAAAACACGTATGTTGAGGAGCCTTTTTCTGCTGGATGACAATTATTAGCCAATAGTCATCATTCTGCAGTAATTTTGCCTTCTCTTTTGTAGAAATGACCTGGATACGCACTCCATCCATCCATCTTTCTCAGTGCAAAAAAATTAGGACAAAATTTCTACACTGCTTTATTTTTCACTTTCATATTTGACTGTGGTGACACCTCTGTCTATTTGTTTGACTCTCGCTACCATAACATCTTTCCTCCCAAAGTTTCATGCCTCTTCTAGAAGTAATTTATGTCGCATTGGCAGCGGGGTCACTCAGCTCACTTGGAAACAGGATTGCTATTTTACAGCACAGATTTGCAGTTGAAGGCTTATTGAAGCAGTATGGACACTTGCGATCCTCTCATCCCCAAGTCCTGTGAACTTGGTGAAGATCTGGCCACTTCTTATGGGGATCAACGAATATGTGAAGTATGAAGTAGATATGTTTCTGTTCTGCGTTGTGTAATTTGCCTAGTAGTTTTACCTCCTCAAAAGTGTCTTCATGACTTTCGGTGCCACTTTTCGCGATGACTTATACTGCTCTGGCCTACAAAAGATGCTACTCGATTATGTCTGCTGCTGTTCAGGAATTGAATTGAACGCAGTTCCAAAGCAGTGACAGCAGAAGCTTCTTTTCCTATTTTTTTTCTCTACAGTACTTAGAAAAGTGTGGTGGAAGAGTACATACTGCTCTGCCTATGATTTATTTGCAGATGAGTATGTGGCATTTAAGAGGCCTCCAGTCTTGACAATTGTGAAAAATTACATATTGTCATTTGTTGCCGGATGGGAGGTAAAGAATACCTTGTGATAAGTGATTAGCCTATTTGTTTATACTAACGATGGAATTCGTGGTGGAACCTACCATTGTAAACAGGGATTCACCCACACGCCGTGGATCGATGGATGTAACTAAGCTGTTGCTCTTCACTCCTTTAACGTTGCTGTTGGATAGTTTGTTGGATAACTTGTCATCCAAAGTGATTCTCTCAGTCTCTGCCATCCGTCATGCCATCTTATTACTAAGTGATTCTGCGGCGGTGATTCGTCTACCCGATACGAGGCACACATGGAATGTGCTTGTGTGTGTGTGTGTGTAAAAACTTGTTTGAGAAAGAGCCGGGACTAGTCAATCGAGTCACACAAAACACTGTTCTCGCAAGTCAACTCGAGAGCTTACTTCTGCGAAAATCTTTGCCTACGCTTTGAGATGGAATGGAGGTGCGGTCTCCTTCTCCCTCTTTGTTCCTCCAGTATTTCTCCAAGTAAGTAGTATCAAAGTTGTGAGGTAATGGCAGAGCTGGAGACGACTAAAACTGGCCTACGCAGACCCAGAGAACGTGTTACAAAGGTTTGCAGCTTATTTGGAGGGGACTGTGGATCGTAGTGGTGATTATTTTAGCCACAAAAACACATTTGGGAAAGGTTTCCACAGATAGACAATTTTTGTTAGAAAAGAAATTATTTTGGGACTTTACACTTCGCGAGGTAATTTACAATTTCTACATGGTAGGTGGAAATATCGAAGAGTGTGGGCTTCTTGTGGTAGTAGCTAGGTAGCTATTGATTGGCCTCTCCTTCCTTACTTGTGGATGCTTTCCATTCGCTTAGAGCGATTTTGTTCTCTCGTGACCAAAGCAACTTGAAAAGAGTGAATGTTCGATAGGTCGCCCTTCCATAAATTGGTACGGCCCCACAGCGATGGCATGCGGGTCACCTGTGCTAGCAGTTTCTCAACTCTACTGTGTTGGCAATAAAACCGCCCCCTGACTTCTGTACGGCGACTTGAACGCTACTGCATTGTATTGGAACATCGGTAGAATATTTCTAAAGGCAGCGGAACATTGGACAGACAGCGCTATTTCTAATCAAGTGAATTGATCGGTTACAAGCAATGGTATAGCTTTCATGCCTTGGTAGTGAGGAAATCCAAGTCATGTGCACATGGTACACCCACTTAGATCCTCTGGAGTTGGGATTCCAGCTGCTAAAACATTGGATACGTTTTTGCTCACTTGCATCTCCTTTAGCCTTGAAGTTCGTCGAATCAAAATGCCAATTTGCTGTTACCATCTGGTAGCTGAATCCACTCTAACACATAGCAGCCGAAGTAACCGCCTTAGTAGAATCGGACATTTGGTAGCCCCTCTGAAGACATCAAGGCGTAAGAAAGGCGGGGGCATTGAAGGTATGAGGAGGTCAAGTCACCACTGCGACGCTAGAATTCGAAAACATAAGTGGTACTTCGCAGGTGGCGAACGTGTGTTGAATACTCAATTAGCCACAGTCCAATTATCTGATTGTAGTCTTTGTCGTCTGCCTTCCCCATGGCCATGATGAATTATCACAGGAATCGTTAATCACTGCAATGCATGAAAGACAATCGTGGAAGCTGGCATTATTGTAAGCAGTGGTGGTAGTACGAGCTATAATCCGTGACTATAAAAGCCTCCAATGGAGAAACTGAATGTGGTAGTGATTGTGGGAACTAAGGTATCCAGAAAGTAAAGCCTCACTTCAGTTTGAGGTACCTAGGAGACTGCTTCGATCGACAGCAGGGACTAACTTGGGCCCGCAGGGAGGGTAGCTCGCGAAATCGGATGAGAGGGGCAGATCAAATCAAATCTGATGGAAATGTCGTGACTCCAATTATGCAGAAGTGCCACGAAAGCCAATAGTCGACGACCAGGTGGGTAATCGGTCTTACAGGTCGTTGCGAGATTGGCAGTCCACTTAGGGGGTCCTTCGTGGAGGATAGCGCCTATGTGGAGGTATCTCGTGACTAGTCGGTCATGAGTCGTATACGATCTCAGTCGTCATGACTGGCTTCTAGGGCCTCGGTAACTTCCAGCCAATCGTCAAGCGCGCGTTAACCAAACCGTAGTTGTGGGGGAGGCATGGTGAGGACAAGAGGGGAAAACAACCTAAAATTTACGACAATCGCTGTCAGCAATATGTAGGTAAAGCCGGATCTAATCCCATCACTGGCTGTTGGCATCTAGCCAAGAGTCGAAAAGGTTCCAATAATGACTCGGTGGTGGTTCTCAGATTTATACAATGTCTAGACAACTAGCCAACACTAGTGGAACCTTTAGGAGCCTAGTGGTTTTGGTATATCTGAGGATTATGCGGTAGTAAGCTTAATAATATTCTTGAGCACAATCAGGAGGCATACAATATTGTAATGTTATCCTCCCACATCAAGGAATAAATATTATCAATCTTTGAGACTTCTTTCAAGGTAATGGACGCGAATAAAGTAGCAAAGTGATAAGCCAGATGTAATAATTTGTTTGTTTGGACTGCCTGTTTTGGTCGGGGTCACAGAGGTGGCCATACTGCCCTAGCTGCGTAGGCTGGGCTTCGGGCAATGCCAACAGTCACACTGGAATAGCGTCAGAGGTAGTTGAATAAGATTTCGCAACCTCTCTGGTGTATGTGTGGGTGAATTGACACGTTTGCTTCCATCTTACCTGCCTTGCACAAGACATCCACTTAATTCTCTGCGCTGCTAGATGTGCGTGTGAATTCTAGCTCACTCCAGAGTGGTCCGTAGCCGTGATTATTAAGCCAACAACACTGCGCGCAGGAGTTATTTGCTACACCCGAGACTGATGGTAAGTTAATTCTCATGCCACGCTCTGACTGAGGCAGTCATTTCGGTGTCTAGTGTCACCGAATTGCCGCCCTTGAATGTTAATTTATGCCTTAATACCGCTTAGTCTAGAACAATTCAATGCAAAGAAGGTAAGCGATAGGATACCCTCCTCTGCAGCGAAGATTATTGGAATAGCTTCGTGCGGACGAAACGATCAACCTTTAGTATCCTGACAGGCCACCCCTTCCACAAGCATTATATTCAACCGAGTATTGTAGTTAAACCTCTCGGATATAGATTCCTGACTTTTTTGCTGAGACCAGAATAACTTGACGCATGACCTTAAGTAGTGAGATCCCCACCAACCTTCTGTTAATGCAGTCAAACAAATATGGATTACTGTTGCGTAATAAGTGTAGATAGAAGACTACCCATAATAATCACTACGACGTCTATCCCCTACCCATCAGATAGTAAAATCATGCATTAAAGATCATAAGATATCAACATTTCTTAGATTATTGAATTACCAAACAAGTTGAGAAATGTTTTTTACAACACACCACTCTTTTTTGCATAAAACAGCCTTTATTTATCGGAACTTACGGTAAGCCCGACGAAAAAGCCACTGTCGATGTGCAGAGCAGTAGGGGCGCAAAAGAAATCCCAAGCAGTAGAGAATCGACTGCGTTTGCCAAGGTGAGTGATTTTTTAAGTAAGTTAATTGTGTTTAGCAGTCGCAAAAGGTCGAAACGGTGACTCAGAAACCTACTAGCGTAGAAGAGCCTCCAAGATCAATGAAGAAGAAGGGAGCTAAAATGGTGAGCTCTTCTCCCTGCTTATTCATGTTACTGCTTATTCGTTTGTTTGCTCAGCCTTACGTTGCGGAATGATTGTAGCATCATTGACGGCAGTGCTCCATTTTATTTTATGCGAGATGATGGATTTGCGTAAATGGTTCGTATAGCTCTTCTTCTTAAGACATCTTTTAATCAAAGGTTGATTTACCAGAAAACCCATCAGTTCCTGCGACAGTAGAAAGCAAACAAAGTGAAGACGATGTGGCCACAAAATTGCGAAAAGACCTCGTCTGAATCTCTGGTGATGCTTAGTTTACGGACATACAGCTACCCATTTTGAACCCACAAACAAATTTCTTTCCCATCATACTTCGTTAATTCTTTACTGTGACAGAAGGGCTTCACAATTTTCGTCATGAAACTCGGCATCGTTTTGGGAACGATGTAAATATAGTGCTATAGATATGCCCACAAAAAAAACACTCGTTGAGGCAGCTTAAGTTCTCATGTAAAAGTTCTGTTGTCAAGGTGCTTGGCGAGATTGCAATAAGGGTAGGGACGAGAGCTAGCGGAACAGTCAGCAGGCCAAGTTTCGACGAAAAGGCATGACAAACAGTCTCAAATACTCTCGCAGATCAACATGTTGCCAAACTTAGAATAAAAACCCCACAAGATCGGAAGGTATTCTAAATACTATGGGCCTTACAGTGCTACGGATAAGTCTGCTTTTTAAATGTTGCGAATGTAGCGCCCCGAGGCTCCATCGAAAGCAAAAAAGGCAAAATGCTGGAGTAGAATATATATTTTCAACAGACAGAGGGAAATAAACTGCTGGCATGGCTTGGAAGCCAGCCCATGCAGCTAGAGCAATAATGGCCACCTCTGTGACCCTGACCAAAACCGCGAATTCAAACAAAAAAAGCACTACATTGCCCCTCTCCTCATTCGAGCGTCGTTTCCAACACATCCTCTGGTGCACCTCCCGCGCCAGCCATCACAACGTAGTCAGTGCTGCAACAAGCACCCACGAGTCAACCATGCCAGTCGCCGACATTCGACGCGATTGAGACGATGCTTGACACCAACATCAATGATCCTTCTTGACAGTGCATTGCACTTCGAGTTTCGTTTAGCTCGGGAACAGAAGTTCAGAATAAGTGGTTCTGCTCGCCATCAGTATGTCTGTAGGGAGGCGCTAGCGCGCTGATCTCCTTAAGCAAGTATATTAGGGGTAATCTTCGAAACGAAACTTTCCAGGTGGCCCATGGCTAGTGTCGCTTTAGTTATTGATAGCTTTCTTGTAGAACACGGAGATGGGATAGATGCCGGAGGTGGACGTCGTTTGTGGCCCATCCGTCGAACATGCGCTTCCTTCGCACCGCTGCAACATGCCGTAGGCGGTAGAGATCGGGATAAAATCCCTATAGAGTCGGGTCCGCTTTCCGCTGCCACCAATGTAGCGTACCGAGGCTCCCTTAAGGCAAAAGAAGGGAGAATGCTGGGATAGAATATATATATTCACCGAACAGAGGGAAAAGGCTGCTGGCATGGCCCGGAGACCAGCCCACGCCGCCAGGGCAATACGACCACCTCTGTGACCTTGACAGAAACCAGCAGTTCTAACAAGCAAAGTACTACAGTAGCGTCTTGAGGCTTCTTCCATGGCAAAAGAAGGCAGGAAGCTAGGGTAGAATACATACATTCAACAGACAGAGAGAAATAGGCTGCTGGCATGGCGCGGAGGCAAGTCCACGCAGCTAGGGCAATACGACCACCTCCGTGACCTTGACCGAAGCCGGTAGTTCCAACAAACAAAAAACTGCACCAATGATATCATGAAATCTGCTTTAACAAGCAGAACGTTACATGACGGACCAGAACCTTACATTGCGTTTCTAGTTTAAACACGTATGTACGTTTTAATTGTAACAATCTAATTCAATTTTTTAAAATTATGCAAACTGAAGTATTTTAATGTATTATTGCGCTCGCTCTATCAAATTGTTATGTCGACCTGAATAATAATTACATTTTCAAATTAGCCCATAGATGTAGTTGCCGGCTGATCGTTGGACCCAATATCAGTTGCCTGTTTTTGTAAGTGGTGAGTACTTCTCAGATATTCTTAAATCGCACTTTTTACTTGGTCTTTTTGAGTCATTGACTCCTACGGTTCTACTTGCAAACAGCTTACTAATTAAGTGGTTCTGTATTTAGCTATGATTACCCGTTGTTCTTTCTCTTCTCGACTGTACTTTTTTTCCGAAGTACAAATCTTTCAGCCTTCAAGTAAATTTTAACTTCCTCTTTCTTCAAATTCAGCCCCAAAAATCATGGAAATTATCTCCGGTCTTGAAAACGGCATTTCACTTTTATTAATCTTATCATCGATTATTGTCGCCTTATTTATGGTTTCAATCGTCCGTCGATTTACGTCCTCTTCCGAGTAAGTTCGGTTTTTCTCATTCCAATTGATTGCTTGTTTGATGTCCTTTAACTTTTTGGTAGGCTTAGAGGGCATTCACAAGCCTTTTTCGGTCTCAATAATCCATACCTTTACATCTTTTATGAATCTAATGTATTTCTATTTGGTTTTGAGAGTTACTGAAGTTTCAAGGCTAATTTTTTCCTTGCATCAGAATGCCACAAATCCACCCCGAAAGCGAGCAAACTGTTAACGAGGTTCGTCAGTCTCGAGCCCCACGAAATAATTTCACCCCTAACGGCGGCGTTACTTCTTCCTTTACTGTCACAGAAGCGGATACATGTCCTATCTGTCTGGAAGATCTTAAGTTCGCAGTCGAGACCAACTGCCGGCATCAGTTCTGTGGTGAGTCACCCGCAGATGCTGTCTGCCATCTCGTTTAATGCGTAATGCCTCCTAAACTTTTTTCTAGGGGAATGCTTTTACGCTTATTGGCAGACATTTTCTCCACTAACCCAGCCGAATTGTCCCGTCTGTCGAAGTCAGGTAAGCTCCCAGTAAGCTCCTCCTTATCACACTTTCCTGCCTCCAAAACATTGTTTATCTTCTTGCGTCTTTCATGTTAATCTTGTTTTATCTCCAACTATTTGAGTGTCCAATCGTGCAGGATACGCCTCATTCAAGCCAGGACTTTTGGGACACTGCAATATCTAAACGCATGCAAAGATGTGAAAAATACATGTGCAGCTTTTACAACTTGATTTTATGTCTATACGCTCATTCCAGAGGTTAACCCTCAGGAAGCTTTGGTATATAATCTCTTGTCTGTCCTATATAGGAAATGCGTTAATTTTTTGGAGTTGTAATCGTTCGTTCAGTGCTCTCGCTGAACTACTTGTTTCTCGTGCAGTTTGCGTGATGGGTGGCTATGCGCCGTTCATGTGCCTAAAACCACACCCTAAATGTTCGCCTTACAGAATGATTGCTAGTTTGGGTTCGCCATTAGCAGCCGTATGACGGCCTTTGCAATGTTTGCAACTTTCAGATTTCTTGCTGTTGAGCGGCTGCTTATTCAAGAATTTTAGTCCCATTGAAGTCTTATCAACGAGTGAATAGTCGCGGATTCGAGTTTTATGCCTCCGTCGATAAGATACTTCACTTTCCACCACTTGCTACTTTATGCGCGCACTGTTACCATCCCCAGCCTTTTTGATTTATTGTCCAAACTAGACCGGTCGACTCACGTGCGCTGGCTAATACGGTCAGTGATGAGACAAACCTGCTCTTTATCGCTGTGGTAACGCCTTTTTTATGCATCGGTGGTCTTAAAAATTTTGCCTTGAACTGAAAGTCCCTCGTGTGTTGCTTAAGCCGTTTCTTTTATGCCTATTTTAGTTACGGTTCCTGCTAAAACGCTTCACACCCACTGATTTGGGCACCGATGATTCGTCAGAACGATCCGAGGTGGAGTCCCGGGTCGCTGTTTTCAATCGCCGTTTCTCAGGAAACCCGGTTTCTGTAAGCTGTCTCGTTCTTAAAGGAAGCGCTTAGAGCATTGTACTTACTTTTTCTGTTTATATATGAACCCTTCGATTCATCCTCCTTACATTTCAATTCCATTCACCATTTCTGGGCATGTTTGTAATGCTATTGCACTCATCCATGGTACTACCTAGTACGACTTTCCGAGATATTTTTCTTAAGTTTTGGGGTCTACACTTTATGCTCACTATAAAAGGAGGCAATTTCGCTCACTCATAGCCTACTGTGCTGTTGCTTTGTCTTATTTCCATATTCTTGGTTGACTCCAAAACGTTGACCATCGCGGAAAAGCATTTTACGATTTCGTGCTCCATGTGGGTTATTCAAGAGGATACTTTTGAAGAGGCTGGATTGAGTGCATTCACTGTGTTGTCTCACCTTTATGGGTTTAACCTTATCGACATTCAGTGCCATTTCTACCATCTAGCGGGATGCACTTTTTAGAGCTTTAAATATTTGCAGCGCTCACTTTAAATGTGCTTAAGACACAATATGAAAACACCCGTCATCTGAAATGACTCTATAAATTGGCTCATGTCCTTAGGACTCGTAAAATCTGTTTTACACTGTGATATATAATAATTTTGCGGCTTTTTTCCTGATGTCTACAAACCTAGCTTCTGTAGTTCACTTTTGGGGTGAAAATTTCCATTGTATATTTGTGTATAACGAAAAGCATTGAGTGGACGCTCTTTACTGGCCATAGTGGAACGTGTAGTGGAAGTTTCAATGGCGGATAACACCGTAGTGGTGCATTTTCTGAACTACTGAGCACTATCAGTAGCTTATGGTTTGCTCACGTCTCCCAAAATTCAAAACTGACATCGAGTTGTGTTTTTTTTCACCAAATCCATTGCGAACATAATCCCCTGTCCTTTCCTCCGTGTAGCTTATGGACCAAATACGCGACCTACCGGTCTTGCTGCGCTACTGCTGGCGTGTAATGTTTGAGGGGGAGGAAGGAATCTCGTGCCTGCTGAGGCTACGTCTTATTGTTCTCTCCCTCTTTGTCTTCTTTTACGTCATCTCGCCACTGGATATTTTTCCCGAGTCCATGGTGGGTGTCTTTGGTCTCCTGGATGACTGTCTCGTCTGTCTTGTCTTCTTCATCTACGTGGCTGCCCTGTTCAGAGGACACCTGATCGCCGATGCTTGACCTATATTGATCTGTCTGGCTTGTGCCACACCCGTTCAGGCGCTCTTTATTACCATTATAATTGTTATTGCCTAGATTGCTATTGTCACTCATTTATTCCGTGGTGTTGCTATCGAGTGGAGGCATTGATTTGTGAGTACCTTTAATTTTACTGCTACATGCACAGTTTTAGTTCCTGATTTGGCTCTTCAATTTGTGGGCAAAGTTCATCGGTTTCTGGTTGATTGGGATTGTTTCGTAGCAACCATTCCGCCAAAAATATCTATTAATGTGTGAGAAGATGTCTAGTTAGATTGTATGTAGCGCATCCTTTTCCATGCGGGATAATTCGAAAACTAACCACGGGGTCTTTGGGTTTCTTTTTGCACACTTCTGTGAGTCCTGCTAACAGGGTTGGGATCACATTCTTCGAGAGGTATTCTTTAGCGTGCTGCTTTGTTGGAATAGGTTCCATAACAACTAAGCCAGATTTCACTTTAACTTGTAAGCTTCTTACTGTTTGGAAAGAAGAATCGGATCTCCCTTATGGCACTTGCCTTTGACTCACTGGCATGAAATGGACTTTTTGTTTTCAGTCCACCGAATTCATTCCAGAACCTTAAAATTATCACTTAACATGTATAGTACGTTTGAGCCAGTTTGTTTTCTGTGTCCTTTGATGCTGGAAAATCAGTAATATCTTTCCATGTTTTGGTGATGCCATTTTTGATCAAAACCATTACTAGAATTAAGCCGCAACTGAGATCCTCGACTAAATGAATATAGTCCTCCTGATCCTTTTTGCTATGATAAAATTCCATTGCTTGTTCTGGAGATAATCTAACAAATCGTCTCTGTATGGGTCGTAAATTGTCTGTAATTTTTCTGATTTACGTTAGTCACAGTAATGCCATCCTTCATTAAGATATCGACTAGAGCCACTTCCTTTTTCCACGCAGCAGTTTTAAATATCGCCAAAGTTCTCTCCAAAATGATCTCTGGATAGTTTTTATTCTCTTCAATGGACGACTCATTTGATACGCCCAGCTTTCCATCCATAATTACAAGTCCGCGCGTCAGTGGCTAACCTTTGTTGCCATAACTGCCGCTACTTTGAACTATAAAAACTTTTTTTTTGGTTTTAAATAGGTTTGACTTCCCATCATAATACTTTGTATTTATTGTTAGCTGGCGAGGTCGCATTATGATGCCATTTATTCGCCCTTGACGTAGTGTTTCTCATCCTAATGTGTATGATGGTCTTAATGAAATTTGCAAAGCTGTATGGTAATGAGGAATATTGCTGTCATGGAAAGCAGCTAAACATTTGCATTGATTTCAGGACGTTTTTTTCTCAGCGCCTGCATGTTCCTTACATGTAGAATGTGGCCCAAAATTCATCAGATTATCTGCTTGGTACGACTATTTGTCCTAGCTATTTGTCGATTTATTAGCTGATCAGATGCAAGCAATGCTTGGACGTAAGCGTGTGTGGTTGTATGTGCTTCAAAATAAGCTTTTTTATCGGTCTGGTCTTTCGCAATTAAAGCGTGCCTCAGGTTCTACATCAACGAGAACAGCAAGTGAGCCCCCACCGAGAGGGCAACTATTTTTTCCTTAGCTCCTATTTGAACTTCCAATTTACGAAAAAAAATAGCAAATGATGTTGTGTATGGAGTGTGAGAAACCCTAACAGACAAGGTAAAATACAGACTACCTTCGTTAATTGCTCCCAATCCCTTGTTCTGTAAGATGTCCACTAGCATCCAAGCTGACAACGGATTGAATTTTTTTGAAATGCTATGTGAGGTTATTGTCTGTGCTCATTTAAAGTCGTTAATTACAGAACCGAAGAAGGCGGTTCCTCTGCTTTTGAACCTAAAGGGACGGGTGAGCTGCATGGGACTAAGTACGCAGATGCAAAGCATTAACTCATGAAGCCGCTCAAAATTTAGGTGTTTCCGTTCGTAACCAAACTAATAGTGATTGAATTACAAAGCCCTCCGCACTGATTTGCCTTCTTAGTTCACTTCACAACTGCGGATTTGGTGAGGTCGACAAGGTACATCACTGACACTGAAACTAAATTTCTTCTTGCCTACATTAAATGCTAGCGATTGTAGTTCCTGACTTATGAACGGTTTTTAAGTTGCTAGTCACGTCGTCACAGAAGAAACAGAAGACGACTCCTGAAAGACGTTTAACTGTGCGG
Organism: Taenia hydatigena; assembly: GCA_036345935.2. Lineage (NCBI taxonomy): Eukaryota > Metazoa > Platyhelminthes > Cestoda > Cyclophyllidea > Taeniidae > Taenia > Taenia hydatigena. Next base: position 16,945,930 of record JADWOT020000003.1, read on the forward strand.
AAATTCAATTCACTCGGTGGTAATATCCGTCGCTGATATCTTCAAGCCTTCTAGCTCTTCCTTACGTTGACAGCAGTCAACCTCACTTCTAATTGATGTGTCTCATCACGACTTCTGAAAGGCTCCATACAGCATGGTACACCTTCCAATGCAATGGATGAAAAGGCGCGATTGTAATGAAGCTATGTTAAGAGTGAAGGAAATTTATGTGATACAAAATTGCAAGTGTAAGCTTTACTTTCTTTTTCTTTGTTATGCCATCATCTCATCGGATTAATAATTTCCGCATCTTCATTTCAGCAATCTAAAGGTTGACAGATGCCAGTTTAAGCAAATCAACCATTCAAGTCAAATCAATCAAACAAAAAATCGCATCTGTTGATAAAATATCGCTAAAAAATAATCCTAGTTGTTAATTGACTTTACTTGGTTTTCTTCAGCCAAATGCACCGATTCCCAGATTTTTTGATGAATATGTTCTTCACTGTAATGCTTCAGGTTTGATCCATTTGTATCCAGTGGTACTTTTAACCCAGATTGGCGTTCCTCATTGTAAGTGCAACTTAAAATGCTCGCCAATTCAGCGTATTCTTCTTCATCAACTACAGGAATGCCGAAGCCAGCGTTTCCTAATGTTCAAAATACGAAACACCAGAGCGTTGATTTAGAGTCAGGATAAAATATACGAGTAAGTAGCTCTCTTTCTAATGAGGCACCTGTCCCATCCTCAACAAAGTCTTCCGTTTTGATCGGGTCTTCCGGACTCTTAGTGAGAAGGTAGGCCTGACGCACCTTCCGAGCTTCCTCCAATCGAAGGCTTGGACCCTCACCAAGCCATGACCTCTGTACTGCCCTCAATTCCGCTGGTGTCGGTCCATAAGGCTTGAGGACAACTGACTCCTTAAAAAAGCTAATTCAGTCCTTCATTAGAACATAGAGAGTGAAATGGAAGAATAAATATGTGCAATATATAATCAAGGTCACATCTATCCTCGGTTTGGCCTTCCACCTTCACGCTCATACATGCATTGTATGCCTGCCTCTCTCTCTCCGTCCCACTACCTAGCTTAATCTAATCGAGTCCAACTCAGTTATCGAAGGTTGCAAATGCAATTCCACGCGGTGTCGAGGCAAATTTCACCTCAAAGGAGTCGTTAGATCCGAATTCAGACGTTTCTACTCATACCCAACGTGGTAGAATGATGAAATGCTTAGTTGCTCATCAGTAGGACATTTCGATGGTGCCAATCTGCCAGAGGTAGTCGACCACACGTCTGTTCGTCTGGGTCATGTCGCTTCATGTCCATCTCACAGTACAATCCTTCTTAACTACCCGCCTCCTCCCGGACGTCCAATCAACACGTAACCGACAATTGCGCGGCGAAATCGCACGAGAAGTTAGCCACTTCGTTGGGACGTTGACCAGTTGGAAGTACAAAGACGACTTACAGCTAAATCCTTCTGCACCAATGCCACTCACAGAAGGGTTAGATGCTTGACTAAATGCTTAGCTGAGACGAGGAACCATGTCAAAGTGAGCGAAATTTGCTCTCCTTAAAACTGCTATGACTGGAGAATAAGGATAACTTACCGGATTCGAGGCATCAAAGTAGACTTTGCAATTCCAGCTTGGAAGCGTAGGATGTTCATGTGTATGGATCCGCCTGACTGAACCGACTCTAGTCTTCGCTTTGTGCAAGTCCGAGTTACTTGGTGCAACACGCGGTTCCTCCTCATAGTCCACTAGATATGAATGTTGTAAATGCTTTTGGCTTATAAACAACGAGCATAATAGTGGATCCCTTTTCTTATACTCTTTCTTAATATCTTCCCTTTAGAACCAAAAAATTTACACCAAACTTTATTTAATTTCCGAGCCAAAAGCTGGTCATCATCCTAACAGGAATGCACAGGCGGATGGGAGATTTATCATACTGATCCACTCGATAATTCACATTCGTATGTAATGCTTTGGTTTTGCAGGCACTGGAGGCGCGGTGATTGTGCTTCCTTTGGTTGACGCGCCCCTCAGGCCTGTTTTATGACTTCTTTCGTCTTTTAGGAAGCCTCGAGGTCTACATTAATAGCAGATATCAGCGGACCCGATTTTAAAGAGCAGACAGCTGCCAAATTTATATCATTAAATGGTAAGCTTAAACGCAGCAAAAGAAGGGTAGTCGTCGCTGATGGGGGAAAGTGTGACGACCCCTAACAGAAGGGTTGAAATGACCTCTACCTTCGGCAGTCACCACTGTTCCATGTTCTGAGGTACGGAGATATCAACGGCACATGTATGAATATAAGATATCTCCTCTGCCTCTATACTTGCTGGATGGATATGTCTAGCCAGTACCGAAGTAGCAGAGAAATAGGCTCAAAATCGTATCCCCACGAAACCCTTCGAAACACTGTCCTTTATCCAATGGTTTGGTTTTATGGCCATTGTTACTACAGCTTGCAGTGGAGTCGGGAAATAGCCATCACATTCACCCTTCCCTCAATGCAGTTTCCAAACAGAGCAGAAGTCCAGATCCAGTGGCATTGTCAAGAGGTATTAGTGACGTTTCAGTCAAACATCCTTTAAGCTACATACGAAATTGATGGCAATAGCGACTGCATTGTGATGGCTGTTGCGAGAGACAGACAAAGGAGAGCACAGGAGACTACACTTGGAAGAAGAAGGGGCTACATAATGCTTCGCTTCGTTGCTAATCTCATCGTTTTGGCTACACGGGGATTTGGAGCCCATTCTCTCTACCTCCGATGGGTGAATTAGCCTCTGGCCCCTTCTGCACATTGGCAGTAGATATTCAACTCAACTACTACGCCTTCCTCAATCTACAGAGAAGTCTCGGGACGTCATGTGTGTGTCGTATAGATTTTAGTTTTCATTAAATATAAACCTGAATTCACAAATAGGTCATTTTGTGCGGAAATTTTACTGGACTGATTTGTTTTAAAACAAAGACCTTTAAAAATCGGTTAACTAAAAACGAAGCAGAAATGGCCGTAAAAGTGGAGGGATAGACCTTAAATCATTAACGCTGATGCACAAACCTACCAATCAGAAGCTTATTTTTACAGATTCCCACTTTGTCGTTAAATACTTACTTTTGTAAATAAAAAACCACAATCGCCTTCACCCATGAAAATAGCCTTAATCCCCAGCTCCATGCTTTAAAAGATGACGATGCGATTCGCAAGTTGTGTAAATTGTAGCCTATGTGAAGGTATAACTTTTACACAATTTGCTATGCTACTTATTAAATTTGAGTAGCTTAAAAGCGTTGTTACTTGAGTACACAAAGGTCCATTAGCCAATGAGAAGGCTCCTACCATATCGTGGAAGCATTTTCCATTCACTTAACTTTTAAAATGATAGATTTTAAATTTAACGACTTTCTACTAACTGAATACCTCTCCTTTCATTCATTCTCGCCTCCTTTATTTTTGCAATCATTGCCATTTCCTCCTCCGAAAGGTGCAGTTCATCCACCTTCACGTAGGCCTCAAGAATGTAGGTACACACCGAATCGGTCTTTTGCATGTTTGAATCAACTCCTTCAATGAGGGATGATATCTACAAAAGAACATTCAGTTTAGATCCTATGTCAAATTATTGTAAGAATGAAAAATGGATGTACTTGTAGAGGGTGGGTAGTTCAAGGTAAACTGGAACTTTAAATTGCGCAAAAGACAAACAAAAACTTTTAAGGAGTAAAAAACTGTTTTTTGCTTTTCCCTACTTGGAGCTCGATTAGTATCCCGAAAAAGCCTTGATTAAACAATGTCTGAATTTGGATCTCCCAAGTGCCTTTTAAGGCATCTGCACAGGTGACTGTCACCCATTCAACCCAATGCGGTGGTTAAAAGTGAGAAAGTATCATGATGTTCATTGTTCACCTGTTTTTGAATGATTCCACTTCGCTTAACGTTCTCGCGCATTGGTCACCTCACAACTGTTGATTGTGCAGCGACCAGAAATCCAAGAAAAGGAAGGCGTCTTACTCTCCCACTGAGATCGACATGAAGTAACACAATCTAGATTGTCACAGACGAATGGCCGCATGATCGCTTAACAATATGAAGGTTTGTACAGTTAAAATTTCCTACTGATAGTTGACAAAGCGTGTTATCACCCTACCAGGGTATGGCACGCTATGCAACGCTATAGACGCAATGGTGTGCGTGAAGTTGTCTGTAGATTCCAGTAGAATTATGCAGATTTCCCTAAAAGGGCAACTAATGCACGCGCATACTCAACCACAGTTGATCGGGGTTATGATAAAGCGCGTATGAGTGGGGTTAGTTGGGAGTGGACTAAAGTACTGACTGTTAGTAGTGGTAATGGGTAGGAGCAACAGGCAGACAGACAGAGAGACTGATGGATGGATGAATGGATGAATGGATGGACACAAAATGGTTCGGAGCAAGCGGATGGATATGATATGGTTTAGGGTGGAAGGATAGGTGAAGAATGTATGTACTGGACTTGGCTGGATTGACTAGGGTTGTTTTAAAATTTACTACAGAACGACAAATGAGCTAGCTTTTAGGATAAATGAATGGATAAATGTATGCATATAGAATGGATGGATAAGGGATGGATGAATATATGGAATAAAATTAGATGTATTGATGAGGTTGTCGGATGAATGCGTGCATAATAATACGCATGGTAAGGAGTGAGAAATTAAAGAGCCTAGTAGAACTTGATCCCATTTATCATTTATCACTTTTAGGAGAGGAATCACTCTGTGAATGCAAACCCAAATTCCATCATGCAAAACGTTTTCTTGGAATAAAGCGACAATTATGCTATGACACTCTCTCTATCTCTTGACCCAACCTCCGACGTTTTTGCGTACTCTGTTCCTTTTATTTACCCGATTCTGGCAATTGTATGTATTAAAACTCGGCAATTACGTCCCCGTGACAATTTTTACGCGCTTCAATCTAAATATCGTATCAGGAACGGGAGCAGAGCTGAGAGTGGAGTCATTAGTTCGTTCTTTGGTTACAATCAATTTGACTCTGACCTCTTGTGTAAATATGCTTAACCTCCTTCAAAGCACATCAAGCACTACTGGATTCACACATTAGTAGTATCAATTCCATTCTTCCAGTAGACCCTCTAAAGGCAATCAGTTTTGCATGCTTTGAATGAAATTCCAGATAAATTTAAAATGCACTTTACCTCGATATCTATTTCTTTGCATTCCTTTCGATTGTGCGACCCTTCCAAAACTTTTGAAGCTTCCGCTACTTTATTGTCGCATTTCGTAGTGCCACTACCTGCTTCCGATTTCAAGTCCGGTCCAAGAAGGAGAGCCGGCATCAAATGCACTCCTCCGGATTCTTCATATGCATTTGCAAGTCTACTTCCATCGCTGGAGCGCAGAATTAGCTGCGTAGGGAGCGTGGAGTTGCCGACCTTCAAGATCACGCTTACGACTTGACGTAGCGTAATCTAAACCATGGGTAAGAATATTTGGACTCAGATTTAATTAAAGCCCTGTGAAATTTAAACTGTTCTAATTTAACAGCAGAACCAAATGCTACGTTACTTGCATGAGTATTTGTTTTGTCAATGTTTTCAATTTCGTTTCTAATGGTAGCGCATCAGCCCTTCCGAACATTTATTAGGCTCAATGATGTTTTAGTAACTTTGAAACGGACTCAGCTGCCACAATGTTTTAGAATTAGCCGTTCTTTCTTCCATTTTTGCAAAAGTGCTTATGTGTTCTTTTGTTTTCTAGTTCTTTTAAAACTAAACTTAAAACTTAGGCTCACTGAGCTGTCGTTCACCAACTTAAAATTTATTTTCTGGTGGATAATCCCTAAATCTCTGGCAATATGCAATCCGATCTACTGTGTTTTTGTCACATTCAAATCTAATATCTAACTCCAACCTTAAATATTAGTTATGCATTATTCTAAAACAATCTGATCGGTAATCAACTAAAGCAAAAATTGTGGTGAAGAAAACCCCAACTTAAATCTAACGATTTACAAAAAAATGTGATTTTATTATGAATATTTTCTTTTCTACTAACTCTGGATGAGTTTTTTTTGGCGTCAACGATTTTTTGAGGAAGATTTAGCACAAAATAGGCGATGATTCAGGAATCGAATAGCCTTATACTGATTGGTTCACGTTCTCCAATCCAATGGGCGACTCACTGACCAGTGAAAATTGGGAAACGCTCTGCCACACTAAGCTGATTGGTGGACTGAAGTGGAGCTTACATCCAATGCGAATCGAAAGATTAGACCATCTTCACCGGCTTCCAGCACCCCAATGGCATCCCAGAAGGCAAAATTCGAGTGCATTTTGGAGAAACTCAATTCTCGCCAACCCTCACAAAGGCACGTGAATTGCCAGTTCGAGTTGGAGTTGACTTGATCTTCCGATAGGACGTAGGCGAGTAGGCAGTAGCCGAGTCTATTAACCTCAAGGGCAAAATAATTCCCCTTCTCTAATTCGATTGCACATCCTAGAGTGCCTTATGGAATTGGTTTCTTTTCACCCACCTGAATCGCTGTCAATAACAATAACTCGGGCGACACCTTCATCGCTTCCCAATTGAATCCGAAACCGCGGTGATTCCTCAGAAATATGGATCCTTTGATGAAAAAGCAGATTCAAATATTGCCTTCTGATATCTGACTGAACGTAATTTGCAGGCGCAGACCATATGCATCCAACAGGTTTAACTGAGACATCTGAGAAAGTGCCTGTTTGTGACTTCCATGTGAAGAAATTTGCGTCATCGGGTAAACAGCGACATCCAATTTGGCGTTGAATGTTTCGAAGGAGAGTCACTTTCTCTAAGTCCGTTGCCTTATTGAGACAGTCAAGAAGGTACTTTAGTCCTCTGACTGTGCGTTGTATGTCTGGTAATGTCGCTCTGTCTAAAATTTGGTTTTCTGTTATTAGAACGTGATCAAGTGTTTTTACTCTGAGGCTATAAAAGTGGCACCAAGCCAATTTGCCAGCATCGAAATACTTTTGAGAATTTTAATTAGCTGACAAAGCGACGGTCATAATAGTTTGCTATGAACGTGGTTTTGTTCTGATGGGCTTACTGCCTTACAGTGACACTATCAGCAATACGTCACACAGACGTTTTGGGAAGAAACGGTCAGGTTAAATTACTAAGAGCATTCTATTTCTTTAGACAGGTGCACCAGGTCTCACCGCTAACTATACTAATGTACGCCTCACAACAACTAGGCTGGAAGACGGGACCACATCCCGCCTACAGTTCGGACCATGTTCTGAGCCTTTTCCACCTCTTTGGATCGCTTGAAAGGTACCTGTTAAGCCGATAATTCATTTTGGCTGGCGAATTAAGGTGGGTTATCTCGGTGATTCGCCAAGTGTTAGATAAACACCTTTTTGAGCAAAAAGCGCATATCCTAACCTGAAAATTCCTTGCATTCATCTGTTCATTATTTCAGGATAAGAAGCGTTGAATGAATTTGTAGAGTAATTCAAAGATATAAAACAGATATAGAAATGTGCACTTGAGTGCGATGGCAATGATGATGTGAAATAAGTATAGACGACACAAGTAGTACCTTCGGCGAGAGGGAATTCGGCACTTCTCAAAACCCGTCTAACAAAGTGACCTCGGAATAGAGCCTGATAAGCGACGATTCCCTTTATCACTGAATCTATCAACTCATTGTCATCTTGGAGGCTATAAAGCATTGTTTTAGAAAAAGAAAGAAAAATTTGCTTACCCAGACAGCTTAGTGGGTTGAGATTCATCTTCAGCTAAAAAATTTGATGAAAGTGACGTTAAAAGGGTAATGAAGGTCGAAGTTTTGGTGAAGCTGTGGCTTGTGAGAATACGCCAAATGCATGGGTATGCTTAATACAACATGAACTATGGCTTCATGTCAATCCATTGGTATAGTACTTTTTCCCGTGCTCAACCCTACTATTCACGTTATTTTGAGTCATTGTGCATTAATTTTTGATTAATTTTAGAGTTACAATTGCCTATTGCTTTGTGGAGCTATTTAAACTCGGATCCAAAGGTGTGACGACCGAAGCTTCCCGTCACATTTCTTTGTAGACCATCTAGAGAAGGCGAAGTGGTAGAGTGTGCCACTGTTGGGCAAAGTAACTAGAGATTACTAGGTAGGGGACGAATTTCTTGCCACTTAGAATTACTAGGAGGGGAGAGGAGTGACAGAAACTGACAAACAAATAGTTATCACTTGTATGCCATACTGGATGGTACTTTTAAAGAAAAAAATACATTGCTGCCTATTTTTTAAACGATTCCTCCTCCCACAACCCATCTAAAAGTCAAAGGCACATTTAGCGCACGGTCAGCCGCAGACGCAACTGCCCTCAATGAAATTCTTGCTAAAAAAATAAAACGATTGCATTTGGAATTGATCTACCTAATGCTTTAGTGCTCACATCGGAGGGTAATCAACTACCCATACGCTCCCGATCCGAAAGCCCAATACCTGTATGGTAACTCAATCAAAGGTGGACTTCAGGACGGGAGGGAGATACTGCAGTTCTCTAATAATTATTGCAATTAATGATCACACGCAGAGTAGAATTAGAAGCAGGGAATAGAAGGCAATGCGTCTGCTCCGCAAGGTAAACGCTTAAACTTTGTTTTTAAAGAGCCATAGATGGTAATGTAGATTACTAGCACGAAAGAAATCCTTTTAATGTTGGAAGCTGAAAGCTGAGCTCGTGGTGAATTCTGAGTTTTAACTCAAGAGGATCGAAAGCATAATTCAGTACAAATTTAATGTGATTACAAAGGGCTAAAATTGTTTAACTTCGTTTTAGGGGGCAGATTTGCAAAATACCTCCGGTCTCTCCCACTTCCAATTCATCGTTTGGATCAAGAACTAAGACTTTCCAACTAAATTTTGCATCTGAAATTCCTGCCAGATCTTGATTTTTGCTGTGTTTTGAAATCAACTTTGCGATATTCTCGCGAATCACCTGCAAAATGTAAAAAGCATTTCTTTCCTACCACAAAATGGTGCGTTAATGGTCCTCACATAATCAGAGACAAAGGCACATTATAAATGTAATGATTTAGTCATTGACTGGTTTCCCGATACTCACCCTTTCAAGAGTTTGCATCGGCTTCTGAGAGAGAAGTTTTTTAGAGAAATTTACGAAAGAACCCCTGGCGTTCTCGTATCGACTTGCTGTAGACTCACTCTTTTCAGCAACGTCAATGAAGCTCCGTGCAATGTCACAAAATTTGTCAAGAAATTGACATCCATTATGAACAATTTGGAGGGGTTCCTTCACCGCCTCTTGCATACAGGTTTCCATTGGTCCAAGTACAAAAATCGTTCTTTCACGATTTGCGCATGGAACGAAGAGGGTTAAGGAAACAGCCAATGGCGTTTCAATGAAGATGCGGTAGCAGTGGCGGCCTCGTGGTAGTCTCAAGCTCACTGATTGGCGACTTTCCATTGACAGTGTTGTGATTGGTGGATGTCGATACGGTGATAGCCAATCAGTGGGTTCAATTCTGACCAGTGTACTTAATCCGTCTGCATAGAAAAATATGCATTTCAGCAGATAAAGTAAAACAATTTTGGGCGTAAAGATATTTGGACTAACTACGCCATTCATATCATGGTAGCTCAGTCAACGTTTAAATAACCAGTTATTAACGAATAAAATATCCGTTGTTTGTAATATTTATGTTAGTTATTTTATGTATCATTCTCCATTTCACAAACGCTAACAATGGTAACCATTTGTTTCACTCAGCTCCTTTTGCAAAAGTACTTATGTGAAGGCAATTTAAGGTGGTAAGATTCGGTGTTGGTCAATGGAAAAATGGTGCAATTCCAATAATTAGGTATGCAAATGAATGTCATTTGCATGTCTAATTTGCTTTTTGAATTTCGTTCTTGTTAACAAAAGTACAGTTTTTGTGTCAGCAGACCACCTTGGATCTTAATCGCCTCATAATTTGCGCATTGACCAGAAGGATCCCAGGGAGCAATCACTAGCCACCGCAAAAGTCTCTATGGTCCGAGAATGACCCAAACGATTGCGGCTGCTCAAACTAGGTGTGTCGTTTCTCAGCTTTATTGTCTTGATCTTAATTAGTCTGCTGAATGCACAATTTGATGTAGGCAGTTATTTGAAGCTCATAGGACTGCGTGTCACGTATTTGTGGCGCGGAGGCTAGATGGAAAAATTAGATCGTCATTTGCACGTGACAACAACAGCGAGTCAACCGCTGACATAACTTTTGATCTTAGTTCCAAAAAAGAGTTTCGATAATCAGGTCTATAAATAATCTTCGAATGTAATAAATGAGGTCCGAATTGGACTACTTTTTGTTATGTAGCAAAAGTACTGCTGCGATCTTAAAATATTATCAGCCAAGCTTTGTCCAAATGGCAAGCTTTGAAAAATGGGCATATTTTGACTGCTTAAATGACCGGTTTATAGCTTTTCTACGGTGGACGGTCCGACTTCTTCACTAAGTCTACTCAAATGAGAGAAAATGCGGGATTTTTACTCCCAAATTCGGTTAAAACCTTGCACATATTCGCATTAATTAGGTTAGGTGAATATAAGCTAACAGTAACCCACTTTTGCCATTGAATAGGTAAACGAACTGGCCCAATGAAATCGGCAAATGTATGCAATAGATCCAGAAATTTACAAGAAAATAGTATATTGAGCATATTTCATAGCTTTATTTCTATGTTACGCCTCAATTTGCCTACACAGTCCAGGTAAAACAAATGTGGCACGTGGTCTTTGCTAAGTTCGGATAGCAAATTGCACTGATTTAAAGGCAATAAATGGCATGGAGGTTGTTTCAACTTTTAAGATGGTCACATTCCTTTTTGGAGCATCAATTAAGCTCTTCACTTTGGTAGTACAAATATAGGGTTTATGTCAGTTCTCTAACAGGGCATGAGTTCAGTTATTTAGTTCTTGTGTTAATGAGTATCTTTCTATGCACGGCTCTCTTACTCTGGAGGCTACACATCGCGGTGTGGAAATCAATGATCACTTCAATGTCGTCCAGACTGTCCAAAAGGAGGTAACTCTCCTCAGACGCCAAAGCCTCATCCTCGGCATTCTTGAAGAAACCTGTTAAGCAATCCGATTTTATATGCTTACTTTAACCACTGTGAGCGTTTCAAGGAATGCCAAATCTTCGGGGTTATAGAAGACTTGCAACTCGCTAGCAAAAAAGCAGAGCTCGTTGTCATATCAATCAGAAAAGCGGTAGGAGGCCCACATCAGCATGACACTTACTTGAAGAATTTGCACACATCTTCAATATCAAACCAGCCAACTAAAATAAAAGTGAAAATATGTGAATGGTAATGAAATCGTGGCAGCGAGGCTGGAATTTCAAAACCTACTCATCTTTGGGGCTTCAAAGGCTTCCTACAACAAATTAAAAAAGTTAGGTTACTGAAAAATCTTCGTCACACATATGTGCCATGCTTCCATCATCCCTTTTGTTGTAGTGTATTGCAGTAATTGACAAGATTCTGAGCATGCTTTAGTGGAAAAGACAGAAAATTTATAATGCATAGAATAAAAGAGAAGTTTATGAGGTTTCCAGTCAAATTAGCCGTGGGGCATTGGCCATAAGGCACGTCCCCCTTCCACCACTATTTATAAAGACTTGATTACCACTGTGAGGTGGCAGCGTAATCTAAGAACGAAGAAAATCGTTAAAACTTACAGTTTCTTGAGTAAATTCGGCTTTTTTCCTTATACGCTGTTCTTTCATTCCACTCCCATCACTGAAAATGCAAACTTTCTTCAGAGTCGTTTGATTGATACACAAGCTAACACTGCCACTGTGATACCCTGCTTTGTAGAGTAAATCATCCATCCCCTTTAAAAATCCGCTTTAAGCATTAAGAACTGTCTGAGGCTCTGTCCTGGCTAGATAAACACTGTATCATAAATATGACGTTATACAAAGGCCGCTAAAGTCAGTGGGAGGCTTTGGTTTTACGTCCATCAGGCGTGTCTCTGGCACGCCACTCAACGCCACTGCCCTCTTGTCTGCCTGTCCGCTCTAGTACGACAGTTAATGGACAGTACTTTTTTCGTATGCTGCTCTACTCCAGACTACGTTCATTAAGATGACATGGGGAAAAAATCCAGACAGACGATTTTCAGTTCGGTGTGGACTTGGCGCCTCTCAGCAGCAAAACGCTCAGTTTTAACGTTGAGGTGTTCAAAGAAGTCGCCATCCTAGACATTGCGGTCCAAGCACAAGCATTCAGCCAAATAGGAATCTGAGAATTCAATCGAAGAATGGAATGTGCGTCTCAGTCTGGACGTCTTGCTGACGAGTAATCTTGTAGTGGGAAAGATTACCAAGTTGCAATCATTCAAGGAACCTCGCAAATTCGATAAAAAGTTAGTAAATGCTGAATATCAGGGCAAACAAACTATTCAAAGCTGGAAGGAGTGCGCAAATCGTGCAGAAGACCATGACAAAAACACTAAAAACATTTTTAACCCCAAAAGTCTCAGTTTGACTTGAACAATACCACCAGAGAGCCAAAATTTTCATGCCACCTTACCCAGAGTTCCCAAATCTCAGCAGTCGCATAAGCACTGATCTTATTGGTTCGTGTTCTTCGACCTCCTTTAAACTCCTCGGAGGTCCACGTACTTTCTTCCACGCCGGAACGGGTGGGAAGTCTTCAGGAGCAATGAGAGGCTGCTGTCGTTGAGACTGCAGCAGAACTTTTTGTGGTGTTGCCTCCAATTTGGCCACGAAGTCCGCCTCCATTACGCTTCTCTGTGTAAGCAGGAAGGCAACTTCTCAACGCACATTAGTCTCATTTATAAAGCACCTGAATTATATTCTAGCTTATTTTAATATGAAAGATTTGATTTGTTAACACACCATTCTTTGTTAGTACTGCTGTCGCTATTTAAGTGGTAATGACACTAAAGTTACCGCTCAAAAGAGTGATCAGCCCTTGTTTTCTACGTTAACCTTGCAACAGAAACAATTTCCTAGTGAAGTTTACCGTGTTTTCACAAAACTGCACGACTTTTGGTTCCTTCACTTCAACAAATACAAAGAAAGCGGGATGTTCTGGTCTTTCAGATTCCGCAACATCATGTCTGTTTTCTTTGTTTGACCTTTGCCACTCCGGTAAAAGAGGTTTCAAAAAGTTCCATGTTTCCGTAACAAAATGGTAGCTGCATAAATTGTATGCAAAAATAAGATTGTCCCACCTGAGTTCCATTCTTCGAGATGGCCATCCAGTTAAACAAGTGAAAGGAGAAAAGGTATGTAGGGATCTGAGGCAAAAGTAAACTGGAGTTAAATTTACTTAACAGCAACGACTTTTAAAAGGGCCTTGCAAAGAAGTGGTAGCCACAACTCGTTAGATTTGAGCCATGGCAGCATTCGTTGTGAATGCTCTTCACTTATAACGCGATCATCGACGTCTATTCGTCTCCAGGCTCCCAAGACGTATAATCTGAGGGAATACTTTCCATTCGGATTGTACAAGCAAGTTATTTCTCCTTTCTTATTTTTGACTTGTGGATAAATACACAGCCATGGATAGAGTGACGCTCTATAAAATAAACATACTAGGCTCCATACTTACTTATTTTGTGAAACAAGTGTTAAAATATCCGCAAAAATTTGGTCAAAGTTGCACCTCATCGTTGTTGGCACGGACTCAAAAGCTTCAGCCAGCTCGATCTCCTCGGGATGTTTTGAGAAAACAACTGGATTTCTGATCATTTCACTGGGACGCAAGTGTTGTTTACAATTGAAAATCTTCTCAGCAATGACATGTTCTTCTGGATCATCAAATAGCTTCTTCCCCTTTGGTATCTAAACTAATACAAAAAGCAATGCTAGAATCAAATGAGTGGTCGAGGATTACTATTGACAAAAGCATACATCCGCTCTGCATTTCCTAAGAGTTGGCAATTTTATTTAGCCGTTGGCGCAGACATTACACACTTTTAAAGTTCTTTCTTGACAGTGACTTAAATCAGAAACAAATAACAGTGAATCACATTATTTAAATCTAGTTCACTCCTGTGCTATGTGCAAAGGGTACAAAATTTAAGTAATTTAACAAGATAGAATTGTTTTTTATAAGTTTGTCAATATTCCCTTTTTAAGTTGTTTAGTCCTTTTCGCAGGTTTCCTAGGATCGTGCAAGTTTCCATCTACAGTCCAGGTTTCTCCTTCAATTTCTCTTTCAGACCAAACACTCCACATTCCTTCCTCAAAAGTTACTTAAAATAGCGCAACAATGGAATGTGTTTACATCAACCTTCAAGTAGGAAATAGAAACAAAACAGGTTCTACTTTTAAATATTTAAAATTTATATCCATATTACATCAAAACCTACCAAAAATGTCATATTTAATCAAAGTACAAAAGTGACTGCAAATTATTGACAACTTTGGCTTGCAAATTAACAGCTGAGGTTGGTTACACACCAGAAATCAAAACGTTAGTTTTTGTAGTTAGAAAGTGATTTTTGCCCAATCATCCTATGAACAGGTTCTATGGGTTTGACTTCCAAACTAAGGTGTGACATTTATGCCGAGCTAATAGTTTTTAATTTTTTCTTATGTTGCCAGTACGTGTTCTGCCATGCCATTCTAATAACACGGCTTTGAAAAAACTGACAAAACTGCATTTAATTGCTTTAAGGGTCTACTAATAACTGGATGCCCTTTGACGAGATTCTCGGATTTCGTATCCCTAATTTTCCCGTCTAGGTTCTGGTCTTTAAAAGCTTGCAAAAAAGGTTTAAGCGCTGTAGTGTCCCGAGGCTCCCTCGAAGGCAAAAGAAGGCAGAATACTAGGGCAGAATACATATATTCAATAGGCGGAGAGAAATAAGTTGCTGGCATGGCCAGGAGGCTAGGGCAATACCACCACCTCTGTGACCTTCACCAAAACCGGTAGTTCCAATGTAATACTTAATTCTTTGAATGCGCTTTGTAGGCCAGAGGCGGAAAGACTCGCTGGAGCGTGACAAATCCTCGGCCTGAACCTCATATCTCGCCTAGCTCTATTTATCACCCCATATGCATTAAAGATGTCTAAACGTACGCAGACTTCTACTTTCAAGAATAACCAGGAGGGAGAGGAGGAACCCTCTACATCCAACAAACAAAGCACTGCAGGTGCTAACTAGCTAAAGAGCTGGACAGCTGTTAATGTACCTGCAAGGACACCGTTATATGAAAAGATAATTGCAAGACCTGAACATACATGTAATGCATGTTTGACTTTATCTGCCGGATTAAGAGCAGTAAGTCCATAATGTTATTATGACGAAACGGACGCCAACGCTCCCTCGGG
Organism: Taenia hydatigena; assembly: GCA_036345935.2. Lineage (NCBI taxonomy): Eukaryota > Metazoa > Platyhelminthes > Cestoda > Cyclophyllidea > Taeniidae > Taenia > Taenia hydatigena. The sequence continues at coordinate 16,961,290 of JADWOT020000003.1, forward strand.
AAGTAAGGAACTTCAAACCCCTTTTCACAAACTACCTTATAGCTGGTCTGCGCGTTACAGACTATGATAGCGGAGATAAAAGAGCAACGCTAATCACAATACTAATACACCTCTTGGCGCGTCCAATCTTTTCTGCATTTAAATTCCCTTTTAAATTTGGTAGTAGTTTTTTCCTTTTCTTTATTGATTTTTAGGGTGTCTTTAGATTCACATTACTTTGAGAAGTGTTAGCCAATGCATTCTTGATTTTTACACGTCTCATAGCTTATTTTTCCCATTTTTTGTTTCCATAAGCTGATTTTTTTTCTGCATTCCTCAAGGTTACCAACACGTGATTGGCTAATGCTTGCATAAATGAATGCTGCTAAACAGCGATTTCACCCGTATGTTCATATGCTGTTATCTGTTTTCAAGCTTCCGTGATGGCTCTGGATAGACGCGTCTCTTTGGTTTTCACACCACTCTCAAATCGAAGTAATTGCTGATTTTTTAAATGCTTCCTAGCTCTCTGTACTCCTGAAGACCGCACAGTCATTGTCCTTGTGGGCCTACCGGCGCGGGGCAAAACATATATGGCTCGTAAGCTTACGCGCTATCTAAATTGGATCGGCATCAATACACGAGGTAAGTTACTAAGCCTTGCGTTTGAATTTTCAGTTTTTAATGTTGGTGACTATCGCAGAAAGGCAACATGTCTCAAGAGCCACGACTTCTTCGCCGATGCCAACAAGGAGGCAGCGAGCATTCGGATGTAAGTCTGGACATAGGTAATTTATTCCTCTTTTAAGGAAAGCCGCACGAGAAGCTTTGGATGATCTTACGGAGTGGTTAGAAGATGACGGAGAAATAGCAGTTTTTGATGCTACAAACACCACTCGCAAGAGGCGCGATTTGATACTCTCTCACTGTCGACCGCATAATTTCAAGGTTATCTTTGTGGAGTCCATTTGTGACAATCAGGACGTCGTTCAAGCAAGCATTTTGGTGAGTCTTCACTGTAAACTATGGTATTTTTCTATCGTCAAACCGGTCCGGTTACTTGCTCTCTTTGTAGGAAGTTAAGGTTAATAGTCCTGATTATATTGGTATGGACAAGGAATCCGCAATGCAAGATTTCCTTAAACGAATTGAGCACTACGCTGCTCGGTATGAGCCCCTCGATGTTGAACGAGATAAGAACGTCCCCTTTATTAAAATCATCAATCAGGGTCAACGATATTTGGTAAACCGAATCGCAGGTACCTGATTTTATCACCCATCTTGCCATATTTTATTGTTTTCAAATGTAATGATGGCATTGCATAATTATTTCGGGATTAGTAGTAATAAAATCGCACTCTTTAAGGAAAAGTGGTCCGTGAATTCGGTGGATGATCTTCTCTGTACTTATGTTCCCCTCTTTTTCGCTTTTCGAACGGTCGGGTTGGGTCGTCTGGCGCTTTTAGGCAATGTACCCAGTCGAATTGTCTATTATCTGATGAATATCAACGCCGCAAAACGCACAATTTACCTAGTTCGAGTAGGTGTGCGTTTGTTTCTAACCAACTGCCTTTCCTAGCACGGCGAAAGCGAATACAATCTTCATGGCAAATTGGGTGGTGATTCTGGTCTCTCTGATCGTGGAAAACTGGTTAGTTTGATGCCTTTTCCACTCCCTGCTGACTTTACGGTTTTGCTTTTTGACTTTGAAATTCCATCTTCAGTTTGCTCAAAAGTTGGGCAAGTTCATGGAGCACGAGGGTCTTTCAGATTTGAAGGTCTGGACCAGCCACATGCGTCGAACCATTCAAACATCTGAGTTCATCAAGTGCTCACGCCTGGAACATTGGAAAGCTCTGAATGAACTCAGCGCTGTTAGTTTTTACTCTCCTCTTACCTACTTTGCTGTTTAAGTTCGCTTTTTGGCTAACCGATTTATTTTGGCCTCCTAAAGGGTATATGTGAGGGCATGACTTATGATGAGATTCAGAGGAAGTATCCCACCGATTTCGCTCGCAGAGATGCAGACAAGTTTCATTATCGCTATCCTATGGGCGAGGTTAGTGAAATGAAGTTTTTTTCCCACTGCATCAATCTTGTCCCTTAGCTTTTTATTTTCCCCATCCGTCTCTATCATGGAGAACACTTGAGTCATCTCTGTCAATTATGGTGCCTCTTGGTTGTCAGTACCGTTTTCATCCGAATTTTTAAATAAAAGGTGCAATAAGTGCAATGCCTTCCATAAATCCTACCTCATTCGGTCAAATTTCATGGTTGTTAAAATGCAGCGTAAATTTGTTTGATTTATGCCTCACATTGACGCTGACGGAGCGTCACTAGTGTGCTTGGCCTCCAGCTCTTATCAATCACACTTCTACCTAGTCATACGAAGACTTGGTGGCACGATTGGAACCCGTAATAATGGAATTGGAAAGGCAAGGTAACGTGCTTGTAATCTGCCACCAGGCTGTCTCACGATGTCTGCTCGCCTACTTCACTGAAATGGACAAAGGTGGGTAGTTTGATCGATGAATGGAAGTGCTCACAATGGCATTTCTTCCTAACTTCCATCTTCTAGCCGAACTACCCTACCTCCGTGTTCCACTTCACACCGTTTTCAAGCTGACCTCTTCCGCCTATCGGTGTATCGTCGAAACGATGAAGTTGGACGTCGAGGCTGTGGATACACATCGTTGCAAACCAGTCGTAAGTTCCAACATCATATTTTTGCTTCTTGAAGTCTGAACTTTGAGGGCATGGGGAATCCGTGTGACTTTAACCCTTGCCTCTCGCTGCTCTTGACAGCATGTTTGAAGTTTCTTGTGTAATTTTCCGACTCACATTTACACAAGTCCCGTCATCCCGACTTAAAAATCCACTCAAGAACAACTAATGTTTCCATCTCAGACTTGGACACAGCAATAAGGGTGAGGCTTTTCGTGATTTTTGGCAAAGCTATTTTCGGCTGGGATCTGTGCGTAGGCTTCATCATTTTCGCGTTGGCACTCATTGGCGCTGTTCATCCGGGCTAGAATTGTGTAAACAAAGCATAAATTGTTTTGTTTAGGTAGCAATTCCAATGTAGATACCAAGGTTCTATTAAATTATCAGTCAACCTGTAAAATATCCAAGATGATTCATTACTTAGGCGTCACATGACTACCACTACGTTTTACTTGTTCTCCCTTCCCTAACAAGTCACGAACTTAGATCGAATTCCATTCCTGCAAAGCATTTTTTTATCCCTTGAAGCAAGAAGCCTTGCCTTAGTTGTTTAGGTTTATCGCCTCACCCTTAGTCTCCCGTTTGTTACTTATACTTCATCCATGACTGCCTGATGCCAGAAATGGGTAGTAGGACTCTTGCTGAATCCCGTTCATATTTCTTCTCCACTTTGATTTTGACCACCGTATGCATACCAATGGCGTCTTTTCTAAACCTCCTCACAAAAAAGGCAATTGACAATTTTTAAGTAACTTGTTCATTGCTTTGTTTCAATGCCGTCAGCATACCACACAATCTGGAGTGAAATGTTATCCTCATAGATGCAATACACCTCTTTGCCATGAAATGAAGTTGTGTTGGCTTAGCTTTGGGAGCTAGATCAAAAGAGTTGGAGGCCTAACCGAACGTTCAGAATGCGAGGCTGTAAGTAGGGGACTTCCTTTAAGGCCATGCAATGGGTGTCACGTACACAGATCTGCACGTGAGGTGAAGCCCACACATCTTGGTACCTCTCTCACCCCCTCTTCCCGTCTTGGCATAGAAGTGAGGTGGAAAATCTGACATCCTCTCGGCATCAATTTCAATGTCGAAGGTGGAGAGATTTTTTTTGCTACTAACACTGATCCTGCTGGATAATTTTACATATCTACTAATTGTTGAGATTATGAAAGCCTCTCACAGTAACAGTGACTTGCATTTCCCTTTGAGGTCTACTAGTGAACGCATCGTTGCCACTTATGCCCTCCTCCCCATTGTTCGAAGTGGCACGATTGCTTAAATTATCACGTGGATATGGGTGCATCCCTTATCATTTGGAATTTGAATAGTTCTAACGCAAGCTCTAACGCGATGGACTATCCTCTCCGCATCACCAAATTGACAACCCTTAGGATGCATGTGTATGAGACAGGGTGATTGGTTGACTTTGCGACAATAAACTGAGTGTAGGAGCTGCAGCCGATCTGAGGTTAGTGGCACTTTCTACCCACTTTTATTTTAGCCACTACTAGTTGAGTTGGCCATTTGATTAAACAAAAGCCTATCCTCTGAGCCAATACTCCGCTAAATTTATTGTAGAAAGCGTAAACAACGTGAGCTGCACTTTTAAGGCTGTTTTTGGGTCTGCCTTTCCGCGCCTCTAAGTCACTTCATGGCCTTTGAACCAAAGGCGTCACATGCTTGTGTCAATCTGCAAGTCGGCTAATTACTACTAATTGAGGAGAGGGCTATAAGCACCACTTACGAGGGCTTGCCATAACCTGGTGTCATGTACACTTCACAAAATTGCTGGGTTTTAACAGCTAATCAGGTGGCGTTGTGCAGTGCTCCGGCGCCAAGAGGCCTTTGGGAATGTTGAATTGTAAGCTATAATCCACGACGAGGCATGTTAGAGTTTAGCTCTAGATGTTCCCGTTTCCATTAGCTCCCTTTTGCTTCCCGAAGGCTATTTCGTATGTCAAGAGAAGGTGAGTGCATTTTCATTCTACCCCAACTTATAAGCTTCTTTTCCACCTCAATGCCAAAGTTGTACCAAGAGATATAGTGATAGCTCTTAAATGCAAATTAGCCTCTAATTCGCTGCTTTAATGTGTCTCTCTCTCGTTACATGAGGCCGACTGGTCGGAAGTCGCGCCTCCTTGACAAGGCGCGTCCAACCCGATAATTGATGTCCACACCTGGAGAATCAGCGAAAATTAATGTGATGTTCTAAAAGATAGCCTATTTGTTTTGCTACTTCGCTTTCTGTTCATTCGGTAATCGCATGTAACCTTGAGTGGCTTCACTGGCGACCCTCGTGGACCAATGAAATGTAGCCTTGACAACCTACACTTCCGATTGGAGAGGAGAATGATAGGGCCTACTGGGAAAGGTGTCGTAAACTCCTTTTCTAACTTCCTGTTATTCTCCCCGTATATGTGCAAAATTTTAGAGAAATGGGATTGGCGTGAAGGCGTTCCAATTGGGTGGGACCGATCTATGCCTTGCACGTCCATTTCATTTGCATTTCCTTATCTTTTTCACTTGTGTTTTCAAAATAGGTTGCCAGCAATAACTTCTGGTGCCAACTTTTTTCTCTCTTTGCTTGTCCTTTAGAATCCAAACGAAGTTAGAAGTCCCTTTGAGGCTCTAAAAACGGTTCCGCCCAAATACTAGTCGGCCTAGCGCTCCTCGAGGTATGGTTGTCGGGTTTTTGTGGTTTAGTTAATGCTACCTATTAATTACAAGTAACAATATTAAATACTTTCAATTTCAGCGGGATTTATCTGTGACGAGGGCATGCAGTGGCTGCACGCGTCGAAGACTGTCGTGCATACTTCGCCTTCTCAGCTTTTTTCTAAGTATACGTCTTTTTGTGAAGAAGTTGCTGCTATATATTAGTATCAGCAGTTTGACAAACTTAGGTAGTGCTTGCCATGTTTAATTAAGTAAATTATCTAGTAATTGAGGTAGTGATTAAATGATTTGATTATTCAATAACTTGACTAATAGTAACTATTGGTTTTCGTGGCATCGAATATGGAAAAGTAGAGCCGGGAAGGCAAAATTCTTGTCGGAAAGTAAAGAATCAGTCGAATTTTCGAACGTGGAAATGTTTTACTGTTGAGGCACTGGTCCATCACTGGCTAAACTGTTGAGCCCTGCCTAACTGTCCTCCTTCAACAGTAATTTGTCATTTTCATCGTCGAATGAATGTGTTAGAATTGAGGTGTTAATAATGAAGCTGGACGAGTTAAGTACTTGAGACTGGCGCGGCGGTCATTATTGAGCTTTATCCAATAATGAGGATTTTGAGGTGGTTGTCGGTACTGGAATATGAGAGTGGAATAGCTCATAGGAGTTACAATCCAAAACTGACAGTTCTCACTGGGATCTCTTCCTACTATGAATTCTGAGGTCTTCTTTGGTGTCTCACATTTGTGCTATTTCTAATTTGCGAAACCGTTGTTGCTAGTGAAGAGAGGACAACCGGCTTTTATCCCTGTTCACAGCCCTGTCTCAGCACAGATCTTCCTTGTTATCTTACTTGTCGTACCTTTATCAGTTGAGCCATTTGAACTATTGTACTGATCACACGTAGAAGTTGTAGTTGAAAGTAGTGCCATGATCCAATAGCGCTTGAAATAAGGTCTTGGAGTGTCTGTTAAAAAACCTTCGCATTTATGAACCCCACCTTGATCTAGTAGTTGGGAGGTTTACGCAGTTAGTGTAAATAACTATTGAAGTTTGATTTACCCGCATAAATTTTGCGGTAACGTTAATTTACACCTTGTTTGAATTGATGTCCTAAATGGCTTTAGCAAATAAACAAAGGGGTTGACACCGGAAACGCTTTCATACCCGCTCCATAGTTTACGTGGAGGTTTAGGAATCATTGAGTGAAACCTATTCTACAGTGTTATCCCCTCCTGGCGCTCTGTTTGAATTGGTTGAAGTGATTTGAACCCTGACTGGTCTCACCCTCATGATGTACTGGAGACTTATTTTTAAAGCAATTCACGAGAAGCATTACTTGTTTGGTGGCATGATAAGATGGCATGTTGCTCCCTTAAAATATAGTTAGAATATAGTTGCAAATGGCAGAAGGACTTTGAAGCCTAGATGACAAAGACATGAGGATGCAGGTATTGATGTAGTCGCCTCCTCCCCCTCCTCCTCCTACATCCCAATCTGGAAATGTGCTAGGAATTGCATTCTATTCCCTCAAAAATCGGCGCTCTTGAAAACTCCATAGTCTTCACCAAATCAACGGCGGGGAGCACTTCCGTCCATTGCATTGGAACTACCAGGTGATATGCAGTGAAACAATCCCCTCTTCTTTTCTTTACCTCCCCCCCTCCGCGCTAAAGGATCTAGTCATCGCCTGTAAAAGTGGCTCAGCCCTTCACAGCCGTTCTGTCACCTGTTGTTTGTGTTCTTCTTCTTTCGCCCTCATATCTATCCCGTGTCGCAGCTAGAGATAATAACACCAACTGTTCATTTATTCATAAAAAGGTTGTAATATTCGTTGGAATTTTTGTGTGCCTCCTATCGGTATTATCAGTTCACCTATGCTTAAAGTTGCTACTTTTTTCGACTTGATAATCGAGGTGATGTCTACTGAATTCAGTTGTCGGTAATATTGACATGCTCGACACCAGCATCACAAATGTGACTTGTTCGGTATCAGTTGCTGATAACTAATTGGTCCACGTTGTTCCGCAAATTGATTGGTTAGGATTAGACCAATCAAATGGATGGAGTGCGCCTCGATCCGGGTATATATGCATGATCGACTGTTCCAACATCGAACTCTTAAATGGGCCGTATTTTTGCCCGATGTGTTAAGTAATCCTGGTAATCTGAGTGTCAAATAGTTATCGCATTACCTGAACTTGTTTCTAAAAACTACGTGAAACACTTTGGACTACTGATTCCAATTCAGTAAACCTCAATCAGCATCAACCTCTCTAGGCAAAACTATCACAAATTCTTCGATATGGTGACAGTTCCAATAACCTTTTGTCAATCCCACTGTGGTAGAAAATCTTCCACTTCTGGATGTGTATTTGAGATTGTTAGAATATTTAGTCGCCCGAACCTGGATCCCAAATTGGCGGCATGAGAGCTACGTTCATGCCACCTATACTTGCACCAGCCTCCAAGCTTTTCCTGCATATCTTATGGTGACCCAGAGGTATCTTGAGTGTTTTATTTGCGGTGGATCTGGCGAATTAACTCCAAGGGAGCAACCTCCTCGATCGATGCTGAACCTGGGAAATAGAAGAGCCCATTGAAATCATGTCAAATCCGGGCGCTTCTATCACTCCCAGAACAGTAATTAAGCATGACCAGAATTTTCAATGTGAAACTCACCTAAAATGCCAACAAGGATGAGCAAATAAATGAAGTGAGGGCATAAAGCAGAGTATGAGACATTCTAGCTGCCTATTCTATACGTGGATCACTTTTTTGTATAGAGAAGGATTAGCAGACGGGATAAGCTCAGACCTCTTTCCTCTTAATGCGATACACGGGAAATGTAAAGTTATTCTTCAGTGATCGAGATGCATCACATCACCTTTCTTCCGATCTCGGAATTAGTTTTAGTCCGTATCGGTCGTAGTAGATGAGTTATTGAGGGAATCCTTGGTGATGAAATTCAAAGGATGACAAAAGCGCCAGACAATACAAAGATATCCTATTCTTTGCGTTCTGGACTTTCCTTGGCTCTTCGGTTTTTCTGCACGTACTTTCATTAGTAGCATTGTACGTCCATACATCCTTCTGACTGGTACCCATGGCGCTTTCAAGTCTCTCTAAGTCGTCTATTATGAGCTGGAAGCCTTACTTTAACTGACGATGGACAAGCAGGGCGCGATGTCATCATTTGCTGGTTTAAAAGCAGCACAAATTCTGCGTACCTAATACCCTTGTCACTAAATACTCGAAGGAATACCGGCAGCCACTTGCAAATTGTCGCGTCACACCCCTGTGGTGTATTTGGTCACGAGGACATAAAGTGTATTGGAAGAGAAAGCCTAGCTAAAAGGTTTATAGAAGTGCAATATAAGGCTTGTACTTTCAAGATAAATTTTGGTGCACATGTGCATGCAGCATCCAGAGGGTAACGAGCATCAACTCAACCACTTCTGACAAGGAAGGCAGAAGCTGTAATTAATCCTAGTCCAGCAGCAGGTCTCATCCTTACCTTATGATTTCCAGCTTAGCTAATCTGTGCACCACACACGATTTTATGACAACAGTTGTCATGAGGTAATTAAGTATGTGCTGTGCATATGCGATGACTCGCTAAGGCATGGAAATCCATGGTGGCAAGTATGTGTGGCGATGGTTTTTGGCATGCAATAAGCTCAGCTAATTACCAATATTTAGAGGAGTGCTCCAATTGTTTACTAATAAAAATTTTATTTGGGTGACAACTAGCCGTAGCTAAATGCTGATTTACACCGCGTCACAAATGTGCGACACCATTCCTTGCCAATGTGTAACAGTGTATAAGCTAGTGTTTCCAATGGACTGATTGAGTTTTTAATCTGAATTCACCTGCAACCTTTCCCTTTTCGGCAAGCATCAATGGATCTGGATGGTCTTGTTAATCCGATTTCCATTGAGACCTATTTGTCTAAAACCTAGAGGCACTCGTAAGTTTCGCGCACTTGACGGATGATCCATATTTCCATCTCTTGTCGGGTATAAACTGACTGGAGTCACACTGTGAACAAAGGCTCAGTAGCTTCGTTCAATCACGAACAGGAGCCTGGGAAAACGTGGCTGGAATTTGCGCCTGATCACCGGCAAAAAGGGAGGGCGAAAAATCGGACCCTCAGAGTGATAAAATCCCACACACACGCACAAACACCAGTTGGCGCAGGCTGATCACACTGATGACTCTGCCGTCTGGGGTAAGTCGTTCGGGCTGGTGTGCGTGTGTGTGCTTATGCATGTCACCTGTTGCTGCCGCATCTCATCCGGAACAACTGTTCATTGCAGTTCGCCGCTCCTCTACACGTTAATTGCTGGCTCCCCAGCTCTCCAGTCACACCTCGTTACCTCGTCAGAGAGAGCGAGAGAGAGATGGCGCCTTTGTCGGGAATCCGGACACCCACGAGATGGTGGGCCTGCTTGATGACACCTTTTAGGTGCCTGAGACAGCAGGACAGAGGCAAACATTTGCAGTTTTCCATTTTCTCCTCGATCCTAACTCCTTCTGGCTGTATCAAAATGAGCTGAGTCTGCCCTTCAGATATTCGAAGGCGCATGATGCTACAAAGATTTGAGGCATCATCTAAATTTTTGGCAAAACTGATTTTGCTTTATTCCACACGCATGCTACTGCAGCGACAACTTTCCAAAATGCTTCAATAAGGGAGTGGTTGTTTATTACTTAGTCGGGATAAGCTTCGGTTGAGGTTATAAATGCTACCTTCGTTGGAGTAAGCAAAAACTCCAACCCCCTCCCTTTATGATTTTTTTAATTGGTTGACATTCATTTCTTAAATTCTCAACGAGCCAATGAGAATTCACCTCGATTTGAGCACTAATTTGTGCCAGACCTCCAACAAAACCTGTTTATGCAAGCTAAGGTGACAACCCTCATAAATTTTGATTGATCTGATTAATTTGTGTTTCCACAGGCAAACTGATACTTCTAATTGTAAAATCTTTAGTTAAGACTACACTAAGGCACAAATAAATGAATCAGCCGTAGGTACTAACTGTTTTGGAGAGAGGAAATTATTTAGGAGTCAAATAGAAATCCCTTTTGTCTATTCCTTATTTGAAGGTGTTTTTGAAATATTTTGTCCCATTTAACCCTTCATTGTGACTGGATAATGGTCCAGGTCGTATGATTACTATTAGTTATTTATCTGATGTATTGTGAAGTTTTGGTGCAAACAGAGATGGAGACCCAGTAGCTTAGATAGGGTGTGCAGACTGTCATGCTACCAGCCTGTAGGCAGATTCGCAAGAGACGAAAAGGGTCTGCATAGTTAAACTTTCAATAAAAGGCAATATTATTCCCCAAAACTATTTCAAAGCCACATGTCTAAAGTAGGGTTTTCAATAATGAGCTGTTTTGGCATGGTTTGTTCGTTTAAAGGCATCAAGTACTACAAGACGGAAGTAGACCACCCTGTTATGATAATTTTAATATGCCACATGGGTAAAAACACCTTTACACTTATTGCATTTGTAAATTTTACTCGAAAGGGGATGTGATTTCGACAGTGGTATTGAGATGAAGTCTGCTTTTTTGCAAGGATCTCATTCTGCCCAGTCGAGATGCGGCAAGATCACGCATGTCTTCTTTTTCTCGCTGTACCAAAGATTGTCAAATCTCGGATAGAAATCGTAATGGCTCTATAAAAAAAAACTTACCAAGATACTTTGTATTCACAAAGTAAAGCATTTATTTTTATGGTTGCTCGATATTATTCTGAAATTTAACAGCCATTTCTAAGTTCGCTCATTCACACTTTCAGCAACTTCGTCCACATAATGTGAAAAAAAAATAAAATTTAACTAAATCAAGAACTTCAGGCTTTGTACGCGCATTCATTTGCTGTTATAAACTCAGCTAAAATTTTTATGATCAAGTTCGAGCAATCATTTACCATAAAGTAGTGCAGAACGCATATCACACACACACGTCACAGGCGAGGAACTTTGTAAGAACAGTAGTCTGTCAGAAAAAGCTTTTTGCTGGACTTCCTTTTTCACAATCTTGATTCAATTTCCCGACATGTCCCTCCACCAATCAACAGAATCCATGACCTTATAAACGTCCCACCTTAAGTACATCCTAAAGACGACCTTAAAAGGAGATGCAAGGAAGGCATAATCTGAGACCTCCAGAAGTTATTTACTTTGCTGGACAAACAACTAACTACCTGTCTTTATTTTAGTGACCTTTTGTTAACTATTAATAGTTTCTAATTTTTTAATGTTATTGCTAATATGGCTGCAGAATATAAGGAAGTTACTTTGTAACACTCTCTTTGCAATCACTCTGTGGCTTTATGTCCCACTTTCTCTGATCTTAGGAATCGCAAAGAGAGACTGTGATACCTCATTCGTTCTGACTGCCGGTTTCGGGCTCAGTCACTTAGGTGGCCATATTCCCCTACCCGCGTGGGCTGGCCTCCAGGCCATGCCAGCAGCTCCATTCCCTCTGTTTATTGAATAGAAATTCTGCTTTAATGTTATGCCTTCTCTTGCTTTTGAAAAAGTCTCGGGACGCTGCAGAGGCCTTTTGTGATTTTAAAATTTGAGTTCCTTTGCCATTATTCGGTGTCATCTGCCAGCAGCACCTTTTTAGGATCTCTAGCCACACCATCACTCAGGAGGCGGGAATGTGTGAGACAAACATCGTTTTTTTTAAACCAAGTAAAAAAAAAGATCATATAGAAGACAGTCAAATGTGTTGATGGTTTAAATTTTGTTCACAGATTAACTAGCTATGTTTTTACATAAAATAATTCCGCCATTTACGGTCGAATTCTCCCACAACTCTCTTTTTCACCTCGTATATGGTTGAAAAAGCGTCCTCCACCCCGTGGTAAAATCACTTACATCCCACGCGCTAGCTAAATTCACACAGCATCAATCGGAAGCCTAAGATCTCGGACTTGGAGGACATCATGGCTGAAATTGTTGCTAAAATTCGACTACCTTTGTAATGTTTACACCAATTTAAGCGTCGTGATCCAGAGAGGGCGGAATTGCCTTACTGCGGTAGGTATATATGAAGGCGGGTGGGTGCAAATTTTAAAAAAAATGTGGAGGCTACCTTATCATAACGCGGTCAGTGGCGTTAAGTGCATAAATTCCTCCATATTTCAGCACAAGATGTTTGCTAGAAGCATTAGGTGTTAGACAAAGTCATCTACTGCCCCATCATCGATTCCAGTGACCGCTACAATGGTGGAACTTCCCAGGCATGACTATTCTAGCACTGGTATAAATCGCACCTGTTGTCTCTGCGAACACCTGACGAGCAATGTCTCTGCCATCGCCCTGTATTGCATATTCCCGCGCATACCTTTTTCCAGACCCGTGTTTTGTATGTGTAGGTCCGTAGAGCCCTCCTTTCCCGAAAAGAACAGGTGTGTAGTGTGTGTGTGTGTGTGTGTGTGTGTGTGGACGTGTATGCATATGTATGCTAAGGACCATATGACAGCAGTTGTCATTTCCTCTTTTGACCACTTGTAGGAATTACCCATCACCGCGGCCGCTACTACTACTACTACCGCTGTCTTGGGCACTGCAGTGGGCGATGTCTTGATAGCTGTGGCAGTACTTACCTACTGCGTCAGAATCCCTAAGTCTTTGTGCCTCAATCTTACTCTCTCTGTTAAATAGCTTCGAACGATAAGGGTTTTGAAGGAAGTGGGGCTGATTTGTTCTCCACCGTAGAAATAATGGTTATGCTACAATTTGTTCTTGCTTCCGTTGGAAAAATAATGCTTTACGCATATAAAAAGAGGATCGAAATATGATCGGCAATTATTGGTTTCTGAAAACGTCTGCAAAATTTAACTGTTTCCTCATCCTAATGTAATCTCGGACACCAGCAGTTGTCCGACCAGTTAAGTAGCTGCTCTATATAACTAAAAAATGCGTCCATTCTTACACTTGAGACTATAAACAACTTTACACGCTTTTCTACAATGTTATAAGCTTAATTACTCCGTGTGTAATGCGAATTTTTTGACTCATTTAGTACACATTGGTGAACTAAACCTACGTCACGTATGTGTGACGCGTGTGGCCCTCATATCAAATCAAGTTGATATTCCCCTTTATAAATTCGACCAAATTAAACCACAAAATCACATAGGTTTTTGTGGCAAAATAAGGCTTTACAATTGAAAAAAGGCTAAGAACTCCACTGAAAACAATCGAAATCAAATGATGGACCTAACGAAACTGGAATATGCAAATATGCCAATCCAAAATGTTTAAACGGACAACTAGCACTTCCTTTATCCTTGTTGAACATAATGCCATTATTGTCACTTAAACGAGGTCGAGCCATAAACAGGTTGACTAAATTTAAATCAGTAGTGTGGCTTAAGGGTTGTAGTCTCGGTCTGAGGTCAATGAAGTTTATTGGTCAAAGTATTGCGACAACTAAGATCATGACAGTGATCCATTTCCCTGCAATATCCTGGTCCGGAACGAAGTCTAAAGGGGAACAACAAACCCTCACCACTTGGCAGCGTTTAGCCGCTTCAATTTCCGCCATCTACCAGATAAACAAGCAATAAATTTATGTATCAAAACCCACGATTGCAAGGGACCGCACTGTTGATTAGAGCCGCTCAAGGTCATGACCTTCACTCGAGAGGTGCTATCCCAGAAACTGGCCATAATTAAAGTGGATGTTACATACAATATTCTTGGTTCCTGATTTCGATCCCCTCTTGTACACACATACACACACATCGTATTGACACGCGATATCACCTGTTGCTGTTCTGATAAGCATGTTTAACAATTTTGGTGGGGAGAGAGAGGGGAGCAGGGTACGCTCTATCTCCACCGAAACAGGTGACGTGCCCCCCACCTGGTATTCACCAACACTAGCAGCATCATCGCCATCATTGTTGCTGTGTCTGTTGATGTTGCCTCCATCACCCTACGCTTATTTGGCATTTTCTTTAAGCGCCTGTTCGAGGAGGGAGAGAGAGAGAGAGGGAGGCTGGTGTCATGCATTGCGTGTTCTTTCACAATTAATGTCTGCCTGGAGTTGTGAATTTCTTGGTGTGTACTACAGGGTGCACTGATTTTGAATGCTTTCTGTCATTCCGTTTACGCCGTGTTCCATGTAAAATAACAGTCTCCACTCTTGTGATATGGGTTTAGCCCCTTTAAGGATTCATTTCATCAAGGGCAATAATTCACAAAATTAACGTTTATGTCCAAGAGTTTACATAGAGAGTGTGGAACTTGGGGTTTCGGGGGGACAAATCTGGAAGTATCCTAGAATGAGAGTCTTTCAAAGAACGGTGGCACGAGCTTAGAACAAAGCGTGAGGGGAAAATTTCCCAACTAGGTTATCGCTCTGGATGGCAAAGATCTTAGGTTAATCCTACTTAAAACGCTTTCTCTATCTCATGGCAATTCGACCTCCACGCTGCTGCTACTAGTTCTCCATCTCGTGTGTAGTCAAGTCTCGAAAGATCATCCATTTGAGCAACTTCACCTCGGACAAGCCACAATCCAACAGCAGGCTGATGGATGCATAGATAGGGCAATTGCGAGTTGGGTTTTAAGTGTTTCCATTGAAGAGACCAATTTTTTGGTAATTAAAGGATCGTTGGATCTGAGTTCCACCCGTGGCATTATGGGTGGCCACTTGCGGGTGTGCGTGTGTGCATATGTGTGTGCGCTATAAATTAGAGGTAGGAGTGGAGGTAAAGAGGGTGATAGAATGAGGGTGAAGGGTAAGAGGGTGCGAGAGTGAGGTAGATATGACGGGAAAAACACGTAAGCAAACAGCAACAGCCGTCGCAAACAGTCATTAGTTGGATCCAGCGTGCTATCCAGCCAGAGCCAGGTAGCCAGCCAACCAGCCACCCATCAACCCACGCTTGCACGCATAAATGCATTGTCAATGGAGGGGAAGGCACGAATTCGCACTGCAGGGGCGCTCATGAGCTCCTGCTACTGCATCTACGCAAATGTGTTGCAACAATTGTTCTTACCCGTCACTGCCCCTCGCTCATGTTTCACGTCCGTGTAGGTAAGAGGGTGGGGAGTGTGGGAGTACGAGGCTGGAACAGGTGACGCCTAAAAATTCCCTTCTCTAGCCCTCCCGTTCGCCCGCACGCCCGCTTGCCTGCCTGTTTTAGGGACACACAGGTGTGCGGACGTGTGTTCGCGTTTTGTAGGTTCTCCTGCTGTTGCTGCTACTAGTTCCACTACTACTACCACCATGACTACACGAGTCTGACTTTTTTTGCCCACTGCAACAGTAATTAACAGCTGTCCTCTCTACCTCTCTCATCCCTCGCTGTCGGTGTGTTCCCTGACTGCGCATATTTCTTCCAATACAGGAGTAGAAGACAAAAAGAAGAAAAAGACTAGCTTTTGATGCCAGTGGTGACAATAACCATTCCGCCACATCTGTGTGCTCAAGAGGGATTCATGTGTGAAGTGCCCGGTGCTACTTAAACTGCGATTATTTTGTGCCAACCGAGCTTACTCTAGCAACCAAGCCTCTCCCGATCAAAAGGATGTCAATCAAATCCGTCATTAGATCGAATTTTGAGTAGAATTATGGCATCGGTGGGTGGTGGGGAGGATGGGGTAGGTCGGAATAGGAAGATTAATATGACTCCATAGGCAGGCGTCTGTGTGTGTGTTTGCGTGCATAGAATTTCACCACGCAACTGTTCAAACGGGTAAAATCAATCACTCCCTTCTTCTCCTCCTCCTACAGCATTTTATGGCCTTCTTTTTCAATTAAACCTATAAATTATGCCCCGAGGTGCAACAGGCAAGCCCAGGTGCCTACCCATGCGTGCGAGCATGTAAGCTGCGTGTGTGTGTGTGATGTCCACAGTCAGGTGGTTGAAACAGTTGCCGAAGCATCCCTCTCTCTCCCGTCTTCCCTCTCACTCTTTCTCACTCTCGCCCGCGCTCTCTCCCTCTCACGAAGGTGCAAACCCGCACGCATACCCACAGGTGTGGGCATGCAACCGGCCCCTCTTTGCCCTCCCCACCCTCTCCGTTCACCCATAAGCTCGACCAACACACCAGCCAACCAGCCAGTCAGGGTAAGCAAGTAGTCATTATATTCCAATTGCATCGTATTCACGCACGTCGGCGGCACACGTTTGGGGAGGAGGGGGAGGAAAAGTAACCACTCGGGGTGCGCCTTTCACCAATCATACACACCGCACACTATGGGGCTGGAAAACACCGCGTCCACCGCTCTCTGGGTGGCGAAATTGCCTACCTTTTTTGGGTGCTTAAGCACTCATTTCCATCACTTCTTTCGTGATCCATGACGTGATAATTGACGCGGCTTGACAAACCTTGACTATACGAGCATTGAAAAGACTAATTAAGCTTTCCAACTTCCCGTAGACAGCTTGGCTCGTGATTTTAACGATTTGTTTATCAAGATTGGTTTTGAAAGGATTTTCAGGATGTTTTACTACTTATTAACAATTCAGTTTGTGAATTCAGACACTAGGGATTAACCAGGATGCTTGCCATTTGAACGTCAGCTGCGATTTGATGGAACATAATAAGACACCGACTTCAGTTGGGACAAGGAGCTTCTAGAATGAGGTAGACAAATTATCAACTTTGACCTTGACAGGTCCTAGTTTGCCACCAAATTCTCAGGAAAGAGCAAGCCACTAGTTGGAGTTAATTATTTGACTAAATCAACTGCTTTTCGCTAACCGAGACATCATCCGACATCTGCCTTGACAGTTCAAAGTCAACCCCTCTGTGTATGACGCAAATTGGTGGGCTCAGTCGGAGTAGACTGGTAAACTTTACCCTGCCACATATGTGTGATACGCAGGCGACGAACGTGTTAGGTCAAGCAAATGTCCCTCCCCACAGAGTCTGCTAATAATACACCACAGAAGCTGTCGTGCAAAAGCCTGAGGTTTTATGGTGAAGGGGAGGACTGAGAAGTTCAATCAACGAGGAGGCTCAAAATTAGGTGTACTTTATGGAAACTAAAATGCTAAAAGTGGGCATACGTTATTTCTAAATAAACGGAGCATATCGCAATATGCAGTTAAGGGCCGTATGGAGCTACGCATACATAATGACCTCATTTTCCTGTCTGACAGCTGCATGACAAATGCGATGTGTTTATGAGGGCTAGCAAACTACTAAAACTAAATATTGGATGACAAACAGATTGGTTGAGTTGAAAGCAATAAAATAGGTGTGTGAGAAGGTCTCGGTCTAAGGGTAATAACATTCTTGTAGTTTTTTGTCAGCATTGATTTACTTATTCCCCCTTTACAAGCTAGCGGTCTAGTCGCCACTGCGACCCCGTCAAACCGAGTGTCAAGAAATTAGTCTCAAAGAGGAGATGCAAAAAACCAAAGCGAGACTAGTTGGAAGGGATGCAAATATTTCTACTTTAGAAATTTGCCTTCCTGATCAAAACTGGACAGGAGTATTAACCTGGCAGCTTGAAATCGGTTTCGCGCATAAGCAATCAATGATGGGATACGGTACCGGGGATCGCAACCAACCGGCCACCAAAACTTTCAAAATTCCGCCCTCTGGCTACTTTTTCACACCTCTGACAAGAATTCGAAAAAGCACATCTGAAGACCTCACAGCCTTTGAACACTTAAAAAAGTCCTCAGGTAAGGCAACCAATCAAAACGTACTACTCGCCGTCCTCCCCTCTTGTCAACACCGAGCTAACAAAGTACCGAAAAAATCAGAGGCCATCTCAATCTTATCACATTCAAATGGGAGATTCTGCAGGCAAACTATCATCAAGAGGTGCATTGTCCACAGTTCCTTAAAGTTATGGCCATTTTATTTGGCAGAGAGACATTAATAATTAAGCTGAGCACTGACAATAAACTTCCTAGTGTTATGGATTTTAATGTGTCAAAACGATGTTTTTCATTTATCCTCCACAAGATCAAGTTTCTACATACGTTCTCCATCATTCCTTCATCCCTTAATTAAGTGATAAAAATCACAGACTTAGCATGATCGATCAGCATGAAATATCTTCAAAATGCCTCTCTTTAATTCATTCTCTTTTCAAATTACAAACAAAACTCAGGAGAATATTGACGCTGGGTTCCACTGAAGTTAAGAGGAGTCGACGTGTTCAGGTGGTGGTGGTGGTTGTGGCGGCGGCAGCGGCGAACCCGCAGACATCTGTGTGGAACATCCTGAACGAGTGTGTTTTGTTAGGAGACCCATTCTCGAGAAGGTCTTGCCACACTCCTCACAGCGATACCGCTTCACCTCCGAGTGTGTTTGCATGTGTGCTCGTAGATTTGATCGATCTGCGAAGGCTCTTTGACACACCCGACAGGCAAACGGTTTCTCACCTGCCAAAAGAAAGTCACAACCGCCTCATTATGCAACGCCTTGATGGCCTAGAAAGCGAGTGGAGTTTGAAAATTTGACACACCTGTATGCGTCCGCAGATGGCCATTTAGGAGCCACATGCGGGAAAACGCCTTTCCACAGATGTTGCATTTGCAGGGTAGAGTGTGCGTCCGGATATGCATCTTTAGTGCTGACATGGAGTAGTAGATTTTGGCACAAACGTGACAGGTGTATTGCCGTGAAGTTGCCGATGAAGTTGGCGATGGTGATGACGCTTGTTCGTCTGGGTCTAGACTTTCAGGAGAAGGTGGAGTTAGCCTTCCGCTGTCCACTCTGGAACACTGATTTTGGTGCCGCTGAAGACCCGTCTTTGTGACGTAGCTTCGTCCACAGAAGGTGCATTCAAAACAAGTCTTCGCTGGCCGCGTACTCTCGTCTGGAAGTTGGCCCAATAGGTGGGGTATTGAAAAATTGCTGTATTTAGGGGGCTTCTCTTTTGAAAGATCTATGGGAGGCTGCTGGGATGATTGATTGTCCTGAACCGAGGGCAGGAATGCGAAGGCGAGCCATGGCGGTGGTGGAATCTGCTTGGGGTTTCCACTGGAGAGGTTCTGGAATGATGGCGGCGAATCACGACCGGCTTCCCCATCTGCATAGGTGGTAAGGTTTGCCAAATCAGGCGCCGTAGAATCCATAAATAAGTGATGCAGTGCGATGCAATGAAGCGGCGTGGGAAGTAAACTTTTCGATCCCACGAAAGTATGAAAAATGTCTTGCCTAGTCTTTTCTCTCCTCCCCTTTCCCCACTCTCACTCGTCAAAATTACAGCCACTATCCCCGATCAGACAGGTGGATTCCGTTTGATTCCCCTCTCTAGTTATTGTGGGACAGACGGAGGGAGAAAGGGGCGGTGATTTATTGATTCTGTTGTCAACTCACCGCAGGTGCGACTTAAATTCTCATAGCAGGTGGTCCCACAAAAGGTGCTAGCGTACCCAAACCCCCTCCGTCACCTCCTGTTCTTTTTTCTAACCTAGACAAATTTTGAGCTGTCGGTTCGGCTCGCAAATCTCAACGCTATCGGCAGATGGTCAAGCTCATGAATTCCCCTTTCCCATGTGCTGCTTAACTTCAAACTGCAAAAATGTGCACTTGCAACTCACCGGTTAATTTGGGTACAGATATAGTTTCCGAGGGCTCAGGAGAAACTCGTTTAGAGAGAATTGTTAAGGCGTGATGCAGCAGGGAAGAAGCATTGAGTTGTTTTTGAAGCACCATTTCACCCATTTGGGGGGTTGGACCAACCAGCGAGAATGCATTGCTCCACACCATTTGAAAGACATCAGGCTGTTCGCCCTTCACCGTTGGTAAAACACTGTCGGAATCAAGAGCCGACCACATTTTGCTGTGGCCAAGTAAGCCATGCTAGCGCTATTTATAACGCCAACGCTGGTTCGCGCGGCAACCTCGACCACTCGCGTGCAAGCTGTAATCTGATTGGTCAACGGGCAAAAAGAGTTTGCGCGCGTATGAGTTCACGCCACATTATTGTCCAATCAGCAAGGGCCTAGTAAATGTAAATAGTCAAGAAGAGGCCGTGCTTCAATGGGTTTTGGACAGAATTATCTCTAGAATTTTTGCGCAACATTGTATCCACCAAGTGGTCTTGTTTTATTGACGACATTTAATCCTAATGTATAACTTTCGGTCAGACCTGTAAAGCAGTTACTCACTCTATATGGAATGTTACGTCCATTTACGACCGCAAAACATTCGCGTGGACGAAAATCCAATACGCGTTGAAACACGCTTCGTATGCGGTTGGCTGCACCAAATAAGTTGATTCATCGCGTTGAAACAGAGGCTTCACTTTCGCTTTGTATCATTCGCTTATCCACATCTTTTGTTGATTTAGTGGTGTCTGGTCCAGGAAACGGTTGGATTTACTAGTGTTGCTTTGAGAAAAAATAAGATTCCTTTTCGGAGCGTTTCAAACCTCGGTCTGATTCGCAACAAAATACGAGTGAATGCCAATATCATTATTAGCTATCTTTTTTATGCTAGCCTCACACATATGACAATCAGGCTTCCTCGTCTGCTCAGGTTTTAAAAGAAATAAACTTGTCATATTAAGCTAACAAACCAGTCAGTTCGAGATGATTGATTCTTTGAAATCAGACGTGAGATGTCGCACCTTTCAAGAGGCTGAGAAGTAGCCCGACTACTACCGTTTCATTGTTCTGCAGTGATACCAACCGCTGCTAGTTTTTAGCTAGCACGCAACAGACAAATTAAAATTATTGCTATCAGTCGAGAGCATCTTGTGCACTTGGTTTGCATTATGAGCTCATCCGGTCTGTTCACTGGTAAAGCTCGCATGTCAAGTATTGCTGACTCAGGTTGATGTCAGATCTGCTTGTAGATTTGATAATTGTGGTGTTGATTCAGCAGTCTCTAAATTTTCTTACTGGAAATCGCATGACAAAAGATGTTTCGCACTCACTTTTTAAGCTGAATATAATGCTTAATTTGAATTAGACGAACATACATTTTGATAACAGGGAATTTCGACTAACCGAGTACTCAGTGTTGCATAGAATTTTATTCAACATTTATGCAGACTTAAAATACTTCTTCCAAAGTACAAAAACTACAAAATCGGAGGAAAGCACAGATGGGACTTGCATCTTGTAGGGTCAGTTGTAGCGTCCTTGAGGCTCTCTTGAGGCAAAAGAAGGCAGAATACCAGAGTAGAACATATATATTCAACAGGCAGAGGGAAATGGGCTGCTGGCATAACCCGGAGGCCAGCCTACGCAGCTAGGACAATGTGGCCACCTCTGTGACTCTGACCGAAACCGGTTGTTCGGATGAACAATTCATTACATCAGTACACTTCATTCATTCCATTGCTTCCATTATATGCCTTCTAGTTTCCACCTAATACACTATGACTTGCACTTATGAAAGGGGATTTTCTCAGAAACATGAAATCCCAGAGTTTGCCAAATCCCACATTTTCATTGGCTACTTCCAAGTTGGTTGTGATTTTCAATCAACGACTAAAATTCATGGAAAACCTGTACTAGTTAGAGAGCAGTCCATTATAGAATCTGACCCCCACTCCTTCTCCCCCTTCCCCATAGAGCCGGTAACGGTTGTAACAACGAGGTCAAAGGTGCCAAAAGCACCACCAAAATTTAACACTTGGATGCACAGATAGAGAACGAGGGGAATAGAAATGGGCGGTCCACTTTTAATGCTCTACGTCATGCACAGAGAGAGAGAGTGAAACAGCTGACGCCGCTAACTTTGTGTGTGTGTGTGTGTGTGTGTGTGTGTGAGGGTTTGTGTGTGGTGCGGTACGTTAGTTAATGCAACTACTTTCGATAATTCCCCCGCCTCTCCGCTTCCATGCGAGCGACAACACAAATGGGCGATTAGTGCAGGCAGACAAGAGGGGCGGAGGTTTATGGGAGAAACTTCAAGGTGAACTTGGGGTACCTTCCTCTCGCTGCACAAACGAAATGAAAATCCAACGACTTCACGTCAATTAGCGACAGTTGAAATAAGCCCTCTCGCCCTCCTTCGCTCTCGCTCCACTCGTTCACCTGAGGCATTTGTGCGTGCTGAACTGAGTGAAAAAGGCATAAGAATGGCATGGTAATCGAAACTCTGTGTCCATTGGTTATACCATACAGTTTTGAATAACTGATTGTCACTGCCGTTGTCACCAACGGTGATTCTGTCAAAAATATCCATCAGCGAAACAACTTCCCTCAAATTTTCCGCACTTTGTGCTTTGAGGACGATGGCATCGATCCAGTATTCGTTGAGGTCTCCACTCAGGGTCGTCATCACGAGCCATACGAGTCGCTCACGCTTGCAATGCTGAATTATAAGCTATTCAAAGCTACATATATTTGTCACAGAACATGTACCCATCCTTTCACTTTATTATTTTCATTGATTTGTTTTCGATGCGATGTTGGATTTCATCAGGCAAGATTAATTGGGTTAGAGGACGGCGCCCAAATACCATGGAAAACTTGTGCACATGTGGCGTTGATAGTACCCGTTACAACCAGGAGGTCTATATTAAGATTTCTTAATTACTAAAGAATCGGTAATTCATAAGCAGAGTGTCTTTTTCTTAATTTACACAAAGCAATTTTGTCTATGCCATGGATTTACAAGTGCATTCACATGAATGAGGAAGGGTCGGAAAAAACAGAGACAAGGACTCATTTTTGGAAAAAAATAAGAACATCAATGGTAAACTTCAATAATTGTTTTTAACCTTTGATTATTTGTTTAACTTTTCGTATTTGTTTTGCGGGCACTTTAGGCCCTACCCTTGTACTTCTGTCGGGGGGTGAAGTCTCCAGGCCTAGCCAGTAGCCCGGCAATTCTTCTGTGCGTCGATAGTATATCTAGTCCGAGTATTATCTCTTCTCAAGTCTTAAAGCACGACTCGTAAGTTAATGGAAAAAGCAGCTCTGCCAATACATCTAGCATGGAACTGTTTTTAGATGCGGCATTCAGTTGTAATTTTACCGTGGCAGTTTAAGTGAAATATCCAGTGTAAATTCAAAGACCGATTATGGAGCAGTACTAGAGACGATGCTAAGTTTCAAAATAGGATTGACTTAAAATAGGATGGACTTTTACTTAACCAAAAGAGCAAATAAAAGTGAATGCATCTACTAAATTTGAAAGGACCTTAGCCAATGCAGTGCCTAGTTAAATTAAATTATTTTAAAGCATTCTTGATTAAGTTGAACTCAAGTAATCTGAAGTATCATTTGGAGCGGTCAGTCACCACAAGCTGAGAAATAACTCTTGCCACGCATATGTGACGCTAGCAGATAGCGTCAATTTCTAACTCCAATTGCTTTTACTAATTTTAAAATTGCTTCTTTTGCTCAAGCAGTCTCCCCACTCAAGTGCCCTCCGACATCAACATCGCGTTTAGATTGCCGGGACCTTCATAAGCATCGCCATACCCTAGTTGTTCAGTAGATGACGTTTTAGAGGACTACCAATCATAAACTACGTAAATAACAGGATGTATAATGTCTACTTATTAGAATCGAGGGCAAAATCCGAGTGACCATAAAACCAACGCGTTTGAGAAGTCAACCTCCGACATGCCACCTCGTTGTTCGCCCGAGCCTCGGAGTTAATTCACTTCAGGTATCTACTACCCACTTAGGAGGTTATTTAGCAACCAGAAATAACCTCTCCCACTACAATGTTATGAACGCGGACTAGAAACAATAAATTGAATCCACCTCAGATTGGTAATGATGGGTGTTTGGCCCAAATCACGTGAGTGCAAAGTTGCCTGCAGCACGTTAGCTACACTAGCGTCATGCATGTGTGACATGTGTGTCTCAGCACTTGATGGAGCTCGTTTGTCGCCAATCACAGAACCAACAGCTCATTACGGTTTTGGGTTCGATGACAGTCACATTCATTTGTGTCGAGTGAGTTTCTCTTCCGATTCTGTTGGGAGGGCACGCGTTTACAGTAACTACCATACAAACACGGATCCCTTGAAACCAGAGAGTCGGCGGCGACGGGAGGAAAGGGAGAAGGCGAGGGTAAAACGCAAAGTTGGCTAGATATTTTGGCCTAAAGGAGCCAAAACGACGCAATTTTTACCCCCACACACCTATTAATCTAAAATCATGTCCCTCCCAAGTGTTGTTGTTCCTCGCGCTTCGGTATGGCTATAATTCAAATGGGGATGCGTAAGACGTGACTTCTTCCTCCTCTTCTTCTTTGTAATTTACGGACGCTTTTACTCTGAAGGCTGTGATTTGAGGGGACTTGTAAATGGCTTGTAAAGTGGTGTTAAGTCAAATGGCCTCCCAAAAGTCTCGTCGAGCTTGCCAATCACTCAAATTGCTGACATCCTTAACGGGATTTACGTCGCCAAAGTACTTTGAGCATTAAGTTTTTTTATTTTGTCGAAAATCTGGCCTAATTTGGATTCCATTAGGGTACTGCACACAATTTGAAATAAAAATGCAAACACAGACAAGCTTGTCTCCCCTGTCACACATATGTGACGCCCTGAATTTCCTATACACAGTCGGCAAAACATTTATCCAGCACAATCTTAGCCTGTTGCGATAAGCGATACCATAAGTAGCTTTACGAAAGGGGATGATCCTGTCTTAAATGCAATTCCCTGAGGTAGCCATCTCTTAGCAATCTGTTCATGAAGGTCTTAAGATGGTAAGGTCGAGATTCATGAACTGGCGATGGAACCTTAAGTCGGTCATAGACATCACAAGATCCACCAACAAGGTGAGGAGGATGGATGCTTCTCAGTAGTACTACTGAGTGTAGTGTACTACTCTTCAGTACACCAAGGATAAAGTCATTCAGGATTTAACTCAGGCAGCGCATAGTGCCTCCTGTTATAGAAGACGGAAACTTTACTTTCTTATAAACATCAGCGGTTTACATGGTGTTTTTTGCATCGCATTAAGGTGGATGTGGTCCTTTAATAAGATTCGACTTATAGGAAGGAATTGTCCCAAAATAATGGTACGCAGTGTTGCTGAAGGGTGGAGGGGGGAAGGCAATGCCTTTTGAGGATATAGTTGTGGATGCCTTGTCTCAATTCCAGCCCATGATTTGTGTGATTCCAGTTCTACTTGTATCCTGCATTTCTGTCCATTAGATTGGGAAACGTTATTTCAGCAAGCTCCGGTGCGCTCATTGCATCTGCATTAGGCCATCTGTATTACCGTCTTCGAAACCATTTAGCATACTCCCTGACACACATTAACGCTTTCGAGATAAAAGAGTTTGCTAAAGAGCCATGTTGTCGACATGATAGGAGAGGTTTTACCACTTTATGATGCCAATAATTAGGCCAAATAAAAAGGGCAATTAAGCCTTCCACGCTTGGTGAGAGTCCTCACCCGACCACTCACTTTGAGCGCGTGCGTTCGTGTGCGAGACTGTATGTCAGCATGTAGGTGAGGTCCGATGCCACTTTTTGTAGGCTGTGAAACCACTTCATCGCATTGAGGTTCCCACCGCATCCCGTTGGGTCCCATATCCCTCGCCAAAACACATCGCCTTGCTATTCTCTGCGCATGTCCGGGCAGGTTTGAAGGCCTTATCTGTATGCCGAGGGTAGGGGAATGGGGTGGGGGTAGATGCATGTGGTGGATCGTTCAAGCGTGAGCGCTACTCGATTGTTTCACTCACACCCCTCCCCACCCTCTCTCTCCACGAAGGCAATATTCAAACCCGCTACTTCCAAGAAGATACAAAAAGGGGAGGAGAGGAAGGAGAGCCTTTACCTCAACTTCCTATCTAATTAGTCTCATCAACACATCGACAATTCATCGCTACCGTATGGCCAACTTACCTATTAGCAAGTTGAGTATACGCGGCGGTGTGGAGTCAGACACGGTCAGACGACCATTAAAGCCACCGCCAAGTATTTGACGCACCATTGTGAAAGAGTAGTTACAACAACCACAGTGGACTGAGCATAAATCTAGGGCAGAAGGGAGGAGGGGAGGGGAAAAGGGGGGAAAGAGGGATGGAGGAAAGCGAAGTGGGCGAGTCGAAGCAGATGATTGTGCATGCGTTTGTGTGGGTGCGTGTACACATTTGAGGAGGGCTAACCCACAGGTGCTGTGATTTGCACACCAAGGCTGAGTCAATCCTTCTCACAACACGACGGCGGTTTTTTGGGGCTAGTCAGTGTGATTGATTGGCCACTAGCGGGCAGACACCTCCCCTCCTTACCTCTCCTTCTCAAGGTCACTAAACCACCTGGACGCATCAGTATTTGAAAGTGAGGCAGGAAGACCAACTTGGGAATAGCTCGGAGATTACGAGGTCAGGTTGCAGAAGACGGGGAATTTAGTTACCTTGTTCCCCTCCAGCTCTTACGATCTCACAGGATCACCTTAATCCATTGA
The DNA here is from genome assembly GCA_036345935.2 of Taenia hydatigena. NCBI lineage: Eukaryota > Metazoa > Platyhelminthes > Cestoda > Cyclophyllidea > Taeniidae > Taenia > Taenia hydatigena. Next base: position 16,988,016 of record JADWOT020000003.1, read on the forward strand.
AGTGTCTCCAGAAGCAATGTGAATGTTAAACCGACTTGACCTGATTTTGAGAATACCGCTCTCTTCACAGGCGCCTGTTTCTGCCTGCCCACTTCAGAGGGCTGAGAAATCATGAAACAAAGACAACCCGTGAGATTAGACGTCTACCTGACTTGGTCTCAAGTTGTGTGCAATTTATTTACCTCCCAGTCACACACACAGACCCACACCGTACTTTGGCAGGCTCCACCACATGAATACAGACAGAAATTCATAAACCCCAGCAATATTCTACCTCCACTTTTCTTGGTCTTCTGCGTACCTGGGATCTTGTAGACAAAGCATGATAAATTTCACTCTCTCTTCTTTGCCACCACTTTGTACTAACAAGTGCCTCGGCAAACATGACGCTTTAAAGTTGACATAACTTTGCTTAAAGCGAGATATCAAGGTTACTTGTCACAAGTGCGCCCGGGTCTAATTAAAAGTTGATGATATTGCTGATTTTCACATCAAGGTGCCCGTTTGTCATTTTGAGCAGTTGATTTTCATGTCTGGGAACCTGAAAAAAGGGCGACACGACGCTGCGTGTGGGGGTTCATGATGATAGGCAGACCACAGCTGCGTCAAAACTCCAACTCCCAGAGTGTGATTGAGAAAGGACCGCGGGAGGGGAAGGCAGAGCTAGGGGAAGTGGATGTAAATGCGGGTCTGTGCTCACCCCTTGAGGTCTCTGTTCTCGCCGTACCTCGACTGACGTCGCCCCTTATTCCGCCTCCTAAAACTAGTTATCGCCGCCTCTGTATATGCTCGCGCTCTCCTGATTTACATGCATACAAGTTCCCCACTCAAAATGTGCAAGGATTCATGATTTAATGAGGTTGAGTGGTTGACGTGGCGTCTTCCAATCTGTATTTACACACCGTATCCCCTAATTTGTGCTTGTCGATGGTGAAATGAATTCGCGGTGTAGAGACCTGGTATCTTGATTTGTAAGGTATGCATCTAGAACAGTTAAGGCAAATCTCTCTAACCGATGAAATCGGTCCATAAACAAAGATGGTAGTCAAAATGTCATCCCTTAATAATCAAGGTTAGCTTCTCGTTGGCCTAAGTAGAGGTTTATCGGTTTACTTTTAATCCTATCAACCCTATCTGCCCGCATTCGGACTTGATCCTTAATGGAACTCCTTGAGCTGTTAGGTGTCAGTTGGTGACAATTCGATCAGGTGATGCAATAGGTCAATGAGTATCGGTTGATTAACTATTAATTTGTCAGAGGAGGGACGAGATAGTTGAAGCAAGAAAATGGGATCAACTTGATGGGAATGGGGATAGAGAAGGCGTGAAATTCAACGGGATAATTAGACCCAAGACTCAACTCACTTCTGCAAATCCAATTAAGTAGAACCAAAGCCAGTGGAGAAAAAAGACCTCTACGAACTCTGCAGAAGGGAAAAAAGGGTAGGAAAGGTAATAGAAACAACAGTAACAAGCCAAATACACACACATACACAAACACAAGGGATGGGGTATTTCGTTCACACGGCACCGTTCATGGTGGCCTCAGGAGGCAGCAGCAGAAAGTCGAGGCGGGAACAACAGCTGACGGTAGGAAGGAACAGAAAATCACGAGAGGCAGAAAACGGAAAGCATAAAAAATGAGGAAGGGAGAGGGCTGAAAAATGACAGGAGGGCGGGAATGGAGGGAGCAAGAGGGTCCACAAAAATTTGACCCAAAAACCCTTAATGGTGAGTGGAGTAATTGGCTTAGAAAACTGGCCTGAGAAGAAAATATGCAAAATTTTCACGCCTCCTGCAGTCAGTTAGGGACTTTCTCTGTGTGGTCGCATTATCCCAGCATGACACTCATTGAGACTTTACTTAGTTATTTATGAAGAAAGGGTTCCTTCAAATTTGGCGAATTTTATACCGAACTTTTCTCTTCCCTGAAACAGGAGATTGGAGACGTATAGCACTAAAGGTGCTTTAAATCCCCGAGTCTGGAAGTGCAAAGGGAGAGGATGAAGGAGCTCCAATGTTGGTGGTATGTGAGAAGTCCTTCATTCCCAGCGTGTAGATCACTGAAGAGACCCACGTAGTCTATTCCAGGTTTAACTCGGCACCAGCTTCCACCCTTCCGGACTTGGAAAGAACTACTCAGAGATTTGGTTGTCTCTGTGCTAGAGTCGTGTGGCTCAAGAAAAGCAGAGACTTCAAGCAATGCAAACTGCATGTCTTTGCACAAGCAGAGTCACTTGGCACTCTCCGACCATCTTCTAACCACCTGGAAGACAATTTTGGCTGAACAGTCCAACACCAGCTTGCTGCACTTCATTACCCGGCGCAGGTGAAGAACTTTCGCCTTTCTCCCTCTCCAAGTCAGGCATTCAGGCTGAGACATAAATTCCATGCGTTAGGTAGAACTTCACAGGCTGGAGAAGTGCCGTAATTAAAATTACCACTAAAACCGGCATTTTTAAAATGTTTACATCCATTAAAGTGCTGCATTGTTGAGGCTGAGAATGCCACCAGTGTTTTGTACCAGACCGTGCAAGAAATAATCTGTATGAGTGGATGACGAGATTTATGTCTTTGTGCAGAAGAAACTTCAGCGCTACACATGCTTTTGCCCGCCGGCAGGATTAATGACTTTGGATTGGGCCGGCCTACCTATGACATGTGGGCCGGCACAGACAGGCTTGAGACTCACTACTATGAAAAGTACCGCTACGGTAGTGAACCCTGTTAGGCCAAATTGTGAGGTGAAATTTTCCGATTAGGTTTGAGCGCCTCTCCGAATTCAGTAATTGGAGATAGAGTTGTGTTGGAGGCCAAAAAAAGAGTCACGTAACCTCACCACCTGATACCGACTCAATCTACGCATTTGTGGAATGCTGCTCTTCTGAGTCACCATGTCGCGGTGTGCCTCGGAGACTAAGCATCAGAGGTCAAAGATATAAAAAATGTGGCTTTTACCGACTGACGCCTATGCTAGCGCCACTTGTCTTGCGCTTCTGCATGCATCACGCGCGTCTAGTTCTAGAATTTAATGGCGCAAGGGCTCAATTATATACTGAAACTTCCATAGCTCCTTCATGGAGAGCCGTTAAACCTTCCTAGAATAATGTCATCTACGCGGGCAATAGAGTTCCCACGGGTTGCACTTCCTTCCTCGAACTGTGCCAATGGTATCTTCACTTCTCTTAATCCTCTAGTTACGGGCTCAGAGAAGACTTGGGACTTTATAGTATTTATTATACCTTTACCAATGCGTAGCTTGGTACAGGAACCCCGTGTTCCCATTAATTTATGCGTTTCTTGGGGAATGAAAACCCAGAGCCGAGGCATTGTTGAAGTGAATCAGTTCTACAGCCTCAAAGACAATAAGTAAACCACTTAAAATAGGTGATTCAGTCGTGCTCTGCCGACGCATCTCAAGGAAGTCAATCATAGTTTGCTTTTCGGTTTGGAGTCAGCTTCTGTAGGCCTCCCACTCCTGTTGTATTGTTTTCAACTTAACCAATCATCTTGCTGCGCGACTCACCGCGCTCACCAATCAGCATAAAGGGATAAAGAACACAAGACACTAATGCTGACAAGTGACAAGTGGCACAAATAAGGAACTAATTAAATTACCTTCAACAGTTAGCATAATCATTCGGCTTCAAATTTATTCTTTTTTGAGGAAAAGAAAGTTAAGGTTTTAAATCTTTAACTCAAATAACCATTTCACGCGCTTGAAGGAAAGAAAGCAATTTAGTTAATTTCAAAAGAAAAAAAATTAAGTAACCAGTTAGTTTCTTCGCCTTTTCTCTGAGTCGCAAACGGCAAAGAACACCACTAGAGAGAACGCAAAAAGACAACAGTTATATTCAACCCATGACAACCAGTTTCACTGTCATTGGTGGTAATGCTAGACCTACCTAGGCATCCTCTCTCTTGGGTATGCCTTTCCTCTCGCCTCTCAATTTGTTCAACTCAAATTCGGTTAACAGAAGCCGCTTACTTGTTTGATTTTGAGCCTTCCTTTCCTACAATGGCAAAAGTGTAGTCCAGATGAGTCAAAGTAGCATCAAAAGGGAGCATTGTATGACCGATACCTCTTTTAGAGATTACGCATCGCTAAAAAAAACCACTTAAGGTAAAGACTCTTATATCAACAGCAAGATTAATTCGGCGTCTCGAAACTATGCAATCTTGGAATTATCCTAGAAGGTGGACGAATGCGTAGGCGAAAGTGCCTTCTGAAAGAAATGCTTTGTACGTAATACAATGCTCGTTTGTTCAACTATTCATTTTGGTTATGCGGACACTTAAGACTCCCCGATTGTATCTCCTCTCCTTGCTATGGCCTTCAGCCCTTTTGTACGCCCTGGTATTATGACTTCAGAGCAAGTTGCTGGAGGAAAAATTTGTCAAATTGCATAAAAATCAGAGGACGCATTCCAAACATTTGATTTTGGCTCCGCATCAGGAAGTCATTTCCTAGTTAAATGCAACTCGACTGTGATTTCCACCTTTATCCAATCTTCTATATGTACACACTGTTCGTGTGATTCTTTAATGAGGATAAATATAAAGGAGCATTGCCTTTCTCCTCAATTCAGCTAACCTCTAAAACAGAGTTGCAAGTTTTTTCTTGTGGTAAAAAATCTCGTACCATGGAAGTGTATTTGCAAGGAATACCTTCACAGAAGACCATGTGGCAAAGTGATACTTGCTTTAACAGTACTCCCTGTCACATGGGTCTTTCTACTCTCCTACGAGTCAGGGATGAAGCTACGCCAACTTCGGCAGGGCTAGTGATCTTCTAGCTCTTCTGTGCTTCACAGCATCTTCAGCCGTAGGTTGAATGTTGCATAATTTTTTGAGCAATAAAATTTGAAACCTGGCACCATCCTCACAACTCTTGCGTCCATGATTCTGACTCAACTGTGCAAATTATGGCAGTTGCCATGACGTAGAAGCATCACTTAATCTGTCCCAAAGCAATTGCGCACTTTGAAAGGGGGTAGGAGAGGTGAGAGAGTTAAGTGAGGTGAGTACTGATGGACGAAGGGAACTGACTTTTCGCGACATCCGCAACTAAGCCTCACCTTTAGTAGTTGAGCTCGCAATTTGTCGTATTCTGAAGCCAAGTGGGCAATGGATTTGTCGCTTTCGATTTGGTGCTTAGCTAAGGCGGCGCTTGTTGCATCTTCTGCTTGTTCAAGGCGTTCTCGAAGCCGTTTATTTTCATCTTGAAGACTATTTAGACGCACTCGGTTGGTAGAATGGGCTAAGAGACGCTTCATTCGCGCATTCTCTGCCAATGTACGGTCGAGAATGGACTTCATTTTGAGAAGGACTACTTCTAACTCCTCTGCTGTTTTTCCGGTGGTTCCCAATGGCTGAAAGACGAAGTAATGCCATGGACAAAGAGTGTAAAAGAAATATTGTGGTGGTATTGGCTAGGCGAATGGATCTAGCATGCCATGGACCAAGAGATAATGATAACCTTCATCAACTACTAATTTGTTGTTTTTTCACTTTCGTTACGTTTGTTAGGAAGAAGTCCCTCCCATTTTTGATTGTTTGCTGATTGGTCATCCTGTGAAAAGAAATAGTTTATGCTATCGCAACAACATTTGTTAGGTGAAAAAAATGTATCCATGCTTATCTCTAAAAGATCCACCCACTGACGAACACACACCCCAAAGCCATGCAGTTACCCTTTCGCACTAAGAAGACTATGCACTGGAGACAGTATTCCTCACTGGGCATCAATCACTTAATGCGACTCAAAAGTGTGCCAGAAAAACCTCTCTAGAAGGAGCCAGTAATGGCAAGTCAACCCAACAAAAGAGTTAACCTAGTCGCTACGCTGACCCAAGAATACAATTACTCTTTGGAGTAAGGAAAAGAGGCGATGCTTGGGTGTTTTCTCCAGGTGACAATTAACATCCTTTCCAGGCACTAGTTTTCGCCAGTCACACGACTGAAAGCGAGGTAGAACAGTGAGACAGGAAGTACAACTAGACTAGACCGTCCGCTTCTCGAGACAAAATCACAACGGCCTTATGTCTACATGGAAAGGATGACGTATGGTAATGAAACCATACCATCTCCTGTCACCGACTAGTGCCCCTGTATAGGCAGGAAATTTACTACAGAAGAGTAAAACCCATTTGATGTAACCGTACTTTAAAACCTCTCTTATGCTCTTTGCTACTTTCCAGGCAAATAGACAGTTATATTATAAGAGAAACCGGCTGAGGCTTACAGGAAAACTGGCAGACAAGGGTGGGCTGAATTAGGGAAATTAGCGAATCCCTGCTCCTGCATAATTAAAGTCCTCACCGATTTTCTCTTTGCCGTAGTATCAACCTTGTCCAGCGAGGGACTGTAGGGACGCGTCATCTTTAGCAGTTGCAGCTGTTCCTCCAATCTGGCCGTTGAGGCCTCCAATTTGGCGTTGCGAACCTAAAACAAAACCAAAATAAGATTCTACTAATTTTATCTTAGTAAAGTAATTACTGACTTCAAATCTGTTGAAAGCACAAAACTGTTAAGGATGCAAAATTAATTTAAAAAAAACCACAGTCTTCATAAATGCATTGCGAATGTTTTCTAATTTACTACCTTCAATTTGGCATTGTCTTCGCGAGCAGAATTCAACTCATCACGAAGTTGATTAGGCGCTAGTTCTTTGACTGGAGCATTAAAAACACTAGTGGGAATACTCTTAGCTCTTCGCAAATAACTATCTTGGCTGGGTTGAAGTTTCAAACGGTTGAGAAGAAGGCGATTGTGACTATATGAGAAAAAATAGACTTATTTCCGCATTGGTAAAATTCACGAAAATGTGGTCAAAGTGCGCACTTCTCTGTCCTCTTCAAATTCGCGTCTGTTTTCAGGAGTTGCTTCCTTGCCGCGTCTCTCTCCCTTTGTACTAGGTTTAGTTGCTTAAGGATTAGTTCAATATCTTCCTCGGAGCGTTGTTGAGCTTCTCCAGCCATTTCGTTGGCCTACAGAGATTTGCTTCGGCTTAAATTCGCGCTACTGAAAGAACAAAGTAGTATGTTCACCTCACATGAATGTTGTTGGTCGATGTAGCGTTTTGAGCTGCGGTGGGCGATCTCAACCTAACATTTTCCACCTCCAATTTGCGAATCCTTTCTGTCAATTGATTAACAAAGCCTTTGTCAACTGTGGACACTTTCTTGGTTTGAATCTCCGCCAATAATTTACTGTTTGCCGACTCGACCTGCGAAATGCGTGAGTTCAGGCGTTGGTGTATTTCATTTTTCCGCTCTAAAATTCAAGAATTGGAACTTGTACCCACTTCCTTTTCATTAAATGCATGCAAATAATACGGAAGTTTACTATTTCTATTTGTAATTATCGCCTTTTTTATGACGAACCGAGTTTTGTCCCATGGGTTGAACCGGGCGAATGGACTCTAGTGAGCTGATAAATTTTTTTAGCTTCAAGAAAACACGAGCTTAAAGAATTGGGCTAAATTACCAAGTTGAGAGGTGAGACTTTTCACCTTCTTGGAAAGCTCCTCCACCTCAGTCTTGTTGGTTTGCTCCCTCGTTACCGATTGTGCCCGCCTCAGCTTCTGCAATTCCTTTTGAGCTTTCTAAAAAGAAAAGGACTCGTTTGATCTTAGATGCCACAAGTATTCCCTTTTATTCTTTATCCTACGATTGCCTAGTAAATATGTTAAAATACAGAAGATGAGGCAGTACCTCTTCTCACAGACGATCCTCTCGATGATGTCTACCTTTGTACGGAAAAAATGTGGGAAGAGAAGGGAAGAGAGAACAAAGGCGCATCTGTGCCTCCAATTAATAAATAAAACGCTAATTGCTTTTTCCTGGTAGAAGTTCAAAAAAGTTTTTCACTACCTCCACTTCAAGGAGAAGTCAAAGGGTTGCCGGTTTTCTCACTTTGACGAAAAGGCACATACACAGTGAAACAGTTGGCTGTTGCAGGTTGGTCAGTATTTGAGAGTCATTTGAAGGGTAATCGTGGTGTTTACCATGGAGTCATGAGCCTTGTTCCCTCTAAAAATCTTTCCACCTTTCGATATAGTTTGAACGATTCCACTCAATGGACCGATAATGATAGACCTCGGATGCAGTGGATTTTGGACCGTGTTTACCCTCCTCTCAAGCAGCCCCTCAAAAGGCGGTAGAGATGTTTCGATGTTCTCCGGTTAAACCAATCGTGTGGCGTTTCACGGACGCATAGATGTCAGTTGCTGGTAAAGAGGGGGGGGAAGGGGAGGAAAACAGCAAATTTATAACCAAAAGTGGTTCCGTGGGTAGCCCGTCATCCTTATTAGCAGCATTTGTTCCTTGTAAATAAAGAGACTTTCAACGGTGGCTCCCTGATGGCCTACATCTAACTTATTGGGTCAAACAGCAGGCTACCCAAACAAGGCCAGTCCAATGGTACAACTAAAAAATTTATAGAGGGATTATTGAATTCGAAACGATTTTCTTTTACTGTTTGCAATAATTGCCGTCTATGTTGTGACTTCATAAGTTTAGTCACCGTTCATCAAGGTGGCAGGCAACAGTAGTTGTGAGCTGATGCGTAAAACTGCATTTGGAGTGATAAACAAAGCTGCTTGTAAACAGAGGCGTCAATGTGGAATCAAAAGCCGTCCACATGTATTTGTAGAAGACTTTGGGCACATCACAACGTCTCAGTGTAAACGTCCCCAAAGACAGCCAGCCTCACAGCCTCTAGTGGTCACACCTTGGGGCATTCAACCAGCACGGGAAACGAACTGCATGATGGAATCGCCCAAGGGCCAATGTTATGGTTAACTACCTCACAAAGGTAGCCAAAAGGGAACCCATCAAGTCATCGCAAGACGCTGAGACGGTCGCATCAATTTTCTTCAATTGGTGGTTGTGTCAGCACGGAGGACCCAAATCAGTCCACATCCGATTTTTTACTAAACCATGCAAGAGCTTAAGAATCTTAAAGATACGTACCACACCTGGACATCTGCAAGGCAAAAGGCAGGTGAGAAGAACGAATTGCACCTTCATGGGACTACTAAAGGCTTCTACTAAGGAAGCACAGCCTGAAGATTTGGATGTGCGCCTGGGACGCGCCATTCTCGCATACCAAGTTACAGTCTACATATCAACTGGTGCTTCAACGTTCCAGACGCTCACAAACTGCGAAATAAGGATCCCTTCCAAAATATTCCCACCGAACAAGGAAACGGAAACCGAAAATGCTCTATAGTACGATTTCGCGTATTAAAGAGGGCATAAGGAAGGCGTTTAATATTACATGGCTTATGGCAGACGAAAGAAATATTACGGCAAACGCAGTCGAAACAGCGTCCAACTAGAAGGATACCTCGTGCAAATGTGCAGGCCGAAATCTCCACCCAAAACTCACCGTAACTTCTACCACCCTTGAAGCAAAGACCACATTTGTGTAGTGAGGGTCCTCCCACCTACAGATTACCTCATTCGCATCGCACAACTCCGTACTACTAATGTTTCTTTAAATGTGTCTTGTGGGCGAGAAGCTGGAAGACAATTTGGATCTGGCTCTGAAGGAGCCAACGTGGACAGGTCTTCCTCATAACTGCTCCCAATACGCCAGCTCCTTTTGCATACAATACAGTAAAAATGCCAAGGAACATTCAACCTTCTTACACCAGGAGTAGTAAAAGGAAAGAAAAGGAAAATGAAGAAACCTCTACACTGATGTGAATGCAGCGGAATCACCTATGAACATTTGGGACCTCGAAAGGTCAGCACAATGACAAATCCGACCTTACACATATCCGAAGGCTCCGAATCGGTATGAACGACTATAGTAGAGGCGCGTCAATTATTTAAACAGTTTCCATGCAAATAATATAATCTTGCATTCGTAAACTGACCTTCTGGGTAAAAATACGTATTTCTTTACCTGAACTTCAACATGTTTCTTTTCCAGCTCCTTTCGAAGTTCTGTACACTCTTCCATAGCGCTAGTAGCCTGATCCTTGGACGCCTGCACAGTGCTCACCAATTCCTGAATCTGTTCATCACGATTCTGTAAAGTGGCCTTCAAATCGCTTACACAGGCCATCACAACCTCCTTCTCGTCTCTGTTACGAAAACAAAAAGAAAATACCAGAGATTACAACATTATAATCACAACAATAGTCTTCCAATTGCTACACTTACTGACTGCTTTCTGCTCGAAGTCGAGAGATCTCCTCCAATGCTACCCTTAGCTTGCTCGAGTGAGCCTCAACTTGACCACATAGGCTTGCTTCAAGGTCAATAAGTCGATGGAGAATCTCGGCATCGTTTGTGTCACCCGGAGAAGGCGCCTTAAGCGTTCGAGGTGAGGACGAGCGTTCCTGTGGGGAAAAAAAGGACATTTGATTTAATTGTCTTTCCTACTATGTCGGCTCCTTTGTAGATTGGTAAGGGGATTCTCTAAAGATGGCTAGACCTGATGGCTTAGAAATAACAGCCCTGAGTTTGTTCAAGGCGCGTTATGAAGGGAGGGCTCCTGTTCTAAACGGCTGGATGTGCGGAGCTGCATACAAGGAGGAGTATCGAAACCTCGTCAACTTTCTGCTTAAGGCGAAGCAATCGCCTTGAAGGCGTTGGTCATTAGCAAAACTTGCCAAATGAATCCCTCCCAGTGCACTTAGAGAAAACGTGAAATGGAAGGATCTCAAACCAATTACAATTAAAAGATATTATTTCATGATCGTCATCAACTGGAAGACTTGTCGTGGTCAACAAAGAAGAGTGAACAAGAGAGTGCCATAGACGGCACTCACGGGACCCTCGAGTCTTCCACTATTCGGCTTCCACGCTGATGGCGCCACAACATATTTTGTGCCAATTTTTACCTTGGCATGCAACTTGGCAAGCTCGATGACACGCTCAGCCTTCAGTTGAACCATCTGGCTGCGAACTTTGTTTAGGAGACTCTTGGTCGCTTGAAGATCGTCTCCTGTAGACGTGAGGTTAGAGTCTGCTAGAAGATTGGTTTGAAATCCTTTTGTCGCAGTACTTGATACCTGAGTGAAATAGGTAAAAGAATTTATGCATGACAGGTAGAAGTTCAATCACAAACCCTTTCAGATCGTCGCTGAACAGAAGGCGATATCGCTACCAACAAGGTTTTTTTTCCATTCAAAGTTACATTATTTTAAACCACAAATCTCTTTAATGGCATAAAATCAGCCAGTCTTTTTGCTGCGCGATTGATGCAACCAATTATCAAAAGGACCACCTGCCACATCAACTTGATGCCGAGGGCTCGGGCAAGTGAGATTGATGAAAAAATACCAAAATGTTGCTGTAAATGAGTCAAATAACACACAATATTTGAAAAACGTGTTACTATGCAAAAAAAAAACGAAATGCCACCTTAGGTTTTGCAGGACTCTTCCGAACAGAATCGTTCCAAGCCGCTTCCTTCTCCTTTAAGACTTCGCTCAGATGCATTTTTTCTGCTCCCAACCTGGCAATTTGCCCTCCTTGACGCCTATTTAAACCCTCTAAATAGTCAATCTTCGCATTTTGTTCATCTAGCTAAAAAGAAATTGCATGAAAAAGGTAGTAATTACGGGAACTCATAAATGTCCTGTTGATTACCATGAGTTAACACATGCTACTCTTTCTTGTTAGTAAATACATATTATGAATGAATAAACCTAACCTGAAGAAGTTTGTATTCGGGCGCTCCATTATTCACTACCAGTGGCCGCCACTGGAACATTTCACCACCGAATTTCCCATCACTGCCATACTTTTCCACCAAATTTACAAACACAGAAGTGCGCTCAAAAAGGTCTTTCTGACACGCCAAGTGGTTCTGTACATTAGTGCGTTCATTCTCTGAATGCCTCAAACGTTCACAGGGGCCATCGCGTTCTTTCTTTAGAGCAACCACTTTCGATCTAGGATGCTGAAATCGAATTAAATAGGTGATGCACACGTCTCAATACCCCAAGGGAGGTTCTGAGCCTTTGCACCCTAGTAAAGTATTGTTTCTGAAGATCTTTATATTTTTTTTCATTTTCTGAGGATTTAACCACTAATTGGTGAACCAAGTTCTCCAGACGATTGATATCACTCTGACTGGTACCCAAGCGACTCTGTGATTGAAGCTCGTGAACCTAAAAGTGAAAATTGTTTTACTGAAGACTGCTTGCCTTATAGTAACAAATATTTCGAAAGCAAAATTTCACTTTTATTCAAGCAAAAAGTCGTTTTCGAAACAAAGTGTATTTTATTTATCAACAAATGATTTGCAATACATTCCCAAAGTTGGAATAGTGTTGCACTTTCTAAAGTCCAAAATCTTCCAAATCGATGATGTACTTTCTTTAGAGAGCCGTTTACAGCTATTGCGGTTTCGAGTTGCTGAGGTAGCAAAAGCTTTCCTTGGCGGAGCATTTTTTATTTCGCTCTTTTAAATCCTACTTTATGGATCGTTATGCCTCTAAAAGATCCAAAATTGGCAGTTTATGCACTACTACTACATAAAGCACGACAGATTGGATCCATGTAACGCCTTTTTATCACAACCACTAACGTTGAGTTCCTTTTAGTGACTAACCCGATGTTATTCTCGTCCCATGAATTATTTCATAATACATAGCACTTTCATAGCTTTTGTAAACCTTAAACTCAAGCAGAGAAATTGGAGTCTATAATTGTTCTTAGAACTACAAATTCTTTTCGTAAATGCCAAGGCAAGGTTAAGGTTTTCCACACATCAAAAAAACGCAGAAATACGCCTTTTGTAAACAGTTGTCACACGTATACGCGCATGTAGAAAAACTTGTTACGAAAAAAATTAAACTGAATAAATGTTCAATTTTGTCGGGCGAGAATAAAAGTAGATGTTTCAGATAAATGAAAATGCCAAAACGGATTAAAGTAGATAATAAGACTGTTTAAATTATTTGAACAGGTGAACTTATGCCACAACTCACCAAGGGACTTAGCTTTTATCTTCAATTATAATTCATTCCCACTGAAACACAAAGTTATTGGGAATGCCTACTACTCAAGAAGGAAATTTTAGGCAATTCAAAAGAGCCAAAGACTAATTTGTACCACTATTAAAAATACGCGATTTAACAGATGGCATTTTACTTACACTATCATAGATTATTAAATAGTACACAAGCGATTTTTAAAAAGGCACGAAGTTAGAATAAGACATCCAGAGTCTATAATAAACCAAGCCAATTTCGCTGTTAATACAGTTGTCGGAAATTTTACACTTAATTATAAGCACCTGTTTAACAAGCAGGGCTAAATTCAAAGAATTCAGCATTTGGCATTGTGACCATAATGAATCGCAATCATTTCGGATAGATGCGAAAGAGCGGTGCAGCAGCTGTTCTACCTAAAAATAACAGAATAACTTTTGCAGCCAAATGTAAAAATGTTAAAGAGGGTTTGTACGAAAATAATTAGCTGCGAACCAAACTAATTTCAAGTTTAGCAACTCGTTAACTATTCGTGGCATGTCTGCAAGACAAGGTAATTTGAATTGTTGCAGAGAAATCAAACTTTATGCATCAGTAAAAATAACAATACCTTGCGAGTAAAAAGAGGAGAGAATACTTGTCAGATTAGCAAACAAATCGGATTTCGAAACGGTTCGCTTTTCAAAAATGTGCATTTTCGACAATTGTTTATAATTTGTGCGTTGGTTCATAAAAACAATTTTCAGCAAGTTTATTTTGTGCCTCCAATCGCATTAATTTGTAGAATTTGAGATAATGTTGTTCTCTGTCACAAATACGTACTTGACGGATGTGATGCATAAGTCAGCATAAAATATTGATACCTAATATAGCATCCAGGGACTTTCTTGAAGGCGAAATGAGGCATAATGCTACATTAGAATACATGCATTTAGCAAACAGAATGATCGGACTGCTGGCATGGCTCGAAAGCAAGCTCACCCGGCTGGTACAATACGGTCACCTAAGTCACTGTAACCGAATCCACAGTCAAGCAAAGTATTACCTCTATTGCTGTAATGAGCTTATACAGTACGAATTAAACAAGTAAAGAGCGTTTTTTTCTGGTCTTGAATGTCGTCTATGGGAGGAGACTTTCAAACACTTTTCGTATTTTTGCAAATAAAGATAATAAGAAGTGTGATTCATTTTGCATCACATATAAAAATAGTAATTTAAAAGCGCATTGCATAAACATTTGAAATTGCATCCCATCTTTTGCTTGCAAAGGGCATTTCCTTTTCTCCGTAATGACCCAATTCTTCTCTGATGTCAATTTATTACCACGAATTATTAGCATTTATGTAGCTAGGCTATCCCTTTAGTGGCAGCTTCGCCACTCAAGTTGACAGTTGTGAAAGAACGCGGAGGCGACATAACCCTTGTAGTACTCTATTTGTTAGAAGTGCTGGTTTCTGTCAAGGACAGAGGTGGCCGTATTGCCCTAGCTGCGTGGGCAGGCCTCCGGGCCATGCCAGCAGCCTTTTTCCTTCTGTTCGGTGAATATATATATATATATTCTACCCTAGCATTCCGCCTTCTTTTGCCTTCAAGGGAGCCTCGGTACGCTACAACTCTCATTATCCCTACGCCCCAAAATAGGTCATTCTCCAAGCCGTCTGCTCATTCTAAGGGTATGAAGGCTACATGGAACCGCGAATCACAGAGTTCATTACAGAGGACCTAGTCCCTTGAAAAGAAAAGTTAAGAACCTTTTTTCTCATTAAAATATTGTTGAAACAGTTTTAGGAATGAATATTTCTCCACATTTTAATCTACAAAGATACTCACAAGGTCTCCTGCCTTTACTCAATTCCGATTAATCAAAAGCAGTGTCATTTGCAGCACTGTGAGCGGCTTGTCAAAGGTCATGTCACAATGGAGTCACGCGGCAAAATAGACATTTTTTCAGTCGCTACAACTTAACTGACGCAGATGGCATTGACGGTAGGCAAAGTGGAGTACTTTATCGGCCAAGGGAAAACTGTGAGTGAGAGGAGATTGCGCTGATGAGAGGCGAAGAGAAGATGGGAAGAAATGTGAAAAGAAAGGCTTCACAACCCTAAAAGTGTAGCACTCTTAAGGATGCTGCACAAAGGACCCAAATTAGCTGATGTGCAATGGTCGTGTCCGTTGAGATCACAGAGCTAACGAGTAAGAAGGATGAAGAGCAGTCGCAGAAGAGCGACGACGCCAAGGAAACCGGCAAGGATGAAAGCCAAGGCAAGAGGAAGCCTAAAAGACCCATCATTGTAGGCTCTTTCTACTACTGTTATCCTGCACCGCTTCGGACCGTTCTGCAGTTGCTATTGCTGGTGATACCACTGTCTTACTTCCTCAGTCTTCCATTCAAGGTCTGGGCCGACGAAGAGAGGTGAGTGATTCTTAAGACAAGTAGAAATTACGGCAGTTGCATTTGTAATGCTATTGTGTCTTTTTTAAACCACTGTTCTATTTAGAGGCAAAATAAATCCACTTTATTTGGTCGACTAACAATGTAACCTTTCATTCTTTTGCTTTATCGTGCAGGGGAATATGAGCAATGGCAAGAGCTAGGGTTACATCAATCTTTTGACTATGTGGACGCCACCGATTCCCAAACCACTCAAACGGAAGATGTCCTTCCCTTCTCGCCCGTCTTGATCCAAGGATCTGATGCCATGGGCTGAAGAGAGGAGCAATTGGAACATTACACCGGCCGCAATGGTGAGATAGTGGAATGGTTCCGTTGTCTCGCCTCCCTACCCTTGAATTGAGGGAGGCTAGAGAAAGGCGTCTTGCATTTTGTAGTGTGAGGAACGATAAAAAATTATTAAGCTAACATGGGAGGGTCGGAGGATGCCACTACTTTGAAGATCGATGACGCCCCGCTTAGTCAAAAGGTTGGTTCAAACTGACCGCTCGCCGCCTGAAGGGACTATTCAAATAAACATGAGACGAAATGATCCAAGCACGTCTGCATTCGGTGGATGGCGATTTCTTACGAGGTAAGTGTAGTGCTTTGAGAGTTGAGCTGCATCGAATAGACGGAGGGAATGAGACGAACTATTGCTCGGCTAGACATGGTGGATTTGGAAGTACCACAACTCTTCATAGAGTCTAGGAGGAGGACGGGACAGGCTCAAAGGTATTGTTGAATTAGCCTCGTTGTCTGATTGTTCTAGTTAATCTTGTGATGATAAAAAAGTGTAAAATGAGTTTTCGTGTTTCATTGTAGGGGCGGATTGCAAGCAAAAAATTTATGGGATAGGTTAATACAGATACGAATCCAAACATGTCATATTTTTTTGCTTTAAAGTGAACTCCAATGACAATGAATAAAAAGCAGGTATCGTTCAGCCTACTCTTACTTTTTCCGAGGCGATCAAGACAACAGTTTCAAGCCTAAGCTTGGAACAGGCTCAAAAATGTGATGCTTTGGTGGTTTGCTCAAATCTGCGTTTGAGAGCGTGGAGATTACATTCTCTTCGGGCCGAATTCCCGCTTGGCAGCATTAGGCTATGCCAGAAGCCTCAGCTATTCTGTACGTTAGCAATACATTATCTGTCAGATCACTAATAGTTACCTCGGCTTCAGGAAAGACTCGAACCATCATTTTCTCCTAAGACCGTTATTTTTTTGATGCATGAAAGCTAGACACCCTCGGTCTTTGGTTTATCTTAGAAATTGGGAACAATATGTGTTCGGTTAGTACCCAACTGGGTTTCCAACTATCAATTCTCCCATATACTTTCTGTTGGTTAGCTTGAAACGCAATTCATGTTTGTTGAAAGGCACGGTGTGGAGAGACAGCAGGGCAGATTGCACCATTTTCATGGCCAAGGAGGTGTTATCGATCCTCAAGAAGGATGAGGAGGTAAACTCTGATACTCTCAAACTAGTTTGGTAATTCGAAGAAATTCGCATTAACACAAAATATGATGTCTACCTCTAGGCAGTTTTCTCGGTCTTAGGGTGAAGTTGGACGCAGGAGGACAAAAGATTGGAAATAATACGGAGGGACACATAGTCCGCCGTGTGTCCCTTTTGCTGATCAATTATTTTGGAGCAATATTGTAAACCAAGATAGAGACGCGTTTTATGAGTGCAGTCATTGTTCGTTTAGGCCTTGGTTTCGGTTATGGTCACTCGGTTAGCCATATTGCCCTGTGTGGACCGGCCTTGGAGTTAAGTCGGTAACCCTAATTCCTTCTTTCTGCTTAATGTATGCATTTCACCCCAGTGCTGTGCCTTCTCTTGTCGTGAGGGTAGTCTCAGGCACTGGAGCTGTGAACAAATGTCCTGTTCAACTGTATTGTAGCGTTCCGAGGCTCCCTCGAAGGCAAAAGAAGGCAGAATATTAGGATAGAATATATGTATTCAATGGGCAGAGGTACATAAGCAGCTGGCATGGCCCGGAGGCCAGCCTAAGCAGCTGGGGCAATATGGCCACCTCTGTGACCCTGACCGAAACTGGTAGTTCAAACAAACAAAGTATTACAGTATATTGCCACGACTTGTGATGCCACCTTGCGGCGCGGTTTCGAAATCAAGGGGAGACAGAGCGCTGCGGAACAAAATATGCAAAGACCGGTTCGAAAAGCAAGAGAAACAATGTGATAGATTTCACTGAAATTTTGGCAAAATTACTGCGGAAATCACAGATACAAAATCAAGTGCAAACATTCCATAAAATTTAACGATAGATCTACAATATATTTCAGCTTACAACTTACGTGCTGAAATAGAGTATTTATTAAAAATTGAAGTTTGCGACATCCTTTAAAATTTGCAAACACATCAAATAAGCACAAAAACTCATTGCCGAAACTCATTTAAAATTACAACCTTAGGTATTCTTTTATTGCTTTTTAAAGAATTTGGTGAACTACTTCAAAGTTATTTAATCGAGCCGTTTGTAGTGTTTTGTTTTATTGAATTGGGAATTGATTTGGGTCGTTGGGTAGTTTGAGGCTTACGGATTTTCGATGACCAAAGGGACTGATTCTCAACACGGATCCAATAAGCGTGGGGTCGGGGTTTGGATTTTCTGCATAATTTTTTGCTTTTTCTGGCGGACAACCTGGTCTTGCATGACAACTTTAAATACGTGACTGCTTGACCATCCCTTTGTTCGCCTTTATATTTATATTTCCTTTTGGCTTTGCTGAATAAATCGCTTTTGGAGGTTTCATTTATAAACTAAACGACCCTTTATCATTTTGTTTTACGTCGTGATATGCAGTTGTTTCACCTATAGGCTTCATCCACCAAAGGCTATTGTTTATTTCTACCATATCGCATTCCTTTAATGCTTTAGGGAGAATCAGGTGAAAGTCTGTTACGCGCTGCTCGAGCAGGCGATCTGAAGAAGGTTTTAGACCTGATAAACTCCGGCGTTAACATAAATGCCACAAATCCTGCAAGTGGTCTCCAATTTTGTTAATTACCTTTTAATGTGTAATTGCGTGCTTTATCGGCTTTTCATATCAGCACAATTTTATGCCCCGAAAATTTGTATTATCTCGTGCAAATAATAGAGCTATCATTTACTCCTTTCTATAGCGGTGGGCTGTTTACAAACAGACAGCTTCTGTTTTGTTCTATTACCGTCCATTGTATTGTGAATTTTGTAGACGGGTTTGACAGCACTCCATTTGGCGGCAAAAGAAGGTCACACCGCAGTAGTAAAAGAGTTGATTCATAATGGAGCCGATGTTAACGCTACATCGAAGAAGGGAAACACGGCTCTCCATATCGCTTCCCTTGCTGGACATTTGGCCGTTGTTCGAGCTCTTGTCGATGCAAACGCAAATCCCAACTGCCAGTCAGTGGTGCGTTTGGCGTAATGTGTCTTTGATCTGTGGGACTAATTTTATGGGCATTTTCTGCTCTGTCTTTTGACCTCATGCACATGATTCGCCTCATCTCTTTCACTCAGGGGTATCTTATGGCCCTTAGTCTTCCTTTTTCCATCATGTACTTGGCATTTTAGGTTTTTTAAACAAGCTTGACAGTATGAGAAATCCTTCAAACATTAGAACTTTTTTCACGACCAATTAAAATCTCCCGGACAACAATGCTGCCGCTATTGTTTCTAGCTAAAATGCTTGATCTTGGAATTAGGTTTTGAGGATCAACCCATTTTTACCCCCTTTTCTGGTGTATTTAGGTTGGTTTTACTCCCCTCTACATGGCGGCACAGGAGAATCATCTGGATGTTGTTATCCTTCTACTCAACAAGGGTGCTAACCAGTCACTCACAACCGAAGTATGTTTGAGTGCTTTTAACTAAATAATTATTTCTTTTCCAAGTATTGGAACACCGCTTTTTGGTTTCACAACTCTTTCCAAACGAGCATCCTCCAGCATTTCCTCAACCACGAGTCGTCGGCAGTATTTTGGGGTTGTGTGGCTTTTTTTTCTAAAATGCTGGTATGTGTGGGTTCATGCAAGGTCTTAAGCCGCACTGGTACTTTCTTGGTCTAGGTTAAAAGAGAAATCCTGACTCTTATTCGATTATCTAGTTTTAAATCTCATAAGTTATATCTGTGTGCATTGTTCTTGTAGCCGGAGTCTATATATTTTCCCTACTAAAACAGGATTTGCTCAGAAAAGGCGTCTTTTGCACTTCCTGTACAGCAATCACGTGCTCTACCTTTTATCCTATACCAATTTTTATTCTGGCTCCTTGGTGCTCTTAAATTAGCTTTGAGTGCTCCAGGATCTGAAGCAGACGTAGAGTATAGGTACAGCATGATACAGCACAACAAATTTATTGGTCGGCTGCTAACGATCAAGGCCCGCCTGACATGGCAGCAACATATGTGGGTCACATCTTCATGCCGGTTCAAGAAAGCGCAAATTTTTCTTGTCTCATAAGTTACGAATGTGCTATAAACTCTGCGCACGTGCATGGAAGCATTTCTGCTTTGCATCTATGGAATACATGACTTAATTTTTGAATGCGCTTTGCAAATTCTTTAACTTCAGATCTTGACTAACACTTCCAAAATGTATGTTCTTTTTACCTGACGGATAAAATGGTTCAGTTGGTTGATTAGACCTTTTGGACCTATGCTAAAAAATCACTTTTTAAATGCTATGGAAGGAAGGCTTTGCTAATCAATTTGTCAAATTACGGATTTGAGATTTCCATGAAATTTTTACGTTACAATCCAGTCAAAAAATACTTTCTGCTCATAAGACTTATGTGTGAGGTGCAATCTTGGCCCATTTTCTAGGCGTGACGTCTCCTTTTTAACAATCACTGAGGTCCCTTTTGCAGCAGTTTTGATGGCAGCTGCCCTTCCTATTACATTCTTGAGACTCCTTGACTTCATTTGATTATGTCTCGGTAGATCATTTTCCCCTGCTAAAAGCCTAGTAAACTGTTAATTCAGTGCATAGGTCACGCAGGAAATCTCGTTACTCTTCAGAAGGACATCAAAAGACAATGTTGCTGATTGATTGTTTTTCGGGGATTAAACTTCAATGTTATTGCCAGTTTATTGCTGGGATTTTCTTCAACTTCCCACGTTGTAAGTTGTTTTGGGATGGATTCATTAGGAAGCCTTATTCGATGCAAATCACACTTATTTTTCTTCCAAGCATTTGGTCACGTTTGCGCATTCCATATTAACCCGATTGCGCTTTAATAAATCATTGTTATTTCGTGGTTTGAAAGGAAGACGGCCTTTCCTTCTCACCTTTGAAGCTTCATCATCAGTATTTTATCGGGCTTCTCTTCATAAGGACGTTGCGATAACGTTTAAAGTAAGATAATGTAGTTCAATTAAATTTTTGCTTAAGTAGATGTAGATTTTGATGGCGAAAACGGGGATCCGGAGTACACGTTGAGGTTTTATGAATGAAATTAGGGTGGCACGTCAAACTCCCATTCACCATAGTCCATGTTGGGTCCCACAGTTTGAGTCACGTTGGCCAACGCGGTGGTTTCTCACAGCGATCCTAGTTGCATTTGTGCGGCAAAGTGCATACGAACCCTCGAGGCTTGACTGTTCAAAAAGTGATGTAGGGATAATGTAGTCAAAAAAATATCAGGTACACTTAGTTCCAAGTCTTTGTATCTAACTCAGCGCACTAGTACTGCAGAATGTGAGTTAACTCTAAAGGCATTACAGGTAAAACGGGTTTGGAAGCAGCCTTTTTATTTAAAGGCCTGGAAGACTGGTTAGCATGGGTGGAAGGAGGGTGATAAGTGGGCCGCGGGAGGCTGGAAAGGTCTACCTAGCAGTAATGTACGCCGGGAACGCCTTTTGGTTTGCTTTGAATCGAACACATTTTCGTGGTAGAAATGGAGACCGTGGAACCATTTCTTATATTTTAAAGGCTTTCCATTACCCATACAATGAAAACATATCACTGCGTCGCAATACTCCTGTTTCGTGGTTACGCATCATATGAGAATTGCTGAAGAATTCACCTAGTATACCTACACCCCTTTATTTGAAGTATTTAAAGCGGATATTCTGTCCGCTTTTTTGTAAGCATGTGTGTACCCATCGTTTGTGGTTCTTAGGACGGTTTCACACCGCTAGCAGTGGCGCTGCAACAGGGCCACGATCGTGTCGTGGCCACCCTACTGGAACGGGACACCCGCAGTCGTGGTGGACTTCCTGCTCTCCACGTAGCGGCTCGCAAGGACGATGTCAACGCTGCCAACCTCCTGCTTATGAGCCCCGACGCCAATGTCAATCACCAGTCTCAGGTGGGTTCATTTCCCCATCCTCTGTATCCTTCTCTTTTTGATGACAAGCTGTGTGAAGTGGTGTGGTATTCTGATGCTTTGACCTTTCAATGAGCTCAGCAGCTGTCTTATAATCAACCTGGTGAAAAGAGTACCTTTTTTGGTTCTTTTTTTGTGGAGGCTTAATTGACGTGCTCTTTTGCCTCTCAAGATCGTCATGAGAGCGTGTCCTATTGCCTTTTCACTCTCGGTAGAAAGTCTCAGTATCTTACAAAGTGCGCTCTTTTGTGGTAGGGAAATTTTGGTCGCCTCCCTACTCGCTGAGTCGTTTGATCGTCTTAATAGTTCTTATCTGGAGATGGCGTAAATCAGATAACTGCTTTAGGTGTGTTTAAAGTTTACCGGAGTAAAATGGATTTATTTACTTCGCTGTTTCTTGATGTAATAAATTTCCGTATCCACATTCCCTAAAAACTCCACATTAACTATTCCTGAAGATTAACCGGTATATGGTCGTCCCCTTTCCCATAAGCTTCTCAGGGTATTTTCGTTGAAGCATGGTTTCCAAAACCCCACTTTTTGTTACTTGATTTGTCTCCTTCGTTGAATCAATGCGCATCCTGAAACATCCACGAATTAAGCTTCGCATTTGCCAAATGCATGACTGTTATTGAATGCGTGGGACTTAGCATGTGGTTTAGGGATCGCATTCTGACACGCACCCTTAATCCCAACAATGGCTATACGGTGTTGGAAAAATGAACTAATTGGGAGTTGAAAATAACATGGCAAGATTGGACGCTAATGCACAATTTGAAGCTAACAAACGAAGTAAAGAAACGTGCTGAGTTCAGCTTCATTAGACTAACGGGTTTCTTAAACGAACTCATTTCGTTCTTCCATATTATGTGAGTTTTACTTGAGATCCGTATGCTGGTCAACCACTTGTACGTACTTACACTTGGAAATTGGGAACCAAGTAGATTCGCGGCTTCTCCACCCTCCACAAACCTGCACTGTGTGAAAGTTACTGCATCGGATTGTTTACATTCTAGACGGAAAGCTACTTTTCTTCGTGATCTAGCATCGAACATTTTATTTCTGACAAGAATTGCCCAAAGCTACCTGTCATCATTTGAACCCTACGTAAAAATAGCGGATCAAATATGGTGAATAATGTAATGCCTAGCCTTAAAGCAGAATTGCGATCCCAGTCCAAAAGCTTTTAGCGCTTGAAATCGTAGGCGGCCTACCTCATAGGCCAAGAAGTTTAACCAAGCCTCCTCCATTCATTAATTCATTCGCTTACTCGGAGTGGGAAAACAAAACCTCAATACTGGAAGCTCTCCTTTGGCATGGCGACTCCTTTGCTTAAATCCTTTAGTGCATTTTGCGACCCCCTATTCGACTTTCCATTTGAAGTGCTGGACCTGTAAACTTGCTAAAATCGATGTGCACTTTTTCTTCGAGAAAGTGCTTTGCAGCACAATAAGAACGAGATGGTGATAATGGATCTTCCTTTCTTAACACTTCCTTGCTAGTTGGTTTTTAATGCGGCGCCTTTTCCGACATCCGTGCTAATTTATTCTTGAGACAAGGAACTTGTTTACAGTAGATAGTTTACACAGCACAGAAAAGCTAGGCTATGTTGGTGGCTTCTTCTCCGGAATCTTGCCAACGAATGCATAAATATTATTAGAATGGTAGCCTTGTAGTTTAAAGTCGATTTACCTACTATTAACCAACTTCACCTTAGCTTCTGTCACCTAGTAGAACGAAACTTCACCGGGGCATAGTGTCTGTCGCTCTTCGGTGTTTCTCGCTATCTGCGCTATTTCATGCCGAAAGCGGCGCAAATTAGAAAAGTTGACTTTGATTTCATAATGACAAGTCGACCATCTGCTTTGTTGAAAGATTTATTCCACGGACGTATACTGGGATTTGCTCTTGTGAAAGTCGTTTTCATTTTTGACAGTAACTAGCTTCTAACAATAATCTTCGCCTCCACTTAAGATTTTACTTCCTCTTTCGCCGCGTTAAACCTATCAGAGCCTTTCCATCTTTGCATGCTGGCTGAAGAAAGGCAACCGTGTTTTTTTTCCATTTTTTGCTCTTGCTGGCTTGTGTGGAGTGTTACAGTAAAGTTTTGCCTTTACACTGATTGCTCTCCTCGAAAACTTACCTGTTGCGCAGTTACCCTTCCATTTTTACTAAAGACCCATTTAATTATCATTAATCGCTACTCCATGCCTTGTCGAGAACATTATGATGCCATTAAACATTGAAAATTGTGCCTCCAAGCCGACTTCTAATGTTGCTCAAAAGTAACTTAGTTCTACTGTACTTGCTAAATGGTTCATGTTCCCCCCTACCCATTGCTTTTTTGTTGGTTCCTCGAAGGATCCCACAAATTTATTGTTCATGACCTTATGAAAATTGCGTGTGGCCTCGGAATATCGTTTGCTCGTCCACCACCGGTCATATTTTTCTGCACTGGGTGTACTGTCTACTTTGGCGGCAGGGCTGCCAACATCTACCATTTATTTAAAGCGACTTGTGGGTGGTATGGCTCCAGCTGAAGATGCTCTGTTGAATTGCTTCCTCCTGAACGATAGACCTGCTTAAATTAGCTTTCTCACTGAATGTTTTTTAATCTTACTCAAGGTTGCAACGTGTTCAGTCGCTTAAATTTAGTTGTTATCAATTGGGAAATCGACAATTTGGAGATAATGCAAATCACTGCTCTTAACCTATGTTTCTAATTTGTTGACCATTTCTTGTTTTAAGCATGTATATCTCGTCCACTCACGAGCCCTTTCTGAATGTTGGAATTTGCCCTTTAAGGGGGAGAAGGATTTGTGATTTTGGCTTTTTGTATTTGAATGGGCATTTGGAATACAAACAAAAGACTTACCAGGGCGTTGGCATTTTTATTTCCCTTTTGTTGGGGCAGTGCACTAGCAAGGCGTAGTTGTTCTAATAAACAACCTTTTTACCAGACTTCAAATAGGTGGATTTAGCTTTGGTAATTTCACTAGGAAATTACCCAAATGTCATTACCTTTGTGCTTTCACTAGAGCGAGGTGGGAACTGCAGAAGTTGCCTTAGTTGTGGAGGTATTCTTATTTCTGACTGAGGAATCGGTAGCGTAAGTAGTTTGTTCAGAGCTGTATGCTATTGTCACGACGGTGGGTGTAATCGTGCATCAGCTTAAGGTAAATGTCATGCTCTTGCATGATCTGGTCTCGTTTTGATCGCTAACCCTCGCAGGGGCATTTGTGTGATTTGAACTCGTTTTCAAGGCGATTTTGGCACTACGAGAAGGTTTATAAATTCAATGCCGGCTGTACTCTTAGTAGATTTGGACTATTTTGCTTACTGCACATTGCCTGTGAAGTATCGTGGATGTACGACGGCCCAAAACAAGGTCGTTTCCTATGCCAACCATTCATTAGGAACTGCATCCCGATTTCACTCCTCCCTTGTTTATTTTCCGCCCCAAATACCATCCAGCAGTTAATTCTGTTTACTCTGAGCTTCTCATAGTTAAGAATAAGCATCAACACCCCTTTTTGTGGAATCCTTGAATTCATCCCATGTTGGCCTCGTTTCGTCACTGATCACGTAATTCAAAGTAATTGTTGAATGTATCGGTGGATTTAACCGTTCATAGGAGGTGAAATTTCTCTATGCCGTTTTTCACGCGGTAGTAAACGTCCTCACACAGTCTCCTTTGATATTAGTTAATAGGGTATCCTGGTTGCCTTTGAAGTGGTTGAGAGATGGGATATTGGTCAATAATTGCCTTGATTTCAACTGTTAATACAACGAAACCCTTAGCTGAATTTTATGTTACCAGACTGAAGGCTGACCCTTAAGTGGTCGAAAATGTCCTTGGTAATGTATTTATAGCTCCCTTGTTTCCAATACCTTTGTGCTCTCTTTTAGCCGGGTTTCACGGCGCTGCACATCGCTGCACACTACGGCTCGACAAATGTTGGCGCCCTCCTCATTCAACGCGGCGCAGATGTCAATTTCCAAGCCAAGGTAGGCAATGCACGATTATCTTCCTTTCTGCCTATCGTATAATCAGGCAAACAGTTCATAGATTTTCTTGTTGCAAGTATAATCAAGCCACATCGCATCTTTACACATTATTTTGAGTTCTCACTCATAATTGTTCATTCTCTCCTCCGAACGGTCGTTTTGAGAACCTCTTACAAGGTGATCCATTTGCTAACTTTGTCCTGATCCGTTTTATGTCCAGCCAGTAGGGTCTACTTGCTTTAAGAACTGTAGTTATTTTCTAGGCATCTTGATTAATTAATCGGTTCAGAGTAGCCAGTTTTACGGCTCACATATGTTTGCTGTTAACATGCTCCCGGACGCATTTATACTACCATATGCTATACTACCCTATCCATTTTACATTAACTCTGTGAAGGAAAGCAGTCATTCACGCGAATATTTTCTCATCCATTCCCGTCTCGTGTAGAGGGAGGCGTGCACTTCTTGACCCAAGTAACTTGAGCATGAATCGATCCTCCGATGACTTTTTTGCATTGTGTCCCCACGTGGTCCACTTTCCGGTAGCAAAAGATTCCTCACTATAAAACTGAATTTTATCAAATGTTCCAACTGCTCATCAATAGAATATCGCCATGCTTTTCCATTTTGTTCGAGTCGGACCCGTCGAAATCAGGAAGTTAACCAGAATTAGGCCTTTGTGAATATCCCACTGCTAGACTTTGGGATGGAGGTTAACCAGTGGCAGTGTGATAGCAAAATCACGTTATTTATTCACATTTATGGGCAAATCTACCTTTTTTTAAAAAATTTGCTCATGATTCTTCGATTCATTAGCTCACCATCTTCAGATATCACAGCGCATTGTGCGTGGCAATTTTGCGCCATTGAATTGTGCAAATGCTACCAAATCAGCCTTATTTTGATTTTGTGTCCTCGTCGTTCTACAGTTCAAGCTCGTATGACTCGATCTTTTGTGGCCGGACTTGATATTTCATGTTGCATCCCTACAACGCAATCATTCTACCCCTAGCCCTAAATTCTGACACCATTACATCTCTGTATATGATGAATTTCTGGTTAATCAGTTGAGATTACATGAATGCGTGCAGCATTTTGCCTCGCACTACCACGGTATGAGCATTCTCAAATTTCTGGTTCAAAATTCCAAGGCCTAACGTCACAAGGATGCAATCATGTGGAATTTGATCAGTTAAGCACTGCCAATACAGTTTTTAAAAACACCCTTACAAGCGTGCGAATCGATAGGATCAGTGCTTGTAAAATAAGTTTCTTGTAATCAGATCCGGTGTTTTGCATTAAAACGTCATAACTCCATTATCACGCTGTGCTATTTGATCGCCTGGATATTGTCTATTTCTAGTGTATGCATTTCTACGCATACACTGTGTGAATCGGCAAGAATGGGGCTCATAAACTTGGCTTTCATGCTTAGATTTAACAGCTTTTTATCGTGTTTTTGCTCTGAAATAAATCACACTTCATTCCGTGACTTCAAAGCATAACAACGTGCCAACGTCGTCATTTGGTCGCACGTGTATTGATTATAGAGCGTCTAGGTTACAAGTGGAGATTTCACAACTGATCTTATTGGTGCCATAAAGCAGAAATACTGCTCCTTTAGGTCGCATAAATGTGACTGAAACAGCCCCCAGACATACTTAATAGAAGTTAGGCTCATAAACCGATATTTTAGCATCTATACAAGCACAAAGATGGAATTTACGATCAGCGGTTCAATTTATTACTACCCCACTGCATATTCCCTTATGTGCACTTTTGCCTTTACCTTTGGTGTGGCCGACAGAACAACATAACTCCGTTGCACGTAGCAGCCAAGTGGGGTCGGGTGCCGATGGTGAAATTACTGCTGGACAATGGCGCTCTAGTGGACAGTAGAACACGTGATGGTCTCACGCCCCTCCACTGTGCTGCACGCTCCGGACACAACGGTGTCTGCACCATGCTCATCGACGCCGGTTGCAACCCCTCCGCTAAGACTCGAGTAAGTGCTTCACCTCTCTTGTCTATGTCCATTTGTCCCCTTTTCTGCCCTTTTGGAGCGAATTGAGTTTTTGCAAGCAGGTAGTTTTAAACGTGAGGAATGGGAATGGATACTGTCTCATCTGTCGGTTAACAGGTGTTCTGGGATGCCTTGCACTACTGCAATATCCTCAGTATTGACTATAAGTTATCCTCTCCCATCATGAGTTGTTAGCGAATTCTGTCCCGGTTAGGGTCGGTTCGGCCTCTGATTGGAGGTAATCGTTTGCTTTTGATTTGCTGAGTTAATTCAAATTCAACTAAGATCATGCAGGGAGTTTGGGTTGGACGTTGCTCTATATTTTGGTCAGTGGCTAAGTTGAAGGACTGGTTGGGATATCTTAAAAAGCGTGATTTGTGGATCGAGAGTCCACCACTCAAAACCGATTCAGGACTTTAAAATGTCCCACTGGCAATGGTTTCACTTTGATTTTTGACTAAATCACAGTTCCATTACGTGGGGATGTGAGATGGCAACCACTGCACTTAATTACCCACATATACCACTTACGGTTCTATTTATTTTGGACGACTATGTCCTGCATTATCGAAGCCTTGGTTTTTTGGTGCAGTGTTTATTTCAGTTATTCTGAAACAAATTTTAGTGCAAAAGTTTTGCTTTATTCTTGATTTGGCTGATTAGTTCATATCTGTGCATGATTTTATCGCAAAATATTTGGGTCTAGACACTGCGCTTGTGTTCCAGCCATGCCTGGATTAAAATGAAAAATACATCAAGAATATGGCTCAAAATTCAAACTTGTCTACCCGATGGGAGATAATTTTATTTCGCCCCCTCGCCCCTGTTCCCCAAATGTGACTTGGTCATTTTACTTTTGGATCACGAGTTTCGTTTGCTACCCTCCTTCTATGTCGAGCATATTTTTGAAACACCCATTTGATTTGATCTCATTCGTTATTTCGTCCAAGAGAAATCAGTTTACCTACCCCTCAAAAGGGCAAGAACGCGAATGACCCCTCTTTGTTAATACTTCCTTATTTACAATGGGTCTCCTAGTATTGAATAGCTTAGCAAGCCAAACTTTCGTTTTTTCGCTGATCAACTCTTTACCAAAGTGTACTGTTTCTAGTTAACCAAACTGAAGCAAGTTGAGATACCATATTGCTGACTGTTTTCCTCGGGTGTAGAGCACCGAGCTGAGATTACATAAATTCACCGAAAGGAAATCAAAGCAGTTATAATCTCAGTACTACTCTGATTAATAGGATATTTGTTTGGGAATTTTAAAACCAGAGTTATTGGCAAAAAAGAAGACTCCTCAGTCTACGACGGCATGATGTTATGTTCACTCCTCCATTTTCGCAGTTCCCACCTTTTTTGGCACTAGCAAATCAACTAGTGCTTACTCGCCTTGATTAAAGCAAGCTCTACACCAATGTTGTCGACACTGTGTTCCCTTTGTTGACCGCCTTCTTAAGCAACTATTGTCTTTTTGTTGTTCCCAAGCTTGAAGTGAAGCAGAATCGGCTGAGTTTGCTTTATGCCTACCTTCTAGCGGTGTATGTGTGTGTGTGGTGTTTGGCTCTCTTCCATCTCGTCTACTCGCGTTTCGTGCATTCATTAAAGCGACTCCTTTTCGCTTGTACATGTTGGCGTTAGAACAAGAACAGCCGATATCGATGCGAACCTTGAATGCCATGTTAGGGCACGAATGCGAGAGCCGTTCTTTTGAAAAATTAAGCGTTAATGCGAAGTGGAGTCCAAATAGGTATGTTGTAATGCGCTTTGCACGAAGGCAGATGATAATGCCTTTTTCGTCACTGTGCGAGCCTTCCCTCTTCCCCTTTTATCCTGCGAAAATTCTTTCTACAAAGGATAAATTATGCCTCAAAGAGTGAGAAGGAGGGATACCAAACTTTTGTCTCGACGATTTAATTCTTTCGTACTTATTGTGAGGCAGTTAAAATAGGAGACAAGGCTATAATTTTCATATTTCAGGAAAAGATATGATTCTCAATACTGGGAAGCCAAAACTCCTCTTGCATGCCTAAGGAGCGTTTTCAACTTGTAGATTAAATTAAATTTTCCAGGCATTTGGGCCACCAGAGAGTGCGTCGCAACTGAACCTGGCAATTTTGGTAGTTGACTCAGTTTGTTAAATAAAAGGTGCTCGTGGTTAAATCCCATCTGTGCCTCTGGATAAGAATAGACCGCCATTTTGGCCGGTCGGATCCACTCCTAGACAATTCCGCGTTCTTTGCCTCAGGGACTAACGGGAATGTTTGGGAATGCCTGCTTCATTACTTCACGTTCGTTATGAGGCTTGTCCCACCTCTTTGGTGCCACTACTTCTGCTTCTACGTTTTCATTAAATTTTTCCGCTACTGTGATTTCTCCCCTATTTTCCGCTCTCATGCTAGAGGAGTCGTTGTCCTTAACACAGTGACCGCACAACTTAGTCTCTGTACTCTACTTTAGTTTCCAGGTTTGGCTCACACTTCGAAGTGATGCCACAAAATGCCCTTACTGCTGCTTTAAGTTTTATTTCTCCATGCTTCCACGAGCTCATGCACCCACATTCCTATTTCCCATTCTACAAGAGGGCCTGTACTCGTTGCATTTCCAGTTGCAGCATTTTTTTTACAGTGCATTGAAATCAGAAGTGCAGACTCGTATTCGCTACTGGAATTTGTTCGAGACAACAGCCTTACTGTGGTTACTTTATCACAGCACGCGATCCTGGTGGCTGACGCTAGCCAGGACCTTAAAACATGCCGGCATCTGTCTAACCTGTCGCCATGGTGAAACTGTTGAACAGGCTTAATTTTGCTCGAAGCTTCTTATCACACCACGTAGCTCAAGTTATGTCTACGACCCTGGCGTTACCTCTGACTGAATTCGAACATGTGTTTTATTCCGTTACATACTATTTACTTCACTGTGGGCCATGGCATGAAAAGTTAAGTTACAATCCTAATCAGTGGACGAAAATCCTTATGTCTAATACATATACATGTCTGGTGTAGTTGCATTCATGCATATGGAAACAATTTTCTTATTATAGGTTGCTTGCAGGCAAATTTATGGGAGTGCGATTTCCAAATACCCTATACGCTAATGTTCTATTTAGGGCAGGTTGTGTCTTAGATCGATTATCTAACCTTAACTTGATCCGAATCCGCTCATTTTAGTCACAGTCTATTCACTCAGCTCAGATTGAGAGTCGTGACTTCTATCACTGAACTTTGGCCTGTACTCTGACCCTTCTCTCCTGTGTGATAACTGTTTGAGGTTATGGCGTAAGTGCGGTGGAATCAGAAACGGTAACTCGCCTCTGCCAAATCACGTTTTTAGAGGCACCATTGTATGCTAAGTGGCACGGCATTTGTGAGTTTGATTTATGATTGCATGTTTCCTAGTAAAAAGGCTAAAATACCCAAGCGTCTGTCGAAGTTGCCTTGATATTTAAGCTATGAACCCATTAGGGAACATAAACAAGTGCATTTATTGCTATATGTTTAAGAAGAGCAAAAACTTGAATTAAGACAATTACCTTGTGCCCTTCCAGTCTCCTTCACATATTTCTATACCCTCTTTTGGTTTGTGAATTGATAGACCAAGCAAAACGGCGGGATTCATTAATAATACACCCCCATTGCCCTTGTATGCCAAGGTGTGTTATTCCCAGAGTGGACAGACCACTTATTTCGCTTCGTTGATTTGCCAATTGAGTAGGCATTTCTCGATCGTTACAACCGAATAGATCCAGACTCCTGCCTTCTCTAGGCTTCAGGGTCTGAAGACCCAAACAGGAAATTAACTTTGTCGCCAAGACTCCAACTGTAATGCGTGGACTGAGTCGATTTAATTGCCCACTCGATTAAAGTACAGTGCATTCACATCACCGAGGGCAAGAAGATGACCTTTTGTGCACATACTCTGAGATTTACCACTTTCGGCACTTTGTGCACCCACCCCTTTTGGTGCTTTAATTATGTGGTGACTTTTGAGGATTCATACGGAAACCAGTAATACATGGAGCAGTCCTAGCAAACCATTTCTTTATTTGTACTTTAATCGATTATTGTCAATGGTCGGCTCAAAAATAGTGATACCATACTAGGTAGGTAAAGGCGGAACAATGTCACTTAAAATAACCTTAAATGAGCATGAAGTTGCATGCAACCAATCATTTCTCGGTTCTAAACTAACACCAGGGTAAATATTGTATCGAAATGGGCAATTTGCGCAATTCGGATGCTTGAATTTATGCGTCCAAAACATTTTTTGGAACCGCGGTGTGATTTTTACCAACTTTTGAGTTTACATTTCCCTTTCTTGCCTTTCACAGAATGGACTCACACCACTGCATATGGCGGCTCAAGGCAATCACGATGAGGTGACATGCAATCTTATCGCCTGCGGCGCAAATCTACAGGCTACGACTGGGGTGAGTATTGGCTCCCTCCTTCCCCTCCCTTTTTGATGTCTTTTGTTACCATGCTCTGCTCTGTCCATTGGAGAACCGTCACTCCCTCCATCCTTTTAGTGCGTATACACGTTCACAAAAAGTGAGCGTTTTGTTTCTGGGGATGGTCAATTCGTTTTTGTGTTTTCAAATTTTATTTCCGGTTTCTTAAAATTATCATTGAGTGATTGCCTAGAATTTAGTCCACCAAATCGTTATGCTAATTGCTTTCAACCTCAAATTTGAAACACTTTAAAACACTTTGCATCGTAAATTTCAGTTTTTTCAGGTTGTTTGAAACGAGCCGGAGTGGTCATGACAGGCCTATAGATAGTTTATTAAAATTCCTTCTCCTTGCTCACGTTTGAGACTACAGATGATGGGAACAGGAAACACTAGATTTTGATTTGCGGCCTCTCCTCCAAAATTGGCGTATGCTTCAAAGCCGTGGTTGTGACAATCATTGAAGCTGCATAGCAGATTAGTAAATTATCGCAAATACTTGGGGAATCTTGGTGTTCATTGACACAAGTTTTCTCCCAGTTGGACGAATTTTAGTTATCGAGTTGAATTATTGACTTCTGTACTATTTAAGAGAAAAAGGCTATCATATGCTCTTTCTGACCCCACTTAGTTTCTTTAGTGTCCATTTGCACCTCCTTGAAAAGTCTTTTTGTGCGTTCCACATCTATGAGCGTGACACTGTAATTTCCCCTTCTGATGTCATCGAATGAAATCCGTGTAACTCCAGAAGTGATTCCGCACCAGTGGTAGTTAGAGTCTAATTTTGGGGAGAACGCACCCTTCTCAAAGGCTTGATCCGCCTAGTCAATGTAAATCATACTTGACTTGTTCCTCGGCACTAATTCTGGTAAAATTTTGTAAAAATGACTCCAAAACGCCTTTTTGTAAGTTTGCAGTTGTGTATCCCATCAGCAGTTCTGTTCGTAGATTTAGCTCTCTCTCAGTCGCCATAATTCACGGTCGAATTGTCCTGGGAACCACTTCAGTATTTACATAATCAATTTGCATTGCGGAACCATAATCCACTTTTGAGGCGTACAGATGTGCTACTATCTTTGTCATGAAATGAGTCCTATGCCACTGTTGTGGAGGCAACTCTGATGGACAAAAACGGGCTCCACGACCTGATTCTATAGCTGATTTGAAAGCCATTGCCATAGCTAGTTTGAGAAGTGAAACAGATTGATGCAAAAGTGATGAATCGCGTCTCAGTAATGGTGTACAATAATTTATTTCCTTTCCTCCAATCCAACAGGACTTCCTCAATCCCCTCCACGTAGCCGCTCACTGTGGTAACCTTAAAGTGGCTCGTATCCTCATCGAAAAGGGCTGTGACATGAATGCACGTGCTTTGGTGAGTTATACTCATTCTCTTTCCCTGATCGCGTTCTTTCCTTTTATTTGTAAGTCCTTGTCCCTTCCTCCACGCAGAACGGATTCACACCACTCCATATCGCCTGCAAGAAGAACAAGGTCCCTGTGGTGGAACTGCTTCTTGACCGCGGTGCACAGATCTCCAGCACTACTGAGGTATATTCTCAGCGTTTATTTAATGTTATTTTATATCAGAATAATTCCGCAAGCATTATGGGGCAGTAAGCGTGGACTATGCTTGCTACACGCATTGTTTTTCATGTTTTCCGGAGAATTGGGTTGCATCGCTGTAGTAAAATTTCCGGGTCAATTTGGAGGGGGGGGGGGAGGGAGGGCACTGTAAGGACATCTTAATTTGCGATAGGTAGGTTGAGATTACCATTTAACGTGTTTCGCATGATTTTTCCTCGAAGACATACGTGCACGAGTCTGAAAGTGGCTTCATTATCATCTTTAGAATGGCTGGAAAAAGTAGCATAGGTGGCACGAACAGAGGCTTTTTGAAAACGCGGTGATTTAATCAGGTGGAACTAAGGACGGCGATGACGGGACAGATCTGCAGGCATTCCGTTGTTACCGATCAAATAATATACTTGCCATGATGGCTCTTCAGCTCGCATTCATTGCGGAGGAAGGGATTGAAATCGTAGATATTTGGTACATTGGTTACAGCTCGGCATTAGTTTTCGGTCTTCTCATTTCTCCAGGCTGGACTGACACCGTTGCATGTGGCAGCATTCATCGGGAGCCCAGATCTGGTGCGTTTGTTGTTAGAGCGCGGTGCCTCGGTGGAGCAAACGACGATGCGTGGTGAGACGCCCCTCCATTTGGGCGCTCGGTCTTGCAGTCTGGAGGTAGCTGAACTCTTGCTCACTCACGGGGCCGCTGTTGACGCCAAGGCCAAGGTGTGTTTTTTTTGTTCAGTCCTCGCTGAAAAGCGGGTCTCGACCACTTTTTTAAAAATGTTCTCATTTTCAATATCTGAGCTTGAATGCATGGGGGTAGTGGTGAAATCAAATCTTTTTATGTTATGTGATTGAGGGATGTTTGCTTTCAATGCTAAACTCTCCACCTCATGCTTTAATTGAAATAGGACTTTGGTAAACTTGACGTGTTTTCCTCGTTGTGGATTGCCACTGCAGAAACAGCCTTCATGTGTCAAAACAAAAGAATTCTGGTAAGCTTTCGGGCCTGAAAATGTGCCTTTGTTTCAATGACAAGTTTAGCCATATTATTGCTAGCTGACACGGTGTATGTTGCCTTCTATTGGGTGGATTATGCCCCTACCACAACTTGGACCATATAAGCGCCGCGAAGGGAGAGAAAGTAATCAAAATTGATCTCCTCACTCAGTTTACCAAGTGTTACCTCCAATGGAAATTTACCTAATTTAAGCTAGTTTTTTTATCATTTCATGTTTGGTAAGACACAAACTTACCTAGATTTAGGGATGAAATGCTACTTCCCTCCTCCATGTCACCGTACAAAAATGTTAAACCGATTGAAAACGCCATTTGTGTTTGCATTGTAGAACCATGTAACGCTTTCAGTGGCTGGTGAAGTAGCAGTGATAAAATTCACCCCTTCTACCACATTTGGGGTGACATTATCCTGGTGACTAATGGCATTGCTCAATGTCAAATGACAACAAAAGAGATGAGGCGTTTTTATCACATAATCACGCGCGAATGAGCGACTGTTTAAGCAGGGCTTGGAAAATGAGCCACTCCTACTTCAGTGTGTGCGTGAAATGATAATGGATTGGAAACTATTTGCAAGAATCGTTTATTTGCTCACCTTTTGCTAATATGACCGTAACTCACATGGAAAAGTGGCTTTTGCTGGGAATCGAAGTTTTGCAAATGGTTATTGAGGCTCTTCGAAAGTCTAGAGGTCTGTGTGCGCACGTGCGGTATGTTAGAGCTTTGATTTTACCGAAAGACAATGGTCATGGCTCTTTAGTTACTTCATCCCAGTTCTTTGTCTAAACACCAGCCGACCGGAAATGCCCCCTGGGCCATCCATTGTACTTTGATAACCGTTGTGTCTGTGGCTTAATTCTTTTTAAACTCCATCCTCTTCTAGGCATTATTGGCCAATTACCCGCTCCTTATTCAAAGTGTTGGACTTCATTGGCTTTGCCTAGAAAAAATTATTGTGAACGAAATTAAGCCCTATCATTTTTGTTTGCATAATCTGTCAGCAGGTCATTTTGTATTATTCAATCTGTGATTCAAATGGATTCCCTATACTACCGACCATGTACTGGTTGAGGTCACGTGGAAGGACTTAGACTTGCCAGTATAGCAAGGTTTTAAGCTGTTTACTATTGCAAGGGTCATGCCAACAGCAACAACAACAACAAAGCAACAGGTGTGCCATTAATGATTTATTGTACTACACAAGTCAGGCTTTCAAACACCTACGACCTATTTTAATAGCTCTGGTCCAGCTATGATTAAATTGCTTAAACCTCACCCCTTGCTACCATTCCAGTAAATTTGGTTTTTACGACCCATTCTTCCCCCCCCCCTTCCATGTGCCTCCAATTCTTAAATGGATTGTGTGCAGTTTCCTTTGGGTGTGACCTCTATCCTAGTTCTTTTGCGCCTTGAGCGCAAGACTAACAGGTTTTGTCTGTTTTCTTTGCCTTGTGCATGCGCTTGTGGTCACTTAATTCGTGTAAAAGTGAATTCTGCATGATTTTTTGCATATATTCAGTTCAAAAAGTTCGGGAGTGACTAAATGAACAGCTACTTTTATTCAGGTATTTGGGAATATCCGTCGAACCCGGGAAGTCAGCTGTAGAGCTCAAGCGTGATTTGTTTAATACGGTTTTAATGGATCCTTAAAGGATTTACTCTATTATTTTGCATTCCAATCCTTATGACTGAAGTCGCTTTGAGTGGCTTTGTCTCCACGTCAATTGAATTCGATGTTATTTCCGCGGGTGTTGTTTAGTTGACTATAAAGTAGTCTTACTAAGTACGCAAAGCCGCCATCAAAAGGATTCACGTAGATTTGTATTTCCCGATGCATAGTCATGTCTGCACCTAAGTACACTTAACAAGTCAACTCTGAAAACTTGATTTTGCATATTTTACCTCAATTGAATGGGTATAAAAGTCTGGTTAACTACTTCAACTGATCCTAATGTCCGGTGTCCTCTGTTGGCTTAATTGAACCGGAGATATGTTAACTGAGGGGGGAGTGAAGTTATCCATCTCGGGAATAATTAGGAAATGTGACTCTCCTAGGCGTACTTCCCGTAGAGCCTCAAATGTCAGTCATAAAAACACAATTAGTGCAACTTTTGATAAGGGCTCTAATTTTTCAATTTACGAAATTAAGGTTCCCATTACTACAGGAAAGATAAGGTCACCGTGATAAACTCTGGCAAACTCTATTTAGAAGTGACATTCTCCACGCTTGATGAAATGACGGGAGTAACCTAGCAGTGGTGTTTCGAATCTGCCACATCTGTGGGTTCAATATCAATTTTCCTTATTTATAGCATTGTATCTACTCCTGCTGAATAGGTAACTCAGTGATAATTTCCTATACCTTGGACACCAATGAGTTACGTGATCTTTGTCATTGTATTGAAGGTAGCCTCGCTACACCCATTGTTCTTCGCATTGGCTCCTCCATCTGCCTGCCCACCCCTCTGCTTGTAGCATTCAGATGATATGGAGATTTTATGCGTGTGCT
Organism: Taenia hydatigena; assembly: GCA_036345935.2. Taxonomy (NCBI): domain Eukaryota; kingdom Metazoa; phylum Platyhelminthes; class Cestoda; order Cyclophyllidea; family Taeniidae; genus Taenia; species Taenia hydatigena. The sequence continues at coordinate 17,025,331 of JADWOT020000003.1, forward strand.
ATGGCTGCTTAATTATGCATTGCATTTTCCTACTACCTCTCTATATCTGGCTCGTTCTGTCCTCTTTGCGTACTTGCATATAGTTGTGTGTGTGGGCTTATTGTCCTTTCTCGGTGCCTGTGTGCATTATGTATGCTTTTAAGTGTGATCAAATGCTTGGAAGTGACTTCTGTAATTTGAATTTTGCCGTCAATAGGTGTGCTGTCGCTATTGTTAAAAACGGGATTGTTGGTAGATAATCAGTACGCTTTTTTACCTCTAGCCAGACAAATTAAGACCCTTTTACCTGTTAAAATGGGTGAATTGCATACCACTGCAGTAGATCTGTGCCGGTCCGGGGAGATCTTAGACCTATTTTAGAAAAGAGGCTCTAATGGACACTTGCTGAAGGGTGGGTGTCGAATCACTACCTCATTTTCGTCGTTCGTTTGGCTGCTGGTTAATCTTCGTGGCAAATGTTTAATACCCCTTGTGTTCACATCAGTTAACTAATCGTCGGAAGTGCTTCCATTTATACCTGATTTTAAAAGTTTCTTGCTTCTGGTATTTATACACCCAGACGCGGATTTAATTTGCTTTGTACTCCTTTGAGATATCATGTTTTTCGAGGTCACTGTCGTGTTTTATGTGAGGAAAGGAAGGACTGTGTAGCAAGGCGCGATTTAAGGGCGTAATTGGTAAACGACACGAATTCGTTTCCTTTTCTCCAAGAAGTAAAGGAAAGGCTCATTAATATTTCTCTTTGAATTATCGTATACATATATTAATTGGGATTTTCCACATAAAATTTAAAGGCTAATGTATGGCAAGGTATCTTTTTGCTAACTATCCCTTACGATGGGTGGTTAGACAGGCATACGGAAGAACGCATAGGCCGATAGATGAATGAAAGGCTGTGTAAATGTTTGAGTGGGAGGGCAGAAATCCGCATGGGTGGGTAAATGAGTGAATACATGGGTGGTTGGGTTTGTAGATGGATACGCGGATGGTCTATTAACTGGCTGTATGTGTAGATGGCTAAGTGGGTGAAGGGACAAGACGATGAGTAGATGAATACCAGCCGCTCCTACACCTTCCCCTTTCCTCCGAATCCCACAGGATGAACAGACACCGCTGCATATAGCCACACTTTGCGGATCTGCGGACATGGTCTTTCTCCTACTTAAGTTCGGCGCCAATCCCAGCATGACCACTCGTGATGCCTACACCGCTCTCCACATCGCCGCAAAGGACGGTCGCGCCGACATTGTCCAGTGCCTTCTGGCCAGTGGAGCTAATCCCGATGCTAGAACCAGGGTGAGTTGTCGCCCATCTCGTCTGCGGACGTTCAGTTACCTCGTGTCTTCTGTGCTATGCTGTGTCTTTTGATAGTGTAAACGTATCAGTTTTTGAGATATTGAAGGTAAATCACGCACTTATTCTCCAAAGAATTCTAAAGACCATTTGGTTTAGAAATGCTGATTTTCTCTGGCTACATCTGGAAGTCTCTTGAATTTTTTAATTTGTCACTGTACTCCACTTTGTTAATCCGTCTCAGACAGCAGTGGTGGTGCAGAATACTCTTTGATTTTCAGCTACTTCATCGTTTGGGTATGCTTCAATGCTACTTTCGCTTGCCGATTTCTGGCCGTTAAAATTTTTGTTAAAAATCAAGTTATTTCCATGCATGCTTTACTCCCTCTAGTCTTTTAACAATCGTCTTATCGCACCTCTAGGCCTTGGCCCTGCCATCATGTCATTATTCTACTTCGAGTCCTATCTTCAGCTGTCATCTTGTTTCTATCACCGGCCTAAAAATCACAATATTATGCTCAGTTATGCGCGCATTATCTTCTTTATTACTCCAACTGCACAAGTGGAGTTTGTGATCATTGTTCTACCCATCTTAAAAACAAGTCTTATATTGTCTACCTTCAGAGTATCCGGAACCCCAGCTCCTACTATTCTAGGACTACTTTGCATCGACTGCAAGCCTATAAACATCAGAGCCAAAACCTTAGTTTGATCCACCCACAAGCGTGTATGTACACGCATCATAGTTTCCCCATTGTTAGTCCATAAACCTCGAAGTTGCTGACCACAGTTAGTAGTAAAGAAACAATGGACATGTGCTATATGCAAGACTGGCAAGTTTTCCCACCACACTTCTTTGCTTCTCCAAGTGCTTTGTATCCATCGCTCTTCATAATCGGGTAGTGCACTTTGTATTATCCATTATTAGAGGGCTGGAATCCCATTCTAAACCCTTCCACGGTTTCAAAAGTGAAATGGTAAATGCAAGTCTAGCGTTAGGGTTTCTGCCTCATATCTGCCCACACTTTGTATGGTTTAAGTTTACAACAACCTCTCATGTTTAAGTGTCACCACACCCCTCTCCATCCTTGATCTCTTAACACGAACTCCAACTATTAAAAGGTTTCTGCATATTCTTCTATTGCAGCGTGGTTTCTGTCCTCTGCACTTGGCGGCGAAGCGGGGTCGCGCAGAGGCAGCGCGCACCTTGCTGCAGGTGATGCGACCCGAGCTAGTCAATGCGGTGGGTCGCAACGGTCTCACGCCACTCCACATGGCCGCTCACTATAACCATGTACCCCTTGTCCAACTCCTTCTTGAGTTCGGCGCTGAGGCCGACAGAGCGGTAAGTTGTCGTAGACCCCTTTTGTGACCTCAGTTGTCGCGTAATCGTGGTTTGGACTGAGCATACTGGGAATGAGAGAATGGGCTTGTGGTCAGAGTACGGTCCATTTTTTGGCGCCATGAAAAATAATCATTTTTAGTCGTTTTTCAGTATTCCAAGATCTTAATACCTGCCAGTCAGTTTACTATGCACATTATAAGACGTCGGAGATGCTCGAAGCCATTGCTCATCCACAAGTGGTTTTGAAAAAGTGCTCTTGCCGACTAAGAATGCTTCTGCGTTTGTACTTATTTATCATGCTCACTTGTTCATCCAGCGAATTGTTGTTGTTTTGGGTTTAATGCGTTAGCTTTTAGCATAACATGTGTGAGGTCTCAACTTTTTTACCTTGACCCCTGTGTCGCAAACGTGTGACATGTGTTATTTATCATTTTAAGATAAATAGTTGCAAAAAAATTGCATTGCGAACAGATTGGTTGGATCGAATGCGATGTGGCTGGTGTAATCATACCCAATTCGAGGGTAATTGCTCGCAAACTAAACTTTTATAGCTGCAGTTGGCTTAGTTAAAATAATGACAAATTGACTTGCACTAGGACAATAAAAGCGATGAGATGTGCTGGCTGAACCTCCTCCGAGACTTTGGTTACAAGTCTGTTCATCTGCAACTGCTGGTCCCAAATGCTACCACTCCTCCCATACCCCCATTTATTTTGTTATGCATAGCAGGGAGCATTACTTTTAAGGAGGTAGGTAGATTCTATTACCATCAATAAAACCTGAATGCCTGTTTGTGCCATCATATTTTAATCCACTACCAGAGGTCATCATGGCCTTTTTATGACTGCTCACCTATACTCATGCACCTACATTCCTGACCAGCTTAGAAACACCTGAGTGTGTTATTAGCTGAAGGAGTGGGTGCACATTTTAGTCCTACTTAAGCGGCTTTCTGGACTCGAGAAACACGTTGATTTTGTTCTATCTGCTGCGGTATGAATCGGCTACAAGAATATGGGTAATCTCAAACTCCATTGAGTGAATGCGGTTATCGGATCTCTCTAGACACCGCGTTGCATGCAGTTTTGGTTTTTTATTCATTCAGTGCAGACATCTTTCCTCTTTACCACTAATTGGGTTGCAGTTCAACACTTGTCGTTAAGTTCGCCTCAAGAGGGTAGGTTTATGCATCCCAAATGCATCCTTCAGGGGGATTTCACTGGCTTAGTAACCATCATCGCTTTCATCACGCATGCTGGGACAAATTATTTTCAAAATGCTGAATCCTCTCTGACATAACTGACTGATCACGTGTGGGATTTACTCGGAAAGTTCTTCGTTGGGTAGGAATAGGCTCCAAGAATGTGCACTACTGCCGACAAAAATGGTTATCTCAATATTTTTTGGATGGTGCCTCCGGTATGGCCGCTCTGGCTGAATCAATCGACTCATTCAGTGTTGGCTCAAGCCATATTGGCAGAGGATTGCTAGCGGCAGTTTTTACTACGTGTTTAACCAATTTCCTGACCTTAACCTTCAGGCAAGTCATCCAGTTCAGGCTAATATTTTCTGGTTAAAAGTACCTCATTCTTGTGAGTATTTCTTCTTTTTGATTAAACCCTAAATCTACCGCATCAGTTGAATATTTCTTGGTATTACCAGCTTGATTTACAGTTGTCAGCTCTTTAAATGCAACGCTCTTCTCAGAATGGCACTTTTTGCCTTTCGCAACGCAGGTGAGGTTTAAACAATGTCCTGCTCTCCCTCCTTAGCGCGTTTTTGGGTGTAGAAACGCCTTCCGTCTTCCTGCTACAAAACCACTTTGTTCACACAGAGCTCTACACTCCAAGATCGTATTTCAACGCATTGAGTAAACTTGATTTGGTGTTTTACTTGTTTAAAGAAAGAGCTTAGTGCCCGTTCTCTCCTTCGCTCAAAAAAGTTCGATCACGGCTATTTTTTCGGATATTCCGAGAAGTGCTTTTGAAAGAGGATAAGGCTAAGCGCCTTTTAACTTGTACCTGTTTCAAGTAATGCTACCAACACAAATCATTTGCTTGCTATGCCTCATTAAAGAGTTGTTTTTTCTTTATATTTCGTTAAAACGACCAGTTTACTGCCTTAAAATCACTCAGTTCCATGCATCGGAGAACATATATTTGAACAGTTTTGCGTGTTAGCAAAAAAAAATTGAGTCGTTCCTTTCATCTACAGCCACAATAATGCTTGGTTAACCAATTAATCAAAAGAGATTTTTGTATCTCTTTTCTTTGTGGTAGTCGACTAGATTTTAAAACTTTCACTGTCAGGTGGTAGTAGGGGGATTCAACGGACGACGTAACCCTTGGTGAACGCGGTTAGATTATCAAGATTTAATTTTTAAACCTTACGAGGATTCGTTGCGTCAGCTTTTTCAACACTTCCAACCGATGTTTGTGCATAACTGTTGTATTTTATTGTACGGTATGACTTCAGAAATGCTGCCTTTTTTCACATCACTGAAGCACCGTAATTTCCTTCATCCAATAAATAATTAGACTGAAGTTAATAATTTATCTGTCGGATATGATTAAATTCCTTCTTCTGCAACTTGTATTTCGTGATAACGCCAAGCAACTGGGTCGAAGGTGAATGAGGCGAAAGCAAGGAATGTTGGACGATTTCCCTCTCTCACTATCAAAGCATGAGAATGCATCAAAGGGCACATCTTTATTTGCATTTAAGAGAGCGTTGTTTAGCTTGGAAGAAAGGTATTTTTGTAGTTTGCTACCGTTGCCATCTGCGACGTCCATGTTTTCTCACCTGAGAATGGAACACAGTGGACTAAAAATGCAGGAATTGAACTAAAAAGGAAAACATATAAAAGTAAGTGTTGTCATCTTAAAGCGGCAAAGCATGTGGGTAGTCGTAATGGTATGTTTTTTCTCTAAAAATCTCCATGGTACAAGGAGGAGAGGACGGAGAACCAGAACATGAACTAAAATGCAAAAATAAAGGGAACTCGAGACTTACAGCAAGGGGTATTTACTTGGTTGCATAACCGGGTGTGTGTAGTTGAAATCAAGCACGAAAAAATATAAGCTTTCAGTTTTGAGTGGCATAACTTTGGACTGAACGCACAACTTGAATCTGCTTCCCTGTGACCAATTTCTTCGAGCTTTAGGATGTTTCCTCACCGGTATTCTCTTTTAGCTACCCCCTTTTTGGGTGTGTCGTTGAAACCTTACATGGAGTTTCATTGATACCTTGAAAGAATTGCAGCTAACCCCCTTCTTCGAGCTTCCTTCACTAACACTGACAGTGCTACTATTTTCTTGCTTTTATCGACCGTTTGTCATTCTTGTAGGCCGAATGCTTGCTTTCGGGTTTCTTAACCAACTTTTTTCCCTCGGTTCACCAACAGTCGAACTCTCTCTAATTTACCCAGCAGTAATTTCAACGTTGACTGTGCTTGTTTGAGGCTTGACGTTAATGCCTTAACTCGTTTATAATGATATTTAATATGTGGGAAATAGTTTTCCTATCCACTTATCGTGCCACTTAATCATCAAATCTGGAGTTGCGCGTATGCTCTGCACTGAGGTGTAGGCTTCGCACGATTTTCTATTCCATTCAAGGCAAGATCTGCTCTAGATTTGTTCTTGTCACCCAAGATTACGTGGTAGATTGCTGTGAAAATAAACTCGAGCAGTCAACACTCTTAACTCTGAAGTGTTGCTACTCGAAGTCATGTGCACATAGCTGCGTAGACGCTTCATTAAGTCAATGTCTCCTCGTACCCACGATAGAAAGAGCTAGGTGTTTTTTAAGACTCCGGAAATTGGGGACCTTCCGTAAAGGTTTGGAAATTTATCCGGAAAAAACCAGATGTATTTACTCTTGATGTCGGTAAAAATTCGGTGCGCCGACGTCCACGAAGGCGCCGTTTAGCAAAACGGAAGGCGAAGAACAATTTTACTTTGGAGCAACGACCTGCACGACATTGCATCTTGGAATTGGCAATCATATTCAATTTGTGAAATCACTTTTCCTAAGCAAATGCATGTGATTTTTGTGGTCATGGATTTTGAGTTGACTAACGCCTTCTCTACCAATGTCAAGCATAGATGATGTCCCGATTTTCTTATCTGAGTCGAGGCCTCTATGGCATACGTTACTCATTAGCTGGCAGAATTAACTTCACCAAATGGGTTAGTTGGATTCAGAACAACGAAAAATTTTGATAGCAAGAGGTATTTATTAGAAATCGTATAGAATCTGGTGGTCGGTTCTACCATAAAGCATAAAGCTGTGACGCTGTTTGTTTTCGCTCTATTAGAGGATTGGATTATATTGTGTAACTTGGTCGCGTCTACCGCTCCTTTTTGATCCCCCATTATTTCTGTGCACACCTAGGATTAGGGTAAACTCCATTAACTGGATGCATTTGGATCCGAAGGGTAACACTTTGAAGAAAGTATTATTTTGAAAGACATGTTTATTAACCCAGGTAGTAAATGTTTTTTATTACCGAGGTTGATTACTTTGGTACCAAAAATGCTGTTATCGAATGGGTATGAAAGTTGTTTTGCCTCGAGGCGCAATGTTGCATAATCACATGGTTATTGCACATTCATATTTAAATCTCACATTTTTAAAGACGTTTCGGTGCAAATGCTAGTCAATTTCGTAGCAAGACTGATCGTTGTCGCCCCTCTCGTTTCTTACTAGACTCAGTAGATAAAGCACGTTATTACGGCGCATTTGTACCAATCTATTGTCTCCTCTCGACGATAATCTTACCTCCTTACTGCACGAGAACTCTGCTAATCTCACTAGGCATTGTCGGGAAATTCCAACAATTTTTTAGAACTTCCCCTGGTTTTAAATTTGTTCGTCTCACTAAGATGTATCTTAGGGAGCTAAATCTTAGCACCCTTATCTCAAAACTCCTTTTTAGTTCGTTCCAGAACTGAAAATTTGTTTAATAGATGCTATCTTCATTTATACATGGCTCTATACACGGTTTCTTATGGAAGGCGAAGCCTGAATTTCGGCACTACTCAGTATTCGCGTGTGAATTGTCCGGAAGCAGGATATTGTCTTTAGTATCACGAGATTGGCTTTTGACAACAGGCAACGCTAAGTGGGTGTTCCACCTCGTGTGTTTTCTGGGGGCGCTTTGCACGGAATTACTATATTTGGTGGTGGGTTTTCATTTCATTTTTGAGTTACTGAACCAGATAATAACGAATGTAATTTTCAATAGGTCGCATGCTGTCCGTCCTATTAGCTCAATAAGAGCATCCTCCTTTTGCTCACTGTGTTGTTGCTGTTGAGTTAACGCAATCTAATTCATTCCGAGTCCTATAGACACTCCAAAAGGAATGGAAGAAAATATCTTTAAAGTGGACAAAATGCAAATAAATTATTCAATTAAGAATCTATACCGAACCATGATTTTATAAGCCCATGGAGTATATCCTCAACGTTCCATTTCCACAGGCAAGATTTGTAGTACAATTTATGCCACTACAAAATCTCTACTGCAGTTTTCGGCGAAAAGATTAAAAGTAAAAGAAATGTTGTTTGTGTTTAGCACCCATTTTAAGCCTCTATTCCTTTCGATCAGCAGTGTGGTGCTTTGTAGACGCCTTCTTGGAATGGTCAACTCTTCCAAAATATCGCTGTAATCAGAAATTATCGGGAAGGAAGTTCGGTTCCGCGCACATTGCTTTCGAGATTCAGTGGGTTTTGGCTGTACGCCAATCTGCTGCTGCATGGTATCAATCATTTCTCTGTCCAGGTTATCCTTGAGAAGGTTTCAGAGAATGTCAGTCTGAGTGGTCTGAACGTGAGAGCCAGATAACTAGATCGGAGTAGTTTGTATAATCAAACCCTTTTTCGAAACAAATGCTATTCTGGTATAAATATGTTGCTTTTTTAAACGATATGTTGAGGTCAAGTTTTTTAAATGAGCTTATGCTTCTTCTCCTACTGACTAGGCGGGTAACGGCTACACGGCGCTGCACATCGCTGCGAAGCGGAACCACCAGGACCTCGCGGCGCTCCTTTTGGCCAACGACCGGGACCCCAAACGGAGCACCAATCGGGAATCGCGCTGCGGCTTTACACCCCTCCATCTGGCTGCTCAGGAGGGCAATGCCGACATGGTCGGTCTGCTCCTCCTCAACGGGGCCGATGCTGAGCACAAGGCTAAGGTGAGGCTGTATTTGTGCACTTGTGAGCCTCTTAAATATTCACTTCGAAAACCATAAGTAGGGAATCTGGGAAGACGTGGTCAACTTCCTCCTCATATCGTCCCAGGGCATTAAGATCACCACAGGCGTGGAAGGTGCCTTACGTCCAGCCCCTAAGAATAGTCGATTATGTGAATAGATTGTGCTGAAAACATTCCATAAAATCTATGAATAGAGGAATGCTCTTTGTCCACCGGGCAACTGCGACATTCCTCCTTTACATTCCTAATGAAGACCACAGAATTAATCATAATTAGCCGTCACTAGCTCTTAGCACTAAGCCTTACAATTTAGTTTAAAAATTTTAGAAAGGCACTCGTGATTTACAGGCAGACGTTGCTCTTGAAAAGCTTTTCCTGGAACTAATGGTGATATTTGAGATGCGAATGGAGTTTCAGGAGCCTTATCCTCCCATTGAGTTCTCTTACACTGTACTTTACTGAGCTGAAAAATGAGCTGAGTGACCAATGCGTTGGGACAATTCTCTTATCTCTTAAGGCATAGATGGTTCTCACACGTAGAATTCCTGAAGTTTGTGCGGTGATTATTCTCATCCTGAAGAGATGAAAGTTCCTGAGGACAAATAACAACTCATTATCTTTAATGGAAGTAATGGAACCTTTCACTAGCATTAATTTCATTACAGAAGTCGATTAGGAAGGTCAAAATACTTATGATTTTTAAAACCGCCTTTTCAAGTGCAGAGTAATGGGATTTGTCATTAACGAAATCCTGTTGGCCTCCTCACCAAAAGCATATATTGAAGTTCTGAACATATTGAGCAAAAGAAGTAGCAGCGTACTCCGTAAATGCATTATTAAAATCAACTGAATTGTGTCGGCGACAGAACGGTGGTGTAATACGCACTAGATTACATCACGAATGTAATCATTTACTGTCTTCAGCACCGAGTTCCCTTCTTATTAAGCCTTACTTGGTATCCGGAATCCTCTGGAGGGATATTTTGATTTCTTTAAGTGTCTTAATAGCTTTCTAATACGATTGTTGAAGTGTCAGTCTTTTAAATTGCATCCCTAACATCTTTGAAAACTGTTGTCACTTGACTGAGAGGGGATTTCCTAATTCTATTTACCCAAATGGAATAGGAAGTGTTTCTGGCTATTGAAAGTCATTGCTCTGTCTGTCGAAAAACGGTCTTGTCTTATCATGAATACGGTATCTCTAGTCGTTTTTGTAGAAAATGATCAACCCTTTAATGTCACCTTCTCATTTGCCCCTTAAGTTATTAATTTTTATATTTAGATAAACAGAGAATCTCGTTTTCTTCTATAGGTATGATCTTCTTTTCCACCTCGCTGGCAATTAGCATAACGTCTGTTTTTTGCATCATGGTCTACGTGTTCGCGTCAGAGTAGATACATATTTTCGGTCTTCTGTGGGTCTGGATGTCGAATTTGCATATTTGCTTCCGTTGAGTGGAGATACCGTTCATCAGATCTTGACATAGACAAGGGTGTTTGGGAATGACTTATTTCTTCCGCCTCCACCTACTGGAAAACTACACACATCACTACCTCTGCATACCCTGGTGAATGAAATGCCAATTGTATGTGAATGATTTTTTTTACTTCAGTGGTTATCTAAAGCGCTAAATAGTATGGGAAATAGAACACATTTCAACCTCACTTTTTATTTCGATACATTGTGAAACAGCTTTGACAACAATGCCTAGCCAAATGCATGACGTGATTAAAATGATCACGCTAATTTCAGTCAGTCGTTCTCAACCTCCTTTCGACTGTATGGATTACGTAAAGCAATTGTGTGAGTTGAACCCGGACCAGTATCCAGTAAATACACCCTGTTCCGCAAGCCTTGCATTCATGTTAATTGAACTTGCCCTCCGACTAAACAGTGTACTCTTTTTTCTACTCGTCTTCACTTCCCTAAGCTGATTGATGTTCGCAATATGGGGCGAAATTTTTAAAATGTAATTTAAAAGCATCCATCAAGGCTAAGGAGAAATGTTTTGCACAAATCCTAATTTACTGCCTTCATTTTTATCATCGTTACCCATTAGTAGCCACCTATCAGTTCTTGATTTCACCTTCCGTACGAGAGTAGAGTTTGCTCAGTTCACTCTCTTGACCACGTTCATTTATAGCCTTCGCTTTTTTCGTGCATCTCAGTAATGGCGTCTAAGCACGCCTGCCCCTGGCTGGACGTGATGAAAATGTTGGTTTTTTAGGAATTTTTTCATGCCGCCCATACACGCACAATCTGCGAATCTCACAGGAGCACACGCCACTCTTGGTTGGTTTTGGCATCTTCTTAGAATTGCCGTGCCCTAGTAGACCGTTTGAGCATAAACTGTATAGATGAGACCGGCTGCTTTTGCATCCAGGACATTTTGGTGCACAAAAGTTGACTTGATGCAATTTTGTAACGAGATGAAACAAACATACTACTAATACATTAATCCGTATTATTTACAGTTATAATTGCAAGTATTCCAAGCACCATCAACTTTCGAGAATTTGTAGCTTATTTCTGTGTCCATATGGTAGTCCGTTCAGAGTTGTTTTTCGTGGTATCTATTAATCACTTCCTGTGCAAAGGATGGCAACTAGGCTTCCTTCAGTAAAGCCGTTTGTCCATCTACTAAAAGTGGCTAGATTAGTGCTAGATTGAATACTTTTTCTTGGAAACTTATAGGCTTGAAACGAAGAGGAAAGTTTAAATGGCCGCTGCCTTGAGATGTACAAGATTAGCTGGTGGAGGTGTTTTTCCAGGGCTTTATCGTTTGACAGCGTGACTTGGAATTGGTAGCATTACGCAGTGGGGCGTTCGTATACATTTCTTCCAAATCAAAGGACAAAACTTTGAGGGGACGTTTTAATAGAACTCAAAATACTAGCCGAATATATTTTTTTTACACCTTAGATTCATCGATTCATCCTAGGGTCCTCGAAACTAGTTTCTCATCACCACATATTACGGACGTCTAATACCATTTCTTAGGCAATCAAACGACCTTCCAGTCTTTTTTTCTGCCTCATCTACTGAAATGTGCCACAAGAACAGGCTTGGGTGGTCACGTTTTGCGCATTGAGATGTTTCTATTACCTTAACATTAGAAATTTGTGGTATTGGAGCAGTTGAAGCTCTCGTGAATCCTACCTTGGGATCTGTAATGTGCCTTGGAAAACAGCCTTGGAGACACATTGATGCCGTCCATAGGTCAGTCTGCACATCGTCAATCTAGATGTTGTCAGGCTAGCATAGTGATGCATGCATCCAACAGCGTATGCTGGCGTGTACTAGCACAGAAGACTTTGGACACGCTCGACAGTAAGGCAGTCGATGGAAAGGTATACATGTTTTGTGCGGCTGGCTACACGTTTGTACGTGATGATTCCGGTCGTGGTGGCTTCTAAACTACCTACACAGCAATTATTGCTGTGATTGTTCATTCAACACGTGAAACGCTTGCTTGGCCTCGGGCGCCTGACTGATGCATAGTCTAATGCAAAATTGTAGGAGACGTATAATCATTTAAGAATACTTTTGAAGGGTTAACTCACGCTGAAAATCAGGCTAGCGAAGCGATTCGTCCAACGACCGAGACAATTTCTCAGGAACTGGCTAAACACTGAGATGCGAGAAAAATTAGCGCAGTTTCCCTCCACTTGAAATGTGCACGTTTGTGAATGACAAAAGTCGCGGCTGGACTTTAACCCGCTCTGTCATATAAGTTGGGTGGTTTGTGATAGGACTTTTTGATGGTCTTTTCGACATTTCAGAGCATACTGCGCAATTTTCAGGACCATCTTTGTGCCATGAAAAACCATTTTTTTAAAGTAAATTTAATCGAGATGTATTCGCAGTGGGAGTTTCTAATGGCCCATCATACTTTTACCTACAGAACGGTGTGACTCCAATGCACCTCGCCGCACTGGAGGACCACGTGACCGTGGCACAGCAATTGGTGCACGAGGGGGCACAGGCCACGTCTGTGACACAGGCGGGCTACACGCCTCTACACACTGCTTGCTACGCTGGCCGTCTGAATATGGTGCGCTTCCTGGTGGCCCTGGCTACCTCCGACATTAATTCGACCACCAATGCAGGCTTCACACCTCTTCATCTGGCCGCACAGCAGGGCCACTCGGACATTGTTTACCTCCTCCTTGAACACGGTGCTGATCCCAACGCAAGGAATTTGGTGAGTAAATAACCTTACCCATTAAAATAAAGCTTCTGTTATTCCAGCAAATGTTAAATCGCTTGGCTCGAACGTACTTTCCTCCATAACTCGTTTTCGCAAAGCCGATTGTGCCTGAAGGCGTTAATTTCATTTCTCCGGAAGCAATTTTGTCCTCAGAAGTTGTTCTTTTCTCATTTCGCTTTTACAGACCTTTCTCTCATGCGAAGGATACTTATTACAAACAATTCATGTATAGCCTTTGATCTAGCCCAGGTTTTTCGATTATATAAATGGAGGGTCTCTCCATATCCCTTACCTGTGTCATCACGCGATATCTGTGGCAGCTGCACCTGTGTTCATTTTCATCGGAATTTCAATCCCTTTATTTACCCTCCCTTTCTTTTGATTCCTGTGCTGATTAAAGATATGCTTATGACCCAGCAAAATTCAATCCTATGCCCTCCTTTGTTTCTCACCAGCGTTGAATTCACAATTTGGTTTTTTACATGGAGAGACCTCAAGGGTGGGTCTTGTTTTAGATGTTTTTTGACTCATGATAACTACTTATTGTATTTGATTTTAATGCGAGAAAATCAGCGGCCTCATAACACCACTATATTCATTTCGGTATACCGTTCTTTCGCTCCCAAGTAAAAAAAAAACTCTAAGGGTTCTATTAATCAATGGGTTTTAGTTTATGCTCTGCGAGGATCGTGTGGTGCACCAGGCTTTAGTGCTACGACCTCCATCTTCATTTCCATTCCCTTTCATGAGAGCACTCCTCTCTAATGGATCTCACGAGCTGCTACATACCTCATTTCGACGAATCTTGGAGATTACATGCTGTGCTAAGATTTATGGAGAAAATCTCGTGGCACTTAACCTCAGTGAGCATTGTTTCATTCCCTCACAAGCAGAAGCCTCCCATCACCATCCCTCTTCCGCCACGATGCACGTGCGTAGGGTTACCTCACTTTATTGTGAAAGTACTTATTCATGTGGGTGTCCTCTAAGGTATTTCAATAGCTGTGCTAGCATTTAGGTTTGAGTTTGATCACATCTCCTGCCATGACTGCCAATGACAACATCTATTGAGCCAACGTTTGTTGAATGTCACCAGTAAGACCTCCATGTCTTTGGAGATTCTTTGCTTAAACATCAAGAGGTCGGCTTCAGCGTTATACAAATGGTTGGCTCTAATTGCTACCAATTTTCAAATCAGTTTGGATAGGTTGCGTTCTGTGCCAGATAGTTTCATGCGAACATCTCGTTTGGTATCGAAAGTGGGGTATCTATGATCACATTCCCCCTCTTTCCCATGTGTGGATATGGGCATTTACGATTCATTGAGGAAGTGTATTGTGAGCTTTTTGAAGTGAGGATATAGTTCACGGAATTCTTTTCATACATAAAAATCAAATCTCTTTGCATTAGCCATAGAAAACACTTTTAAGGCATAGTAATCTGCGAAATTACGCTTGCTTTCGCCACTTCTATAGTGTCTTGATGAAATGACTGAATTTCGACAAGCTGCAGGCGCACAGCCACATAGATTTGGGGTTCCTACTTTCCTCCGTTGTGCTTCAAGGCAAAGCTCCTTTGAATAAAACTCAACTTGGAGCTCCTTGCATGATTTCATTTCATCTGCTTTTGGTAGTCACTTTGAAAATTTGCTGCGTTTGTGAATTGGAACTTTATTGCCGGCTCCCAGGACTGTTTTTAAAATTAGTAATCGTTCAAGCGTGTCTTTTCCCTGTTGAAAGTGTTTTTTTTACTTTCATTGAAGTGGACATTTAATTACTGGCTCTGACTGAAATCTGCTCATTAGATCATGTCTGCTCCATCTAGACTTGCTACATCATACTTATCCTAGTGTAAAGTACTCAAAAGGTATGGAGATATTCGATTAAAAACTGCCAACAATCTCACGAAATTTAACAGGTACTCAGGTAGATTGTATTCTATTCTAACGTTTTAATACTTTTCACATGAAAAATTCTTACAGCCAACGGTCTCCGCGACAGATTTTGGAGATAAAGTGTGAATAGACTATAAACTAAGTTTATTGGTTGACAGTCAAACGATTCACAATTTAAATGGTGGACTCCTCATTCCATTGAGGCTCTGTGACATGTTGTTAGCTAGGACCGCATCTTGCGAGTGATTCCGTGCCACTAAATTTCGGAATGATAGCTCGGCTTCATGGATAGTGTTTTGATTATTTCTTCTGCTTGCAGCAAGGTCTGACCGCTGCCCAGATCGCCCGCCATCAACACTATCCGACCATATTTGACACGCTTCGCGCCGTCACCACGGTTATTACCGACTGGGATAGCGTCAAGGATACTTACGATGCGGAGGTACTCCTTGATTTGCCTGAGATTGCAGTCACCGCCACGGAGGCTGTCGAAGCCGTTGAATCGGATGAGGAGGGGAGTAAGTATATTCATCTGTCCATCCGCTCTCTACAAACATTCGTATTTTGTGCTTTTCATAAAATGAAAATCGTCTCCTTGTAGAATTGAAAGGTAAACACCTAGTTACGTACGGCAAAAACATTTTCGCCGGAAATATTGACATGAGCTAGCGAGGGTACAAGTGCTTTTATAGGTCTATTTCTTCTCCTCCCCCCAACGCCTCCGGCATTGCTTTCGGAGTGTCATACGATACATTCGCCAAGTGTATACCTCACTTCACTATTTAGCTTTCTTTAAACATTGTCCAACAAGGTGCTCATCCTGCCTGCTCCTTTGTTTGTGCGTATGCTAGTGGTGTTGCCGCGAAAGGTCGACAGGACAACAAAGTATCCATCGCAATACCAGGCAGACTATGTCAAGGCTTCCTCGCAAGTGTCTAACACTCTTCATCCCTCGGGTAAGTCTGAAATAATAACTTAGCCTCTTGGTTAAGTGCCATCGAAACGGGATTTTGTATGGGTCAAAGTAATTTAGCGAAAGTTTTTGTGTCGTTCAGCAATAAAGAATTTTGAAGAGAGAGGGCCTTTAGAGGGTGAAATCCAATTTTAATGGCCTAACTTCAAATGTTTGCTACGCACATCGCATGCGTCATGTATTCTTCACCAGGTTTTAAAAGCTGCTTGAACATAACCATGTTGCAAACAGATTTGCTGAGTTGGCAACAAATTAGATGTAGGACATCCTGGATTTGAGAGTAATAGCTTTTTTTCTGGGCTGTGGTGGCCGGTGTTTTTCCTAAGAATGGTACTAAACGTCCTGACCAAAAGCTTTCTCGACCGATCAGATCACGTCAAATTATGCTCAACGATAATGTCACAGTTTTGGGTCATGTTTGATAATAATTCTACCCTAGATTTCTTGCTAACTTTCACGTTTTTAAGCTATAGTCCTGAAAACTTGTGACTCCCTCCAAGGGTGGATTTTTTATCATATTCTAGTATGGTGCGCTGCTGAGTTGGGTCGCCGTTGTTATCAATTTGGGCAGCCTGTTACTCAGTCCAAAGCTTCTTCTGCCCACTTGTTGGCTTCAGCAAGCTTTCGTTGTCTCGTAAAACTGAGGTGGCCTTGGACGAGCCAACAGATGCTTGTGGTTGTTTAGTGGTCATTAGTGCCCTGAAACTGAAAATGGTCCATTTTTATGCGTGATTTCTCTTCTCGTGCTCTCCATCATTTCATTCATCGAGCTTTGCATATCACAAATTCCACAATGCTTCAGTTTATTTTAGCTCCGTGATCTCAGCTTATTCTTCTTCTACATAATCCATTTGTCATAAAAATGACGACCTCCTCGGCTAATTTGTGATTCCTGTATTATAAACCTGCTGATTTTTTTGCAGAACTTTCACCCATTTGATGATTTACAAGATCTTGTTCCAAAAACAGTAAATTAAACGATAATCGCGAACGAAAATATGCTTGGAGATAGTCATGATGCGGATTTATTACAAGAAAGTCGAAAACAAAATTATTTGACTCATCAGGCCGCTAGTTATCAAGTTGAATTACAGCATCCCATTATCCGAATGTACCAAATTCATGCTTCTCTTTCCTTGCAGAATCTGCGTACGAGAATGAGCTAATCTGGGGCGAGATGGAGTATTTAAGTCAACCGCTTCGTAAGTCAAAAGATGATATTCTCCTACACTCCTCATCTTCGCTTTCCATATCTTGCCCTTTCATGCGTTAATCATTGAGTAGTAGGTGCTTGACTGTCATTACACCTGTCCCATCGTCAGGCAACCGACAACCAACTATTGGAAGCGGAGGTGAGACATAATGCATACCCTCTGTGTGCATGCTTATACGAACTCGATGGTAGCATGTATATCGGCCCATGTCAAGTATCTTGTGCTCGGCCCTGTAGCTACCCCCCCCTCTCTCTCCCTTCATTAGCATTGGCATCTGCACTTTATTTGTGTCTGCACAAACTCGTTCATGCGTCTGGGTTAGTGCAGAATTTCACTTCACAAAAGTAGTGATTTTGCATGGTCTAACTCAGGTCTTGGAAGTTATCATCTGGTTTGAAGGCCAATTATTGGTAGCTCGAAATTCATAAAGGGCATGCTGACAAGCCTCCACTTTTACTATGATTGCTGAAAATTTGCGGTGTTGTGCTAGTCGACATTACCTCCAAAGTCAATGCCATTTTCGAGTTCACGTGTCCCTTATTGCCTTCTTGATTCACTGTAAACTCAGTCCTCCAAATTTGTTTAGGCAAGTAAGTATGGACCATGTGGTTGTTAAAATGTGTGTCAGTTTCCCACATTCAAGCAAGGTTTTCCAGGTTTTATTTTCAATGAAGCTTAGAAAGTGAAGTACGCTACCACACATTTTATCCAGAGCTACTGAAATGTTACAAAAACCTACTTCCGTAGTGAAGGTCCCCTTTAATGTTGTCGACAGAGTTGTCACCTCCCGTCTCCCTCTTTTAAGTTTTCATTCAACCGCTGTCCGTGCATAATTAATTTCAAAATTGATTTTCTCCCAAATCGCCTCATCTCAAATTACTCTATCTGGTACGCTGAAGACTAGCGCTTATTTTTTTCGAGTTAAGGACACTGAGTTCTTTCCCTGTCTGGTGCCTGACCATTCTCCTTTGGCATTCGATTTCTCTCTTCAAGCTGATTACAATACGACATTTCCGTATCTTAAGCATGTTGCACATAGTATATTTTTGGTCGGTCTGGAAATAGTAATTCTGCTGTAATGCTAAACCACTCTCCATCTCTGCTGCGGGGAGTTCCTCTAGGTGTCCATTTCACTCAATTGTTTAGCTGAATTGTTGAAGCTGTGAAAATCTGGATAGAAAGAGAGCGCAAACACAGCTATCCTCGGTTCCCAAATATATCTACAAAGGAAACCATGATTGTGTTTGAATACGCGCTACCATCTGCTAGAGACTGCAAAATACACACCCACATAGACACATGCTCATCCAAATAACAAAGGCTCAACGGAAAGATGACATTTTTTCATTAGAAGCAATTCCAAATTGGGAGTCCAACAAGGAGTGCGACGATACTACCTCATTGACGGGTTTCACCGATACAGTGGCCTTCTCGACTGACTCCTCCGCCAGACAGGCTGGCCAATATCTACTGAATCTGCCTTCTAGTCGGTTGTCTTACACGCTTTTCTATCGCCTCTGCTTATCCATCGTCTAGTCGACAGCCTTTCACTCGATCCACGTGCTCACCGCAAATGGCCTGGCATCGACTCAGCTTCTGAATTCATTAACCACTTTTTAATTTTCTGACCCACACCAGAAGTTAGTGCGAACACATTTTAGTCAATCCTGTCCTCGCGAAAGATATACAAGGGCGCTAACCCGTCAATGGCATTTCAATACCTCAAGACTTTGATTTGCGCCTGCTTGTTTAATACCTTTTTTGAATACACCATAAACTTGATTCCTGCCTCCTTATTTGTACTGCTTCTGTAATTAAGGTATCAGTGAATACTTAACAAATCGTGGAAGATCAGTGGATCATTGTTGGTTTGGTTCCTTATTTTCTGTCTTTCTTTCATGCGAATCTCGATTTCGCTGTCTTACATTGCGAGCTTGAGTCTGCCTATCAAAATCGACCTTATGCTTTTGTAACATCTGCCATCACTCATATCTCTACCCTAATCGTAACTGATACTGAGCTACTTCTTCAATATTTTTGATTGAAGATGTCTTCTTCTGGTGATGAATTATCTAATCTGAACGTGGATAATAAAGGTGGCGGATAGAAATGGCCAATTTTAACGCAGTTCAGCTGCATTCGACATTCGATTGGTACTGCTCCACCCGGGCTCAGTATGGAACTGAGAAATCGTCGTACGATCAACTGATATTGCCAATTCGACGAATCAGAATAATTTTTATCCTTCCCGTTTTCTCCTTCTTGACAATGTCATAACTTCCCCACTGAACTTCGGATTCCCTTTAGGCTGCTGTTAACTTACTGTCTTGCCTCCGTCTGCCAGTTTGGGTGTCCCGATTTTGCTAATTTAATCTATGGAAATTATACTTATCGATACCATCCCAAACAATATTTGAAGTCAACAGAAGGTGCTTTTTCCTTGCAGGGTTATTGTGCTCAATCGCCCATTTGCACTTGCTTGCGTAACTTCTGCTCTATATTTCCAAAAGTAGTATTGAGGTGTTATCAAGTATTCGTTCAATGATGGACAAAAATCCAGATTCGGTCTGTCTCTCCATTTGTCTGCTTAGTAATGTTTTTAGTTCTAGTCCCGCTCTTTTTCCATTTGAAATCTCTTGCGCACGGCAAACACCCTCACCAAGCTTTTAACTGAGGAGGCACAAACCACGATGCAAAAATAAAGAAAAGTGGGTAGAAAAAAGACATTATTGAAATTTGCATTTATACTTATCCTCTCAATGCAGACGAACAAGTGTTGCACGAAACATCGGTGGTTCCCCAGCACAATGCCAGCCTCTCTGCCACCCTTACCAGTGATCTGCACATGGGAGAGGTGCGTGTTGCATCGACTATCTCTACTATCTCTATTTCTGTTTCTTTTTCCATAGTTCTGCTTCGTTTTAGACCTCAAAGGTATTAGCAGGTCCGGGTGATCATTTAGATGCGGAATGGGAGATGGAAACAGAGCCTGTTATGAGTGGTTCGAAGAAACCGCTGGCTGGAGGGTGAGTTCCTCTTGAATGCACGCACTCTGGCCCCCTCCTTCCTCTCTTTACACTTGTGCAACGAGTTCTACACTCATCTTTTTCTCCATCTTTTCCTCCTAGCTTCGAGAAATATCTATCACCCTGGTAAAGCCTTCGTGTTTTTGCAATTTCTGTTTTGAATTCGCGTTGATCTTTTCCTCATTTCGAGTTAAAATGTTTTGACACCTCATATTTTGGTGTGCACATGTTCGCCTTCATCATGTTTGGTGCTGCTAAGTAACTCAACACTTTACCACCTTTACTGCCATCACTACGGCAACACAAACCCAGATGTATTGCAGTGCCAGGGTTAACCTCGATGACATCATAGCGCTAACTTGATTATAACCGCACAGGACTGGCAAGCGCAGGTCTTCAAGTCAGACGTCATTAAGCTGGCCAAATATGGGTCTGTAGGATACTCACACGCCTTATTTTAGGCGCTGTCCTTTGTTGTCCCTGTAATTACTCTTTTGATTCAACCATCATTAGGCTAATTGGGCATGCAAAATCATCCCGGAAGGCAGAAACAAAATCCCACAAGTAACTTTTTGTCAAGAAGAGGAGAGGAGCTTTGGTTCTGTTGAGCCCTCTGAGAACCACAAAATCAAAGTTCGTTCACATTGTAAATTGCTCGAAGCTGGATGATGCTCCACGGGAAGTGCACTTCCTTTGCTATTCTATATAATGCTGTCATAAGAGAGGGTTTTAGTGCTGTATCATGTCCACATTCGACTTCTTTATCATTTCATTATTAAACAATTACTTATGTAGGTTAAGCTCCGCTCCTTGTAATGGGCCAATTCATTCAGACTTATCCCCGCTTCATCACTGTTCACCATATAAGAAGCGAGATATCGGAGTCGTTGCCAAGGCTGGTTGCAATCTTAGTAGCCTTTCTGTGTCTCCACCCATCCATAACAAACGTCGACCATCTATCCCGTTCTGATGTATTATAGCCACTGAAACTAGGGTATAGTATTCATTCCTTAAATCGATCTAGCTGAGATGTTTTAGCGTCCAGATCTTGCTTTTACCCATGTTCTCACTTTTTGTTATTCGGCGCATGATGTTCACACTTTATCTCCGTCCTGATTATCCTCATGCGAATATTTACCTGGGTGTATGGGACCGATCGAGTCCGTCTGTCTGTCTAGATGTTCTATTTTAATAATCCCATGAGTTTCCTATTCTCCCGTCACAGCCTCTCCCCTGCACCAATCCAAATGCGGGAGACCAGCTACCTTTTTGTTTGCATGTATCTTCCTTTTATTATCAATATTATCATTGTCATAGCAACAATTGGCAATTTATCGTTTCCGCCAGATGCCGCTCGCAAGTCCTCAACGGAAAAGGGAGAGCTAGGCAATTTCCTTTGATAGAATGGTGCACATTTTACCTTCCATCAATTTAGCGCATGCGATGGGGAGCGTGCAATTCTGCTCCTTCCATTCCTTGCAGAATCGACTGTTCTCTTTTCTCTATTCACGTAACTATAGGTGTTTTCAAATTTGCTTCTTTAAAGCTTGTGTAAATTTCTGCCTTCCTTCAAGTGGTTTGAAGTGTTAGAGGATAATATTTCGCTGCGTCTGATTTCTATCTGCTATTTTTAAAAATACATTCAATTTATACCAATGTTAGCACGATGGCTTGATTGCCCCTGTTTCATTTTTCGTTCAAAGCGCATGATCTTCCCCATCGATTTTTGGTTTTTTTTACGAACAAAATTCTGACATCTTTATTGTTGACAATGTGCCCTACTGAGGTGGGGCAAAGTTTACGATTGTTTGAGGCACTTAACAGTTTTGCCTACGGCTTCTGCCATTCAGGACTGTGAAACACGTCCAATTGCGCCGGAAAAGGTTCTCTACCATGTATGTGTGCTGACTTCCCATCGCTTGTAACTTGCGTAAATTGTATAATTCCCTTTTAATTCTACCCATTTTGAGATAATCCTATGGCAAATATTGACACGTTGGCGTAGGTCAATTGCTTTCACTCAACATGCGTGTTATTTAAGATTCAAACCAATCTTAGTTGTCAGGTCAATGCTTGTGAAGCATATCAATCTCCTGATGACAAGACTGCTTTGTGAGGTGTAAGACTCCTCGATTAATGTAATCAGATTTGGCGATGGTTGACATTTTGATTACGAGGTACCGAATGATTGTGAGTTACGGTGTGTAAGTTTCAGAAGATTTGCCATTTTTCAGTGAATTTCAATTTGGTCTTCCACTTTATCGTTTTAAACATCTTCATCTAACCTCCCCTGTCCTCATAAACAATGCCCTTAACTGTGTGTGAAGTGTTTCCTCCCTCTGGATTTTTTTTTGAAAATTTTTTTAAAGCAAATCTAAGCTTTGTGCATTGAGCGAGAATTTAGTTGGAATTACGTGAAATTTCGAAACCACGATTGTTAATTGTCATTTCATAAGCCATGGGAAAAACTGCGATATCAAGTGACTTGCATGCTGTGATTTCGTGAGGTGTTGTACTCTCCGAGTTTTCTTTGCGCGTTACTTCTTTGCTCTACTCTGTTTTCCTGATGATGCTGCAACGCCTTGGCTAATTATCCCCCTTCCTACGAAACTCCAGCTTTCTGGTCTCTTTCCTTGTGGATGCACGCGGTGGTCTTCTGGAGTCGAAGCGCTATCCAGGTATGCGCTTCATCATTCCACCCAACGCCTCAGTTGGACCGCTTCGTATTATTTGTCGTCTTCTGCGCTACCCCTCCTATGCCGTCCAACCGCCTCTCAATGATGGCGAGGGTCTGGCTTGTCGGTGAGCCTTTTCTTGCTTTCTTATCGGTGTTTGGTCTATGTTCGCATCTGCCTTTGTGTCTCGGACGGAAAAAAATGCACTGTAGCCAAGCAAGATGTTTTGAATGAAGAAAAGATGTATGGTTTAATTTAGTGTCTTTCATTTCAAATGGGAAACTATTCCGTTTTGAACTTTTGTAATCAGATAAATATGGATTTGTTATGAAAGTACAATGTACGGTCTAGATTTCACATTCGCCTCTGTTTGTTAAGTTTTGCGTACGTTATTTGATTCGCTTCAGCAGGCAGTGAAGAAGCATAGAGATCAGCGTAGATATAATACAGGCATTGAGGGCTATGAAGTCGAATTTTTTGCGACTTTTCCGAGTTGTTTCAATGTTCTAGAAGGTTTGGGAAAGTACCATTTGAATCAATTGATTTGTCGTTTGGCAAATGTACAAAGGAAATCGCTTTTATTTGCACTTTGGTGTAATTGAGCCGATCAGTTTTTAATCATACCCCCTCTGTTCAAGGATTCAAGGATTAATAGTGAGGTACGAATGCGAAATCTTGATCCACGTTTGGGGTAGGAAGAAAAAACTAGCCCACCTTGCATATCTCTCCTGTAGAATGCATAACCTACTCTGACTTGCAACATCGTTGTGCTTTTTGCTTATGCCGTATTTCTCTCTCCAGCGCTGCTTTGAACTCTGTCAGAATTTTTTAATGACTTAGCGAACTTGTCATGGCAATATTTAATAAAAAGTAGTTTTTGACATTTTTTTTCTCACAGATTAATTGAAGTAGGTCCAGTGGGTGTCCGGTTCAATGCACCTATCCTCATCGAGGTGCCCTACTGCGCCTCATTGCGAAGCAACCAACGCGAAATCGTTGTGCTTCGTTCAGAGAACGGTGAGGTTTGGAAGGAGCATCCGGTTGATCCCACCGATCAGGCCGTTCAGGACTCCCTCGGTGAATACTTTGGTGCGTCTGCAACTGTCATTTGCTAACTTTTTGACAGCGTCCAGATTCCTCTTGAAGGTCGAGGTTATGTAACGCTGGATAAGTTCTACTGCCAGTTTTCTGTGTCTCCTGGTTCAGTCATAGTAGCCAATTATAGGCGTTTTATTGCTCCCCAAAGATATTGTTTCAATGTCCAAAACTCCACTTTCGTGACTCACTTAAAAAATGAGTGTCGGTGTGTGTGTGTCTATCCATTAGCTTCGCAGCAGCCACCCAGTAGTTTTTTATAGTGTCTGGCTTACCTTCCACGTCATGGAGTAAACAAGAGAATAATACCTTGATCCCTCCAAATTGACTTGTGCCACCGGCAGGTGGTAATTGACTCAACAATAAGACATGTTGTCTTTTCAAAACTGAATGAAAAATATATTTTTATGAAGAGAAACTTGAATAAACCATTGTTATTGCAGAGTTAGTTTCAAAAGGCAACTCAGCGCTATCATGCTGTTGCATTAAGGTAAATAAGTAGGTAATCTCGGTTACCCTGTACCAGAAGCAAAACTGATCGATTACTAGCCTGATTCAAATTGCTACCTCTCCAAAACATGGTGCTCAAGAAAGTCTAGTCAAATGTTGAGCTGGGTCATCTAACTGTACAGAAGAATTGGAAGGCTAGAGACGTAACCAAGCTTCACCCTACAGCTCTGTTAGATAAAAGGTCCAGTTGATCTATTTTATGGCTGTACCAAGCCTCATCCTCTCTTTCTCCCATTAATTCTCTAGCTGACGCAATTCCATCCACCGAATTGCGCAGACGTCGAGTGCACCGCATCCTTACCAGCACCATCCCACAATACTTCGCTCTGATCACGCGCACCCGCCAGGACCTCGTGCTTGTCGGCCCCGATGGCTACGTCCTCACATCTAGTGTTAATCCTCAGGTCAAGGTCACATTCCCTCGGGGTGCCCTGCAGAAGAAAATCCGGGTGGGACTGCAGGTACAGACTGTGGATCCTAGCCTTGTGGCCGCGTGTCTCGGTTCACCGCGTATTGCCGTCTCGCCGATTGTGACTATTGAGCCGCGTCGACGCAAATTTCATCGCCCCATTGTGGTATTCATCCCTCTGCCTACTGTGGCAGGAAAGGGACCTCAGCAACAGCAGAAGGGGCAGGCGCCGCCTGATCTCTCTACTGTGCGGCTGCTCTGTTCCATCACGGGTGGCACGTCGCCGGCTATTTGGGAAGACATTACGGGCAGTTCACCATTCTCGTTGCAGAAGGATTGTGTCTCCTTCACTACTACTGTCTCAGCTAGGTAAGAGTGTGTGCTCATTATCTTTATGTCTTTGAATAGGCTGTTTCCTCTGCAGCACCCAAGACGTCAAACCTCCACGCATCGATGTAGTTCTTGCTTTGCATGTTGTTTTTAGTCTCCTCCTGAGGTCATTGAAGTATTCAATGGATTAAAATCAATTGAATTCGAAGTTAATAGCCTGGGTTTTTTAATTTCACCTGTCACTTTCAGCTTGTGAGCATTGCGATATTCTACGGGGTAGATGATTTCGCATTCCAGTCAATTTTCATTAAAGTGGTCATTTGAAGTCTGGGATTTGTGCTATTGCTTGCAAAATATAAAGTAGAGCCCCCGGCTGCGTCTTAACTTTGTACTTTCCTTTTCTTCGTTACTCTTACAGTAATACCCTGCTTTCTCTATGTATTATTCTGTGATCCTCGTGAAATGTGGAACCATTGAGTCTTTAGGCTTGTCTGATTTGTGCAAGAAATGGCATAAACCGCTCCCTTTCCGAAGCATTTGAAGTTCAAAGTGGATCATGCTCCATTGCTGTTTCCCTTTGCCGTTGAGGTCTCACTGTCTCAGCCATCAGAATCAACAGCCCTTTTTCCCTGCCATTTTTTAGTGTAGGCCTTTTTTCCAAGCAGTGGTATGCGGTCCAGGCTTTTTAATGATCCAGCGAACTATGCGAATTAGTTACTTGCTCCCTATCTTGGACTGGGACTTATTTAAACAAGGCGAGTGGTATGCACCAAGCCCAAGTAATAACAATTACATTAAAACTTATTTGGTTCTCCTTTTGAATAACTTTTAAAGTTCACTTTCTCTTCTGCATTGGCGCCTTAAAGTCATGGTTGTACATTCACCGTAGCAGTAGCTGCAAATTTTTCACTACCAGCTGGGAAGAAGAAAGGTGGCAAAAGGTAATATAACATTGACGAGAAAACGAAAGTCACGTACTAGATTTATACTTGTCAACACGCTAATGGAATATTCAGTTTATTCCGCTCTCTCCACGTCAACTCTCTTGGCGTTTTTTGGTCTTAAAGCATTAGCTTGACGAAATTGAAGTTTTTCGGCTGGGACGAGACCTTTTTTCTTATCTAATGCAACAATCTTACACAATGCTTGTACAAACTGATGCCTGCCTATAGTCTCCTGACTTATCTCATAGAATCGCGATTTATTCGTTGAAGATCTCTACCATAGGTCATTTTCCCATTTGCCTATGCCTTATCGCGATCCAGCTATGCAAAATGGGAGCTTCTCAAATCTCTGAATTGCCTTTTAAATTTCTTTACACTTTATGAAATGACGTAGGAACCATGACAGTGGTCACAATTTGACCATCAAAAATCTATCTGGCAAGGCTTCTGTGCCTACGTTTCTTGCAGATGGAGCAGAGGATTTTTGGTCAGTCGTGTTTGATTCTATCATGTAACGAGTCCTATGTCTGCTCAGTCGATAGAAAGACTACCAAGTGGGTGACTTTCACCAACGAAAAGTGGTTGTTCTCGGTAAGTACGTGCACTGGAAGCGTAAATTGATCTCCCTTTTTTGATGTGTGCAGTGAGTTTTAAGGCAAGCTTTCCTCCCTTAGAACTGTTTGTACTTTTAAGAGGGAGTTCGTTAGAAAGAAATGTTCTGTTATATGACCTTACCCGTCACCTGCCGGAGTCCTAATTTAACTTTTCGATAGTGCAAAAGCATTCTCCTTCAATGTTTTTTACCAACATGACTATAAATTCGGTCCAACTTCGGAACAAAATCATCAGGATAGTCGTGGAAGCTTTCTAATCGCATCTTGTGTTGTCAACTTTT
The DNA here is from genome assembly GCA_036345935.2 of Taenia hydatigena. Lineage (NCBI taxonomy): Eukaryota > Metazoa > Platyhelminthes > Cestoda > Cyclophyllidea > Taeniidae > Taenia > Taenia hydatigena. Next base: position 17,052,365 of record JADWOT020000003.1, read on the forward strand.
GTCGTTTTATTTTTTGCGAAACTGATGTGCTGCATTAGGTGCTGGGGAATAAATGAATTGCGGTTTTGACCATCCGCGCCTCGGGATCACCTTTAAACGCCTTATATGTAGGTTAAATTTCGTGAGAACTTTTAATCAGCAAAATTTTATTTTAGCAAACTGACTTTTTGTGGATAGAGGTGTCCACAAGCCTTAAAATATAGCAGCCTTGTCTCGAAGTGTCCTCGAGGAAATTTTTTACGCTAATTTTAATCGTAATTGCTGCCGTGACCAGAGAGAGCATGCGACACTGCCATCTTTTTCCAATCGTCTTCAAATCGTAGCATTTATAAAAGTTGATTTACTGTTTAAATTAGGTTTTTAATCCCTTTTTTCAATGGCAAGCTTTAAATACTTTAACTCCGTCAAAATTCAATCGATCTTGACCAAGGAGATACAATTTTCGAGTTTAAATATCTCTCTTGGCCCTATTTTGGAATTCTCTGGACTAAATCTTCATTAAAGAGTGCCGGTTTGGAGGTTTAAATAAATGTTCGGATGTCAACTTTTAATTCATGTCTTTCCCTTGCAGGCTTTGGCTCGTCGACTGCCCAAATCTCTCAGAGATCTCGGAGATGGCCACGCGGGTGTACAGCGAGGCAACAGCAGTGCCTTACTTGGGCCGTTTTGTAATCTACGCGCGTCGTCACCATCCCGAAGAAGCACGTATTCGTTGCGTCTGCCTTACTGACGACTCAGAGCAGAAAACCCTTGAATGTCAGGAGGGCTTCGAGGTTGTGGCTCGCAGTGGAGAATGGAGCGGATCTTCCGAGCCCCCCACCGCTAGTCCTGATTCTGAGGGTCTGGTTGAGTTCCTGCACAACCGCCCTGTGTGGCTTGAAACCGCGGGCAATCTGGTACCTGTCGCTGCCTCTCATGCCGCCTCCACCACAGATATTACTGCTGTGGTAGATCAGTTGCGCTTCCCCAGCATCTGCGCCTTTGAGGAAAACCGATTAAACGTGCTTCTGCGCATCAAAGATCTCAATGATCCTCCAGCTGGCCATTTGGCCTTCATGCCACAACAGAGACAGCCTGGGTGTGTTGCCTTATCATCACAACCACCTCTTTACTCTCTCAAGTATTCAATTTTGTTTTTTTTTAAACACTTCCAGTGGCGTTTCTGTGAATCCTCTTTGCGTTCTTGATGTCTTGCTTCCGCCCCTGATAGCAAGTTCTATTTCCGAGACAGAGGCATCCATTAGGCAACACTTCTCGCAGAAGGACACTGCTACAGCAGCCACGGGTGCAGGTGCATCTGCGACCTCTTTGGAGGATTTTTTCAATGGCGGTGTCAAGCATGAGTCTTCGGATAAAGGTGAGCTCCCCCTGCCCATATGCCACTCTTGGTTTCAGGCCGGTATTGTTACTATTGGCTGTCAACTTTAGATTGTGGTTCTGTTGGCCATCGCTATGGCAAATGTCGTAAGTAGCTTTACGCCCATCACCGATTACTAACGCGCCATCGTCTTCCTAACTGTCAAACCCTCTCAGTATTGGCATTCAAGTTCATCAAATACCCTCTGTCCACTTTCCTTTTTTTGCCCCCCTCTAGGCATGGTGGAGTCGATAGCGCGGTCGGATTTGGATGTGAAGAAGGTTGCGGATAACTTGGGTGCGGATTGGGTCCACCTTGCACCGCACTTGGGTCTCTCGGCACAGGACGTCAGTGACATTCGGGCCAATGGAATGGACAGTGACTATAAAATGGCCCTGATGTGCCTAACCCTTTGGCAGGAGAGAGCTGGACGTCAGGCTACAGGTAGGAAGTGATGATGAATTGGCTTCACCTTCGTAGGATAAATTAAATTTATGGAATTATGTTAATCCCTCTCCCTTTTCCCTTCCCATTAGAATTGGTAGATATCATCTGATAAGCCATGATTTGCACAAGTGTATTTTATATGCCTAATGGACCCATTTTGATGGAAAAAATTGTTAGATAGTGGTGATTGACAAGAGAATGCTAAGCGTATCAAACACTTTTCTGTCAGTATTGCTAGAAATAAATTACTTTTTTTCTCAATTTTTATAGACTTCCCATCCATCCATCAACAGCTTTGCAAGTTAACACGGTCTGATTTTCTTACCTAAGCTCATAGGTCAAAAAGGAGTTGTTCAAATTAGCAAAAGGAAATTAAGTATTTGTCGTTGCGCTGGCTCAACAAGGAGTCTGCTCGGCTGTGTTGATTGTTTTCTTTCTCAGACGAGGTCCAAGCATCATGAACAAATTGGCTTAGAGATTTCCACCATGGCGGCGATTTCGCCAGGTAGCCGGACACTTTAATGTTATGGCTAGCGTCAGCTACCAGAACCGCGTGGTGTGATATGTCCAACAAATTGCCTCCCAAATTCCATTGGTAGAGCAAGTTAGCACTTTCGATTTCAATGTACTGTACACCCACGTTGCCATTGTGGATGTAACAAGTACCGACCCTCCTGTAGAATGGCAAGTAAGAATGTGGAGGAGTGAGTGTGTGAGAGCGTGGAGAATCAGAAAGTCGAAGCAAAAGTGGGAGCATTTTTGTGACATTACCTCAAAGTGTTAACCAAATCTGGGAGCAAAGGTGCGCCGGAAAAAGAGAGGAGAAGAAGTTGACACATCACATTACCTCAACGCGCAGGTGGGTAGCCGTGAGAAGATGCAGTGGCATTTTACTAGGAGTGCTGAGAACAAATTGGGTGGTCATTAAGTGTTAAGGGCAGTGATTCTGCTGGCTTGTGATTAGAGTGGCAGCAGGAGAAGGAGGATTTCGCGGAGAGGCGAAAGCGGAGGTGGCAGCATCAACGAAGTGGAGGAGAAAATTTTGCAACGAAAGTTTATTAAAGAGGTAGTCATTCCAATGCTTCATTAATAAACTTTCGTTGCAATAGAGAAGATGAAATAGGTCCCTTTGACTAGTCTATTAGTGGACCACCGTCAAACACACTCTTTCCTTGTAAATGTTTCTTTTTTCCGGGGAATTTAATTCAACTTGAAGCCGCCAAGCAATACTTTGCACATACAGTCCTAGTTTTTTCTCACATCCCGGTATCGCAATTTTTTTCTCTAAATCAAAATCTCAACCAGATGAACTGTAAAAATTGTTTCACAAGTCGGGCATTCCTTGGGAAACACAAGGAATGCACTGAAAACCATTTTACCTTTTCTTTCGGTAGGTTTTTTGCCTCATGAAACGTTGTGGTCAAGTATGCTTACCTCTCCTCCCGCCCACCAAGTGGCGATGGTTTGATACGCCCCATGTTGGCAGAATTTTGAGCTTCCGGGAGCGCGAATAGCTTACTTACCTTGAAGAAATTTTTAAATTCTATTTTAAGAGGAAAGATAGCCTGTACAGGGATGGTGAAGTCATAATTAATTTTAGGCGTGAAATTTCACCGCTCCCAATCACGCTCGGTTATTCATATCCAGGAGCGACTTCAGTGGGTGTATGTTACACTTTAAGAGTAACGTCGTCGACTTTCACATTGGTAGACTTAAAAGAGCACTCCCTGTTCACTACATCTGGGAATTGAGTGTGTTTGGAGAATGAAGATCGTTTCTTTGATTATGTTCGACACGGGTTGGAGCTTTTTGGACTTTCGCTGTGAGATGCTTCAATAGGCTTTGTCAACTATTTTCGATCTGGTAAGCTAGTGCGTTGAAAAATTCAACTTCACTGCTCACTTGCTTGATGATGAGTCAAGGCTGAAAATCGCTCTTTTGTTTAAATCCCATAATTGCTTAGATGTGGTTATGAATGGGTGCTCATTTCACGATCACGTCTGCGTAAATGCCCTACTTCTGGAACAATGAATTGAGTTTCCAGGTAAGTGCGTAAGTGGATCGTTGTCCAAGGGAAGGTTGCATTATTACTTGGCTCAGAAAAATGCTTCCTTGTTTTCTTTCGGTAATTTCCAGCTACCTCCTACGTAAAAGTTAGAATTCATGGCCATTGATAGTAATGTTAATACAGGGTAACTACTGACCCTTTGTCAGTAACCCGACCTCTTCCATTCCTTTTAGGGACGGCGCTAGCACACGCACTAAAGCAGGTCGGTCGCGAGGATGTGTTGCGTCAGAGTATGCAGAACATCAGTCTCGTACAAACTGACCCTGAGCTCTCACACGCTCTGCGTAGTCTGGAGGCCGCGGATAACGCGGTGACTGCTGAGCAAGTGGAGATAGAGAAGACGAAGAAGATGATTACAGAGAAGGTGGAGACGGAACCGCATGAGGATGTCATCGAACCGGCAGGTGTTGATGATGGAGTTGTAGAGATGGCCATTTCGCCACCCATGGGGGCTTTGCCTGAACACAAAGCAACTAGCAGTGAGGAGAAGAAAGCCGCCTTAGAGGCTCTGGCAGCTCAGCTGGACGAAGACAGCTTTGAATTGCCCGACACAGCAGGTCGCGCTAATGCTGACTATGGTGGTGGTGAGTGCTGCGATCCTTCTTCCCTCTCTCTCCCTCTTTTGATGCTGAGTGTGAGGGTACTGGGATTCCTCGAAAATCTGGCTTGTTGATTGAAAGCGACTCCGCTGTAACACTTTGGTAGTATGAGGAAGAAAATGAAATTTGCGGGACCGGATTTTGGTCCTTTTTATCATGTTTAAAAAGTGAAAAGAATTGTTCTTCTGGAAGACGTGGTCCCGATCTGGTCAAGCTTGCTTTGTTCATCATTGATGCGTTTGACTGGGGACATCTTATTATAATCAAGGAGCCTGTGCTTCAAATATGTAAATTGTCTGGTTTAAATTCCTTTACTTTAGTCAAATAAGATTTCTATCACATTTGAAATCCATGAAGACAGGTATTTTTTTCCAAATCTCATTGATATAATTTGATTCACCTATGTCTTAGTTACTGGGAGTCACAACAAATGCATCCAATTTGTTTGAGATCTTAGTGTGTCCTCCTGACATTTCGCCTCCACTTTTTATCACAGGTGTCGGTGAAGAGGAAGTCGTAGCTGAGACAGTGAAACGACATGAACAATTGGAATCCGCAGTCCCCGCCTTCCTGCTGGAAGAGATAGAACGGCAGGGGGCTGCCACGGCAGCCGTTGTTCCTCCACCTCCAAACGAGCCGTTAGATGTCGATGTTGATACAGTTTCTAGCACTGCCGTGGTCGGAGTCGAAGGTGTGTTATTATTGCTACTTCCCCACACATTGGCTAAATTTCTAATGCTCATAAAACTTCAGTTAGGTCCTTCGTAGTACAGTTGCGTCCTTGCTTCCCTACAAAATTTTTCTTTAAATCCAGGTTCATCTTTGTTCTTAGAACCTTAAATTCTCATGGTATAATTGTCTATGAAATTAGCCCGTTTCAATGACCCGAAGTTAATCTTGTAAAGTTGGGTAATATTTATCAGAGCTGTTAAGGTTCATTGCGAAAGTCTGAAAAGGAAACTGAACGCCACAACTCAGGTGTTCCATCGTCTCAATGCAGCACTGACACTTGCCTTATCGAAGTGACCACACTCCCAAAGCCAGGAGCATTCCACGTATCTGCATAACACGATTTAATATAGTTAGTCATAATAACCTGGCAAATAGTGTGTCTTTTTGCATTGGTTGCGAAAATGGTAATGATGCCATTTACTCATATGCGTTTTACTTGTGCTTCAAAAGAATCAGGCGTGTGAAGATTTCTTAAATGCTCGTAGGTCTGCTGTGAAAGGGTACAAATCTACATTCTTAAAAATTTATCCTTTCTTCCTGAAAGTGAGGTTATGGCACTCAACTTAGCTACCCAAAATTTAGGGAGATTATTTACAAGCATGGAGCATGTATTTAGACATAGCACGATGGGCGGATAGCCGAAATTTGGTTTTTCCATTTCAGGCGATACAATGATCACCACACCTACGGATGGTAAGACTACAACCATAAATCTGTTCCATATCCTTGTCTCATTGTGTGATCTCTTAGTAGCAGTGGTTAGGAGTGTTGCGTTCTTGTTCTTGCCGTTGTCCTCTTCTTTCTTCCACCGCCTGAATTGCAGTAACGCATGCGCACCAGCGCACATCCACATGCACACGAGTGAGAATGAAAGACAGCTAATGTTGCCACCGTCTGTCCTGCTTTGCCCATCCCTCTTCGCCATCACCTTCTCATCATCATCCTCCTCATCAGCTGCATCAAGCACCGCTCCTCCTCCTCCCCTTCCACGCTCGCACGTACACGCGCCTGCTCTCCTTAAAGAGAGGTAATTTTTCATTTACTGTTTTTTCCTCGAACTGCTCCACACTTTCTCGCGCTCCTCTACTGAGGTATTTCACACAATCCATTTGGATTAAGTAGGAACCTTGGGAGCCCATGAAATGTCTTCATCAGCGTGGCTCTAAGTATGCTGTGATTAGCCTTAAAATGAGCATATCGGAATGGATAGCTATCTGCTGTTGGATAAGGCATTTCAGTGGCATGCAATAGGCATGACTTTTGTTAGTTCCCATTAGTTGATAAAGTAGACTGAGTTCTTTGAGTAATCAAAGTGAAATCGCTAATATATAAAACCAATTTTGAGAGTCTTAAACCAGCCCTGCCCTCACATTGGTCAGGGTAATTCTCAATTAAGTTACCATTCATGACCGGTTAGGTATGGATTATCTAATCAAAACTTCATGTATAAACTCATATTGCAGTGGTAGGTAGACTGAAAGTGATCGTTGAATAAGCTGCAGTCACATTTGTTTATAAACAATTCTTTTGCTTTGCTGATAGTCAACTTATTCTCACATTTTTTGGCCGGAAAGCTAACCGTGGGAAAAGGCATTGTCTGGAAGCCTAACAGATGTGTTGCTCAACACTGTTGGCTAATATTTTGCCTTAATCAGTATGTTCCTAACCTTGAGTAATGCTGTTGATGAAGTAGTTTGAATTAGGGTTTTTTGACTGGCCAGTTATTTGTTAATTGAAGCATGTAGCTCCCATGAGAAGGAATTAAAGCAAACGGAACGTCTTTTGGACAGATACTACTACTATAATAAATGAGTAAGGGCTTTCAAATCAAAGTAAAAATTTCATTTCTAATCATTAAGAGCTTGATTTTATCTGTGAAACTAGGAATCGACCTGTTATAAAACCAGCGTATAACAAATCTAATTTTCATGTCCTTCTTGTGGAGCTGACTCCTTATGGTCAAGGCAATCTTATTGTTTAGTTGATGTTGTCAAAGCCTACTTCGGAGATCGGATTCTCGATCCCCTGATAGCTTTTTGTCATTGATCATCCATTCCTCTTGATTATGGTTTCCTAACTGCGCTCCTTAGGATAAATAGTACGTGAACGTCATTTACATCTTTTGTATACAAGGGCCTCAACCTCGCATACGTCGCCGCGAGGGTCATGTCCAATGCTCCACTTTGCAGTGCCTGTAATTACTTACCACTTTATGAACTAACTTTCCTCTTGACTCTTTCAGAGATCGTACCGAAACCACCGGTACGCGAGGACTTAATCATATCGGAGTCAACCCAACCACCGCTGAAACGGGCTTCCGAGCTGGCTTATGAGGATGGTAAATCCTTCTGGGTGGCTCCTGAAGACGCCAAGGCGTCCTCGACCAGTGGGGATCTTGAGGCAAAGGTGGAGACGGAGGTGGAGGCGGCGGTGGTGATGGAGCTAGTAGAGGCGCAAGGTGATGTCATCATCCAACCCGTGGTGGCACCGATGTGCGGTGTGTCTGAGGCTACATGGGGCAGGGCGCAGTCGCCGCCCCCCTCCCCTGACTTTGGCATTCCTCTTATTGTGCCCACTGTAGTTGACAGGCTAGGTGAACGCGAAGATACCTGGGGCAAACCTCAGCAGTTGGACTGAGTATCTTGTCGCGTCTTTCTCTTTTCGTTTCTATTTCGTTCCCTTTGACTACCTGGTCCTGATTAAATAAACACACTGACGATTTGGTTATAATGATGGTTTAGTGTAATTCGAAATTCTCTCTTCACTCCTCACTGACCCTTCGTTTCTGTTTTTTGTTTTTTGTTCTTTTAAGACTTCTGACTTAATAGCGTAGTTTTCATTTGCGTGGCGGAGTTCTCAGATTCCCGAAGAGGGAGAAGAGCCCCATTCCATACCATACTTACCCTCTTGAATTGTGCTTGGGCAAAATTATTTTTTTAGATTTGTGTTTACAATCAGTCACGTTTTCACTAGCTTGCCCATTTCACTTTATGTCGTCTGCCAACTGTTTTTTTCCTTAATTTGAATTATCAAATGTTCTTGCCTCCTTCTCAAAATCTCTCCTTGCCAGTCTCGAAAGTTGGTGCGCCAATTTGCTTGATGGCTTGAGAGGGGGACCTCTTTCTTACGATTTTTGTTTCAGATTTTTCACAACATTGAAGTATTTGAATCTCTCTAAAACAGTTTATTCTTGAACATTTAATAGGATTTTGTTAATTAGAGATTTATTTAAACTAGATCTTATTATTCAAAAGCAGTTATTTTCAGTGGCCGAATGTCATGATATCCTCGGGAGCCGTGATCAAAGACTAAGGTGGCACACTAATTACAACTAAGGAATGCGGTTAGACTGAAGCGTGCCTGTTTGTGTGAATGCTTGCGTGTGTATTGAAGTGCACGATTGACTGACTGGGTGTGAAGTTGAGCGCAACGCTCTACCTTTTGTGTGTGAATTATTTGGAGGTTTTGGCGGCTCTTCCGATGCCTCGAACACAATGTACACAGAAGGCAAGTCATCTCAGTATCCGCCACCACAGGAATCAGATTTCCTTGGTCCGCCTACACCCCCCGAACGTACTCACAGCCGATTTCGACATCACTATTCACCCATTCAACTTGGAGCTGCCGCTTCACCGTCGTTGTCGTCATCTACTCACCTTTCTATCACTCGTCCGATTTTGGAGAAGTCCCTCGACTGTCTCTTACCTCCGCACGTTCCTCCACACCTCACCGAGATGCATATTTCCCCACCCGAATCCACGAAGACCTTCCGCGCCGATTTTACAACTGAAGAGGGTTCTACTATCCTTCTTGACGCTCCGACTGATTCCATCATTTCGGGAGAGTTCGTGCTAATTCGTCAGATGATCGACGATTCCAACACACCGCGTGTGAAACAGGACACCAAGATGATGGTGCCTGTACCCCTTCACGCCACCGCTAGCCTTGGACAAGGTCCCCTCATTGGGCCTGGACAGTGTCACGTTACCACGGAGTCACGACAACAGGCCTTTTTGGATGGCCACTTTCGACTACGTCGCTCTGCAGCCAGTTCGAGAAGACAGGAGAAGAAGGTGGTGGAACAGTCACCACCCGAGCCGCCGAGACGAACGACCTCGTTGCGCAGTGGAAGCACTTCAACCCTCGCAAGTCTGGGTGAGAACTGCTCACCAATGGAGTGACGTGACCACGGACTAACCAAGCAATTATCTAATCCCTCCTCCATTCGCGCACTCGCTGATGACGCCTACTGATCTGCACCATCTCTCTCTCCACACATACACACATCGTCTTATCGGAGCGAAGTAGATGCGTTCTGTTGCTGTGTTTTTGTGTGTGTTTGCTGGTGTGTCTATCTCTCTATCTGTCTCCCCTTTTCAGGTTTACCTCCCGACGACTCATTCTGTTTTCTTGGTTGCTTGCTGTACGCGTAAATCGCTACTAGCATTGTTAGTAGTACTAGCAGTTAATCCATTTTGCGGGTAGATGTGAACAGTGAGGAAGAGGGGAGGGAAGGCGGATAATAGCAGTATGTGTTGTTTTATCACAACTAGTTCATCAGGGACCGCGGCAATCGAGTCATAGTCCCATTCCGGCTGCTTCATCATCAGAGGACTCCCAACTGCGAACCATTCCGCTGTATGTAGCCAATCCGCTAGTCCAGTCGCCTGTGGTAGACTCCTACACCGAACCCTCTCTCATCTCCTCCTCACTCCCTCTCTCTTTTCCCTTCACCAACAATCTGCCCCTCACACCCATCCTCGAGTCGTCCGAGTTCTCGCTCCGATCGTCCTTTGCTAGCACTGCAGCCACTGGACCCGTTGGAAGTTCAAACGGTAGCATTCCGCGTTCTGTCGCGCGTAGAATTTGCGACGTCTCACCCGCACAGCCGATGCCTCTACCATCGAGTTCTCTGCGCTCTTCGCTTGAGAACAATCTTCTTGATCAGCTAGTGGAAAACCAGGCAAAGGAAGGTTTCACTAGTCCCTCAAGTTTGGGTTCCGCTTCACTTAATGAGTTTCTTCGTCTGGAGGAGCAGGAGAGCCTGACAGATGACTTGGAAAAGCAACTGATGGAGGGACAGGAGGGTGACCGCTCTTTGGTGGAATCGGTAGTGGAAGGCATGCAAAATGTGGAGGAGGGAGAGGGCGAAACGAGTTTATCGCGGTCCCTGGGTCCCTCACTTCTCATGGGGACGGATTCCGCTTCGATGCTGTCTTCGTCCTTTGAAATGGCGCCCTCGTTCGCATCCTTAATGCGCCCTGGAGCTGGTATGGGTGGCTCGACCTAACCCCCGTCCTCCTCTCCTTTCCTACTCTGTCTCTTCTTTCTGTGTGTGTGTGTGTGTGTTGAAAGCTGACTTTGTTTGGCCGCCTAACCGCGACTAATACTCCTGCCTCCCTTTCCCAATTCAATGTCAGCCGGGAGTAGTTGAATGGGCTGTGAGTGGATGGATGATTGATTGTTTGGATGAGTGGAAGGGTTATGGCGTGCGCACACACTAACACACCTCCCAGCTTCGCACTAACGATTTAGCACTACAGGTGTCGGATTAACTTAACTCACTAGAAGTGGATGTGAGAACTCCAGTGTCTTTATTTGGCGTTCTTTTTGTTTTCTTTTTAGACACACAACAACAATGAGTTTGTAGCCACGACTTGTAAAGCGCTTTGAGGAGGGTGGTCGTATTACTCGTGGGATCTCTCCCCTTTTTTGAATCCTCTTTTCCTCCCTCTCTCCCTTCCCATCTTTTGTTAGTCCCCGACTTTGTTGTAGCTTCTGCTGCTGCCACCATCGCCGCATATCTCTGTGCGTGTGTGTGTGTGTTTCGAATTTGCATTCCCGCTACGTAGCGCTACGAATTTCTGTGCAACACTTATTTTAATGCCTTAAAGTAATAAGCTTCGCCTTGTTCCTTTCCTCCTTCCCTCTCCGCCCTCCATTCTTTCCTCTCACTCTCCCCCTCCTTTCCTTATACTTTGTTGGTATCAAGCCTGTGTATGCGTGTGTCTGAGCTCGTGTTATATCTGATGGTTTAGTTATAAATACAAAACTAAACTCTATCATTTTCCTCGTTGGATTTTCCATTCTCCTTGGAGTTGAACTGATGAAGAAGTTCGTTTGAAATTGGTTGAAAACAGGGCAAACTTTTGGGCCTGTAAACCGCTATATTTATGTATGCAACCGTCATGGCGATGAACTAACGCATGGAAGGCTTCCTTGCCATTCAAATCTCTCAGGATAGTCTCATTCACTCTGCGGGCCCGAGCCGGCTGAACTCACCTCGAATAGGGTTCAGGTCGCGAGCAGAGGGCAGTGACATCTTCCAATCGAGTCGCTGGTCATTCACACGTGGCGAAGGCTCGTACCTTGTCCCGAACAATCAGAATGATCTTAGCAATCATTCCAAAGAACACCTACTGTCACTACCAGTGGACGTAATTGTTTGAATTCCATGTGCTTCTACTGCACTGACATTCATGGCGGTAACGAAAGTGAAATAATGTTGCGAACCAGACGATAATCTCCTGGTCAAAGCAACCATCTAACTCACTGCAGGGTTCGGCTGGCCAAAGTTGCTGACCTTTCGAGAAGAATTTGCCCCCTCTCTCTCTCTCCAGAATCGGGGAGGGGGGGAGGAATTCTGCATGCTGGTCTAGGGGTCACAGAGATTTCTGCTGGACTGCTGGTTGGAACTGGAATCAACACTGACACATGGTTGGTCGTCTCTACTACTAATACCACTGAGAGCGCCATCACCATGCTGCGTTTGGATCCTTCCATTGAAATAAATGTTCGCCTGCTGGTTTTACGCCTTCGTTCGCAGGAAATTTCACCATCTTTGCGCTCTGCTGCGTCCACGCAACACAACTCCACTTTGCCATCTAGCCTACCAGTGTCCGGTCGGGTCCGGAGGGGGACGGGAGGGAACACAGACTATTTATGTCTGTTGAAATAACAGGATCCACTTTGAATTAAACGTCCTTAGTGGATTACAAGTCCTCAATTACAATTGAATGGCTTACAGCGTCCCCAAAGCAGGATTGGGTGAGTCAAGAAATTGATGGAATGTTGAAAATGTGTTGTTATTTTCAATTACCTGACTCAATGCTGACAAGAGACAAGTAAATAGCGTCACTTGGACAGTTTTTTTCAGTACGGATTGACGAGAGGAAAAGAGCCAATCTGATTGTGAAGAATATGCAGAGCATTGAACTTTACAGTCGTTTCTTCTGAACAAAAACCATCCACTCCCAGGTTGGCTTGTTATAACCTCCACAAAGTGTCGTCCACATCCAAACTCGGCTGTTCAGTGATCGAGGCATGGTCTCTGGCGTATGGGGAGGATTTGTAAGACAAGGAAGCGATAGAGTGCTAGACATTGACCAAATAGACGTGCCATCCTTTAAAAGTGTGGCCAGGGTCGTAAATGGCGACGTCAATGGAAGTTTCAACTTACAGCGTTTAAACCACTGACTTTCAGCGTAGAACTTCCAGTCGTGAATGCGTTGCACCATGCTGGAGATAACACTCTGTCATGCATTCGCACCATCGGGTAATCTGAGGACTGCTTCTGAAGGAGTCTCGATCCATGAGACGTTAGAGGCAAAAACATGATATAAACCAGCATATTCGACCGGACATCCTCCAGCTTAGGTGGGACAGTGGAAAGGCAGTGCTAGCGTCGACTTGTTGCTAGCATACATTTTAAAGCAGGATTGTCAAAAGCATTGGGTTCTTGAGCCCGAGGAGGCTGAAGTTCGCCAGATTTGTTGCCAAGACGTGGAAATGGATCACAAGAGTCCTGCACGCCATTGACAAATATTGGATGTCTAAATGCTTCGAGAGATCTTAGTGCATTCCATCATGCAATGCAGACATTTGAACAGATTCAGTAAAAGATGTTATTGTTCTAAAATGTCGAATAGCTAAGACAACATTATCACATCAGCTGGAATAAAGATATGGGAGTTGAGCATGTATTTAAGGTTTTATGCAACAATGGAGGGAAATTTGGCTTTCGTTGATGAAGTTAAACATCTGCAGCCCTTACTCAAGCTGATAGCTTTTGAATGACGACAGTGAGAGAGAATAATATGAAATCCTCTTGACATTGAATCTCAGCTGAAGACACCGCCGATAAACCGAGCATTTCTCTGTCCCTTGAATGGAGCTCCACAGTTAATAAAGAAGAAATGGAACGGCTGAGAGACCGTAGACATGCCAAGAGTGTTTAAGTCAAGTTACACCACCACAGCGTGGATGCCGTTTTCGAAACCACTCACGAGTCTAAAATTAGTTCACAGTCATCCCACTATCAATGACCTGCCTCAGAAGGAGGATGCTGGAGCGAGGATGCCCTACAACCATTCCATTTTATTTGCCAATCAAAAGTCGAAGGAATGTCTAGTAAAAACGGAATTTAAAGTAGCCTCGCAAAACTAACGCGGTGTATCCTCTCTTCCTTACCACTTTTCTCCACCGTAAGCAGCTCAAATTGTCCACGTCTAGTTGATTGTTTTCGGACAAAGCATGGGATTAAAGCGGTTGGCAAAAGTGGAAAAGGTTTTAATAAACCCTTCTAATGGGAGCCAGCAATCCACGGCAAATATCCTTTTGGAGTAGATTTGCTTGTCACTGCCTAGGGATGTAGTAGCCGAGTTACGCTTGAAGTCAGCTAGGCCCTGAATGCCTGGAAGGCGATGAGCATGGCAGGAGGGGAGACAAATATCCCAATTTTACACAACTACGTGGCAGACCTGAGGTAGGAAGAAGAATTTGAAGAATCCACCCACTCATCCATTCATTAACTTACCTGCCTATCTGAAGGCACCAATAATTCTGCAGAAATAAGGGATCATGCATTTGAAATAATCGAATCGAAGACACTGGATCTTCCGATGGAATCCATCAAGTGAATTGAGCAGATTCCAAAAAAGAAAATAGAATCCTAAAAGATTGCTTGCCTTTGGCAATGAACAACGGATGTGTTCAGTTAAACATGATTCTGGATTTCCTTAATTTATTGCTAATTTTGGATGGGAAGTTTTTTTCCCTTGAAGCTTAAAGCGGTCTAACTGGGGAGGACTGCCACAGGGCTGGATCTAGTTGAACACTGAAGGCAGTATGCGGCTCAGGAGGCTACAAATGGAGATCAGGCCTAGTAGATCAGTAGTGTTGACAATCCAATTAAAAAAACCTCAAAAGATAACAAAAATGCCATTTTGCAAAGCGACAACAAAGATGCAGGAGATGGTGAGTCTTCCGCTCCTTTCAAATCAAAGAACTCTGAGCCGGACGTCAGTCAAAATCTGGTGACGACGAGGTGTAAATTATGATCGTAAACAAGAAATTAGAAAGTCATCCAAAGAGGCGGAAGATTCGTTTGGCCTCTTTGATTTAAACAAGATGTTTAAAAGAGGATGAGTCGCATGACACGGGCATGGCGGAAGGCGAGGAATAGGGGGAAACGTGAAATGAGGCACCGTTGTGACCATAGCCACCTTTTTTGTCGTCCATTTTCTCTTCGCAGCATAGTTAAACAGCAATGTTTTGCAATGCATTTTTGGGAAAGTTAAATCCTCATTTGCATGACTTTCTTTCCAGCTTCCAATCCATTTGACCTCGTGAGTCGTCAACACATCTGTTCCGACATTGATAGTGTAAATGGACTGTTCCTTCCCTTCAGTAAGCTTTTCCTTACCTGTGATCAGTTAAAGTATTCAATTTACTTGAAATAAACAACCGTCTTGAAAGTCGTTTGCTTCGCATTCAAAGGTAGTATCCAAAAGACGCGGCCATGTCACATGACTTCACCCCATTGTCAAGAGATGACTACCTCTCATGGGAGGGTTAAAAACGATCCTCTGTGGCATATTTGCTACAGTCAGACCAAAAAGTGATAATTTTTCCCAATCCAAACACAAAGACTCAGGATGATCACAATTGGAAATGGCGTAGGTCCAAAACACGTTCGCGATTAGGCTCCCAGAGGAAAGAAACAATCACCGCAGTCCAGACACTGCTATCAGCGGCGTTACCAACGCTTTAACCGCCCAATTGATCAACACGACCACGACGATGTCCTAATTTCATTTCCATGGTGTATCCTGCCACTACACCGCCCACTCCACATCACGCCAGGTACCAGCCGATCCGACAAACGCAGGCACAGAGAGCCAACCCAGCCCCGGCTCCAAAGCAACACAGGATACCGCCGCGCAACATAAAGAAGCTCGAAACTCCCACCCACCGCCAGAGCACCGCAAGATCGAGGTTAACAGAAGCACACCGAATGGCCTAGTCCACATCCGACCAGTCAAACTTTCACGGAACAGTGATTGAATTAGGAAAATTTATTGAAGTTGACTATAAATCCGTGTTGGTAAAATTTCCTGATCGATGGGAGTGATGCAATTAAATAGTTGCCCAATTAATCGCTTTTAGCGATTCCGATGATGCCACAGGCAACACGGCCGCCAGCATTGCCAGTGATCAAGCTTAATTCGTGTCCACCCAAACCCAAGTCATCCGGATCCACGTGAACCTGGACAAAGAGAGAAAAAGGAAAAAGTTCACCACAAGTAACTGAGTCAATACCAGATGTGAAGCATCTTAAGCCTCTTAGCCTTGCAGTGGTTCCAGGGACCCCACACCGCCTACTACCCTTTCTGCAAACTAGCACATTTGCTGCTCGCAGTCTTTTCGCGTTTCTTTATGCGGTCCACCTTCCAAACATGTGGACCATTCGGAAGTTTCGGTGATTTCCTATTTTACTCCTTGTTTTATCAGCGTTACCCTTCCCGTGGTAGCAGAGCAAGGTTAGCAAATCAGCGCAGATATAGTAAAGGGTGGGTTGAACCAAATGCTTCTAAATGGGGAATAATCAACAAATAAAGCCTGGATATGTATGGTTCTAGTTAGTACGCCTGAGCGATAGCTAGAATCTGAGGTCAAAAAAACAGTGCATGAACTTAAAACACCGGCAGTATGGGAAAAGCGAAGGCTAGATAGTGCGGTTAGCAATTAAGGCCATAAAATATGAGCAAAGCACTTTTATTCTCGGAACTAAAGTATGAGTGAAGATTAGTACGCCTCTCTAAGGTCACCGCAACAGATCCATGGCCCTAGAATTTATGGCATTCCTAAGTGGGATAGCATTGTCATTGAATACTATTAGTGGTACTTTAGAACGCCGATCAAGAAAATGCAAGTGCTGTGACATTCCTAATTTATGATTTATTATGGTCGCCCTTCATTCTCCAAAGCAACTTGCAAAGGTTTGTGATTTTCACCACCGTCGGGAATGAATATACTCATGCTGGGTAAAATAAGTCCACATTTTTTTTAGAAATAGTGCCTGCAAGGGAAACAGTGATCCCAAAAACGCACTAAAATAGGCTATTTACAGAAAAGCTAAAAGTGCTAGTCACGGTGAGCGAGTCCATCATTAATTTCGCTGAAATAAATGAGTCTGTACACACCATATTAATCGAAAAGAGGTGAGACACCACATCACGCCCCGCACTTAGGCATGAATTTTGTCTATTCGTCTGTGATGGCAGTTTTAACCTGGAACCGCCAATTAGTCCCATCCACGCCTTAAAATCTCCCGTTTGTTTAGATTCGGAAAAAAGCCAAGGGCTTGAGATAACCTATGGACGGATAAAAGTGCACATCTTAGCAGTAATTAGACAAAATTTAGCATTGACTTTTAGCCACAGATCCACCAGTAATAGCTGACACCTAAAGCTAGCGTCAGTCAGTTCGACGCATGGAAAAGGGAGAGAAGCAAACCTTAGCCCCCCAATTAGATCACGATTAAAATTAAACATAGTATGAAAAACAATAAGCAACTAGGAATGTTGACAAGAGAACTAATTCTTTTAAAGATATTTCCACCAATTGCAGCGTTGCCTCGCTTCTTATAAACATGTAGCTGATAAGAAAAGAAAAACGTAGAGCTCATACAATCTTAACGACCGAGCCCACCCCCTACTTACAACACCCGCTTTTCTTGAAATGGACAATCATTCCCTTAACATGACGCAAATGCAGACAATAAGCACACTACAGCACATACCACAAGAGATCGCCCAATAACTGAGTGTTCGCCAGCGAGAGAAATAATCTTGTCCGTAAGGTCAAGCGTTGCCTTACCATCAGGACCGGCTGTAACGTTACCGAGGTCCCCAACATGTCGCTCAGCAGCATCAGGAGCACCATGGTTTTTGCCGTGGGGGTTAAAGTGGGCACCGGCTGAAGTGCAGCCTTGTGTTGTGTCACCGAATTCGTGGACGTGAAATCCATGCTTTCCGGGCTTCAGCCCCTCAAATTCAGCGTGTACTTTGACACTGTCGCCCTGAAGATAACATCAAAAGAAGCTATCAATGAGTTGTAAACCACATTCTGAATCAGATAACGAAAATGATCGATGTTCCAATGGAGACCACGCGAAAGGGGAGAATTCGCAATCAAGACCAACGCAGGTGCAAACGGAATGATACTGAGCCATTCAAAAGAAAAAGCACAGAAATGGAGCCAGTAATAGAGCAGTGATGGGCGCAATACACCGCCAAATACCCGAGCGATGGGCACATCAAACCCAATGCTTCCATGAATATAAAAATAAACTAATATACTTACAACTTGGGAGAAATGAACAACCCCCTTAACGCCCTCCTCGCCTCGCATAACACAGACAGCCTTCATGACGACCCCCAAAAAAAATGAGCAGACTCCCAAGCCCTTAATGCTACCGCTAGTTAAAACAAAAACCTGACTTATGTTTACTTAAGGGTAAATGCTAAAAAAACAGCAAGCAATGCTTATTATGCCGTTTCTAAAATACGCTACTATCGCAAGCATAAAATTGTGAGATTATGTTTAGACACTAGTCCTTTAAGAAACTTACATGTCTGGTTCAAATTACCCGCAAACCATTATCTCCTTCTAATTTATCAAACTACCTCGTTTGGAATAAGAGTTACTTACATATGACTACCCTACGCCTGATAACTAGTTACTGTTACTGCAAACTGGACGGCTGATGATCGACTTACCGCAGTGCTTTTTATGCTCAAGACGCCATAACGTATCCACATTCTGAACCGAAGCATCTAATCCAAAATGACAAACCCATGTTCAAAACTGGCTCTAGACTTTGACGGCATTTCGAGAGTAACTCCAAAAGTACAAAGGTTATTTTTTCATGAGTTTCTAACAGCCCATAAATAGTGAGCGGATGAATCAGGTGAACTTAAAACTGGTTTGATGTTATACATAAGCCACCTGTAATACTGTAGTACTCTGTTTGTTAGAAGTGCTGGTTTCTTTTAAGGTCACAGAGGTGGCCGTATTGCCCTAGCTGCGTGGGCTGGCTTCCGGGCCATGCCAGCAGCCTTTTTCCCTCTGTCCGGGAGCCTCGGGACGCTACAATACTTATGTTCTTTAAATGTGCTTTGTAGATTAGAGGTGAGAGGAAAGCAAAAGAAAGTAAAATGCTAGGGCAGAATGTATGTATTCAACAGACAGATGAAAAATGAGCTGCTGCATGACTCGTAGTCTGGCCAGCCGGTAATCCAAACAAAGTATTACAATTATAAACTGATCGTAGTTCACCGCGGTAGCTCTTTAGAGCCCAACACACTCTCGACTTAGACCCTCCAATCGTAATACTTTGTTTGTTTGAACTACCGGTTCCAATCATGATCATAGGAGTGGCCATATTGTCCTAGCTGCGTTGGCTGGCCTTCAAGCCATGCCAGTAACTCATTTCTCCCTACCCATTGAAAATATATATATGTATATGTATTCTACCCTAGTATTCTGCCTTTTTCGCCTTCGAGGGAGCATCGGGATGCTAAATCGACCTAATTATCTTATATCATCCTTCGGCCCATAATGAAGGTCGTAGCGTCCCGAGGCTCCCTCGAAGGCAAAAGAAGGCAGAATATTAGGTTAGAATACATATATTTAATGGACAGAGGGCAATAAGCTGCCGGCATGGCCCGAAGGCCAACCTACGCAGCCAGAGCAATATGGCCACAACCGTTGTAGCGCATTGTTTGTTTCAACTACCGGTTTCGGTCAGGGTCACAGGGGTGGCCATATTGTCCTAGCTGCGTAAGCTGGCCTTTGGGCCATACCAGCAGCTTATTTTCCTCTGTCCGTTGAATATATATATTCTACTCTAGCATTTTGCCCTCTTTTGCCTTCGAGGGAGTCCCGGGACGCTACAACTGTGACCCTGACTGAAATTGGTAGTTCAAACAAACAAACAAACAAAGCAACCAATCTTCCCGTTCTGGTGGTGAAAGAAGGGAAGAGGATCGAAAGGAAGAGATGTGTACGCCACCAATCTCGATATTCAGCTTTTGATTTTTGACAAGCAAAAAATAATCTTTATTGTACTACGCCCGAAAAATTATAGTAGAAGATAGAATGTTTGGCTTTTATCGTCAGTACATACGTTGCGATATTTGCTGCGCGCTATTATCAGAACATCTCAAGTGCCATTAGGCGATGAATAGCATTATATATTTTGAGGAGTTACGAGGGGGTTTTTGTTTTTAAGTTCGCAAATACTGGAGAATTATGAGCTGGACTTATAAGTTCGGATTAAATTATCTTCATAGGGTCACACGAACCAATGAAGTTAGCACCTAAACAACCTTGAAGGTCGCTTGTGGCACTACTTCACCGGCATGTGTAGCATTTTGGCATGACCATTTTTCAGGCCTTTTTTAGAGGTGTCTACCGCAGTCGACTTACGATGGCACCATCGTCACAATTGCACGTTACTGTTGTGGGAACAGGGGCTCTTGGGACTCCAAAGAGTGTTCTAATATGCACAGATTCCACACGATATCTTATTAATTGTGGCGAAGGCACACAACGGATTTTGACCGAGCACAGGTAACCAGAATCACTTATCAAATCTGTTGCAGATCAAAAGCTTCTAAGATTCAACATGTTTTCTTTACAAGAATGTCGTGGAGGCATCTTTCTGGTCTCCTCGGCATAGCGTTGACTGTGAAAATGGCTGGCGTAAAAAAGATGTTTGTGCACGGGCCTCCTAGCGTTGTACGTTTTCACTGCTGTGGTTTATTTTTTAACGTTCTTTTGCTGATTCCGACTTATGTCAACCTACTTTTAACATTTAAGGTCGAACTGATGAAGTTGACACGCCACTTTGCAGATGCTTCGACAACAGAAGTTGGTAAATTAGGAATTAATGGGCTTTGATTTATCGCTTCTAACCTACAAAGTGATCATGCTTCAACATTTTTCTTTCAGTGCAAAGTAGTATTTTAGAGAAGCCAGTGATTGACAACGATTTCGTAATAACTGCATTTGAATTGACTGGTGAAGAACCAATTGAACCACGTGAGTTGCTGCTTTGTCAAAATTTTGTTTACCTTTAAATGAGCAGAATGCTTAAGTCTCGCTCTCCCAAGTATAGGTGCCAAAGCTGTTCGTACGGATTATCCCCCCAAAAGTCAACCAGTTTACGCTTACTTATTTCGAGTAAATCATTATTGTGCATCAGAATCACTTACAACTCTAGAGTCTGAAATTAAATCGAAAATTGGACCCGGCCAAGTGTGTTGCCTGTGGTGTACCGAGGTGGGTTCTACCTTCTATTTATATCTCCAATTACAATTATAATTTTTTTGTCTGGAGCTCCAACCATACTTAAAAAATTGCTTTTAAAACTGTAATGTTTTAGCTGTCAATGGGGTGTCCGATGTTATTTTTGTGTCTAGTTTGCCTTCATTCAACTTAACACAGTAAATGAGACATAGCTGTTTGTTTGTTGAATTCATTGTGCTGTGGTCCACACTCAGTTTTGGTACCTTTCTTTTGTAAATGTGCGACAATTCGAAGATTCATTTTTAACATAAAGGAGTTACTGTTCGGTCCATGATTTGTCTTTACATTGAAAATGGAATCCGAATAAATTGAAACGGTATGCAGCTTCATCTAGAGCTGACAAATACTTGGAGTTTCATTCATAGAACTGTCTGCTAGCTTAAGTACTTAGGACTTATTCGATATCACTTGGGTCACTCTTCGATTGGTCCCCACAAAAATGTTGTAATCATGTTCTTATTATAAAAATTTTCCTCGACTTCACAGCGATGTTATGCGTTCCGCCAAAATACGTCAGCTTGTTGAGGGCCATCCGCTTGTTTTAGACGATGGACGCATTGTAAGTCCACGCTCTCTTTAGTCACGTGTGGATCCAGTCACCCCATTCCTGCTCCTTTAGTGTGCTTCTTTGTGTGTTAAAATTGCAGATTTTACCTGAAGAAGTCACTAACGAACCTGCTACACCCCGAAATATACTGAGTAAGTTTGAATGGTCAAGGTAACTGTAACATCACCAAACGTGGAAGAATTGACTGTTATTTCGCTGTCACAAATGGAACTGTTGAACATCGCACAATGGCTAAAGACTAGAAGTGTATCGGCGGTAGTGACCCTGAATTTTCACCTCTGACCGATTTAATAGCTGCACATATAGTCAAGCCTCTAAATCTGCTATTCGATTGGCATTTTAACTTTAGGTGACCTAGAATAATAGGTGCTATTGCGTCGTTCATCTTTGTAATGGTAATTTAGAGCCGGTTTAGATTGTCTGGAAAAAATAATGTTTTACTGGCATTTTAAAGGCATCTAATGGCCATTAAAACCACCAAAATGTACATATCAATTATTAGCTTCTACGTTTGATATAACCATATGAATGAATTAGTATCTAATAACACTATGCTATTTCTTTGCTATAGAAGAGTTCCTTGTCCAGGTTTTGTTTTTGGATCTGATAAAAACGATATGTCTTCAAATCGTATATCATACTGTTGATTGAACCAACGGCTTCAAAGGTCTCTGATACAAATCTCCTTATGAATTCGCAGTACTCGAGTGTCCCCATGAATCCTACATTCCACGCTTCCTCCAAGCTGATCGATTATTCAATGCCATCACGGTCTCTCAAGAGAGCGATGAGAGCCTTCGAGGCACCGTTTCAGGCATCACTCTGGCTATCCACTTTGTTCCTCCGGGGCTCTTTGAATCCCCCGCCTACCAGACATTTGTTTCTCGGTATGGTGATTTTCATGACTTCATTTTACTTCAAAATGGACACTGTTTAAGGGTAAAGACACATCATTCCAAAAATGAGCGTGGAAATGTTCAACTTTCCTAATATTTTATGCCTTGACTACTCCTGGTAGCTAATTAAATTCTGACAGGTGGTTGAAAAGAATTGCTAATGGTCCGATTGAAGTCACATTGGTGAATTGGTTGTTGGGCGCCTCAGCGGGCGTTATATTTACAGTTGATTTGAATAATTCGTAATAGTATTTCTTTTTGGGCATCTTCGTCCGCCATAATGGACCCTTTATAAATAAGCAAGGCAAGAATTTTGGTTCAAGTCAGCAGACCAGTGCAAGGACAATTGGATCTATTCGTAATTGAGTTTCATTATGCTGGAACACGTTTCATAATCTCTTTCTGCACTGAATTAATTACTTCACCAAAGTTGTTCTCCTAAACAAGGCAATAATACAGCGTTCAATTGCTTCCTTTTTGATAATGCTCCGTTCAATCTGTTGAGCGTACGCTGGGTTGGCCAGTGTCATTGAAGCAGGTCTGGTTGAATTCACGGACAGATCATATGACGTGTAGTAAGATCAAATGGTGCCGATAATTCCTCAAACATTCAGCTTACAGAGGAGTTTGATTCTCATCCATTCTGAATTACCAAGGCTAAATGAAAGTTCGACTTGAAGAGAATTCTCATTTGCATTTAGTCTGAACCAGTTCGGCCAACGCGAGGAGTCAGGTAAAGCAATGGCGAACGGGGCCAACGATGATGGAGCTCCACATGCGGAGGATACCAACGATGGCGACGGTCTTCATCACCTCGTTGTGGATGCTTCTGAAACTCGACGCCTCTGTCCACCTGTGACGGGCATCTTCAGCCAATCCATTATCCTCCACACTCACTTCGATCCTCACCTCTATCCCAAGCTAATGGCCCTCAATTCTCTTGAAGTACGCAAGTTTTAGAGACGAGTTACTCCTGTCGTTTCCTTGTATTAATCTCTTTATTGTACATGGATTTAGCCGAAATCGGACCTCTCCCACGTGAAGCCCTTCTCACAGGTAGTGTATGCCGAACCGATGATGCGATATATCCTACGTGCACACAGCGGATTTGACACGTACGTTGAGTTATTCCACCTGAGACATTCCATCCTCAAGGGAACCCACACACGGAAGTTGTTAATTTGGCAGTTCCTTATTGAAGTGGTCAGGAGTAGTTCCAGTTCAAGTAAAGGATGATCTATGGACGTGTTTTTTGACTTTTTGGCCCTTTTTTTTACTTGAGAACATTTTCTTTTTTGGATCATCCTTCAGTATTGTGTTCACTTGGGTAGAAATAATGGTCATGAACTAAATTTGGCAGTCAAATGAGGCGATCACGAAAATTGACCTCTGTAGTACTGTGAATGGACGTTTAGTGTTCTAGGATTCAAGCCCCGTATGTTGGGTCCAAATGTGCTCCCTGTTTTTAGATTTCATTTACCGAGCACTCACTGTGGTGAGTGACTGAACTTCTTGGTAAACTCGACTCATTATTCCTTTCATTAAGCTAGTCCTCCTGTGAACCAAAGCTTAGTCTAGTTTCTTGAGTCACTATCTTCAAAGCATTTGCCTTATGCAAGCGGAGGGTGATGTGTATTCTCGTCCAAAGCGAATTTCTTTTAATATATTCCCCTCCAGTGCAAACTGTATAATTCTGGATGAGAAGAATTTGCTTCAGCAGGCCTTTGATCCGCTCTACGTCTCCGAGGCAGAAGCCGAGGAGGCCTTCAAGGAGATGCGGTCCAAGCTCAATGCTGCCATTGCCAAGAGGAATGAGGGTTGGTCGCTAATACGAATTAAGTAGTAGTGTCAGCTAGTATCATTGCCATTCGGAATTGTTTGTGCACCTAAAAGTTCAAAAAAGTTCCAATAAGTAGCATCAAATGTGTCCAATTTTTTGTTAAAAAATTTGCCGTTTGCCCCGACACAATGCCACTTCTGTTTCCATGATACTAATTGCGTCTTACATGTGTCGTGACTAACATCTCCGACGCCATTGTGCGGTATTGCAGTACAGGTTGATAATATGATCACTTTATTTGCTAGACGGAGTCACTTCGTCGCTGGAGAAGTTAGAGTGGCCAGAATTCACTTTCCTGGGGACAGCTTCCTCCTCGCCCAGCAAATATCGAAACATCAGCGCGATTCTCATGCGTCTCAGGTGCCTTTAAACTAATACCGTTCTGTTTCTGTGAAATAGGTATCTCACCGTCCTATAAAGTGTCAGCCCATTATTTTGTATCATTTTGAGGGCCTTTCTTGTCATCCTTTTAACCCGCATGTGGGTCAACAATTACTAGGCAGGTGGTATATGGCTTAATTTTCTAGGGAACGATCCGTCTTTGCATGCCTCATCTCCCTCTTTCTTTGTCATTCTTTTTTTTCTTCCTAACAGCCCAGACGAATGCATTCTTCTGGACTGCGGAGAGGGCACTTTAAGTCAACTCTATGCTCTCCATGGAATAGAGAAGACACATAATCTTTTGCGTGGACTTCGACTCATTCTTATTACTCATATGCATGCTGATCACCATGGTGTAAGTGGATATCTTATTGGGTTTGAAACACGTCTTTTTTATGCTTTGATGCGGCGCTACTGTAGAATCTTCTTGTCGAAAAACATGGCTGTGAAAATGAGGTTAGTTGGCACTTCTATTTCATCAGTTGTAGGCTTCGTCTTTGGATGGCTAGAGTGGGATTTACCGTGATAACACGCGACTTCTTGAGGTTAGACGGTTCTGTCGAATGGGCGAAATTTCGCAGCCAAACTTGTGACAGGCGAAATTCATTTAGATCAGAACTTTTACTCTTATAGACATTGCAAAACTTACTTGTGCTAGTACTACCCGCAATATTAAATGGAAGCAGATGGTTGGCACCCATGTGCACCAGCTCGGACACCGTTCACCATGATGGTGGACAAAAGGTGTAGAGGGCGTGCGTGAACTGGCGCGCAGCGACGATCGGATTGCGAAACCCCGAACTCGGGGAGTAGCTGATCGTGAAGAAACCTTTGATTGCTTTAGACGCGGTAAGGCGCTGAAATGGTGTCAGGATCGCTGTCAGTGGTTTCGTTTCAACCTCACAACGCAGTAGCCCTATCAACGCGTTGAATTCTCTCCTGGTCTAAGCATAACCATTCGAGAGTCATAAGACTGTGCGGAGGGTGAACGCAATCATCCATGAGGATGTAAATTTCAAAGTCAGCGTTTCATCACTGACGATGACGGATGGTTCAGCTCTGTTGAAAAACCCTTCTTTTTTGAGGCTTTAGTCCTTCCTATTTGTGCATCAGACAAATAGACACTATATTTCGGCTTAAAAAGAGGTTTCTGTTCATCTTAGATCACATTTGTCAGATGAGTACACATACACAACTTTTTATTTGACGGTCAACCTCGACTTTCTTCATCTTACACCAGGGCGTGATGACAATAGCACGGAAAGTTCACGACCTGACTCGAGATCCTGCAGGCTTGCCGGTACTGGCGCCACCACCCTTCCGGAAGTGGGTGGACAGCTACATCGATCTCTTCCAGCCCATCACTACCACCGATAAGCACGTGCGTCTCTTCGCCATCAATCGCGTCTACGAGGCTCCGCCCCAGCCCGTGATGGCATTCGCTAGTGGATTTAATCCTGACTTGGTTTCACCGCCTGCGGTTAATCCCATATGGCAGTTGCGGCCCTCGAACGACCCGATAATCAAAGCTTGGAAACGACTGCTTACTCAGTTGAAACTCAAGGTTCGCTTTTGGAATCGTGGCGACTATCTCCCGTTGCAAATTTGTTTGCTTTCCAGAATTTTATTTGTCCCCATTCCAAATATTCCACTTTAATCTTCTCAAATCTCGTTCAGATTGAACCAGTTAAGGTGCCGCACACGGGTACGTCGTGGGCCTTTGTACTGTCTCGGGTGACAGCAGAGGGAGAGGGCATGAGACCCTGGAAGGTGGTTTACTCAGGAGATACCCCACGCTGCTCTCATCTGGCCGAGGCGGGGCGCGATTGCGACCTCCTCATCCACGAGGCCACCATGGGAGATGGCTACGAGGAACAGGCTATCGCTTCGCATCACAGGTGCGTACTTGAACTCCCGGATTGATATTAGACCATGGCGTAGTGTATCATTTCTCTCCGTTCTTCCAAAACACTGAGAGATGGTTTTGAGGTCACATACTCGATAGTACTGAACGTCAAGTTAAAGTAGCAAACATTCTGATAACTACGCTGAACTCACATGATAAGATTGTCGAATCTAGGAGGCATTTTTTCATTCCCCTTCAACTGTAGCACAACCAACGATGCGATTACGATTGGTCGGCTTATGCGTGCCAAGTTCATTCTCCTCACTCATTTCAGTCAGCGCTTCTCACGTCTGCCCAGCTTTGATACCTTTCAGGAGGACATTGCACCAGCTTTCGACTTCATGCAGGTGAGCCGTTGTCCCCTCAGGGTCAATTAATACCACGTTGCAAGGTAGGCAATGCTCTTGTAATTTGCCTTGGTGGATAGCCCAGGTTGGAGAGGGGCGGATTTGGACAAGCTGTCTGTGATCGAAGGAACAGATACTAGTTGGAAATTATGCCATTGGAATTGACTAGGTTCACGATCGGGTCTCGGTTGCATTGATACATATTGTAACAGTGGAAACTTTGAGCGATTTTGTTTTAGACAGCGTTATCATACGCTTATCCGTCACTTGTTAGGGATAAGAGATTTTATATTCATAGTTTGGATCCTCTTGAGGCTCCGATTCAGGACGTCTTTGCTGACTGACGCAGTGGGTAATGAATAGGGAGTTTGGTGAATGCATACTCGTCTAGCGACTAGCCAGTGGACATTCGTCTGTAGTTGTGGCAACTGATTCACCTCAGCCCTCGAGCGATCCTTGGTAGATTTAAAGTGAATCTCTATTTGAGCGAGAACACAACTCTCCCGAGTGAACGAGGATCAACTATCAATTTGGAGCTTCTGCGAATTTCAACAGAAACGTTTTCTAGGATTGTGTATCTCTCCAGCAAGTGTCCCAATTTCCCTCCTCTCCTTCTGTTCGATGCTGACGCGTTCTTTCATGCACTACAACCGAACGATTGGATGAGATGAAAATTCCAATGTTCCTCCTCCGCATGGCATGAAGGCGGTTGGGCATATTCCACTACGCTGTCACAACTGCAGCATCCAATTTGTTCCCGAAGACTTCATGATGAGTGACACAGGTGGTATGGGTAGGACCTCACGTTACCAGTGTGGACACAAAGTTCTCGTGCTATCGTAGAGGGATGGAACGAATGTCAGCAGTGGAATATTCACGTGCTGGAGATGCTGTCAGGACTGGACAAGGTAGTCGAGGGATTGTCTTAGTGGCTTCGTCTCAATAGATAGGGAGTAATGTCTTCCCTCCATTTGTTATGCGAAACTAAGCCCAGCTCCAGGGTTTTCAACTTTCTCTCACCAGACGTAGAAGTTCACCCTGAAATTGGAGCCATTGAACAGGAAGAAGGTGTGGGTCCAAATGCAGTTTGTTTCTATCTCACAGATTCATAAGTCTACGGGAAATCGAGCTCCCTGAAATCTGAATTGCAGCCCAGAAAAATGAAATATTTGAATGCTCGATTTCTTGTTGATATTCAAATTCAACATTGAGGAATTAAACTTCTTCTTCTTCAAGAGATATTTCAGATATTTAACTCTGAAATTACAACTCCTGAGTTGGAAATCGTAAACTGCTGTCTGCAATTTATCTCTGAAATCGAGGTCTGCTAGCTTTCAACAGCTGTGCTAAAAGGCGCTTCTCTCTGAAATTTTCATCTGAATTTGACCCATGGTAAATCACGATCACTGGAGTTAAAGGACTTGGACCATTTTTTTAATTCATTTTTTGTCAAGATGTGGTATATTGACACGACAGACGTAGCTAAATTTCAGCTTTAATCAGCTACGACCCTGACCAGTTTCTATCTTCACCCAGGAAACGGGGAATTTTTCGTTCACTGTTTAGACATTGACCTGAAAGTCTTCGTTGTGTTGCACACAGGTGAAGTTTGGAGAACTGTGGAAGCTCCCCTACTTTCTGCCTTTCTACAAGTATGCCTTTGCGCGTCACTGGGAGCTATTGCAGACTCGCGCGGACGCCAACCAGCAGCGGAGGGCGCGTGTCGAGAGCGCGCTCGAGGTGACCCGTTCTGTAGTTTCTCAGGCTCTCGGAAACGTAGACGCCCTCCCTGGGAGTACTAGGTGAGACGCAAGAACGTACTTTACTCCCTCCTCTCCCCTTACCTCCCCTGCATTCATAAGTCCTTCGCCGTTTGGCTTTTTGGCTGACAAATAGACCATGCCTCTTCAGACTTTGGATCATTCCGTCTGATGCGATGCATCCTTTTTGTGAGTCGGAGTTCTGATACTTCTCATTGACGATGAAGCCAGCCACTCATGGAATTGTTTATTAAGAATTCCTTTTTAGTTGAATGGGAGATCTCACGATCACACTCAGGTGACTTGAATCAAAGCGAGATTGGGGGTGATGGCCTAAATACATCCTCAAAGAAGAAGCAAGCCAAGTTGTTATTTAGTTCTCGATGGATTGACAAGGCCTTGTTTGATAATGTCTTGATGAGGACTGCTGATGAAACATTCCGACTCAGCTCCGAGCAGTCGAATCACTTTGAAGGAAAGCGTCCTCTCAATGAGTGGAGCAGAGGTTGGGATTCCGAAAACTAGGAAATTTAACTTCTTTTGAGAATTCTTTTTATGTTTCTGTCTGACAGTAAGGGAAGTATAACCCACCTTCCAACGAACGGTGTTGAAGGCGTCAAAAATTCTTCTTTGCTGAAATAATCCACCCCTACAACCCATAACCCCTTATCAACGAGGTAGGAGAAGGCTGTAGCTCTGGCTTTGTTTCTAGCTTTTGTTGCCTCACAATCGCTTCCCAACTGCCTGTCCATTGTCCACTTTAATCGTGTTGTTTAATGTCACGAATAGATTATGATCGTCTGAAGAAGCATTTTTGAATGTTTGTGGAGATCGTAGACGACGTAGCAACACTCTCTTATCAAAGGGTGGAAAACTTTAAAGACGTGAGATGTCACCTTGTCTTCTAAGAGTGGCACCTCAGTTCTCTCCATTTGACTACTCCAGACCGTTCTTTTAACTCAAATGTGGCATTCCACTTGGTCATCTCAACCAGGAACGTTTGAAGAGATCTATAGTGAAGAGTCAAGTTTTCTATCCACCGTACAATAAAAAATAAGATAGGATCTGGTCTTATCAGTCTAGAATTGTACGTAGCACAGAAGTGCTGAGTGGGTTACGAGTAGATTGTTACAGAACTAATCAATGATATGCTCATTAAACAGAAATCATCATCGGCCCGCTCAGTAGCTCCAATTTCAGGGTGAACTTCTACGTCTGGTGAGAGAAAGTTGAAAACCCTGGAGCTGGGCTTAGTTTCGCATAACAAATGGAGGGAAGACATTACTCCCTATCTATTGAGACGAAGCCACTAAGACAATCCCTCGACTACCTTGTCCAGTCCTGACAGCATCTCCAGCACGTGAATATTCCACTGCTGACATTCGTTCCATCCCTCTACGATAGCACGAGAACTTTGTGTCCACACTGGTAACGTGAGGTCCTACCCATACCACCTGTGTCACTCATCATGAAGTCTTCGGGGACAAATTGGATGCTGCAGTTGTGACAGCGTAGTGGAATATGCCCAACCGCCTTCATGCCATGCGGAGGAGGAACATTGGAATTTTCATCTCATCCAATCGTTCGGTTGTAGTGCATGAAAGAACGCGTCAGCATCGAACAGAAGGAGAGGAGGGAAATTGGGACACTTGCTGGAGAGGTACACAATCCTAGAAAACGTTTCTGTTGAAATTCGCAGAAGCTCCAAATTGATAGTTGATCCTCGTTCACTCGGGAGAGTTGTGTTCTCGCTCAAACAGAGATTCACTTTAAATCTACCAAGGATCGCTCGAGGGCTGAGGTGAATCAGTTGCCACAACTACAGACGAATGTCCACTGGCTAGTCGCTAGACGAGTATGCATTCACCAAACTCCCTATTCATTACCCACTGCGTCAGTCAGCAAAGACGATTCGAGTTCTTTTCTATTGGTCATGATCCATACCTCAGCAACGAACATCGCGACACTAGAAATGGAAGTCATTCCCTTTTCCTTACTGACGTTTTGTCAAATCCCAGAATACTAACAGTGAAGGTAAGCGAGGCTTTTTACGCATCGTGTCCTTCTGCTTTCCATGGCAATGCACCCAACCACCTAGAGTGTGCTGCCGTCCAGCTGAACGGCTGTCCAATGCGGCAACAGATGGGTACGGCCTCGGGCATCATTATTTTGTGAAAAGCAGCGGCACCGACTTGGTGAACCACTGATCCATCATACCACTGCAATCGCCATATGTGCCTGTGGGATCAAATTGAAGCTCCTCGGACAGCTCCAGTGCTGTGCATCCTTCTGCGCTACACAACGTACAGCAACGTACTCTCTCGCCTTTACTGGTTTGACCAGCTGGACCTGGACCATTCACCAAGCCGGTCCAAGTAGAAGACGTGGATAAACTTCAACTTACCTGGACTGATTGGTGGCGTCCAGATGGATGATTTTTCAAGCTGGCAGCCAGATTCAGACACATCGTGGGCTCTCAGAGACGACTTTCCACCGCACCACTGGCGATCCAATGGGTAGGCTGACACGTTCAAGCAAGTACTGATGAAGTCACAAAGGAAGGGCTTAATTTTCTTCTTCCCACGGGGCTTCCAATTGTGTTAGGGAACAGTCTCGAGCAATTTTGTTCAAAAGCGCCTATCACAATTAGAGGCGCTGATGGGCCAAAAAATTAACTCGGTTTACACATCAGTGACCTCGAGGAGCGCTCACCGGCGGCCTTTACAAATTTCCAGACAAGCTTTGACGTCTATGCTCGTGATTGGCACTTATGCCACGGCAGGCAGATTGTTGGTCAAGTTCCAAACGAACGCGGAAATGTATTATTCGACACTAACACTGGCGGAAACATTCCATTGAGGCACCGATTGCACTTAATGCACGGTGAGGAAACAGCAGCGCAATATGGAGTGTCACTCTGGTGGATCTACTGCTGACCACTTTCCAAATACTGCTGTGGAAGGTTTCTTATTCCTTTCTTCTTGATCTCATTGTACTTATAGTGGAGGCTAGAAGCGGTGGAATCTTTGTATGATGCACTTTTCATCTGAAGACGGAAATTCCTTTTTTGTCCCAAAATCACTTTGAATGTGTTTGCACATCAGGCGGATTTCGATAAATTCTCAGCACCACATCATAGAAGCGTGTAACCACATCGACCGGGTTGTCCTTGGGGGTGGAATTGGGATGTGCTTTGTTATCACTGGTACCGGAGGTTCAGAAGTTGGATTCCCGGATATTTCGATCTGGCAACCGGTTCTGCATTAAAAAATATAATTTTCAAGGGGCACTTGAGGCGTCTTTGTTATTCCATTATCTCTGCTGAGGCAGCGGAGCCTTGGAATGTGAGAAGGGGGAAACTGCTATCACAGGCCAATGTTTGCCGCAGGCCTGAACTTATGCTCCACGGTACCAAAGTTTTTGCGCCTTACACCATCCCTCAAACATGAGTTGTTTGTTTGATACCAAATGAAAATAGTGCTTCGTCTTGCCTCATAATGTCATCATTTGATGTCAGCCACTGATTGGCAAAATTGTTTGAGAAAGTTGGGTCAACATTGGAACCTTCGCTACCTTTTTGGACACTGCTTAACCTTACCCATCTTTTTTCAAGCGTGTATTATTTTAATTAATGTCGGTTCTTACTCTGGGTTCACAAAATATCTTATTTTAAAGTCAGGGATAGTAATGTGCAAATATTACTAACGTCAGGTGGAACATGCTACTATTGTATTTAAGTAGGCAAATCTAAATGTCCAATCGCACCACTGCACGTGTCGAGAGCACAACCAGCTGTGGCAATTATTTTGCTCCTCAGCGGTATTTCAATGCACTGCTTGGTAAATTTATCTCAAACTACATTTCCCGCACAACTAAAAGAGCTAAATAAAAGAAGCATGCAAGCAGTCTTCCGAAAGATGCAAACTTTAGGCAGAGAATTGAAAATTTAATTCATCCTTTTTGGGAAACCACAGCAGGCATTAGAGTAATCGGTGTGTTACTTTACAGATCGTAGTTGCTAATTGACTCGGCTCCCAATTTATAGTTCGAGTTACACGATTTAAAGCTCCCACAAATGTGCGCTACCAACGTCATGTATGTGTGACGTCATGTACTTTCATCCGAAGGTCAATACCCCAGGCACGGAACACGTGTTCTTCATTCATCTGCAATAACTGCCAGCACGAAATCCCGTGTCACAATCGAATTGGTGTTTTTTAAACCACTAGAATAGATGTAGGATGCGACTGGAACGAGGAAGTTTACATTCTACTTTCAGAGCATAAAGTGAAGCGATAAAAATGCCTCGAACTCCAAACAAACAAGCTACTTTCATAACGGGAACGGAAACTCTTGTTAAGAACCCTGTCAGCGTAAGTGTGTTGTCAATGGGCCACAACTGGAAAACGGTAAAATTTTTCAATGCAACTTTTGCATAAGTCGTGTGGATAGGGATTTGCGATTCCAAATTCATAGTCATGCAATAGAGTGCATTCTTTTCCCACTTTATGCACAGCATTCTCTGTTTTCAAGGAGATTAAATTGAAATTGTTGCATCTAACACTTTTAAACAAACTCACTTTTGCCTTCACAGCCGATGAGATTAAGGATAATGAATGCAAATGCCACCCAGAACCATCAAATGAAAAATGAAACCTCGGCACAAGAAAGTGAGTCACAAAGTTGATGTTAGGTGGTGAAAAAGGCATTGTCATAGTCTTTGACACTGTGGCCTTCCTTGCTGTCAAAGTGTGTGTGTGTGTGTGTGTGTGTGTGTGTGTGAGTATTTTTTGTCTCACTACTGGAACCCTCCTCCTCTTTCTTTTCCTCCTCGCCTTCTCCATTCTCTCTCTGCGTCGTTTGATATCAATGGTCAGATAAAAAGTCGCATGCCATAATGCCGGCAGCCATCTCGTGCCTTCATGGAGGTGAAAGTAAACAAAACAGCTTGAAATGAATCCAACCAACTCGGTCCGCCTACAGCGAACGCTAAAAGAAGACCAGGTCCGCTTTTAGCTGGTTGGATGACACTGCGTCAAAGAGTCACAGAATGTGAGCACAACTGCAGCGGACGACTGAATCAGCGGAGGACCACATTGGGAGGAGCGCTGTCTGATCTTTTGTACTAATTACCAAATAAATTCCTCTCTGGCGCAGTTCGGATGGCAGGGAACACATGCAGTTCCTGTGTTTCGGCCTCCTATTTAAGCATAATTTGCTGAAAGATTTGTGATAGTTGAGGAAGAAGAGGACAACTTGGCCCACCGCGACTTGCATGGTCAGGGCAAAAGACGGTCCCGTCAAAGGCTTCCAAATGTACTTTCGTCTTTCAGGCTTTTGAGAAGGGACCGATGGAAGTACTCACAACTGAAGGGCTGCATTCTCGTGGTTAACATTTACTACCATCACCATAATACTTTGATTAAGTAATTGATTTCTTAACTCCTTACCTTTGGTTTGGAGACACTGGTTCATTCCAGTATCCCCCAGCCCTCCTTCACGGCAGTAGTACATATTCTGCTCCATTAAGATGCCTTCTCCCGGCTTTGGGGAGGTGTCAAAGCCAAATTCCGTCGTGAAAGTACAGCTACCCTGATTCCTATTGCTGGATGGGAGACTTTGGGAAAGGAATATTACTCCGAATGGAGGGGCCTGTGACGATATCTAATAGAGGGCTAAAAGTGGCGTCAAACTTTGTCAACCACCCCAGTCCCGTATGCGGCAGGAAGTAAACCGCCTGGAAAAGTTAATAGCGGAGCTGTCCACGCTATTTAAACAAAATAAACACACGAGACCGCCGCAACCTCTCTACCAGTTGGATAGAACTCAAACACGGTTGGGTTGCATTGAAATGAACACAGTGGCAAGGAGGGACAACCGGGAGATCCTATCCCCATGAAGTTATTTAAATCACGTTTTTTTTTTTTTTTTATTAAATCACTCGGCTTTTAGGCCACTTTTCTTACGACTAGCGCTGGATATACGAGATGGCTAGTGCATCCCCCTTTTCTCAAACAGGACGAAACTCCAGATCCAATAGAACTGTAAGGAGGGCTCAGCGACGTTGTGGTCAATCGTCTTCACACCTGCATGGAAATTTGGTGACTGGTGCGGTCTGTTTTGTGGGTAATCTGTCTAAACTACCGAATCCGATGCGATGGCCGACGCGGACGGATGACTAGGGGTGACACCGGGAGCGTGAGGGAGTCTGTGTAATACTCGGAGTGTTTATCTAACCCTTCGTGGGTTGCATGGCCCCCAGCCCAGGGGTGTAGACCTTAGCCCTCTCTACGGGAGTAATGAGTAATGTGCCTTTTTTGTCTCTAGGGGGGGCAGGAAGGTGGAAGGACTACAAACTCCTTGCATGAAGTAGCAAATACAATCACGGTGATGTCACCGTTCTGACGCCTGAGAGTTGACATAAAACTATTCTCCATAAAAATGGGAATTTTAAAGTAACCCAAGAGCCTTAGTTTATGCGTAAGAATTTTGGAATGAATAAAATCTGCCGTGACTCTGCTAGATTAAAGCACCATTCCCAGCCCATGTAGGACTCCTGAATAACACCCTTGCCAGTCATTGGTATCATTGGAGTGTGTTGTGGCTTAAAAGAAATTAAATTAAAAAGAAAATTTTGCAAGCGATCACAATGTGGCACTTCTCAAAAAAATAATAAGAAACCGAGTAAATAAGTAGAAGTAATCTTCCAAATGACCCTTGAAGTGGTAAGTGCTGTGTGATTTTGTTATAACAGCCATCAGCAGCAATGAAGTAGCGAGAGGGCTCAAAATAAGTACTTGTTTTTTTTTAAATTTTGGCGGGAAATGACTGCACATTTGCCAATCTCTCCCATGCTGATAGATGTTATCTTCGGGAAAATGCCGACCTAACAGCTCTCCATAGTAGAACTCCTACCTTATATGCCCTAAATCGTAAGCACCTCTTTTGCAGGATTTAACTAAAAATCCTATTATACATCTTTGGGACTCATAATTCAGTTTGCTTAATGCCGCATTTTGGCTATGCTGACACCGGGGTCTACCACAGCCCCCTACACGGTAACAATACATTCCTATCAAAGTATTATGAGTTCTTTGCCTTTAACAGTGACTTGGGGTGCCATTGTACAAAATTTATTACTGATATCGCTAGCCTCCCTGCCAGATGCGGTAAAAAAGCCTTATCTGATGTATCCTCTAGTTACTACTCACGTTATGATGTAATTTTTAACAAGCGTAATCCAATGAGAGATTTCTTTATGAAACTACGCCCTTATTTGTAATTCCCGCGCTAGCTAAAGGTCACAGCACTAGCCAATCATGTGACAACTTCGATGACAACGCGACCCACCTCAGTTTTGTTTTCATTTTTGGGCTGCGTTCCACAGCAGGGAGTCTCATTAAACGCTCCCCGCTGCCCTTTCCCAAGCATTTTCTACACCCTGGTGTTTTTTCGGCCAACAGTGATAAAGCATTTCACTGGGTGGGGGTTAACTCAGACCACGTCCACGCACCTCTGCTCGAGAGGTGGTGACTCACGTTCAGTGAAATTCTATCTGCAGAGAAAAGGGGCATTTGGTGAAAAATTTACCAACTTTGTCAAAATGGTGTATTTCCAAAAAAAAGCAATAGTGAGAGAAAAACAGAAAAAACTAAGTAATTTCTGGTTTCGCTTCAATTGAAGGCAAAATGCGGCATAGTCTTGTGTAGACTTGGACTTAATCTATGTTTCCAGTCTAAGAATAAAACTTGCGATGCGTTTAAGGTGGTTTTTGAAAGAATGCTACGCTTCGAACTGTTGCCATTTGTTTTGTGTCTATAAAAAGACTATTGTCAAATGGAGTCGAGAAGAAGTACCTTCCCCTGATAGGAAGGCCTGAGGTTCGAAATAAATAAGGCAGATTCTCAGAACTCGCCTGCTATGCTAGTGTGCGTGTGTCGCCTATCCACCGTCCTTTTGGATAGCGGAGGTGTCCTTTTCTGAAAGCACTAACTATAGCAGCACATGGTGGTGAAGATAGTTCATTTTTCCATCATGGCAAATTAACCATCAAACGTAATTACACCCGTGCTTAAAATAATCAAAGTCTATTTTATCATATCGTATCCTTCGATCGTAAAGCTTGCAAAACCTGATTTGATGCAAATGAATACTATAAGCCAGTGAGGTACGCATGCCACATGTTTGTGACACTGGGATGATGTGAATAACTTGGGTCATCACGGTACATCAACTCTGGCCCTACACTCAGAGGGTTGTCTAAGCTACAATTAGTCGCAAAATCAGTTGCACGGGAACGACAAATAACCTCAGGGAATGTTTTTAAGTTGGACCCGGTTTCATACCCATTGGATGCCACTTCCCAGTTCCTCTTGGATGTGGGAAAATTGTCACGGTCTTCAGTTTTTAAGAATAAACCAAAAGGGCAATGCTAACAACGGAGGAGGTTTGGAGTAATTTAGCACTTGGAGAACTAAAAAGTCGTCGAAGACAAGGCATTGGATAACATCCAACCTTCCAATCTAAACCACTATTGCCTAATCCTGGGCGTCCCAAATGATGTCCCAAAATCACCCTAAGAAGAGCAGGTTAGAAGAGGATTTATTTACCTGAATTCGCGAGACGATATCGTAAAGCAAATTATGTCTAAGTCAGTCAGCAATCAAGATAATGTTGACATTTTGTAGGCAGTCATGCCTTCGAGTCGTTCGCCTCCAACCCTCAAGCCATCAACAAAAACAGATAGTACATTATTTACGAGGGGCAAAAAAAACACGCCGGATGTTGGCTAAGTTAACCGCCTCAGTTTTGTACAGCAATCATAAAATGCCAAGCCCTTAAGACTCCCTCGCTAAGCAACTCATCACAGAGGCTGGAACTAAGAAGCAGGAGCACGGAGCTGGGTGCCTTCTTATATGCACGGGACAGGTGCCCAAGTAAATTTGAGGACATGGATCTGTCTGACCATACGGAAAGGGGAGCGAAACTTTTGTCCCTAATTAGGCAGTTGTCCTAGTATCTGCGTTGTTCATTTTCCAGTGCTCTAGTGCCTCCATTCTCATTGGTTACAGATGTGAAATTTCCTTGAAAATTGCCTTTTTTGGGTATAATCACTTATTTGAAGAAGTACAGTGCCTTTTAAAGTACCCTAGTTTACTTCACGCTTGTACTGGGTCTAATGTATTCGCTTGAAGCTAAGCAGTCAGCTCATACCAACTTCCTGGATGAGCAAGTGCCACTGATCCCAAAGTAGGAGACAACCCCCTATCCTCTTTCTCGATCCGATCTTTCCAATTTGAGGATCATAAGCTAGGGGGCGAGAAGAGAAGCACTGCTGCCACCGTAGAAATGGGCATCAACCTTCGTCTACGAATTGTGAATCGAAGAGGTCTGTCAGGCCTAGCTCACCTTTTCAGCCTTAATATTCGACATCGAAGATGGAATTGCGAAGTAACAAGGGCATTACATAAACATTAGCTTAATATCATCAACTTCTGGATATTTTTTTTAATTGCCTGTATTTTATTTCAGAGTCTTTTATTTGGCGGTCCCATTGCATTTGGTTGACTTAAACGCTAGCGATATTTCATTTTCCTTGTTCATTCCTACCAAAAAGGGATAAATAAGTAAATAACTAGTGTCCCTCGGCATCTCCACTTTCGGATGCTTGAGGTTATTTTTGGTTGGAAGCACTGGATTCTGCATACTTAGATCGGTAAATAAAGTCAGAGAAAAAACATTATCGTTGCTGTCATTAGAGCCCCTGTCAGATTGCTGAGTCATTCTGTTGATTAGTTGCCTTATGTCAAAGATAAGCACCTATTTATTGGGTAAAAAGGGGAAAAAGGAGGTATACACATCCACTCTACTTGAGACAGGTTTTGACAAGCTATAACATGCCATAGAGCAAAAGCTCTCCTTTTTATAACAAAAAAATAATGCGAAAAGGAGAGCGAATACTGTAAAATCTGCAGTCATGGTGATAGTGATGCCTGCTAGAAGCACGACTCCTTGTTGTGCACTTGCTGCCGTCGCGGCTAATCAGACTTCTTGCAGGAAAGATACTACTCACAGGGTCCACTCAAGCCAAGTAGTAGTATATGAACCCCGCTATGAAGTGATTCCACAGTCACCTTAAACAAATGTGGAGTAAATGACAGGTGTGGCTTTTCCTTCAGAATCTTGGCCATGAAGGTGATAATGAATGCGAAGACCGCTTAGGCACACATCCGTGCGTTGTTTTTGCGATTGTTAAACCAAGAAGATGTGTTTAAAACGGCTGCTAAATTAAAGGCTTAATAATGCCAAAAACGTCATTCTACCACAACCAACTGATCCTTTAAAAGTGCATGCAACTGCTTTATCATATAATTAAGTTAAGTGCTAATTTTTCAACAAATATGTGACACGAGGCCTTTATAAATTTTGGATAACCGTTTGCGTCGATCTACACTGCAAACCGATATGCTGACTTAAAACCAATAAAAGTAAGAGTTTTGGGCTTTTGAGAAGCGATTTGCATCACAACATGACAAAACGCTTAGACTGTGAGACCCTATCCGCCTTTGAGGTACGTTGGAGGATCCTTAATTCAAATGAAGTTGGCAAGATAATCCCTACTTGGTAAATTTTATTCTACATCAGCAATATATTACTTTGCCTTCGAAAAAGGAAACTATTTGTTAAAGAGGTGGCTCGCCATGAATAGAAGAGTCCATGGAGGAATGAATAGTCCCTCATAAGCTTCCGAGGTCTACTCTGTAGGGAATCCTGTAGAATTGAGTTGGCGTAGGTTTAGTTAAAGACTAGAAACTACTCCGAATCCTCTTTTTAAAATAGCATCCTCAGAAAGCACAAATTTTTCCTTTCGATGTGATCTGCCTTAAGTGGAACCTTATTCATTGCCATGAGTCACTCAAAACTAGACCACGCAGCAATGCATTAAGCAGACTTGAGGAGGGAAATTCAGAAAGCTTTTTCCATCCTTAATTTCACAAGTCGTTCTGGCATCATTGCCCTCATTTGCAATGCACCTCTTCCCCAACTTCGTACGCAGTAGCTCACGAGATGTTGAATCTGTGAGGTAAAGACGAATGTCCGCAAACTTCCTTCACAGCCAAGAACCTCCACCAGAGGCAATTTTATAAGCTAAAGGCTGTTAGGCGAGAGCTTGCTTAACTGTTAGATGTCCGGTTGTCCAAATCATCTCTTCTACGGATCTTGAGTGTAATTGAACGTTAGCGGTACTTCACATCCATTACACTAATGCAGCCGTCTTCATGAGCAAAGCACCATGGCAAGGGAGCTTCTGTCCAAACCCAAAATTGTATGACTGAGCGGATTTCCCTCTTGACACTGCTTGTGTGTGATATGACCTGGTTGGACATAACCAATCACTATCATTCCCTATGCCTTGACTCTTTTCAAAGAGGGAATGCAAAATTTCCTATTAAAACCGGCAAAGCAAACAAATAGGCAGAATTCAAAAGTTTTACGCTCAGACTCACCACCGACAAGTCAAAAAAACCGATGACATCTGGCATCGCTTCGGTTATTTTTACCCACCAAGGCTATCGTTATCAGCCTATCACCTATCAGTAGCATAACGACCTCCTTTTTTAAACTAGTCAACATATCTTCACCCTCCAGGTGTTTTTATAGTGGCGGGTCATGTGTGGCAGAGGAAATGCCATAAGCCTTACCGAATCCCTGTCACTAGTGATTGCCATTTTCCAGGCCACAGTTAGAAGATATGCAGCCTAGGAATGACTAATCCATCAGTAGAATTGAAGTATCACTTAGCAGGTGATGAGGGTGATATCCAAGGGAGTCAAATGGATGCGTGGACATCAGATTTTACTCAGGCGTTGTTGTAAAAATCTCATTTTTATAAGAATAAAATGGACAGGAGCCTTGAAAATACAACCCGCTTTTAAAGAAATAGCGGTTTTCGAAGTCGAAGGTTCGTCTGGACCATCAAAACTGCTTCCTAACCCTAACTTTAACCTCTTTTCTCAAAATACAACCGCCCCACTATTTTGCTATGCATCAACTTTGTCCAGAAACCGTCACGTCGGTGGACCAGTTAACTTGAGTTAATCGGGGCCCCCTTCGCCCCGACCCGCCCCGCCTCGCCGCGCTGCTCCCCGTTTCGGCTCGCTGCATTCGTTGTGATGTGGCCAGACGGTGGATAGCAATGGTACAGTTAATTAGGTGATGGAATGTCCAAACTTTTCACAGTTTTATACTTTACTGGGTGAGGCGAATTATATCCCTAATGTGATTACCCATTTCAGCCGAGTAGAAGCAGCCCTTTTTTATGGCTTTGTTTTCCCCCCTGCAAATTGAATCTCTGCCGAGTGTGCGATGAAGGCACTTTGACGAGGTGTTTGCACTTTTCCTCCTTTATTACCCTTTCAAAAGATCATACCATTTTTATCCTTTTTTGTGACTTTGACAAAAAATATGGCAAGTGACTAGTGGGTGGTCATATTTACGGCCTTGCCTACTGACTATGCGGCCTTTTTGATGCTCCCACGGGCCTAATTTTGCCGTGCAACAAAACAGTTTCTTTTTTTTGATAGTTTTAATTTTCTTCCAAAATACACCATCATTTGTGCCTTCTTCAAGTGTTTATCCCCTGGAGGGGTGCATGACAAGGCTGTCAAGCCTTAGTGCCTCTTGCGACTCCTACCGGTACCCTCATAGTGGGATGGAAACAGCAAGACTGGTCTTCTTGTGTCAAATGTCACGAGCAGACGTGATTAATTGGAACCTCTCATGACATCCCCATAACCTCTTGTCAGTGTCAAGTAATACGCATTTAAGCTGTCGATCTCACAATTTTTCACTTTGGTGAGAAGGGAAAACAATCGCTCCAATTTTATAGTTCCTTTGTCCTCCGAAATGATAAGAATTAGTGGTTTTATCCTTTTGGTTTATCACTGTCATTCTCGGTTTGTTTTTTTTCCTCTCTCGTGCGTTTTCTTCTAATATGAGCTTGATTGCGAGTTTTCAAGTTTGTCGTGTGTTTTTCCCCTCCCTTCCTTCCCTCCGACTAGAATTTTAGCCATCGCCCTATCAATGCCAAATAAGTCAAGGTGTCAATTAGTCATTTTTTGACATATTTGATCAAAATGCGTTCTTGTTCCATCACTCGAGGGAAGAGAGCAAAGCAGCGGGGTGGGCGGGTTTCAGAGGTTATCACACCCAAGAATGGCATTCTTTTGAATGCATGGTAGTCGCATGGTGTTTATTTTTATCTATGGCTGCATTTCAACCGACCAAAAAGTTTATGACTTTTTCGATTCAGCTCCCTGCAGTGTTTTGGACTCCTTGGTTAATAAGACATCGGCTAAATATGAACTTGGCCTCTGTGCCAAGGTTAGAGATCCACTTTTAGAAGGTGTAGGAAACAACGATAGAAAAGGCCACCCAAAATCGCAACCCGGGAGGTTGTAAGTGTCGCTGATGAGTGAAATAAGTAGCGAGTAAGGTACAAAGAGCAAGCAGAAATGCCCAAAGAGGCGGCAATGTCAAGGAAAAGGGTAATATTGATGGCTATTAAGGCAACAGCATGGCGATATGCCTCAAAGACCATCAACTCAAGTGTGTCTCACTTCTTTTATATGCGTGGTATAAAACTACCGTATCCAGATTGTTTGTTGACTGACTGACTTGGGATGAGGAATGACGTTTGTATTGCAAACCTCATTGGGCGAACAGGCATATCACTTGCCAGTTCCATAATAATCTACTCGTAACCCACCCAACCCCTCTGTAGCACGCACTATTCGAGACTGATAAGACCAGACCCTGTTTTATTTGTCATTGCACAGTAAACAGAAAACGTAACTGTTCACTTCAAATCTGCTCGAACGCGCCTGGTTGGGATGATCAAATGAAAACCGCATTTGAATTAAAGGAGTGATTAGGAGTAGTCCGTTAGAGAGCATGGATGCGCCACTCCCAGAGGACAAGGTAGCATCTCACGCGTTTAACAAGTTTTTCACCCTTTGATGGGAGAATGTTACTGCATCGTCTACGATCTCGATAATCACTTAAAAATGCTTTTCCCTGAGATGATTATAGGATAGGCAGTTGGGAAGCAATTGTGAGGTGACAAAGGCTAGGAACAAAGCCAGAGCTACAGCCTTCTCCTACCTCGTTGATAAGGGGTTATGGGTTGTAGGGGTGGATTATTTCAGCAAAGAAGAATTTTTGACGCCTTCAACACCGTTCGATGGAAGGTGGGTTATACTTCCCTTACTGTCAGACAGAAACATAAAAAGAATTCTCAAAAGAAGTTAAATTTCCTGGTTTTCGGAATCCCAACCTCTGCTCCACTCATTGAGAGGATGCTTTTCTTCAAAGTGATTCGACTGTTCGGAGCTGAGTCGGAATGTTTCATCAGCAGTCCTCATCAAGACATTATCAAACAAGGCCTTGTCAATCCACCGAGAATTAAATAACAACGTAGGTCATCATCTCCAAACTTGCTTTAATTCACGTCTCCTACGTGTGATCAAGCTCAGACTTGGTCTCCAAACTGAGGCTTCTCATTCAACTAAAAAGGAATTCTTAATAAACAATCCCATGAGTGGTTGGCTTCATCATCATTGAAAGGTTTCAAAACTCCCTGACTCATCGATAGGATGCGTCGCATCAAGCAGAATGATCCA
The DNA here is from genome assembly GCA_036345935.2 of Taenia hydatigena. Classification (NCBI taxonomy): domain Eukaryota; kingdom Metazoa; phylum Platyhelminthes; class Cestoda; order Cyclophyllidea; family Taeniidae; genus Taenia; species Taenia hydatigena. Next base: position 17,095,601 of record JADWOT020000003.1, read on the forward strand.
CTTATAGGTATGGAAGACACTGGAACCTAATTTTATGCAAACTATAGAACGTGGATGAGTCTAAGAGATTGTTTTTCACCATCCCTAGCTTATACATTTCCACCTATGCCGTGACAGGCAATTTGTTCGTAAATCCCGGCTAGGGGAGCAACGGACATTCGCGCTATTTGTCTCTCAACCCCTCTGTTTGCTTAGCATAAAGCGACTTGTAATGGAATGGGTGGGAATTTACCAATGCAGCAAGAAATAATCGGTCCAGAAAAAACGGCGAATTCGTGATTAAAGTTGCTACTGATCACCCCCTCAATAAATGCGCACATGCAAGCACGGATGTACGTACGCACCGCACACACGCACGCACGCACACGATCCGCAGCCTTTGATTGGTTGCCCATGTGGTCAGACGATCAAGGCGGCTGCAAGCGCGTGCATTCAGCACTTCGGCAGAGCTAAATGCGCCCACATATTTTGCCGCGCATGGACTTAACCTGATTTTGAGAATGCTTTACACTCTGATTGCCCTCTTCTCCTTGACCTCTGCAGCCTGGACAGCGTACACACCTACTCCTGTCTCATCCACCTCAGACGGCCGTCAGGCCAATTTCAAGGTCGTTTATGAGTCGCCTACCTCTGTATGTTACGCGGAGAATAGGGCCTACCTCTGTACCCCTCCACTCACCAACATTGCTGAAGGCGTTCCAGTTATCGCCACGTCCACCTGCGGTCAGGATGGACGTCCCGAGAAAATCTGTAGAAGTTGGACCTCCCCAAGCAATCAACAACGAAGCACCGCCTGCGAGATCTGTGATCCGAGGAAAGCGGCAACTAGCCGAGGCGCGGAACGCCTTACAGATCGTCACATTTCCTCCAACCAGACCTGTTGGGTATCTGGACGTGTTCCCTCCGGTGGAACTGTGAATTTGACCCTATCTCTGGGCAAGCGTTTTGAAATTTTCTACATCTCCCTTCAACCCTGTGGTCCCCTGCCCGACTCCATTGCTCTCTATAAGTCCTCCGATTTCGGTCGAACCTGGAAACCCTGGCAGTACTTCTCAACTGACTGCTACCGTGCATTCGGTCTACCAACTTCCAGCGAGTATAATGCACAAATCTCATCAGCAAACATCCAAGAGGTCCTCTGTGTAGCGTTGAAGCCCCCTACAAAGTACAACTCCCAGGGTCAGGTGTCAAATGTGATTGCTTTCAGCACTACCATTGGACGATCCACTCTGCAATCCTGGAGTCCAGCACTGATCGACTGGATGACTATGACGGACCTCCAGATTAGTCTGACACGTTTCCCTTCAAGACGTAAGTCTGGTGGAGAGAGAGGCTCTGGAGATCCCACGGTGGTACTGCATCGACGAGATCGAAGCAGCGGACAACGCAGAGTTTCACAGAAGGCTCCAGTCTTTAGACTTGGAGGGGGCAGTGGAAGCAGCGGCAGGTTCATTCGTGCTGACGAGGAACGAATGCAAGCCGACGGAAGTGCGTCGAATAGCACGACAAGATGGTTTCACGATAAAAAGAAGAAAAAGGACGAGGAGTCGGAGGGAGAGAAAATTGAGGAAGAGGATACAGTTTACTTTGCCTTCTCCGATATCACCGTGGGAGGAAGGTGCAAGTGCAATGGGCATGCAAATCGCTGCGTGAGGGACCGAATTGTGGAGAAAAATTCCGCTGGTGAGGAAGTGATTTCGTGGGGTCCCCTACGATGCGACTGTCAACACAACACTGTCGGTGCCGACTGCGAGCGATGCGCTCCAGGCTACTTGGATCGACCCTGGGCCAGGGCCACCAATGAGGACGCCAATGTGTGCAAGGGTAGGCTTTATGGTGGTATTTTTTGCAATTCTTCTCTAATATCGGCTTTTGTCAACCTCGAGGGCACTCTTTTGCGTTTGGGATTTTATTATCACCGGCACGCAATAGCAAAAGACTCAGTCACCCATCGCCTTCTTGGTTCCGGATTTTGAATTGCTCTAAAAATATCACTCATTTGTTTAAGTGTATCATTTTCATTTCGGGTCAGTGCGCAGTAATCATGGACAAAACGATTCATATTTAAAATGCCTCCTTCATGTGCGACTTACTAAGGCTGTTTGGCCGCAGTCTTATCCGGCAGGCTTGCTTTAAATAAGCCTACAAGATACGCGGGAAATTAGCTTCAGTTTGAGCCACATCCTCTAGGGAGTTAAAATTTGTCCCGTTTGTTTGAATTATTTTCTGTCGCAACTTGTCAAGGCTTTATCAAAAATAGGATATTTTAGGATTTTAGAATGACGGTCTGCTTTTTTGCAAAGTAACTCATGAAAATCAACTTCTGGAGTCTGCTCAGATATTTTATGTAATCCATTTTGCCTTTTGGAACATAAGGATTTATTTTTTAACATAACACGATAAAAACCGGTTACCTTCGCACCATTTTTCCTCCCCAAAAAACATTAAAAACTGCGTGCTTTAGAACTGATTACCCACTTTGTCAGACCTCAAATTGTGGCTTCACACAGTTTCGCTGAGTTCCACAGTTTTGGAAAATAAATGACCCTATTAAGATGCTATTAATGACACGTCTTGTCATGCGTCCCTAATTGTCCCTCTCCTAGGCCTTCACATTTCTCAGTTCACTGTACCAACACTGGTTCTAATACATCGTATGCAGATTGGCCTTCGCGTAGCTAGGTGAGCAAGGTGGCCAACAATTGGTTAGAGATGTCGCCTGATAGACCGTGGGGTCTCAGATCGCTTTGGGCGGATGCCAAACCACTACCTACCTAACCAGCAGCAGTAGCAGGGGTGATTAAAAGACCAGCAATGGACGATCTTGGAGGGGGAGGGTAGTAGAACGGGATGCACGATAATATCTTGCCCTCGGGTTCTTCTCCACCTCCGCATTATCACGCGCAAGTCAGTGCACACCTACTCAGTCGGAGTTGCTGGATTCTGCAGATATTTTTCCACGATAATAGTAATTACCTTGTTATTGTTTTTATTAGTGGTAGTGGTGGTGGCGGTAAACCTCAACGGAATCGAAGTAAAAGGGAAATTTTCCTTATTGAATAGGAGATTCAAGGAGACACAGTTGTTACCAGAACCAAAGTAATAGGGAGTGATGAAAATGTGTAATATTTATCTATTAATTTGCTCGTTCCTACAGATTGAAAACACGGAAATAACACCGACTCAAGCTAAAAGGCAACACCCCGGGAATTAGAGTATAATGAACTTAAACTTGACTGGATTTGGTTTGCATCAACTCAGGGTTAGCCTCCAGAAGATCCGATTAAATGTGCTTATAGTCGTTTGCATTCGTTGTTGACTGTCTTAGGGGCAAGCAAAAGTGATAGTGACATCGCTATCCCATGAATTCATTACAGAGAAATGGCTAGTACACTCGATGTAGACTTGAATTCTCCACAGTGTGGCTATAACCAAGGGACAGTGAACTCAAGTGGTCAGGGTGTTGCGTGACAAGCTGGGATAACTCACACACACTCCAAGCCGCATTTAAGTGAACTTTTTCCCCAAATCAATGCATTTTTATAGCTTATTTATCTTCCTCTCTCAGATTTTACAGCTAACGTTGCATAAAAGGCATAATCAGAACCAGCCACTCCGCCGAGGTGAATGTTATGTTGCGTGTTTGTGATCGTGGTTGGGGCAAAAAATAATGCCACTCATTATCCGGGCTCAAGCTGCTTTTGCACCAAAAAATGATTTGTCAGTAAATTTGTCATTTTGCAGGCACACATTAGATATTGCAACTCGCAAGTGGAACATTTGGCAGAGAAAATGCTGAGATGATCGCTAGGTGATAAGCGCCACACTAATGAAACCGAGAGCTGCGTTTGATCTTCTTCTTGGAGTTCGAAGGACATTTTAAAATTTACTCAAATTCTACTCTAATCATAATTTGCATTCCGAAATCGCCTAAATTTTCCTTTAATTGGGATCTGTGTGTTGATGCTACTTATATTCAATTCAGCGCCCAATGTGATTAGAACTTCTTGCTTACTTCAAATCAGTAGCCACTCAGCTCCCCTGATTTGAGAATAACTCTATTTACAAGTAAAACGTTATCAATGCTCGCCTATTTAACCACGCTAGCTTAGTGCTTATCGCATATCCGACCACTTCTTGCGGTTTTTTTAATGAATATAAACCGAATTTACAATCTCTCCGCCTTTTAACTGATTTTATCTCTGCAGAAATCTGTATCGCTTTGTAACTAAGAAAAATTTAAATGCAAAACTGAACCCTATTTTTGTTAAAGAAACGTATTATTTGTTTGAAGAAAAACAGAATTTAACCAATTCTGGAAAATTGAGGTTTGCGGACAGCTGTTTGATGTAGCCGAGTTTGAATTCGACCATTTGGAATAGAATCGATCCACAGTGAACTTTTTTGCTCCGAATTGCATAGGCATTTTCAAAGACTGTGACAGAGCATACCATTACAGGCGACCATACGTATGAGCGAGTTCTCATGACACTGAGATAGCAACGGATGAGACGATAGGGTTAGAGCGAGGTATCGATGATGAAAGTTACCGGTTGGTCATATTGGACTCCGTCATGTGCTAGCACGAATTCACAATAAAAGTTTTCCAAGTATTAATGGATGCAAAATGCGTTTCGCAATTACTTATCTTACTGAGAGTGGGTGGGTTCACGAAAAATTTCGATTGTTTTAAGGCTAGACTGATGGCAAATTTCACTTATACTGACCTAAAGCGACATCAAAATGACGATACTACTATTGGAAATTTGGGCGAAGTTAAGTAGTACCGGCCCATAAATGCAAACATCGTGAAATTCTTTTGCGCTCCCGTAGAAACCGTAATTGCTCCTGAACTTGACTCTGGAAGGAAAGTAACAAACAAAACTACTTTAGGCCCACGTTTTATTGTAGCATTAATTTTAATTTTATATGAAATTATTGGAAAATTAACTAAGTAGCTTACAATTTTTTGTTATCTCACGATCGCTTCCACCTATAGCAACTGAGCTTAATACGCTGCGCTGACTGAGTACGAGTCGTGAATACAGCCGCAGACTAAAACTATTAGTCAAAGCCTAAAAGGCACATTTTGGCGCCGAAGCTGCTGTCAGCAAATGGAGTGATACGCGTGTTCTTCGGCAACAGGCTGGTTGTTGTTTCCTTCAGCCACTTTGAGTTGCATTGTCTGCATCCTTTCTCCCTCCGCCTCTCGAGGGTGGCTGAGAATGGTGCCAAGTATATATGTGTTTCAGCGGGCAAATCCGCCCAAATGTGATTGGACACTGGGTGGTTCTTTGAAACGTAATCATGCTATCGTCTTTTTTTCTGCAGGAAAGGACACTGTAAGGAAGATGAATGGATGCACATTGCGTGATGGCGTGTGTGCGCCTGTAGGCTTGGATAACAACCACATCGTTGGTAGTGCAAACGGGACCTCGTCATTTGCAAATACCTTTTCCCTGCTCTATACACTGCGCATCACAAAGCTTCCCCTCACGCCAGTCAGTCAGACGTCTGGCCTCGTATCAAACGAGGAGGAGTTCATTAACCTCTTTAGTTGAATTGCGAGCACTCTAAAAATAGTGGCTAATGGATAGTTATTTACAATCGCTTATGACTGTAATCACTCATAAAGAAGGCAATTTAAATACTGTCATCACTGATTAATGATTTCGAGTTCTTCCGAAAAAATTCAGGGCAGTATACTCAAAATGATGAGGTTTATCTATTTTTTGCAAGATGCGCAGCTACAGTGACCTCAATATCCCACTAAAACTGTAGATTATGTCTCATTAAACCTAAAAAAAATATTGTTCGTTCCTCTCAGAAATGATGTGTGAGGCTATTGCCAGACATTCATTTCATTTATTCTCTCAGTTAATGCGGTCTAAAGATTCCCGAGCGCAGCAGTGATAACTCGAAGTGAATGTCATTTATGCAATTTCCTTTGCAAAATTTTGCGGTTGTTTATTCTAGTTTTGTGTGCAAAACCCTTTCATGATTCCTTTGAAGAAAAGCGAGAGAACGGCATTGTGAAAACAACTTGTTCCACAACAGATCTTTCGGTGCTCACAGAAATCAAAAGTGGAGTCTAATGAACAGCAAAAAAACACAGTTTGACTCTGCGGCTTATAATGTCGCTTTTAAGAGGCCATGCGAGCAGCTTCTTTGGCTTTTGTGCTTAGCATTATCTTGTGGAAATTAATTTCCTCATTAGCATTACCTTATCATTAAAAAGCTGCGGAATCTTCCCTATAGATAATTATTTCTTTACTTATTTACCATGTGAATTGGTGTTTAGCCCCTCCCCACGTCATGTAGTCCACTAGCATTCCAGTCGTTGAGGCAACTGCGAGTAACCCATAACACATCGATAGTTCCGTCCCAGAGTTGTGAAGAATGTGGACTTCCTCCCAGAATCTCGCCAAGTTGACCACCTATCTTTAGACCTCTCGCAGAGGAAGCCAGACCAGTAAAGGAAAAAAACGAGCCTTTGGAATTTCTTCGGATCTGCGTTTTTTTACCTGCCCTGCTCTCCCAACCGAGTGCCCACTGCCTTTTGGGCTTCTGAAATCCCAGTGTCTCTGCGTGCATGTGTGCGTGTGCGTGTCTTTTTCCTTGTCAGCGGTCAGTATTTAGAGACGAGTTAGGGACTTTTTCTGTTGCTACGTTGGGGGAATGCAAAAAGCCTACTCCTGTGCATGTGTCTCAATCTGAAGGACTTTTTGACTTTCTTTAAGTTCTCCCCTTCAATCGTGACTGGGTTCCAAAATTCTTATGTAGCTGAGGTACCAGGTATTAACCCTTACCCATTATATGGGCCAACCTACTCACTTAATCTTATAATTAAATGTCGATTTCTGTGTTGATACATTTATCAATTCATCTGTTCATCTGTCTATCCATCTTTTTATCACTTCTACAATCTATCAACGTCACCATTTACCCACATGCCCTACTCCTCCACCTAATCGCTTACTCCCAATCCAAAAGCTTGTGCGAATTTTATACGCATTGATGCCAATTCAGACTCTTGCTTCCATCCTCGTACCTAAATGTTGTTGGAAGCCAATAAGCAATTTTCAAATAACTAAAGCCACTTTGAAAGGGGTTTAGATGGAGAGGTGAAAAAATGAGAGGATGATATTTTTCACTTGCGTGACTTCTGACCGGTACGTGGCGTTTACTCTTTTATCGGTCTACCTGGCAATCCTCCTTTTCTGTCCCCTATTTGCAAAAAGAAAAACGATCATGTAGTCCCTTTTTTCATACCACCGCAACTTCAGGCTAATTGAACACACTTGGAGAAATGGCATGTCTTTGGCAGTCTCAAGTGCCTTCACTTGACACCTCCTATATTTCCATCGAACAGAAGGGTACTACTGACTGTCTTGTCAAACTAGGCTAGCCTGTCTCCACCTCCACCTCAGCGGAAGTTGCCACCTGTCAGTCCCAGTGACAGCTGCCATTTTCACGCCTTGTCTTCGGCCCGGGGCCAGCGCATTTGACCTGCAGTTGGGCAAATGTCTTGTGCACGCATGCACCCCCACCCACGCCACCCACAGTGAGTGTGGGGCACGGTTTGTGCACCAGGCGCACAGCTTGACCCCCAAGTCAATTTCGCGTCAATTAGCGCGCAAAAGGCGCGCTAACCTTAGCCTGGGGCAGTGGGTAGGGATAATAAAAGTATGCGTGGGAAGGTGGGGTAATTTTTTTCTCGCCTGTTAACACCGCCCCAATATTGGCACGTGGTAATGTGAATTTTTATCCACTGTAGCATAAAAAGTTCGGCAGATCTGACGGGTATCTCCATCAAGATATATTTTTATTTACTTTGTGAGATAGGAATAATTTTTTAAATGGTCAAACTAAACTTGCCTTAAAAACGAAAATGTGGTGAGTGATGGGAGCATCTAAGAAAAATTATTTTAAATACTTTAGTGAGTTCATAAGCAGCGACCACCTCCCCCCTGGAGATCAATCAGTATGAAACAGATGAATTGATATTTTATTTAAGTGAACTCACCTGCTGTTTAATTAATCGATTTTATCTTATTAATATTGATTGAATAGTCCCTTGATTTTGTGGTTTTGTTGGTTTATTTATTTACTAATGTCTTAATCCTTTAGTATTTTTTTCCCTGTTACATCACTCATAGTGGTACTGGAAGGCATTTGTGACGTCTTTTAAGTCGAAATCAATTAGTTGACCAATGGCAAGGGCTCCCAGAAGCGAATGTTACACCAATGATTCAGTGCGAATTTTACCTACACCACTCAATTGTGTGATACATAAAGTAATGAAGTGAACTGTAGGTTCGAGATCCACTTCAAAAATCTATGCTTTGTGTGGTTGATGAATAATAGGGACACAATTGGGAAAATTGTTTTGAGTGATAGCAAGAAATGATGTCTTAACAATTACTGCCTATTATTTTGTTTGGCAATGCCAATCCCATTCCTGGAATTCCAATTTAAGGAGGCATCAGTGTGGAACCAATAAATCAAGCTTGTTTGAGTGAGGCTCAAGTGTCATTTAACGTGCCAGTTTTGCGTCAGCATTATTGTGGGATTATTAATTTTTGTGCCACTTCAAGCATCCATCCATTTATTTGTAGCTTTATTTCTTTTAGTGGGTTCCACTAATCACGGCGGGACTAAAATTCCGACCAGGATACCAGTTGATCCGGAATGGTGATTTAATTGAAGTATTTAACCAATCGCTCGTAATTTTGTAAGAGAATATATTAAGAATGATTCTTTAACAATTTACTTGAATAACAGAAATGCGCAACGTTCAGAGTAATAGAATGAACAATAAATTCGGATTTTGCTTTAAAATCTATGATCGGCGCTAGTGTTAGAATGACGGGAAGGGCATTTAATGTATTATAATCTTCAATTTCGCAATCACAGATTAAAAATTTTGCTATTTTATCGTGTCTGTTGTCATCTTTTCTACCTCTGGACCTGCCACCCGGAACGGCATAATTACGGAACCAATAAATTGATCAGAAATTTCATCGCCATGGTAATGCCTGATTATTTAACTCCTTCGTCATGGTTTTGTTTGTTCATTTATTTTTGTGCGTGTTTTCCCACTTACGATGGAAGTTGGGAAATGCTTACCATACCCTGGGCAGTTAACCAATTAACCAAATCTCCCTAAATTAATTTCTAAGAAAGTTGTTCTAATTACTAAAATGCACGATTCTCAGCCTAATGCAATGAAGTATGAATTTGAACTGTACTGCACACATCTACATCACATGTAAGAGATAAAAATGATTCGAGTAAAACCGAATTTGTTTTTAATTTGGTAAACTAGGCTAAATATTTTAATTGTCACGAGGTTTAATTATTTGCGGTGACACCTGGTGAAGCGTCCTTGTAAGACCGACAAATCGGTGGCTTCCTTTGGGAAAAATTCACTCCACATTGATTGGCTAGTCATTTTTTATTATTAATTTAGCAAGTTATTTAGTTGTTTGTTTATTTTCATGTGTTCGACTATTCCTCGTGGGACTGAAAGAGGCTCGTGACGCCCTTCTAAGCCCAAATGGCGATTCAACGGAGTTACTAAACCAAATGTTGGCTTTTTCGGAACAAAAAAATATTTCAGTAATGACGCTTTACGAGTTTTTTAGTACGTATAATTCATAAAGCTTATAGAAACAAAAGGGACCAGTAAATCTGAACTTAAAGGATCTGGGCTCCAGGCGGATGGTGAATGACAGGGGAAAAGTTCAGCAGAAATATTTTAAAACATTGACCAAGTAAGGATTATTTAATGGTTCGTTAACAATCTGAGAATCCACTAATGTGAAAGCGATAATTCGATAGATGGTTTAAGTAGGACTAAAATATTATTAAATTAATCAATTTAATAATAGCATTATCAATTAGGTAACCAGTCAATGCTACCATCCATAGATACTTATTCATTTTTTGGTTATTCTGTTTATTCTTGCATGCATCATTATTCACAGTAGGAACGAACAACATTCTGGGCGCCTTTTAAGCCGAAATTGCAATTAAATTGAGATAATTGAGTAAGCACGTGCATTTTTGGAACAGAATTTTTCGCACATGACTCTCTGTGAATTTATTTGACTCCCTGAGACGTACGATGCTAAGAGTTACGAAATGCGCTAGAAGTTGAGACTTCACTTTAACTATCTGTGCCCCATGTGAGCGGCAAATTGCGGGGGAGATATTAAATAAATTTTTGATCCTACAATTATAGAGTATTTAATTAATGTAATTATTTCTACCGTTTTATTGTCTGTTACCACCTGTTTCACTCTTGGGTTTTCGACCCGGAGCGGCGTCAATGTAAAGCTCATAAATCGATTTGTGTTTAATGGAAACCCAACTGATAGTTAATTAATCGATTTTACTCTATTTTGATTTGCTGGAAATTTGTCATCACGATTCTATCCACTTTTTTACTTGTTCCTTATATTTTTATTTCTTTTAAAATAATTTTTAATGAGCTTAGTCATTCGCGGTGGAATTGGAAGGTGCTCGTGACGCCTTTTAAGCCCAAACGGCGATTTATCTGAGTTAATTAACTAATGCCTTGTATTTTCGAAGTGGAATGACTCACAAATGATTTTTCATGCAAATTTATTTTAATTACCGAAATGCACTACCGTTTGGGTTGGGCCACACCTCAAAATCCATGCTTGGGGGAGAGTAGTGAATGATAAGGGGTGCATCCGATATGATCAGATTTTTTTTAATTCGCAAGTCTTGGTTGAATATTCTTACTCATCGCTGGGTTCGTTAACAGCGACTTTACGCTGGATTTCCAAACTGGAGAATTAACGAGTCGATAGGTCGTTTGAAAAAATCCCTTCTAATCTCTGGTTACTTGGTTACTTGTTTTCATGGCCGTCTATTTATTTATTTTTTTATTTTCCTCGGCTAGTTCATTTACTGGAGGACCAGATGACGGCGTTGACAGTGCTTGAGTCAAAATTGCAATTTCGCCTAATTCAATTAACCCATCGCTAGCAATTCCAAAACAGAGTTATCCGCGAACAATTTCCCACCAGTTTTTTTTTAAATCATTTTTATGCATGGCGCTTGAAGCAATGCCATGAACCACAACTTTGGACTTAGAAAAGCTAAGGCAATACAAATCAAAGTACATTTTTAAATTGACTGTATTTACAATTCTGTACTTAAACAATTTGAGGACTTCACTTATGTAAAAAAAGTGAAATTTTTTAAATGGTCAAGTAGAGCGACTGTAAGTTCCTCCCACTGTTATGACCGCAGAGAGAGAGAAAGGGAGAGCGCAAACACCATGAACAATGAAGGAAGGGATGATCTTGTCGACAGAGCGGGTAGCAGCCCGAGCTAGTCGCGGCTTCACTAAATGGTGACAAATCTTCATTAGTGAACGAGGAGCAAAACGTCAGACATTGGATAAAAAAACGAATATAAAAACAACAACGTTACCAAGTGGATGGATTTACAGGGCAATTTTTTATGCAGATTGATGGCAACTTGGCCGACGGCTAGCAAGCTCTTCCACTTTAAGTGGGTTTGTCGCGCTCTTGATTTTTTCCGCCTTCATAAATTGCTCGATATGATCACATTGGCCATCGATGCAAACAATTATTTTGTTTCCATCCTAACAGAAGAAGTTATCGTTTCATGAAAGGCCCTTGCTACTCCGGTACGTTTCCACGTCATTCAATTCAAGCAAATCGAATGATTATTTTGCTATAGGGTGTGAAGGGTCGAGGTAATGGTGTATTTTCAGACCAAAATTACCTCGAATTGATAAGTTTCACCTTTGCCTTTCTCGACCCTTTGACCCTAAGAAACTCTTCATGAATTTATCAGAGGTAGACAAACTTGAAATAACCTTTCATTCTCGATTCTGTAACAGTAAATCAGAAAAAAGTAACTGTTGAAAGATTGGTTTAAAAAAAGGTTGATTAATTCTCTAATTGATGTTTTAGTTCGGAAAGCTGTTCATTGATCTGCACTGAACCAATCAAAATCGTAAATTTATTCACTCAATCCAGTCATAATTTGAGCATGGCTCACAGTGCGGGATTTACCAAAAATATTATAAGGAGTTTTAAATAATACTTGTAGAATGTGCTTTACTAGATTACCCCACACAAATGTTCGAATGTGCTTGTCCTATGACTCGAAAATCGATTATGACTGACCTTTGACCCATCCTTTATGAATTGTGGAAATAGGATCGACAGTGCTTCATAATCTCTTTAGAAACGTTGAGTAGACTTTTGCTGCAGCCTCACTTTGTCACTCCTTCAGCCTGTCAGTGCAATAATCACACCACCACGTGCATGTTCGACATCAACCTCTATCGCAAGTCGGGTGGTCGTTCCGGTGGCGTCTGTCTCAGTTGCGCCCACAACACTGAGGGTGTAAACTGCCACGAATGCATCGCTGGTTTCACTCGACACTCAGGCCACTCCATTTTCTCACCCAATGCATGCCAAGGTCACCACAGCAATGTTGTCATTAGTTGTTGTGTTTGGTGTTGTCTAAGGTGGCTCAGCATGCGTGTCTAAGTACAGCGTCTCAGTGTTTATTTTTTATCCATCCCCTCCTCAAAACGTTCATGGAAATGGGATTGACAACAGCCTGCGAGTGCAATCTGCATTCAAATTCGTGTACCTTCTCACAACACCTCTACCTCCTTTCAAAGAAGGTGAGTGGCGGTGTCTGCGAGGACTGCCGGCACCATACAACGGGAGAGAAGTGCCATCAATGCATTGAGGGATATTACCGTGATTGGACCAAACCTATCAGTCATCCCAGAGTTTGTCTCAGTGAGTTATTTTCTCATTATTTTGACATTTTATCACACCGGACAGGATGGTGAACCAGTGCACTGTATTTGCCATAATCGCCTCAAGACTGTGTTGGGGTAAAATCTCTAGGAGTTGTTCTTGCTTGTGTAAACCATTTATATCGATTTAACAGCGTTTTTTTTTAACTCCGACATCCTTCTTTATTAATTGAAGCTTAAAATATTCATTTTTGATGACCCTAATTGCGCCGTCCGTTTCAATTTCGGGAAGTAACGTTTTCGCGGATGACTAGGACGCATTGTTACTGAGTTGAAGGATGGCAAATTGTAGTCTGGATGTGAAATAAGCACTTCAAAGATTCCATCGCCTAGCCTCAAATCAGGACGTCTAAAGCTACTGTGGAAACCATTTTAAAATTTGCTTGATGTCTACTTTTCCTTTACAGGTTTATCCTGTCACCTGTCCTCACGCTTTGCAACGCATGATAGCTGTCGTAATTAAATGTTGTCAATCCGCTTTTGAAGCTCACTTGAAACACAGTAGCATGCTCGTTTTTTACCCTTCTTTCTTCAGAATGCCAATGTCACCCGATTGGCTCGATAGGCAATCGACCGTGTGACCGGAAAACCGGGCAGTGTCACTGCAAGCCCGGGGTCACGGGTCAGACTTGCAACCGATGCTTGGACGGCTACAAGCAGACACGCTCTAAAATCACACCTTGCGTCAAAGGTAAGAAGACCTCACTTTTCCAAATCAGCCAATAGGGGGGGAAGCGCTCCATGCTGCTGTGGGTGGCCTGTGGGTGAACAGAAACGAGTTGAATCGCTAACACGAATGGAAATGAAATTTATAAAACTGTGCAAATGGTTCATTTGTCGCTGCTGAGTGTTTTGTCCGTGTTCGCGTAACTCCAAATTCGACCAAATTGTGGAGTAGTGGAGGTTAGGCCTCGGCGTTTCCGGCAAATATCGATTTTTGCCGGAGCGAGTTATGCTATTGGCGGTGCCCTTTAAGCTGCACAGATCTAACGGCACATTTTGATCCCCCATTCATTTAATTATTTGTTAAAGTGCAAATTTTACTTATCCATAGTGTTAACACAAAATTTTTTGCCCATTTATGAAACAGTCAACTGGGTGAAGGGAATAATAAGTGAGTGATTCACCTACGGATGAAGGCTTGTGATAGCTAAATACGTCATTGAATCCACTAAAAAAATCTAATTTTCGCCCTCTGCTTTGCTACGCATACAAATCTGTCTGCAGAACGTATTTACTACAAAGCAGTTCAGTAAATCGCTAAATGACAAGTTAGTTCCTTGTGAAGAGGTGCTTAAGATTGTGTGAGGGCAGAGAATAGCCTAATCACGGGAAAGCCTGACTCAAATGTCACGTTTTTTTTTACTAGCGATTCCCCTTCGCTTTGTAGAAGAATCTTTTTGTCACGTAAGGAATTCCTTTACCCTCTCCTTAACTGTCCTCAAAACTAGTCAGTTTTAATTGTTGACTTTGGGATGAAGGACAAAATTAGTGTAGAAGTTTTTATTTCCGTTCTAAAGAAGGAAAAGGGTGGGGAAAAAGAGTTGGCTGGGGAGAGGGGTAAATTCTAATAGCCATTCCTTGTCTCACACCACCTTGTTTTGCCTCCTTCCTCTTGCAGCGGTGGAGGCCTTGATTTTCACTGGATCGGCAACACGATGTAAGTTTTCCTTCTTTTCTCCTTTTCATATGGATGCATGCAAGTGTGTGTGTGCTTCTGGGGATGATTTATTCGTGCACGAGGCGTCTTCGTCAGCCGATTTTTCCCCACTAGTCTACTCTGTCTTTTTTCGGCATAGCATGTCTCAAAGGGCCATATGGCTCCGACTTCAGTGCGAATCCAATCACCGATGTTGGGACGATAAGACTCGGGCTTGGGTAGACTTCTTCACGGAAAGACTTTATTTCCAAAGAAATGGGAGCATTTATTTGAAAGGATTTACGAAACGGGATGTACAAGTATACACCACAATCCTAATTCGCTTGAGTAACTAATGGACAGGTTGAGTCCACAATTTTAAGGGGTTTCTTGGGACTTTATCCTTATAACACCTTGAAGCGCCTCATGGGCATTTTCTTTTTAGAGAATAAGGCAACGTTGGGCTAAGATTCAAAAAGCAATTAGGGGGAATTTTTAGTGCCGTGTACACTTCATTCGATTTGTCATTTTCGTACAGTCAGAACCGGTAGGAGTTCCTATTAAAGAAAGCTGAACACAAGAAGGCATACCCTTTACGATGCTTAATGCAAGAAAATGTAGGATGTAAGAGGAGGTTGTCACGGTGATTAGCGCTTCTTTTACAGCAGGGCTGCTTGCAAATGGTGAAGGGTGTGACGAAAATTGGGGCGCTGAAGGCAGGGTAAATTGTTGTGACTTACGATCATCCAAATATTCGAAATGGCGATCAACTCAAAGGAAGAGGGTCTAAACCCTGGATCAGAGGTTTGGACCTCAAAACGAGTTGGTGAAAAAAGAAGGCTGCTCCTCAGCTAAGTGAACAGGTACTCCTCCATTGTACTTAAAGAGTTTCAAAGAATCACGTTTGAAGCATTGCTTAAAAGCCCGGATATGTAGTTGACAGGAGAGCGCTGCACTGGTTGATGATTCCGGCCCAGTCATGCATTTTGTGAGGTCAATTCTGACACCTCCTCCGCGTCCCTCTGACCTCATTCTGGACGGCTGGAGATGCATGTGCCTCTTCACGCCCAGTCTCATTATCACTACCTTTTAAAGGAGTTATCACTAGTTAGTCGGTCTGCCAGCCGAGTGCTTATATGCCCTTCTCTCTCTCACTCAGCGTGACTAACAAGCAGGCAAGCAAACGAACTAACTAACCGGCTGGCTGACTGCCTGCCTGCCTGCCCGCCCGCCCGCCTGACTGACTGACTCGGTTCGTTTGCGTTTTTTCCACACAGCCTCAATAGCATAAGCAACACCCGAAGCAACGGCAGCAACATTTGAAGTGGGCCAGTTAGCGGATATGAGAGAGGCCGGGTGAATAGAGCCCAAAGTTCTCACAACTTGACGCACTAGAAACTTGTGCAGGCTCGGGAGCACGTGTGCACACACTGGCAAATCTACACATGCTGACATTGAGACGATCTTGCTTTTGATTCTGTGTGATCTTGACTGATAGATGGATGGATGAAAGACAGACTCTGGTGGTCGCTTGAAGGTGGAAACCACTCTTTTCAAAGCAGGCCTACTTACTTACAAACCTTTCGTTCATTTGGTTGTAAAGGCATCTAGAAAGCGAAAGTGTAGGTAGTCGGGATGAGAATTTTGGCATCAGCGGAGGGCAAAATTCTTGACAATAGCCTATAGCGGTAGATCGACTGATGGTAAGAGGCCATTAGGAACAACCGGTGACGGTGCGACACAATGAATCGTTGCAGCAAACAACCGAACCATGTAAGCCCAACCCATCTATCCTGTTACTTTTAGTATATATGGGATGGTAAAATGCATCAGGTCGCGCTTCTGATTCAGGCGTCCCGGGGGGATTTTTCCACTTATACCTCGCCTATCATTCAGTGTACTAGTGTCCTTGTGACTAGAAATTCGTTTGTACTTTAAGCTGTTTTCAAAATGCGCATTTAAGGTACTGTCAATGAGGTGCATGAAGTACTTACTTTTCCAACTTTATCCACCTACAAGTCAAACCCTCTTTAATTAGTGGCCTTACAGCTTCAATATTTGGTCTCTCGGGAGATAAAACAAATTTGTTAATGCAAGACGAAGGATCTCTTTTATAAGTTGCATCTTTTTAGAGAGCTTTTAGATAAATCACGACTAGTTGCACTTGTCGCGTCACCTACACGTAAATGCAGCGTTTTAAGTGCCAAAGCTAAGCCTCAGAAAAATTTGAAAATATCATGCATCATATCAGAAAAAATGTCAAGCTGTTACTGTAGTGTTTTAGGCGAGAAAATAACAAGACATAAATCAAATGGGCTTTGCCATTCTTGTTTAAATGCGCTGGGGCTTAGTTACCGCATTAAGGTGATTCAGGAATGGGCGGTGGTTTGTTGAATCCGTTGTTTTATTTCAAGGTCGGCATTTACAGCTAGAAGTAAATTGAACGGCGCATGGAGGGAACGAGCGATGCGAAGAAATAAAAATAAATTCATTTTTTTACCGCATTGCAGCTTCGTCGCATGCAGCGGTCGTGAAGGAGGCGATAGAAGGTGAGTTAATCAACACTTTTTAAAATCCCTTCATCTCTAAACCAAGCATAATTTTAGGTTATGCTTCTGGACTGGAGTAGTTCGCAAAATTTACCCCAAGGCACTATCAATGAGTCACTAGCGCTACCGCTTCTGCATCATTCATTTACTGAGGTGGGAGGGGGTCAAATGAAGCAAAAATTAGAGATCCCTGCATGAACCCGATGTATTTTTTCGCAAAACTGCCAGTTTTAGCGTCAAAAGTGAAACGTTGTCACCTCTTCATTGGCTCGTTAAAACACTTTCCAGATTTAACCCGCCCTGGGTGGGAAGTGGAAGGTCAGCAATCATCACTACTGCTGTCAATTGCATTTTATATGATACGAAAAGTTGTCTGTTCACATGAAATGGAATTTATTAGAGGGGAGAGATTTATTTTAACTGTAAAAGCAGCTGAATTGGTCGTGAGAGATTTCGAAACAACGGAATTCACTCTGCGCAGTTATTGCTATTTCCTATAACAACAACAAGAGCGAATAAATTCCCAGGTGAATTGCGAACATCGTAACCGCTGAAGCCGCTGCTTCTGCTTCGACAATTAAAACAATGGGGTTGAACAGCAGATTTGTTTGCATGATAAACGTGAGTCCCTCCCTGAGGCCATTAGCCTGCCAACAAATTCAAATACATTTTAGTTATTATTTAGGTTGGTGAAAATTCGGTGGTTTATCCATTTTTGCATTTAAACGATGCCGAATTTGGAAACTCGGCGGTTTCTCTGCTCCACTAGATCACACATTGTACGATGTTTCTTCAAATAGGCAAAAGATTAAAAATAACTTCATTTTAAAGACTTCTTAAACAGCTAATGGGATCATTAAAGTAGGCCATTTTAGTTGTCTTGTCAACTTTTTGTAGTCTTATATTCCCTTCAGCGAAAGCAGCAAAAAGCAGCCTCGTTCCCTAAAAAAATGAAGCAAAGAGATGAAGAATTAGGCCGTGAAAACACTCTTAGCGTGGTACGACCGCTTGCCTGACTCAACGCTCGGCCATCACAAACATAAAGCATACATTTCTCACGATTTACTCATAATTCGTTGACAGGCCAATAAACGGTCAAAGGGAAGTTGGCCACACACCGTCGCTCCGCAATTTGGCGCTAATTAAGTTTCTAAAAAATAGCAAAAGGTGACATGACAAATGTACTCTCGCATGCTTCTTTCGAAACACCTTAAATTAGCTTGTTTCCTTTCTACTGTGAAATACCACCCACCACTAAGCCAGTTCTCACAACTCGGTATCCATGAAGAGCAATAAAAGTACTCGCATGAAGTCGAGAAATGTTATGTGTTCTCGTGTAGATTTTCTGGTTCTGTTTGATAATTGCCTTTTTCGTAATGCCTCTGAGGCGTACTAGAGAGTGTGATTGCATTTGTATTTGTATTTGCATTGTTGCACAAATTTGGGCTGGTGTGTTGAAAAAAAGTATTCTTGCATACGAGATGAACCGAAATCCGGACCTGTCAACAGGCGCATTCACTTGATGTCTGGCCACTTCACTTCTAGCTAGCGTCGTTCACCTGAGGGATGGGTCTGCACAAATTTCTGCTCCACACGCGCTTACGAACACAAATGCCGCTGAAAAAGCTGACGGGAAGGGATCGTTTCTCAGGGTTAAAATTTATAGCATCACCTGCTGCTTAGGCGAGGAAACTAAAGAAAGGTGATAGGAGAAAACAGGAGGTTAGAGCAATTTTATGGCTTCCTTTTGTTGCGTCTATCGTTTCCATTCTCTAATGCCATCGTAAGAATCCCAGAGTCAAAAGAAAACACGTATTTTTCCGTTAAGTTTAATCTTGCCTAGTAGAAATACCAATTTTTAATTCCCAAAAAATCCTATCAAATCAGTACAAAAAATATGTGCTGGCTTTATCTCAAAATTAGTCCAAGTAGCGCTTTTTTCATAAGACATAAGAAATTCCTAATGTAAAATTTGAGAAGTCTGAAGTTTTATGCAAATTTACTAATTAACTGTAGACTTTCTCAAGACTTGTTCTGGGCATGTAAGCATTTATAAGTAAATATTTGTGAAGTTTTTTTCCGAAAATTTCCTCAAAACCCTAACCAAATGGTACTGATTTGAGTAAACTTATCAATTTTACCATAAATAGTGAGCAATTAGCAAACTGACGACACACAAATACTTGAACCTATTATTTTACTTTACTTACGTGCTTTACCAAGTTGTTTGACTGGATGCAGGCTCTCAACTAAATTCAAACAACAGAAATGAGTTATTTGGTTAGGGGTTACCGTGCCGAATATTTCTCGGGCCATCTTCATAACAATGAATGGGTGTTTGTGGACTTTCATGACTTATGGGCGTGATGAGTAAAAACTCTATGTCAATATGTATTAAAGAGGCCCAAACGTGTTTAATGCTTAGGTCACCTCTAATCCGCTCCAGTTAATTTGGAAGGAATGGGTACTTTTATTCCTTTCACAGTATAACTGCAGCGGCTTCTAATTTCTAAGCTCTTGGTCTTTGAAACTGTTGAAACATCCATAAATTAGTCGAAGATTCTACTAAAATATAATCACTTGCCATTCTACGATGAGCACAGGTGCTCATTCTCTGGATTCGCCTCCTTCATCAGCTCTTCATGTGTCCGCCCATGCGAAGAGTTTGTCTACCTTTAGAGCGATTCATTAACTTGCGTGTGCATACCACCGTTTCGTAGAAATTTTGATTTTCTAACAATAGAGAGCGGAAACAAAACAGTGACATTGCATGCAATAGTTTGAGTAGCAAGTACTCTCTTTATAAGCATTTTGAAGAGCTCGCGGGTCTCTGACCACCAGGAG
Source organism: Taenia hydatigena (assembly GCA_036345935.2). Lineage (NCBI taxonomy): Eukaryota > Metazoa > Platyhelminthes > Cestoda > Cyclophyllidea > Taeniidae > Taenia > Taenia hydatigena. Next base: position 17,115,477 of record JADWOT020000003.1, read on the forward strand.
GCTAAGAATGCTCGTTGACCACGTAAAGCAGATATCTTTCTGTTAATAACAAGTGCGCACACCTGTGAACTACTAGGAATTGAAGTGTGTAAATGGAAAATTAACTGTTATATTGGTCCTACTCTAGGGAGGCTCTCCTTTTCCTTGGCGAGTAAAAAGCCACGTGAAAACTGGATTATCTATATCTGCCTAGCCTTTGGGCATCCGGTTGTCTGTGTTAATAAGCTCTCCTGACTACTCTTTATTCTACTTCTCCATTCCGGCGTTATTTATCGGTAAAATTCCAGTTTTTTTGCTGCGGAATCGAAAGAATTACTCTCATTATGTGGTAATTACTGCCTTTCGCCCTGACGATTATTTTCCTTCTTTTGATAGAGAGCTCATTTCTAGCAACGTATTTGTAATGTCTACATTTCAAGGGTGCTAATGACTAGATTTTGTGTCTAAGAGCCCCCAAACTACTTGTGTCTCTGCTTGGAAAGATATCTCTTGTTCAAAGAGGAAGAAAAAACCTACATCAAAACCAAATTATCCGCTTTTTGTCAGCGTTTTTTGTGTTTGTGTGGTGGTTTTCAAAGCGCACATGACAAGGAGGGAGAGAGAGAGAGAGAGAGCGCATGGGGGAGGCGTCGTTCTGTTGCAGGAATGCGCGTCAGGATGGTGCCAGGATGTCTGGCCGGAGGTGTGAAAATCACGCCTGTCGTCATCAATTACCGCGGTGTCGCGGAGCTACCACTATGCCTCTCTCCTTAACCCCTTGCACACACGCACACAAGCACCACAAGGGGAAATGTTTACTGGGTGTATAAATTAACCCAGACGCTCACACAACCGCACACACGGCCACGGACACGGGGAACCGCGCACGGTTGTTCTGCGGTAGGGTTATAGTGGGCCTTTATGGGTTGCTGTGCTATAAAACTCCCCTTTGCCCTCTCACTGTCTGAAGCAGGAGAGATGGCAGGGGATAACAGGGGCTGCAAACAGGCACAGGAGTGGGATAAGTTTAGGCTGCAGCCGTGTAGGTATCACTTCTTAGCCTGCCACAGCGGTAGCATCAGCGGCGCTGATGATGGTGATGGTGGGACCTGAGAATGCGCCCAAAGACCTGCAGGCGGAGTGGGACATTTGACTTGTGGCGACTTGGTTACCGACATGATATAAGCCATCTACTTTTCAAAGACTTTCTTAATCAATTTAAAACCATTGGCGATGAGTGTTGGAAGGCCTTTGGCGATAAAATCGAGAGTTCCGCAATCACATTATCTATACATTGATAAATGAGAAGGTGTATTTCTCCTGAAACGAACCTGAGGAAGGGGACCTTAGGGTGTGTCTAGACGATTTTTAAACGTCCACAACTGTTCCAAAGCAGGCTAAGTAAAGTAGGAAGTCTACAACGTCCTAGAAGCATTTTTTTGGCATGGAAGACGATACGAAGGTGTGTGACAGGTAGAATTTAATGGATGCGTCAATGTCTACAGAAGTCTAGGGTGGTTTGAACAGTTTTGAGTGTCTAATAGGTAAGGAATTGCTTCGAGAAGGGTTTTTGGGGATGAACAACAAAGTGCTACATTGCGGCCTCCTCTAATTGAACGGATCTCTTTTTTTCCCACCTTTGCTTCCAATTTTTACCAACAGGCACTGACTAGTGACTAAAATAGAAGATGAATTCTCGACATATGCTTAAAAATTCCTTGAAACAGAAAATGCTGTCCCACCTTCTGGATAGAGGCATCCTGATGGATCCTTACACGATAGAATTTGTAACTGAAAAGACGTCTGGTCTGTTGTAGTCCCCTTAGCATTGGGCATTCCTTTCAATTACACCCTAAAATGTTGTCATAGAGTCAGTTTGATACCCATCTAGGTGGACATCACTTGAAAGAGCGTTATTGAACCATGGAGGACTTCTGGCTGCGTGAGTTCAGTCAAAGACGAAGTTTCAATTGAAAGGGAGAGCCTTCAAGAGCGCGAGGTAGTCAAGCGTAGCGTCATCAATCTGTAGGCGATGCTGGAAATTTTTCTTGAAGCAGGGAATGCTGTCCCACCTCCTGGAGAAAGGCATCCTGATGGATCCTTGCACGATGGCATTTGGAACTAAAAGAACGTCTGTCCGTTGTAGTCACCCATTCAATGAAAACGTCTGCCACATGGAAGCTTAGTTATCACTTCTGTAGACCTTTCCTATGGAAGGTAGGTAAGATATCCAAGGGCGAGAGCGAGAGAGAGCACCCTCTTAGCGCTCAAGACCCTACTCAAAAACATTTGTGAACTCTTTCCACTGGTCAATCTAGAAAGAAATGTTAAGTTATGAGTACCTACGCCTATTCGGACTTATCGCTAATCTGCTGAGTAAGTGAGCATTTCAAAAGAAATAAATTCTCCCTGATATGCTAACTTCCTAAGCACCTTTTCTTCAACCACAAGGTATTACGACCAACTTGATATTTTCTTCTCTCACTTCATCTTCTTCCTCCTCTTCTCTTGCAGACGAATCCTGTCCGCCCTGTGAGATGAACAACAAACGCTTCCGTTTCAAAAAGTTCTGTCGACGACGAGCAGGTAGGATGGGGAACATTCATCACTATGAATTCTCTTCTCTTTGAGTCCCGCTAATTTAGGCCTACAATGCATCTGTATAGTTTCCTTTGTGCATCATGATCCGAGAGAACTGTATCATAATTGCGATCAGGATTGTGGAGGACGACTGGTGTAGTCGTCTCAGGTGAGGACAGGTAGGATTTTCCGCCTTTTTCAATTGCAAACGCACGTTGTGCGGTTTACAACCTCTATAACCGCCCAACCCTTCCATTTGGATGGTAACTTGTTTATGAGGCAAAAGAAACAAAAGAGAGTTCTGACAGCGGGAAATTGCTATTTAAAATTCAACCTGCCACATTTGACAGACTTGAAACTATTGCAATTAGCTCTATCTCAATGCGAGCGTATTTGTAGCTTTAAAAAGTTCCTACGACAAGAGCTGATGAGATGACAGCTTTAACAGATGGTGTTCTTACAGCGTGTTGTCACCTGCACCATCAGTGTCACCCACCTGTCTGGTGTCTGCGTTCAACTCGTTTAGGGTGACAAGTTGTAGCATGCCAAGTAGCAAACAGATCATTTCATCATAAACTATCAAATTGGATAGCAAAATCTTCTTAGTCTGAGGGGAATTACGGTTTCCTAAGCTGTGACCGCGTCATTCGGGGTCACAGCTGGAATCTTAATAGTGGACACACCTAATTAATTACAATTAATGTACTGTTGAGAGTTGGTTTAAGTTACGCTTTTCCAGATCCTCACAATGTGTAGAACATTTCAAGACGTATTCAATAAAACAAAAATGGTTCAACTTCAATCGGGTGAGTTTAAAACTTACCTGAATAGGTTAATTGGAATCAACCAGCTTTGCATGTGAATTTTGAGCAGAAATTTTGCAAGTTTTTGGATGATCAAAGCAATTGACAATCGTTTTGATCCCTCTCTTCAGTTTTTCGTGGAACAGTGGTCTCGCAGGAGGTGAGAGGTGAATTGATACGACTTGGTGTGCGAGTGCATGACGTTTGGCGCAATAAGGGGAGCATAGCGCAGCGCTACCTGCCATCTCACGTGAGACGAAATCAGGCTCCAGTCATTCCTGTCTGGGTGCCTCTCACAAATCAATTGAAGAGCCCGCACTCCACCTGCGTGTGCCCCCGCTTCAATACCGACCAGTCCTACCTATTCATCTCACAGGCGCATGAGGCAAGTGGTGTGTCTACTGATAAATCATAAGTAGAGAGTTACTGTTGTACTACTTGATGAAATCGATTGCGTTCCAAGTTGCCGTGGGGTGGACAAATTCTTTCGTGATCCATTGTCAAACTTGCACCAACAAGAGCTATTTAATTAGACTTTACATCCAAAATACTCTTTTGTCTGTTCAGTCCTTTACTGCTAGCTATTTGTGCATTCCGACCTATTACGCTGCGAGGCATGCCTCTTTTAAGACAATTTTAAGCGCTTAAAAATATATCAAAAGACTGGTATTGTAGTCGATAGGGGCAAGCGTAAGTTATACCTATAGTTAGACAAAGTCGTGAGAGATCACAAGACTTAACATGTGCAAATATAATGTTAAAATTAAAGCTCTCGCTATATATCACTTATCCTATTTCGGTATCATCCTTAGCATTTGTTGTGTTCCTTCTTTTCTGTTGCTGTCAGGAAACAAAAGAGATGCTTTGGTACTTAATGCATTTTATGGTCAAGACCTTGGGAGTGCAAGTCTTTGTGATCTTTGTAACTATCTAAATCTTCGAAAAGCAAACTGCTTTCCAGACGGATTTTTTGAGGAAGTGATGCTAAAGAATAGACGATATCTTAGGGTGTGCATACGTTACGCTACGTTAAAAAAAGCATTGTATGTCCAAATCACGGTTCTTCTTTATGGAACTGTCTTTTAATTTACTCCTTATGCAAGACATCGACTTGCTTAAACACGGTGTGGTCATACTGTGAACCTCAAAATGCCTTGAATTGGTACGGTCGCTATGGTGCAAGTCTTTGCTGATTATCCATTAACAAAATGTGTTATCTATGCCATGCTGAACTAGCATTCTTACTTTTCATCAGCAATTTAAGAATTCCTGTCTTTTTGGAACTGATTGGCCAATATTGTTACCGAAGTAGCGACAGAGGTACTTTTAAAGAAGTTGTAAGGCTTTTAAATTTGAAAGGTAGCTTACAACCTAAGGTAACTCATGAAATTGGCAATTTAAATACCATATTAATATGTTAGCGATAATCATACATAATCTCATAAAGTTTGAAATTAAGTTGTCTACCCTCATGGCTTTAATTTTTTTCGTGGAAGTGTGTTTTTTCTTAAAAAATTCAGTAGCAAAGCGTGGCAGGAAAACGTTAGTTAAGTAGTTTTTGCGTTTTGGTAGATTAAAAATTTCTCTGGAACTGCGCAGAATGCTTTTTTCTTGATGACTTATCGGGGATAGGAGTCGTTTGCATTTTGGACATCTTCAATATGGTTGATAATTTCAATCGGAAGGACTACGTGGCCTGCTCCTTCTACATTGCGCTCATTTTGAGTATATGCAGCCACTGTGCCGGTGACAAGGACAAGTGCTTCCTTCTCTGCGTATCGTCCCTGCATTGTGGATTATGGTTTAGTTACCACTAATAGATCCGCATAAACAAATCGTTTTAGTACAAACTTAGGCACAAAGTTGTACCCGATGTCAATGAAGGCATCTAAGATGCATGTGACACCTAAATGATATGCTCATTCATAAGAAGGACAGAAAGCTGTACTTCCATGCATTATTTTTGCTAAAAATAAAACTGCTTCATGATGTAACTTTTAAGGCTTTCAATCGGGTCACAAAATCTTGATGTAACACTCCAAGCGCCAGATAAACTTATACTTATTTTTGACAAGTGTACAGGGCCGATAATACATCGTTCTTTTTCTTCCGTTAAAAATTTATCTTTTCATCTTAGAAAAACTGTTTTTGGCAGCAAAGTGGAATGTACTTACTCAGTGACAGATGTTTTCTCCCAGAGGTATTTTCACTTACATGTAAAATGCATGCAGAAAAAATGCACCTTCACCTCTTATCCCCCTTTTTTCTTCTTTTCCTCACAAAGAGACATAAAAAATGGTATGCAAAGCATTTGTTCATAAATAATTGAAGCCCTTAAGTGATGAGAAAGAAGGCATTTTTATTTTTCATCAAATAACTATCTCAACGTATATCTTCTTCTTCTCCTCCTCTAAGAACGAAACAGCTATAAGCCCATTTAACTTCTGAGGCTTCGAAATGCTTGAGGATGCAATATCGACTGTCCATGCACTTTATTTCTTTCAAAATAAACCGCTGTCATGGACAGATCGCTCATCCAGTCTTTGTCGTGATCTTTCAAAGTCTCGTCGAAGTGAACTTCTGAGGGCTTCCAAGGTAACGCTTATGCTACGAGGCATTATGAGACGCAAAAGATTGCAGAAGTGAACTGAGATTAAAACTAAAAACAACTTTACCAGAATAAATGGTTTATCATTCGCAATGCTACTGAAATCGACTTCCGCATTTTAGTAGTAAATGCCTACTTCTTAATTCATAAAGCAAGTCATTCAAATGAAGTGTTTTAAAATGAAAAAAGGGCATTTGTAAGCCTGATTTACATGACCTTAAGTGAAAATGTTATTTATTTGCTTGATGTTATCTAATGCTATGCAAAAAACTTTCTGACAGGCAATTTGGGCGGAATGTACAAGCTGTCAGTCACTTTGCACTCATTTGATCCGATTTCTTAATCGTTAATAACATTAGAATTGCCGTGACTTCAAAATGAGGGCTCCCATTACAGACTTATCTCCTGAGGCTAAATGCAGTATGTGAATCTGGCGGTATTTTGAATCGCGGCATGCATAGGGGCTGTAACACTGGCTGGTGCGAGCAAGGCTCCGTGCTACCCTCCTTCAGGATGACCTAAAAGGATACAAATCACTAAACATGTGATTTAACAAATAAAACCAAACTTTTTTCACTCAACACCCTCCGTGGTCACGTAAGACATCTGCGGGTATCACATTCAAGCTAGAAGGGGGAGACAGAGAACTAAGCAGTTATTTCTAATCCAGAAATGGCATTTAAAGCCGTCGATTCTCACTTTTTGCAAATCCTGAACGCCTTTATCTTGGCAAACCACTTATATACCTCTACATCATTCTAGATACCCTACCACGATAGCAGTGAGCTTTTGTTGGACCAGAAAAGCACAATTCTACCTTGGGTGGAGAGCTGGCGACGTCGTTTGATGCGTTTTGCGGTGCGTCAGGAGCGTGGTCGTTGTGACGGTCTGGTGGAGAGCGCCTTCCCCAAGGTGCGCATTAATTCGCCACCAGGTAGAAACCTTCTGCATCCTCATAACGCATTGGCGATGACTTCCAGTCAATCACAACCACTATCACCGCCACAGCCTCGTACGCCCCGTCACTACTACCCATCAGAGTCGCAATTCTCCCATATGAATGCTGCGCCAACCTGGAACCAATACCAATACCGATCCATGCGTCATGTTGAGGGTAATCCTTCTGCTGCCCTGTCTTCACCACCACCACCTCCGTCGTCATAATTTTGACACCTGCCCCCTTTACCTTCCAACTCGTGTCATTGTTGTTGCTGCTGCTGTTGTGCTAAGCCATTGATGACAACAAACAATTGTGTATGTGTTGTGAACTTGATGTTCCCATCCCTCCTCCTTCCTGCTTATGTTTTAATCGTCCAGACAACTGCACACAGACGCACAAATGGCGCGCTCAAGATAATCGTGATTTGGAGCCCAAATAGCAGAAGTAATGGCAATAACAATTTCCATCTGTCAATTCTAGTTTCTCTCTCACTCTCTCTCTCCTTCCCCAGGCCTGCCCATCTACCCATCATCTCGATTCCCCATACGCACTCATCGTCTTCACATTGATAATATAAAAACACCCACACATTATATACATGCATACAGAAACCTAGATTGTTTGATATTATTGCCGTAATTGCCTCTAATTCGCCCTATTAGGGGATGTGGGGGAGTAAGGCACCCCTTCCCGAGGGTAACATGACAGATGGGGATGCAATCGTGGTGGTAACGCAAGACACAATGTGGTCATCGTTCTCGCATTATTAAGTGACCATTCGGGTTGTGCTGGGTCCGCTTCTCATTCTTTTTGTAGAATGCTATTCTGGAGATCTGTTTTCCATGCTTTGCTGAAGCCTGAGTCATGCTGTACCACGGGGGAATTCCGCCTTCTGAAGTGGCAGAATTGAATTAAGTTTTCGCTTTTCCGTTGCAAGGTGGACTTTCAAGATCATCCACAAACGTCTCGACGACATGGAAAGGTGTCATTCTGCCATTATCTATTAAAAGTCGTTTTTGTAGCATCTTGAGACCTCTGTGAAGATGGAAGAAAGGCTGATTAGCGGACGGAATGTGTATGGCCGAGGTAGAGAAGGCCTGGGAACTACTGGCATGGCCCAGAGGCTAGGTACAGTAGCAAAGACCTAAGTACCCCCGTGACCAGGACGAAGATTTAAACAACCAACCGAAAAATTCAACACTTTAAATCTTATTTGCCGCCATCTCGCAACATTAATGACCACTAGGCAGAATTTTAGGGGCTGATGGAGTTTTCAAGCCTCACAACCCTTTTATTGGGACTCTTCACTTTAGTTTGAACAACTTCTACTGTAGCATTTTATTTTGTAACGCTTTTGGCATGGTCTCCAAGCCGCTAAATTTAGCTTGTTGTTGGAGGTGGATTTGCTATCATCACAAAAGTCCAAATGCGAAGCGTTTACTATTATTTATAACACTTTATTACCTCTGAGTGAATGGTCTTGAGTGGTCACAATTGCAATTCATTTGAGTAGTGATAAATACTCAAATTTTTATCCTCGTTAAGAAAAATTATAGCGAGTTCGAGTTCATCCAACCCTTTGAGTCGGTTATCTGTGCTTCTTACCAGACTATTAAACTAGTGTAGAGCATCGGACCTTCCTTAAAGACTAAAGAAGACCTAGAAGAATGGGTATCATCCCTTTAGCGCTCACGTCACCAAACAAACAAACGAATGGACATCACCCGCGACACTTCCTTTAGTTCATTTTCCATAACCGGTGTCGTAAGAACAAGATCCATGGATAGACCACTTAATTTCTCAAACTTGAGTGCAGCTAAGTAGATGCCTGTCCTCTGGAAGGTGCTGACCGCCTTCTGAGGCCGACGTTAATTGAAAGGACTCTGGCAGGGCTTAAAAACTTTCGTGGCTATTCATGTTTGCCCCTTTGTTCTTACTTGGTGCTGTCTAGCCATATCTACCCGGATATACAGGTCAGGAGGGTCAGACGATAAGCACTGCAAAACCTCGTGTCACAAATGCGGATCCGCTTAAAGACTGATTCGAACAACGCCTTTCCTAAAATTGTCAACTGGTTTCAAATAAATCCGTGTTGTTAAAGAATGGAATCTACATCACATCTGTCTTCACTAGAATCTGCTTCCACCTCCTCATCCTCCACTTCGACTCCAGCTCGGGTCCCCATTCTGCCTAGCCCGTCCACTGGGTGGTTACACCACAGGGACACTTTTCCGATAACTACGGAACAAGATGTTCCACACCTTCTGAAATGATGGCAAATTTGAATAAGCGTTGGTCACACTTTTCTTTAGAAACTTTTGGAAAAGTCTTTTATTAAAAGCCTAAAATGACTTGAAAGGGAAAAAAAACGCCTCCCCTCCACATGTCTTGATGCAGCAACGTGGGTAAATAAAAATCTGTGGCAGGCAATTGTCGCAATGCTGTTGTCGACCAGAAGGCAAGAGCCGTTTTATGGGCCAAAAAAGGGTTTAACGAACGGGACACATAAAAGTGGCGATAACATGAATGAAAGGAGTGGTCTCACAACAGAGTATTTTTGAAGTCAACTTAGTTTAGCCCAGTTAAACGGAGAACTACGCAGGACATTAAGTTGATATCCCTCTTTTGTCTTTACTGCGAGGCTTTTTTTGCTTTAGCGATTACAGGCATCGGTAGCATGGTCTAATCAACTCAGAATCTTTCCTAAAGCTGTGAAGTTCGGGTGAACCAAAAGGCCATTGGAATGTCATCGAGGGGAAGTGTAAGGACGGATCCATTTTGGCTATCGTATCCAGCTGTCATGATGCTGTTGGCGCCTCAAATTTGCGTACAACTGAGAAGGTATCTCACTGATAAGTCACTAAGTCCTCTTGGCAATTCCGCTGGGAAGTGCATTAGGAATGGGGAAAGAGAAACTGTGCCTATCATCTTGCACGCCTACCGCTAGTCGTGAGAGCATTGGTTTACGAACAGAGTCAGCTAATAAATGAAAAAATGCTAGGGTTTCGCGCCTCTTCCCTCTCACCGCTATTGTTTTCTCACTTCAATGCTGCTCAGTTGCTTCTGCCTGGATTCCATTTTAGCTGGTGGAGGAGTGGAGGTGAGTTTTGCGTGTTCAGCAAAATAGTATTTTTATGCACATACCAGAGGCATCTCCGTAACAAACTTTTTTCAAATGCTTTACGACTAGTGTCGCGTCTTTTGCTAATGGGAGTAGTCCCAAGAGACACAGGGTAAGGGTACTTGTCAAAGGCAGATGTCATTCTCAGCCCTTTTGTTAAAGGTCATCACCGGTTCTTCTATCATGCTCAGTTTAGTTATCAGTAATAAAAATCGTGGTAGTTGTCTTCGAGGGTTGGGGTTCCCTTGCATTGTCAAAGCAAGGAAGAACTGAGACTCATCTGACACGACTTGGCGGCCAAGTACAATGGCAAAGCCGTAAATTCCCGCATAAATCAAGCATAAAGTAAAACAAGCTGCCCAAGTATTATACCTACCTCTCTTGTCCAGCTTATTTGTGATACAAATTATACATAAAGGAAGAGGCCGTGTCACCCCAGGAGGCGGGGTGACGAGGGGAGGGGGTGAACTGAGTCATTGCCTAAATGTATCGCTAGACGTGACAGCACCGATGGTGACCCACTTTGGAAATAATCCAAAAAAGAGGCTCTTAGCCAAGTAACACTTTATCCATGTACTACTAGACAAAGTAAGGCCAAAGTCTTCGGTCCTCTAGGGTGGTGATTTGGGGAGGTGGATTGGTAGTTCGCTTGGCTCGTTGTTTGTTTACGTCGGCAATTAATGCATTGTAGATTGTACTTCTGCCCGGCGGCATGGTCTCCAGGCCACGCCAGTAGCCTCTCAACTCAACATTATCTCCGTGCCTCCCTACGACTTCAAAGGAAGCCTCAAGGCGCTGCTTAAGCACTCCTCACCACCGATCTACTTAAAATTCCTTAATGCGTGTCAATCATTTTTGCAAAAAAAATTTGAAAAGAAGTAATACAATATCGCTTTTTAAATTTGTGTGAATTGAGAAGTGAGAATTAAATGCCTCGTTGTAGTACTGCGTGGAGAGTTAAGAGTTTGGTTAAATCACCGCCCGCATTCGCACCACCCTCGAATGATGTATCAGGTTAATTTTAACCTGAACACTACGTCCGTTGGAGTGGAGGTTCTTTTTTGGCATCGCTTTACTTGGATCTGAGCCTGCAAAACGGAACTATCTTGGAGGAGGAATAAGGTCATTTAGCACACACACACACACAGCTGAGGTTAAATGTCGTGGCAATGTGAATTCTTGTTGAAAGAAAGAGAAATGAGACACTGCCTACTTACAAACGGAGAGAGAGGGGAAGAGGGAGTGATAGAGAGAGAGAGAGAGAGAGGGAGAGAGCAACAACATCCATGGTAGGGTCAACGTTCCTCTCATCCTTAAAGTGAGCAGACAGGTCTGACAAGGACATGCGCTCCCGGTCAAGCATGTTCAGAGTGAGTCTCCGCCTCAGATGTAGACACGGTCTATTTCATCAAGAGGTTAGTATTTCTTGACTGACTCTTGTCAAAAGGTACATTTGCCCTGACACAACACCGAGGCAGAGTGAGGATTGTTGGCGGGAGCTGTTGGCTACTGTGAGATGGTGGAGCTCCAAGCAGCTCTTGCCAAAACCGAGACCTTAAGTAAACATTTAAGTTACTGCATTTTATTACCTTCGGATGGGTGGTGGTTGGACGGCTGAAATGATTTCGTTGCTGCTGCCTTGCAGAGCCCAAATTTATCAATGTTGCTGCTGTTTGCTTACCATAAAGCGTGGTGCGGTTTGTGGGAATAAGAAGAGCAATAAGCAGTGCGTCTTAATGCTACTGTACAATTGCCTCGCTATTCTCGGTCCGGCGTGAAGGTTCTCATGATGCGATTCCACCGCCTCCTCATTCAACAACGTGATGCATTCAAATCACGTTGTTAGCACGCCTGCATCATGACTGTTTCTGGTTTTATGAATTTGAGGTGTTCGGCGATGCTTCGCTTGTATAAGCTCTTGTAAGTGTCAGTGCTTTTCATTATGTCCTCATCGCAATCTGACCAGCGTCTTGGAATTTGTGTGGTTGATTGTTCATTATTACTTACAAACACCTCACTAGACTCGATCATCGAAGGTGTTTTGACCGTTTCCGAGAAATTGTGTCCACCTTTCCAACATTGCGGAGGCAGCGGAAGCGCATCCACTTACGATATACCAAAATCTGTAGAAAAGTATTCTTAATGAGAGTCATTACCCTGAAAGTTGACCTTTGGAATGCTGAATATCGTTCGTTATACTCTGATTATTCGCATGACTCTTCGTTTTGGTTTCGCGGGCAGGATCAAATGACCTCCGGGTCATTTCGCTTACCTCCCACCTCTTCTATTCTACTTCAGGAAAGACTAGGCGCGTTCCTGAATGCGAGTAGGCGGATCGGTGACGATCCATAATAGAAGAGTTGAAAATGATACCTAACCTCAGCAATCACCCAGGATAGTACCCTTCAGGACCCATGCCGTGGTCAGAATGCATCCAAGAAACCTCCCAAGGGAAATGTTTGAAAATGTCAACTAAGTGGACACTTGATACCTCTTCCAAGTGTAATAAATTAAGAAAACCGTGACATAGCGATACAAATACAAAATCTCATCCCCATAGAACTGTTTGTAACCCTGACCTTTATCTGACAAGCGAGGCCGCCTAAACAAGAAGGAACGGCATAACCGTGGAATTGCCAATGGAGATTAGTTATACCGTCCATTTTTCCTTATGCCACCGACTGCGTTGATGAGTGATAGGAGAGCTAAGAACAAGACTCGTCATTTTGCTTACGAGGGCACTAAAGACTCCATCTACCTGAATTCCGCGGAGTGGCATGGCCTTCAGTCCTTCTGTACGTTGGCACTACATCTCCTGCTCGTGCATTATGACTTATTTCGCCGTCTGTAGAGACTTGAGAAGCTACCTTCTACGCCTTAAATGAAGGCGTGTGTAAGGTTAATTGTAGCCTTACCCCATTCCTATCACGTTTTTAGATGATTCGAAATAAAAATGTTTAATCCATCACATGAACATCACCTTAGCTATTTATCCACACAAAAAATGGGGCATTTTAAACGTGTTGTTGATTGTTTACATTTAGTCAAATGTGTAACACTTGGATTATGGCTAAATGGTGTGCGATGGAACACACCAGTCATTGTAAATAATCTTTTGCACTAAGAGTTGATATTTGTGCCGCACTGACTGTTATTTGACGTTGCTATGACAACCATAAAGATGTGTAAACTTTTTTCAATGAGGTGGAGTTCATTTCTTTTGTTACCAACTGCTAGACAACTGGATCATGTGACAAACATTCTTCCAACCTTGCGACACCCCTCACACACATCACAAAAGGCCTTTGTTCTTAAGATGACCTGGAGGATGAAACAAATTCCGCAAAGGAATCACAGAACACCTTTTCGCTGCCTCATTTTCCACCTTCTCTCTAATTTGTGCATTGGTGGAAGGGAGTAGCTTTCCGAGGAGGCGGAGGTAGCGCTGTTGTTGGAGGTACTAAGGGAAAGCGAGTCGAAAAGGGTAATTTTTTTGCTTCAAAATTTTATTTAATAATATCAATACGCAGACTACCTATTTTTCAGTGCTCCCTTTGTCGCTAAAATGCCTCGATCGCGGTGCCTTCCAGGGGTGTGGAAAATTTTTTCAAACCCTCGCAGAACCTTCTGACACTTGTCACTAATGACTACAAAGGTGGGTAAATCAACACCAAGACAGTAAAATCTACTAACTAACGTTTCACTGGAGTATAAGTGAGTGATGGCTTGAGTAGATGAGTAAGTTATCGAGTGAGTGAGTGGGTGAGATCAAGCTGTTTTATGCTCTACCACAACGCGTATGTTGTAGATGTTTCTTTTATTTTACATCTCCTTGGCGATGCTGCTCCACCTTTGATTGCTACCTCTACAGCCTTAAAAGTCCATTTTTTGGGAAGGAGAAAAATTGGCATTCTAAGGTCGAATTTCATTGGTCAATTAGGATGGCGTAATGTGTGGTTGTACACTGCCGAAATTCTTTTAAAATTGATGCAATTAGTTTGGCAATTAAAATCGTTTTGGTTAATTTGAGGTAATTTATCAAAGTAGCCGCATAACTGGTTGGTAAATTTGTGGCCCAGCCTCCATGTCGAGGCATAATTTTCGTCGTTCTGCGGGCAATGTGTACATTTGGACCTATTAATCAAGAATTACTTTATAACTCCTTCTTCCAATTTACTTTCTCCCTTTCGAGAGCCATTTCGATGGAAGTGTGACCAATGCAAACCGCACATAGGGTAACTAGCTCGTGATTGTAGGCGTGTAACCGACTTCAATGCCGAACGGCAACATGCTGCGGGTCATCATATTTAACCCCTGCTTTGGGTGCTTAAAACCGCCTTATTGTTGAAGCCGACGTACATATGATGACGTATGGTATGTCCATATAACTTGATTCTTGTCAACCACTTCTACTTATTTTTGGGATTCATAACAAGTAAAGAACTGCTTATTTGAACACAACGGGTAAGAAATGGAAAAAACTCGTCACTCTAGCCTAAGCTGATAGACGTTGAAGTGGTTGCTGCCCTCATAGAGTGTCTTCTAATGACTCTAGAGTTAAGGTCCTGTCTAGAGATTCGGTGACACATTTGATGTTGCACGTGCTCATTCTAGGGTTGTCATAAAAGAATCTATCACCACTGGTCAGTCACATGATGTTGAAATGTCTTCTGAATTTGGTAAAGATGTTCTTTGAAGAAAAGATCTTAAGAGGCTGTCGTGACAATACGGATACTAAATAGGCTTTTACGAAAATTCTCTCACCAATGCAAATCGTAGAACCGTCCACCCTAATGTTCCAAAAGAATCAACAACTTCAGTTACTTGGTGTCTTACAACATTTTATGCAATTTCATTGCGTTCTGGAACGCTTGTGCAATCTCTAAAGCATTCACACTATCATCACATTTGCTACTTGTTTTTAATGAACTTATCGCCTTAACAACAGAAGCGTGAAGACATTAAACAAAAGCATCGCCATAGCAACTATTATTCTGCAATTAAAATGATAATGTCGAAATCTTGGAAAATGTGAGAGATCAGCAGCCTAGTAAAAACAGTTGTTAAACTTACGTTAGAGTGAGAGCAAAGCCATGCTATGGGAGAGGCAATTAATTTCGTCACATAGTGGAGTTGGTACGATCTTTGCCATGGAAACGAGTGAATAATTAGGCCAAATGAAGACGGCTTCCAAATTGATTTCACTCCTAATTAGTGTTCTAATTCAATGGAGCACATTTAGTACTCTTGCTGAGACTGTCACTCTCACAAACTGTTCGCTTTCGTCGAAATTTATTAAGATGTTATTTAATTAGGTTTTAGTCCAGCAAGTAATTGTGCCAATGTACTATTCATCTCCGGGTTATTTGCCTTCTGACGGCTCGAGCTGACGTTACATTGTCGTTCCACTAAGCATTTGTGTTGTTCGTGTGAAAGTAATTGTGCAGTTCTATTGTGTTTTCTCTATAACAAAAGGATCTAGAATCCATTTGACACTAAAAAATAATTTGGCTTAAAGAAGAGGAAAGTATTGATCAATATTCGAATTTTGTAATTACCAAAAGACATCTAAATTGCAGTTATTTTTGTGGAGCGATATTTTGGCGCCAACTATAAGAGTCCCACATCATAAAAATCAATAATCAACAGCAAGCTGATTCGATCTACTGTTCTCAGAAGATGATAGGTCGACTTAGCACCAACCAGAATATTGCTATAGTACGATCATTGGTCCGCTGAAGGTGAGAAGGGTAGAATAACTCTGACAACTGCACGCCATCGTTAGGTGAACTTTGGCTCATAAAAAGGTGTAAGTTTTGTGGCCTCCAGAGATTACGTGAACAAGACATGAGAGATCCGTGCATAATCAGTTCCTATCAAAATAAATTAATCGAGCGTATACGCGCACACCCATTCGCCTTCACATTACTCTCTATATGTAAGACACTTTAAAGAGTGCAGTGAGAAAATGTGCTAAGAGGGGGATGCTTCCACCCGTGCACTTTAGCTGACCTAAGAGTCGTTTGAGCTTGCGGCTGTTTCATTCACCCCGTCTGAGTGTGCAAAAGCTGGTGTTGAATCGCCTCTAACCATGCAGTGAAGCCTAACCACCAAGGTCACCAAAACTGCTTGAGGGATTCAGCATGGCTTTGTGCATGAATTTGAATTCCATTAAGAAAAGGTGATTTGGCAATTGCATGACCGATTAGTATTTGACACTGTAAGCATCCATAGGGCTGCCAACTCGACTAGAAGAACTCAGAAATCGTCAGATAGAATTGCTCAGAGTTAAAGTTTAAATGAGAAGACTTATCTTCTGACATTTCTCGCGTGTAGTGGTCTCCCTGAGCTCCATGAGTGGTTCATAACAGACTCCTACGTGGTGATTCAGATAGTCAGGCATCGTTAACCTTGAGAGCACTCAACTAAATGCGGGCTACTCTTCAGGATGGTAAAATTGTTAGCGGATCAGCATAACCGAATACCTTCCTAGAATTTGTTTAACGCTGCGTTTGACTACGCAAACGCTTAAGTCCTCGCAGATTGCATTTCCGCTTGGTCGGCTATATACCATGACAGTAGCCCCTCAGCCCTTCAGCACACCGATAATGCATCTTCTGACACGCTATTGTGACTTTTCATGATTTCACACAGGAATTGGTGCGCTTAGCCGTATCAATAGGATGAAAATTTTCGGCTTTCTTGAAGCAGCATTTCAGACTCGTGACTGGGACCACACCTGTCTCCTTCGAAGACCGCTTCGTGTGAAGCCAGTACTGCGGTGGACGACTCCAAACATTAAAAAAGATGTGGGTAGTTGATACATCATTAACTAATTAACGATTCAAATAAGAAGGGTTATTCTATTGAGCAGCGCTGACCTTAAGAGTTGACCAATCGCGTGGGAGATCTAAGCTACAACACCAAAACAGGTCAGACCACTTTGATTCTCTGTGAAGGCAGTGCGTCCAATTGCGAATGGGATAAAAACTTCACCCACTTTGCCCACATACGCGTCTACGTACCACAATTTATGCAAATCAAGACCAGGCCTTCAAATTTGTCGTCATCAACCTCCGTAACTTCCATTTCAGATCCAAATACTGTGAATCAGTATCACTCGCCTCCGAATACGTCGAACAGCATCAACCCAAGTCAGGTACTTTCTCAAATATCGCTTCACCTTTCATGTAGAAACCATAGCAACCAGGTAACCAAACATTCAAAACTGTGACAGTGACTCCTGTTGCACTATGGACTTCCCTGCAAGGCTAGTCAGACCTCCAAAATCTGGTGTCCACGAACAAGGAGTACAAGTCTATTGTACCATTCGAGATCCGGATAACGAGCACACACTTCCAAATTCCTCATAATTAAGTAGATCTTTTCCAATGACGAGACCACCGTTTAAGATTACCGTCTCTTCCACGGTGAAACAGACTAACCAAGCCCAACTATGAAATAGGCTATATTCTAAAAATAAACCTCAGGGGCTAACCAGAGCTGCACGCCAGTCACCACATCATCACCACTACTGCAAAGATCCTAATTCGAGGGAGACATTAAAAGGCAAAGTAAAGACGGGTACTTCCTCATTTTTTTGCATATGAAGCCGGAAACCTGAAAGATCAGAGATTAAAGAAGGAGAAAGACACCAATGCCTTCTTCTGGCTGCTTCTTTGTACCACAAACAAACGCTTCCCCCTTCTGTCGCCGTCTCCGTGCGTGCACGTGATCTGGTGCATTTGTGCGTAACTAAAGGGAATTTGGGTGATGAACAGGATGGGGGGTGAATGAAAGCCATCAGAAGAAATGTGAAAAAGAAACAGAACAATATACACGGTAAGGAGGGAACCAGAGTAAGTGATTTCGTGCGATAAATACGCCAGACAGTGTGCGCACGACAGAAAGACACGAGAGGGGAATCTAAGAAGAGAAGAAACGACCTAGAGCTTTCCAGTACCGAACCCATCGTCGCCCATGACGGCAGCAGTGGTGTTCGACGAGGGCAGCATCTTGGCAGGTCCAGCAGCAACTCCTCCTCCCCCAGCGACAGGCACGTTGTGTGCCACGGCGTTGGAGTGTTGTTGAACTGCGGATGACTTCTGACGAAGTAGAGTCCAGTCGAAGACAAAGTCCCAATTGAAAGCAAGGGCCTTGAAGAGCGCGCGGAAGTTGCTCCGATAGAGAGTGTAGTCAGGTGTATCGTCAAAATTCAGATTGCGCACGTGTGTCAGATAGAGCGCGAATTCAGGTGGGAAACCGCGGCACAGAGACTCTATCGAAGTGGACACCTTCTTCTCATGAATGCGCTCATACTTCTGTCTTTTTGTGTTCGCCTTCAAGGTAGATTGAAGGGACACTTAAAAAGGGAACCAAGAATGACACTAATAAGAAGGTAGACCTAGTCCCGAATCAGGGTCGGCAACAAACACACCGTAAGACAGGATTCAGACATTTATAAGTGCACAAAGGTCTCTAAGCGGATGAGCAATTCCATAAACTTAGAAACACAACCCATCGGGAAGCTAATGAAGTGAGTGAGCTGCTTTCTCGTTAGATGCCACACTTTTGAACAAAAATATCGCCAAGAGAGAGGAAATGCAAAATGTATGCATGCGGTTACAGATTAGGGTCAGTATAACACAAATGAGCAATTAGTGCTGCTAAAAGCAATGCTATTATTAAATGTATAGATGAAAATGGAAACCCTATCATGAGAATACAATTAGAAGTGAGTTATAGGCCAAAGCTGATAGTGAATGACCCAAAGGCGAAAATGCATTGACTCTAGCACTCTTACTTTGGGCAAAGCGATCGTTAAACACAAATTTCAACGATATTCAAATGTTGGACGCAGTGAAGAAAAAAGAACGAGTCTAGAAGTTACAGTGGAGGAATAGTTCCAAGCATATGTCACCTAGTTTACGGATGAACTACTTAGAAATCACGAGACACGATGGGCGATAACGCGTGTGAACAGATTGAAAAGGATCAAAGGACTCTCTAAATGCCGCTTCAGCCCAAAACCAACAGTTGCTTCGGCAAAAAGCTATCGTCCCAGCTCCAAGTAGTATGGTCATAAGGGTCCGACCATGATGGGAACCGATTTCGGGTGCTTCAGCAATGAGCCACGCGGATTTGTCTACAAGCACGAAGCAGGATCCTTGACTGTGAACGTTGCGCAGAATACAAATTAGCTACTTAAACACTGATTGGGAGGATGAGTGATCTAATTACATGAAGCGGCAATGGAAAGCCGAAAGCCTCGCCGGATGATAGAAGAATTGCATTTCATAAGAAGCGCATTGTTTAACAAAGCAAAATCTACACCCAGTTCGCGGAGACAGCGGCTTCAACTTCCGAAAATTGGCGACGGTAATTGCTTTCTACATCGACATACTGAATAATGCCTCATATTATCATTGAACTGCTAGTACCCGTCGACACTAAACTTAAATAAATGCCAGCAACAAATGCGACCGTCAAGAAAGGCAATTTGTATACTGTAGTGAAAAAACTCGGAGCTTCGTGGAAGCCTATAATGCAAGCACAGTTACTACATTTGTGCAATTCACTTACTAAGCAACGTTGAACCACCTATTTTAACTGCATCGACCTCACGGCGGAAGCTTTGCAAAAGTGATTATTTTAAAAATTATTTCAGCTATCCTGATTATTTGTAATAAACACTCGAGCACTGATTTTGGATGTATTTCAATAGTTGTAAGCATAAGACTCGAACTTAATGTAAAAAAGCAGTCTCAAAGAAGGAGGACTCGGATGCTCATTAAAAGCATTTCATGGATGGGGACCTACAGTGGACACCTTCACCTTTGTGAATCAATAAGATTTACATCTTCATAGCACACCTCGAAGAACATGGTGGGGAGTGATCACGAGAACAGGAAAACTTGATTAACAAACTCAAACATACGCTCACACGGTTGCGACATGTGATCGGTAGCAAATGTGTACACACCCCTCAGCATTTGTCTACGAATTATGGATCATTGCTGCCGTACAAATGGGCCAGCTAATGCAAATAGGCATGTGGGTATGTGACTACGTAGAGGATTGCAGAGAAGGCATAACAAAATTGCTTCCCATATCTACCTTCAATATCACAAAATTATACACATCACCACAAAAATAAAATCTCCAGCGCGGCATTGATGCCTGGTTGACATTTAAGCACACCTGTTGGTGTATGGGGCAGTTAAGGACAGTGTGCAGGTCAAAACCATTTCCGGAGAACATTAAGAATTAAATGACGTCAATGAGTGCCTTGAACTTAACGACCCGCAGTGTAAATAAGGTTAAGGTAGAAAAAAACTCACTCGAAGACCTTGCCAAGGGAGAGATCCACAGAGGAAGTACATGAGCACATAGCCTAGAGACTCCAGATCATCCCGACGAGACTGTTCAATTCCAGCATGGGCGTTGATACTGGCATAACGAGCAGTGCCTGTTAGAGCCTTATTCTCTTTGTAACTTATGTGCCGGTGGGTCCTTGCATCTCTATTAAAGAACGACAAAATAAAACACAAAAATGTCATGAGGGAGCAGGAAAAACGATTGATGAAGAAACACACCTGAACTTCTTAGCCAAGCCAAAGTCGATAATGAAAAGCTTGTTGCAGTGCTTGCCAATGCCCATTAGGAAATTGTCTGGTTTAATGTCTCGATGAATGAAATGACGAGCGTGAATGAACTCCAGACGCCAGAGCATCTGGTCAACAAGCATTAAAACTGTCTTCATTGTGAAGCATCTGCCACAGAAATTAAAAAGTTCTTCCAAACTTGGTCCCAATAAATCCATGACTAAAGCATGATAAGCATCATTTACACCATCAAGACCGAAGTATTGGATGTGGGGAAGGCCGGGTGTATCCTAACACATAAAAACGCATAGGGAAAAAGTGGCCTACCGCAAGTAGCCGGTACACTCTGCTCTCAAACAATAACTGCGGGTGTCTAGCCGAGACCTTTTCCAATTTAACGGCAACCTCTTCACCAGTTTCAACATTAATTCCGAGAAAAATTTCACCGAAAGAACCGCTCCCGATTTTTCGCACAAGCTTCCACTTCCCATTCACAACGAAATCCGAATTCGGTCTTCCATAGGATTCACCACTCTTAAAAAAGCATCCGGGTTAAAATAGAGAGGACCAACCTTATCCGTAACCGGCATTTTTTGGGTCACCAAGCAAAAATTGCAGTAATCTTTACGGTCGACTTAAACAAGACACGATAGCATAAGAATCTAATAATATTTTAATACAGTTTTAGCCAAAGAAACACTTAAAAGACAATAGAAGTTGTTATTTATAATTGTGCGCAATTTGAAGATGATACCCCTACACATGCGTTTGCGCGAAGCATGCCTGTCCGGAGGGGTCACATAGCTCCGAAGAACACCTACATTGATACACTTATTAAAAAATTTGATAACCAGTGTAAGTTTATTTTTCGCTACTCTTATATTTGTTTACAGATGCTGCTTTTGTCATTACCAATTCCAAGATAGCCTTACATCCCATAATATACTGCAGTGCAGATTTCTGTGACCTATTCTCCTTTACCAAAGCACAGTTACTCCTGAAATCGTCAAATTTTTCATTTTTGTGCGGTGAGAAAACATCATCCGAATCTATTCAGGCCTTGGCTGATGGATTGGTTTGTGATCGAGAGACGAAGCTTCAGCTCAGCCTCTACACCAGAAAAGGTAACTCATTTCATCTCCCATCACCACTAACTATTTCTTTTCTAGATGAAGTCAGGCAATGCGAAGTCACAATCACCCCACTTACGGATGAGTTCGGTCGCGTTTCCTTACACATAATATTTTTCGAGGCGGTCGAGGAAATTCATTTAGAGAAAAGGCAGGTTCGATGCGCCAGTGCACGACGCATCTCCAGTATTGCTACCATGATCTTTCATCGTGGCAAAGAGCCGCCCAGAAACAGTCTCAAACGCATCCATCAACTGAGTCAATCAGTGCGCCATGAATTGTTACCCAAGGAGGTCGTTCTCAGTCGACGGCCATCCGAGAACATTCCTGCTGGAAAAAACCACAAAATGTCAATATCTAGTCTCTTCATTAACGATCTCAAAAGCCTCCCAGAGCCCACCAACACAGAGAAAAGTAGGTCCACAAGTACTCTCTCCCCTTCTAACCCCGACAACCTAGGTGCTAGATTTGATTCAATCAGTGTAGGGACAGCAAACTCCGTCACACTTCGGTCCTCAGTCCAAACCTCTCGTGCCTCTGTGGCTAATGAGTCAATCAAGAAGTCGGAACTTCGTCCTAAATCCTGTTCCAATGCACCACCATTGTGGCCTGACCATCAGTCCTCTGAGACTGAGTCCACCACGGATCGTGCACGCCCAGCTTCAGCGGTTCTTGGCGGAAGGTGCAGTAGGTATGCTTTGCCCTCGCTCCTGGCTCGCGGTAGTCGACTTATATCAGCTCCTGCGTCGCAGACATCTATTGTTCTTAGTGATGCAGGAACCCTTCAGGTGGTGCTGGGGAAACATGGGGACCAAGCGAAATCGCATGTTACGGACACCTTCGCGAAGGTACCCTCAAAGACGCCTATCTTTTTCCCTACCCTTTGTGAGAGACTTTTTTCTACTGTTATGTCCCTTGGAGTAGATTTTGTCACTGGACAAGGACCTTCACGAGAAGCGCAAACTAGAGTCAAAAAGGATGCACAAGTACACCATCAAGCACTACAGTCCGATTCGGGCTGTGTGGGACTGGTTTATTCTCCTTCTTGTCATCTACACAGTCATTTTCACACCCTATATGACGGCATTTCTTCTCAATTACAAGGTGCGTTGATGACTTGTGGCATCATTTTGGAATGTGATAAATTCGCATTTTGGCTATTCAATCCTTGATTTGGTCTCCTACTTTGTCACTAAACTTGCTTTGACGAATAGATTCAGTACTAAGTTGCATGGCTTTTACCATATAAGCTTTTGAGTTCTGTCTGGAATAGTCTAAAATACTGTGCAGAAGTGTTTTTATTTCGGCTCACGATTCGTGCATTATTTTGCTCCAAGGTAGCTATTGCCGGTCTAGAAATACTTAAATCTTTAAATTTGTTGGAGCACTGGGAGCTCGATCTATGTACTTAGCTATGGAATTAGTTTGTAATTGCTTTGATTCTTTTAACACTTATTCGTCTTCCGTTCTGCCTGTCAAAGCAATGATTGCTTTGGTGCCAATATGTTAATTTTAATTTTAACGCTTGACCTCTTCAAGTACATGAGAGCGTTGATTGTGCTTTTTCTCAGTGCATGCGTTGTTTTGGTGCAGTACGACGATCAAGGCATTTGAAATCCTTTAATAGAGCTTCAGGTCTCAGTGTAATGTAGAATGGCGCCTCATAATCAGCTTTGGGTGATGGCTTGTGGTCAATTTGTGTTTGCCAATTTCGCTACATGCTTACTTGTGCCTTAAGGTGCAGTGTTTGGGCGTAGCTTATCTGATTCACTTGTTAGCGCAACTCTTATCTGTCTCTTGCATAAAGGCTTTAGACACGGAGGTCAAAAGGCGGGAGATACTTTTCCTGCTATCTTGTGAATTTTCGCAATCACTTTTACTTTCCTACGAGTTGAAGTAATTTTAAGCACTTGTGGTGGTTGTTTCAAGTTTCATCGTGAAATCTGTACTTTGTTTTACTCCCTCCTAGGACTTGACACAAATTTATTATTCTCTAATAGGTGTGATTTCGATATCTGAAACAGTAAAAGACCCGAAGGAGATATTTGTGCTAGTCTGTGTCACTTTCGTTTCGCTACTTCAAATAATTGAGAGTCGTTTTAAGTACATGCAGTAGTCGCTTCACTTCATCTCGCAATTTGCACTTTTCCGGAGCGTTTTCCTTACGATACTTGAGGAGGCTTTCAAATGTGTTGGGCCGTCAAGTTTGCGTGGGCTATCAAGTGTGTTTCTTACGGCTGGACTCAGATATTTTAACTTTGATGGTTGAAAGTCTAAGTTCGATCGGTTTAAAACAAATATACCTTGGTAATCTTTTCAAGATTATGTAATTTCGGACACCCTAAGGTTCTCTCACTAGTTGCGCGTTGTTCCTTGCTCCAATCGACGTTCGAATGTGTTAAAATGATGTGAGATTGGATTTCATATGCAATAGCAGAGTTTCCAAGGGAGACCAACGCTTCTTACTTTGGTAATCTGAGCAGAAGTGTCTCGGTGGCTAGGAAGACAGGTGAAACTTCTCTGAAACGGTACAACCCCGACCGATAAATTATGCTGTCAGTCTGAATGCCTTGGACCATATCAGTAAAAAAAAAAACCACGCATTCTCTAATTGACAAGGCGTTAAAAGTCGTGATGGGAAGGTACCCTTCTTAGTACACTTAGGCAGTTTACATTCAAATCACCGCAGAGCCTAAGAAGCACTTTTCACTTGCTAAACTACGTCAATGAATTTGACCTTTGGATTCGTTTTTTTAAGATTGTGTCAATATTATTGGAGAAATATGCCTTCATTTAACTTTTCGGGTGTTTCAAGGGAGCAGTAGAGACAGAGTTTATCTCGATGGGATTCGTTGCTTTCCTTAAAGGGCTTCAACTGCACTCATCCTCACCGCAGATCTCCAGGTCATCGGGCCATTCTGGGTACAGTGGACATAATGGTAGACATTATGTTTGTCTGTGACATCATCATCAACTTTCGCACCACCTACGTTAATAAAAATGACGAGGTGGTTTCCAACCCCAAGAAGATTGCAACGCACTACCTCAAGGGCTGGTTCCTCATCGACCTCGTTGCCGCCATCCCTTTTGATGCGCTTTTCTTCCGCTCGCAGGAAAAACAGGTTTGCCAACTTTCACCTTATTCAGCCATTCTTCCGTGAAAACTTTTCCATTCTTTAAAGATGTTTGTTCTATACGTTCTGATATGCTGCTTGTAAAGAACTACTGGATGAGTACTCGTTCTCTCATTCATGTGTTTTGGAGTCGTCTTTTCCATTTATGCAAACTTTTTTGTCATTTTTGTCTATTCGTATGGAGGATTTTCTATTCATCACTTTAAGATACGCTAATGCCTCCCCTTCTCAAATTTAATCAGGAGTTTCAAGCTATTTTCCCTTGAAACCTCTCTCCATTATCACTTACTTCCCCCAAAAGTGTTGATTTCTTAGACTTTGTATGTTCAAAATGTGCCCTAGATGTTTGACTTGAGTTACCTCCGTCTCCGAAACATTGGCAAGTCTTCCCTTTCTATATCATCATCGACGCACCTTGAAATGCGGTAAAAGGGGCTCTGGGTTGTATTCATAGCAAAGGTTTTTTTCCCTTCGTGAGTACTAGCGCCTGTTATAAATTTTCCGACTTCTGTATTTCCGCGAGTCTCGAGTTGATGCTCTTTGTGTTAACAATTTCCTTCTGTGGGTCAATCTTGTGCTCCCAGGGTAAGCGAGTCTCTTCTTTCTTTAGTTTTCTCATTTCTGCAACACCTCAGTACTGTAGTTAGGAATCTATTCACTTTGAATCGCTGTTATGTTTTCATTAAGGAATTCTTACACAGTCACTTGTGAAATTTGGGAGTCGCTGAAACGATCAAAGGGTTCCAGCAGTCGGTTTTTTATTCTACAGACAGTAAGGGGTTACTAGTTTTGCTCTCTTGAAACACGGGATTTGATTTTGTTTCTAACCCAATCTGCTCTGGCCTAGTGTATTGCTTCTGTGAAGCCCGAGTTAAAAAATCTTTTGGGATTTAAACTACTTCCGTCCACACGAAAATAGTTACCCCTCCCCTACCCCGTTCCATGGGCTTCAGAGTTGTCTCAAAGGAGGGGATCATATTCCCTATCCCTTTGCCAATTGCTAGTGCTCATGATATTAGCCTTCCGACAATGATAATTCTAAATACTTAATCCCTTTGTCAGATCGAGACTTGGGTCCTTGACATAGTTATTCTCAGCCTTTGTACTAGAAATAAGCATCATCAAGTGCTGTCAACATTGGTTAAATTGCTTATCCCCTTTCCTATTTTCAAAGCGCTTATCGGGCTGCGTAGGCCCTTAAATCTCCCCCGAAGTCGGGAGTAGACGTCATACTGGGGTAGAATGTGCATTGACGACGTACAGAAGGCCTGGGGGGGCTGCTGGTATGGTCCAGAGGCCATTCTTCCAAGCCGCGCCTTCAGCGTCTGTGAAACTAGGACTAGGAGCTAAAAAAATAATCAAAATGTTACAATTACACACATTTTCCATTTATCTGTATCCGCCTTCACAACAAACCCAAAACTCTGAGTTTACTTTAACTACTAATTTTTTTGGAATTGTGCTTTCGTGCTATCCCGCCTTCATGCTTATGTATTTCAAAGGAGTACAACGGATACTTCAGCCATTTGAGCCCTGCATTTTTCAAGTTACCAGGGTTTTCATCAGAATCTAAACGCCGTCTCGTTATCATCATCTTGCGTTTCGGGCTACTGGTGAACACTTGCATTTGTTCTGAGTGTCGTGCTGTTGTGGCCCAACAACTCCATTTGACGTTGAAACTACTCCAATACATTGTTAGTCGGTAATGTCTAATTCGTGTCTTTCTTTAAAGCGTTTACCCGCGATTTCGTTGCAACTACTGATGCACTTAAAACCCTAGTCGGTTTAAAAGCCATCGTCTCCATTTTACTCTCACGAATTCTTGCACTGAAAAAAATGCCATCATAAAAGTGGTGGAAATGGTTGACCAGCTCTCACGCCGTTGCTATCAGATGATTGGAGTCTTTGGAAATTTACGTCCCAATACTACGCCTCCGCTTCTTGTCCACTCGCCCACGTCTTTTGTCAAATGGACAGTCATTTTTTAAAGCACTGTTGCAAAAGTCAAGCAAGGAAATAGGGAGGAATATTCAGGAGCTTTTTGAAGTGCTACCGATAAGGGTACACTTGGTCTATTCGATGGAGATATCACATCCTTACGGCTCATTTTCTTCCCCTATGCTCAGTCATTTCCCATCAACTTGTGTTTACGCTTCGAAACGCGGGAGCTTTGTAGTTTGGCCAACCTCTTGGGTCTTCGTTTCCTTTTCAGTTTATTCTAAGGCCAGAGTAGGTTAGTTCTGTAGTCTGCGTCGAGTAATATGTTAACCTTCTTTAGCATTGTCAATGTATCCAATGCGGTTGAGTTGTGTGAACAAGAACTTTTCAGGGGACCCAACAGAGCCTAGCTTGGCCTCAGACAACTCTCCGCGTTCCCCCCTTTGGAAGTGTGGGCATGGTGACTCATCCACACCTGTTCAGGAGCGTCTTGGCTGTTGGTGTTGATCAACCTTGTGTTGTATTCAGCGTTCTATTCATCCCTAAAGGCGTTACAAGGCACGCAAATTTGGAAGTCACTTAATGATCGACGCTTAGGAGGGTCAAGGTGAAAGTTGCCTGGCTGGCATAAGTTTGACCGTACATCATCAGCATTAGTTCCACATTGGTTAAGTATACCTTCTACCATTCACCTCTAGCCTACTGCACTAATTGGACTGTTGAAATCGGCTCGTCTACTGCGCCTCATCAACGTAGCTCGCAAGTTGGATCGGTATTCGGAGTATGGCACCGCAATTCTCGTCCTTCTCACCTCCGTCTTTGTTCTCATTGCTCACTGGCTGGCATGCATTTGGTGAGTCATTTGGCTCTTTTGACCTATCGTACCCGGGTTCCAATAGTGTAATAGGGTGTACGGGTCTACTAGATGTGTTTGCTATAGGCGTAGGGAAGACCTGAGCCACCATTGACAAATGGCTCGAGCTAGAGCTCCGTACCACGTTCGCATTGACTCGCAGGAGCCTGAGAAGGTCTGGATAATCATTTTCGCTGGTTAAGATGGAGGCCATTTCCTTGAACGCCATCTTCACTAGCAATGAATGAGTTCGAAGCTCACACTATGATTTGTCATTATCACAGGATGTTGAGAATGCAATGATGCTCATACCTACGAACTGCATGCTTTGCTTAAGGGCTAGACGATGTTCTAGGGCAAGCGTATTTCAATTGTCCGAAAGAAACTATGTTTGATGAATTTTATAATCCTTAAGATATATCATTTTTTTATTTTTTTAATTTGTGTTACCATGCTAGTGATGTTCAGCCGTCCACCACTTAAGCTATTCAGCTTCTCGCTCCACAAACGTTGTTGAGTTCTCAAAATGTGGTCCCACATCACTGTCGCTGTTATCATTATAGTAATCTGGTCTTGAAGAATGGTTTAGATCTATCCAGGAGCAGTTTCGCTTCATTACTGGCGATTATGAATAATGTGGAAATGGATTGGCTCCCGAAATTCGACGCGGCTTCTGTAGCCTCCCTTGGGAGTCACCACAGGTTAAGTCATTCGCGATGGCTACTTTTCTTCTGTGACGCACTAGGACAATATCTATCCACCACAAAGGGGATTGTGAGTTCTGGAGTGCTCTCCTCCCCCTTAATGGCGCTCGAATTAGGCCCTGGAGACGTTATAAGGCCAACTAGTTCAGAGATAGCAGAAATATAGATCCGCTGGAGGGTCGACATACTAGTGGCATAGGTGGTATGGACATTGTGCCACTCAAATTTTTCCATGCCAACAGTACGGAAGTCAAATCGTGAGAGGTTGAAATATCCCACGCAGCCAAGCACACAATGTACACTAAATATCATTCTGCTACGTGTTGGTAACTGCTGATGTCTGACGACTTGATTTGGGCGAAGATTCACACGCATAAGCGTTGACCTATTGCAAATTTGAAAATCGGCATTTGTGGGGGCGTTCTTTGGGGTCTAGTCGGGTTATTTCTGTGGATGGCGAGTGCTGGTTCGTCGTTTTTAAATAAACGTTTAATATTACCTCAGTAAATGTGCAACTGCGGTGTTTGTCGGGAAATTGGACTATTCGGTTTTAAGCCTATATTGTGTCTCGACAAACTGGTTGAAGCTGTCTGACTGTTCAGGCTGCTGGTAGGAAGGATATCATGGGAGGTTTGGTTAAATTTCGAATGTATGAGAGCAACTTTCAACTTCGGTTTATACCTATTTTCTTCGCCCAAATGTTCGAGCTTTGCCATCTATTGAGGAATGGATTTTTGAAGTGAAGATTGTAGATGGTAAGAAGCAGTGGTGTAAGCTTTGACACATCTGCCTTTATGAAAATTTGACTGCTTCTCCAATATGTTTGCTGAAACGATTAATTACGTTTTCCTAATGGCATTTATTCGTGTCATTCGTAGAATCTTTGGCAGCAGGCATGAATACGCTCTTATTGTTGCAGGTATGCTTGTTGATAGCCCTCTCAGCATCTCCACTAGGGAAAGCTGAGTTCGAATGCCATAGGTAAGGGAGTCGGTGAAATAAACGTAAATTTAGCCCTGCGCCGTGCATAGTATTGACAAGTTTGGTCTCGTTGGAGCCTTTAGGGTTTTCCTAAGTCAATTTTTCCAAGCTTGGGAGTTCAGAGTTAGATCTTTGTATTTCTTCTTAATGGGAAGGAGGAGCTCTTTGAATAGATCCCTTGATTCTATGGGACCTAAATGTCTCTCCCGGTCGAATATGGACTCTTGAATTGATCTTAAATCAGTTTGACTGTTTTACGCTCTTCACCATTAAGGTTGTTGGTTGGAAGCAATTCCGACAATACCTTATCGTCACTTTTTACCAACCGAATATAAATTTTCAGTAGAAGTGGACTTTGTTCAAGTTGCATTCTATATCTCGTTCTCTGCTGCAAAGGAGATGCGTTGCGGGGATATCAGTTAGCACGTCAATTACAAAATTTACTGTGTTTACCCAATTGAAGATTGAATATTTAGGCTCGAATGGAAAGCGAAGTCATTTTCCGCGTTAAAATAAAAAATAGGAAAAAAAATTTGCCCATGTGAGGCAATTTCTGGTCGAGAACAACACAGACCACTATGCTGCGAAAACAAACGTTCCTCCGAATTCATCTGTCAAACTAAGTTACCATGTCAAGATTCTTTGCAGCTCTTGCTCCTCTTGATTGGCCATCAAAATGGGAGAAAAATTTGCGTCTTTGGGGAAGCAAGTCTTGTTGAGTCACCACCTACCTTCTTGCTGCGAGGTCTTTTGACAATTGCTGAAATGGACGTTTTATTCGGCCATACTGACCGTGTGTGTTTCAAGGCAAGTGATGTCTAGGCTTCGCAGGGGTCACCGACACAGGAAACAAGTTTTGGGCCCAATCTGTATCATGGACTTTTGAAACCACCCGGATGAGCGAGCTACTGGTCAAGTGCTAACTTGAAAAGGTATCGAAATGCAGTAACGATGCGAATTGGCCCTGTAGATACTTCATTTTACGGGTGAACTTCCCTAATGTGCATTCCCTACTATGTACGCCACCATTCTACGACGTGCTCTTCATCAGTTTAGGGCAATTTTTTCACTCAACCGCATCGTGGTCACACTAATTGAGTTCAGACACTAAGGTGATGTAGGCTATTTTCGATTTGAAGGTGATTTTTTTTCTATTTTTGAGCAGCATTATGGAGTATCTAGTGGATAGAAAGCATCTTTTGTCAACCGTGAGGCTTGATCCCCCGCAGGGGAACCTGGCGTCGAAAAATTTTAACTGACCGCGTCAATTCACGTTGGTGCGAGATAATATCATATTGTCATAGCTACAACCATTTCATTTGTTTTCAAAACAAATGCCGTTTTGTTCAAACGGTTTAGAGGTTCAGGGGGACACTATGAGCAATAGAAAATACCTCTCAATCCTACACATATGTTTGGGACATAAAGTTATTCATTTAATAGCTTAAACAGGACCAAACTGCCATTGCTAGGAGTTTGATTGGTGATGATGCCTCCCAAAGAGCCTCCCGTCTGGAAGCAACATATGAAAGGTGGGAAAACAGTCTGCCAAAAAGCCTATCCGATAAGAAGTCGAAGTTCCGTTCTGCCACCTTAAGAATGACTTTGACAGTTTTGGTGGCATGAAATTCGTTATTTTTTTCTAAGGCTAAAAGTCTAAACTTACGTGCATTAATCGAAAAAGGTAGTTTGCCCACAGGCTTGAGACCGAATCTTGCAAACAAGGCCTTATTTGGCTAAGCCATTGGTCTAAACAAATCATAAAGAGGTGAGAAGTGGATTTATTGCGTGCCATTTGCATTCTACTGCGGCGCTATTGACGTCACTTTAATGCTCCATTAGCAACACAATGACCCTTACTCAATGTTGTTTATGCACAGGCGGATACTTCATAGTCCGGTTGGGATGATAATGCTGATGGGAACGGACAACAGCATGAATCGCTTTTTTGCAGCCTCTGTTTACGATAGGGCACTGATACTGAGGCGGCAGGAGTAAGGATTATTAAAGCCTTGCTAGACAAATTAGTCCTACTTCATGGCCGATGCTTCGGCAGCGTGGCGCTCGTTCAAAGATTTATATTGGTCCCTTTTCTATTGCATCATGCTAAGTTATCTTCTCTGAGTGTGTGAATCTAATCTACTGAACAATGATGCCCTAAGTCTTTATTTAGTCCTTGCTTGGAGCTACGAGGGCATTATTGGCTGGAATGTTCTTTTGGCAAACTCCTATGTGAACTTTTGTCGCGTTGTACACTGAAGTCCAAAGCGGGAGGTTATTACCTCGTCTGAATAATAAATTCATCTGTCGATAATCCTCGTCACTTTGAACAGTCGCCTTTAGGTGTGGTAAAGAAGGGTGTTTATAACCTTTAGGGAGGTTTTGAAAATTCAAGCTGCTCTCGAACAGCGTTTTAAAACTACTGCAGCGAAGCACACAACTAAAGGTATCAACGAACGCTGATTTTCGGGGAAGCTCTTGCAGGCTAGTGATTTTTCAGCATGCTAGTCGATGGAAAGTTCTGTTTTGGCAGGCGTTATTAATTTCAAAACCAAACCATAGGCTTATGTATGACACCTTAATTGGATTGGAAGTGTGTTTTGAATACAGTAAAATTTGATATGACTGCTACCACTACAGCGTCGAGTCATTCGAGATTCTATCTCATGAACCAGGCTGGGTTGTATCTTCAAGGTTTGTCTTGATTGCACTATAAATGTAGTCCAGTATTTGCCAGCTAAAAAAAAAAACTAGTGGAGTTTATTTTGTGTCATAACCCTTATCTGTTATTAACCTTTGTACCCTTAATATTTGGCTGCCATCTGGACGAAGGTAATGCAGAGATGGGAAGGCTTACGGTCATGCAGTCGAAGTGCAACCACCTTCATAGACGTGTCACTTGCACACACCCCACTGTATAGCTGATCTTGCACCACACGACTACTTTTTGGGTATTGGGTAAAGAATAACTTGCAACTCCGCTTCCTTTTAGGCGTATGATTTTGGGAATCCCATGTCAACTATTCCTTCCAGTTCCATTTCTTCGATCTGAAAAAATTAATAACTACCAATCGGAAGATGCGGTTGAAAATGTGTTCTTATTGTTGGGTTATTGATCCCACTTGACGCCTAAACTACTCTTAGTGACATTGTATAGCATAGTAATGTGAAAACAGCCTTACTTTGTGACATAGAAGGCTTGACAGTCTATCAGGGTAGGCCCATACCTGCGTATTTGAATGCACAACTGGAACATGTATCGTTCTGTCACACAGTCCGCATTCTTCTTAAGCATTTTTTTTGAATCTGTGGTCATACGCGAGTTCTGCTTTTTTTCCATCAGTGAGTGTGTATGCCGTGGTTTGAGATGGAATTTTTAAACGCCACGATCTCCATTGGGTGAAATGCATTCCGAACATTTCTAAACGCTTAACAGTGTTCTGCAGCAAGTACGTTTCTTGGTTTTCTTATAGCACACAGAGATATGCAATCAGATCATGATGCTACTTTTACAGGCGTTTCTTTAAAGGGTAATTTTTGTTCATTCCTCTTTGGCATATTTCTACTACCCAGAACTTGGAAGTGAGTTGATTGCCTTTCTGGTGTGAACCCTCATAGATATTTAGTCATTCTCACCAGGCATCCTCTTTTCTTTTATCAGACGATGCTGAGATGCCTCCAGAAGCAGCGAAGGATGTAGAAGATGACTCCAGCGACTAAAGTCACTTGTGTGATGGCTCAATCGGAGGACATAGAAAGGGCTAGTTTAGTCAAATGCGCATATTAAATCAAATATCATTCTACCCCATGCCCCACTAGCAAAAGTAAAATAACAGCTTGATACGATAATAAGAACCCTGAATATTGTGGATATTAGCTTCTCTTTTTTATCCAACACAGGTACGCGATCGGTAACGCGGAACACCAGCACAGTTCCACGAAGATTGGGTGGCTGGCGACTCTGGCGGAGCAGACACGGCAATTCTACAATGAGAGTCCCTGCTCCGGACCCACTCTACAGACGAAGTACATAACTGCGCTCTACTTCACCTTCTCCAGTCTCACCTCTATTGGCTTTGGTAACGTCAGTCCCAACACCAATGCAGAAAAGATCTTCTCCATTGTCGTAATGCTTGTTGGCTGTAAGTCGTGTTGCTTTAATGATTTGATTCTGTTTCATACGCGTCAGGATTATGCCCGTCGAAGTTCACTGGTCTCAGCAAATCCCAGTTGTCACGCGCTCATCAGTAGATTTGGCTCCACAGATTGGTGAATTGTTTTGACGAGAAAACCATGCGCTTTTTCCCGCTTACTAAACTGTCTGTATCAATAGAACACCGGGAAGTTTTTGGCGTTCCAGTTATTCTCGGTGGTATCATGAGGCAGACGATTCTGGGATTGGCTTTATTGCTAATGCGCAGAGAATGTGGAAGCAAATGTCGAGCTGGGCGAGATTAAAACGGTCTACCGAGTTGAATTGACTGCTTGAAGCTTCTGATGGTCATTTCATATTACTTGAGCCATCATAAGCTGATCACCTGTGATTACAGATCATGAGGCGGAAGCGGAAATCATATGATGACTGTCATCACGTTATTTCTTAACGCAAAATATGGTATGAAGAGTAATTTGTTGTGCATTGTGCGTGTGTTGAGATACCTGTATTCATTCGCACATACTCTCGCTTCATTGACGGTCGTCATTGCAAAACTTTGACTTTTCATGTTTGTCGAAAGGCAATGCAGTTTCCATGGTCCCTCAGTTACGATCCCCTGTAGATTCATTCATCTGCAATCAAGCGCTTCCTTCTATGCCGCTTCGGTAAACCATTGTCCAATTAACCAGAGGGGAGGTTGAGCCGAGATCAGCTTGGTCATATTTGAAGAAACTGGTAGGCGTGTGAGTTAAGGAAAAATGAGGATTTGTCGTTTCAGTGGGTGACAATTAGAGTGCTTTGTGCTACCACCGTGTAGGCGGGTGTGCAGAGGTGAAGATGGCGGCATGGGCACATTTCTAAAGTTAAAGTTTCCTCTATACTGGGGCCTAAATTTCCTAGTGGCATTGGTTCTCAAATATTTAGTGGCGGATTCCAATTAGCATATTTTTGACGATTAAACGAATATAGTGTTTGTGGGCAAAAAGTTGTGCTGAGAATGACCTCTCGTCATCTCAATTCCATCAATGGTAAAGTTGTCAATAGGCTTTCAGATCACTAATCAGAGTCGTGAAGAATACCTCAATGCATCAATAGACTTGTTTTTGGTTTCTTTGCGTCATTTTGAGTGTTGTTGTTTTGACAGCATCTCGTGTCACAGTTTGTCGTTCACCCTGAAGCATCACGCTGCTAGACCGTCAAAGTAGTTCCAAGGGTTTTCCCATCTTGTTCATTTGTGTGCCCCATTCATAGTTAACGCCTGCTGAGGAAAAGGAGGGGAACCGTAATTCCGTCTTACAGCAATTTGCCTACCTTTTTGATGCGTGCTTTGCTGTAACAACTGGCTTATTTTATTTAGTCTGGGTTGAATTTTCCTTAAAAGGGCATAAACTTTTAAATTTATCCTAAGTTGGACATTTTAAGCCCTCTCAATGCATGGTGCCTTTTTGTCCAATTTTGGAGGACGCACGAGATTTGACCGGCCGCTTCGATGTACATTTACTTCATCTGTTTGGCGGTTCAATTTTTCTTTCAATTTCACTGCCTGAAAGAGCCGCTAGTGGAAATATTCGGTTGGATTCTTTAATACTTCTCCGACTGCAATTCTTTTGCAGCATTCAAGTTTGGCATGTCTCTCAGGCAGTTTAGCACATTCCTAGAGGTCTGCAAAGGCTGACCCGAACGTAATTTCTAGCAACTTGAAGTCGTTTCAAACAATCCAAGAGGATAATTTTGGATGAATAGATGGTTGAGCTCAATTACAGGATCTTTTTAGCAAACTTGAAGGTTTAAATTGTGCAACATGATTTTGGTCACTAGAAAAGGTGGGACTTGAAGGCCGTGTCGATCGTTTCCATGCTAGTAACAGCCCTCAACACCACACCTGGACACGTGACTATGGGACCCCAGTCAATCAGCATCCAGAGCGGCTAGGAGACTACTAGCGCAAATGAAGCCATATCACCTGGTGTAGTAGTTGAACCGTGACACCTGAAATTCACATCTCTCTGTTTCTTAGCAATACACTGTTGGTTCTCCTTGCACTATCTGCAGATTTTCGCTCTTAAAGGATGTTTTCCTCGAAACAAATCACACCTTTTAGTTTATTGCTAACCAAAGTGAAAGCTTGCGGTTTGTCTCTATCTGCGTTTGTTTGTGAGTGCACACTGATGAAGTGATCCATCGTAACACAACCGTCAAACTGTCTATCGTTGCTCTCTCTTAGTTGGACCTGATTAACTAGCTGGTACCTGTTTCCGATTCACCTTAGAACTGCTTTGCTGGTTGGCTAGAGGACTGGGTGACATACTACTGTTCCCTCGTCATTGTGCCCACAATTTGGGTTTGCGGAGAGCGGTTGAATCTCCTTTTTCTCGACAATATCTGGCTTCCTAGTCAGTAGGTCCATTATCAAAGTTGTGAACTCCTTGAAATTGGCACGGCCTCTTCTTATCCCTTAGGCATTGCTTTTGATGTTTTTTTCTGGAAGAAACCACTGAATCTCACTTTTCTCGGTAATATCCTGCTTTCGAATAATTGGATTAGCAAGCGCTTTGATCTCCTCACTAGTCGCTTCCAACGCTTTAGACCAAACTCTTACGCTTGCCTTCCTCACTGAGACTTGTCCAGGTCAAATTGCACGTGCAAACCTTTTCCTGATAAACTTTGAGTCTGCTTAGAATAGCCTTTCTCTTTCGTCACCTAGCTGAGGTTACCAACTGTAGGATGTATTCGTTTAGTCGTTGAGAGTCTTCGTAGCCTTTTTTTCCTCATTCATGCGATTCCTATGGCGATATCTGGCCTATTTGGTAGTTCTTCTTAAACCCATTGAATCTCTTCTAAAGGTTTGTGTCTATTTTTATGTCCAGGCCAGGGAAACGAGTAATTTTCAGTCCTGATGCCGCTACCTTCGAGGCTATTGTCTGTAAGAAGGGGTCATGTTTTCCTTGGTTCCACATCAAGATCTCATTCATCCTTCCGCAATAGCGAAATCTTGCCTTCTAGTCATTGGAGCATCTCTCCAAGAAGTAGGCCTCTTATAAAAGCTTTAACTTTACCATTTACCATTGCGAATCCTAGTTGTTCGGGCTCCGGTCACTTACAATCGGTGGGAAAAACTCGAATTCACTTTTGCTGTTATAGTAGCAAGATCTGACCTCCTAGTTATCGGAATTGTGTCCTCAAAATGGTAAGTCTTTTGAAGTTCCCATTTGTTCGCCTATGATGGTATAGGCTTACTAATTGTCAGATTACTAACATCTCCCATTCTCCCAAGGCTGATGCTAATGCGAGTGTTTTGTTGTACTTGTCGGCCCAATCCTCCGAATTATCTTGGCCTTGCATTGAGCTTTTA
The DNA here is from genome assembly GCA_036345935.2 of Taenia hydatigena. Classification (NCBI taxonomy): domain Eukaryota; kingdom Metazoa; phylum Platyhelminthes; class Cestoda; order Cyclophyllidea; family Taeniidae; genus Taenia; species Taenia hydatigena. The sequence continues at coordinate 17,152,360 of JADWOT020000003.1, forward strand.
AACTTTTCTGATTTAAAGGCATTAGTTAATTCTATGCTCAGCCTAATCTTTGGAGTGGATTACATTTTTGGCCTTCCACTTGATTAGTAGAACTCCATAGTGAACTCGAAAAATATGTAAGAAGCCAAGGAGGTTCTCTTACCTATGCTTTATCGAGGGTTTGTGCTTTTATTTCCACCTAAGCACAACTAGTTTCATTCCATAAAGCCGTCATCACCCTTGATGCGATTTCCAGACTAGTTCAATGCTTTTTTGCGTCAGTCTTGGCGTGAATTATGTTGGATATCAACGTGTTCCCGATGTTGTGATCGAGGCAGAGCAAAGTTTCCAATTCATGGGGGGCATGATCGTAAAAGTCTTTGACTGTATATTCTTGTAAATACTGCTTTTAGAAAGAATTTCATCTTGCTGAAGCTTGTGCCGCCCTTTTTTGAACAACTTGGCCGAACACACGTTGATAACCATCTCAAATGTTTGTAGACTATGGAGAATGAAGGGGACATATCCTAAACTTCACCTGTTTCCTATGGTTTTTGTCGGCTCCCATGGTTGTATTTTCCTAACTACTCCGAGTGGTAGCATCGAAGGAGTTCGTGTTGGCAGCCTTGTTGACAAAATGGCCCCTATCAAAAGAAGTAAAGGGTGAATCCTCATGAATACCGTAATCATACATATTTCTTACCATCTGCTCTTTGTTCGTGCAGGTTTTATTTGAGAGGCCTGGAAACCGTCCTAAATGTTTGGATACAGACTACCATATGTCTCTTGATATTTTGTGGGAAACGTTTAGGAGACGGAACATACTCCTCGTCGTCCGCATTGAAGGTTCGCAGCGGTGGAAATGTTTGCTTTTATCCAACGCAAGAAATTCTTCAGAGTTCAGACTTTAAGCCTTGGAGGGCTCACACAAGAATGTTTAAATGGATTTACTTTCTCACGCCTAAGACATTGTTGATGTCGGTATGACTGCTCATGAATCGAAGATTTAAAACTGCTTAAACTTTTCAGAACTCTTTGGCTCTCAAATGTTTGATCACAGGATGTCCTCCAATTTGTTTTCCTTCAACGCTTTTCAGCTCTTATGTACGCCAGCATCTTTGGCAATGTAAGCGCCATCATTCAACGGCTCTACAGCGGCACGGCGCGCTACCATGCCCAGATGCTACGTATCAAGGAGTTCATCCGCTTTCACCAGATCCCGGGACCGCTGAGGCAGCGACTGGAGGAGTACTTCATCCACGCGTGGGCTTACACTTACGGCATCGACATGAGTGTTGTTCAGCGCTCCTTCCCTGAGTGTCTTCAGTCGGACATCTGCATGCATATTTACAAAACCATGCTCAAAACGACTCGGGCCTTCGAAGGTGAGTTGAATTGTTGTTTTTTTTTTTTATCTGAGGTAATCGCTTTCTTTGGTGCAATGCTTCTGAGTTATTCCTGGTCAGGATCTTTTTTTATTGTAAGGATTAAGGCATGGTTTGAGAAATGGATTCTACTTGCGCCTGCATAGCAACTCGGCGGGTTACTTTGAGCTCTGACATAATGTTGAGGCATTTGTTTAACGCGGACTCCTTGGATTGCATCGCACATGTGATAACAACCATCTCATTAAGACAGTGAATAGTAGTTACGGTCATCGCCTGACCAGAATGAGTAATAACTGTCCACTCTGATGTACTCCTTCTATTGATTGAAAGAATCATCAAAGCAGTTTGGTGTTGGCAAGTATTCCTATTGCATTAAATAGGTGAATGTATGTTAACTTTCATCCTTCTACATGTTTCGATGCTTTTGAGTTACTTTCAAAGATAAATCATTGTGCGAATGTCTCGAGGCTAGAGGAGCGGATGGTCTAACCTGAGTCATGTTGCAGACTGAATCACCGCCTCTTTATGATTCCTTTTTAACTGGCCAAGGTTTATTTCCATCGCAGTGAACAAAGACCACATAAGAAGTGAATTCAACTGTTCGCTTCAGTGCATTTTTGTTTTCATGCCCACTACCCATCTCCGCAGACGAGTAAAACTTTTGAGGACTGGAAGGACAGAAGTTTTGGTGGCGTTGTTTAAACCATGCTGTAGACTAGACTTTTGGCGTGCCGGTGTTTGTCCCTATCAGAATGAATGTCAAATTGTGTGAAGTGTGGATTTGATCTCCAAAGAATGCTTAAGCCTCAGTCTATCGAAGCGTCCTTAAAGCACCAGACTGGCTATTGGAGACTAGAGGTGTTGACTGCGTGGTCTGAAGTTAGTACTAGGCCGGACTTGAGTCGCGGTACTGACCAGGAAACTTACCTCCGCCATTTATGAAATCGAATTTCCCAAAATCTATCAAGAAAGAGATTACGTATTCTACCTGCATTAAGAAGGAAGTAGTGCTGCTGTCAAGAGCTGGCGACAGCCGAAGGTATGAGCCATTACCAAACATGATAAGCATAGATTGACCACGGTCAACGGGCAGCCTTAGTAAAAGAACTTCCTATTTGTTTATTCCAGTAGCAATCAGAAGAGTTTACTTCGTCTAGGTAAGCCCCATTTTCCCAAACTTCATCAAGATGTGCAGATCAGTCGGTTTCGATACATTCATTAGAGCCTGGGAAAATAATGCAATATTTACGGAATCCATGTGATTTTGTCAACTAGAATCTCTGATTGCTAATTAACTTTTTAGTGCAATCAGGCTATTAACTTAGTATTCAATCCCAATCGCTGTTATTTGCGACTTCCGTTCTTACTCCTGGGCTTATTTGTTCCACGGTTTGTTGAGATTTTGATGTAGCTTTTAACGCAGTAGAACATCGAATGATCAGGATAGTCAGGTCTCACTATAGTGTTGGTAATTAGGGATTAAGGCTTGAAATGCCTTCGCATCAGCATGTTTGCAGTCCACCATGTTTCTTCCCAATTCAGTCTGCTCACCTCTCCTCCTGTCGGTCACGTGGTGCAAAGTAGGAGGAGTTTGGTTGGACTGCGACGGTGCTGTAATTGCTGATTGTTTATCTATCTGCCCTCTCTGTTGTGGCGTCTTGGCGGCCATAAGCTGAGCACTATGCCGCTGCCTTCTGTCAGAGCCCGCTTTGTAGAATTCCCATCCGCGCCCTTGCCTCAAAGCAGCCGCCTTTATGGCTCCAACACCTGCGATAAGTAGCAGCAGCTGGAGGAGGCGGTAGTCTGCACTAGTGATCAAAATGCCTTTTCTAATAAAATGCATGCACTGAGGAGAGGGGGGGGAGGGAAGTGGATTTGGCTGACTGTTATCAATCAGTCGTCACCTTCATCTTTTTGAGAGCAATTCGCTACCCTATTTTGTGTTCAACACCAGTCAGTAATAGGTACAGGTGTTAAATCAACTCACTTATTTCTTCTTTATCAGAGTAACTATTCGGGGAGTTCTCCTTTTAAATCATAGAAGTGGTTTGGAAAGGCAAAGCTTCTCTTCCGAAACTTTGTTCCCGTTTTATCTTTGAGTGATTCACTGTTGCAGTTGGTTCTGAGGAATCTTTATTCAAATTGAATTCATAGGATAGAGTTAGTTTTAAGCGCATGGAAGGCCCTGAATATTATGAGTGAGAATAGTATGTGCAGAGTTTTATCGGCGCTGTAGAAGACTGACAAGGCTAACTCACCCTATCACATTGAAATCTGTCATGGTCATGTAGATTGATGGCAGAGGAAGCAAGCAGGCTGGTAAGATGCCTCTTAATACGTGTTTCAAGCCGCACGTATTTGATCCTTTGTCATCAGCTGGGCTGATTAAAGTACCATTTCTCCCGAAAAAAAGTGGAATGTATCAAATAAAACATTTCCATTCGCATTTTATTAAAGTTTTACGAGTCATTCAAAGGGAACTTTACGATTCACGCTTGCTGCTGGTACTTTTGATCTCGGGCACATCTTTTACTGACCGCCTGTGACTCAAGTTTTGGTATTTAATGAAATATACTTTGTCTGTCTTAGAATACCTATTATTTATAGATTTGCCGATTCAGCTTTCTACGATAACGAGTCCGCTACCAGGGTCGTTCTCAGAGGAGAACCGGTCACTACGATCTTGATGTCTTATCGTTCCGCTATGCCACCATTTGTCATTCATTTGACCTTTTTGTCTTTTTTATTGTTAATTTAATTTTTAACTAATCGTGTCAAATATGCTGGATAGGAGCGCTTAGAATTGAAAGTCTTGCAACACACTTGCAGCGCTAGTAGTGAACGTGCCGCCAGGTCTGTCGCTCAAGGCATGGCCCCATTTATTGGTTATCCCTCCATAAAACTTAATTGTTGATCTTTTCGGGTAAATCAAGTACAGGGATGTAATGTCAAAATGCTTTAAAATCAAATGTAGTGGTGGTATGACTCATAATGACGGGTTGCTCTTTTGGGAAAAATTCATGGCCCATTTACGGCACCTTCACTAAGGGTTCAGTCGCCTAAATTCAACCGGGATTCTAGATAGGTCTTTTCGTGTTCTTCAGGAGAAGTGGTACTTTTTTGTTAGGATGTATGCAGTTTCCTTTCCATAAAACCAAACAATAATACCATCTGTAGTCTGTCTGCTGATCGATCTTGTTGTTGTTGTCGTTGAACCTCTGCTTCGTCCTTTACCAAGTCAAAGGCCAGTGCGAGACGCAATCATTGCGACAACGACTTGATGCCCTGCAACCGAGGGCTGAGTGGGTTTTTTAAATACCTTACTTCTCATCCATCCAAAATCTGCAATTTCCGATGGGTTAACTGTATTGTACCGCACTCTGTGCCGACCTTGGGGTCTGATCTCACCGCAGAGAAGCTCTGATAGGCTGTTAGTGATAATGAACTGAAGGTTTCGTGTAGGTACGTTGCAGGTGAAATACCTTCGTAATTACTACGGTCACAACGATGTAACTACTTCAGACCGTCTTCTACCGATGATAGAATACCCTTGACCATTGCCCTGCCATTGTTGCTTCGTAAGCCGGGCAAATCCATCATGTTAGGATTCCTAGCATTACCACCAGTTGAAATGGGTTTGTGTCGTCGGAATAAATCATTTTTCGCCTGTTTATTCATCTGGTGATATATTCCCTATGTTTGTTTACTCCAATGTGCGAATGTGTGTGTGTGTGCGCATGTTACGTCATTTGTACATTTGGGGCCTCCATATGCACCACCTGGGTCTTCCCTTGCATGGGTGTATGTGGTTTTTGCTTAAAGGATGAGGGGCTTCTAGAATTCCTGATGAAGCCTACTTGCTCCTACGACAGAACCGCCGGTATATCAATTGTAAATTTCATGCGCTTGTGTTTTTATGCTTTATGAATGGGCTTATGGAACACTTTTCTGCTTCAACAGTCTTATCTCTCTAAATACTTACCGTGACTCCTTCTGTGAAAGTGCGTTAAAGTCTGCTTTGATTTAAGAGCTTTTGTTGTGGTCTATCAGAGCACGGTTGTCAGCACATTATTCGGGGCATCCTTAGCTTTTAACAGCCAGTTGCAATGAAATCACGGGATTTCCTTTATTCCACCTTCAACAATTGCAGTTTGGTCAAAAATGCAACCAATGTCGGGTTGCTTTAGGAATAAGCACTGTCCCATTTTCAAAATTCGTTTTCCTAACTCCAAAAGTCAAAATCGTAACAATCCTGAATTCTGCAGCATTAGTAACGGAAAGTGAAGTAAATCTGTTCCGGTGCTGCTGCGCAAAAGACAACGCCTTCCTCAAAAACTACAAGTGCATCTGAAAATTGCTCAAATTATGTGGAATTGGGCATGTACAGATGATAACACTCGCCAATTTTTCGTTTTGTGTCTCCTAAATAGTTCAAATATGGGCAAAGTAGTGTTATACACCTGTATTTTGAGTATGTTTTTCTCAAAGAATGTTATTCTAGCCACTTTTGCGGTCCTCGATCCAATTTATACCCTAAAAATGCTTTAAATAGCTTCGGGTTGCCTGTCAAGCTAGGAGTTGCTATCGACTAATCAAATTTTCCCGCTGAATTTCCATAAAATCTCATGAGAATAAAACCACACTGAAATCCGCAGTTGGGGAGGAGATGATGGAAAAGCGGTCTTCTTGCATCAGATTTATGCATAGATGGTGTGAGTTAAAGGTTCTCAATATATGTGACACAAGATGAGCAGCACTATCATGCAGCAACTTTTGATCTCAATTTTAATCCATAACGCATCAAATAATTTCATGTTTATTTGCCCATTTCACCAAATTTACATTTTATCCAAGTCCTAACTTAAGCTGCAATTCCGACTTGTGTGCTACTGTGTTGCGTTATGCCATACAACTAGGTTTTGAAATCGCCCTGCTGGTAAACAGCACCAATCCTCCCATCCCTGCGTGTCATTCTTACTGTTTATGCTTCCGGCCTGAATTTATTAAGGTATACGTTGTTTCTCACTGTACAGTTAACCAAAGCAGACAGTCAACAATTTGAGGGAAATTGCTTGCGTTTAAGTCTTCATTGAGTTGCTGATAAATGAGCTCCATCACCCCTATTTCTCCTCTTAAAATGGTCTGAGGTGTCGGAGTCTCGTTTAAGCTTTATACTTACCTGTGCGAGGGTTGATGTAGACCCTTTTTACTAATATGCTTGTGAATACCTAAGTACTGCCCAATCAAAGACTTGGCCTCTAAAGTTAGCCATTGATGTGTGTCATCTTGAGGCGAAAAAATGACATTTTTTTCGCGCTTTCTACCTCCATGGTCTAGGTTATGTCCAAATTTACATATCTGCCTCGATTGTGCGTCATTCGTGTGATTCATTTGATTCTCGTTGAACTGTCAAGTCCCGACACGAGGAATATCCATGTTCAATAATGGTTTCTCTGGGGTGGGAAATTCCTTTCACAGTTTGGAAATGCAAACCCAACACTCCTCTTGTTCGGTGTGTTTTAGTTGTTCATGCTTTGAAGGAAAAATAACCACTGCAGTGCTAAAATATAACTAGCAATATGGAACTGAACAGGTGCAACTATTTCCTCTTATTAGCAACCTTCTACTCCTGCTTTACCGTCTGAAGCTCAATCAACCTGCTTGTGAAGTACGGTTCAATAGGATCGGTTATTGTAGTCATGTAAGGAATGTGCATCGCAGTTTTGTGGCATCAGGCTCAGATAGGAAAATCTGGGCGTCACATATGCATGACGGTGGGGCTTGGGAGGTGGATTTAGTGTCATTTGCCTCTGATGTTGACGATTGAGCTGAACTAGACGCGAGAAAGTACATTCCAATTTTTAAGAATGAAAATTTATTAAGCCGCTTGGTTTTTTATGGCCGAAATAACGATAAAATGTCCTGAGATGTTGAAGTGTCGTTCCAAATTTGGTCGACCACAGACAAATGATTAGTACGGAATGCTTGTGAATATTGCTGGTTTTGTGAATCCTTAATCTCAGAATGCGTCATTTGTGCCTTGATTGTGCGTCGCTCTTGTGATTCACTTGATTCCCGTTGAACTGTCAAGTCCCGACAAGAGGAATATCCAGATTCAATAATGGCTTCTCTGGAATAGAAAATTCCCTTCACAAGTTCGAAATGCAAACCAAACATTTCTCTTGTCCGCTGTATTCGTTGTCAATGCTTCGAGAAAAAACTAACCACTGCAGAATGAAAAGTTCTCAAACAGCTTAGTTTTTGTTTGGCGAATTCGGAGAATCATCAAGGGCAATGACAATTGCTAATGGACGTTTTTAATTATTACAGCGTTAAATTGTGGTATCCTTGAAACAAGATCTTCCTTAACATTAAAACGCTGACCGTTGGAGCAAAATAAACTCATCTCATTATTATTACTATTATTATTATTACTTTTGCTCCTGATCGGCTTCCTCTGACCTCTTCTCATTTACAGTAATCATCTGGACAAGCCAACACCCTAAACTGCATCTGTAGTCCTTCAGTTCCTTTCTCCTTTATTCATTTCATCTACCATACTTAAAGACTGTACTTTTTTGTCATCTTCTACTTGTGGTCGACTTTGAGGCAAGGTTGCGCTCCGCATGCCCAATTACCTTGATTACTTATTCCCCTTCTCATTCACTCCCCATCGTACCCTAATTAGGCGTTGTTTGTACGCATGTTTATTTTGGCGCACGGAGGAAATAGCACTGATTTTTTTTGTACTTCTGTTTGGTGCATTTGTTTTGGCTTCTGCACCCCCAAATTTTGCCCCTGTAAGCGAACCTCTTCCCAGCCTTTTGGTCTTCCGACTTATAATCAGTGCGTTCTCACTGTGGATTCGTCCAATGCCTGGCTTTGGAGTTGTTGTCTAGGTCCATGATTACTCTCACGAAAGACGCACTGTTCGGCTTGATTTACCATTAAAGAGGTTAAAAGGGATATTGCATTTACGACTGCGCACATTGGTTCAACTAGTTCAGTCATTTGGTGAGATGCCTCAAAACAGTCGTGTGCCTTGTGCTTTCCTTTGGCTATGTATGCTTCCACTACTTCTTTGAGTGATTCATTTGTATTTTAGATTAGCGATGTAATGAGTAATGCTCTCCAAAGTCCATCCGTGTATTGTGCATTTGACAACCGTATTATGTCCTAGTTGTGTTGGATGACTTTTCTAGCAAAACGACAGGTTCTCCTGAAGACATGTCAGGAATGCGAATTTGGGAGTGGCTCTTTGATAAAAGTATGGTACTGAGAGACCACTAGGATGGATGGCATTAGCAGGACGTTCCGATACCATCACGAGTGCAGTTTATTGTTCAAAATCAGCGAGAATTTCTTGTCGGTTCGCCTAGAGTTTTATGGGAGCTATTCAATGTAAGACAGTAGGAGAAATCATTGTTGTTTGGAAGTTTGGCTGTATGAGGCGTAAATTCATGACATTTGATAAAACGAGCTTTGTGAAAGCCTTGCCTTACAAGATTGCTGTTCTGATTATTTCTTTGAAAAAGGAAGATGTTTCTACAATGAGTATTCTCCATCGTCAAACAACTCGGAACAGCTTCCAGTGAACTCTTTCGCGTATGCGATAACTTTCATGAACACGATCAGCAGGGGTATTTAAACCAAATCTTCACCGCAATGCCGCTATAACATTGGATACCGAAAAGCCCCATACAACTGTACATGCAATCAAATTATGCATTCTATTCCATGTGCCTATCTTGTTCTGATCGGTTTTTGCCGCTTTCCCCGTGATTCATCGTCGACTTCCGACATTGCCAGCGGTAGGTGAGGGAATCGAAAGGAACGAATATCATAAGTCGATTTGCAATCACCGCTGGAGAAATTGGGGTTCTGACTCTGATCATTTTTCATGTTTTCCCAAGGGTGGTCATTGTCCTACAAGGGGTGCATTTTCGTATGGCGATCCCGTTTTAGTGATAAAATGTACGGTTCAAAGTGCTATCCTAAAACTACATGCCTCAAAGCTGACCGGTAAAGAACTCTGTAAAGTTAATTTGGGTTCGTTCAAACCTAGTCCTTCTTGTTGACCATCACCCACACCGCGATTTCTAAGTAGTAAAAAGGCCACAGATTCATTCATTCCCAACAGACCCCCTTCCTTTGTGATCTCCAAACCTAATATCCGATCCAAAAAGTCGATTTTGCTGTGTCTGATCCGTCTTCAGATAATTTTCTAAAAGCATTTTAATGCTGATGTGCAAAGGAGTCGCACGAATATGTATTTTCTCAAAACACTTCCCTCCGCAGGCCTCACGGAAGGCTGCCTGCGGACCTTTGCTCTCCGCATCCGCACAGTCCATCTTCCCCCGGGGGATACTCTCATCCACGCGGGAGGTCTCCTCACTTGCCTCTACTTCGTGGAGCAGGGCAGTCTGGAGGTGCTCGATCCTCAGGACGGCGCCATTCTTGCGGTCCTCTCAAAAGGCGATTTTTTTGGGGGCCTTCCACCCCTTCAAAAAAGACCACAGCACGCACTGACAACGATGGTCTGCGGCCCCATCGCCGCCAAGTCCCGCTTCATCGTGCGTGCTCTGACCTACTGTGACTTGCACTACGTAGAACAAGAGGAATTGGCCTGTCTGTTGCACAACTATCCCGAACTAATTGACAATCTGGTGGCGCACTTTGAGCTCACTATGCCACTGGCGGGGATTGGAAAGTATCTCACGGAGGCGGTGAGTCAGTGTTTTCCCACTTCTTGGTGGTGGTTCTTTGAGCCTTTGTTAGTAGCGACTTAATCAAACTCTAATTAGAGGAAGAATTTAGCTTTCGGTTTACAAAAGTAAACGATGCAAATTGTCCAAAGTTTTGTCTCACCGGAAAATCTTTTGGATTATATTTTAGACTATTTATCCTTGTTTACGTTAACCAATGGAACGTAAGATTCAAATCTAGTTAGCTGGACGTCTGTTGTGGCGTCTACATACCCCTGTAAAGTTTTAAAACACGTGCCTGCCTAATGGTTGGTTTATCTGCTTCCCTTTTTGGCACTTGGATGGGAGGTGAACTTTTTTTGACACCATCCACTCCTGTTTCGATCCACTGCTGAGATACCGGGTATTATTCATTTTTGTAAAATCTCTTTGGAACAACTTGTGTCTTAGAAACCTATGTTTGAGTAGAAAGTGTATTTGGACTTTTTTAAACACAGACCCATGAATCGAGCTTATCTGTTGATGTGGATGGCGGTTTGCCGTATCGCTTAGACGTCATCCCTTTCCTCGTCCCCTTTGACAACTGTCTGTAAATACGTTTTTGTGGAATCTCTGTTATAAAGTTCCCATTCGTGTTTTAGGTTAAGCGGGGGTTTGGGTTGTTGAATTGTGAATCGCGGAATTGGGCTCCTTGTCGTCTATTGGTTGGTATAAGTTATTAGACTTCTTGTTTTTTTTGAAAAAAGTTCTGACCTTTATTCGCTGATAGTTGAATCATCTAGACGTCTCTTTTCTCCACCATTTGTATGAGGGGTGTTTTTTTTGTGAACAGCAGTGAATTTTTGACGTGACACTACTTTTTGTTCAGGCTTTAACCCGATAAGCGAAATGCACCTTTCCTTTCCAGCTGTTGTAGAGCACGAGTCATCACTGAAAAGTCATGAATGTGTAGTCGGGCTGTGCCGTGCCATCGTAGAGGCATGATTATGGAAGATCGAAAGGCGTATGTATAGTCAAATACACAATTGAAACAACTACCACCCTGCTACAGCGTGATGGTCAAGAAATGCGCGCCAAAGCCGCCAATTTGTTACACTGTCATGTAATAACTTGAAATCAAATGTGGATTGAGTTGGATGCATCTGATTCCTCATCTCTCATTTATTACCACATTTCAGGATCCGGGTCTGTTATTATAAAGCGACAGATCTGGAAGATGTTAGGGCTCCCACCACGTATTACTCTTACTAGCCTGTTTTTTAATTTCATTGTTTTTTTAATTTATTCCTCGTTTCCTAAATGTTGAAATTTTTTATTTTGAGCTCATGCTTCGGCACAGAAATCAGGAGTAACTTTAACGAAGTGTCGGTGATGTGGGCCGTTTTGTGCAACACTGAATGTAATCGACATTTCACGCCTGTTCACATCACTTTCCCTTCATCTACTTTCTGGTCAGATAACATATTTTTAATGATAAAAAGTGTGACTGATATGCAAGATTTAAGTTCATCTGTTCATGCTGTCGTGATCAAAGTGTTAAGTCAGAAGATCCCAATTGAAGAAAAGGGTGCAAAAGACGCATTTGACCAATGCGGGTTGGGTGGACCATCTGGATTAAAAGGTGGTCAAGGTGTTGCATGTATTTCTTCCATTTCGCTTTTTAATCACAAATTGACGCCAGTTTTAATTAAAATAAGTCACCTTTAATGTTGATATGTGTGTACATTTGTTGACACATTTCTGCATACTTTTTTTCGCGTGGGAATTCGAAATGTGGACTACTCCCAGTCACATCCTATGGAGTTTATTCCTTTTTAATTGAAAATTTGACCGTTTGCTAGCGAGCGAAAGGACTTAAATCCAGAGCTTACTCACAGAGCTAATACTATTCGCTGAAAATTCGTACAATTTTACTGATTTCCCTAAAAGTATCCACTAGCAATTCATCAGTGACGCCTTGTCCTCAAAAGTTGGATCTGATTGAAGAATTTACCCATTTCTCACAGAAACATAGAAACGAGGCTAACTTGAAGCTCGGTCTCGTGAAAAGGCGCGTTGAAAGTCAGTCATTGGCCTCCCTAGGTTATGCAACCTTATGTCGACTCCAAACACGCTTCAATTTACTATTTTTTCTCGCCAATTTCACCTCTGTTGGGCACTAAAGAAGTTGCGGCTATGGAGTTTCCTTTTTGTTCGCTTGAAGTTTGAAATTTTTTGTTGACTTATTGCCAAAATCGTTCAGTGGCACTTTTCATAAGTAATCAAACACAAAATATTCCAGATTTAACGCACTCAGTAATGGACAAAACAAGCCATGATGGAGCCTGCTAATGTCTGGGGCACCGTTCCACTACCTTAACCTGTCTGCTTTCCAGGAACACACCTTGATTGATGTGGTCGAAATGTGTGTTTCTGTCCCATTCGCTCAACTGTCTAGTCTGACTAAAACGCTAGTGCAGATAGCTTGGCGACTAAGCTCTCCACCCACCATTAGAAAAAGGCGTTAGTAGTTAAAATCTGGGCTCAATTCACAATGCTGCACGCCGTCTCCGCTGTTTCATCTAGATGCTTGTACAGCGTTTCGGCTCTTTGATTTCGACACTTTCTTAGTGATCGATACAGTATGAGTACAAGTACCTTCTTTAGTACAGAAGGTTGGGTTCCTTTCCCTTTTTGAAGGCTTATGCAAGCTTCCCGTATATCAGTTCTTCGCCTGCACAAGGCTACTCCGGTCTGCAGAGCTTTGATTGATCTAAATTCCCGCCTGTTTTCTCCCTTCAAACAGCTGAATTTGTCAGATGGTAGCCTCCGAATTCCTCGATGGTCTGGGCTGAAAGTACGTGAGCGTTTTTAAATGTTAGTACTCGGTTGATTAATCTTTTCCTTCTTTCCCGGCCATCATCACCTGAATACTTGACGTGTGGTCGCATTACGATGGCGGAATTACAGTGACTTCCCATATCACTTTCGTACACCTGCGCATATGCAATAAAAATTTTATCCTTTTCAATAAAAGTTATTTTAATGGGACAGAAACGTTGCTCGTACTTTGAACCTTTCTCCTACGTTTTTTTCTACTGAAACAGTTTTTGTTGAAACCACCGGCTTTTCTTTTCCTCACCTTTTAAATATATTACATATAACTCACTCTTCATAATCGGAAGTGATTTTTGAGGCAGTTTTTTCCATCTTGTTCATTCAATGAATTAGAAATTAGTGGCATCTGCTTGCCCTGTGTTTTCAGTACTACTGCTGGTCATGAAGTTATTGAGAACCTTAAGAACTGTGCCAGCAGCAATAAAATTACCAAACAATTTGCCTGCGTCCTTCAAATGCACCTAGCAAGACTCCTTTACCCCATACAAAGCCAATGGTGCTCGATTTAAAGAACTATAACGGAAGGCCCAGTTTTGAGCTTCCTTGCTTCTCAGTAGAGTGGACAATAATAATGACCTCGACATCACTTTGAAGTGATATTCCACCGCAGCTCATCAATATTGTCCATCCTATTTCTAAGAATCAACACTATCCACAAGATACTACATTCTAGCCACAATCACACCGCCCATCCTTCCCCATCTTCACTAATCGTTCCCCACGAAGACCTCGTTGTTTTGCAAATTTACGAGTTCGCAAAGTCACATGTTCCACAGTGACAGAGTGAAGAAATCCCAGGCATCGCCATATTCATTTGTGGTTTGATGAGGGAGGAGCGCAATGACGCCTATGCACTTCCAAATGCCAAATCTCACGTGGACGCCCACTTGGCTGAACGCCACCGTCACCTCTTACCTCCTACACTATAACACATAGTGTAGACCACCCCTCCTCCACTCCACCAACCCCGAGTCCCTTAACACAACGTGTGTCGGTGACAGCTTTCACATGGTGCTTGGGGTTGACATGGCCTACTTTTATTTTTGCACATATGCCAAGCAGTAAGAGGTGGACGGTTGGCGGCAAGCAAGGCCAGGGTGTTGAACATCGGAAAATTCACTTACAATGGCCTAGCTCATCGACCACGATGCCAGCACAAACCGGTCTATGCCCCATTCCAATGTCAGCAAGATGTAGGTCAACGATTGACTTTCTATGCTTTCGAGTCCAAACGGCTCGCGGGGTAGTTTTACTCTGATGAGCTAGACTATAGTTTTTTGTTTTTTTTTGGATCATAGCAGAAAAATATGTTTTGACAACTTGAAGTGCGTTTGTTTTATTTGCGAGAGTGGATTGACACTTGCTTGTGGACAGGTGGTGGAGGAGGAGGTTTGTCAAAAAATGCCAACTTTGCGAGGACTAGTTGTTTTTTCGATACTACACTACAACTGTGCAAATTACTTTGAGAGACTCAAAATTTCTCTGTCAATCGGCTGAGGGGGAGCAGAGGTGGTGTTTCAACCCACCGAACTCCGTTGACAATGCTGGAGTTTTACCAGCATGTAAGCGTAAAAGTTGGAGATTTAACTTTAATTTATGAACAGGCATCAGCTTTTTTCAGGAAAGGTGCATATTTACTCTTTGAGCTGCCTTTTCCTTCTAAAGTCAAAAATTTGGCAAATATTATCGGGAAATTGCTCTTTGCCTCCCACTTCTTGTGTCCCAACGCACACACACGCAACTTCCAATGTTGGGGTTTGTCGGCGCGGCGCTATTAAAAAAATTTGTTGTTTTTCCTTTTTCAAACCGCCATAGACCCAAGGGCTTCAAAAGATTATGTAAAGGATTAGTGGGACCGCATAAGGGGGAAGTTATCCGTGTTGATTTTAGCGCCAAACGTAAATGTGAAAGTGATTTGGGCAAACCCAAACAATCTGAGGATGAACACTAAAAGAGGCCTGGTAATTCTCTTTTGCTCCTGCTCAACTTTGAGGTCGAATCGTACTTTAAAATGTAAAAAAATGCATAATTATACATGGTTAAAGAAGACAGTCAGGATAGTTGATAAAGCCCCTAGTGACTTCCTCGCTTGTCCGAATTGGCATGAGTTTAACATACCCTTGAGTAGAGTGGGCAAAAAGATGAAGTCGAAAGGCATAAACCCGAACCTTTAAGCGATTCTTCCACTACTCATAACTATGTACTCTGAACAGATGATCTCAAATTTCTTCTCCATATGTTACGAGAGGAAATCGTAAAATAACGGACTGTCTTATGATAAAATATTCTAATTAATGTCCTGTTGTAATAACGTTCAAAATTGTCTTTGCAATGCTTTGCGCAAGGCGAGCAAAAGGCTTCATGCAGCTAGAGATTCTACTTCAGCCCATTTGAAGGCGTTGCATTTGTGCATCTCAATGAGTCACTTCTTCGTCGAGCGAAATCGCGTACCACCTTTTTTCCCCATTCACTGAGCCACCGGCTCCTTCTCCTTCACTGCCTCCTTTTTCCCATATTCACACCATAGGCGTCCTGTTTTTGCATCACAGCACGACTCCACTTCCACCATTCTTTTGACTACTCTTTGTATCATATTTTTATTTTTGTGAAATTTTCTCTCATTACGTGCAGCACGTCACAACGGCATCGGTTAAGTCGACAACAAAGTGAATGCAGGTCGTTTATAGTTTGGTGGTGAGCGGGTTTTGGGGTTTTTGACGGCGAACATGTCGGATCGGGGTAGAACGATAAATGCAAAAGGGGTTTACTTCGTGTCCAAGCCAATTTATCTATCGCCTGAAACAGCTTCCATAGAATCGCCAACTTCACTGCCTAGGTGATGTCCCTTTCAATTGTTTCTTCTTTCCCACTGAATACAAATACAAGCAGAGTACATATTACAGTACTTTCAATCCGTTGTTTGGTAGGTCGGTTATTTGTAGCCCCAGCATGCATCTATTCTTACGACTCGCATTTGCATAATTTTTGGATATGATAGGTAGGTGGATTATTGCCAAAAGGAGTATTAATCGTTAGCAATTAGGCCACTTCTTCGGTTCAATGAATAATTTAGGTGAGGGGCGAAGTGAATGGATGATGGGATGTTGTAGCGTTATCACTGGAAATCCGGTTCCCCCTAATATGGGGTGAGATAGGAGTTTGCAATTAACTGAAAAGGTGAGAGGTTTTACTATAGTGGTCTGAATGGACTTGGATTTATACCCCCACAGGCAAAGCGGGTGCCCATAGTTTTGCCTCGCTGCAGAAATTGTACTGGCCAAAAACAGCAGTCAGTGGTGTACATCGGTTGGCGAGCACAGTGACGCCAATGAAGACATTAAAAATATCGTTGGCAGAGACAAAAACAATCTGAAAGCAATGAAATTTGTAAACGTGTAATTGTACTCCTTATGACTGTTTTCACAAAGTGTAGCAGCTTCGATGCATGTATTCATAGCAAAACTGGCAAACCTCTAGGGTTATTCACGAGTCCATAGTGGGAGGGGATTGGCACAGAGTGATTTATAAGTTGCTACTCATCTTTAGTCAGCGATTAACCGGTGAAGTGCCTCGTCAAATCCACTCTAAAGTTGCCGGGCAATCTTACCTTCAAGCACTATTAATTACTATTTTATTAATCCCACCACAGTGCCTTCTCTCTTTAAATCTTATTGCGGTCACGATTTTTAAACTGTGTGGTCCTTTGGGAAGTGGAAAAAGTTTTGCGTGTGTTGAAAAGTGGAACTTTCTCAACGCAGTAGGTAAAGAGAAGGCTTTCTATTTGAGGGCAATAATTTTGCACAGCTGAACTTGTTCTTGAAAATTTCTTGGAGAACTGAACAGCGTGTGAATGTACAAATTTACTTAAAGTAGTTTAGTCCTTTTGGATCAAATCTCTTGCTGCTATAGTTCTCTCTCAGATCGGGTCGGTGGATCTGGATCCTATCAGCCTATTATTGCCATCAAATATTGCTGTTGGAGGTGAACTACTTTGCATGCGCTTCTTTTTATGTATACCGTCAGACTATATTTTGAAGGTATCATATTTAAACGCTCCCACGTCTACGCTAAATTAGTTTGTTCAGCTGTGATTTCCCATCCTATTATCCCTCTTCTCTTCATCCTCCTCCCCTGTGTGACACTCAGCCCACCTCTTGAAGCCTTGGCATTTGAAACAAAATGGCACACCACATGCACACACGCAAACACACAAACGTACCGGCACAATCTCACCGTTAATGCATTGGGTAAGATATACGTTTGATTTATAGTTGCGTCGGATCTGTGATAAGTAGCGTTTAATTTAAGGAAACTCGAAAAATGAACGTAGGAAGAGAATGCTCCCTAATGCTGTTTTATGTGGTCATGTTTCCTGGCCTAGAGTTATTAGTTCTGTAGGTTTGGGGTTCGAGTTCTCCCTGAAGACGCTTTTATGGCACTGGGAGACTGTTGGTGTCGTATCATATCGCCCGTGTGGAAGCTGAGTCTTGGGGGACTAGAAAGGCTCGCGTATTTGCTTGCGATCTCCTGGACGATGATCTAAATTCAATTAGACTATCCGTCTCTGATGGTTCGGATGTTGGCTCTCGAAACAATTCTCCTCGACTTGTTGTCGCAGTTTTCTTTTGTGACATACTGAATTTACTTGATGAACTTTGGGGTTCCGAAAGGCGTATTTTTGTGTCGAATGTTCTTTTTTTAGCACAGAAAGGTATTCCTGTCCATTTTAAACTCGGGTTGTGATGCATTTACTCCTCCTAGGTCTATGATCGGTTTGTTGGGCTTACCCGTGCATTTAGGTTCTTTGTGATACCTTTCCATGAAAATCGTTTAAACTTCCTCCTTTCTTGGACTTAAATTTCGTTGTTTTTTAAACCACTTTTCAGATTCAATTACTTAATATCTTTGTCACCAGAATCTCTCTAGGAGGAAAGTCTCGACGGCAACTATTTAGAGGCTTTATTCCTCTACTATGGCTCCCACTCTTGCGCTACCTTACTTGACCAGTTCAGCTGCTGCTTAGTAACTGAAGCATGTAATTATCCTCACACCAAGAATATTCAGCACCTATTTTATCATTCTTAAGTTGAATAATTTTCTTTGAGCACGCTGTAGCGTATGTATTTACCAAAAACTAATAAATAACAGGCGTCACGTATCTGTGACGTCCGAATTAAGGAGGTAAAGGTTTCGTAGCAATCTTTTTGAACACTTACCTCCCCGAAGGTATTACTTTCTGATCATTCCTCCATCCGAATGCTTAAAGGCCTCAATGTATGCATGCACAATTACCTAACTCGCGTAGTTCGATGATGCTAAGCTCTGAAAGCGAATTTGTTTACGCTGCATTGGTTAATCAATCGCAGCCGCGACATTGTTTACCGAAATACAAATGTATTTATAGATGAGAGTGTACATTTTGCCCTTCCACTTTGCAGGAGTGCCTTTTCGCCATGGATATCATCATTAGAAAACTTGATTACACACCTGTTCATCCAAAATTCGCTTTATTCCTGTCATTACCACCGCCTTCGCCGTTTCTGTTGCATCTGCATCCCCTGTCGCTGCCGCATTTGCTGGCATCTCACATGGTGGTGCTTTTTTTGAGTTTGCAGCCAGGTCGCGTGACGCGAGGCGTTGTGTCACCCTTCCCCGTCGTTTTATTGTCGTCTCCCTTTCATTCCATTTCTCTGACTGATTAAGTGAATTTATCTTTGGAAGGTGGGGCTAGAACACTCTGAGGAAAAATCAAAGCAAAGAGGAGTTGGGCTGCGGCAGTCTGTGGGGCATTTCTCAGTTGCTCCCAGGGCTTCCTGATCCTCAGCATTCCTGCGCCAGAGTCTGATTTTAATTTCTAAAATCTGTACAAATCCGCCAAGTTATAAGATAGCTGAATCATCTTCCCGTAAATGTGTTTCTCTGAATGCATTCTCTCTGCTTTTCTATCGTCTTATTTCTAAACTCTTGACTTTGAGGGGCAGTAATGCGATGGAAAGCTGATTCAATCTTGGGATGTTCGGTAGAAATCTTCCTTATCTTTTGAAGCAACAGTAAGAAAGTGTGCGTTTTTAATTATTTCCACTAGCATCTTGCGATCTGTTGGCTTTTTTATTGCATCTTCATAGATGTATAAGTTTTCGCTGGATCTCAGTTAAGCAGCGGTGTAGGCTGTGTGTGTTGATGTGATTTATCTCTTGTGATCTGGTGGAGCATCTATTATTTTCCCGGCCTTCTATTCACACAACCCCTTAATTTTGTCGCCTGCATTACCAAAATATTGCGATATGGCATTTCTTAATTATAAGCAGTTCCTTGATCTACCTCTCATCCCCTATTTTCAAATCCCTTCCTCTAATCTGCTCAGTGGTAGTTGAGATTGATGATCCTGAAGGTAATAAATCTACCAATTCGTGTCTCAGGTTCATTTGGCAATGCATTACTGCGTATTTATGGAACTACAGTTTTGAAATCTTGCCATTTCATTTCAGAAGCAACGTTAGAACGAACCAATTGACTTCACTCTGTGACATATTCCTACTTGACAGGGGAAAAAGACTTCGAATTCGTCAACAATCAAATTTTCCAAAATGCCGCTTTGATTCACTCAGTAGTATGCTTTAGTGAGCATGTTGGGTTGGCTCCGGAAACTTCAAAATTAAATTTGCTCAGTCGTATGTACTATTGTGCATTCACAGGACCTCTTCTGTCTCTCACGAGACCAGAACCAACAACAACAAGAGCAGCAGCAGTCACCTTTGCCACACGGCGACACTTATCCCGTCCGCCTGCACAAGAGAACGTCCTCATCCTGCGTCTTCACAGAGACGCCATTGTTGCAAGTACCACCGCGAACACAGATGCATTCGCGTGCACGTCTGCCGGACACTTGGTTGGACGATCGTCGACGTCGAAAGCTCTGCTCCTGGGAGTTGGAGCGTCTTCAACGTCTTCTCGAGCACTCCGCCACCGTGGCGTTTGCTGATTCCTCTTCTGCTTCCAATGTCGATGGGGAAGGTGGCGGTGGTATTGACTCTTCCACCTCTCCCACCGCTACCACCACCACTACGGCCTCTCCCCCACCACCCAACACGGACTTGGAGGAGCGACTATCTGCTCAAATGGCTCAGCGGTTCAACAAAATGGAGATGTGAGTGATGGTAGTGTTACAACCTTGAGTGTTCGTTATCACCAACTCTTTTTGGATCAGTAGACCTAGTCTCATTGAGACCACTTTGTGCTCTCTTTGAAACCTTCAAAATGGGAAAGTACCCTCCTTAGGGTTGCATGTTTTGGTTCTTGTACTTTCAAGTAATCTATCCCACTCTTTTGAATCAGCAAACTGGCTTCCTTGCTCGTTTATCATTTCAAAACTTGCAACTTATACATTGTGGTTGTGGTGTTTTTTGAACGTATCCATTGTTGGCGCATTTTAGACCGAGGGAGTTTCCTTGATCCCGTGAGTTTATTTAGTGCCCTTTCTAATTCTGCACAGAGGTCATTGATTGATTGATTTCATCTACTTAACCTACCAGACCTTTTTTCTTTTCGATTAATCCTCAAGCATGCCTCATCTCTAATTTGGTTTATTTCATGCCCTTTGTTTACAAACAGGGAGTCATTTTGGCTTGACACTCGGTTCAGTATTCGAGTTTCAGAACACGAATTATGAGATTATTGTTCCTCGGACTTTTCTTACCTTCCGAAAAATACGAGAACTGCAACACCCGTTTTGCGTCTTTGCTCCGCAACTTCTCGCCTGTCATTAATTGAAGCTCGTCATACATTCCGATTAGTGCAATTCCAAAATGCACCAATTCTGCGTTGCTTGATCCCACCGCGAGGCCTCCGAGGCATGTACAAGTTGTCTTCTATATTATTCAATATGTTGTAACAGCTATGCATAAATGGACTGAAATTAGCGAGTGCATAGTAGGAAGGTCCTACGAAAATACATACGTGAAAGACGAGGTCATTAATTGTGCTGGTTGGCGGATCAAAAAATGAACCCGGAGGAAGGTGGAATCACCAAAACTCACTGTGCCGCAGCTGGGCCAAATGGTTCCGTCAATGGCTTCTTAAGATTAATGAGCTTTCGACCTGTGGAGGCTGTGCCCTCCAAAGGAAGAAGCTTTTGCGTCTTTATCTTTGTATTTCACCACAACAATTTTGAATGAGACGTCCAAACTTTTGGTCAGTTTTAAGAGGCCAACTTGATCTCACTGATTACGTGTGTGAATTACTAAATAATTGACTTTAATAACTGGGTCTAGACTAATTGTCTTCGACAATTGAAGTAAGTCTTCTGCATCTCTGTCTGGCCTTTTGGAGTACGTTTCAATCTTCAAATTGGATGCGAAAATGTCTTGTCCTAATCGTTCATCAGTGGTCAAGTATCGTGGGAGCTAATTTACCTCCACTTGAACTAGCTTGGAGGTCCACGTTTGTTAGAATTGACGTGACTTGAAAATTGGCACAGCGTGCATTTGGAGTTCAATCAAGATATGTTGTTTGTCCACGTGAGACCCTTTTTTGAGCAGTCATTGGGGTAAATTGCATCATCCACCTCCAACTTGCTTGGGCAACTGGAAGAAAAAGGCAAAAAGGGATTTCATGCTGTTCAAATGATAATTTGGAGCAAATTTATTCCCGTATTATTTGAAGAACTAACCAATATATGACTTCTACAAGCTCTCGATGTAGAATAAGTAGCTATTCCAAAACTGTTAGTCGAATATGGACCGGCCTGTATGAATTTTTCTTTGTTCTGCCTAAATTTGAAGTTGCAGTAGATTTTACTAACCAAACATTGTTTACCATCCCTTGAGTGTCTTGAAACTGTTTTCATTTCTTTTTAATGATAGATTCACTGGCTATCTTTAAAAGGTATTTCTTTTCAGTCCGGTTCTTTCTATTTCCCATGATGAATGGTCTTTTTGCTCCCCTCTCCCTTCCTCTATGAGCGAAATGTGTCAGTCATGTTTGACTTTTTAGACTGTCAACTGCTGTCATTTTGTCATTATCGTTCAACAGAGAACAAATAATTTTGACTTCACCGGTTGGAATGAATGGGCACAAGCATTTATTCGTTTCTTGCCGCTACTTTATCCATAAGCCTAACCCTTTTCCCTTGTGTGTGGGGTTATTCTGTAGACAAGCATCACCGTGGGTCTTGTTAGCCCTCCTCTCGAAAGACTATTATTTTCATACCTTTTTCCCTTTTCATCTCAGCCCACAAAGGAAATGGAAACAAGCTCACTTTAAAATCCTCTCCAATGTCATTCTTTCTATCATTGAAGAAGTAAATGCGTCGCCTATATCCACCGTTTATAGGTCTTACATGAAGGAATTTCGTTTAAAGCATGCATTCACCTTAGAAATGTCAACCAGTTTGTCTGATTTAGAACGCGGTCTTCACTGTCCATGGCAGATTTACTCGTAAGCCATGCGCTGCTTTAAGTGTTCCTTCCTTCTCAACGCTTCCTAGTGTAAATGGCTGTTGGGTAAAATTGGACTGTTAATTGATAGTATTTTTGACAACACCGCGGCGAAAAGTACAGTTATGGTAATTTAGAAAATTGACACCGAGCGTAAAATTACTTCTCAAGTGATTTACTTGACAGAGGACTTAAGTGGATGCCAAATGGTACTCAAAAGCACAAAAGTCTATTGTTGGATCTGCAGAAATTGGAGTTTAGTACAATCCGGTTTGTGTTTGTTTGTGTGATGTCCAACACCCTAACCCTGTCTTCCCTCAGTCTCCCACATCTTACTGCTTGGTACATGTGCAAAAATAAAAGTAGGCCATGTCAACCCCAAGCACCATGTGAAAGCTGTCACCGACACACGTTGTGTTAAGGGACTCGGGGTTGGTGGAGTGGAGGAGGGGTGGTCTACACTATGTTATAGTGTAGGAGGTAAGAGGTGACGGTGGCGTTCAGCCAAGTGGGCGTCCACGTGAGATTTGGCATTTGGAAGTGCATAGGCGTCATTGCGCTCCTCCCTCATCAAACCACAAATGAATATGGCGATGCCTGGGATTTCTTCACTCTGTCACTGTGGAACATGTGACTTTGCGAACTCGTAAATTTGCAAAACAACGAGGTCTTCGTGGGGAACGATTAGTGAAGATGTGGAAGGATGGGCGGTGTGATTGTGGTTAGAATGTAGTATCTTGTGGATAGTGTTGATTCTTAGAAATAGGATGGACAATATTGATGAGCTGCGGTGGAATATCACTTCAAAGTGATGTCGAGGTCATTATTATTGTCCACTCTACTGAGAAGCAAGGAAGCTCAAAACTGGGCCTTCCGTTATAGTTCCTTAAATTTTGCTGCCAATAATGGGCTAAAGGGGTCTTGTTGGTAATTCTGTTCTGAATGTCGCTATTGAATTTATTGAAGATTCTGTTACTCATTGCATAACTTACGATACTTCCCAGTGGCGAATTGTTGCTCCTCCACAATGATGCCATAAATGAAGAAAAGGTTGGCTTTTATTGTGAACCA
The DNA here is from genome assembly GCA_036345935.2 of Taenia hydatigena. NCBI lineage: Eukaryota > Metazoa > Platyhelminthes > Cestoda > Cyclophyllidea > Taeniidae > Taenia > Taenia hydatigena. Next base: position 17,175,814 of record JADWOT020000003.1, read on the forward strand.
TATACCATTAACAATTGGCATTTTGATCATCAAGTCCTGAAGTTTTCGATAAACATTTGTCCAAGCTCCGTCGATGTTATTCCAGTGAGCGCAATTCAAGTGATGCTTCTTGAAGGTCATACCCATCTTATAGACTGCTATAAAACATTACATTAATCTAATTCTATGGATGTTTCTTTTCCTAGTTGTTTTCACTAGAATTCACACGTCCGCTCTCACAAACCGCGGCATTTGAATTGAACATTTTCGGGCCTCTTTCCCCTTTACAATACGCGGGTAGTGAAAATTTTCCGATGAATAGGCTTTGTTTCGTTTTTCCTTCAAATTCATAACAACCATTTCACCAACCGCTTTTACTGGGCTTTTGTGTGAACTTTGAATCTGCACTTTTAAATTCTTCAAGTACTTTGTGCACACATGCTAAGGTGCATTGTGTCCCCTTCAAGCCGTTGAGAAAAGTCGCTGATGAGGGTGTGGTCATCCTTGGTGGTTTGTATGGCCACTCTCAAAGCGGACGCTCTCATTGTGGTAATCTTGGGATTAAGCTCATTCGACAAAGCCTTGTAAGGCGGAGTGGCGAGTTGTGTCGTCGTTAAAGTCTTGTTGTGATACTCTTGCCTCGGTTTCAAAATCCGGATTTGCTGCTGTTCATTTAGCCTCATCATCCTCATTATTGTTCATCGTTAGAGTTGTCTGTGCTGCTATATGGCATGTTCCACGTTGAACTGCGCGGTTGGACTCGAAAGTAAGCATCTAACATGTTGGAACTTGTGGGCACTGTCTAGTCAAAGAACGACATAAAAGCTGGCCACTTTACCAACACATTGTCACTGCCCAAGTTAGTCCTAATTTACGCGATTGCTACTTTTCTATTAGTTTAATATCTCATCATAAAGGCAACTTGGTTCAAGATTACCACACCACTATCAAACTGAAGTTTTGTTTCACCTTTAGTTGGAATAATGCGACGAGGGTTCTGGGTTTAAAATAACAGCTTGAAAATCATGCACAGCTAAATTGTTTGTCAGAACTTATGAATTCTACAATCTATTGCTTCAGTTTAACGCCCATTTCATATCCGAACCAAGCGAGCTTTAAGAAATGACGACCGTGAGACGGCGAATCTGTGGCTTGAAGGCATTCAAACCTAAAACCGTGGTGATCATGGCATGATTGCTCTTGACTGCTTCAATCTTCAAATCAGAGTGTATCTGGGTGCTAGGTTTTTGTGAATGCGGTTGTGTTAAATTACCGTGACGAATGAGTCCTCAAGCAGCACGAATTCTCCACTTCCGGCATTGTTTGGTCCGGATGAGATTTCCACTCCATTTGAGCAAAGCTGCCTTCTCTTCGTGTTCATTTGAGCCTCAGTCCCAGTCTTTCCCGAGGACTACCTTGCCTAAGACTCGGCCATAGAAGAAATCAAGGGAAGGAGGAGGAGGGGAAAGAGGTTAATGTGTGCGCACGAAGTAAACATGCTTTTTTGTGAGACTATGTTCTGCTCCCACAGAAGATGAGCTGCACAAGTAGCTTGGGGGCCAATTTGCTCCAGGTATTTGGTACGATGAATAAACACCAGCCCTTCGGAATAGCTCGTGGCTGTACGCCTCATGTCAGTCTCGGTTTTCTCATGAATATGTCTGTTGGACTTGAGTCTATTCATCCATAAATCCCACCTCTTTCTTCGTTTTCGCCCACGTCTGCTTCTTGTTACCTCCACCGTCGTTGTTTTGCGTGTCAGTCAGTTGGTACGTCTGATCGAGATAATTGAAAGCTAAGGGCATCCTCAGATGTCCATGTTCGGATGAATATCCTCCCCTTTCCCCCTTCAGGTAATCATAAATTGCAAACATTACATGTCTAGCGTCTAGACATCATTTCTGTATACACACGTCAGTAAGTTTTGTCGTTTTCCTGTTGGCTGGTGACTTGCACATTTTCTGCCATCACTTTGGCTTACAAAGTCTGTGCTGTTACCTTTAAAACACAAAAATCTTGCATCTATGCTGCCTTTAAACTCTGTTAATCTGTTTCTGCAACTAGAGTGGTCGCTAAACTGAGGGATGGGGGTCTGGGTTGGGAAAGGTTTCGACGTCACGTTGGTGCGAACGTTGTCAATCAAATTGGTTGTGTTGCAGGACTTTGCTGGAACTGGAGGAGAAGATGACCACAACATTTGTCTCGCTACTGAGCCATCTTCAGTGCCTCCAAACTCCCCTCCGTGCCGGTGTGGACGCTTCAACCATGACGGAGATAGAGGAAAGTGGGGATGAGGAAGAGATGGAGGTGAATGTGAGGGTGATTGGAGCATCCAACGGCGATGGCCTATAGACGAACCACTTACCTGCCCCCTTTTCCTGCCTTATGGACAATCAGTGCAATTTGTATAGGCGTGCCAACTCCATCTGTTCCTCTTCCACACCTTTCATCGTCTACTCCCCACCTCCTCCCCTTCCTTCTCCCCTGAAGGGACCAGCATATGTCCACGGACCAAGGTTATATTTTTGTTAATAAAGCACATCTCCCTTTATCACTCTTTACCTCACTTCTTCCATTCCTTTCCCTTTCACTGTGTATTTAGAAGGAATATATAAGCGGCCATTATCAACTCTACTATGGCTTATTCCTTTTGTTTTGGTGTGTGCTTTTCTTTAATGTCAACGCTATCCTAATTTGGCAAGCAGACAGCATTTTTTAGCACCTCTACCACCCTTCATTCTCTCATTTCTAATTGGTGTTACTCTTTTCACCCGTCTTCATTGACAGCTCCGTCGCGGAATTCATTTAAGTGCCAAGTACTTTAACACTTTTACTGCCGATTTTCGACTTAGACCCTTGAGGATATTTTGCGAGTAAATTTTATTTAATGGAGCTAATTTCGGTTCCAGTGTAGAAGACCTAAACTAGAAGTAGCTACTGCAACTCCGCCCATATTCTGAGTGCTTCGTTGGTGGAAATGTCTCTTGAAAATTAAGTGTCCTCTTCCCCCTCTCTCTCCCTCTCCTTCCTCCTCTATCCCCGTCCCTCCCACCCTTAATTATCTCAACACCCAGCGAGGCACATGTGGAAACTAGTAATTGAATCATGAGAGTAGAAAGGAAACTGCATCAACGCTGAGCTGTAAATCACATTATTTATGGAACCCCCAGGTTAAAGAAATATATTGGTTTTAGTTTGAAGGTAACAAAAGTTGACAATTTATTTTCGCGTAGGTTTGTTTTTTTTGTTGCATTGACATTTCTGGATGCATGAGGTATCTTTGGGACACTTCAACCAGGTGTTATTGTAACCTTCAAATTGGGTGCTTACAGTTGGTTATCGGCCTTCTGGAAGACACTTTGTTATTAGTCCGTTTCAAACTTGTGTACATATATAATATTTTCTATCTTTCCTGTCATTTAATTCTTTTTTTACAATATACCTTTTGGACATCTGGGTTGAAACTAGTTGTGGTGAGGTCGAGCTTCTATAATTCCTTCCTTAAATTTGACAACTTCGGATTCGAAATTTCATTTTGTTTGTACGGCTGTAAATAGTGTTTCATGTTTCATTTGCTCTTCAAGATCTTGCGTTAAGATTTCTTGCCAGGATTAGCAACTGTAGTGGTTTATTTTTGTGTTTTGTGCAACTTATTACAGTTCGATGGGAATTTATAACGCATTCTACATTAAGTTACTCATTATGAGTAAGTGAATTTTGATTGGTAAGTCGTGACTCTTCTTTATTGGCCAACTTAGAACCAATCGCTTAAGTAACTCCTGCTTCCCGTTGGTGATTGGACTTCCATTCTCTATTGAATAAACTAAATTTAAGTAGCTTTCGAGACGTCCAAATTTTGGTCAAATGGTAATCTAGATAGATTCTATGTTTACACTGTTTGCGGCAAAAATGTTGCTATATTTAATTTAAATCCATGTTTCTTAGGGAAATAACCGCAAATCAATTTCAGTTCGTGTTGAATCCTCCGATCGCATTAATTATTCACTTTTTATTTAAACTTACAATGTGTGTCGGTATCATACTTTTATAACTGCACTCTTACTGACATACCCATTAAGTTAGTTACGATCCTTCTCGCTTCGTTTCGTCGACTTAATTGTTCCGGGCAAACACGTCTATTCGATATTTCTGATATGTGATATCTCGAGTTTGTCACAAGGAGGAGCTAGCCTTCTAGTTAGCCATGTAACCGAATAATCCATCTCTATTTTTAATTAGCCTTATTTCAGAGTCAAGTGAATTAACTACACTTGTTAATCGCAGTTGCCTTTTTTGCTTGGCTAAAGCATTTCTGGCTAATTAATCACCCATGTCATGCATTAGTCAGCTACTCAACCTGATTACACCGTCCTTTTACAGATATGCCTCCCGTCGCAAAACCGCGTGCCGTCTCCGAAGAAGAGTTGCGCGCTTGGGGACTTAAGATTCGTGACCCCGCGGTGCCTCTTGTGGAACGCGCTCATGCAATGTGGGGTCTACGCCACGCGCGGGAGTCCCTTGCCACACGGCTACTGGCTGCCTACGTGACCGAGGTCGTCCCACCTGAGCCGTCTTCCAACGCCTTACTCCAACACGAGGCTGCTTACTGTCTGGGTCAGCGAGGCGACCCTTCCGCTGTCCCCGACCTTGAGGCCGCATTGAGAGATTGTCGGCACGAGCCCATTGTGCGTCACGAGGCTGCAGAGGCCCTAGCCGCCCTTGCCTCCGCACCTGGAGTGGATGTCGAGCACATCAAGAGAGTGCTGAAGGAATTTCGTGACATCGACATCGTTGTGGTGAGTACTATGAGAGATCGAAAATACGACCCTTAGAGTTGACTATCTCAAGTAGTTGAAATCAGTTGCAATATTCAAGTGGCGGATGTTGACTCGATCAATCTCAATTTCGCGGTACGGTTTCAGATATCTGTTTTTTTGTTGAAGTCATGTTTAATTTAAAGACTATTGGTATTTCCAAAAAAGGACTTTGTTTTTGCCTAGCCTAAGCACGGATCCGTCCATAATTAAGGCACCGATAATGCAGAAAATAATCGCAAACGTACAACGCTATCATAGCCACTGACAGAGCAGGCTACCAGTAATCGCCCCAGCATGCTTGGTGAACACTAGCTTATGTATCAATCCAGTGGCTAAGTTTCGGTCAGCAATTGCTCAAATATCAATTGGATAGATGTTTACACGTCGATTGGTCTTTGGACCCATTTCGCTCGACTCCAACATGTCATAGCTGGTACTGCCGCTAGCTTGTAATTGATTGGGCGGCGACAAAAAAACAAGTGATACTGGTCCTAAGGTTTTTGAATAGGAGTTTCGGGATGGATAACTATAAATTCAATATTAAATGAATTCAGGTAAAAGCGTGAGGTGCTTCATTTAGGCGGGTAATTCTATTCCTAGAAGACCTAAATTAGAACTGCGGTGGTCGGTAATACTGAGCTTTATGGAAAAAAGAAACACTGTGGGCGGAAATAACCCGAATGGCTGAGTGCATTAAGTCGCATTACTTAATTAATCAGACGTCAAAGGAAAAGACCACGCCAGTATGTCAAGCTCCCGCTCGCAAGGTGTTTTTTGATGGTGTCGTTGCGGTGGGCGTATTGAATGCTTCCATCACTTGGGTTTACCAATCATGGTTGTTTGGAAGCACAAATTCAGTGGGACCTTTTGAACTTTAGCAGCGAAGTTTAAGTTTGAGATAGTTTGTGCCCTCCGAGCGAGGTGATTGCCGAAAAACAATCTCTCTGCTTAAGAATTTGTGTTTAGTTCAGGTGTTCGTGCTCCTGGTGATGAGGTTTCCTGTTGTGCACGGCTAGTGAACATTAAGTTGAACGGTCTGACAGGCTACGTTTAGGAAGGCGAATTTAGTCTTGGGAACGTCCGACCTGGGAGAATAAGTGGGTTAAGCCACATTCATTAGGTAAACAAACATCAGATACGTAAATGGATCCACTTCGAGCCTGTCAGTTGGCATATCATGACTTGACTGTAACTATTGATTTCCATCAGCTCACCAAAAGTATTGTCTTTGTTTGGTGGATCCTGTATCTCGATCTTTCGTGGTTCTTTGAAAGTCCAACTGAACTATGCCCCAGTTCCAATGTTTTCTGATATTTTAGTGCAATATTTTCCATAATTTGGCCTAGTATCTTTTTGCTCTTCTATTTGCCGAAAAGTTGGCTGAAGGACTATGATTTATTCTCCCCTTCAAACACGAATATTTTTCTGGCTCATGAAGAAAACCGACCATTGGGGCTATCGCGTTTTGAACGCATTTGGGCACGTGCCAAGGAGAGAATTTAAGCGATTTCATGCTTTCAAGGTCTCGTTGTTTTGTGAGGAGTGATGGTGAAAAGTAATTAACCTTTTCTAAATCGTCATGGCCATTTAACTTAAAGTAGTTTTCCACTGGCTGCGATATTTGCAAAGGTTAAAGGGAAGAGTAGAATGTGGGAACAAAGTTATCCCTCCTCGAATCACCTGCAGACGAAGTGAAGCGTCCGGGAGTTTGGTCTACTTGGTTGACTGACAGAAATAAGGAGGGGGACGTAGAACTAAGCAGGAAAAACGTTGATTTCGCGCAAGTCTAACAGCGGCTTTCATTTCTCTGGAGCTAGCAAAGCAGGGTCGGCGCGGACGATGAGTAGTTCTTGGATTTGCGAAAATATTCTGAACGTCTTTGCTAGAATTTTGTTCAGTCGATTGTAAAATTACCCATCAAGGAGGGGAATTTGTGTTGTTGCTGCACCAGAAACGTCTTCGATTGTTGGCGGAAATGCACGGCTTTGGAAGACGCAATGAGGATATGAAAGAGGGAGGTCTGAAAGACTGACGGCTGAATCGTCGAGGACTGAGAAAGTCGATGTAGTCACATGCAATGGAAGAGAATGTATTTTGCTTTTTACAACCGACTTACAGGTTGCTGAGACATGCGAAATCGGTCTGAGTCGCATCGCCTGGCTCCAGCAGCCCAACAATACACTTGATCCTGCAGCGATGCGCGCCGAGGCAGAGTTCCCCAACACCATTGACCCCTCGCCCGCCTTTGAGCCCGACTCAGCGTTCAGTGTGGCAGAGCTACGTCGCATTCTCCTCTCTCCTTCGTCTTCCCTCTTCTCTCGTTATCGAGCTCTCTTCTCCCTTCGCAACGCTGCTGTGGTCTCCACTAACGACTCTACTTTGCCATCGTCTCATTTCTCTGATGTTGTGGAAGCCCTCTCGGAGTCATTGGCCGCTCCGGGCTCCGCATTACTTCGTCACGAGGTGGCTTTCGTCCTCGGACAGCTTAGCATCACTCGAACTGGCAACGCCCTGATTGAGCGTCTGAATGACCACCAGGAGGCTCCCATGGTGCGTCATGAGGCGGCTATGGCATTGGGAGAGGTGGCAGGATCTGCCGAAGATGAGGAAGGTGACGGTGGTGAGAACTCTCTGGCCATGAGGGCACGTCAAGCCCTACTCATGGGATGTAAGGACCCCGAACCGGTTGTGCGGGACTCCTGTGCTCTGGCTCTTGATATGGCCGACTATGTGGCCTCAAATGACCGCTTCCAATTTGCTGAGGTGCCTACGTGTTGAGATGGACCTTTGTGTGGGTTTTGCTAAGAAATACAATCGACAACAGGGTCCCTTTGTTGCAATTTTTTACCCGAGGTCCTTCTGGTAAAACGGTATCTCAAAAGGTCGCTCTTTAAATAGGGAATTTGTGAATGCACTTCCAGCATCACTTACAAACCGCATTACTATCTGCAAGTGGCTTTATTTTCAACCTACGGAGAGGGGAGGGGGCTGAGTATTTAGTAATTCAAGTTTTATGAGCTGGGATGCACATCATCATCATCAGTGTATGACCTGAATCGTGGATGACTGCCAAGGTTTGTGTGGTTAAAAGCGTAAGTAAAAAAATGTCACTTATTTACTCTTCCGCTGGACTGTTCTCGGTCCTCCTCGGGGGCATGTCTTTTCTGAGATAAGGAGGTGAGGCACACACCCCCCTCCATTAAATTAAATTAAGTGGTCTCATGCCTATCAAAACGCTTCTACATAAAGAGATTGACGTCACACAAAGCGTACTAGCTAGGGTACAGCAGCTCTTGGGAATGTATACCTGTTGCCTCCTGAGACTTCCTTGAAGGCAAAAGAAGGCATAATACTAGGGCAACGCGGATAGGGCAATATAGCCACCTAAGTGACCGGAACCAGCAGTCCAAACAAACAAAGCTTTACACTGCCACTCTTCTTTTGAGCATCGTCCTCGACGCTCCCCTTGGTGGGCCTCCTGCGTCAGCCATCGGTGCTGGAAGGAGCACCCGGGAGCCAACCGTTCCAGCCGCCGATATTTGACACAACTCAGGCTTGACACCAACTTCAGTGATCCATCTTGGCAAGTGGACTGAACTTGGAGGTTCGTCCGTTTTGGAAAATAAATTCAGGGTAAGAGGTTCTGCCGACCATCAGTATGTCCATAGAGAGCCGTTAGTACACCGGTCTCCTTTCCAGAAATCCACGGCTAGTGTCGCTTCAGGTGTTAATATCTTTCCTGTAGAACACAGGGATGGGGTGGATGTCGAAGTCGGAATGTCAGAGATTCTCCTATTCGTAGTACAGACACTTTCGCACCGCTGCAATATGCCACAGGCGGTGGAGATAGGGGTCGAAACCCTAAAAATTCGGGTCCGCTTCCTGCAGTCACCAATGTAGCGTCCCTAGACTTCCTTGAAGGCAAAAGAAGGCACAATATCAGGGCAATGCGGCTAGGGTAATATGACCACCTCAGTGACCGAAACCGAAATCGGCAGACATGACAAACAAAGTATTACATACCAAATAAAGGTCCTCACGATCCACTTTGTGAGCAGAGGATCGGAGTCGAACTTATGGGATGCGTGATCACTGCTAACTTTAGTCGACTTTGCGTTGTACTATTCATTTTTGTCTCCCGGCTGGTTATACTTAGGTTGGTGGATCACGTAGAGATGTTTGTATTTCTTTTGTTGATGTTTACACGCCTCATTCTAATTGTTTAAATCTCCCCAAAATCCAGGAGAGGTGGGTGGTTTTGACAGCCCTTTTACTCTAGATCCTCACAGATTCAACTACCCACGGGGGTTGATGTTCTTGCTGAGGCATTTCACATCCAATCCCCAGAGCTCAGGCTACCTCCGAAATCTAGATAGACATCAGTCTGTAGGATCAAGTCGTGGTAACGTGGAAGTATGATCTAGTCAAGTTGCCTTCCTCACTTCCCGTCCAACTTATAACTAGAAGACTCCAAAGGTTAGCTCTCCTCTGCAATCGTCAAAATTGTACAATTTCAAATTTGGTTTGTGACACTTTAAAATACTTAGGTGTATGTCTGACTTGTGCGGTCACGCAACCATTTTATGGGCTTATAAAGAGCACCTTTTATTTCCCCTTCCCCTCTCCCTCCATTAGTCAATTGTCTAAGGTTGTCAGCATTGTTTAGTTGGGGGTTTAATCAAGGAATTAACGTTCCTGGCTGGTATATTTCATGCGGAATTTTAATGCTCCTCCTTAATTAAATACTTACGCAGTGTGTAACCTTTTCCGGATTAGTCGTCATAAAGTTGAATGTGGTCATTGTTTGTTGGCAGGAGTGGATTGGGCCACAATGATTGACGAGTTCTAGTTGTCTCACGCAGGGGTATAACCGGTAGGTCTGGCGTGTTGTAAGAATTCTTTGAAGGTAAATGCCAGGATGGGAATCATCCTGATGCGTGCTCATCAGATTTGTTACTGGAGGCTGTTTCAATGGAGAATTTAGATACCTGAGACTTTTCTGAAGAAGAAATAAGACAATACTTGGACATGGCATGCAACATCTATGCAATGAAGGGCCGGAGAGCTATTGATGTGGCTCGGATTGAAAGCGTCAACGCTGCGATTCCTTGGCCAACCTTTCGTGTCAGCCATAACAGTCCCACTGAATGTGAAGTTGTTTCCCGTCTGGGAACTCTGGTGAGAGAAAGAGAATGTGCTTGCCGCCTTGCTAGTCGTAAAAGACGGGGTTTAAAATAGTCTCGTGGGGACACGGTTCTGCGCTTGTTCCTCCTTGCCACTTTGTTCTCACCTCACTGCCGCCTAGCCGCATATACCTCGCTTTGATTCAAATAACAGGGAAGTAGAGGAGGTATCGCGTGCTCTCAGCATTGACATCTTCATGGAGGGGCACTGTAGAGCGATCACGATCACTACTAGTGTAGCTTCAGTTGATAAAATTACTCCTGCACACCACAAGCTGGAGGCAGACATCAGTTTTAACACTTCTGTTAGGAGTCGTCAAAAATTCGCCTATCAGTAGCATATGCTCAACTTTTGCCTCTTTGAGGTTTAGCATTCAGCGAAATAAATCGCAACAGCTGTCCGTTAAGATCAAGCTCCCTTTCCGCTGCCACCGGTGTAGCTCATTGAGACTTCTCTGATGACGAAATAAGGCAATACTGAGACTGAGGAGGCATCAAAACGGAGCCTTAAGTGCCTGTGAGGTTCAAGATCATCCTATTTGTAGTTCAGTGCTCTAAATCCAATCAAATTTTGCTTAAGGCACCATCCTGTGCAATTAGTGAATCTCAAAACTCACCCTCCTATAATTCTTATTGACTGTGATGTTGTCATGGTTTTGCGATCGTACTCCTATTCCAAAACGGTACGAGTTTTCACCTCACGAAAGATTCTCTAAAAGCCGACAATGCAAAGTTCAACGCTTCTCAACAGCATGGCATTTGGCGCCTCTGAGATGCTATTTGTGGATTAGTTAATTCCCCCCTTCTCACCAGTTCTGGAAACATTTTCGGTGTCATTTAAGCCTGCCTCATCCTCCTCCTCCTCCGTTTCTACGCTCTGGGAAAATAAATTCAGTCCTGAATTTTATCTTCGACAACAACTGCTAACCCTTTTTCACCCCTGGAAATCGTGAAACTTATAAACAACCATAAATCCTTGTGTGAAAACTTTTTTTGTTAATCATAGGGATTACGCAAAGTCTATCAACCAGGTCCCTTAAATTTTTTATCTTCACCGGCAACGACTTTGGAGGTTTTCAAATTTGATCTGTCAATGGTTAAATAATCCGATGGATGGCCGAAAGTGAATGCCGATTGACCGAACAGCAGAAGGGATGGATGCAATGGGTGGTCAAAAATTTTGTACGATTTTCAGTGCACATCTGGTTGGCGTGTCGACGGATTGGCACGGCATCCAGCTCTGTAATAGCTTTCCCCTCCATTTGAATCCTCATTGTATAAAGTGCTTGGCGAACTTGACTTGACCCAGGGGTTACCTCCAAACGATCCGCCGCCTCCCTCCGCGCCTCCAAGACATCACTTCTATCTCCAGAGAAGCAGTCCTGGCTGAGACCCATGCAACTCAAATGTGTACACGAAATTCGCCCTATTCATCAGCCACTTCCAAGACTGCTTAGTCAGTGGAAGGAAAGGCTTAGTTTACGTTTCGAAACTCATCCTTGGAAATGGGATGGTAATGCCAAATCGTCTTGACATTTTTGAGATAAATCAGAGGTGGCTGAAGATAAGGTATTTGCTTTATAAGCCGTGCTATTAAAAAGTGAATTTCACAAACGTAAATCTCTTTGAGAAATAACTCTAGATTGTCCTTCAAAAGCTGCCGCCTGTCCATGTGGTTCGCAATAACCCGTAATTTGGTTCTTTAATATGAAAAATTATGTTCCCGAGATGAAAAATGCAGTAGAGATTGTCCACCATTATGACCATCTTTTCCCACCTAGCAGAACGAGGTAGAACAGGTGGAGGAATTGATGGAGCTCTCTATTGTGAAACCCAGTCTGAAATGAAGAACAGATGGAGTGGATCTTGTCTGTTTGAATTCATTGCGTGATTAGCCGATTTGATGAATGGCAGTCGAACTAGAGGTGTGATGTGTCACCTTCAAGAGCTGACAAGGCGCCGGATGTGTGGGGAAGGGCTAGAAGCCTCTATGGCTGTCTTTTTCAATCCTCTTCCTTAATACTCTCTGTAATCGTCACCCCTTCCATTACTCTCGACCTTGTTTGGATAGAATTTATGAATATTAACTCTTTCATCAGGCAAGGTGTTTATGGCTGGCTGTCCATTCTGTTAAAAGAGATTTTTTGTGTCGTACTAGTTTTACAAGGCTTACTTCGACTTGGGTTATGAAAAATATCTTTTTTTTTTTAAATCTATTTGCTATCGCGGAGCCTTGATACTTAAGGAAGGAAATATAATAGGATTTACTAGGAAAAAAGTTAAGCAATAGTCAACTCAAAATGTTGAGCGAATGTCATTTTCTTCGAAAATGTGAAAGCGTCAAGTGTCAAATGTCGAAACATGAGGCTTCATTGTATGCAAAAAAGTGCCAGTTTTTTTTTTTAAATTCCTATAGCATGTTGAATCCTCCCTGAAGCCGAGTGGGGCATATTACTGCGGCGAAATGCGTTTTCGCGTACAGATGGTCTGAGGAGACTACTGACATGGCCCGGAGGTCACGCCATTGGGCGGATGCTCGGTGGCGGTGCTCTTTCAGTGCCCGCGTCACCTTGGACATCACAACATAGTCTGTGTTGTCAGGACTACATCGAAGAACTAACCACAATTTGTGCATGCAGCCGAGCCATTAAATTTGGAGCTTTGTCCCGTCTGGAAACTGCAGTGGAGGGGAAGGGAAGAAGGGGAATCAGCTTGTTATCGGTGGTCATAAAAGGGGAGTCGTTTGATAAAGCATGATGGTTAACATAGTCCCACCTTGTTATTGTATAGCCACATCCACCTCGGTTCTGTCTAGCTAATGATAGAGAGGTGGACGAGGTGCCACACCCTCACCGCGTTGTCATCTTCATGCCAATAACATTGACAGCTCAGTAGCAAACTTTTTTGCTTGTGGATAGCTTTCCTGTAGAACAGAGGACCGGCATGATTTCTGAAGGTGGACTTCATTTTCAGCCTTTCTGTCAGGGGTCGTTACAGATTTTCCCTCCCTCCACATCATGTGCCCTTCCCCCATTACGTTCATATTTAAAATCCCAGGGATGGACATCATGTTATTTGTTCTTCGACATCGACGACGAAGAGATGGGCTAAGAGGCTACCAACATGACCTGGAGGCCCATGTCTCCCACCAAAAGCAAAATTTCTGACATTTTGATTGGCAACTCATCCATGTTGGTCGTCTGGTGTGTGTCCCATGCTAGAAGGAGGTGAGGGCAACACAGACGGAGAGCAGTGAGTTATACAATAGATTTAAATGCGGAAGACTTGATTAGTAGACAGTATTTGCTCTCCCATCCTCCTTTTCTTTCAAATGTATTTATCTAGAAGGTGAAGATGGTGCATCAATCTACATCGAAATGCCCGAGGAACAGCGCCATGAACGGTTTGAATGCACTTTTGTGTTCCATCTTTGGTGTCTAGATGTCACTCTAACAATGTCATGGAAGGCCAACAGTCGTATGAACCTGGCAAAGTGGAGCGGCGAAGAGTTCCAGAGTTCATGCCACGTGCTGGCATTTTGTGGCATAGGTTCAATCCGTGTAGTTGTTGGCATTCTGTGAGTTCAAAACAAGTTTATTGATTCAACTGCCACATACAGCAAGACAGCTGACATCCGTCCGCCGGTTTATTTGCTCTAAAACCCAGTATCATGAGAGAGGAGTTAGAGGGTGATTATGAGAAGGCTCCTCCCAACATCAGCTTACCATCGTCCTCACCGTCGTCACCATCTTTGACACCAACCGGGGCGGACGCTCCGCTATACGAAGGTCAAGCGATTACCTGTGTAGCAGTGTGCAGCATTGCTCAAATAAGCCTTCTCATAACTTGGCTTATCCTCTTCTTCCGTCTAAGGCATGCCAGCCATGCTTCAGGCAGGGCGGGGCGTCCACACTACGGCGCTCCTACAGTCAATTCGCCTTCCACCAGTTCAGCCGACGATAAAATCTTCTACTATCGTGACCACACGACAGGGGACTTGATTGTGCGACTGGATTTTTTAGTTGATCTAGCTCATCTCTTGAAGGTGTTAGAGGAGCCTCTCGCCGACGACAGGCATCATCAGGTGGCGCAGCAAAAGGGAAGGGACTAGTAAGAGGGAGAAATTTGATGTTGGGCTCAGGTTCCAAGGCTTTGGAGCTTCATTGACAGCAGCAATAATAAACATGTTGGGAGCTGAATAAAAAGTCTTGCAGTCTTGTCCAGTTAATTGGTCAGGACTGTGGCCCAATGGATACTTCAAGCTAGGCGGTAATTTTTCTTGTCTCTTTCATTTAATTTGAAAGACGTCAAATTCCCTTTTTGTATGTGTGTGTCATTCTATCAACAGTACTCTCCAAGGCGTACTTACATGTGGTCTACTCTCATGGGGCAACTTTATTTGAAGCCATAGCTGTGAATCAAGATGGCATAGATGAGTAACGGTTGCTCTTGGACATAAAATGCTTCGATGGTCTCATAGCGTCTACTTTTTGTAGTCGAGGCAGCGATGGATGCTAAGAAGAGAGGTCATTCCAAATGTTTATTTAGTGGAAAGGGGCTAGCGACGTGAAACTTGCCAGTCCTCCATTGGAAGGGGAGGAGGAGGGGGGAGAAGGACATGTCACAAGCGCTTCTGCCTCCGTGGGGTGATACTTAAAACTGGTTTTGAAGTCAGGTGTCCTGATGGCTATGAAGGTAACAGTAACTCCGTAGATCAAGGTCTTCCAGTTGGTTGCATGGTTATATTTTTGATCGTTAAAGTGTCCGCGTACAAGATCTTTCATTTGATCAATGACAAATGGTAATTTTACGGTCTATGATAGGCAAATTCAGTAGTGTCACATATACGTGACGGAAGTCCTTTAGCAGTGTTTGACACCTGGTTACACCCCCTCATGAATCATGACCCTGGAACAAATGCGTGATAGTCAGACCCGCAGTGATTCATCTTCTCTTTTCCCTTGGCGGTAATATTTTAGCCAAATAAAATCTTTATTTGTGAGAAAAAGAAATGCCTTTATTCAAGTCTAAAAGCACAGCATTTATTGGCCCCAAGCTTAAAAAAATTGGTTTTAGTGTCATTTTGACCCTTGGAATGGTACAATTTCAATCACGTTCACGCATAGATGCTTGCATCACCAGGTGCTTTCTCGTGATTACAACTTTCTTCAGGGGTCGTGTTTTCAGTCAAAATAAAAAAAAGGAAAGAATCAAAAAGCGGGATAACTTTTTTCCGAGCTACTTGCGGGATGGTCTGCGCCTGAAGCCGTAAGACTACAATGGTGCCTTTTAGACAGTCATAAACCTGTAATCAAGCCTACTTTATTGTTTTGATGGCGACTTTATTAGTGGGATTTGCTTCAATGGGAAAGATAAAAGTTGGTTAAAGTTTTGTGAGACAGTGGGACAGTCAATCGAATCAGAAGCCACCTAGAGCCTTTAGCAAACTGCTGAACAAGGGAATTAAGCGGGTTTTTAACTTCGATCGACTTCAGTCGCCTCCACCCGGCGGATGGCTGTCTGGTCGTCCCGCCTTCTGTTACCAATCTCCCCATCTCTTCAGTGTGCTTATGCTACGGACGTCAACCCTCAAAGTGGCAGCCCTTGGTCTGTGAGAATTGCCATATTCATAGCTTAGCGAATTTTTTTAAATTCTACTCAGCTAAAATACCGCCAGCCACTTCCTATTTTTAATTCAAAAGTATCCATCGAGGAATAGCTTGTTATTTCGGGGAGGGGAGGAGAGGGAAGCAAAATATACCGGATTTAGTTTTTTTTGGCGTAGGTACAATTTTTGAGCCGGAAATCGTGTTACATTCACAGGCGACAGGGGTGTCTCCCTCTCTGCGATAGAGAGCAAGATTAGGTCTGCAAAAATTCTCCACCACGGACATTTTGGCACTTATCTACTCACTTTTTCCCTCTGTGAACACACCACTCCCACGATGTCATTTTTGGCCCCTTCCTTCCCCCCCCTTCCTCCTCCCCTTTTCCTTTCTAACCTCCTCTCCTGCCTCTCCAAATTGGAGAGGGAACGTTAAAGCTAAAAATGGCAAACCCCTCGACCCTGAAATTGGACCTCACTTGAAAGGCAGGAATTATCTCCAAACTGTGTTTATTACCAATTTCGGTAATTTGGAGGGGACAAAAAAAGAAATTGTTGTTGGGATATTTGACCGACTCAAGGGAGGGCAATTTCTTTAATGACTAGAATTATTCCCATTCACAGAAATATGGCGGCTTTAAGCACAATGTAGGGCTTTGAGACTGCTTGGAAGACGAAATATGCGTTTCCGAAGTAGAGAAGAGCTGACGAGAGGTACTTTATAGTCCTGATCACTACTTTCGAGATTCGTCCTTCACCGGTTTACGTGGTCAATGTCCTCCAAGCAAGAAGGACACCTACGAATCCACCGCACCAGTCATCCAAATCGTGTGCAACAGGGAATGTGTTTGGGAGACTGTGCCGGCTATCTAGAATGTCCATCGCTAGTTGTAGGAACACTGGCCTAAACGCAGGGTAATTTAGGATAGGGCGGTCTCAAAAGAGACCTGTGAGGATAAGGTTATGTGTACTTCCTTCATTGCCACTTTGTTCTCACCTCAGTTCCGCCTAGCCACACCTAACTGGAGTTCTATCCAGCTACTAGGGAGGTGAGGGAGGCGATGCATGTTTGCTTTATCGTCACCTTCATACAGGCACCGTAGACGGTGGCGTAGGTTAACTTTCCCTAAAGGTAGACACCATTTTCTGCAACGAATCCCAGCAGAAGGGTTGATTCTCCCCACTGCAACCCAGCCCTTCCACCGCCACGTTCAGATTTAGCATTAACTAATGAAAATCAGGGATAGTTTGCCCTTTTTAATCTGTTTCGCTGCCCACTGCCACTTGGGCAGAATTTATGTTGATAAGGCGTTGCAGATATGTTCCAGGGGCCAGACCGCCTAGCGGGGTTGTACACTGGTGGGAGGGTCTATTATTGTCCTTGCGTAAGCAGAGAGGAACTGTGCTGCTGACGTTTTTGTTTAAAAATACGGCTTCGACTGTCGCTTTCTTATCTCACCAAGACATCTCATGCGTCATTAAGCAAGTATTAAAAGCAACGCACAACATTACTTTCTATTTGAACTTCCTTAACTTGATCGGTGGATCAAGAGTTGGAATTTGCAAATTCGCGTTTTCAGGTCAACACAAACTTTACTGAGGCGGTGATTTCGTCGGTTCTTGGTGGAACCTTTACTACTGGTCAAAGGGACATGCAATTGGTCCCATCTACACTTCAGAGGAACTTGCTCAATCCAAGTAGAAGGCATGAGTAAATAATTATTCTTTGAAGTCAACCTTTTAGGCAGTGTTTGAGACAGATCAATGCGATCTCGTGATCGAGAAAACGGCACCGGAGTCCTATAAAGGAGATAAACTTCCGGTCTCCATAACACTTGGGTTGTTTTTTTACAACCTCAGCCTTCGGCAACACGTAGTAGCTTGCGTTAGTCTACCTTCCTCGACTTGGGGGCCTGAATCCTCATGAGGAGGGGAAAGCAGCTGCAGAAAGGGAACAGACGATGGAGACATTGCTTAAAAGCTTTTCAAATTGTAAGTAAGACATAATACACCTATTTCATTTTAGCTATGCTTCCCTTTAACATCGGGTGGCCCATCACGACCCCGAGAATGGCTCGGAAAGCTACAGCAAAATGGGATAATCAATTGGGTCAGATATTTGGATAGCTAGGTGATTAGCAAATGACTTAAGGCGTGTCTGATGTAAGGTTTTTTAAACTACTACCTTTGGACTAAACATGGTGGTCTCGAACCTGGAAGTTAAACATTTTGAAGACGTCTACTTAAAACATTGTCCCACTGGCAACTTCCAACTCCTTTCCGTGGCAAGTTTGGCCTCATTCACTGCTCACCAGGCCGACTAGAGAAGTAGTTCAACTTGAAAACAGTCACAATTTGTTTCTGCATTCGATGAACAACTTACAACATCTCTCAGACCGGATAGTACACTACTCTGGTTGGCTAATCATACTGTGGAATCAGAATTGTCTGACCTTCAAGTTTATGAGTTGGAGGTGTAAAAGTTTGGGCCAAATTTGGTTCAGAGCTAATAATAAAGTAAGCTTTACCCTTAGCGGGCTTAATCAAGCATTTGGTTATCCATTCGATTGCATTCCCTTCGAATATTTAATTGGCTCGTTAAACCTTCACATCAAGGTATCCTTGCCATCTAAGAAATGATATTAGAATCAGTGTTTCTAGCTGCAAGATTAAATCAAAAAAAGGGAATTGCACGTGTAAAGTGCATGCAGTAAGCAGGATGTCAAGTTCCCACGAGAAGTTTAAAAGGCTAGAATAAGTAACATTCTTGCTCTCTTCCCTTTTTACACTTATTCTCACCCCTGTAGCACAGATCCATTTGCATGTGGCCAGTCTCTTCCAACATTACTTCACACTTGAAGCAACTAGTGTCTTTTCTATTTTTACAAAGCGTCGACATTAGTTATCTTGATAAATTTGGAGTCAATTTTTCCACCTCTCTAAAAGGAAAAGTTCAGCAACAAAAGGGGCACTATATAGTCTACTTACAAAATAACAGTAGCGCGATTTATTTATTTATTTATTTAATGAACGCAGTGGAAGGTAAAAACCTGTTTACTCAATTTTATGAAACGTTGTCTGAAAAGTGAGTCAACTTTTTAGAACTCTTTTTCCCTGCATTACTGGTATTTTCCAGGTTCTCAGCTAAGTTACTCCATGTAGCTACTTTTAAAGTTATTTTGTTTTGTGAAAAAGATTATTCAATTTTGCCGCTAATCACCATGCAAATGTTACTCATCCTTCGTCATTTTATTTCTCCTTAAAGCGAACGAAGAAAATTTCACAGTATTTTATCGTTTGTAATAGTTGTATGCAATGCGTTTACCAAACTGGTTAGATCAGCATTCTTCCGATGTCATTGCAACAAATCCAAACATGGGTAAGCAACTGCGTAGTTGGGCGTCACCTAGAGTCGACATCAACGTGGTAATGTTACTATTTCCTAAATTTTAAGAAGCAATTTGTTTTCTGATAAAAAAAAAAACAAAGCGCGTTCACAGAACATGTATTGACGATATAAATAAGGCTACAGGCATGGCCTGGAGGTCTTGGGTGTCCCCTTTTAGCAAAACTTGAGAGATAAACAAGAAAATCTTACTTTATCCTTCTTCCCCTTTTAACATCGTTCCCAGAGCGCTCTCCTTGGTCATCATTCCCTATCAGCTATAAGACAAAACCCACGAAACAGCCATTGAGACGATATCCAACGTCATTGCCTTTGTATTGGGTCTTGAGGTTCATCTTGTTTGGGAAATGTATTGACGGAAGGAGAATGGATGGATTACCATCGCGTATCCACTTGACTGACATCTCCACACACACACACACACTGTAGACAACTTAACGAACTTATTCGGTCAGTTCACGGCTAGTGACACTTCACGTTATTAATAGCCTTTCTACAGAACACTGATGTTCTTGACAGATTCTCCTAACCGCAGCCAATGCACTTCTTACGTTGCGTTAACCCTGGCATTTAGCAGCAGAAGTAAGTGCAAATGGCCTTTGTGTGTCAAGTTCACTTCCTAATGCCATTGATGCTGTGCCTGGATTTTATCCTAAAGTCAAAAAAGTCGTCGTGCCTGGGGCAGAATGCGTATTGCCGATGCATTGCTGGGCTAGAAGTCTACCGACACGGCCTAGAGGCCATTTTGCCGAGCTGAAGTGCGGGGTTGGGAAATCTAGATCCCCGTGAAACCAAAGCGAGGATATAAACCATCATAGTGCTAAAATTTTTACGTCCTATGCTAGTCATTTTTATTATGGCAAGATCTGAGCTCGATATAAGCTTGCCTTTCCTCCCCATCAGCACCCCACCCGCCTTCTCCCTCTCTCAGGCGCATCGACTGATCGCATTTGTTCCAACCTTGTAGGGACTAAACAGAGAATTGCGTACTGACTTCCTGTAAAGTCGGTCATTGCAATTTGTTTACGTTGATGCTCCAAGACCATGGAGTTAATCACTTCCATCCCAGTATATGATTCACCACATGAAAGTTGCAATGGTTATGCCAAACGAGGCTTGGAAGGCAACCGAGATCCTAAAGATGCTCTTTTCGTCCCTCACCATTTCCTCTTGGGGTTCTACCCCAATTACTGCATCGCTGATGTAGGGCCCAAAGTCTACTTGTGATATCCACATCCGGCCTTAAGCGAGGGTTGAATGGCATTAATTTTTGTGGTTACAGATCCTCTTCGAACAGTCAGAAATTTGCCTTAATCAGTTAAACTGACAACAGCGCATTCAAAGAAGTGTTTTAATGGATTCCATTCATATTTTGGAAGCAACGATACTTCAGTTTTCCACCCAGGCCCCATTATGTTGCTTAGCTAACTGCCTAACCGCGGACAAATTTGGGAAGACTTAATGCCCTTTGGTGTCCACCATCCTTGCCATTCTTAGTTCATTTAGTTGCCAAATCTGGCCAGCGAAATGCCTTAGAATGCAAAGTGTTCTGTTGACACCTCGACGTTGCACGTTTTTTCGGGAAGATCCTCCCCTGCAATTTCTTAAACTCTAGGTTTCGACTTCAAACCCCTCACTGAGAGCAAACTTTGGGAAAATCAAGGGATATGTAAAGTTCTCCGCAGTCAGTGAACTTCATTTCTAAAAATAAGCCAACCACCAGGCGAGACGCGACCCAATTTCATCCCCATTTGACTGTAATACTTCATAATTACTGATACCCGAAGATAGGAACGCATACTACTTTTGGTCATATACGGAGTAGTGTAGAAAATCCTACCGATCTCTGTGATGCTGTTTGGCTATCTTTAGCGTCTCTGATTAATTTCTCGATTCTATGGTCAAAATTTTAGAAAAAATTTAATAATGCAGGCTCAGTATGATGGAGTTTTGAAGGGAAGAAGATATGTAGCAGCTCAGTGTAGCGGACTTCCACACGCGTGGTTACCAGTTAGTAATTGTTGATTCTCCTCTGGAGGTAAGATTGGGGGCTCCAGACTTTCCATAATTCATTTTGAGAGTTTTCGTACCTTTCTTTTATGCGTTTCAACATGGGACAGGTTTAAGAAGCTTTCCTGTTGCTGCAGCACTGGGACGACTAGAGACGCCAAAATGTTTGCACCATCAGACAGGCAGAGTCTGTAAATCAGTTGAATGGATTTCGCAACAGGAATCAATCTCACAGACGCTACAACACTCTTGGCACCGAATTCCCACACGAGACAAATGCTAAGACTCTCTCACTCAGCAGTCTGATGAATCGTCCAAATGCAACTAACCAAATGGGGTAGCTTTCACCTTCGTCGACGATTAAGCAAGGGGATATGGAATGCCCACCCCCTTTCCTATGTCTCTTCCGCCCAACCGTGGGGAGATAAATTGGGAGCTATTAGGGCCTCACACCAGCCAGAATGTGCAACACAACTGGCCATCGCCACACGCAGGAACTGCACCAATCCAGACACATAGCAAAGACGTTGTGTTCTGGGTAAAAAAAAAAAAAAAAAACAAAAAACAAGAATGCATCCAGAAAATTTCAACACTGATTGTACTTGAATTACATGGATAGAAATGACATCATTTGGGTGTGTCATCATGTCACTCACAAGTGAAAAAACCTACCGCAAGGAATGTAGGATAGTCACAACTCCAAGAGACTTCGTCTTCGCCATTCAAGTTACAACTACTCACCGTTCCCACGGCCTCCAGATCCCAACTTGGAATGCGCAAATGGTTTAATTCAAACACACACACACGAGTCGACATTTGCAATCCTAATTAGGTGGAGGTGACCTCACTTCTCTTCCCTCCGTCCCTGTCCTTGATCTCAACAACTCTACTTTTATTAGCCAAAGCAGTCTAGCAATCTGCCGCCCCTAAGTCGTGGGGATAAAGTGTAGCGCCGAAGCGAGCGTTGCTACCGCCTACGTTTTTTTTTGCTCCCCAAACAGTAAGTCAGCCGGTCCGAGCAGTTTAGTCACAAATCCGATTAGTCATTGCGCCTTCGAACCTGTGAATTGTCGCCACCTCACTGGCTGCGGCTGCATTCAACACTTTGCCATTCCCAGAGGAGAATAAAAGTATTCGAAGCTCGGGGTAGGATTCGAAAGGCGTTTTCTTTCGATGGTTAATTTTGATGGCGTGCCTAACACCCTCACGAAGGAGTCCAGCTCTCCAGAACTTCCTCAACGGTACCACAAAAATGACGAAGGAAGGGATCCTAGACTCGGGCAGAGTTGCTCGTGGAAATACTCACCTACTCAAGCATGGGAAGAAACAGGCGATCAGACGCTGGACGTCTGCCCCCGACGGTCCGACCGTAACCCACTAAGGTAAATCACAAGACCCCCGTAGGGCAGCCGAGTGGGGAGAGGCAGTGTGACCCCCCACCGCTTATGACCTTAGGAACTACTTAGGGCAGCCTCGGTTATGTCTGATGGCATGGGGACGACACTTTTTACTGGACTAAAGAACTTGATGATAGCCACGAAAGACAAGTCTCCCTACCGCTTGCAATACCTTCCAGGCCTCCATACTGAGAGCGAAAAGTGTACCAATAACGCCTGCGTCTACCATTATTCGCATCTGAAGAGACACTCTTAGTGCTTATCTGCACTAACACGGGAATCCGAGTTGATGTAATGAGCTGCTTCTCGGTCATGTGACTTAGTCACCGCAACAGTGGCACATACGTAACTCCAGTGAATGTAGATAAAAGCTGAAAAAAAAACCATACTCCACGCACTCCGCTTGGCACAGAAAACGTAAACACATAGTTAAACCTTGGCGCCCTTCAACTCCTAGAAATCACCGGCCTCTGAATCTGCCACTAATAGTAAACCGTCAACTGCGGTGTCAGAACAGACACGATAAAAGAATGAACTCGGCTACACATTCGTTGACTAATGAACACACCACTAGGCTAGGTGGAGAATAAGCCTGCCAGATTTGATGCGCAAACACCACGGATCATGCCGAGCTCTAGTTATGCGAAAATGCGCGCCTAAGAAGAGGGCGAACAGAGCGCCAATCAAATTGCGGAGATAAGAAACCCTCCTGTGAGCCAACTCCACTGATGAAAAAAAGCTAGAAAAGTTGACCTTTCCTACCTAAGCATTTTCCACTAAGGCAGTTTCGACTGGCACTGTAGGGTAGTAAGAGCAACTTTTAGGATGAAAAAAGCGGACATACCCGGAGCAGAGATTGCAAACTCGATCTGGCGAATCTGTAACCAGCCAGACCGACTAGATATACACTCCACACATAAGAAAAGCATGCCTGGACTTCCAATTAGCTTGAACGGAACTACACCAAACAGCGTGTGAACGCAGTGATACAAATTAACTGCATAAAGTGCATGATTCACATGCACGCCCGAGAGGGAGAGGATGGACTCAATTCCGAAAGAATAAAGCTCTTGACTTCCTCCCTTGGGATTGTTTAAAAAGAGCAAAAAGAGGAACAGAAGATCGAAGAAGATGAACGGAGCGAGGGGAACAAGAAGGGTGGGGCAAGAGGTAAAGGGACGAACGAAGTATATATACATGCATCTCTAAAAAACAACGTGCCCTTAAAAGCAGAAGTAGCAGCGTTGGTGGTTAAGGCGGAAAAAAAAGAAATCTTAACAAAATGCAGGCTGGAGACGAATGACAAGGTAAGCGGTGGATGCGGAGACCTTCGAGGGAAAAAGCGTAGGGGGTGGTGGACAACGAGGCAGAGTGAAGAACCCTCCCCACCTGTCAGGCCTAAAACTCCTCGGGTTCTTCGGGCTCCGGGGGCACAAAACCCTCCTACAAGGCAAGACGAGTTAAGTGGTAGTGAAGCATTGACTTTGCGACGAAACGCACATTCAGACGCTAACCACACATACATCTGCACACTCACAACGAAGCAAGCAGATAATTGATTCAAACGTAGCCTTAGCAACAAAGCCACTTCATAAAAATTTCAGACCGTAATGAGGTTTCGTCAGGCAGAAATCGAAAATTACTGAAAATGGACAAACCCATAACTTTAGGGCAGTATTTCAAGAAGCAACCTGATAACCAAATGCCAGGAATTGAAAAAAAAACCAACTTGTCACACAAGTGGGTGCCACCAAGTGATGCAAGTCGCCCAACTAGTAATGACATTAACTCCTGCGTCACCGAGATGTCTTAGAAAACCGATCCCAACAACCATATCGATAGTCTAGTATGACATCAAACGTCTTAGTGGGGCTGCCAAATGATAACTAATGTAAAAAGCCTCCCCTTAACTTCCTGGAAAACCACCAAAAATATGTTAAACAAGAAAAAAATAAGCGAGCATGCCTATCAAGGCGCCGGACAGTAAGTATAAGCAGCTAATTCCAGAACCACTGACTTTTGTAACATCAACGGGCTCTTTGCTTGAGTTCTCCTGCAGTTTGCAATAGATGAGGTGTAAATAAGTAAAAAACAATGGTTACACTCTGATGACAATAAGTCAGACTTCCTTCAAGAACACCCACAAGCATAAACTTCGAAGCCGCATTAAGCACAGGAGCGGTACTTCAATGTGAAAGCACACTTACCTCAGTCGCATAAAGAATGTCGAGAAACTTTTTGGCGAATGCATTGTCACCCATCCCCCGACACAAATCCTCTATATCGCGAAGTTTACTGAAATAGAAATCTCGTTCCTGCACGAGACCTTCGATAGTTCTGCGATCTTCCTCTGCCTGTAATAAGATAAAGTGCTGTTGAATTGCCCACTTTACGGCTATAAACGCTGATAGCGTTAAAGAAACACACCTGAGAATTAAGATTTTCGATTTCACTACGAAGAGCGCTCATTTGCATGGAATCACTTGAACTCTGAGCATTGGCACGGGGCGCTGAGGAAGACGAGACTGTAGATCTTGCTGAAGTAGCATTTTTCACAGCAGCTGAAATCAAAAAAGCCATCATGATAGTGCTTCAAAATAATATGAGAAAGACCCGAGAAAATGGCACCTGTACGAGAGTCACTGGTTCTGACGGTAGTAGGGACGGATGTTCGGGGAGCAGCTGGGCGAGGTCTAGCAGAGGGCTTTTCGTGACTCTTTATTTGTTCACCACCACGAGCAGCCAGAGCATCATAAGGTTGACCGGTGTAATTCGCGTCGTAGAAACGCTTGAACCATTGGACAAACTCAAAATTATCCTGATATTTTCCTTTTACAAGTTTTTCAATCGGAACCTCCTAAAACGCTTAAAGAGATTTTGGTAGCGCACCTTATCAACGCCCAGCTTCTTGAAAATGGCCTGTAAATGCTTGAAATTAGCTATGTATTCATGCTCCAAATTTGTGTTGAACTTTATTTTCTTGAAATTAACAACACCGGGAAAGAGCATATCCATGAGTTGACAGTACGCAGCTCCTTCAATAGAATGAAGAAATACTTGCGATGTTTGGCATACGCAGTAACCAATTCGTACTTTGAAACTTACCGGTACAGAGTTCCTCAATTTTTCCCAAGTTACACTCTAGGCAGGTGTTAATCCAGTTGAGAATGTCATGTCTGCTGAGATTATCTGCAGTTTGGTTGGTACTGTAAACATTCGTAGCCTGAACAGACATCATCCGCAGACTCAAAAACCAAATTCACGCAATAGGTGTACGTCCAAGAAGAGCGGGAGGCCAACGGGTAAAACAAATCTACAGAGTGTAAAATTGTAAGTACATATCTTATGGTGACTTCAAAGCTAGGTATCATCAAAGCAAATCTGGTCGTCATTTGCTCGTGAATCATTTTTTGACTTTTGGGAGCATTTTTGTAGTGCTTATTACTGCTTTCAGTTTATGAAACATTTTGATATTTTAAATCCTGTTTGCCCTGAAATATTCATATCCAATCGCTTGTTCTGAATATTTTTTTCTTACCATAGAAATAATTTACTAACAAATTCCAAAATTTAGCTTCTACAACGAATGTAATACTTTGTTTATGATGACTGACGGTTTTAGGTTAGGGCACTTAGGTGGCCATATTGCCCTAGCCGCGTCGACTGACCTTAAGGCCATGCCAGTAGCCCGTTCCATCTGCTTTGGCTTTGTGCCTTCCTTTGTCTTCAGGGGAGTCCTGGAATGTTATACCGAATATTGGGGCCTTCAAAGTCCCCCTTGAATCCAAAATAAGCTTGATTAGTGTAGCAAAAGTCTATTATTGTTGTGCAGTATATCTAGGAGTCAAAAAGAACTTCCAGATGATCCTGCCACCGAGTGAAATTGCAATCTGCGTTGCCTAAAGGGAGCACTAAACTACCCATGCATAGCTGCATTTTTCTTTTGAGCGTCTCTAATGGTACTCGATATGTCTGCCTGCCTGTGGCAGTAAAACCAAAGCAGTTAAGATGAGGATATCTTGGACTCCGGAGAGCGACACTGTCCATCCACGACCAGGTTTAAATAGTCGCCCTGTAGCGTCCCGAGGCTCCCTTAAGGCAAAAGAAGGCAAAGTGGCAGGATAGAATATATATATTCACCGGACAGAGGGAAAACGGCTGCTGGCGTGGCCCAGAGGCCAGCCCACGCAGCTAGGGCAATATGGCCACCTCCGTGACCTTGACAGAAACCGGCAGTTCTAACAAACAAAGTACTACATTGCCCCTCTCCTCTTTCGAGCGTCGTCCCCGACGCACCCCTTGGTACACCTCCAGCGTCAGCCATCACAACATACTCAGTGCTGAAGAAGCACCCACGAGCTAACCATGCCAGTCGCCGACATTCGACGCGATTGAGGCGATGCTTGACACCAACGTCAGTGATCCCTCTTGACAGTGCATTGCACTTCGAGTTTCGTCTGGCTTGGAAACAATGTTCGGAATAAGTGGTTCTGCCGACCATCAGTATGTCCGTAGGGGGCGTTAGTACGCCGATCTCTTTCCAGGCGGTCCATGGCTAGTGTCGCTTCAGTTATTGATAGCTTTCTTGTAGAACACGGAGATGGGTTAGATGCCGGAGGTGGACGTCGTTTTTGGCCCGTCCATAGCACATGCACTTCTTTCGCACCACTGCAACATGCCGCAGGTGATAGAGATCGGGATGAAAACCCTATAGAGTCGGGTCCGCTTTCCGCTGCCACCAATGTAGCGTCCCGAGGCTCCCTTAAGGCAAAAGAAGGCAAAGTGGCAGGATAGAATATATATATTCACCGGACAGAGGGAAAACGGCTGCTGGCGTGGCCCAGAGGCCAGCCCACGCAGCTAGGGCAATATGGCCACCTCCGTGACCTTGACAGAAACCGGCAGTTCTAACAAACAAAGTACTACACGCCCCGCCCCCGCCTATAAATTACATATAAAGAACATAAGTATTTCAATGCCATCTATTTACTTCAGTTACCAAGCTATAGCCTGTTGTTAGGGAGCCACGTTTTGGGCGAAAGATGTGCATTTTAACTATTTCACTGAAATAGGTGCTATGGTTTGAGAACTGTACTTCAGGTAATCACAACTCCTAGCTGTGGTACCTTAAAGCTAGCCGATGTTTATCAAAGATTAAGAATCGAACAACGCTAGAAGCTTAAAACGGAGAAGTTTTACAGAACTACGCGGAGCTGATATTCAGTATCGATTTCTACTTATCTCATTTGTCTATTCAGTCATCTAACAACCAAACAGGGAGGGCATGGAGAATCTTTAGATTATCAACGCAATAAACAGACTGAATTAGGCACCGTGCAATACCTTATCATTGTTTTTAAACACATGAGTTTTTATACCTTTGCAACTGATGCTAGTGGTTTCGAAGGTCCTGAATCTATGGAGAGCGCCTGTTGGAAGTCTTCGAAGATGCAGCTGATTTTAACAGATGTCCAAATCTGCGAAATTAATGCATTAATTGGGTCGATAAATACAATCAGTGGTTTTCTTAATATGCAGTGCTTTGTGATGAGGTGTTTCGCTGTTCATTTCTTGTTGCCATGGTTTCCTAACACTTAAAATCGCGCATCAATCAAGCAGTTAAGCTTGGGATGGATAGATTATTTTAGCCCTCGAGGGGTGATGCATACCCCTTTTCAGACCACGAAACCAATTTATTTCAGTTGAATGGTAAACCTTCATCAAATCCTTGGCCGTCTCACCTTTAATAACTTTACAACAAACTAATGTCTGCGATAAAGCTCCTTGTTCTAATCAAATAAAAAAGGAATCATTGCAAGTTGAAAGTTACTATTGCTAGAAACCACCACTACTGGCTCATATGGCATTCTAATCTAGGGAATTTCAATTTAGAGTTGCAGCGTCCCGATACGAAAGATGGCGCAATACTTGGGTGATTTATGTAGTGCTTACCTACAGAAAGGCGAGCGGACTATTGGCATGATCCGGAGGTCAAGTCGTCTGGTGGAGGTGCAATGGTAGAGCCCTAAGTGGCCAAAGAATTGAACCAACAATTGAGACATTACAAGGATAACACCGTAACTCTTATTTGGTGGACATTAGCAAGCAGGCGGTAGAGGCCACTAATGTTTACCTTTAACTAGCGTTACTGAAAACAGCTCACTTTTGTCCGATAGGTCCAAAGAACCAAGGGAGTCTGCGACTTCAAGTAGGGCTCATATCCTAATTCATTTTTCCTGCTAGGCCTCTGGATTGTTGCAACATCTACGCCTAGATGTTTCACTGGCTGCTTACTTCTCACAATCGGAAAGTTTTGTGAACCGCTGTTTGTGAAGGCATCTTTGGCACTGTAACCAATACGCCCCCTTAAAATACCAAGGCCACCGCAATCAAGTGGCATGAAGGGTGGTCATGGGATGAACAATTGCAACCGTTTATGACGCAATACTATCCAAGACTGATAGTGTTTTCATTTAAAAGTCATTCGGTGCGTTTATATCGAAGGCAAGTGGATCTCATTTACTTTTGCCCTTTTTACATGCCTACTTCACGCTCTAGAAGTCGTGATATTGAGACACATAACTTCATGGTTTGCTAACTTTTGTGGTAGTTTTCCAGGCTTATGTCTATCTGGAGGTATCGGATGCTCATTGCATTAAAACATTCATGCGGATAACGTAGACATCTTTTGTAACGAACTCTGCCCGATGGTTTACGGCTAGTATCACTTCAGTAGTTACTATTTTTCCTGCAGATCGCGGGACTGGGGTGATTCCGAAGGTGGACGTCATTTTAAACCCCTCTGTTTAGGGTTATCACAGATTTTACCATCCATGGCAAATCCGCTTCTTCCGTTGCATTTATATTTCGCATTTATTGGTAGAAATCAGAATAGTTTTCCTTTGTGAATGGAGTTTGCTTTACGTTTTCGTCGATATAGCGCCCCTAGACTTCTCTGAAGAGGGGAGAAAATCTAGTTCGTTGGTAGAATATGTATTGCCGACTGAAAGAGGAGCTGGAGGGCTAATAGCACGACCTGGAAGCCTTAGTTGTGCGCGAAATTGAAACACAACAGTAATTGGTTGAGCCGATCTCTTTAATGCAACCATTGCAATGCCAGCGGTGCCTCTTCAAGTTGTGCCAGTGTTTTCTTACACCTTTCACAACTCCGCTATCGCTCTAGGACGATTAAAACGTTTTTCCTCTTAGTGTTTTCGTCTAGACTTTCGCTCTTGTTCTCGTGAGGTCTGATAGAGGAAAATAATGACTTCTGTCCATGAAGATGTCCCAAGTCATACAAGTTTAGAGTTGGCCTTGTTACTGACTTTTACAAGGAATGAGAAGGCATTACCACGTGGCCAAAGTCAACACAACTGTGCAGCCTAATAGCTTTCGTCTTTCTTACCTTCTTCCGCCCCGGTCATTACACATGCTTGAGTGACTTAGAACGTACCATGGGGTGGAAGCAGTGGTGTGGTATCACAACGAGGAGGCTTTTGCTGCCTTTGTGACGGTGTATCCCAGTGCAGTGCATGGGGAAGAGACTCATTGGCAAAAATGAAAGGGTTATCTTTTTGGAGTCGGTCATTATTCTGCGCGTATTTTGGCTTTGGTAAGACCATCATTTCCCGTTAAAAAAGGACAAATTAAAGGAAGATATTGGCGTTGTCAAGAGTGTCTGATTACCTTAAGCAGTTTGGTAGAGAGAGAGTATTGTCATGTTGGCTACCAAAAGTTCAGAGGAGAATTCACTACCAACTTGGAGCATTTTTGTGATCCATTTGACTCAAATGAAGAGATTACTAAGCATCCTTTCCAATATTCTGTTTACAACCGATAGCTATGACTTACAGGGGACGTCACACATTTGTGACGTTTAGTAGCTCTTTGGTTGGTACTACCACATTCCGCTATCCCCGGTAAAAGTAGGCTCCTGGTCCCTAAGGCAGTGTGTAAATGAGGTAGGGGAACCCAAACTGTTAGTCGACTTCCCCTGCTACCAATGAGACTGCTAGATTGCCTCTAAGGGGAGCAACGTGGCACCCTAAAGGGCATTCATCCTGATTTCTGTCACAAAATACTAAACCTGATGGAGGAAGGGGAAATCCTGTTGATTGTAGAATCTATGACGACTCCTAACAGAAGAGCTGAAAAAGACGCCTGCTTTCGGCAACCATCCCAGTCTCGTATTCTGCAGGGAGGATATTTATATCTCAAGAGACACCAGCAATGAACCATCAAGAAAAATTCGTTACAGAGCTGCCTACGGTATCTGTATGAAGATGTCATAGAACCCAGCTTGATATGGTTGGGTAGCACTAGAGTGAAAGTGGCAAAGAAGGGACAGATGCAAAACTTTATGCCCACGAGACTACTTTAAACCCCATCCTTTGTTAAATGACCCGGCCTTTGGGTCAGGAACCTCACGACTAGCGATGGGCATACGCAAGGCTCTAATCCCCTTCCTCTCCCTCCTCACAATAGCTCCCAAAAATGACGAAATGTCAGATGCATTGGAGATGAGTGACGTTGGAGTTAAACATCTTCTCAGTGGCACCCAGGTGATGGCCGGCGCTTGAGGCTGACGAAGAGGAGCTCCGGGGAAGACGCTCAAAAGTGGAGGAGAGCTGTGTGATATTTTAGGTGTTTATTTAACTCCTCATTTTGGTTACATCTTCCAACTTTCTAAACATCTACAATACGCTTTGCACCTCAATACTCTGGCTTCCTACTACTGCAGGAGAGGCTCTTGGCGCTGTATTAAAGCTTAAGTCGCTTGCGTTCTCGGTATAATGCTGTTATGCGTTAATTTTATACCATTTGTCTTTCGTTGACATCTGATAACAATAATTAATTGCCACGTACTTTTATGTACGTCAGGAGGGCTTCCTCCCAATCACTGATCGGTTTTGTGACAGACTGATGTGGCATTGTGCAATTTGGGTTAGAAGTGACAACACCGCCACCCAAAATGCACAATCAAATAGGCATCCCATACGACTTTTGATCATGCTGTCATTCCTCTCGCCTTCATGGGGGGCCTTTCAAAATGGTGATCGTTCCTATTCACATTGCACAGGAGTAAAATCACAGGTTACACAGTTCCGCTGCAACAACACCGAGATACTCCTGAAGACGCTGCCAAATGAGTGTTTTCAGTGTGCGTGCGTGTGGTGGCTACGTAGGCTTCCAAACAGTGGTAAAGTTTACTCTCACCGACATCACCTTCGTCGGCTTTGAATATCAAAGGCAGTATTTACCAGAATCGCACGATCAAAAGTCGAACAAAGCAACATTGTAATCTTAGTTGACAAATGACTCTCCAGTCGCCTCGTTCTTTCGAAAGTCAAGACAACCGGAAGATCAGGAATGTATAATACTATTTTTTTTGTACCCATTCCAAGTTCACGATAAAGATGGCGAGATCGTTGCCGTTTCGGAGCATTTGCCTTCACAAAGTCAGTGACGCATCTCAATGATACCAATTGAAATGAAGCTTCACTACCATCTACAGCTGCTCAAGGTGGGTCACTGCTCCCAAATGGTGCGTCGACAGAAGAGTGACTACCTACTCGAAGAACTTGAAGAAATTTTGGGGTTAACAGAAGTTAGAGACTGAAGACTCAGTGCTGTAAATTTTGTAGCTCACGAGGATAGGATTCCAATGCAAGAAGTTCACTTTCTCCCACAACGTGTACCAGTTTCGGCTTTGACCAGTTCCCGGGTTTACGGGAATCTACAAAAATCCTACCTTTTCATAATGTAATGCTACGCACACTGGACTTCGTTTTACTGTCACATGAGACGGAATGGAGGGAACCGAGGCGTGGTCCGCCTTTTGACTGGCCGTTAATTACTACCTTAACGAGACTTTCAAGAAGGGAAAAGGCGGAAGATCTGCCCCAAAAATCGGACGTCCGATCACCCCTACCACAAAGTCTGGACAGTCGAAGGACTTTGTTCCTCGGCTTTGCGGGGTGGAGAGGGAACTTTTGAACAGAAGCTGGTCTGCTAAGCTGTGCTCCAGAATTGTGAGACTGTAAAACAATTTTTGGAGTCTCCAACTGCAGGTCAAACATACAGCCTTAACAATTAGTTAGCATCCCGAGGCTTTTCTAATGGTGAAGGTGTGTTGCTGACGTAAAAAAGGGCTACAGGGCTACCGGCATGACGGAAGCACAATGGCTGTGCCCGCGTAATTATAGAAAAATGAGTTTAGCAAAAGATTCAAGTGTCATACAACCTCCTTCTCTCCTTTCGAGTGTCGTCTCGACACTCCCCTATACCAACCCCCGACTGCGACCATCACACTGTCGTGGCAATCCTACTGGATCTGGAATTTTTCCCGTTTAGCAACTGGATTTTTGGCCATCTCCCATTTTCACCACTAGTAGTAGGAACACACTGGTCCAAGGGCTGCCATTTAATAAAGAGTAGGTTTCAACTCAGTTTCGTGGGGATGGGGTTACGCGTCTGTTCTTTCTTGTCACTTTATTTTGACCTCAGTGCCACCCATCCATATCTGTCTACAGTCTATCTGTCTGGTGGAGAGGCGAAGGTATCGTGTGCTCACCA
Organism: Taenia hydatigena; assembly: GCA_036345935.2. Taxonomy (NCBI): domain Eukaryota; kingdom Metazoa; phylum Platyhelminthes; class Cestoda; order Cyclophyllidea; family Taeniidae; genus Taenia; species Taenia hydatigena. The sequence goes on from JADWOT020000003.1 coordinate 17,208,786, forward strand.
CATTGATGCCTTCATCAAACTCCTCCCGGCGGCGGTCATTGAAGGTGGTAAATGTCCTTCAGGATTGAGTCCACTAGCCGCTACCAGCAATGTAGCAACCCTAGACAACCCTGAAGACGAAGGAATGCCGAATGCTCGGTGGAATATCTGTTATCGACGTAGAGGAAGGATTAGATGGCTGCTGAGATGGCTCAGAGGCCGTGGTATCCAGCAGTAGTACAGAAGCGGAACCTTCAATTCCCAAGAATCTAAAACGAGGAGTTGAGCAAGTACTTACGTCATTACACTGGCTTCTTAGGCTGCTTCTTGGTTTAGCCATCGTTTTGTACTTGTCTTTCACCTCTCAGCCCTAATTAATGCGCCGCAGTGCCCTCGCTCAGGTACTACACTACCCTGGCTCCCATTTTACCAAGATACTCACATTTTGGTGGGTCATTTTTTTCTCAAAACGTGTCACTCGTGCGATGATGAGCACCAACACATGAAGTGGAGAGATTGTGTGACTGACCCATGGACCTGTCAGGCCTTTTCAAAGCACAGGTTCCTTCAATAAGTGGCAGTACATTACCCGATCATTGTGCCCTAAGAGGATCAACACAATTGACGTACCACAGTGGTGTCGAGGCGTCTCCTCTTTGCGCTTGCCCCTTGACACAAATTACCAATTCGAAAGTCGTTCCTCTTTTTTCATCCTTTTTGCGCCTTGTCAAAACTATGGAAATGCACATATCGTAAACATGTACACACGCCAAATTACCTGGCCAAGCGGGTCCTAACACGCCAATTTAACCGGTCTTAGCCTCCACATTGGCATGGTTGATTGGGTAATTGGCTAGCCGTTGTTTATACACAATGAGCCATGGTTGATGCAATGCGTGGCAGGCGGTTACAAAGTAACAAGGTGGTTGGCAGCCTACTCCCTCTCACTCCATGCATCGATATCATCATCACCTCTCCGTGTTACTATTACTGTGGCTCCACGAGAAGTTGAATCTTGAAGTCAGGTGGAGAAGCCAAGACTTATCACTGGAGGCATCTTATTGAAAAGACCACTTGAACTTGCGACTGAGAGAGAGGTACATGTACTGTAGGTATCTATCCAAGTTATGAAACCTCAAACTGATTTAGTGCAGCTGGTGGAGATGCCAACCATTGTTTGAGGTTGCGTTCTCTTCAAATATCGCCAGGTCTTATGAGCTTCAAAATGGGGAAAAAAGGGCTCCCATTGTTCACCATGAACTTGTAGGGATGACGAGTGTCTCCGCATACCTAATACTGTTGAAACTGAAGAGCTTATTAGACAAGCCTAGGTCAACTTCAACAGATAGGATCACAGGCGTCAGATTCCATTTAATCGCAGGTTCAGGGAGGTATTCTTCAAAATTTTAATCTACCTCTGGCAAATTCCCAAATCAAGACAGCAGAGACTTCTATCGGGCATTTAACGTCGACTTTAGGTGGCACAGCCGCCTCAAGGTTCCATTTTCTCACCTGTATGGTATTTTAAAGATTGCTTTTGATTTATTCCGGAGACCCAGCTACACAGCACAAATCACCTCTGATGCTGTTATGGGACGGAAGTGTTGGCACAACCAGACCTAATGGCTGCAGACTGAACACTGGCGCTACACTACCAGAGTATTTGAACATTCAACTTGTTTATCTCTAAACATTGTTGAATGCTGAAGGTGGAGGAGTTGGCACCAAGGCTACCACATTATCTGACACACACTGTTGCAGCAACCACCAAGTGGAGCGACCTATGCCATTTCTATTCAGATACCACCAAGAAACACGTAGTAAAATAAGGTGATTTCAAGCGTCATAAGGCGACCGGCTATCCATAATGAGTGAGGCCCACGTGTAGTAGAAACTTAGTCATGGTAGCTCTCCATGTTGATTGGACCTAGTCAACGAAGCCCTCATTGGTCGATTAGAGGTCATTTGATTTATTGCTCATTGGCTCCCTGTGCTGATTGGCTAATGTGGACCATGCAGTGATAAGCAAGTCGCACCACTCCGCAAATTGATCAGTTCGCACGCGCCATAGCGGTCCTGGGGGCTGCTTCATTCCCGCATCTTACATCGTGAGTTCGTATTCCTCCTCTTTTCATTGAATTACCTTAATTTTATGGTGAAAAAAGTCAAGTTAGTGCCACTTCCAAGTCGGCTTTGATAGCTACAGTTATCGTAGGCAAGCATAACGTTGGCGGCTTAGATTGCAGTCCAAATTTGACCTCAATGCGGCACCAACTATTGCCAACCTTTTCACACCAAAAATGGCAACAATGTGAAGGAAGCCATTTCAACCATATTTTTGTGATTGTATTTCCTCTTCCCTTCGCTTCGTCTCTAGTTTTAACAGCAGCGATAGTAGGAAGGCAACAGAATATGGCGTGTGCCAGCTGTCCCAAAAAGGCGGCTATCGCAGTTGGTACTGTGACCGCGATCACGCTTCTGATCACAGCGTTTTTGCTCATCCTCTTTGGCACTTTCGATCGACTTGTTGATCGTATGATCCACGCGGTACGTTCAGCCAGTTATTTCACCAGATGATATGATATTGTACTACTACATTCACAAACGTTTAACAGCGAATCTTTTTTAACGTGTTTGTAACCAGCATCACATGTGTGACACTCTTCAACATTCCATGACCCTGACACCACGATTATGTGACGGTTAGGGTTGCTCCGAAACGTGTCACAAACAAAATCATCAGAGCATCTACTCGATAGTCTAGGCGTTGGCGTCATTTTGGGGTGCGTAAACATACGGACTATAGGAACCGATTTTCCTTGGTCTTCTTATTCGTTCATTCCCTTCAGAGAAAGGGAAGAAACAGGTTCAGATAAGAGAATTAGCATTGAAGACCAATTTGCCTCATCAGACTGCCGAGATGTTGCATCCTTTGCAGAGCGTCGTCATAACACCAACGTCTTCCGTCTACTCAAATTGGGTTTCACCAGACACACCTATCTACTTCTCCATCTACCTTTTCAATATCACCAACCACGAAGACATTGAGAAGGGAGCCAAACCGAGGATTGAACAAATCGGACCTTATGTCTACATGCAAGTCTGGATTTGACCTTAAAATATCTGCCCTTGTGGAGGCGGGGCGAGGATGGCTCGAAATTGATTAGGCCATTCGCCTGTCTGAAATACAGAATGGGACTGTCCTTTTAGAATTGGAGACACAAATTAGAAGCTTGACAATTTTGATGGGTGTTTCTGGCTTGCAGGGAAAAGCGGGAGAAGACGAACATCACGTGGCCAAAAGGCGATCATTCTCAGGTCTCCTTCTACCAACGTTTCACTTTTACACTTAATCGAAACCTCTCAGTCGGTGACCCTGACAAGGACATTGTTACTGGCATCAGTGCTCCATTTGTGGTAGGTTAATCCCCTTATCCCCTCTCCCACTCGACTAGATCCGCGCCCACATCTGTTTATCTGTTATTTGGCCTCCATCAGACCCTGGCAGCTAATATGGAGATCGGTGTTGGAATAAGCCCAAACGAGTACGCTTTCATGACCATCTTTGTGGAGCCAAAACTCTTTGTCAAGACGTCCGTGACCAAGTTTCTCTGGGGCTATGTGGATCCCATTACCGATGCGTGCAATGCCTTCGATTCTAGCAAGTGTCCATCCCATAAAGTTGGTGTCATGTTCGGTGTAAGTCCGATATGTTGCATCCTTTTTGGTTGGTTGGTTGAACGAACGAGTGACGGTAGTTAAAGTTGTTCCTCATAAAAAGATCTATTCTGGCCACTTGTTAAGGCCACTAAGCTAGGTTTGATGTATGGAACAACTCAAATTTATTATCTTCCTGGAAGGCAATTGGTGGAAGCTTAAATGCTCATGATTAGTAAAAGGTCTGCTTCCATACCCTGAAGTAGAAGTGAATCTTGACCCCAAGAGGCCATTTCTGCATCGAGTAAAATTACTGCCTCAGTAGTAAACAGGCAGAATTGACATGTTTACGCCGATCGTTGCCGCTAAGGTCATGGTAAATGCCTTCAAGGCATCCATCCAACTCATCTTGATTTTGTTTTCTTTTTTTGTAGAAAAATGGCACTGATGATGGACCTTTTGTGATTGACACGGGGGTCAATGATATCACCAAACTTGGCAATATTGTCTCCTATAAGGGTAAAAGGTGAGACTCTTGTCCGAGAATAACTTTTAGTGCTTTCATGAATACACCTCAATTTCCACTTTGTGTATCCTTATTCTTCCAGTATGCTACTGGAATATTCTCTAAGTAAATAGGTAAACAGCCTCCATGAAGGTCTTTCTCAATCAATCACTTCAAGGTTCCCATTCTCTTCACTTTGTTTCAGCATCCTCGATGTGTGGTCCTCCGACGAGGCTAATCAGATCAAAGGAACTGGTAGGTGGAACTGGTAGTGCAAGCTGCAATGGCTCCAATCCATATCGTATTTCAAGTGATTTACTTACCTCTCTACAGATGGATCGCACGTAGCACCGGGTTTGGGCTCGAATTCAAGACGATTCATTTTTGCTGCCGATCTTTGTCGATCCTTTGAACTGAAAGTGGATGGACTGGGGAAATTAACTAACTCGGATAAATTGAAGGTGAGCTCCAGACCTTCCTTTCTAATGGGCTTTCAAGCCTCAAGACGGTACTCAACTTCTACCACTCTAGAACATCGTTGGATTGAAAAAACCAGTGTAGTACTACACATCTTTTCTCACCCATTTGGTGGTGGTGGTTGTTGTACAGCCTACGCGTTTCAGCAGATCCAGCTATCTAGCTATCCACGAAAATTGCATTGAGGCACACTGGAAGACCTCGATATGTGTCGCACACTGTTCTACAACGATAATTGGGCTAGATGCTTCTCTCATTTACTCGGCGCATGACAGACCATGGCATAATGGAGGAACGAGGATGCTGCGGTCGTGTGTATATGTTTATCTGTGTGATCATGTGGGTGGACTTTTTCCTGTACTTTTATGATCACCTGATCAAATGATTAACACAACAGAGCCTTAGTGAATAACGCCAAGGCCATTTATTTGTCCACAAATGTATCGTCTACAGACCAGAACAATAGGCTCCAAATTTCAGTTCTTGAGTTTTTCATCCAACGGAAGGAGCACTAATGGCCTTCTACTGCCCGCTAAACGAGGAGGCATTACGCAGACGGAATGACTGTCAAAGGCGACGTTCCAAAGGCTATCTTGTGATAACAGTCATTGCGTAGCTCGTAGATAATCGTTTAGCCTGATAGTTGCTACAGTAATCTGGCGATTAGCGCCTGCATTTTTAAAATTCGTAGCCATTTGTATGTTGAAAGAAACGGTTGTCAACGAGACTATCGACTCTCCTTCACTTATGCGAGAGAAGGAATCACGTCGATCCTTATTTCCATTGCTCCTGCTCATCTTGGTTACATCCATTGACTGCCCAAATACTTCATCAGTGAATTGGGTTGCCTTTACTACATTGGTTCCACAACTTCATCGCCTACGCAAGATTGGAAACTTTTCACCATTTACCCATTTACTCTTCCACCTAGGTCCTTGTTCTGGGTGGTACACCAGAGACTGCACAGCCAGCCTCCATAAATCCGGCCAACAAGGGCTACTGTCCATCGGTGACTCCTGGCCCTCCCTGTCCACCAGCCGGCATCTTTGACCTTTCCTCATGCCGTCGACAGGGCGATTTGCGACCTCCAATCTACAGTTCACAACCCTATTTCTTTGGTGCTGATCCAGCACTCAGAGACGAGGTGGAGGGCCTACCTACTCCTACAGTTGACAATGCCTCTACGAAGGTCTTCGTGGAACCTGTGAGTTGGGTGGAGGGAAATTATGCCAATTAAAGCATCCAAATGTGACAAACCCGTTGGTCTTGAAGAAGTCGTGATTTTTCAGTCTGATTTTCACTTCCATCATCAAAAGGCTAGTTCCACGGCTCGAAAATGGAAAGAAGAGGTTAACAATGATGGTAGCCGTGCACAGTTATTTGTGCTGTGTCTGGTGCAATTGCGATCATGCTGGTCATTTTATTTCCGTTACACACCAGTAGCAACGCAGCCGATGAATGCGTGACAGCGCGATCTAATTAATTCCTGCGGTCATCATTGAATCGAGAAAGCGGTGTTGTGTGAACCAACTGCCGTTTGGCTGGAAACAGGCGGTGAATGAAATGCCGTTCAAATCGGGATTAGTGAAGTCATAAAGATGGATGCTAGCATAGTGCCAGTAGTGGCTGGTGAATGACGTCGTGGAGTCGTACATCTCCACCCTCTGTCCATATATCAAGTCACGGCGCTGCCGCGTGGGCGCACCAGGTGTATGGGGTGACGAACAAAGTGCCGTGTGAACAAAGATGTAAAACCAGCGGACCCCCGCACCTTTGAAGGTCTCTGGGGGGAACCGTACGGTATAAACGATTCGAAGACCTGTGGGACGAACTACTCTACAAGAAGAGTGAACGGGACATTTTGACAATTTTGGATGGTCCAGTATGATTAAGCCTTGCTGAAAAGTATTTCAATGTCCGAAGCTCCGCAGATCCTGATTCAATGCTGGCAAATTCAAGTGCCGTGGCTTGATGTTAACGTCGATTCTTGACAACACCGAGACTTAGCTGGCTGACAACCGCTAGGCGTGCCTCTACGATGGTTCGAAGGGATTCCTTTCAACCAGTAGAGTGGTTTGAAGCCTCCAAATTCAACTTCTGGATGTACAAAGGGTGATTAAAGTTAGGTTGATGATCAGGAAGAGCAAACTGACGGACCCTCATTTAGAATTTTGGCACTTTTTTTGCCAACATTTATTCCAGTTTCGTTTTTAAAATTTGGTGCTGCTGCTGCGAAGATTTTGGAATCTTGGTTCTTCTCGTTCTTACCGGCCTCGAACACAGACACACAGGGCATTTCAAAGACTACCTGCATTTCTGAATCCCACTTCGGCAGTGTCAATGCATTCATATCGATTAGGACTTAAGGGGATTGATAATAATATCAACTTGTCATTGTGTATCATCTCCACAGACCTCTTCAAAAATCGTGACTGGGGCCAGATGTCATTCCAGTTTGTAAAACTGAGTGTATTGCTGACACATCACAGGCATTTGGCCTTTTTGTGACTTTCTTCTGTTGATTATCCATTTTAGAGACTTGGATTGGTTGTTGAGGCCTACAAACGTCTTCAAATCTCCATCTATGTGCGTCCTTCGGAAAAAATGCCGTAAGTTGACATTGTCCATCCAGGCATTTGAAGTGCTCGGAAAGCAGGAGTGGAGGTAGTATTGTCACGAGGAAACGGGTAGCATGTGACTAAATGGGATTGGGAATGGGCCACCTATTCATTCTATGAAGCGGCCTTCGGAGCCTCAAGCGAAAGTTCTTCGACTTCGGAGTAATGGAAGGGCCTCCTCCCCTCTGCCTGTGTTGGAGGGGAACCATAAGGGAGGGGTTTTCCTTAGTGCGGTAGGTGGAGGCATCGGTAATGGTGTAGAACTTTAGAGCTTGGATGTTTGATCTATGCAGGGAAATTGAGGTTATTCTCACCTGTTCTCAATACTGCGACTCCTCCGTTAGCCTTTAGGTCGTTCCATGGCGTGATATTCTATAAGTAGGTCACCTCCAAAAGTGCAACGGAGTTGGAAGAGCAGTGTTTCAGGTGACTTGAATGTGTAGCTGTGTGTCATCAGGGTAGGAAGCGCAAGATGCATACCGCTCTCGAATGCCCACATTCCCGAAAAAAAAACAATTCTTCAATGGCAAATTCAATTCCACATTGCGTCTGAGAGCCAATGCGACAGTCGAGGCGAGATCCTGGGGGCAATGTGGAAGTGGGAAATGGGTTAAAGACACTTCAAGCAAGCAAGTAGGCCAATGAATAGGTCTATGAACCTACCGAGGCGCCCCAACGGAAGTAAAACCGTGGAGCTAGCGTAACCAAAATCAGCAGTCGGTATCTTCTCAGCACACTCACGACAACTTTTTCTCCTTTCAGCGAACAATTCAAAAACTGGACGAAGCCAACTTTTGTCCCGATGGTTTGGTTTGAGGAGGTAAGTGCACTGAACCCTAATAAGCCATGATCTGATTGTCACGCGATACTCACAACCCAAAGTGGCGTGATGTTGGGGCTCTTAGCACAGACATCCGACCCACAGTCTGGACACTGAAATTTGATGTGCAGACCACCCTGAATGTCCGTCCACCGATTGGTGCGCTTGTTTGCTTTGATGAAAGTGGTAGTTAACTCTGAGTCGTGGGTTGCATATTTTACACAAAGCCGAGGAAGCTTCATCTCTCATTCCATGTGATTTACTGAGAGCCGACAAGTGGATGGTTATTTGACAAGGTAAGCAATCCACCTTGGTGTTTAAGTGAACCCATTGAAAATGAAATGAAATGAGCGAGTTCTTCGGGAGAGGCGGCGGCCTTGCCCTACTTCAAACCGATAATTGGAAGATGGAGGTGGGTCTTGAAGCGCTAGAGCTTTGGTGGACAGCCCTACAAAACCACTAATAATTCCATCCAGCGACACTTCCATGGAATGATGGAAGGAGAGGTCATAAACAGGCTCTCAACATTTGACTGATGGGCAGTAGTTAGACATGCAGCTATCTCCAGAACGGAAGGCTTCGTCCTGCATCTCTTCCATGGGTTTGGCTACAAATGATCAGTTTTTATCGCCACTATTTGAAGCACCTGACTATCGTCAACTGATAGCTGTGACGTTGATGGCAGGCGCGTTTATTTACGTCTTGAAATGGCGTACTGCGAGACTGAAGTAAATAAACAATTTCATGGTCCTGTTATCGTCACCTTGGAGATAAGCTTTCAAATTGTTTGAGATTGGTTGGAATATACCTTGATAATTTCCTTTCTCTTCTCCTTCCTCATTCACTATCCAGAAAGCAGTAGCAGAAGCCGATGCCTTGGAAGTGCTCTACACAAGTGTCTACGAAAAACCAAATCATGGACGCCGCATTATTCTTATCTCCATGCTTGTATTCGTGGGCCTTCTACTCACCCTACTTATCACTCTCGCCATCCTTCTTTTCAAAATCTGCCGCCAAAATTCACGAACCGGTGACGCCACAAAGTCGGGCGCTGTCAAAACCCCTGGTGTCGGCGTATTCGACGCCAAATACACGAAAGTCGCGGCTGCTAATCCTAACTAGGTTCGTTCTGCATTATTTGATTGTTCTTCTTCATTTGTTGAAAGGCGTTTTGATAGCTGCCAGCGCCTACGTCCTCTAACAACTTTTGTTTCCCGTCATCAAGAGCCCTGAGGTCAGCGTCCGAGTGAAGCAGATGTGTATGATCAAGATTTCATTTAATTGTCAACAACGTTCCCTCGTAGTTCAGATATTTCTGTTACCTGTCGATCAAAATTGTGGGCATTTCTCAATGACTTCTAGGTGACTTGGATGACGTGAGGTGGGGGGTTTGATTTGCTTTCACATAATGGGTCCGCCGACTTGGCTTCCTTCCAGCCTTTAACATTGCCACTTTCCATTTCAGGGCAGTAAAGTGTAGAGAGCGATTGATGCATAACAGAACAGACCAGACAACAGAGATGATGACATCCCGTGACTGCTCAAAGCCTCCTCTTCCTATTGACAATGCTCCGCTTGTTTAAATGATTCTGTGTATTTTTTGTAGCACATTGTGATTGCAAAAATGACCTATTTTGCTTTATGCTCTCTTATCGATGACGGTTGTGCACTCCTAAGAATTAGGCGAAATTTCGTCTCTTTTCCTGTCTGAAGGGACATTTCTTGTATCGCTAATCCCCTAAATCTGCAGGTTAGGAGAATCTATACGGTTCCGAATAGGAACTCTCGATGAAAGTGAAGCTAGTGTTTGAAAATTGCAGAAAGTTGCTTGTTAAAGAAGAGGCGAGGCAAGGCTTCATCTGTAAGCCAATCCCAGCACAATCCAGTTTCCACAGCTCCCGAATCACTCCAGAGGCAATGACAAGGAGGCTAGAAGTATCTTTCAGAAATTTAGGCTCCTTAAGGCCGATATCAACATTCAATATGACCTTCGCCCGATTTATCTGCTCTTTGTTGCCATTATAGTTAAAGCGTCTAGAAAACACCCAGAAGACGGGGTTGAATATGCTCGCGAGACCATTCGATTCCCCCTCCTCTAAAGGCTGTTGTGTCAAGTACCTTCGGAGGATAATACCATGGGGGCATTTCTCCTCGAATCATTCCCCGGTCCTACTAAATCACCCATTCCAATGATGCTCTTCTCATAAAAAGGGGAGAACACCTCATCTCCAGGCCTTGAGAATCAGAAATTCGATTGAATTTTTGAGCAAAATTAAATGAAGCCAGGATCTATCTCGTTTTGGCTCTAATGTCCACTGCAAGTTTTGCTGTCCAGCACAAGCAAGTCAAAAGGTCATCAAAAAGATGCTGCCAAAACATTTTAACAGAATTGGGCCACCAAATAAGAAGTGCAGAAGTACATCTCCAACGAATACGTCATCTGCATCATGCAGTCCCTCTCAAAATCGAACAAGAGAGACAAACTAATGTCTTGATACTCGGGTTATAGATAAGGCGAAAATCTGTCTGCGAGATGGCCACAGAATGAAAAATAGTCCAGAGGTTAAATGGCACAACCATCCAATTACAAATAACTGCTGCGTCGAACATTCCAAAATAACCGAATGTAGACATAATCAAGACCCGAGAGCCAACGGGGTGTCATTACCGCATAGAGTGCCTATTTTGGATCATTGTTGTTTTCTTAGCACAATAAATGGAACGCAATTTCTGAAAAATGAAGGCAGAATTTGCGATTCCCAATAAACACGAAAGTTTTATGCACAAGTGATCAATCAGCACAACAAAGGATTTGAAGGCGTAGTCTTGAGCAATTCCACTTGATCTTATAATTCAAACGACCACGGCGTCATTAGAGAAAGCAATCATTCAAAATGTTCACCACGTAGCTACACTTAAAATTAACTTTCAGATGTAATGACAAGAGGGGATACCTAAAAATATTTACCAAGGTGAATATTTGGCCCCTGTCTTAAGTTCTTACATTGTTAAATAGAAAATTTAAATGTACATAAAGAGGGTATTTTTGAAAAGGAACTCTCGCAAAAGTTTTATTCCAAAATTAGACGCTACTTAAAATAACATAGTAACATTATGGAATTTGGAACAAAAAGCCTCAAAGATACAGTGGATGGGGAAGACGCGTTTCACTATCAAATGCGGAGCGTACTCAACACGAGAGGGGGGAGTAGAGCCTATCGATTCGCGACCAAACCTCCTCCAGCATTTCCGACTATGAGTTCATTAAATTGCTCCAGGGGCTGACTGTAGATCTAACCGTCTCTCCATTGTTCTTCTCAAACTATTTTTGTAAGGATGCATACAAAGGTACAAAATATGGATAGAAACGTTTTCAAGATCATTCAACAATCGCTGCCAAATGCCCTGAAATTCTAGTAGCAATAGTGCCTAAAATTTGCAATCTGCTAAAATATCGTTCAACCGTCTTCCCTCCGAAAGTGTTGTGACAACCTTTTACATAAAAATAGGTCAAACAAGGTAAAAAATGTCGAAAGGTAATGAAAATTAAAAAAACGAAAAAAATTGGAATCGACCCGTGAAGCATGCAGGATTAAGAAACTGATAGGTTGCATGAAACAATTTAAGAACCTTTTTTGTCTTAGGTTAGAACCGCTTACACTAACGTTTGCTTAACATTCTGAAACGAAAGCTTATTGTTCCAATCACGATTAATGCTAACGCTTCAGCCTACTTCGGGCGGAGTTCCTGCGACTATGCCTTTATATGCAGAAAAACAAAGGGTAAGAGAATGAGGAGTGAACAAGTAGTTTTTAAAATGCCAAAAACAGGCAATCTGAGAAGCATAGAATAAAGCGTTTGTAATTAACTCATCCCGACCTAAGTATTATTCGAAAAAAAACTTTCCTTTTTATTGAAGCCCATTCAAATAAATTATCAAGACGCTGAAAACTCACCAAGTCACTGGCACTATCAAGGGGAGCATCGAGAAGGAGATGCCGTACGGAAGAGTTTTGCTTTTGCGACCGAAAAATGGAACAAATGCACTTGGATTTGCGCATTAACACTAATATCACATTTGCGACTAGGAGAAGGCCAAAGAAGACGGCGGCGAGAATGAACGAAGTGTAGACCACCATATACATGTGACCCGGTTGGTCGTAAACTGCGGAGTGAAGGAGCCTCAGAGCCTCGGAACCACCTTTAATCTCCTTAAAAGGGAAATCACTCAGTTTGAAGGCATAATATTAGAAAAGCCTTTTATACGCTGGTTCTCACCGTGTCAGCAAAAGCGACATACAAATCCCGCAGCCCTCCTTAGATCGACATCTGTTTTATTGATAAAGAATCTCATTCTATTTACTTAGACCGGATCCTGAATGCTAACAATGAAGCTGCTCCAAGAATTGTGTGTCTTGTGGCGTCGTGGGAGATAGCTTGACAACAAAGCGGTGACACCGCGGCGGAACATACCCGCTATCTCTAATCGTATGCAGGCGGAATAAAATCGCAACTAATGGCTAAGGAGTTCCAGAAGACCGGGCTGGCGCGTAAAATGCGCTCATTGATAAGGCATCATATAGCCCTTAGTAGCACCCGGTCAATGGGTCCCTTCAATGTATTTTACAAGCAGCGTATAACCGGCGGATCCACAAAGATCTGTGGATAACGTCGACATTGCATGGTTTTATTTCCTGCCTTGCGAGTACGTTCGTATCGCAACCCTCTAGTCAGAAAAGTAGCGACTGAAAAAACCAAAGGCGCGGTTTTAAACAAACAGAGGAAGTGCGTAATTTGACTCCTAAAAAGCCTAAAAAAACCTACGAAACCATACCGAATTGTTTTGGTTGTATCGCTGTTTCGGCGGTAACACCTACAATCCCCAGACCCGCCCACATCATTTTGCACGGGTCTGCTCCGGTACACTCCCACCAACATGAATAAATAATGACATCGGACGGATGCACTACGACGTAGTACGCCCACAAGAAAACACTTTCCATCCGTGCATATGGCAATGTCAATCGGGATTGTGATGGAGAGAAGCAGTGACTCACGTTTTCAAACCATGCCATTGGCAGGTACATTGGATCGGAAATGTTTTTATAGAGGTCTCTATAAACGCACAAAACAGAACGTTAGCTATGCCATTGTTATGGTTGAAGTATATGAAAAGGTTTCGATTTATGCAAGAAAACAATTGCAAAGTGACTCACGCCATGTGTGCGGATCGTTCGATGTGGGCGTTCACCTGCAGTCGAATGTGCGCCTCCACTACAATTCCCGTTTTCTAAAATTATTCAAGTTTAATTTGTTTAGACCATTTGAAAGTAGCGCGTTTATTTTTCTGTTTTGCCGTGTAAATTAGAGTTCAGTGAACTGGTATTTGGTTAGTTGTGTCGACAGAACCATTACATGACTTTGGCACACCGTACTGTGCTTATGGAGGCAACTCGAGGCAACGAACATAGTTCTTACAAGCACACAGTAAAGCGCAATTAGCTATTTTGAGCTTGGACAACTCTACTTTTTAATAAGGGAGAAAAGGCCTAATTGAGGCCAGCTCAAAACTACCTAATCCAATTCAGCAATGATAAAACTACAGAACAAACATTATAGTAAAGGCCGGTGTTTAGTCTATTCTTTATATCAGAAGCTCATTTTCACACCTTTTACTTTAAGTGGCTGATCTGGTGAGATATGCTATGTGAAAAGAAGGAGCAGTGATTCTTAAGTCAGATGGAATCTGGCGAAACTGAATCCAAACGACCTCATCCTTTGCCCCACCGTGGACAAGCTCCTGGATATACCTAAGTCATGCATCTTTTTTGATTACCGAACATAAAGTCCGCCTAGTTTTGCCTTATAATTGGCTCTACTGATCCAAATGCCATTGTTTACACACCCACACCTACGGAGCACGGTTATGTGCCAGGCCATCGGTGTGGAGCTGTACCCTGCGAGAAATCCGCGATTGCAGAACGCGGCTTACTTAAGCTGGCCCACTCCGCAATCCGAGTTCTAAAATCACAGCACTTTCTCGACTTTGTTTCATGGCATTTAGAGAGGACACAGCGCACCGGCTTTCTGACTAGGGCTAATCGTCACTTAAGGAGCCATGCATCCTAAACTGGTGGACCCTGTTCTTAAGAATGATACTCGACAGTCACATACAAGGGAAGAAGCTAAGGACAAAAGACTGGGTCTGCATAGAATGCAGTCAGGTTTTTGCACCCACAGACTAAGCACTTTACAGAGAGAGGATTCATTCGTCTATTTGTCCTTTTAATTTACTTTACCAATGCAGTTGAATAACATCTATTACTTCGAATAACCCGATCCTTAATCAAAAATTATTTTAAATGCAACAGATGGTTCAAATTTCTTCTAGCCACCACAACCTGACTCACCGGTTCAACGAGAAGTTTAAAGTTGTCTCGTCTCGGATCGGCACTTTTAAGGCCGCGGAAGGGTGCAGTGAGATTTTCTAAGGAGTTCAGGAAATGCGGCATGGAGGCAAAAATTGGTGGAGCCACATCGCCACGCATTGAACACTGCGAGATGTCAAAGAGGCCCCTTGGTGGACACTCTGGTCCAGACACCTTGTCTGGACAGTAGGCCTCACCTGGGAAGTACTTGGATGAGTCCAGATCCATTTCCACCACCTGAAAGATGGAGTCTAGCTTCACTTTCAAGCTGAAGCTTACCTCTAAGTCCTGAAATCCAGAAGGGTGGGTGAAGTCTTTAGCGGTTATTTTGATGGGTTGACAGAGCAGCGCGACAAAAACCTCCCTTAGGTCTCCTGTTTGAATGCCTCTAGCCAATCGCGTACCATCTATAAGACCGATTTCAAAGTCGTCCCTATTGAGGTCACCTTACCTGTTCCGCGAATTGTATTGGCCTGCTTTGTTGACCATATATTCAGCTCTCTAAAGTCAAAAAGAGGAGTCGTTAAAAAGCTTAAATGCGGAACTAGGAACTTCTGCTTTATGAGTAACATACCTATTGCCTTTGATAGAGAGGAACTTGCCTACATTCGATGAATTCTTTATCCCGGCATCGATGATATAAGGGCCTTTTAGAGTGTTGTTAGTCTAAATCATAGAAAGGAAAACAACTACAACTGAAGGGACATCCAATTCCTGAATGAAAAATAACCTTCAAAAGTAACAGACGAGTAAGGTGATTACCGAATGCGACAAAAACAAGGCTGGCAACAGTCTGTGTATTTGATGCCATGTGTTTATGTCTGAGAGATACACATGTCATGCCGACTGCATGCAATCCTGTCACTAAAAATAGCACTTTAGGAGCATTTAGATTGTCAAAAATGGATACGTGGGAATTATGTCCACGAAATCTACGAAACAAATAAACCTACAAAGCTTCTAGCAGTCGTCAACTAGTGCAGAGCTCAGACATGCATGTATGCCTACAAGTGTAGGGACCAAAAAATAGTTATTTCTCAGATGCATTTAACCCTACATCCTTCAAATTACCATGTGACTTAAGTGGATTTACTTTATGATGTGCATACAAATAAGGCAATGCAATCTACAACTCACATTGAGGAGAAGACCCACTTGGTCCGTATGACACATCTCGGGATAGAAGATCTTGCACAGACTCATCATTGTGTCGAAGTAGCCCCACAGGAAGCCATGAACGGTCTGTGTGGTGAAGATTTGTGGACTGGCCCAAAATTTGACCAACTCTATTGTACTGGGGCTCGGTCCACGACCCGCGTTATTGGCTGCTGAGATGGCCTGAAAGCAGGACCACGCTATTTGCAGTCACGGTGCAGTTTACTCATTGATTTTTTTGGGTCAGAGACCAATGGTCAATAGGCAGGAATTCTTAATCTTAATTTGCCAATGAGCGCCACTGTGATTGGTTAGTTTAGGTAATAGGGGAGAAGGCCAAAGGGAGACGGATTGATGCTTGTTACTAACTCATTGCGTTCACTTTACTTCATCCAATTTTTAATTACTTTCGAAGTCACTTTAGATACAAGTGTCAGATACGTTTAGTAAGAAATAGCGGCTTAGCGCAAATTTGGTATCAATAATAAAAGGCGTTGGAATCAATGAAAATGTCGATACTTTTCTGATCAACAAGAGCTTTGATTTTGACGCCTTCAGTAGGGCTCCCAACTACTGACATTATGCCTGAGGAATCTGCGGTTCAGCATCTGATGAGCAGGCTATTTGTCTTGAATACAAAGCCGCGTTCTCTGGAGCACATTATTACAGAAAGGAGCGAGAGATCCTTAGTCGGTTTAGAAGCAGTTCCAAGCGCCGACCCAGTGTCTAGTTAGCAATGATTCTATATTTGAGATACACAGGACGGAGTTTTCTTTCCTCCTCTATCATCACATCGTGTTGAACTCTTATTTTTTGCACTACTTTGGTTACACGGACACTTAAGGCTCCGCAGTTGTACTTCCGCTGGGCAGTATGACCTCCAAGGCATTCTAGTAACCCCTCAACTCCTTCTCTACGTCGACAATACACATTTGGCCCTAGCAACCAATTAAAAACCGCAAAAACTATCATGTAAGCCAAGAAAAGCATCTTAGTGGAACAGGGTGCAGTAGTTTCGGTTTTTCGGTTGGGTACGCTTCAAATAAAAGGCTTTTAGTGAGAAGGGTGATTTAAAAATCAGCTCTAGTAAAGCTCACTCCTTTGAGCTACACCTATTAGAAAGAAAACTTTATTCGCTTTTAGAAAAATACCCATCAAAGCGGTTTTGAGAAAGCTAAACTTTAAAGGTAACAACTACCAAATCGAATCGTGATGTTTTGTAGACCATACTCCTCTGCATTGATGCGCTCGGATTACGAATGACAGGGCAGAAGCTTAACCAGTTTCCGGGTCATCGAAAAACTGTGGGAAGTTTGATGAACATATACTCATTGCTTTGGTAATATAATGTAACTGGTTCATGTATGACAACAATTTGTTATACCCTGATTATTTCACATCGTTGAGCATGCATTGATGATCAGCAAAACAAGTCAACTCTTACCAGAATGGGGAGGTTCGCCGATGTGATTAAGTCATTTTGCGGGTCGCCGACGGAGAGAGTCAAGTCAAATTTATAAGTGCTCCGTTTAAAATAAGATATGGCTGGAACTCCGTCCACCTCTGTCCACGAGATGTTCACCTTCTCGTTTTCCTGCCTGGCAGGCGCCAATAAAAGAATTTAAGCCATTTTTTGACGATTTTAAAATGAACTTAGTATTTCTTTTAAAATGTAATTGTAATGCTTTGTTTGTTTGGACTACCAGATTCAGTCAGGGTCACTGAGATGGCCATATTGCCATAGCTGCGTAGGCTGGCCTCCGAGTAGCGCCAGCAGCCCATTTCCCTCAGTCCTATTGAATATATATATATTCTACCTTAGTATTCTAACTTCTTTTGCCTCAAGGAAGCCTCGGGACCCTACAGTAATCTTCTGGCATTTCTGATAGGATTCTAGGTAAAGTACTGGATCTTGGTAGTGATTCCTCCACGAATGATGGCTATAAGTGTGACACTTTGTTATATAAAGACGCTTCTCCTAGTTGCTCACTAAATCAAAGAATATGAACACAACATTAGTGTGGCAGTAGCGTAAGTAAAACAATTTATAAAAGGATTTTGCAAAATTGTCGGGAATGGTTCTTTGCCTCTTTTGGCTCAAATTAGGCATCTTAAATTAGTTGAGGTTTTTAACATCTAAAAGACTTTTAATGAGAACCGTTTGAATATCTTTAATTATAACGTAAAAGCAGTGTTCAATTAAATATTTTTAAGTATAAGAATTCAATAAGGGTTCTAGGCGTTGGGAAAACACTAAGGCGGTCAAAACAACCTGCAGAGGTCGATCTCGTTTCCCAAAAACCACCGATCAGAATCTGCGTGCTTGTTTGTATATATTGTATGCGTTTTTTGCGTAAGAAGTAGCAAGATTTGATTTAAGCCGAATTCCGGCCTACTCCAACGAATGAAGGAGGGCTAAGAGTAGCACGTTCGAAAAATTGTACTAGCCTTTTAACGAACGTGAACTAAGTAACGCGCGTCGAATACAGGTTCCCCCGATTTTAAGAGTCCGACAAGTTAATCGCATCCTTTCTAGCCGCGTAAACTCGTCCCCGTCGATACCTCCCCAGTTTGCGATCAGCAACTGCAGGTTAGACCTAAAGTCATTTTGAGTGGTTGACTTTGTCAGCTAGTTAGTATTTGATCTGAAAATAGGCAAGGTGCCAATGCACATAACCACCTTATGACACTGAACCAAATTATTTGCCCTTTTCCAAGGGGTTGTGCCAAATATTTGCCTTACGGTCAGTTGGCTGCTTGCAGCCCTGATGCCGTGAGACGAAATTGCCAAAAGCTGACTTTGCACAGTGAAATAAAATTGTTTACTCCTTCTCGGAGTGCATTTTTTATTATTCTTTTTTGGCTCTAGTTACAAAACATTCGAAGCCTTGTCGACCAAAACCGGTTCGCAAGACCATGAATAATAAATCCCTAAAATGATGGGGCAAACAGACCAATGAAATGTGAGCATTGATTATTGGTAATTGAGCGATCCTCACTTTTGATTCGTTGCTGACTCACCAATAGACGTAGGGTCCAATCGCCTGGAGCATTGGCTTCTCACCGGCCAGCATCTCGGTGGGGTTTGTCAGGTTGTAGAAGAAGACCGAAAATTTGCTCGCCATTTCATTTGATTTCCAACTTTTGAAGACTACGGACTCATTTTGCAGCTTGACTGACTGTGTGTGAGCAAGGGAAATTGTGGTCAACAATGGTTGGTTAATGAATTCATTCCCTTATTCTGACTAACCGTCGTGCAAGCATATGATTGAGGGGGAATTCCTAGCGCATCCCAATTAAATTAAGGTACGTCACTGTGTTGTTTTGATGAATAAAGTTTAAACGCATATCAGACAATCTATATAAGTAAATTTAAGAATCCTACCTCAGAAATTTTCCACTCAACGATGTTATCAAAGAGGAGGAGGAGGGAGAGGCTCGCCACACCAATAAGGAAGCAAAGCGTTAGGGCCATTGAGGTGAGAAGGATGGGAAGTTGGCTTCTTTGTTGGTACTTCATTGTCTGGAATGAGACAACCCCTTCCTTCTTCATCTCGTTCTCGTGCATTTGTGACGTTTGTCATGTCATCACTGTTTACATTCGATCGGTCTGTGGCCGTGCGTGTGCGTGTGTGTGTGTGTACTACGTGATGCCGCCAAATGTGACCACGCAACCCCGTTGTTAACAGGCTGTACACATGTGACAGACCCCCTCGCATTGCCTTTGTATTGTTTTTTCTTTTTTTTTGTTTGACAGGCGAACTCTAGAGATAACTTGACAGTTGAATTTGAAATAGTTTGTCGAGTAAGTAAAATATTTTGTAAAAAATGAAGGCAATTTACTCTCTGGCATGGTGCCTAAATTCGCAGATTTCTTTTCCCCATGAGAAGGCAAAATTTATTTTCTCATGTATGGCTTTTTGCAATTGGTAATTCTCGTGGTTGTGAACACTAACTAACGGCATCTTTCATTGGTGATTTGTTTGTCATTCACTAATGCTGCGTTGGCTAACACATTTACTGAAGTAGGTGTATTGCCCCCTCCGCTCCTCTTTAGGTATCAGAAGACCCTCACGATATAAGGAGATAGCCTCTACAAATGGACGTGAGGAAAGTAGGCTGCCCTCTACCCCAAAATTCTTGCCTTCCTGGGCCCTCTAAATGGAATTGCAGATATTCAGCTATCATAATTCTTCCTTTATGTAAGCCATCACTGCCCCTTATTCTCCATTCTTAGCGGTAGGACGAAGTTAAGCTGATAATGAGACTTTCTCCAGACGATTCTGCATAGGGGCATGAACTGTCATAACAAGTTTCCATTAAAAAATCGTTTTGACAGTCGTCCGTTGTAGTAGCGCTTGGCCTGTTTTTTTGCATAAGGAAACAATAACAACAACCACAACAGTGTGAATCTTTGCATGACACCTGCAGGGAGACTAGCACCTAGATCACGCCACTGTGGAGGCAATTAAATGCGGAGCAAAATTGGGAATTTATGGTTTATAGACAGGCGAAAACGACATTTTAGCATGGTAAATAAATAAGTTCTTAAGTGGAGGTGGACTGACAAAGGTCATCAACTGTTGACCTTGGCTGCACTTCACTTTTGCATTAAAGTTAATGATCCAAAATTGGCATAAAGTTGTTTAAATTTCGTGTTTGTTACCATAAATATTTAAAGAAGTCTATTCCCACCTAACTTTATTAAATTGCAAGTTTGGAATGCTACCTGTTCGGTAAAACAGACCCAAGGGTGCCTAGCCGGCTTATGACCTAATGGGACGGTCTAAAGGTGACAGTCTCCACTGGTCCTTGTTGCCTCTTTAGTGTTAAAATTGAGATTTTTTTTTAAACTACAGAAATATTTACACACATAACTCACTTGTTGTGTTCGAGGTGTGGGCGCTTGTGTGTTCTGCGTCTCAGGCGTGTGCACTATAGCCTTTATTTGAAGGGAACGCAGTCACAAACCAATCATGTGGCTTCTGATCTGGTTTATGACACTCGCATGAGTACACGGTGCCAATTTTTACACACACACACAATCACACGCATCATCCACCTTATTTCCACATCACCTCCCCCTTCGAGGAGGTGGAAGGATGAAATGTCCCCTCTACTCATTTCCCCATACATAGAGCGTTTCCACCGGGGATGCAACGCTTTTACTATAACGATATTCAACGAGGTAGAGTCCAGCTGTCCAGTTAAAGATTCTCCGAGGCATTATATAGGTCTGGAAGAAGGGCTTGATTTAAGTCTTTTTAGGACAGGTCTAATTTCTCATTGTGGTGTTGTAGCGCATCTGATCGCTCACGCAAGTAAGAAATGCAAATCCATGATTCATTAAAGGCAATTTTCGTGGTAAGTATCCATTTTGCTTAAGTCAAAAGGAGAAGCAATGTCGGCGCGATGTGATGACTCCGTTATTTAAAGCATCCACAAGAAACCAAGTGTTGGGACAGAGAGGTGATGAAGCCATGATTATTTCAACTTGGACCGTCCTCTGGATGCGAGTAAGGCCATTTCCAAGTCATAAACAACAACAGTCAGTATTGTCACAACTCTTTCATCAAATTCGATTTTGAACCACTGCTTTTGATTCCTCGAAATGATACTACTGACTATGTCGTAGAAGCTCCCCTAGTAGAAGTTCGGCACATTAAAACAAAATCACAAAATTTTGTCATTCAGTATTATTAAGCGTGATCTTTAAGCAACGTGTTCGAACCACCACCAGTGAGCTCATCAAGGATGCACACCTTGAAGCCAATGCAACGTCTTCCCGCTAAGAACCCGATAAGTGAGGCGCGAACATTGCCAATGCTTCTTAGCCAACTGGCGCCATTTCACACCATCGTGGGAAAAAAGCAGCAAGCGAAAAGGATCACCTCTGCCGTCGGATGACTTTTATTGTGGTTTAGATCTCTCTCGGCGTGAAATTTGTGCACGAATAAAGTACAGATCGGATGGCGAACGCAAAAACAATGACTAAATTTGGGTTAAAAGAAGGTCCATTGCTCTTGGAAATCCATAAAAAAGTGTGATTTAAGGCGCATCAAGGGACACATTGATAAAGGCTTCATTTAAGACAATATCGCACCTTGTGTCCCCCATCGAGAAGTCGCGAACCCTCCTGCCTAGGTGCCACACGCTCTCCGTAGTGAAGGTCCAGAGAGCCTTCCAACAGTGAGCACACTTTTAGTGCATGCGAACTTGAGCCGCTCTCAAGCGCAATTTGGGGGAGGAGGGAGGAAGAGTTCAAGGCCTTTTTAAACTGCAGCATAAGAGATTAACCTCGTCTTTTACCCGAGAACACATTGGCACTAACTATTGCACATGAACAGGATGTTACCTGAGAATCGTGTAAAGACAACCCGCAATCCAAATCACACTGGATTGGTGGTTCATGTGGAGGTAGAATAAATCTGGGAGCGTGGTCTGAAACTAGAATCAGATAGACTGCTGCGAAAGAGATGCTTAATTCCAAACATAATTGACATGGTGCTGTGGCCTCACTAGCTGCAGGATGAAGCGATTGTGTGAGAAGTTATCAAGCCAATTTGTTACTGACGGGTTGAGAATACTGCCATTACTGGCTACGAAGAAATTCTTAAAAGGTTGGAAATATGGCTAGACGGGTGTAGTGCTTCCACTGTTTGTTTAACTCTTTATGTTCGTTTTCTGCGGGCACTTAAGGCATTGGCATTGTATTTTCGCTGGAAAGAATAGCTTTCTGGTCTTGCCAGCAGTCCTCTTGGCCCTGCTCTCGGCCTTCTTTCGTCTTTGGAGAAGTTCAGGGACGTCGCATAATCTACTGCATACATTACTGAGTTAAAGCAAGCATTAGCCTGCTAAAACTGAAAGATTACAAGATGCTGACCAAATTAACCACCTAATGCTTGATAAGCACGTAAAAAAAATTTAAATTGAACCAATTTCTGCATGTCACTAGTACCAGAACTTAGTAGAATGGCACTCAATCATTTGACCACAAGCGATAGTATCCTAGAGATGGATTCCTTGGTCAAACGCCATTGCAGTGCCTTGATAGTTTACCTATTGAAAGTATCTGACCATTTAGGTAACTAAGCTCTGGAGAAATGGGATTTCGCCGGGTGACATGACAGTTGGGTCATGCCGTTGGCCCCTCAGGCCTTCTTCATGTCAGTAGTGAATGTTCTGCCTTGCTACTATTGTAGGGTCCGAGACTTCTTTGAAAGCAAAGGAAGACATCATACTGGGACGGGATATATATATATATATATTCAGTAAACGGAGAGAATGGGCTACTGGCATGGCCTGGGGGCCAGCCCACGTGGCTAGGGCAATATGGCCACCCAAGTGACCGAGACCGGCGGTAAGAACAAGTAAGCTATTAAAACTGCGGTTTCTTTCAACCCAAGGGAGAGTTCTGGGAACTATACATTTGTGCTGATAAAAAACAAAAAAATATACTTCAAATCCTGGACACGTCCCTGTCCGAGAGCTTACGTGGTTAGCAGAACCACTCACGCATGCAAAGTCGAAATAAATATAATCATATGAGGCCTATAGTAGTTATCTACGTTGTATTTGTGTATTTATTTACTCGGACATTGAAGCTCCTAGAGAGTGTATGCAATGCTTATGTCCTTTAAATCTGCTTTGTAGATCAGAGGCGGGACGACAATTTGAACCTGGTTGTGGAGCGGCGCGGTGACTCCCAGGAGCGGGACTTATCCCCGTCCTTAATTCTCCTACAAGATCTATCTGTATCCTCTCTCTTATCCATAATAAAGATGTCAGAGCGTGTTAAGACTTCTAATAACAAGGGTGGTAAGAGGCAAGGGGAGGAACGCTCTACAGTGCAAATCCGCTTGGTAGCACGGCCTTCGAGTAACGCTACTTCTCAGCCTTGCCTGGATGTAAGTGCTGTATTATACTTTCATGAAATTTAGCCCGTTACGGCTTCCTGAAAGGCCCAGAACTCCACGGACTTTTGATGGAATACTTTAGAGTAACAGAACAAGTTAGAATTTTGAACTTCTTCCAAACGGCTTTTAATTACATCTTCATAATGTGCATGGGGCCATACCGATTAATTTATTTTTACTTCTGTTAGGTTAATAGAATGATTTATTGTGTTTTCGTTCTGTTCTGCCTGTGTAAGCGCACAGGTTCTAAGATAATATTAAAATTGCAATGACGTCCAGAATCCAATCATTCATGTTATACTACAGCTGCACATTAGCTTAAATAATAATTCTTTATAACACTGTAATTAAATCTAGTACTTAGTTTTATTAAGCCACGTGTTTTTTCACGTTTCACCGCCAAAATGGAATCGCATGTGAGTGTCAGTCTCCGATGTAGTTGTTAACTTGACGACTTGTAATTCTCTGAGAAATTGGGACGTTTTCTCATTTGTACTTTGTTTCTAATCGTTCGTTACCAAGCATAGCCACAGATGGGCGTTCCCCGATGCGACTTCTATTTCCTAGTAAATTTGTTGCAGAAATTGTCATGTACCTGGTTTAATGATGCTGGGAGCATCGATTGACCCATGCCTTTGTAGCAATGTAACTAGATTGCACAAGTGATTGTTACTTTGCTGGATCTACATAACTAGGGTTCCCGTGACCGTTGATTTCGACTTCATGCATTGTCAGTTTAAGGTTTTGGTATTCATAAATCTCCAATGAATTTATTTTCAGGTACCAATCTCTCAGATGTCGCGATTCGTCTCCCCCTTGAACCCTGCTGTGTACCCCACTCTGGGAATGCTTCTGACCTCTATTGGCGTCTTTTTCATGGCTTGGTTCTTCGTCTACGAAATTACCGGGACGAAATACGTGCGGGAACTTTTCAAGGAGGTTCTTATCGCTACCATTGCCTCAATTTTCATGGGCACTGGACTTTTATTTGTTGCTCTCTGGGTCGGTATTTACGTATGACGGTACTGGCAAACACTCTCTCAGACACGCACGGAACTGTGGGGTCCTGCCTTCTTTCCAGTTGTACTTTTTCTACTTGGTAAAAAGTTGGGCTAAGAATGGCTGTCAGTTGTTAGTAATTCTTGCTCATAATACATTGGTTGGTGCCGGAGAACGGGGTTCCCCTCCTTTCGAGCATGTATTGGTGTTTGACATGGCGTTGATGGTGTCCATATTTTTGGTAGAGCTTTAATCTTTTAGTAAAAATTGTGCAGGTCATTCGAGTTGGGTTACGCTCTTACTACTGTTTGCGGTTGGTTGCACGCTAGATCAGATGAACAGCGTCTGATCGTACTTCTGATCTTTGGAGAGACGAAGCCAGGCCATGGAAGTCTAGGCTGAGATTCGCGAGTCTCTGATTAGGCATGTGAGCATTTCGCTTGTTAATCAAGTCAGGTAATCGCTAAGATTGGCGTGCGATCACAGATGGGATCGCGCAGCGTCACTCAGTCGAGCCGGAGATAGGGGACCGACGCACTACCCACGCGTGACCTCTGCGCGTTGAATTCAACAAGGTCATGCCACTGGAGGCTTTCGTTCTACGTGAAACCCGAATGAGGGGAACTCTCACGTCTGGTCCAGAAATTAGTGGTAATAAGACGCATACCGAATACGAGACACGATCTTTTGTCGCAAGACCTCCAAACCGCGTTTTCCATACTGGTGTACTTTATTTGGCAATTATGAAAAACTTCGTTGACATAGTCACAAACGCAAACACACACAGTGACACACAATACCCAAGTTGGCAATAATGAAGAGAGAAACTGAGAGAGAACGCTCAGGGCCGGGAGGAATGGGGAGGGGGGAAAAGGAATAAAATACGGGTGGGGACGATGGTAGCAGCACTCAGTAGTCGTCGTCGTCATCCTCATCCATTCCATCATCCCCAACGTCCTCTTCATCTGAATTGTCGTAAACGATTGGTTTGCTGGTGCTTCGAGCCTTTCGCGGAGGTAGAAGGGATGAAGAGGCCGAGGCAGAGGTGTCAGCGTTATCGCCTCCTACCGTCGACGGTACGGCGGTCACCGACGCTGGCGTGCTCATAGGGGGCGCACATGAGGTGCCAGCCGTCACGGCGTAGGAATCTGACATCACCTTTGAATGAAGCAGAGAAGGCTTTCTGGAAGTGCTGCTTTTGCGTGACTTCGTGCTGAAGGATCCACGACTTGTACTATCGTCTGGAAAAAGTTGAAGCGAAGGTTGGATGATTTGCACAAAAGAAATATTTAAGGCAAAAACATGATCTAGCTTTCTAGCTACCTCTGTGAAAGGACCTCCAAGAAAAAAGCGACTCTAAATGCGAGGCAGAACTACCTTCATCGTCCTCGAAAGTATCTTCCACAACCATGGAAGAGCCCGCACCTCCGGTAACGTCACCTACGCCACTGCAGCCTCCACCGCCGCCGCTACCACCGATGAGGGTCTCGTCCATGGTCTCCTCCTCTACGTTAGAGGGTGTAGTTTGAGTGGGTGGGTGACGGGTAGACGTCTTTCGAGAGCTCGAAGTTTCGTCCCCGTCCTCGACTAGCATCTCACTTTCCTCTGGAACGCCCTCCAGAGCCTCCAACTGCTCGCGTGCGTTAGTCCACACCGTTTGTAACACCACTGAGTCTTCAAAGATCTAGATGGGAGGTGAAGGGAGCATTAATATCGCTGCAAAACAAGGGAAAAGGCAGCTGTTTTGCTGTCTTGAGGTCCTTCTTTCCGTGGCGATGGGAGAGGAACTCACCAGACTGCCGTCCATATTGTAGGTCTGAGCATTTTTGCACAAGAGAAGGATGTCCGCTTCCAACTCATCCATTGAGCGATACTTCCCGTCACGCACACGCGTCTTAATGCGATGGAAGTCGACGGGTCGTTTAATTACCTCGTAGTAGTCTGGCAGTTCCTTCCGTGTCGGCAACTTCATAAAAGGCTCGCTCAATACGCGCTGATCTCTTAAGGCAGAAAAGGAAGCATGAAGACGATGACAGTAGATTGGATGTGGAATAGTAAAGGTGCATCCGACTCACTTGTCCTTATAATCGATGACAATCTGCAGGAGGCGCTTCATACGCTCCTGCAATTTGGGTGAAATAGGTCGACGTGCATTGGACGATGAGGCAGCCGAGGCGGACTGCGGTGGACGTCCTCTACGACGCTTCACTGCTGGGGCTGCCTTCACGCTGCTGCCAGCCTCCGAACTGGCGTCGTCCATGCCACTGTAATCCGGCTAAGGAAAAAAAATCATCTGATGATCACTTATTCCATCGGTTGGCAAAGTAGACAAAAGATCAATAGCTTTCATTGCGGCACAAAGTAAAAACAGGCCAAGACCTAATTCTTACAGAGCAGGAACATTCATTTAGTATGTATCATTCTGGACTTGCCGGAATATGCTGCAGGTATTTAAGACAGCCTTCAGTAGAATATCCTAGGAAATTTCCAGAGTTATTTTCCAGGTATTAAGCAATCGTAGGGGCAATAGATCTCACTTCGTTACGTTTTCTTTTGCGCTTGGCCTTGCGCTGTCGCGATTTCTCCTCAGCTTCCTCCAAACTACCCTCATCGATAGCCTTGAGGAATTGACGATCTGTGAGAGCGTCCGAATAATCCACTTCCTTGCGTTGACGTCGCATGGTGAGAAGACAAGACTCGTCCATAGCAAGACTCTTCTCCACTTCTTCCTCATTACGTACAATCCAGTCGGGCAGCTCCGAGTACTCCATCAGCCGGGGCTCGGGTTTGGCCTGCTGGCGTTCGGTTACCTGACGCTCCGCATCCATACGCTGATAGACGTCGAACTCCTTCTCGGTGCGAGCGAGCATCTGATTTACAGTCTCATCATCCGGAGCCTCGTTTTCATCCTCGTCCGCCTCATCGTCGGCCTCGAGGAGGTTCTGTAGAAACTGACGCCGCTCCAGACCCGTAGACTTGTTGTCGAACATACCGGCCTGGATTACCTTCTCGTCAACGTTGAGTTTGTAACGTGCGGCGGCCAAAATCTTCTCCTCCACAGAGTTGATTGTAATTAGACGTAAAACGCGAACCTGTATTCATAAACAACGTGCCATGATGGGTCGGATACTAGAGTTAACTACTGCCTCTAACAAAGGCTACAAGTAGTTAAGAAGGATGTCATTTAGCTTTTCAATGAAATCCACTATTTCAAATGTGTTGAAATGGAATTCGATAAGGCCAAAAAAATTGGATTGGGCGCGGCAAGTAAAACTTCGTATAATAACAACAAACCAGATTAAAGGGCAAATGAAAGTCAATGCAGAACAGGACTACACCGCAACATAATATTTTAATCGCATATGTTGGGGTAGAGGCTTGTTCAGCTCCTTAAAATTCGGCTACCGTGAGAATGTGTTTATGCCATCCATGCTACCGATTTCTCGGTGCTTCAGTACGACCCATGCAGTGGCCGTAAATTTGTCCCACAGCCGAGGACTACCAACGACTTAAGTGAAGAAACAGTTTTAAATTATCCAAAACGGTATGCGAGCAAACTGTTTACATCAACAACTTCGAAAAATTGAAATGTGAGGGAACAATACACTTTTCTTCGTTTTCGGACAAGCGACCCTATGATAACTGTTAAGAAAACGAGGTATGCTCGCTTAAGAACATAGTTAAGCCTTTTGACACCGCTGTCGGATACATTCTCTCGCACATCAAGTATGTCTAGCATCTTGCTTTGTGGTTGACTGCAGTTAACAAGATGACTTGTGACAGTCGGAGTAGAAGGATGAATACGGGGAGCATCGAGACCTATTCAATCCAGCGCCACCAACGGGATTGGCCTTACTGGACTGACAAGCAATATAACGCCAACAAGGATACCTCAAATGCTACAGGCTAAAGCAGTCATTTCCGTATGGCTTTGCAAGGGCTCTGTGGAACGACTTTCAACAAGACACACACTTCATATAAGCACAATTTTGCGTTTTCGACCTCATTACCATTTCATTCGTAAAGCTTAGTTGTACAATTAAGACGATTGGCTTGCACAAATAAATGCTTGGAAATCTATAAATTAATGCAATCACTTTGAGACTAAGCGATTTGAAGTGCTACTTTAGAACCAACTTGGAACTTAGCATAAAAGGTGAAAAAATATCGTAATGAGATTAAAAATGATCAGACAAATGCGAACTAGAACCATGATGTGAAGCAAAAGATAAAATTATCTATTCCAATTTATTCTAAGACTGTAGCCAGAGGGAGAGCTTCACAAATAGAGAGCGAAAACCAAGGATTCCAATTCCAAATGTATAAAGAATGAAACTGAAGATAATTACATTCAATGGAGTAGGCAACTCACCTCATTTTGCTGACCAATACGATGCGCACGATCCTGCGCCTGCAAGTCCTGATGCGGATTCCAATCCGAATCAAAGATGATAACCGTATCCGCTGTCTGGAGATTCAAGCCCAATCCTCCGGCTCGAGTAGACAACAAGAAGATGAAGTACTCCTGTGACTCATCATTAAACTCCTTCAGCATCTCCCCTCGATCATCCGCCCTAGTGGCACCATCCAGTCGAAGGTACCGGAATCCCCGATAGTCAAAGTAGTCCTGCATGATGGTCATGAGGCTGGTCATCTGGCAGAAGATAAGCACTCGGTGTCCAGTGGCTCGCAGCTTAGGCAGAATGCGGTCGAGCAGTTCGAACTTGCCAGAGGAGCGGAAAAGAAGTTTCCCTTCCACCTGAGTCGGAGGCGGCTGGCCGGGTAGGGGAGGGTTCTGAAACTCTGCAATTGCCGCCTCGATGTGACTAAACATGAAGGGGTGATTGCATATCTTGCGTAGCTGCATGATTGTATTCATCAGGGTCCTCGTACCACCTTTGCCCTATAATGAAGTGGTAAAAATTGGTAGCCGAATTGGGAAAGATGATTGGTCAAAAAAAGGGAGATAAAGAGATGAAATAAAAAGCGTCCTTGAAGCCACATGTATTAGCTGCTTAGTTCAAGTTCAGTATTGAATTATTGTCCTATGCAAAATTATTTCTAAAGTACCTTTTTGTCTCTCTCCGAGCCATCGGTGAGAATGACGCCCTTGGACTGCATGTAGGAATAGAGGACGCGTTGTAGAGCGGACATCTCACAGCGAATAACGTACTCCACCTTCTCAGGCAACTGTGACTCCACTTCTTTCTTGAGACGGCGCAAGAGGAAAGGACGAAGAACTTTATGCAGGCGGCGAATGATCAACAGAGTCTCCTCGTGGTTCAACTCCACCTGCAAGGCAAATGTAGAGAGCGAGTTACTCAAATGGGTTGTAATGAGAAGCGGTCGATGGGAGACGAAAGGGTCAAAGAATGTCTACTGAGTGGCAATAAGGAAAACAAATCTTTACGACTACGTTGGCTGACTAAGGGAAAAAGTCAATCGGAAGAAGGGCACAGCCACCGGGATTCGACGCTCGGTGAATACAGGCACTACGGAAATTTGTGGACAATATGCGAGGTGGCTCTGATTGCACTATCGAACCTTCAGTGCCGTGATAACAAAGACGTATGTGTCTTCAAAATATCTTTTACCAGTGAACAAATGCCAATAACAGGATAACTTATTTTTTTCAGTATCCTTTCAGAAGCTTAGAATTGATTAAGTGCTGAATGCTTTGGATCATCATCTGCGAAATAGTCATTCAAGAAACCAAGAATCACAAAACTTCCAACCAATAAAGAGCACCGAGGAAAAACGAGCAATAATTGGCGACCACAAAGAAGATTCGACTCACCTTCTCCCCGGTGGCCGCAAAAGGTGCATTAAACCACTGCTCAAACGTGTTACAACTGTCAAAGATCTTCGGCAGCAAGAAATTGAGCAGAGCCCAGAGTTCTGGCAACTTATTCTGCAGTGGCGTCCCCGTTAACAGCAAACGATACGGCGCGTTGTAGTGATGATTCAATATCTGTGTCAATTTGCAGTGATGATTCTTCATTCTGTGCCCCTCGTCAATAATCATGTAGCGCCAGTTGACCTTTGAGAGCGCTGACTTATCCTTGATGATATACTCGTAAGTGGTGAGAAGGACGTTAAACTTAGCCGCCTTTATTTGATTCTGCAGAGCCCGACGACATTGAGGTGAGCCCTTGTAAAGAATCTTCTTTACGCTGGGAGCCCACTTCTCGAACTCCATCGCCCAGTTGGCCATAACTCTGAAAAAAAATATATCAACAGATAGATAATGGGATGAAAATATGATGAGGAAAGGGAAGGACACATACGAGAGAGGCACAATAATGAGGTAGGGTCCATTGACACGTTTCTTTTCCATCAGATAGGTAATAAGACCGATGGTTTGGATTGTCTTGCCCAGACCCATCTCATCGGCGAGGATGCCATTGAGATTGTTGTTGTAAAGGGAGACAAGCCACTCGAGACCACGCATTTGATACTCCTTCAGTTTGCCATTGACGAGGATGGAGGCCTGCTCCTTTACCTGCTCTCGAATAGCGTGTGCTAGGGTGTAGTAGGACTGACTCCCACCCGACTTGTACTCGTCATCCTCGTTGCCGCGCACCGAGTCCATTACCGCGTCGTCGTCATCGTCTGCAGAGACGTTCTTCTTCTTTGTCGAGGCCTCCTCATCCTCCTCCACTAGATCCACCTGCACCACGCCGTTCTCGTCTGTGGGCGCAATCTGTTGAAAGGGACACGCAGTGAGTAACTTCGCATATCGAATTATTTCCGGTGATCGTCTGGACTCCGAATACAACAGGCTTGACCCAATGCTAAGCTAAAAGCCCAAAGTTCATGAAAATGGTGAGGTAAAGCCACACGCCTGTGGTTAAAAGGTGAGTGGCTTTTAGATAAATGCTGGTCTAATTTATGCAAAAGGAGTTATGACTATGGTGAATTTTCCTAATAATCCACGAGGTTGATACGATGATATCTAGTCTGCGAATCGTATCATAAGATTCGACATTGTACGGAAAGAAAGTATCCGAAAAGTCACCGATAACAGCAAGTCTTCCACCCCTTTTGTGCGTTTACAACAGACCCCTCCCAGACAGGTATACATTATGATATCTTCAGAGATAGTCCACTCGAATACTACAATGTCAGTCACATTTTAAGCAAAGAAGGCGAATAGGGAAAAAAACAAAGCTAAAGAGAAAGAACAATGTCAAAGAAGATAAGGAAACACACCTCCCAGCCAGGATGCTCCTGTAACCATGTGTGCGCTTCGTTAGCGTAGGGCGCAGACTCGCCCTCAAGGATCTCCTTAGTACTGGGATTGGCAACAGGAAGACGAATGTTTGGCCAAGGGATCGTGGTGAGGAGGGGTGCCTTTCCCGAGGCCAACTCTCGACTTGCTTGCACCAGTTCATCAGGAAAGACACCCGGCGGTGGGAGAGTGTTGAGCCAGGCTGGTGCCGTCACGCCCTCAAAGATCAGATTCTTTGCGACCGCGTGATACTTGTTTACTGCGTTTAGTAGGCACCGCTCTTGTGCCGCTCTGCAACGCTCCCTAATGTCCTTAATACGCAGCTTATTCTGCTCCTTCTTATGATCCTTCACTAGCTTCGCAAGATTGTCAATAAACTGATCAGTCTGGGTGAGGAGATAGTGTAAGCGCTTATTTTTCTTCTTGTCAATCAATGTACGGTAGCCCGCATCGTCCTCCTCCATCAATCGACGCATACGCTCCCGATCGATCCGCTGTTGAGTGCGACGCCGGTCACGTTCCGCAGTGAGAATGGCCTTGTTGATCTTCGACATGCGTACACTGGCGTTACGATGGTACTCCCGGAACTCCCGACCGTGGCTCAACACCGCATTGAGGAATTCTTGGTGTTTCTGGCGTCGCCGCTTCTCCTGTTCGTGCTTCATCTGACGCTCCAGTTTCTCAGTAAAGCGGGCCTCACGCAGACTCTGCTTCTTTGGTCGTCGATAGGCCTTGATATTGAGCGCTGTCTCCAGACTGGTATCACGTCGCATGGCTGAGACAATGTCCTGCCGCAACTGACGCTGGAAGTTGAGGAGTCGTAGAGAGCGTAATTCTATCTCCAAACTGACACGCTGTTGGGGAGTGGAAAAGACACTTAGGGCGGAGAGGGTCTTGATGCGCTGTCCGATACGCGACTGGATGCGCTGCTCACGCTCCTTCAAGAGCTCAACAGGGTCAAGGCCCTGCGGACGCTGAATAGAACCGATTCGACTGCGGCCGATGAGCGGTGCCTGCGAAGCGGCGATATAAGCGGCGTTCGAAGGGGGCCCCGTGTAACCGGGATAGCCCCACCGCATGGGCATTTGATGCGGTGGATAGTTAGGAGGACGGTTCTGTGAAGATGGAGGCGGTTGCTGTTGCTGTTGCACGTATATCTGCTGCGGTGGAACCTCTTGACCGGGTTGTGGAGGTGGCGCGGGGCCAGAAACAGGTACGGGAGCCCTAGGCTGGTAATTATGGAAACCAGGAGCAGCAGCAGTAGGGGGCACACGACCCTCAGCCAAATAGAGGATGTTCTCGGGAACTGACTGAGACTTAGAAAGCAGCTTATAAGCGCTGATTTGAGCACGGAGTTGCCCAAGTTGACTCTTGACGAAAGCAGAGGGCTGCAGCATGGGACCACCTCCGACGACGGAGGCATTGGGCGGAGGTGGGAAGACAGCGCCAGCGGCAGCGCCACCACCGTAGCCTGCGCCGGGATGCGGCGGATACAACGGTGGTGGGGCTCCCTCATAGCCCTGACCAGGAAGTGGCTGCGGACGACCGACAATGACGTTGGGAGGAGCGCCGCCTTGCATTTGAGTTGACAGAGGCAGCTGGTGGTGGACTGTAGGAGGACCCTGAGCCACTGGCAGCATGGGAGAGTTCACGTAACCCCCTTGACCAGCCGCAAACACTGGTTGCTGCTGAGGTGGAGGCGGTGGGGGAGCTGGCTGTGGTCGTGGAGGCTCCTGGCCATTCATGACCGGAGGCGGTCCACTGGTAGGTGGGATTTGCATTTGCTGTGGCGGTTGCTGCATCTATTTAGAAAGGGCAAACTCGAACGTTATCTCCAAAAGCATAAAACCAATGAAGTAAAAGTCTCAAGGGAATCGAAGCGAACAAGGATAAGGTTCACGCGATCCTAAAAGCAAATAACAATTTCTACCAAAAAAGAATGGATCAAGAATCACTTATACAGGTTGCGAAACGCCTCACAACAAGAGTCAGCTTGTTTGTAATCAGCGCAAAAATGGGTTTATAATGCTGCAAACAAATATCTCCTACAATGAACAGAGAACGAGGATGCTATACTAATGTTCGGATGATTGTTGAATGACATTAAAAGGTAAGAGCTGTGGCGCATAATATATTTTAAGCCGAAATGATAAAATTGACCACAATAACAAGTAACAGAACTGAGACCATGTGATTTGCAGCATAAAAAACGAAAGGCATTAGAAAATGCATTAATCTAGGAGACAAGAGGAGCCTGAAACCAAACTTTAAAAAAAGACCTTAAGGGCGCAAGACATATGGGAAGTTTATGAATGAAAATCATCGTTTTCAACTGCCCCAAACGAAAAACCAAAAGCCCAAAGACTTTGACGGAAAATTAAACACATTACACAAGTAAAAAGAAGAGCTAATTATGGAAGGACAGCAAAGTTATTAAGTTTACCATCAATACGCTTCAGAGGCAACCGTCTTTGAAAGTTGAAGACACTTAGATCAACCGCTCAAAAGGGAGGGCTAAGACAACCAAACAAACAACAAAGACAGACCAACACGGAACCCAAAATTGAATCATTGTTGCGATCCATAAAACACATTATGCCTGATGCACAAAGTTTTGTCTGACCAAAAGACATGCTGCTTTGTAGGCGTTTGGAGATTCCGTAGCAATAAATGAAATGTAATGATGTAAATAAGGTCACAATTGATCACATATAAGTCCTGTGGCACAGTATGTAACACACTTCTATAATATGAGCTGAGACAAGTGTTATAATGGCATTTTACATGCCTATTTTACACCAAAAAATATTTTGTTTCTTTTATAGCGCCTTTTTTAGGGTAACACTTTATTTATTGCTATTTGCATAGGAGCATGTCAAAGTAAAGTCAACTAAACTGAATTTACGTGATTTGCAAACAGCAAAATGAGCTGAAAAGAAACGCTGTTTAATTCAAAACGCATCTTAGGTTAGCTGATATTTAAAAGCGCAACTTTTTAATCATTATAAATAGAAAGCTTGTTTAAAATATTTTTTGTTTTATCGCACAGATATGTGATTATAGGTCAACCCCACTAGGAGCGGCGTTACAATGATGTTTATAAATCGATTAACGCGAATTCACGTGTTCCTAGGTTTTTCATTGGCTAAAATATAGCCGCTTTGGTTGAATGCACTCATCATCAAGCTAATCCCGTTTTTATGTTTTGGTAGCTTCAGCTATGTTGTAGACTCAAGATTTTTGTCTAGGAACCCCTTAAGAATGAGTAGACATCCAAGGTTTTCCAGTGTACCGAGTTTGTGCTCGGACTATCGCACGTGCATTCAGCAATCTTCATCTAATCAGGTGACTTTAGCTACTACTTCTTTCGTCTTTAAGTGTATTTATGTGTCGATTCACCATGCCTTTTTGCGGTTTAACTTTGATTTGTCCCTTTTTATGCTATCAGTTCGCCAACCAACAACCAGAGAGCGATCAATCAAACCTGTTGCGTAATTTCGCTGAGGAAGAGGCTGTTGTAATGGCTCACGAGCTCGAAGTAAGTTTTTTTGCTCCTTCGTCAAATCAATTAATTGTTTTTTAACCTAGCATCTTAATTTGGATCCCTATGTCTCCAACAACGTGCTCGCCACATTGAAGAAGCACCTTGTGCAAGGCATACAGAATTATCGAAACCGTCTTCGCTCCTCTTGTCCTGAAAGCACCGTTTTAAACCAATCTAGACCATCTTCTTGTCACGCTCGCTCATCCTCCTCCTCTTCCGTTCCTCCATCCCATCCCTCTCCTTTCCATTCACCCAACAATGTCCGCCACTCCAAATCCCCATTCCAGTCGGGTATGTCGCCCCAGTCTTGTTCCCCTGACTCCTGTCTTCCATTTCCTATCATCCCTTCTGTATGCTCTCCCTCTCCTAATGCCTCGCCTACTTCAACCCCCAATGTCAATTCAAAAAGTCTTCATGAACCCACTCAAGACTGCTTATCTCAATCGCACACGCCTGAGTGCCGCCTTAATCCCAGTCGCTACACTCTTGCGTCACAAGAACCTTCGGG
Source organism: Taenia hydatigena (assembly GCA_036345935.2). Lineage (NCBI taxonomy): Eukaryota > Metazoa > Platyhelminthes > Cestoda > Cyclophyllidea > Taeniidae > Taenia > Taenia hydatigena. Next base: position 17,244,623 of record JADWOT020000003.1, read on the forward strand.
ATATCCAGTTATCAAACGCGTAAGTACCAGCATCTACCTTCTCTCTCTAAGTGAGGGGAATTTTTGCTTATTTTGATTATTCCAGCAGATGAATGAAGATCAGTGTACGCAACCGAGCAATCGCTACGACAATGAGGAGCACCCCCAGTGCCAAGACTCGGGCACTGGTAGAGGCCCACCGAGCTCTAACCCGCCTCAGCATCAAGACCCTGAGGTGTGCTTTTCGCCATAATTTTGCGCAACTCTAATTTCCCTTTTAAAAATGCCCTACGTTGCTTGATTTTTCCAGTCGTTGGGCTTGGATTGCTCAAAAATCACCAAAGTCTACCTCTTAAGAGAATGCTCTCCCGTCGAGGAATCACCTTGTTGCCACTTAATTTTGCAGCCACCTCCTAAACAGGTTTGTCTGGGCCTTTTGTAGAGCGTCTTCTTTCCAAGTAATTGAATCTAGTGTTGGAAGGACTTCTAATTCTGTTGCTACTAGAATGTCCTGACAATTGTTGGGCTGTGATTTCTTTCCCTATAGTGTAGTTGAAGTTCTTTAAGTCTTTCTGTTAGACCCAAGATGACTGGTTTTTTGCTTGTTGGAAGCTCATTAAACATAAATATTTTGTACGGCAGAGCAAACTCTTTTGGAATCATTTGTGAGGTCCTTAACTCACGGGCGTTATGCCGAGCACTTTGTTCCGCTGTGTAGGAATTCACGTTTCGGTGGGATATTTTAGGCCTAAAAATGAGCTGGAAATAGGAGAGTTAATGATAAGCTGAAGGCAGCTGTAGCTGAGTAAATCTGCACCAGCATTTGATGCGTTTAATGTTTTAATAAAAAGGAGTCATTTGAAAGAAGCCGGATAGTTTATAGAGCATTGAAGGATTAATTAACCTTTGGGACGTTTGTTCTCTCGTGTTTTGATGGATTGGCGTCTTTCAATCGTCACGTCCGGTGAACTAGTTATTTTCTTTTTACGGTTGTCAATTTTGGCAGTCATGAATACTTTATCAGTAAAGTGTCAGTTTGCCTTAATCAAATGCCCTTCTTCTTGTCCGAGACATGATAACCAAATCAATTAGGTTATTTCTTAACTCGCATAGCAGCCGGAGAATCAAGGCTACCCTCCATGTAATCGAACAAGGCAGAGTGAACTGTCAAGGGTAAACAGACGCTTCTGTGGTGAGGATCGTGGGCACTCATCTCTCCGTTGTGAAGCGGAGCCACAGGCCCCAAATTATGAAGGCCAGCCTCAGCAAGTGAGTCTGCCTCCTACTGTCTGCGTTAAGATGTGGGAAAGGGTCTGGATGAGCTTAGATTGATAGATAAGTGGGTCGAATTTGCCGATTTTGTCTTGAGTTATACCTCGGAGGCTTCAAATTTGACGCCTAAAAGCGGTGAGGTTCTCAACGAATTCATCAGTAGATTGTTTGTATTTTGGTGTGCAATCTTTGCCTTGAGTTAAGCAACTTTCTGATTAATCTAGCTGAGTATTTGGACGTAATGCTAAATTGAGGGACACGCCTTTCCAAAAGGAAGTTCTCCTGGCGTCAACAGCTTTGGGTGATAGCTTGAGTCCTCAAACTCCTTTTGTTTTGTTAGCAGGCTCCAGTTGCTCGCCCACCCCAACCCTGCTTATCAGCTGTGAGTTTGCTTTGTTAATAACAATGCCCTTCTAGTCTTTCATTGTTTAAAAATATGAATGAGTGTCGCCAGTTCCTCTGCCCACCTTTCACTATTCCAATAGGTACTCGTTTGTTCACCGCGAAAGAAAAACAGCTGTCCGTGCGAAAAACAAAACTGTCCATTGTCAAAAGAAAAGCAAGACTTGCTGGTGGGTCCTTTAGCACCTCTTTCTGGTGCAATAAGTACTTACAAGCTATCTACATTCCGTGATCTGATTTCTCAGCCCCCTTCCATCCCTTTACTTCTTCAATCCATTTTACAGGCCAGCAATCCAATTGTGCGATGTGGCTTTTTGCGCTTAGTAGCGATGTTTCATGGAAAACTTATCAGGGATCTCTTTATTACTGAAAAGGTGATCGACATGATACGCATGATAAAGGTCGGTTTTACATAATCACAAAGCTTGAGCTATTTCGCTCCACCGACTATTAGCTACTAGCGTGATTACCCCTTAGGACACGGCAGAAGTACTGTTGTCCTTTTGTTCCGACAAGAAATGTAATTTGGAGAAGGAGGAGGAGCAATTTGCTTGCCGCCTGCAATCCCAATTGCAATCCTCCCTGTCCCGACTGCATCAACTCTTCATAGAGACCACACCAGAGGAGCGACTGGCGGCTCTGCGGGGGTCCCACAACTGGCGAGCGGCCAACAACTTCGGTCAGCCGCGTCGACGCTCCCCACCTGTTCCGGCGCTCGCCTGTGGCACCTCGTTCCCAACGGTCCGTCCACCGCTGTATAATCCCTCCCCGTTAGTTGATTTCCTTGCTCTTGACAAGAATTTCTACTTATCGTATTTAAGTAAAATATAACGCATAGTACTGCCAAAATTAATTGTCACGTACCTCAAGCATTGCAGTTTTTTGGCGAGTTATCGCATTTTTTGTGATGGAGCTTGGTGTTGTTATTGGTCGATTGATTTTTTTGGCAAAAAGGGATTTCAATGCTATCTTATTTTTCAATCTCGTGAAGTTTTATCAGAGTTTGATTTTTGTGTACATCAAAATGTAACTGATTGGAGTGCTTTTCTGCCCTGCTTATTTATTTACCTACCATCGTCTGTCAAAGATGTTCATCACTTGATAAAGGATTGCAAAAAGTTCCGTAGGTTATTGCAAGTATCGTGCATAGATCTACCTTCCAACTGCTTGTACGAGTTAGATCGGGGTTTTGAGGCGGTTTTATGGCTTTCAAATAAAATTGGGTATGTTTTTGAGACTAGCTTTTGAAATTTAGTGACGTGAATATCTCAATTTCTTATTTCAGACCATTAACTGCTTTTGCATCGATTCATTCCAAACCCCTGCATCAGCAAAATAGGTTCAATCTTATATTTAATTTCATTCTTCAAATGGCTGAGTGAAGTTTAGAGATTCTCTTGATAAAAGTCATGTTAATAGTTCCTTCATTCAAATAATACTATCTCCCATTTCAATCGCTTGGTGATTTTGAGATCATTGAGTTTTGACATACAATGCATGCTTACAACTTAAAGCACAAGACTTCCTACCAGTTTTGGGTATTTTGACAAAAAATTTGCTGTAGAAATTGCTTAAGTCATTGTTTTCTAAATGATCCGCCAAACAGTTACAAATACATGCTCAAAAGGTCGGTTCCTTGATTGCCTAATGCCGTTTAAGGGTCGTGTCACAATCACTTTGCTGTCACTTTTGTATGTACGTGATTTATTACTGGCAAAAAGGACATGAAGCTTAGAAACTCGTATCCGCACATTTTGACTTTAAATCGGTATTTCAGGCTTTGGAATCATGGGTTCCTCTGGAGTCTTTTTTAAACTAAGTGCCATATATCAGTCTTGGTAACTAATCGTAATCAAGCCATCCCAGACGGTCAGAAAGTTTATTGATAAAGTGCCTTACATTAAGATCATTTAACTAACACAACAGTCTATCTCGGAGCACTTTGAAAAACTTTTACCGGTTTCTTGCTTCCTTCTGGCCTGTTTCATTACCCCTTGTCACAGGAAGTGATTGAATCAACTCAACTTTTATCAAGCAAGTTCTTTGGCTGCATTCTCCATTCAGTCGTAGATATTACATGAGTGATAGCATATATTTTTGGATTTAACGTTATACATTGGTACTACGGTTGTACAGTATTCCTCCCGACGAAGTCGACTGATGATACGTACGGATGGGTTCATGATGCAGCCTTATTATGCACGTATAGAGGGACTGGATGAACCGTGTCAGAGCTCATGGCACTGTCATTAAGGTAAGGTCACAGAGGCCTACAAGCAGTAAATCGAATACCATCTTTGAATAGGGGTTGTGCTGGTTGATAAGGGAATATTGAAGATAAGATACGTCGCCCGCGAGTGGTTTTATAAACATAAAAGTTTTTGCAGCCCCGAAAACCACAAGCATTGGTTGTTGATTCAAAATCTCTTGCCTTCCTTGAACTAGAATACAAACGTTGAGTTATAAGTAACAACTCTACGAATTACATGTTCAAATAAAATGTGTTTGAATGTGTACCCGATTCAACCGTTGGATTATTGTAAAAGTAATAGAATTTTTGGAATGCTAATGTTCATTATAAGACTTTCTTTATGCATTTTTTTAATTTCTCACCATAACTCCTCTCCTGTTATTTTTGTGAAGTTTCGTGAGGAAGTGAAGTATCTCAGCAATTGCCTCTTTTACGGCAGAACACTAAAAGTGAAATTACTCTCTGCTCAATTTTATATTAAAATTAAATTTCTGCAATCGTGTTTCTACCTTTTAAAAAAATGGCACAGAGACTTTAATGCTGAGCTTACGAATGGTTATTTAAAACGACGAGTAGGTTCTTGAACAGTAAAACCAACTTTTAAATACATCTTTGTCTGAAGCAACATTAAAAACAATCCTCGTCGTGGACGGTTAGTCCCTTTTCTCCTCTCCCCTTCTCTCACCCTTGGAATGAGAAGGTTGGTTGCTTCTAGGCCAAAGGATGATATGGGGTAACTAGGTCGAAGTGTTTAAAAAGAGCGCTTGTTGGACTTTGGGGAGTGACCACGTTGATCCACAACCAGTTTAAAATTGTCCTCCCATCTCTGGCCTACAAGGCACATCTAAAGAATATAAGTATTACGCTTGTCTTCGTGGCTCAATTTTGGAGGCGCTACTGTGCTGTTAGACGTTCCTACTTCTTTATTTGCCACGTCTATAACTGTTCGACTGTGGGTGCATTTCTTTGCTTCCTCTGTTACACTATTTAACATCTTTCTCAAAGCCACAAATCAACATTGTCACTTCGGTAATTATTTAAGTCTGCTTACCCATCAGTTGAAGTTGTTGGTTTGCACATAACTTGTTGTCCTAGGACTTCAAATTAGTCATCCGTTGTTAAAGTACCTCGACTTTACCGCCTATCCATGTACTAATTTTTTTTGAGCAGGTTAAAGTTCCATACTTTAAGGATTTATGTGATTGTACCTTTAGAATCAAGCATATATTAGTTTTAACGCCGCCTTAGTCCAAGCACTAGTAGCTTTAAAATATACAGTATTAATCGTAATTGTTGGGTTTTCATGTAGCGTTTTGGCCATTTTTTAAAGAAAAGATCCTTTCATTCACAAACCCCAAAATCCTTAGGTATCTTCTCAGTGTAGTTAGCGCTCACGACCGACTTCTGATTCATTGTTTCCCATTAAGTTTGTGTCTAAAACCACGAAAAGCAAAATCGTTACATTTAATAGGCAGTTCAAGATTCTCACCTGCACTCTAGGCCTTACTCATGCTAGATCGTTTTATTCAGTACTTCTGGTCAAATCCTGAATAGTAAAGCTTGTGTTGGCTCTACATTCCCCAATCGAGTCTTGGAGATATTTGTGAGAAGCTACTTAAGTGCAGTTTGAGCAGCATTAAAGCGAAACCTGATTTTGTGAAGGCAAGGTTCACCCTCCTCAGCCCCGCAGCAACGGCAGAGGCCTCAGGACCGCGAGAAGACTGCGTCCGACTCCTCGCCCTACGCGCTTCGCTTTTGCGACGACTCGTACCAAGTCAGCCGTCTGTGTGCTCTTGCCAATCTCCAACTGAATCCTCTCGCAGTTTCGACGAAGGCTCGTCCCTCGGACTCCCCGAGCACCGCTTGCTCCGCGTGTCAGCGTCGAACTCAACCTCCACCATTGTTGTCGTCGGAGCGAAGGCAAGCTTGCCCGAGCCAAAACCAACGCCAGTCGGAGGGAAGGAGATCTTCATTCGAGCGAAATCAGCGCCATACGATGGAGCAAAGGCAGTGTCAGTCGGATCGAAGTTGTTGCTCAGCGGAAAGGCCCAAATCCTCGATGAAGGAGAATCAATGTCAATCGGAGCGAGGACAATCCCTACAGCGCCCAGCGAAGCGAAAGCAGTGCCAAGTGGACCGAACTCACTCGTTGGGGCGATCCAGATCCCCAGAGGAGAGGAAGCATTGTCAAGCTTGTCCACATCAACGCCAGGCAGATCAGTCACGGCGTCCTACGCTGTCGCCTTCGATGATGGGATCGCAGCATGCACCGATGTGTCTGGATTCGTGGGAGGAGGACAGCGAGAACGAGCTGCATCAGGAGGAGATGGCGGATTCACCGCGACCATTGGTACGGCTATGGCGGGAAGGAAGCGAAAAGTCGCTCGACTCTTCGGAGCCCAGCAACGCCGTGATTGCCCCTTGCAGTGGACCCCGAGACGAGGGCTCGACCCACAGCCAGGACCTTGTAAGTTATGCGCTTCTTTTTTTACGATGAGGACTTAAGTCAACCAGGGCATTCATAATTTATGCTGGACCGCAAAATAAGTTTCAAAGAACATAAGCTGGACTTATTTTTCTACAGTTCTATTACATTTTTGTATCTGCTCACTCTAGAGGTCTAAGAAAACAGATTGAGAGCTTTGGTGCATAATAATGCCGCAGTTGTACTTCATTTTTTGCCTGTAACATTGGAAGTACCAGTACTTATTTTATTTATTGGTGACGATGCTATGCGCGCTACAGGCACCGGGGAATCCGATCTCGGCCGTTGTAACAATTCCGGGCTTCCTATCGGTGAACCTACACCGCTGGCCCAGTCGTCACAGTCTTCATATTTACATGCCGGGTCAAGGAACGAATGGCGGCAAGCAAAACGATTCACCTCACGAAACCGACGAATGTCAGGCGATCATCCAGAGGCCCAATCCCTGTGTGGAGGATGCCCCGAATTGTTGCGAAATGCGGGCGTCGATGACGACACCCGATACGGTAAAGAAGAAGGCACGTATGAATTGTTGTGGGACGCCGAGGAGCGAATCCTCCAACACCAACAACACGACCTGCCCAGGTGTTCCACATCCCAACGAGACGGAGGAGGCGGAGACTGGAATGAACTTGCGACTTCAAATGTATCGGATGGCAAATCAACTGAGGCAGGAGAAACGACTCTTGCATGGCCGAGTAATGCCTTTCAGACACACCAAGGTAGGCCCGTGTCCAGGGGTAACATCATGTGATTTTTGCGCCTGGCTCCAACGTAATTCTTCATTATAAATATACAAAGTATGATTTTTTTTTGGAGTCCATCATCTGCCCTAAAGCACACTGGTCCTATTAACTTGAGTTTCTGAAAGCTGAAATTTCCTTTGTCTAGTTCTCAATACTCAGAATACTGGAGCAATCTTTACCGCCGATATTGCACGGTAGACTCGAAGTGGATGGAAGTGATCACATTTGTATAGGTTGTGCTGCTTTACTTTACGACTAACAAGATTTTTTGCCTCCAAGCCAACCGCCAAAGGTGCTAAAAGGCATATAATTCGCTAAATAGCCTTGTTATCGACGTACAGATGGTCTGAGAGACTGATGGCACAGGCGGCATTGTTGGGATTCCATCCCACCAACGTGGTTGCCGATCCGTGGGTGGTTGGAAAGACCCATTGTTTCCACTTTTGGCAGATGGCTGAAAAAGTTTTTTTCTTTTTTGCCGATGAATTTGGTGAATTGGATTGGAGGACACATCCAATAGTTGAATTGTGGTGAAAATGTAATCATGTTTGTTAGGATACATTTGAACGGCAGGAATTTCTACTTACAGTCAGTTTCCTTTTCAGCGAGTTGAGTTACCACTAAGGCTGTAGCTATCAGGCCAAAGGTCATACTCATTCATTGGGTGTTAAATGAGGGATGTACGCTTATTTAATGCATAATTTAGTTCTGTTTATAAAAGTTCTTGTTCTAAATCTAGTTCCAGAGGTACATCCACCGTTCACATCGACGGTGTCGCGTGGAGGGGCACAATTCTGCGGTAGCCTCACCAACACCGACGGTAATTTGTCTTTTCCCATTTTGCCCTAAGTTTGTGGTGTAATGATAGACTGCAAGATTGGTCGCTTCGAAACTTTACTTGTCGATAAAGCATGTGGAAACAAATGGCAGATTTCAGTTATTATTAGGTCGAGTGTCTGCCTACACAACGATTCTCATTGTGCCTCACTGCTGAAGGTAAAGTTATCCATCCGAGGAGCAAATGCTTGTTAACATTTGTGAACTTGAAGCATATTTGACGATTTAACATCTAGCTACTTATCCAGGACAAGACAAGTATTGATCTGTGGGTCGAAGTTTTGAAGGTCATTGTCATGACATCTTTCGAACTGTTTGATTGAGATTTCGTGGTAGTTTGAGATTACCTATTTGATGTACCTGATATCCTTGTTCTACCGACAACTGAACTTTTTTGCACTATGTTCACAAATATTCCCACTTTCTAGTTTGTCAAATGTTGCTGGTTGCTTTTGGCCGACTAGTCTGATAAGCTACCTTGAGCTTGTCTTCGGGTTTGGAATCGGGTTACTATCTAAGTTGGAAATTCTTTTGCCTTCGTGCTCTTCTGGCCCCATACAGTTGTAATTTGTTTTGCTTACAAGGGAGTGATTTTAATGATGGATGACTGATATGGAATCCAAAGTCGAAGTGACATTACTGGAACTGCTTTTATTCCCGAACGATGGGACGAACATTCTTCTGAGTGTTTACAAGCTTTCCTTCAACCATACCCTTATTTCATCCCTCTTTTAAGTTCAGATCTCTTCTCTGTTCGGTTTGTTGATTTCACGTAGGGGTACAATTGTCTAGTCTGTCTTGCTTAGATCACAAAAGAGGGATTTGATTAGGATGAGTTTTTGAGGTTTTCGCCTTTTTCCAAATCCACTGCCTCGTGTCGAGCGGTGATTGGTTGAACTACCAAAGTAGATCCATCCCTTTTGTCTCCGATACAGTGGAAGGAATCACATCCGCACACACACACACACACACACACGGAGTGAGTAGAGAGTCCGCGACGCCATAGGCATCGTCATACGGGGCATTGATGCTGTTACCGTCGTGCAGTCGTCGCAGTCTTAGTGGTCGATATTTGTCTGGGTGGATCTTTATGACAGGGGCGTGTCCATAACTCACTCCCTTACCCACTCACTAGCTCGCTCTCTCTAGCTGCTGCGGTGTTCGGTCCAGCCGCCCAGCCATCCAACCAGGCGTTTTATGACCGGACATTAAAAATTCACACACACACACACACACACACACACACGAATGTGCGTGGACTAGTCGTTTTGACTGGCGGCTCAAAATTTGTTTTGCCTTTGCCTCTTCCCCTTTCTTCTACCCAATGTACAGTCTTGAATTGTGCAGTGCATGCGGTTTTTTTGCCCATGAATTGGCCGATTCTGATTGAAGCGACAAGGATCTCGATGAGACGACTGTGAAGGGCAACTCGTGTTGCCCTTGAAGGCACTACACGAGTTGGTTCTGCCATGATTGAACTGAGAGGTTAGAGGCAGAGGCGGCGTGATGAGAACCAATCACAACATCCTGCTATGCTTTGGTTTCGCTAAATACGCCAGTTTGTGTCCAGGCCATTGCCAACCGGAAAAGCATTAGCACTAATCCTCCGGCAGTACTGCAACGGAAGGCGATCATGCTCCAAATGAGTTTAAGTTGCTTTGAAGAATGAGTTTCAGAAACCCTCCTTTGCAGTCGTTGTGGAAGTCCCAACACCAGAAGCGATGTTGCATCGATAAGAGGGAAAGAACGCGCACCAATTCCCAAGCCCTTTTTCACATATATGCGGGCGCATTAACATTTCCTATCCCATTTTTTTCCGAGTGACTGAAAACGAATAAAATCAGCCAGTGTCATTTTGTGCGGTCAGCTTTAGCGGCGTTTGAATGCTCCCTCCAAACGCTGCAGACGCTGCGCGGTGACCTGTAAGTGGGTCGATGCGGGTGTCGGTAACCGAGAGAGAGAGAGAGAGAGAGGAGCCTTTGAAGATGTCAGTGATGCTGACGACGAAAACGACGACGACGCTGACCCACTTGAAGGACACGGATTGCTGATGTGCACATGCTTTGCAGGTGTGTGTGGATGTGTGTGTGCGGAATTAGCCGAGATGCGAAAGGTCTGCGCTATTGCTATCAATTAGCGCACCCTTTGAAGGCGCTCGTGTCTTTCGGCATTGGCTTTGTGTAACATAATATTTGATTATGAGGCTAGTTTCACTCTCTACCTTCCAAATTACTAGGTTACGAGTCCTTGTGCATGTCGATAATAAACCTACTTCCAGAATTCAGGAGCTAACTCAAGCGCTGCATTAGTGATAGCACGATGGGATGTGTCCAACACCCTTTACTGCTTGCGAAACAAATAAAATTTCCCACTGATACTTCAAAGAAACGGGTCGGCTGGTTATTGCTCGAAAAACGTTACAGGAGGCAGGTATCTGTTGTGAGTCTCACACTATGGGGATTTTTGGGGACTACTCCATCCTCAAGCTCTGTATCATGACCAGCAAAAGGGGTTCCCGTCGTTCGGCTAATTGAATTGAAAGGAGCGTAGCTACTTGCAGACTAGCATAATCTTATGGTGCTTTTGGAGATGACTAAAGTGCTACACTGGCAACAACATCGACACAAAGACTTAGAAGGAGCAACAATTTAAATTTCGTGGGCTGAGAACCACGGCATAGAAAAAGGTGTCTGCAATGGATGGCTAAATCTACGACGATGGAAGGGCAGTTGAAAGAGCTTGGACTATTGCCAACATCCTCACCCTCGAATTCCAAATGATGGCAAGTGGAATGCGGTGGGATCAGATTTTATCGCCGTAAATTTATTCGCATACTAAACGTCTCTTTGAAGACGAATCCGTGCTCCTCCTCCCTCTCCTCCTGGCAGTTTATGCACCAGTTTTAAACACTTATCTTCACTTTAGCGTGGCAACCAGCTCTCTCTGTCAATTACTCACAGAACACACTCAGGCACGACCGACCGTCACGTCGTCTTTATGGTTTGTGATCGACTTTTTTTGGCTTTTCTTGTGGACTTGTAAACACTTTTTTGAGGCGCTTACGATGAAATGATAGTTGTTCCACATTTTAAATGGATCATCGCTGTCCAAAAGTGAAGCGAAGAGTCGCCATACTTGTCTATCTCCATTTCCAAAGACTTGTTTTTTTTAAATAAGCTTTTCGAAGTTTCGGGACTGAAATAATTTCTATGGTACGTTTAGACTTCATTTGTAAGCGATTTACGGCACGAAATGCAATTCCATTCTCCTACTTGGTCTCATCCGCTTGAGAGCTTAACAATGCGAGTCATCTTTTGGAACACTATTTTTGGCGTTGAATTTGCTTGTGGAATCTCTATAGTACATAGCAGTCTACATAACCAGAACTTTGCATAGCTGATGTATAGTCCGGGATATGACGGTCCGAAATCCTGTCTACTTCTCTGGTATTATACCGTTTGAGCTAACCATGAAGGTCTTTTGGTGGATACAGGTCTTATAGTGATCACGCAAGGGGTCCAAGAGGCCAATGATGGTCTAAGTAGCACGAGGTAAGTCCATTCTCAACCAGTATGAGGAGTTCAATAGTACAGCGTCAGAATGCCCGGCACAGTTTTGTAGCATTTCGAGTCGTCGCTGAGGTCGACGTTAGCGTGAACGTTGACAACGATAGTGTGTGGTCATGGATACAAAAACCGTGGTGACTGAAGAGTCCACACTAAGAGAAATATCACGCTTTTGCAGTACAGTTGATCTGAACGTTGTCATTAGTGAACACTTCAGATCATGTTCTTCGAGTCGCTGCCAGTCCTTTCCTTGTTCCACTGGAAAGTACCACTGAGCAAGATGATGCCCTATTTCGTTATTAGTGGTACATTCTGTAGATTTCAATAGTGGGCACATTTCCTGTGTTGGTTGCATGCTACAATAAGACATCTTTTAGAAGGCTAAATTAATTTTAATAGTTGTACTTTGCCTCCTACTGCTGGTGGTGACTGAAAAATCACAATTGTTTGCTTGTGGAGAGGTTTAAAGATGTGCAGTCTGCTATTATTTGGAGGGAGGATTTTAACACTCCTGATCAGGTTCCGCTGTGTCCAGAGTGATCCCAACAAAGAGCAGATGGTGTTCTGGCATTTTGCCCAAGCATCGCATGGATAGATTGAAGTTAGCCTGACTTTTTGTCGCCTACTCATGGACAGTGGTTGGCTCTTTTTTCATATCGTGAATGGTTTAGGATCTAGTTAAGTTCTTTTTTTCTCCTGAAATGGTTAAAAAACGAGGAAGGCAGAAGTCTCTCAGCATTTTGAGTTGTTTTTGTGTCTTGCTCTCCTTTCTCTGTTTCATGGCTGAAGGTTTTTTACCCAATTTTTATTTAAAATATCTTTGCTGATGATCAAATTTTCTTATTTGCTTAAACACTCGAATATCCCATTTCTGTACTACTCAAATGCTAGCTCAGTAACTCAATGGCGTGCAAACGCTTTGCCTGCCTCCACATTTATTCTCCAGTCTGTACAAACTGGCTGTTGTAGTTTTAATCACTTCTTTTAAGCTCACCATTCCAATTGTAGAGCTGTACCACATTTAAGTTGTTATTTGAGCTCGTGGTAGGATTTTATACGAACTCCACTACTTCAGCGACAAATGTAGTTTTGCTGGGAGTTTCGCCGGAATGACTAGTCTTTCAGCCGAATAACAGAAAGTTTACTGAGGCTTATTACCACATTAAAGTGAAGAGGCTGAGCCCCTTGTTGGTTCAGAGTCCTTATAAGTCTTTATTGTGCTGGAAGGTTCGCCATTTCCATAAAAGTCGGCAAGAATCAAGATAGATTTGCAGTTCCATGAACATCGGACAATAGGATTTATTTATTCTATCCGCTGGATCTTAAATAGTTCTTGAAGACTACTTGTAATACTTGGATTGTTTTTCGAACCCAAGCCTCCCCCATTGTGCTTCCGTGTCGTGTCACTAGCCTCCTTCCATGTCAGCACTGCCTTTTGTGCCATAGTACTCTGACTTCTTCAAACTCCTGGAAAGGTTTGGAAAGCTACACACATTTACTGTTCATTGGCTAAGACTTTCACTGTACTTTAGATGCACTAGCTCCTATGATCTGAAGTCCTCCTAAGTGTGGGAACAATTAGTTTCCACTATTGCAGCGTCACATGTACGAAACAAGTTGTTTACCTGTTCATGATAAATGGTTGGACCAAATCCTATTGCCAACAGCTTGATCGAGTTTGAAGGAAGGAAGAAGATGGAGGGTCTTCTCACTACGAAGAGAAATACTTCTCATTCGTGAGCAGCACGAACTAAAGGTAACCGAGTTAATGTGAAATGTGGTGTTTGAGGTCTTCCCCCCGAAATCCTGACTTCAAGCCGGTTATTGAGACTCAACATTACAGATTGCGTCGACCAACTCGCGAGGAGTGTCTAACTTCTCCCCTTTTTACCTGAAAGACTTCAAATTTTTGTTTTTCAGCCAAAATTTGTCTGAATGTTTTTATTCCTGACACCGACTCTATACTGGTAGTAGGTTTTCTGTACTGTCTTTGAGCTCAACAAAGAGTAGCGTCTATTTAATGGGGTTTTGTTCGAGGATTTGGGATGTCTATTATCTACGCGGCAATTGAGATTCCACTCGCAATTTGGTTGAAATGAAAAGCTAAACAACCGTTCCATGGTACAAAAAAACGGGACGTCAACGCAGCCTATCGCTTTGTGAATGGGCCGACTCTGTTGTTCCCATCCTACCCTTTTAGCCTAACCTTGTCCTATTACCTTGAACAGTGGAATGACACTTCAAAAAGGCCGGACGGCAATGCTGTTTTGTTGTTTGCCATTTGGACCTATCACATCTGTTGATGTGGCTGTGTGGGTGGACCTTTTCAACTCTCAAGTTGATGCAACTCAAAAACCAACACGCTCATTTAAGACTTTTTTAGTTGGCAAAACGGCGAGCTCTCATTGGTTGAAGGGTGATTTGATTTTTTATTTGTTTGCCTGAACTTTTAGCTCAATGTTTGGAGCATTATCATGTTTGAAGTGTCGAGGGGTTTTTTTCGTCTGAAAAGGTGTTCAAACCGTGTCCTCTGTGTCAATTTATCATCAAAAGCGCTTGTCTGCGACGCTCCGATGCAAAAATAATGCCTTCACACAACGGTGGGCCTAACGCAAGGCGTCAAAAGGACTCTCGAAAATTCAAACTTCTTTTTTTTTCAATGCGTTAAGGTGTTTTTTCATACCTTCCGTTAAAGAAGAGCGCAAACCGTTGGATGTCTCTGAAACAGATTTAATTTATCATCAAGGGTTGTTTTTTTTTGCGACTCTCAGCTTTGTTCTACGATGTCGTGTCACAATTGGGTTATCGGGTTGAGAAAAAAAAATAGATTGTTAAAACATCAAAATGAAGCACCGACCAATCCGATTTTTTCATCACTTACCCCTAGCATTTGTGAGGATGAAAAAGAGCGCTAAAACGTGTGGAGAAGGATATACGCATTTACAAGATGCGTTGTATGCATTCGTGGTGCATGGTTTTCCAGGACAGTCAGTTGGGGGAAGTTTACTTTGAGCAAAGTGTCCACTGATACAGCAGAATGCCTAAATTTTTTACGAGTCTATTTACTCTTTCATTCGGTCACAGCCCATGGAGACTGCAGAAGACTGGACGAAGGACGAGGAGACTTTGAGCTGGGCCCTTCCAACGAGGCGGCACTACGGTAAGTAAACAGTCCAATTTCCACAACTTTTCATTGCTGCTACTAACACTGTGGTCTTCCAATTTGATATACTTAAGTCAAATTACCGAGACCTATCTTTGTTATACTCCAACCACGGCTAAACCTTCAGTCAAGCGCTCTTTTCTTTTAGCACTAAAAAGACGTTAGTAGCTTCAAAGCTGTTCGATGACTTCCTTTAAAAATTCTACTGGCAATTAGAAAGTGTGTAAGAAAATGTGTCTTTTAACTGTTATGCCTCAGGTAAGGGGAGGGATGGTAAGCATATACTTCAGCAAACGGTATAACCAGGTGGAAATAACTTCATTTTGTTGTAGGGAGGGTCTTGTCGACGTTACCATAAAGAGCGGTTTCAGGTTGTTCAAGTCCGGTGTCCTTTCGGTTGTATATCAACAGGAACCCTGTTAACCGATTAACAAGATGTTCTAAGTGTTATCTCACTTATCCCTATCGCTGCTTTAACCTCCAGTCGCTCCTGAAGACATTATGCCATTTATGATTGTGAACCCACCTTCACCAGACAACTAGACAGGTGGTGGATTAGTAGCTCACTAATGACATGCTACGATACGAAAAAGGCATGGTGCTCCGGCAGAGTATGCATTGCCGACGTGGAGAAGGGCCGGAGGACAACTCCCGGGTGGACATACAACAGTGAAATCTTAAGTGACTGAGCATTGCACTGTCAAGATCGTGGCTGGGATTGAAGAACCCGCTTTCTTAATTGCATAACTGAGACAAATGGTTGTACTTTGCAAACTTAATTCTTGCCTTCCATGTCAGACGAACATGGCGCGTGGAACGCAATTCCAATCTCGCAGCCGAGGTGTGCCGCCAAGTCCGGCTGGTGCCAACGGCCACCGCTACAAGACAGAACGACTAGCGGTGCTCTGATCGCCTTTCGATGGAATGCTTGAGACAACGAAGGAGGGAGAAGGAGGAATGGATAAAGAAGCAAGCTGCCTTCTCTTGTTTTTTTTATTTTTGCTCGTCAGCCATGCCTTCCTTCTACTGTCCATGGGTTGGTGCCTGTGGTGACAATAAAAATTGCGTTTTACAGAGCAGGTGTTTGAAGTCTCAGTGATTGTCCGACTTCCCATTAGGAGGCTGTTGTCAGCTTCTTGGAAGACTTGGTGAGAGTGTATCGAGTCTTTGTCCTTCACTACTTCCATGTAGGCGCTACTTTTTACCAATTGTAATGCAGAACTCAAGGTTGGGGAATTTGGCAAAGGTCTTGAGTTTCCACAGGGTCTGCCAGTCAGGTGCATTATTAGGTCGGCGAAATTAGGGCTGGCGCTCGTTTCTCCCTTTGATGGTCGTAAGGCAGATCGTCTGGAACCAGATTTATCATGGATATGCATAAAGGCCAAGGCGACTAGTCGAAGGGCCTTGAGTCTTGGCGAGGTTACAGTTGTGAGTAAAGTGCTTGTGTATGGCTAGAGTGTTTACCCTAGGCTTGAGTAAGGTACGCTGTCTCTATGAGGTCATCTAAGTAGTCTTAGCCTCAACAGTTGGACTCTGCCACCACCCTTGTGGCATAGGCCTTTTGGGAATTCTACAGTCTCCAGCTCTGCCATATTCTAAGAGATCTAGGGTCAAATGAATCAGTTATCAAGGGTTCACTCGGGTGGATCCATAAGAGGGTCAGTCCCCATCAATCAAATAACCACGACTGTCAGTAGCGGCATCATTTGGTGTGAAGCGCGGGCTATGCCAAAAGCTTTCTACTTGCAGGCGGCGGAAAATAACTGCGGCTTTGCGACTTCATGCAAAAAAAAGACACCAATACTTATCGCTTTTCTTGAGCAAAATTTGTCTCGTAACAAAGTAGTCTTTGTCGCCAGCTCACGCTTTTTATTGGGTAGAATTTTGTTTGAACTTGCTACCGGTTGCAGCTCCTGGCAGTAAGAAGATCTGGGTTTCGTCAGGTTTTTACGTGATGTTCCTAAAAGTCCTCCCTTCGTGAGTGCACTGCCTTGTCTGATCTTTTGACTTCTTAAAATAAGGCGAAAGATGCACTTGAATTTAAATTATTTAATTTCTGTGCTGTGATTGGTTGTACTCTCACCAATCAAAAGCAAAGCTTACAACCGAACCAATCGTTGAAGCGTTTCTTGATTTCGCTAGGAATGGATTCGATCATAATTTGGTAAAAACAACTTTATTCTCTTCTTTTAACTAATGATTTATTGGTCCCACTTAGTTGGTTTTATGAAATTCAGCTTTTCTTTATTTCTGTATCGGTTAAAGCCTCATCCCACCGTCTTATGGAGTGGTACTACTTTGATTGATGGATTACTTTGGCACTGTTCATTAGTTGGACTAATCTAAATGACAGCTTAATTTGTGGAATCTATTTAGATTATTTATTACCTAAGAGATGGTTTAGTTCTCGGTAAGTGCCGGCCTGAATGACGTTAGATTGATTGTCGCCATCACTATATGCGCTTTGTCATTGACAGCGAAAACATATCTAAGCGGCATGAGTTTCTCCCGCAAATAGTTTAAAACTAGATAGCAATGCTTAAGTGGAAAACGGAACCTTGCCTCATCTTGGATTGAAAGAAAATCCTATTTAAATATATGGAAGGAAAATGACTTGGCAAGTTTCCTATCCGAGTGGCGGTAGAAATTCAATCATCACTACTCATGGGTGATGCTCTACCCAATTTTATACTGGTCGAAAATAAAAAAAAAAGAAAATTGTTGTCCTCGGACCAACATTATTTTCCCATTCGAGAAGTCATTGATTTGCTTCCCCATCAGAGGAGTGCTGCCTTGAGATTTATCTTCCAAATTCCATTTCAATTGTCCTTTTGCAAAAGGATGTATTCATCCATTGCTCTGGAAGTTAGGTTTTAAACAGAACAACTCTTGATTAAATCTTGAGGTCGGGACACCTAATGATATTGGGGCTTTGTGACGACCTAGAAGTGACCTCCTAAGCATGACCTCATTAGCATATCCAACGTTATCAGGTTGTGTCAGGTAAGCCGTAAGCCTGTTATTTGCCCGTCTAACCTTAATCCTGTATACTTACATTTTGAAGTCTCCATTCACAGCCCCAATAGCAGGCCACGAGGAATCGAACGACCCTCCTCAGGAGAATTTGTGACAGGGCTATAAGGAGGTAGTGGTAGTAGTAGGCTACGTCGTCTCTGTGCTCGTGATGTGCCACGCCGTGGGAGCCCGCTCACCTAAAGCTGTCGATGGTACAGTACGCAACAGTGGAGGCACCCAAAACCCCAGTGCCTACACGCACCATTTGTAGGTCGAATTGGGTGCCTCCACGGCAGCGTTGTGATTGGTCGATCTTTGAACTAATGTGTTCGGATGCCATTATTATTTGTTGTTTGTCTTAGGATGTCCTTTGATTACCTTCATTGCATAGGTCGTCCTGCTTAATTATTAGCCCTGTGTCCTACGGGGCGATTTCGTGCGCGGAGCAATAGACTGTTGAAAGCGAAGTGCTAGAACCCACCTTTCATTAGGCGGGGCGAATCTCGTCTTGGGGGATATACTGCCGGGGTTCATGAATTAAACTTAAGAGAGGAGTGGATTTTTAATGGACCACTCGAAAAACTCGGCCTATAGATGCGGACGGGATTGGATTGCCTTTTACTAGTTTATGGGAGTACTCCAGCCCAAGTTGATTTCCACGAAAGGGGCCTTTGGCTTTCGATTTTATCAGTTGGATAAAGCGAATGCATAGATTAGCTGAAGGACAAGATACGTAGGTTTGAGCTATCGGCCGGTTTTATGACAACCACATTAAATGGACGTTGGATTGGCTTTGACGGGTTTTAACAATGCGACACCTTCCAAAAGCGAATTGAATCCACACCATTTTTAGGACCACAGTGAATCGCTCTCTATGGCAGTGGCACATAGTTCTGTCCTCGTTTTCTGTGCCACCACCATCTTAATCCTTCCCTCAGCCTAATGACGACGCCCTCTCCGGGCCGTTAAGCGCCGTGGAGACGATTATGGCCCTTCGTAATCTCCAAGATTATAACCACTCAGGCTCCCATGCCAGAATTTGGGTAATCAAGTCCATTGATGAGTGTTGGCTTTTCAGTTGAAGTGATTTGAGAGCTGAAGAGGGTTACCCACACATCCACATCGACAGATGAGATATCTCAAAATGGCAAACAACGAAATAGAGCTTTCGTTCGTCCTTTTTTAAGTCTGTCCCTTTTGAAGTACCATTCCACTATTCAAGTTAATAGGACAATGCCAAGCTAAAAGGACAGGACGGGAACATCAAAGTCGTTTGCTTACAGTGAGATGGGTTGCGCTGACGCCCCATTTCTCTTTTTACCAGAGAACCGTTTTTTTTCTTTTCGTTTGAACTAGATTGCGTGTAGAATCTCACTCGTCACTTGAGTTGCAGATTTTCTTACCAAACCCACGGACGCGGTGGCATATTCATCGAAACTGGGACTGGAATCAGTGACCGCACAGAATTATCGCTACCACTGGAGAGCGGTTGTCGGGCATTTCTTCTAGATGTCATGAGAACATGAGGAATTTTGAGCAGGTTTTGCTGGATTCCAAAAATTTGAAGCCTTTCAGCTCCAGCCGACGCAGTCTGTAATGCTAGGCCTCAATAACCAGCTCATAGTCAGAAGTTCAGGGAAACATCAACCACCACAGCCCACATTAGCCCAATTACCTTTGGATTCGTATCGAGGGGATCCTTCAACTTTTATCTCTCCTTCAAACTGAATGAAGCTGTTGGCAATGGGATGGGGTGCAACCATTTATCACGAACAGGTAAACAACCTTGTTTGTACTAACTTTTTACATTTTCCATGAACAGTGGGAAATAATTGTTCGTGAACTTCGGAGGGCATCAGATCATTGGAGCTCGCACATTTGAAGTACATTAAAGGCAAGCATTCAGGATGTGCTTGGCTGAATTCGGACGAAGTCGTATTACCATGGCATAAAAGTCATTGCCAACGTACGGAAGAGCTGACTAGCTACTGACATGACCTGGAGGTCATGCCACGGAGTGAAAGTACAAAACGATGTGTTTTACAAGCAATTCAAGCATTAAATTTGCTCTTCATGGGTAGCTCAAAACCCAACGGATGGAACCAATAAAATCCCACTGTTAGACGCCTTTTGCTTTCCTTAGGGAACTGCACAACTGTCTTGATCCTAGCTGGAGCAGACATGCACAATAAGGACTTAAAACTGACCATCCTGAACTGGCTATCAATAAAACAAGAAAACAAGGAGTCTTGTTATGATGTGATGATAAGCCTCAGTGAACTTTTTGCTATTCGGCTGAAATACGGAGTGAAATGTTGCTCTATCCCATAAAATGTTTGTGCCAACGACGCCGCTCTCTCTCGTTCTCTCCGCGAATGTGTGTGGGTGTGGGTGCGTGTTAGCATTTTGGAAGTCATAAACGCGCCGACTGCCGTGGCATCCATTAGGAAAATGCCATTCTCTCCACCCAACATTTCCCGCTCTCCTGGGTAAGAGGGTAGGGCGGACGAGGGAGGAGGGCTGCGAGAGACGGCCTCCGAGTGTGGCCTTTAACCGACCCCTGTAGAGCATAAATTAGTCGCCCCCGGGCGCCTAACGGTTTGCACGTGTAATGTTGCGCGTTGGTTGTACGACCCACGGAGCTCCCCAAGGAATGCCGAATAGCGATGCTAATGGTAGTGATCATAACAACTGCGCTCTTCGAGGCACTTTGCAGAATGGGCCACATGCGAGTAGTTTATTGATTATCGATCGCATTGGAGTGCACTGGTTGCTTTTTATGGCCCCTGCGGTTGACCAATGATAGGACGACTTCTGGGATGAGCTTCCAGTCCAACTATTCTGTCATTTAGCCCCGATGACGTGTCCAACAATAAAGCATGCGATTGGGCTGTTTTTAATTTCGGAGAAAAAAGGGATTTGCACAAAGCTACCGCTTTGTATCGCTTTATCCTCCCCATTGTCATGGCCGCGTCACACATGTATCTTTTCAACAAAACTTCTCCTTTTAGTCAATCAGTTGAGAAAATTTTGGAGAAAACCTTTAACTGAGTGGCCTGTCTCCCAATCCAGTGGAGTGAAGTTAAACCTTCAAAAAGGGCATTAATGAAGGCTACAATAAGGTTGAAACGGTGGCATGGAAATCCGCTTCCTGCGGCTGATACGAGGACGGTAATTTGTAATCCAGTGTCTCCATTGGTGATCAGAGAGCCCGACAAGAGTTGCGCTTGTCTCCCCCTTCCCACTATTAGCACAATTATTTTTTATGACTGGATGAGGGGTGGGGGTTTATGGATGACCTTTGCCGCATCTGTCTTGTTCCAACTTCCGCGTTCCACGTACATAAATTAGTCGCATCGGCTCCTGAAGTCATTGCTGTGTAATGCTTCTGTTAATTGCAGTGTCTACCATTGATAAATGATAATCACACCCAAAAAGCCGGTCCACTATGGTTACCTAATAATACTTGATATTCTGCTACTGTTCCATCCTCAGTCTCTTGCTATTACCTAGACGCACTTGTTTACCGGATTTTTGTCCCAAAGGCGTTGATTTTCCAGAGGATTGGAACGAAGGGCACATCGCGGAGTGGATAGTCATATACTTGTCATTATTCCCGTTGACGCAGCAGAAGGGGGTTAGAAGTCACCGAGTTAATTAAAATTTTAAATGTATGCTAATTGCTAGATCAGCGCATGTAAGATCGCGTTCTTGATTGAGAGAGAGAGAGATGGAGGGTGGTAGAGGAAGGCTTTACTTCTCCACACGCCTCAGAGATGCATAGAAAGTTGTGCTTGCCATCAGTAGCGGTTAAGTTGAAGGCTAGCTGCGTGATGAAATTGGCAGTAAAATGAAATACATCTTCTGGCGCTTTTTTTTTTCGAAGACTCTATTAGGTTTTTAGAATAAAATATTTCATAGGAAACAAGGGTTTTTAATTAGCAGAGGGGATCAAGTCGTCAAGCGGCATGGTTCCACGCTTTCCATTGGTGGAGCGTCAGGTATGATTTGGTTTATTTTAGATTGCCACTGATTTCTGTTGAAGTACTCTAAGAGTAGAAATTGAAATTGACATTCATCAATACCCATCACGCCTCGTAGTTAGCGCCTATCAGAAAATTGGGATATGATACCACTGAAATAATTCAGCGACGGTGCCAACTAATAGCCTTTAAGGTGAGTGAGGATAATGTAGAATTTGACTACCAAAAGTGAAGAGACAAGACAAATTGCCATCTAACAAACTAGTTTAATGTTAAAATCACAGCTCAAAAATCGGAGGCCATGGGGTATGGGAAATATCCCCACTACTCTAACTCCCATCGAATTCGGTAGTTGATGAAAGGACACTTTATAGCTGTGGTCAGTAAAATAAAATTTAGTTGTAGGTCTGCTTGATTTTTTGCAAAAATAAAAGACCCGAGAGTCGTTAGCGTGAGGAGACGAAGCTTTCGACCAACCGTTGGTGTCGCCCTAGCTAGAATGGAAGTTGGAAGTGAGGTCGCCAGCAGCAGGGTGCCCCCAGACCCAGACCCCCCAGACCCAAATCTCAACACAACACATTTACGCAGTCAATCCTCATCCTCTACTTGGCTCACTTTATCGGTGTTGTGATGGCCCAATAAAGGACAAAAAAGTCACCTCGTAGGTCGGTGTATCACAAAAGGGCATAAATTAATCTACAAAAACATATTCTTAAATAAAAAGTCCTTACAAGTGTCGGAAACAGTCATGTTTATGTGAAACAAGATGATCCATAGTCCAATTCCAGACAATATATTCCTGGTTCTTTGGGTCAAAATGTTGTCGAGGTCCCTCAGACAATGGGGCATGAAATGGACGAAGCTATCTTCAATTTATGAGAATGAAGAGAATGCTAGTAAGCGGATGTCATGTAAGAATTTTTCTCTCGACTGTAAAAACTTTACAACATCGGTTAGAAATACCCATCCTAATCTCTCACACCGCAGTACTCTCGATATCTCCTCCTGTCCGAATAAATGTGTACCTCTGCCTCCGTTCAGTTTAACTTTTGAATAGGTCAAGGAGTTGCCCTGTCTTGAAAAGCTTTCTCTGCTATAAGCCTAGTAGCATAAATGACACAGGTGGAATACCAGTGATGCAAAAATGGCTGGAAAGATCATGTACTGACACCTGCACAGTTCTGTAAATGGCATAAATGCCAGCCTGTTTCTTCTAAGATCTTGGTTACTCCTTTTAAAGAAATCTATGCTATACTATGGTTATTTATTCATCTGTTTATCACTACCGCCAGTTGTCAGACTCCCGATATCCGCGTGTGTGTAGGTGTTTGTGTGTGCGAGAGACCGACGACAAGACAGACATTGTGTAGGTTGTAAAATAAACGATCTCTACTTAGAAACAGGACGCGCGATTTGTTGTCTGGACGTTGGCTGCACATACATAAACACACGAAAAAGAAAGGCTAGCTGACGTGTAGACGTGTAGTAGACTTAGTCAATCAAATTTGCATAAGCCGCGGTCATTTTTTGCCGGAGGGGAGGGTCGGGCAGCCCCGACAAGTTGTGTCACTAATAATTAATTCACCGAAGCAATTTGATTTTCGTCAACCCCAGAGTTGGCCTTTTCTCCACTCGACTGGAAATGTGCTGAACCTGCGCGTTGACTAGTGAGGGCTATATTTTATTTACCCAACCTTTAAGGGTGTGAATTTTTCCCAAGAGCGGTAGCTACCAGACTCCCTCTCTCCAAAATCGGTGCACATGCTCGTGGGAACATACAGGGAAGATTCGAAATGCGGGACAGCCGTGCAAGTGAATCCCGGACTGGGCAGTGTTTTTTCCAACAATATGTATGAATAGTGTTGGATGGAAATTAGGATTTGTGTGAAGTGATCTTTTAAACTGCCTACACTAACATTGAAGAAAACACTGATAGTGAAATGCCAATGATTGCCTCTGAGTTCGGAGGCGAAGTTTGCATTTTTTAAGGGCTCATCTTTGCTATAAGCGTTGATCAGACTTTCAGGATAAAAATTATCATCACAGCCTAGATATTGTTATATTCTAGTTTGGTTTAACCGCTTACCAACATATTTCGCCCTCTTAGATTGATGGTTTGAGTCCAAAAAGGTCTTCACCCTCGGCTAAGAGTTCTGTGTCACACACGTGTGACGTGAAAGTGAAGGTAAGAAAGCCTGGGCGTCACTGACACTGACGACATAAGCTTTGGTCAAAATTTATAGGAGGTTTCTTCCACTTCCACACGTTTTTGCCATCTCTTGGTACCCGAAATCCACACCACTTGGCCAAACTAGTATTGTTATAACTTCTATCATATGTTTAGTGGCCTTTTTGGACTTAAATGGGGTATGTAAGCGACCAGAGAGTACCCAAATGTATCCATCGACGACAACCGACAACAACACCTCACTTTTTTGACAAGGTAAGCGAATGAGCATTTGCCATCAGCTAAGTCCTCAATTGGCAAAAGGCTCTACTAGAGCCTGATTCAGAGACAGAGTTTTAAAGCATTTTGTTTTCTACGTCATAAACTATTACTGGAAGACACTTTGTATTGGTCCATATATGGGTACTTTAATCAATAATCAGTAGTATGTCTTGCAGATCCAACCTGATTAAATCCCCACTAAAATTTGATTGGTCGGCTTGCAGCCGGTGATGACTGCCAATGTCAGGTGCTCCGATGGCTAGCTTTTTTAAGCGCCAACTACGGTCTTGACCACATTATCCGTTATTATTTTGACAATCGCAAAGGTAAATAGGACATTAATTTTTTCTTGGTGACTTTTCTGCGCAGTCCTTCGACCACTTCGAGGCTGCGGGAGGGAGTTGTCGGGTAACTGCGTAAAAGGTGCAATGAAGATTGCCGTACTAATGGTGCTAGACGTCACTATGATTTAAAAATAAATAAACCTTAATGGCAAAATAAAAAAAGACTGGTCAATAACACTAAATGTTTCATTCCTAGGTGGGTTCTAGCACCTAATCTCGTCAAATGTTGCATGCTTTTATCTGACCGTCAAAATGAATGGCAGGATGTCGTCCGTCGCATTGGTTTTAATCATCAGCGAGTTTACTATCAATGTCTTGAAGGCGATGGATCAAAACAGCCTGGTTGTTTGAAGCCAACACTTCCATCTCAACTGCTGGTAACAGATCCAAATAAGCGACCTATATTCATTTCATGCACTTGGATTCATCAAATATGTATGCCATAAGATTTTAGCTCCACTAGCTATCAGAAAGTAATAAAAGAACATGTGTCACACATGTGTGACGCACGGATTCTGGGAAGTTATCTACTATTTCACTCATGCGTGGTCCTGGCAGAGGTATTAATGTTTGTACGATAAGTGAAATCCATTAGCCATTTTATTAGCTTCATCTTGACGTATCTCCCCCCCTCCCCCCTCCATCCCTCCCCCCGCCGTGGATACTTAAGGCCTCGATCTTTGTCTGAAACACCCACCATGCAGTGTGCCACGAGGTAACTTTAAACATCATTGCCAGACTACTTATGTGCAGGTTAATGCGCGTCGCGTTTGCCACTGAGGCCAGAAAGTGCGCACGTTGAAGCCTGTCGGATGGCGTCGGGGTCTGGGCGCTGCCCGACACTTTGTTGAACTGCTGGTGCTTTCTATTGTCACCCCGACGTCAGCAAATCGGTGGTTAGAGCAATTTTTCATTTAGTTACCAACATGAGTAACAAAACCTGGTTTCGGCGGCTTTGAAGTTGCCTTTGCATGAACACTTTCTACATATCTCTCCATACAACATCCCTCATTTGAATGCAGTGCAGTGATAAAGGCGGAGTTTTCATCGATAAGACCTTCATTAGATAGGAACTTGGGAGACTATCACTACGCTAGTATTACACCTGACCAGTAGTTTTGTCTAACCAGTGGTGATTTTGAAAAAAATTTGGACTGGTGTTAAATCCGGTGAACCGCATTTGGACGTGGTTCAGGGCCCCGAGTCCCTCCTAAAGTCGGAAGAAATCAAGGGAGTTTGGCGGAAAACTTGGCCCTCAAGGAGCGAGAGTACGACAACGGAACTCCCAGTGCTCAAATAATCAAACACCCAATTAAAAAACTATCAAGGCAGTTCAGAGGTAACCATTTTAGCTCCAAGTCACGCACGGTTGAGGACTTTTAACTTCGCCAGTCCAATACGGCTGCGGAGCAGTCGGCACGAGCTTACAACAAAATTGTGCCATTTTATGCTCTGTGTCTCAACTCAGTGATTCTTTGAAGCTAGAAAACACTTTGCGAAAGTTTAATGTGGACGGAAATTGAAAAGACCCATCAACGACCAGCTCAGTCAAAGACACACCTTCAGGGTAATTACGTGGCGCAAAATTTCCCTTTCTCTTCGTAGGTGGGGCGGCAGCTTACAAACCTAACAAGCCTAAACAGAGAGTTACAGTAAAGTTGTCGTTATGGCGCTTCTTTACTTTTGGAATTCCGTAATTATTACTTTTAGAGAGCTGTTTTGATGTGCCTGGCGCGATGCACCGCTAAAATAGTTTGAATTGTAAATGGGCTCATTGGTTAAAATAGGTGCAGTCGTGCATGGCTCCCGAAAATAAAACGGTCCTTTTAAAATGCAAATTTGTCATCACTTGTCAACATTAAGCCACACCTCACATCCCCACGTAGATGCAAGCGTAGCGCCTCGGGGCTCTCTCCTGAAACCGTGAGAAGCCATAGCGTGATGGAAGACACTACCTACGCACAGGGGCGATGAGCCTACCGACATGACTCGGAGTTAAGAGAACGATAACAAATGATAAATGTGCTTGGAAGCGGTCAGTAGTGAAGTCCACCTCACAATTCAACCAGGGGCTCCCCACAACCGTTCCGTGGCATTCAGTTGTTTCAACAGTCTTTACCACCAAATTAGTCCTTTATGAAACGCTGCCAAATCGACTCAGCCTAATAATAATTCCCAGCTACTTAAATAACCGTTCCGTAAGTCATTAACCCTCCAGTGTCGCCAAAAAACGGCATCTGTCTTCTCGATGAAACAAATCCGAGACAGCCTTCAACCTATATACGTCTCCGTGGTGCTCTGTGCTTACTCTCGTCATAAGAGACCTCGCAAACAAACAAACAAAAAACAGATTGCGACGTTGTTACCTGCTTTAGCAGCGCGCACCACTTTGGCACAGGTGCGTCTACCAACGTTGCAAAATCTGCATTCAACTGAAGACTGAGAGAATCAAACAAACAGACACGACTACGGCGAATGAGTACGGTGGTTCTAGCGGCGTACGTAAGTGTCCCTCGATAGGTCTGTTCGGCCTTCAGAGGCCGTGGCGCCTCCAATCATGCCGCTTGCGAATTCATACTGTGGCCGCATACGCATGCATGCACACACACGTGCACGCAAGCACATCTGTACTTTGATTAGTCGCGGTGAACCAATCACAGTTGCCTAAAGCTTTATTGGATGCCTATGAGCGCGCACTTCGTATTTACGCGGCGTATGTGCGCACGAGTTCTCGTGTCGGCAAATGTGTCTTCCTGTTTTCGGCTGAGCCTCGTCGGTGCGCGCGCCGTTTTTTTGTTAGTGTTCGCTTGCTTACTTGCTTGGTTGTCTACTTTTTTAATGTTGCAAAAGGCAAAAACCATGACAGGAAAGGATTTTACTTGGCTCATCGTCCTCCCCCTCCTCCTGACGGTTGCGTCAATTAAAGGCGAGTCTGAGCCTTTTCACGGGCTTAAAAAGCCACCGAATTATCACGATGACGATGATCAAGCCCAATGTACACCCATTCGCGAGCCTGTGTGTCAGGGGCTTCAATATACCGACACGAGGATGCCAAATTGGGTAAAAATGACCTCCCAGGAGGAGGCGGCTAAGCGCATGATCGATTACAAGTCTCTGTTGAATATTAACTGTTCCCACTACCTCAAACTCTTCCTCTGCACCATCTACTTCCCAATGTGTGCTCCAGTGTTGGAAAAGACTCCCCTAAAGCCCTGTAAGTCCCTGTGCATCCATGTACGTAGTCGCTGTGAGCCAATTATGCAGCAGTTCCAGTTTAGCTGGCCTGCTGAACTGGCTTGTGACGATCTACCCGAGCCTCCAGATCTCTGCATCCAGCCAGATGGTTACGCCCTGGACGCTCAGAAACCCGTTCTCCCAACTGCTTCCAGTAACGTAGCATCTCTGCAAAGAATGTATCCGCAGCTGCAAGACCTGTTCCTCAAACGAGGCCATGGTCCACCTAACATCGATTCCCTAATCCAAGCTGCCGCAGCTGTCGCTGATGGTTCTGCTTCGGTTGTCTCTAGCGGCTCGAGCAACGTCTGTTCTGGGGCCGAGTTTTCTGCGGCCCATTTCTCCAACGACACCTGTTTTACCTATTGCGGTGCTGACCTCTTCTACCGGCCTGGAGATAAGAAATTTGCGCGTGCCTGGCTTCTTGGCTGGTCAATTCTCTGCGTCGCTTCATCTGCTCTCACCTTTTTCACATTCTTTGTTGACGGCTCGCGGCTACAGTACCCAGAAAGGCCAGTTCTTTACCTCGCCGCGTGCTATTTTGTTATTGGTGTAGGCTACATCCTGCAGTACGCTCTCGGCCCAGAACGCGTTACCTGTCGGTCGTTGCAAACAGGCGATTCAAACTCCGGGGATACGCAGAAACATCTTTTGACGGGAGGGCAGGAGAGTACTTGGTGTACTGTTGGTTTTCTTCTTTCCTACTACTTTGGAATGGCGAGTAACTTTTGGTGGGTAATGCTTAGTCTCGCCTGGTATCTTTCCACTTCAAGAAAGTGGGGCCATGAGGGTGTTGAATCAGTTAGCAGTGTCTTTCATATGTTCGCCTGGGCTCTGCCAGCCATTCAAGCCATCCTCATCCTCATTCTCCATAAGATCGACGCAGACGAACTGACCGGGACTTGCTATACGGGTTTTCACAGTGAAACATCACTCATGTTCGGTGTCCTCCTACCCCAAGCCGTCTGTCTGCTTCTCGGTCTCCTCCTCCTCAGTGTAGGCTTTGCGGCGGTTTTTCGTGTCCGTCGAAAGCTCAAGGCACCCACTGACCGAGAACGCGAGAGCCGACGACGTCTGGAGAAGTCCATTGCAAAATTGGGTGTCTTTGTAGTGCTCTACACCTTCCCTATGGCCTGCCTTCTTGCTAGCAATATGTACGAGTATCTTGGACAGCCGCGATGGCGCGCTGCATTGCGAGAACTTAACGCAGCCCGTCCGCACTGTCTCTCTCCGCGTGGCGTAGCATGGGGCCTTTCGGAATGTCATCCGAAAGACTCGCCCTCCTCAGAAGCAGCAATGCTTCGAATCTTCATGTCATTTGTAGTCGGCATCACCTCGGGCATGTGGGTGTGGGCGAACAAGAAGACCCTGGTGAGCTGGAATCGTGCTATCTTTCGAGGTTGTCGAAGCCATGCGCCACCAATGCCACATTCACAACCACCCCAACAACAACAGCAGTCGCAGCAACAGAGGTCCAAGTTTGACCGCAGTAATACCTACCGAACTCCTGGTTATGGAGGACCAATGACAGCTGATACTACAGATGTGGATCGCCCAGCCGCTGTCTTTGCCACAGACGCCAACACACTCTTTTCCGCTTCGGCCGTCGGTTACACCTCAAGTGGTGCATGTCAGTCCTGTCACATTTGTCCACCGCCACCACCGGCGCCTGCACCAACAGATTTGACGGGTGGAGGATATTCCTCGACTTCGGGACAATCAGGTCTGGAGATGTATGGCGAGTGCTACATGCATCAGCACTTGGCTGCGGCTGCGATGCCCCATGACCAGCGATTTCAGCGGCGCCAGGGCTTTGGATTTCAGAGTGGTGATGTGTCAGCTGGTAATGGAGGGCTAGCTTCACTCATGCATCGACCGCCGAACAGCAGCGAATGTGTTTGAGCCAGAGATGGCCCTTCCTATTGATGGCATGAAAACAGCAAAATAGTCTTTCAAGTTTTAGCAATCGATGACGCAACAGCACAATTCTCCCCACCCTCCGTATTCCTCTTCCCCTTTCAACAAAAGCGCCATTGACGATAGAACTTGCATTTAACCTAACTAACAGGCTGACTGCCCTTTTACGCAACTTTAAGCTAATCTCCTCGAGCAATATTTTTTTGCTCTACCTCTCCTCTCCACCACCCCACGAACCTGCTGCTTTTTATCAGTATTATTAAAAACAGTCCAAGTAACTTCTCACTCTGTGTGTTGTCCCACTTTTTCTTGTACTGTCCGGTGTTTTCTTAACCTCTCTACGTAGGGAGTGAGTACTAACTGCCTTTAGACTTATGCCATTTGTGTTAGAAGTGGGATTCTCGAGGTCTGGCGATTCAAGTCGTCCTTGCATACTAGTTGCTGGTCGCCGAGGTCCAGGTTTTCGGTTGTTCTGCCGCTGAGTCAATAATTTACCAAAGTGATTTGGTTCAGTCGCTTCCCAGAACTAGCGATGTGGTTCTCCTCAGATCAAAGGCGGTTCGCTTTCGACGTGGACTCAGATGAGAAAAGGTGGGACGACGTCGCAAATGTGTGACGCTGGTATTAGAGTCATGTGGGGCGTCCACGGGACTGAGCAACGCATACGAAGGCATCACAGTCTGGCTTAGTTATCGAAGGTACTCAATTTAACCTCGAAAACGTGAGAGATAACCGACTAAGATAGTGTATCTGCGCTCTGGGCAGACTACTGTCCAGTCCAGTCGAGTACCGACAACACGGTCTGCGAGACCGGATGAGTTTTGGCTGTTCTCAATTTCTGATGGAGATGGAAAGAGTCCAGGCAATAAAAATCGTCATCCAGTCTTTGCATGAGTCATCCAGAGGATTTAATTGGTACATCTCAATGCCATGAAATGATTTTCAATGGAACAGTTTTTTGCCAGTTGTCTGCAACTTCAAAGGATGTTCTGCAGAGCATCTCTCCCTTTGCCTTGAGCCTTGGAGTGAGATCAATCTCAAGGCAGAAGCTGCAATGAGGTTTTGGCGCATCGAGTCAATTGCTATGGGCTAAACTTGTCAGTTCCTCTGTTAGCAATGTAGTTGACAGGGATCACTTGGCTCTGGAAGATGTCCTACGCCCTGGAGACGTCATATCAACCTATTTGTGTAGAATGTTTCTCGGGCCTTCACATTGTTCCATCCTTTTGTTGCTTCTAATCGTTCTGAGATGCTTGCAACACGAGGAGTCATCATTAGTCCACCACCGCTTTTATGTCATTATCATCGGTTTTTGATCTATTCGATGTTAGCCTCGCTCCATCAGCGTCCATACCGCATTGCTGGCTTCCGTTCCAATCATTTCGTATGGCAAATACCAAATCCATCAGTGCGTGGGTCCTCTCTTAAGCAAGGCTCTCTGCTGGAGGAGGGGGGAGGAGGGAGGTGAATATGCTGGGCGTATTCCATCGGTCACCATCGAACTCAACCCTCACTTACCCTTGATGGAATGTGGTTTTACCAACGCGGTACCTTTAAGCGAGGATGCTGGCAGTCCAAGCGGCGGGACCTGAAATGTTGTCACCGTGGTAGAGGTCGAATTGCAGGGTTTGCATAACATTAATGCAGGAATGAAGGTCATTGAAGCAGCTGAAAAGATTCCAAACATTAACAGGTCTAAAAGTATTTGATCTTCGTGTTCTGCAATAAGGGCATATGAAGGATTCAAGAGTACTTCAGATGCGTCTAGAACCTCTGTTTACAGCTGAAGTCTAATTAGGCTGTTTCTTCCCCTTCACTTGACATTCAATTTCCTCAGTCCTTGCTGAACAAGACCTGGTTCTAAGTGAAATTAGGGTTGGAAGCTTATCAGTACTATTCTGGATTGGTCATTTCTCTCCAGACCCTTCAACAGTCTGACTTAAAGATTATGCAATCGGTTTTCGCCTTGGCTGTCATTGCTTTAAAAAAGGCGCGGTGTTTCGGAGCAAAGACGCTCCGGCATAGGAATAGCCCGCTTTACCGGTAGTCTTGAGTATGGAACCGTAGCTCCACTCAAAGAAGCTTTCGTTATGGGGGCTCGGAAAGATCAACGGATTTAGTTTTACTACTTGACAGAGGATTCTACTCTGTGGTATTTGAGAAGAAACCTGAACAATAGATACTCATTACCAGCATATTAATCGCTATCATACAATGAGATCATGGAAACGTCTTTAGCGGCCTGCATTCGCTAGAATGTGCCTGCTGCTGTCAACTGTCCTTGCAAAGGTCCTGCTTGATGTTAGACCTTCCTTAAAAATTTAAAATTATCCTTCTCTTACCCTAACGTCAACTCATTTACACTAAGAGGCACATTTTTATGCCCTTGATTGCCCTCCTTCTTGGTACTCTCTCGATATCAGAAACAGCGTCACACATGCGTGACACAAGTGCCCTATCATTCTCTGATAACTGATTGCGGCGAATTGTGTAGCATACAGATTGACTGAGATTAAAAACACCCGAGAGATGTGAGATAGTACTTTGACTTAAGGAGAGGTACCTTTTTTTTGCGAAATGGTTGGAATGCAAGTGCTGGCTCCATGTGAGAGAGAGCAATAAAATATGTGAGCTGTTTGGGTTCATTTTCCGCAGGGATTTCTGGAATAAGCATGCTTCTTGACATTAACGCTAAGTCATAATGCAGCGGATTTCTTCAAAAAAAAATAGGCAATAGCGGAACTACACTAAGTTATTTGCCTGCCAAACCAACATACGTTACTGGTAATCTCGATTAGCCCTAGCATCAACTAGGAATTTTGGCGCACATTCCTTTTCTTCCTCTTCTTCGAAGTGGCCTAATACCATGTTATAAAATTTGGATTACAAAAAAAGGCGTTGGAGAAATTCTCACGGATGCTCAAAATGGAGGAGCATTTCATCAAGACAGAGGAACCCTCTGCATGTATTTGCACAAATCGAACAAATGAAGAATGCTAACGTTACAGTCACGACACGAAAAGAGCCTAGGACTTAATATTTCCACCGGCTATAGATCACACACACATATGCACACTAGGACAATAGTGGCCACTTTTCTGGTCTATTCGAAGGAACTGGCGGCGCTTCCTCCACCACCGCCTTCTTCTTCGCCCCCTTTGGCCTTATGAGATAAGGGAAAGAGGTAATTTGATAAAAATATATTTTTTTTCATTATTCCTATTCCCAGCCCCATTAGTCATCTCAGCACCTATTAATACAAGCCGCTGCCGCCGCCCTCACTGCCATCACAGAAGCAGCGGCAGCAGTAGCTTCTGTCTATTTTTTGTGCCTGTGTGTGTGTGTGTGTGCAGGCTTTGGGGGCCCAGACAACCCCGGCATAAATCTTGTTCCTGCCACACTAGCCACCACGGGCACTTGAAAGCGGGTCTGCGTCCGCTAGCGCACCTACGTGCGTGTGTGCGTAACCAAAAATGGCCCAGGTCATATGTTATTTACTTCCTCCATTTCCCAGCCCCCGCCCAACACCCCCTGTGGTCTTTCAATGCATGGGCGACTCAACACCGACATATGCCACGGTTTTGTGCACTGCTCAGACAATGCCTCCAATCCCCACCGCTGAACAATAACCCCATTCGCGTTGCTTGCAGTGCCCACACGGTGGCGGGGTTAGTGGTGGCTATTAAAACACGAACTTGATTTCCACTGTGTTGATAATAGAAATATGGCACTAGCTTAATGTTTGAAAGAGATTAATGGCATGGGAAAAATGCAGTTTATTTGATCTTGGGAGATGCCGCTTCTTGGGGTCTTTCAAATTACTAATTGGCGCCCTTACACAGGAAATACAGTGCCGAGTAAAGACCTCTCGAACCAACTTACACACCCTTTAAAGTGCAAGCCAAATGGTTTAAGAAAGGCGATTTTGGAATTTTTTACGATGAAGACAAAAGTAGATTTCAGCCGCTTCGATTGGCTCACTTCAATTGCTGTTTAACGGAGTGGCATTTGTCTTAATTGTGCATTTGACTGCAAGATTAGGCTTCCCCACTGATAGCACGAAATCTGCGTATGTTGCTTGTGCTACCAGTCGCCTCCTGGCTCTTCCTGTGTGCCGAAAACGCGACCGCCTCCGGACCTGTGTGCCTTTTAAGTGCCGCAGAGACAACTAAGGGGACTAGCACACATTCTAACAAAAATCGGTATTTTAACTGTAAGTTAATATAAAAAACGAAACAGCAATAGATTTCGCCCTTACTAATTGGCTGGTAATGAAATCTCCACATTGTCTTCTGTTCACCCACGGTCAAAAGAGATGTGCTTTCCAAAACCCCTTTCAAACCTGTCTCTGAAGTTAGATTTTGGTTTTTAGAATGTGGCAAACTTTTACCCATTGGACTATATCCTCTGCCAAAAGCCTTTGAGTGGAACAAAACTCGACACCACACCAAAGAAAAGTCTACCCGCAGATCAAACACCATCGTTTCGGACGTTCGATTGGCCAATCTTTACCCCAAAAAGGACAAAACAATTAGTTTTGTTTAAACATGGACTGAATACATTCGCTAAGGGCATGGATAGCATCAGAAGGAAATCTAAAAAGCGGAAGATATGATCCGAGACTAGTAATCCAAGCAACTTGCTAAATTATCAGACCTCTTTCTCAATTGGAGTTATTTGTAGCTTTTCACACAACTTCAATCCATCGCACCGATTGGCGACTAAAAGGCATGTAACCCTTTGACTCTTTTAACGAATCTGCCTCAGTCAATCAAACCTGTATTTTCTACCCACCGCATTCGTCACCTATAAAGTGAAAACCATTTTCTTTGGGGAATTATATCTTGGAAAGATCAATGCAAACGGTAAAAGGGGGTCAGTTTAATTAAAACACGAGCGGTTCTGATGACATCAAGAAAGGGTGGGGTGAAAGGCTTTTCAACAAACTGGACATCGTCGGTGCTGATGATACACCTTGTGTGGAGGAGGCGAAAATGCATGTTCTTGATCCTGTTGAGCATATCGTGTGCACCGCATCGAGTGCTATAAAGCTGCCGGGGCGGAGGATAGTCACAAATGCCAAATAACTCTTGCGGCCAGCTAAATGGCGTAGGTAGGTTGAAGGGGTAAAGGTGACTTCTTCCGACTGAACATGGTAGACAGGCGATATGGTCGCATAGGGAGATTATGACTGCCCGGAGGTTTGCACGTGCCATGCACTTGGGTTGGGTGATGAAAGCGCATTTGTCATTTTGTGGTCCTTTGGGATGTCACAGTTACAATTGCGAGTGGAACACAAAAAGTCAGCATTGCACCGACAAAATGCCCTCCTTCAAGTGGTGATGGGATTATGTGCGTTTACGCGCCTTCAAAAATACGCATCTGTTGTCAAAATTTAGCAGACGCGAGTAATCAAAAATAGGTCACTACCATCCAAAATACTTTCTATCCCTAGATTAGAGCAGGCGTCAAAATTGTTGCATTTTTGAGTATGACCTGATCCCCATGACAGTGGGTATTAAGCTCTGTCTATGCAGCTATTCTCTCTTTTATGCACGCTTGAGGCAATAAAACAACTTCCACACTTGGTAATGGATGCGCTTCATTGATAGCACCAATGATGGGAAATGCTTGATACCCCACCTCTATCTCTGTTTACTGCACTTAGAGCCATAGCGAACGGATTTTACGGATGAGTGGGCCTGTGACCACTTTCACCGCCTCGACTTTCAACTAGCATTTAAATGACCATTTTGGAGTCATCGGAACTGCTCATTAAGAGGCATTTCGCGGGTCCAGCTCATAAGTGAAGTTAGGTGAACACAAAAGGGTTTGAAATGGAGGTGAGGACAAGCCGTACAGGCTATTTCATGACAAAAAAAGGCGAGCCAAATTAAACACAACAAAAAGGAAACACACGATGGGGTTTTGTGGTAAGTTATTGCGTCTTATGGTTAATGCTTTTACAAGAAGCGCCTGCAGATCAAATCGCAGCACTTTGAGGCTTTCTTGAGCACAAAGGACGCCAAGTTAGGGATAAAAGATGCAGTATCGACGTCCAGAGGGCCTGAGTGGCCATTGGCAGGGGCTGGAGGGCAGCGTAACCTCAACTAAGAGGTGAACGAACAAACGCTGTATTGTGTAGCCCTCTCTTCTTTTGAGTGTCGTCATAGGCCCTCGCCTTGGTTAATCTTCCGTGTCGATCACCACAACGTACTCGATACTGCAGGCAAAACTTCACTGATCTCCCTTGGTCATTTTACTGAACCTGCAGTGCCATCCTCCTTGGGAGCTACATTAAAGGAAAAGGGAATATGTTGGCCGTCTCGTATTGCACTGGCCCGAAGGCAGTAATTCAATAGAAGTAGGAGACTGAAATAGTTTCTTAGGAATAAGGCTTTGATCCTGCCCCTCCTTGACACCTTGTTCCAACTTAAATAGTGTCTAACCGTATCTACCGGTGCTCTACTCAGATAGTAAAAGCGGAGGAGGAAGTTTCTGTATTAAACCCTTCTTGGTTTTTCATGCCTGGTGTTGCTTCAGATGTCAACAGCATTTCAGCAGTGCATGGGACTGCGGTGGTTGTTGAATGAAGACTTCATTTTCAACCTTTCAGTTAGGAGTCTTCACAGATTCTTTCCACATAAGCCATATGCTCCTCTACCGTCACGTTGCAGTTTGGCATTTAGGAATAAAAATTTGGGTAGACGTCTTTTGTAATAAGTTTTACTTTCCGCTCTCATCAATATAGAGCCCCAAGCCTTCTCTGAAGTCGAATGAAGGCACAATATTTGTTTAGATTCGGTGTTGCCGACGTACAGAAGGGTTGAAGGCTACTGACATAGTTTGGAGGCCACGTTGCCGAACGGAAATGCAAAGGCAAATGCAATGCAGCAAACGTGACCTTTGGTTTCACTGAAATCCACGAGATTCCAAACTATTGTTGTGCTCGTAATTCCGCTTGCTGTGCTAAATAATCCCCATCGGTGAGGAAGAACAATCAAGGGGAACGCTGATGGCGATGCCAATCAAGTCCAGATAGTATCAGCAACATCGCTAATGGTGTCTTTAGTAGTTAGACTTTAAATAATCCATTTTATCGTCTATCGTGATCTCCGATACCCAACAACTCAGGACGGCAGTCAGAGAATCGGCCACTTATCCCACACTGCGAAAAATTAATTTCGATTCATTTGGTGGTTGCTAAGATGGCGGAAGCGTTTTACTAGATACTTCTACAGTCTAAAATTTCCTTTAAACTTGGATGATATGCCTTTGATAGCCTAATACCCACTGCTGAAGCCTGTCGGGGTGACATCCTTTACCGGAAGTGGAAGGTATGGACGAAGTGTTTGATTTTTTCCGCCCTGGAACAAAGCATGGGGCTATTCAAACAATGACACCTCCTATGAAACAAATCACTTCAATGCACGATGGTGGAGGTGAGGGGCGACTTCCACGCGCATGCACCAAAGAAACTGGTGGTACGCATCAGTGGATTGACTAATGCAATGTTGATTCACCCCGATGACCGATGGCAGTCATTTCGTGGC
This sequence comes from Taenia hydatigena, assembly GCA_036345935.2. Lineage (NCBI taxonomy): Eukaryota > Metazoa > Platyhelminthes > Cestoda > Cyclophyllidea > Taeniidae > Taenia > Taenia hydatigena. Next base: position 17,281,819 of record JADWOT020000003.1, read on the forward strand.
CTTGTTAAGACAAGCGAGTGCTTGAGATAGCATCAGAAACCCCAGTGTTGACAGAGTTGAAGGGTGAGTAATATTCCAACCCAGACATCATCGAGATACAATTCTGTGTGTTTTTGCGCATGCATGGCTAATTGTCCACCTTTAGCCTCCCCACCCCGACCTCCACCCCCGCCCCATCCCTCTCCCCAAAAACCTGCTCTCATTAGATCGCGGGTAGTGCTTTTTTCAAGTAATAATTCGTAATTCGATGCTGTATAAGTTCGGATTCACGGGAGAAAGCCTTAGACTATTTCGAGACATGGGCAATGTCGGCTTTTGCACTCCTTTCACAGCCACAGCGATGACATCGGATGGAACGACGATTTAAAGGTGAATTAGTGTTGCACCAAGGAAGTTCTTCGTTTCAGATATTAGTGGTCCAACTCTTTGAACTCGTCGAGGAGCCTTCTAGTTGAAAAAGTAGGTCAGCCGGTCAACATTGGTTCAGGCTAGTTTTGAAGTGACATCATAGCACAATTTTACCCAATCTCGGTAGACAGACGTCAGTAATTTACATGAGTCACTCCTTAAGAAATTACAAAAACAAGTTTGCTGCCGACTGGACACGATGGCCAGAGAACCAGAATCTCAGACAACATGAACCGACAAGTTTTTGCCAACTGGTAAGTTTAAAATTGGATGATTAATTTCAGTCAAGAGGAAGGTCGTGGTGTCTATTTCACTAAAATTTTGTATGTCTGCTGTTTGGCAATCCGTCTCTTGACCCCACATCCCTGTTTTGGTCCTCAGTGTTCCATCTCCCAGACGCTACCGAACTATCTAGCCTTCCAGCATTTAAAAGAGCTATAGGCAGAAACGTTAGTAATTGCGTCATTAGAATTACACTGAGAACAAACAAAGCATCAAAATTCCATGGAGCAGTCTACAAAGCAGAAGGTGAGAAGGAAATTATCGATTGACGTACCTGGTGCTGCGTCGTGAATACAGCTCACAGAATGAGGGTGAGCACCGCTCAAATCAATGAGCATAGCTGGACGACAAGGACGACTTGTGCAATCCACGGCTCCTCCGTACCCCTAGTTCAACAAGAAGCGGCTGGTATAACCGCTTGCCGTCAGTAAATTCAAATTTCGTGATGAATTGGATGCCATCGGCTCCCGAGGGGGAGACGTAGCCTGAAAATACGCCCAAATCGTGGCATCTGCTGTACGGCTTTATTTGTCATTACTTGTTAAAGTATGACCTGGTCTGCTTGTTCCAATGTGGAGAGGAACACTCGAGCCTATTATTGGAGCAATCGTGCTTTCCATTAAAAAGCTATTTTTGGGATCGTGGCCTATCCCAAAAAGACGTGGTTTTAGCATTTAATCTCTTTACTGATTAGCGGATATTCTGGAGCTCTAAAGATCGGTCACATCAAACGCTGCCTACCCACGCTTTAGAGTGGGCAGTGGAGAGGTGATTATGGTGGTAATACGCTAGAAAAGGCTGAAAGTGGTAGACTTGTGATAATTACTTTGTGAACACCATGAGCAGTACCCCTAGCACAAAGGCTAAGGGAATTAAGGATGAGGAGACGCAAAGCAAGGCATGGCAGGCCGATTAACTGGCCAGGCATGCTTAAGGGAGGTGAGCATTGACTAAAGCGGGATAAAAACAGACACAAAACGCTAACCTACTTTAAGCGCTAACTTAGGTGTCATGTGATCCGTTTTTTCTCTCTTTCCCTCTTTACCGCTCTGCCCCATTCCCTCTCTCTCGCCCTCTCTCACACCGCGTTGCAATTAAACAGATCTCTGGTGAGATAAGGCAAATAGGTGGCGCCAAATTGAAAGCGAGAAGGCAGAGCAGCCAAAATGACGCCCAAAAGAAGTTGTTACAAGTTCTATTAATACAACCGTCAACTTTGTCTAAATGGAAGCTTTTAGTTGCCTACGGATAACTGTTTTACCCGACTAAAAAGTAGTCGGTCAATGCTGAATAGAGAAATGATACAGAAAAGCCCTTACAATGGGAAAAAACCAGCTTTCTTAAACAAAGTGGAAATGTGGAGATGGTTAAGCGATTTATAGCGGTGAAGATTAGAATTGAGAAAAGTGTCTTAGGGAGTTAATCCTAATTATTAATTCTAGGAGTCCGGTGCTGAGCTGAATAATGCTGGCCTGAAGGGGTACATAAGGTGGTTTTGAAATGGGCGCTTTGTTTCTTTCCTCCCCTCCCCTTGTCAGCCTTCATACTTGCGGAGTGAGTGGACAAGTTAGACGACGTCATGGTTTATTGAGATACAGATCTCGTGGTGGGGTTTGTTTATGACATTCTCTTTCCCCAGGGCCAATAGTGTCCAATTCGTATTGACTAACAGCCTCTCGCCTGAAAGGGTACGCTTAAACAAAGGTTTTACTACTCCTAACAGGTCGTGCTATACCTGAAGACAGTGGAGGGTGCACGACCCTTAATACATAAGGGTTAATGAGCTGGTAACGGGAATTGCGAGGCCACAAAGTCAGCCAGCCGAGGTTACAGCCAGAACATCCGCGTTTAGCCGCATAGATCTCCTCCTCTCGGTCGTCGATCCTTGTAAAACCACCTCAGGTGAGACAAAAACGAAGGTGGTAGGTTAATTTTCCATTGATGGATTCAGAGTTACACCGTTCATTTTAAAAATGTAGTGGCTTTTTAAACCTTGCAGAGCGCCGATGCCATACGGCTGGTTAAGTGAACACCTGGCTAAAAGAAGGCTAAAATGTGAGGCGCATCACAAAGCCACGTCCATTCTTTGCTCCTCTCATCCACATTGGTCACTAATTATTGCTCTTTGGACGACATTCATCTATCCACCCATTTGAGGCTCCTTTTATCTACCGTCTTTATGTAAAATTTAAAGGTAGATACTTTCACAAACGAGCGTGTAGCCCTCAAATTCTTGCTGGCCATAATATGAGGGAAGCGTTTCCATTAATATGCTTTTTATGACAGTCTGGAAGACCCGAACCCGCCAGTGGAACTCCCACATAGACGGGATAAGGGGGCTAAAGTGCGGTGAAAGTGAACACTCCCATGTATCGGTGTTTGCTAGGCACGGCAAGGTTTATAAACCTGCAGTAGATACAGATCTCGGGTTATTCTAATAGCTCCCCCCTAGTTAAACTTTGGTACATCAAGATAACTTTGTAGCTAACCACTTTGCCTAAGCTTTCCAGAACATTTTTTTGCTGAACAGCACATATTTGGTGAAAATTTGGAAGTAGAAATGGCATAATTAGCAGCTCCCAACAGGACTGGTCTGGTCTGGCTGATGCTAAAAGTCGCTCCCATCCTCCTGTTTATGTGTTGGGTGACAAAGCAAATTAGCTGCCATCAATCAACCCTTAATTGATCTGCTGACGTTTACTCGAGGCGTGAGTATAACTGTGAAACCTCGGCACTTATCGCCAGTTCCCTCCTCGTCAGCATGTTAGAGCAATGGACAAGGAGACTTCATGCTACTTAAATCCAACAGATAAAATTAGTAGCACCTGAATTCAAAGTTGTTGTTTGGTTCCACGGGGTTAAATTCCAACCTATTGACAAAGAATGATACAGCTAACGTTTATTATTTGTTTGAGGACGAATAAAACCGGTTTAAACGTTTCCTTGAATTTGGTTTTCGTTTAATGGCGAAAAAATCGCATGCTCTTTCCCTTCCATGCAAGACCCATAATTGGACTCTACTCAGCAGGGCAGATCAGAAAGCATAGACCGTAATGCTCTCTAGGATGTTTAATGACTGATAAGAATCCGGAAATAGACCGAATTTAGCAGTACAGGAGAGATGGAAGCACAGAAGAGACGGCGGGTATTACTCTTACCCGAACTCAGTGGGCAATACCGATGTTTTATCTGTTGTCGTAGGCAGAAAGCTAATTTGCCTTCTTTCGAAGCAGTTGACGATAGCTAGGATGAGGAATCATCAAAAGCAATTGAAGAGAACATAGTTTAATGACAATACTTCCGCTTTTTTTTCATTTTCTGCGGATTTGGAACACAGGCAACCTGACATTGCGAGTCTCCACCCGAATTCGTCGTATTCTCCACGTTGAAGCTCTCTTTCCTGTTCGTAAACCATCAAAACACTAATAAGGCAAAAGTTTTTCGGTCGACTGTGTGGTTTATTTATGCAGTCTTATTTCAAGGCTGCAATATGAACTTCCTCGGACATCATAAAAGCATAGCTTCAATGGCACTGCAATAGAAGGGCAATACAAAACCGATTCGAGAATAACTATCATAACGATCGCTTAAGTAACCTTTTCACTACAGAACCTCGTTTTTTATTCTTTACTCATGTCTTTGGTGCTCTTGAATTCAAACCGAAGAGTTTGTGAGTCGGCTGCGACGATTCCTTTACCAATTAAGTGTGTTATTCATCGGATTTCCATACAGCCAAGGCATTATTTGACCTCAACGTCGTTGATCCTCCTGGCATTTCCACTGGAAACTGTATGGAGGAAAGTCGAAGGAATGTCCCGGTTTTCTTAATGTGGTCACCGCTAGTCATGGGAGGGCTCGCTCAAAAGCAGACTCAGTAAAGGACTCGATCTAAAATGGTTTCTTGAGTTCAAGGTTTCGTGCCTTTCCTTCTTCGTCACTTTGTTCTTACTTCGACTCCGTCCAGTCGTAGCTATTATCTAGTAGATAGGTGGGGGAAGTATCGCATGTTTACTTAGTTACCATCCGCATACAGACATCGCTAATAGCTCAGCGATGTACTTTTTCAGGTGGTTTGTGGCTAGTGTCACTTCACTTGTTGATAGCGTTTCCGCAGTTACCAAAGTTTGGCGTTATTTTTTCAATCCTTCTGTAAGGGATTGCCACAGATTAGTTGACTCGCTCGTTTTCTGTCGCATTAAGGTTTAGCACTCAGACGCTGAAATCAGGGTGGAACCGGTTTCGTACTGCCCTGAGTCTTCCTTAATGTGGAAAGAAGACAAGTTGCTAGAAAGTGTGTTGCCATCACACAGAAGGGATTGGAGGCTACCGATGTGGGTCCAAGTGACCATGCCACCGAGCAGAAGATCAAAGGTGGAGCTTCGAGTACTCGCGTAACCAAAGCATTACAGCTCCTCCTAAAAGGCGGATTGTACTTTATTACAAGGAGGCCTCAGTGGGAATGAGGATATTATAGAGCGTGTGTTTAGAGTGCGACTACAGTATTAGGCTAGAGAAGGTCTTAAGGTTGATTGATAGGCAAACCTAGTAGTCAATTATCGTTTTGGTTAGAGGTCTAGGGGCTGTTTCGGAGAAAAAAAACAGGCAAATATACCAATAATCAGGAGAATGGCAATGCAAGGATCTTGCCCAGGAGAGAGGTCACCCAGAAGAAGGATTTTTGCTCGATTTGACTAGTTGCTTTTAAATTCATTTCCAGTCATTCAGGATTTATCTTCCATGTTAGTGAGATTTACATCCACGCTATTACAGTAAGCCCATACCCAAGCCTGATAATATGAGAGCTTTACAGGGGTCAATAGAAGATTTGATTGAGGACTCCCGGAGGCGAGGGAGAGGGAGAGGGAGAAGCGACGGGAAAGAGCACAACGCACAAAGCCCTATATCCGCCCTCATATGACTCATTTGTCGAGTGTAAGTATGTACAGTTTGGGGTGGCTGATGTCTGAAAAGCGGTCACCATAACGACGATAGGCTTTCCACCACACACACAAACACACACCTCGGCACCCTCTTCGTCAGTGCGGCCCCACCGCGTGTGCGTGCGCTTTGTGTTGGAAGGCGGGGTCGGGAATTGGGCCGAGGGTTCGCCTCGTCTTGCTGCTTTAATTAGTTCGACAAGAGTCCTACTACCAACCATTGGTCTCGTCCAGTCGGACGGGGCGTTTGGTAGAGGTGTAATTCGCTTTTGGCTGAGTAAAGTAGCGAGTTGCCAAAATGAAACTCACGTGGATTCAAAGTTGGATCGTCTGAAAAGATACCTTATTTGCTGGAGTGTTAAGGATGCATCTGTCCTTAAATTACCTGTTCTTAGCTCATTTTTAGGTTCATACGATATTTCCACAACCGAGCGACCTTTAAAAGAGTAAAATACTCCACAGATGTCTAATATCAGAAGCTTTTTGGTGTTACGACCTAACTTCGCTCCTGCATTGGGGTTCCGTGATGAAATTGGGTGGGAAAGAAGGCTGCATGTTTAGTTCTTCGTTAATTCACAAATACTACTACGGAATTTGCCGATTTGCGTGTTTTGGTAATGGTCAGCGTTCAAAGTGTCTCACTTAGTCCAGCAGACAAAACAAGGCGTGAGAGATTAGGAGTGACACACTTCCAGCGCGGCAGTTGAAAATCAAACAATGCTGGACTTCACAATTCTCCTTCTGTCGTAAGTATTGTTATCGCTACTCCACTACGTTGATCGTCGCTGGATAGAAACGAAGACTACTTGGAGCATCTGTTTCAGCGAGAATGCTCTGGACTTTGAAGGGAATACCACTTTCTCTATTGGTCAAATTAGAAAGACTAGATGATGCTTCACAAGAATCGCATCGCCTGTGCGCAATGTGGCTTATCGTGCCTTCAGGTCAGCATTACAAAACCACGCTGCTACGATAATAGCTTGAGTTGCCTCTTCAAAGAAGATATCAATTCGATCGAAATCTCTCATTCAAATGGTAATTTATTACGCTAGAGTGTGCTGAATACGAGAAGACACTACTACTGCTACTGCTATTACTACTACTAACACCACATAGTCTTCGCCTTCTTGACTTGGTGTTCTTAGGAAATTAAAAAAGAAAGATTAGGTTTAGTAAAATACACCTCTTAATTCACATCGTAAGCGTTCAAGCAATGTGATTCGGCGCCCCTCCACCCATTACTGACCATAGCCACTAAAGGCGCATCTTTGTCGTGTAGTAATGCTCTCTCAGATTTGCATTCTTTAAATATTTTTACTCTATAATGCATTGAAATGAATGTGGCGGCTCGGCTACCTTAAAACCGTATCGAATGAAGAAAAACAGAGCACTCGACTGACCGATTTGTAATGCCTATTTAACCTGCTAATTGACAAATTCAAATTAATTGTATTGTTTGAAGATCCTGAATTCTTTAAAGAACCAAGTGGTAATACAGCACACAGGTGGTGGCCAAAGATGTGATTTGAAAATTTACTACAATTTAATGCTGAAACGCTAATGGTTTGATGTGAACCTTGGCATTTGATTGATGACATCTCATTTACGTCGCACCATCAAGAGAGCATGCCACCGAGGCCGTCAAAGTGCTCTTTCAAGGGCGATTGGATTGTGTTTGTGACTAATTTTATAAGTTTCCGTAGAAAGAATTTAAAGCAGTCCATTGGTGGATGGACACAAGCTTTGTAGTTGAGTAACGCCAAACAGTCTACGAGGTGATTGCTTGCCTGACAAATTCATTGAGTTAATACAACAAAAATGTTGATATTTCAGTGAATGCGTCAGATACGTAGGATTGTTTTTTAAATCTTCAAAAGGTTCCGACACAATTTCGGGGACTGGCCTCGCTATGCGCAGATCATCGGCGGACCTCAGACTGACACTCCCCCAGTGGTGGAGCTAATTTGATTTTGCAAACGCTGCTTAAAAGACCTGTTAGCAAAGCATCGTGCCTCCAGCATTACACGTTGACATTTATGACACCATTTAATGTTGTGAGTGCACTTCAAGTTGGCATTGAGGGAGTGAAGAATCGCGCCATCATGGCATGCAGTTTGCCCCGGTTTTGGCTATAATCAAATGACTACTTTGGTGTCCAGTAGACTAAGACCACGAATCAAATCTGCCACAAAATTCCACCTCGTGGCGTACTTAAAGATGCATTTGTTGTTCACGCTTAAGGTGGAGGCCGAAAGTCGGTTCGGTTTTAGCAGTGAAGGGCTTTTATAAAGGCATTGTGATGGAGGTTGTTAATTTTTCGGGCAGCATTACCGTCAAATAGCACCAGCTTGTTGTAAAATTTTTAAGAACCAATTTCTCCTTAATCAGAACTGCCTTCAATGCCGACATCACTCATTCAGCCCGCCACTGTCACAGGTCATGTCATGACCCATGAACTGCTTATCGATAGCTGCATTTCCCACTTAAATTACCTCAAGTTGCCCATTGGTTGACTGTCCCTCTTGGAGCCAATCCAATGCCCAGTATTGATTCGCTAAAAAGTAAAAAAAGGCAGAAATGAAGACTTTAGATTATTTATGGGAAGTGAATGCTTTCTGTTGCGTGTGAAATGTATTTGCGGCTGCGTTTAACATTACTTGCCACACGACATGTTTATGAGGGTGAGGAAATGCATCCTGCGGGGCACTAAATTTTTTGCGTCCCAAGCCACAAAATTCGACTAAAGAAATTTTATTGCCCCTTTGTTAAAAAGTTGCGAGAAATCCGGAAGCAGCTTTCACTAATAGAACAACCCTAATTTAAAATTCCTAACTTATTGAACCTGAACGCAAATGCCACAACATACTACTCACAAGTCGGAAAAGTAGCCACTTCCGTAATTGAAGAAATACTGACTTGTGGAAAGGATTCCATAAACTCCTTTTTGAAAAATTCGCTTTGTAGTTGAGCAAGCAGGATCAAGCATTTGATTATATACTTGCTGTGTAATAGAGCGCTTCAAAGATTGTTGAAATGGGGAGAAGTTTGGAAGGGTTGTTTTGGAGACCCAAATAGGCAGTCCAATCTTCCTAAGCCATCACGCAACTGTGTTGTGCAATTTTGCTGTTACCCTACATTACTCTTCTCCTTGAATACCAATGCCTTTAGTTCCTCATATGAATGAAAAACACCTCAGACATGAGGCAAATGCACATGAGGTTTCATTACGATGCTAGAAAGCATGGATTGTTGGCGCTTGAATCGCCTGTTAAAAAGTGGTTGAGCTAGCCAAAGACTAGCATCATTCTTACTTCTCCTTCAAATAGGTGACTCCCTAAGAGCATGTCCACATATTTTGTGGCGGCACTTATCGTCTATTTTTCCCACCCGAAGACACCACATATTTTTGTGAGCACGTTAAGCTGGAGAGTACATTAAAGTCATTTTTTAAGGGTGAGGCAAGATAATTCTAGCCTATTGTTTAAGTTGAAGAGGTTACCTAACAAAAAGTTGCCCCAATGAATCATGCTGAAGAGGGCTAGCAGTTTGGTAGTCCCAACAAAGCCATGGAGAGCATCGATAAATCAAAAGAATTTGCATTGACGCCAATGGGAATGCATATCCATCTTTTTGAATACAGATTTGCAATATATTCACACACACACGCACACACACACACACAAATCCAAATCGCTTTTTTTTACTTTCACTTTCACAAGGGAGCTTTCAAGAGGCTGCGGCCTCGCTTTGGTCCCACGTCTATTCAAAATGTGGACTTTGGACACTCATTGGTGGGTGAAACCAGCTTTTGGATGCGCTGTTTTGAAGACGCGACCGCGCTGTACACGCACACACGTGTGCAGCAGAGCCGTAAGACGATTAGATTAATGGCGGACATTCTTTTTCTTTTTCTTTTTCTTCTTCTTCTTCTTCTACCGAGGGCCCTTGATTAATGGACCGCCGGCAGCCCCAGCATTACATGTGGTGTGCGGACAATATGCAGGCTCTCACCGGAATACGACAACGACGAGCCGACGACTCTCCCACCGCTTTGATGAGTAATCCCAAGGGGTTGAGTGAGAGGAGGGGGTCCCACTGTTTGTTTATTAAACTCACTTTCTTGATAGGATGGGTTCCATTACACCCTGGAGCACAAGAGCGTGTTCGTCGCTTTAACACTCGGAAGGCGGAGTACTGGACCATCTGAAGGCAAGAGGAGAATATGAATATGGAGAATATGGTGTGTCTGCTGTTAAAGCGAGATTTGTATGCCAGCCCTAATTTAACATCGGATCTTGATGTCAAGACTGTGTGACAATTGATCCTTAGCAGTTCGTAAAGTACTGAATCGGGCTGCAAAGAGGTTAGTTAAGGTAAATAATATCAAAGTACATGTGAAATGATAGTCTTGGTAACAAGGTGAAGAATTCTGCATTACTTGGGCAAAATATACTTGAATGACATTTGATGTCATACTAGAGAGCGGTCGTCATTCCTTCGGTATCCCCGCAGCGTGGAAGAAGTGTTCCACCTCAAAGTGTTAGAGGATTTTGTTTACTCATATCATTGTAAATGCCTCAGATTTGTTTTTTTGTTTAACCCTCCATTTTTTTGGAAATAAGCCAATTTGGGGCTCCACCTTTGTGCCCTTGTCGAGAGGCCTGGCCTCCGGGCCATGCCAGTAGCTTCAAGGCCTACTGTACCTCGCTCGCCAGGGTATTATTTCCTTGCCTCGAGAGAAATCTTGGGATACCTCATAATGCGTTCGTCAGTGCCCCGGAATTTAGCCGTCACGTCGGTGGGTCGAGGAGCCGCGACCAATCTCCCAGCCCTTTTGCATACCTTTTGAAGCAATGTCACGACTTCAGAGGTGACAATAACATCGGATCTGTTGTAGGAATTTCTGGAAATATCTCGATTTAGGTTTAATTGTTTTTTAAAAAGCTCCTTTAAACAGGACCGCACGCTCAAGCATACTGTATTCTCAGGCCTGCCTTAAATGTACATACATAATGATAACCACCGCTTTGAATGCCGCATTATATGCAGAGATGACCTTAAAAGATCAGGCATTTGGAAGCATTATAGTGCATAAAATACTGCCATTACTGCTGGTAGCGGTAAATTGACAGAAATATTAAAAACGTCGAGACCGGCTAAAAAATTCATGCAGACGTGGGAAAGGCAGAGGAAAGAGAGGGAGATTTGAGTTGGAGAAGCCACCACCATCCAGCACTATGTGGCACTTAGCAATACAACACATCGACTGTGCCGAGTGGACGTGTTTGGAGCCACGGGATGCAAAACCACCGCAAACATTGGAAATCAACACAGAATATGTGCTCCTCCACTTACCTGATTTCCGTCGTGACAGGTGGCACAGTTGAGTACCCAGTGGAAGTCCCGAAGACGATTTTTAAACAGGAATGAAGTTTTGTTTCATTTAACCTCAATTTGAGAGGTCACAGCCTTCCAGCACATTGAAGGTCTACCCACCCATGAAGAGTGGGCTCGGTCAAATGTTAATAATTTGAAAGGCTCGGTAAGCCGGGAGGTTACCTCAAAAAGCCAGCCAACTGCATTTCAGACTCCTACAAACTGACGTTGATTTTACATCCTATCGTAAGGCAACAACCACGACTGCTGCGACGGACAAAGTAATTTCCCCAGCTCAACTAGCCAGCCAGTTTGGTGTTGGTAACAGCACCTTGATGTTGCCACTACAAATACAGGCGGAGAAATTGGGCGATTCTGTTCCGCCTGTGGTAGTGTGGTACCCGCCCACTCCCTCCCTCTTTCTCTCCTCCCAGCCCATCTGTCCCACCTACAGCCCCAATTCTCGCCTTTCCACATGCGTCATTTCCGTCTCTAAAAGTTGGGTTCCATTCTATCGGTCATGCTACAGACGTTAATGTGTCTGGCTTACCCCTTTTGACTTGCCGGTGAAAGTCACAAGGGGGAGTGGCGGAAAACAGTAACACCTTTCACCACTTCTATTAGTCAAAGATCTTATCCATGTGGTGAGAAATGGAAGACCCCCTATTGAAGTAGAAGGCAAATGGTAAAGCGAATACTTTGTTCTTTCAATGCAAGCGAGACCTGCCTGCTTTGAAATCGGCTCGCTTGACGTTGATCCAACAATTGCCGCATAAAGACTGCTTAAGACTTAAAAATAGCTGATGAGTTAGCAAGGAGTGAGAATGGAGACGACCTTCGGTGTGGTCGTAAATCCTCTGGAAAGGTTTGCTGCAGAACACACGACACCTCCTCCACCTCAGGCATATGTGGCTGGGCGGTACTAAAGTGAGAACAATGCAGCAAGAAGAAACAGAAACAGAGCCTTATCTCCTCTATCAACATACTTTGCTTTTAGGCCACTGTTCCTACCGCTAGCTATGCGCCTACGAGATAGCCAGCATATTCTCCCCTTCTCCCCAATACAGGATGGTTCCATGACGTCGAGGTTAAACACCTCAACTACACGCGAATTCAATGACTGGTGCTAGTGACTTGTGGGTGCCTTTCCTACAACACCGACTACTTTGTGATGGCTAACGCAAGAAAGTTGACTAGGAGGCACCCCGGGGAAAGCTCCCGTTATGGCACCGCCCACTGACAGCATGACCTCCAGGCCTCCCTTTTGCACGTCAGCAATGTATTTCATATTTCCCTATTATATGCCCTCCTTCATGTTCAGGAAAGGTTTGGAAGATACAATTTAGTATTCACAATATGTGATCAAAAACATCATGAGAAGAGGATTTACTGCATCACAGCATGTCTTACTGACGACATTTTTCAGTGCATTTCTTGTTTCCGGTATTAGAAATTCAAGCAACCATTGATAATGTTGGCGTTGGAACTAGATAAACTTGGCGGAGTATGAAGGCGCATGGAGGAAAAGTCTCATTTTATACTTACTTAAGTTGTGAACAGATGGAGAGAGGCGGAAAAAAAGCCGAGTCGTCGAATAGGTTCCACTTCTAGTTGTTTAAAACAAGGACAGAAAATTATTATGCCATCGAACCGATGAAACCAAAATTAGCAACTTCATCCTTTCTGTGGAATTGAATGATAACGGAATGCCAATAAACGTTTAAGTAATGTTTCCAAAAGAACGTCATTGGAGGGTGTGAAGTAGGGGGAACCGCTGGAGACTATACCGCAGACCTGATAAACTGATGTCATGGGTAGCATAAACAGAGACTCGCATCACCATCGTGAAGTCGGAGTCCAAAGACAGAAAAGTAGTCCCATCTCTCTTGCTCTGAGGCTTGCCCTCAGGCCGTGATATGGGAACGACGATTGCACACCACGGCTTTTTCGTTCAGGTGGGATCCCAGAATGGAGTGATTCGGCAGGAAGCGCCAAAGACTGGAGACTCTGCGAAGGAGCACTGAGACCCTGGTGACTGGATCGTATAAACAGGCTGCGCCCAAAGCCGAGGAAGATTAGTCCCATCCCCCCCGCTCTAAAGATTGTCCTCAGAATGGGAGAAACGAGCTAAATGGAAGATGACACAAAATACATTCAAAGAAAGGTCTTGGCTGCATCACTTTTGGGAGGTAGTGTCAAAGTCTGGACGAACTTTCATGATGAGGACAATCAATAAGCCAGAGCTACACTCTGTGACTCCACAAAACATTCGCTATAATGAGATATCGCTTCGCTACAAAAGTGAAGAATAAAGAAGGACTTATTTAGTTCTTCCATTGTGAGTTCCTCCAAATTCCATCATCCACAACAGATGCTTTCCTCTAGAGTGACCTAACCAGAATCGCCGTTCATCCGAAGCGAGTTTGTCCACTCTGCTACCTGTGAAGACGCTCAGAGAGAAGCTGCTTTCGAAGCTAGACACGCTCCTGGAGGAATAGTGGTGTTTTATCTACACCTACAATTCTGCGTGGCTCAGTGACTAGGGCGGCAGAATTTACGTCCAGTATACACAGGGAATGTGCTAAAGCAATCGAGAATTTTCATCTTCAAAATATGACAAGGATTTTCCGCTGTCGTACACTCAAGTGCGATAATTTAAACGTCTGTTTATAAGACGCCTTAATTTATGGGACAGAATTAATAAATAAACCAAATGCGTCCCAGCAACGTTAATCATCACTACACCGACAGGACATCTTTACGATCCAACGCGCTTTACCTCTTCACTGTCTGCAAACTACTACCAGACACAAGTTGAAAAAGAAGCTTGGCGATGATAAATAATAAGTGAATACCAAATTCATGAGCCTAGTTTTGCTTCTAATTATCCCTTCTTGGGCTCTATCATTGGTAAGCCATGAGGAACGCTCCTTCCTCAGGTTGGCACCTGATTAGTTGGGATTGTAAAACACGCCAGCTTGTATTTAACCTCATTTAAAAGGTTCGCTACCAGAGGGCAAATCATCGGCACAAAACAGATTTGCAAGAATGTCAATGACCGGCGCTGCGGTTTCAGTCAATTCAAGTGATGCCCCAAAACAGCGGAAGGAAACCGCAGCCCAGCGACATAATTTGATGAAGCCACCTTCTATTAATTGGTGTAGAATAAATCATCACAAACAAGGCCATGGTGTCACATATGTGTGACGTGTTAAGAACCATCAGAATGCTTGTTCGCTAATGCCACAAGTGGCATGAGAGGAACGTTCTGTAACACAGAAACAATGGTCCAATGCACAGTAGTGGAAGGACCCGAACTGTTCGTCACACAGCTTAAAATAAGTAAAAGTGAAATAACTGGAAAATACAATTTCGTCCGCTTTAGCACTACGAATGGGGATAATTACCTTGGAAATCCAACGTCCGATTCTGGTGTCTTTCAACAATGGAATGCAAGGGCCATTTCACAGGCAGATGATGCTTTGGATAAATTCCAAAAAAGACGCGCAAGTGCCGCCTTCAACAGCCGCATTAACAGAATCGCCACTTAACAGACACACTATGGGAGCTAATGGGCACACGTCTGGCTCAATCAGCTAAGGTTTGAAAAATCTTTAATTACTTTGCCTTGGCCTAGGTACGGTGAATGGCTAGAAGCTGCGAATCTCCGTCTCTGTACGAGTGTACCGAGTTATCCCCAACCGATCGTTTCTTATACCTAATGGCCTTCAACTCATTTGTTCATTTTTACCGCATCTGATGTCTTATTGAATTACAGCATAGTAGATGAATTCATTTGAAAAAACTAGACAGATGTGGACCGCCGAATACAAGCGCTTTATTTAAAACGCATCTGTGAATGGAGGAAATAAATTCGACCACAGAGATATGCAGCACCAACAACACTGTCAGCCATCCAAGATGATTTGGTGCCCAAGTTAGCGACCATAGTCACTTGTTGAAAAAAAGTTTGTGCCAGATACTTGCATGAGGAAATAAAACAAAAGAATTGCTTCTTACTGCTCATCCTAACACAGATAAACGTTAAAGCGGTTAAGCAAGCACTGCTACTAATATAATATTAGTAGGGGAAGTGAGACCACTGCCAAATAAAGAATACGATGGAGATAAACTCACCGTAGCACATTGAAAAAAAATCGAAAATCGTTTGGCAAACGACGTGTGCATGCAGAATGGCAATGCTCTTAAAAGCGGAAAGTGAGGAAACTTTCATTCAAAAAGTTTGACAAAAATAATCTGCTTTGAGGGTGAAGACACTGTGAAGGAGTACGGCAAAAGTTCCCCTTCCATTCCACCACAATATCACATTATTTTATGAGCGATTGACATTCAACAAAGAATCAAATCGCCCCAAGTGGACTTCAGTTAGACTGACCTAGTCATTGTGTGACCCAGGTTTTCAGACCAGAGGATAGTTAGCCATTGGAGCGATTCTACATGTTTCCCTTCCCTCTGTCCATCCAAATGTGTACCTTCATCCCCATTGCTCGCTCCAACTATTCTTTACGGCTCAATACTTCTATCAGACCTTGTTAACAAGACAATCAACCCGTCCTCCTTGTAGTCTAAAGGAAGTAATGAATAAACTGTAACCAGAAGCCAGACAAGGTAGCCGAAATTGCCTCACTAATAGAACTTGAACCCTGAAGAATCAGCATCAAACAGACCCACATAAGCAACACTGCTTTTCAAAAAACCCTCATTCTTCGGTGCGATTTGGAGGAACAGTGATGCATTAGCAACCACCTTGGAGTGACCATGATGGCATAGGACATTCTGTCACAACGTTAGAGAGAATAATGATAACTGACAGCATGGGGAAAGTGGTAGTCCAATGACTTTTATACGCAAGCAAATGACTGTTAATCAGTCAGAAGGTAGTACAATGCAATGCAGTAGGCTTGAATTTCTGGCAGCGCATTTCTTCCACATGAGGTGTTTATGCTCAAAGACATCTTTAAGTCGATTAGGTGTATCACATCGATTAAACACCAAATACAGCCTTAAACCCAACAACGGACTGTAGACAATCACTAATGCCTCTAAATGTCACACGGTCTGTGGAACACACTATGGTGGTTTGAACTGTTCCCTTGCCTAATGACGGCACAATAATACCCAGGTATGGAATTCCAGTAAGCGACTCTTTGACCCTTTTGGTTATTTTGGATGACGAGGATAATTTAGATAGATGGTTTAAGTAAGTGATTACCTTTAGCCACTTAATGTTCTCAATGATACAAAGACACGTGCCTAAAATTAAGGAATTAGCGGTTAATTCACCGATCCTGCATTGGATAGTGTTGGAGCGAGGTGATTGGCGGCCTTGGTGACCAATCAATGTGCTCAAAACCTCCAAAATTGCAATAGCTTAGTCCCCTCTCCTCTACCAAACGCGACGACACCTGCCTGCTGTCCGCACATCTTTGCCTACGATCATGACATCCAAATGCCTTTGTCCCAGTCTGCACATGACAGGTAGATACCCACTTTGCAATCGGATTGGTTAAGAGTGGAGCAGGTACGCAGACGCGTGGAATTACAATTCCCAGTTTTTGTATGTGACTTAAAAAGGTCAAACACCGACGTATTAGAAAGACAAATTTTGCGAATGCTGGTCCTTGATAGTGGGCTCTGTCACTGATCAATGGCTCCACCTTTCCCTCAAACCCAACAGTGAACTTACCTTTGTTCAACACAAGGTACCAACCAATTTCACGCACTGTGGTAGTGTAGGTATAAGTCCTTTCCCTTTCTGCTCCACATTTCATCTAATAGTTGTAGGCCTTAGTAAAAAACTGCTGTTGAGGACCAAATTGTCTACAGGTCGCTACAGTCAACCAGCTGTTGCTAGGATGGATAAACAAGGTCTTCCACCTCCTTTAGCTAAACTTCCCGAGTGGCAGTTACAAAAAAGACTTGACACAAACTACAGTGGCCTCACAAGAGTCTGTGGTGGGGTGGAGTGAGGATGGGTGAGACTGAGCCTACATCCTCTCGCCAATCGATGGAATTCGGAACTGGATCCAGGATAAACCTCTCCTTAAACTGGATCGTCGTATCCTACCAGAATTCTTCCACCGAGGCCTATTTAAATGCAAAGTACTTCTTTGGAAACTCCTTCAACATCAAGTCTGCAAAAGGCATTGAGCGCGGTGGGATAGATCCTCAGGCCTGGGTAAATTTTGATGAAGATTCCCTGAGGTTATAGCGGAATGTGTGCTTCTATTGACAAGTTTCCAGCCTCTCCAAATGCTTTGATGGAAAGATCGACTCGCAGATGTGGAGATGAGAAGGACGGAAAGCATGTACGCACCACCTGAAAGACTCCCGTCTGACGTGATGTTTATAAAAAGTAGACATCCAGTGGAATTCGTGCCGTCAAGGTGACATGAGTACGAGCACCTTACAGCAGCCACAGTGTAACGGAAGACCTATAACCCACAAACCATGGACGTCCCGGAGGTGATAGACGATCCATTGGCTGCTGGTGGAGAGAGTCAGTGGTAGACGAACCGAGTGGGATGATCTAGGATGGAAAGACATAGTTCAGTAAACTAATTTATCCAACCGCTCAAGAGATTCAGTCAATGCCAGATCCAAATGATGATTTCCCACAACAGAAGCTGAATAAGAACCAGCACCAAATATCCCAATTTTGTAGGCTAGACACCACACCCAAACGTTAGACAACTGAGTAGGCGGAGACATACGAAAGGATGGTCACCAAAATTACATCGACCTTCGGTACCCACCACAGCATTGTTCACCGAAGGGATAAACAACGACACAGGAGGAAAGTTGAACCACGAAAGGATGCCTTAATTTCGCCATAAATCATGATTATAAATTGAGCGCAGCGGCCCCATGGCGCAATTGAGCAAGTCCTCCAGGGCGATTAATGAATGGAGCATAGGTCCCAGAACCCCTTCACCGGTCTAAAATCTTCTAGACGTGTAACCGATTAGGAGGCAAGGTGGATTCCCTCCATGAAGCAACTCACTCATGATATATCTGTTCCGGCTCTGTGATTCACTCCATATCAGTGAAATTGGAACGGCAATGAGTTTCATAAATCCAATTCAACCCATATTTCTGGTGCTCTTGGTTTTCTATGCTCTTGTTCTTCACGATGTGAGGAACGACGTCTCTCACTTGACCTACAGCAAAACTTGAGGTGCAATGGAACTGACGTCTTTGTGGCACACCACAGACCTTCAATGCGGTCAGTTGTAAAATACCAATTTTAGTTTCTCCTCGCTATTTTTTCTTTGGGAGTCTAGTCAATGGGCCTTGAAGATGGCATAAAGCAAGTCCTATTATCCCACTCCATTGATCGCTAAGTTAGTGAAATCCCCTCTTCTCCCGTTAATAGCTTCCTTGCAGAACACAGGGATTGGGCTGGTGACGAAGGTGAACGTCCTTATCAGTCCTTCCGTTATGGAGCGTCTGCATTTCCCCCGTCCGTACCATATGTACTTCTTTTCCAATGCCAAAGATTGTCATGAACGATGGAAATCGGGATAGACGCCCTTCAAATTCGGGTTCACTTTCCGCCGCCACCATCAATGTAGTGTCTCAAGACTTCCTTGAAGACAAAAGAAAGCATAATGCCTGGGCAAAATAAATATATATATTCAGCAAACAGAAAGGGATGGAGGTTACTGGCATGGCTCAGAGGCCAGCCCACCCGGCAAAGGCAATATGAACACCCCAAGTCCGTAATAGAAACTTGCAGTCAAACAAACAAAGCATTACATCCTCGTCCTCGGCGCTCCCCTTGGTAACTGTCCCGTATCAGCCATCACAGCGTAACCAGTACTGAAGGAAAGCACCTACGAGTCAACTGTGCCAGTCATCAAAATTACATGCAATTGAGACGATGCTTGACTGTAATGTCATTAATCCTTCTAGGCTACTTAAATAGATTCGAAGTTTCGTCCGGTTAGAAAACTGAATTAAGAGACAGACGATCCTGCTGACCATCCCATGCGTGTCCATAGGTGGACCAAAAGCAGATTTGTGTGAGGGAGGACAGAATCTAACACAATTTCGTCGGGGAAGGGTTTGCGGATTTTCACGTTGTAGTCTCCTTTATTCAGATGGAGTAGAGGAACTCTGAAACAACTTTTTAAGACGACTCAAAACTAGTTTCCTTTCCGTTGTTAG
This sequence comes from Taenia hydatigena, assembly GCA_036345935.2. NCBI lineage: Eukaryota > Metazoa > Platyhelminthes > Cestoda > Cyclophyllidea > Taeniidae > Taenia > Taenia hydatigena. The sequence continues at coordinate 17,301,012 of JADWOT020000003.1, forward strand.
TGGATTTCTTGCAAAACACGGGAATAAGGTGGATGCTGAAGAGGTAGACATCATTCTCAGCCCTTCATGTTAGAAATAATTTAAAGTCGAGTCTGCTTTTCGCTGTCACCAATGAAGTGTCCCAAGACTACCTTGAAAACCAAAGAAGGCATAATGCTTGAGCTACTGGCATATTCCAAGGGTCAGCTTACCTAGCGAAAGCAATACAACCAACCAAGTGACCGTAGCCAAAACCGGAACTCGAACAAAAGTAAGTGCTATGATTGGATTTAATCAAGGTCGTCTGTCTTACGACATCTGTAAATGGAGATCAGAGGGATAGACAAAGAGGACTTCTCGAATGGATGCAATATTTTAAAGCAGTAATTTGGTGCAATTTGATTAAGCAACGAATTTATTTGAAGCACTAATGATTAAACTTCAAGCCCTCTGGGTTTTCGAAATAAATGATTTGTCCAAAACTGGACGTCCACCTGCTGGGAATACAAACACTTGGATGCTTTACGCCATGTTCTCGCTTACCCTAGTGAGCTATGATATCATGAATGCCCCTGTAATGTTAAATCATTATATTCATCACAAATATTATCAAATAGCAGATGTTGGTTGTACAAAGACCTCAATATTCATGCTTAAGTGAATTAAATTTCAATGACTCCCAAGCACTCTGCCTTTCATCCCGCCAGTCATATCGCCTTCCCCAAAAATCTGTGTTTAAGTTAATTTTGCAACATCTTGTCATTGTTTACTAAAGCATTACCAAACTCATTAGCGTCAACATTTCCATGGGTTAGTACAAGGGGCGATAAGTTTTTCGTCCCTATTTCATTTAGTAAGGCTATTTTTCTTTTGCTTAGGGTTTCTTCTAGTTCCTACATTCTCACAACACCTCGTAAAATAAAGTATCAAACCTGCATCTCCTCTTGTCTGCGCAAGACTGACCGCCGTTGAAAGGATGATGATAAGGTTGGACAGATTTTTGATTGAGATGAAAACTTCAACAAAGGCCGTGCATCTGTGCGACAGTGGCGATCCAGGACGCGGCGATTTGCGCCCAACCCGCTATTAGAACGCAGTGTTGGGCGCCTGATCACTGGATAGCTTGAAGTCGCACCAAATTCTCCTTGAGAACGATGAAGGCAACCATTAAAGAGCACTTAGTACACGCTGGACAACCCAACAGTCTACCGCTTTTGACCAGCATAAGGGCAGACTGTCTCAGGATGGTTTAAAGTACCGCCACACAGTTCGTGCACCTCACCTCCCACTCGGCACACAGGTCACGGATTAACAGCCGAGTCGCATTCAAGCAACTGTTCCAAATTAAGGCAACAAACAAGTGAAACTTGAGCCCACCTGAGAGGGGATACAGCTTGTTCATGGTCCATTCACTCCGACTCCGTGGTATACACCACAGCATAACAAAGTGAGAACTGAGAGGCTTATGAAAATCCGTTCAACACACATTTTTCACTGACCCACCCAACTCAACAGACTCAGAGCACATTAAAGTAAAGCACAAACAACTGCTAAATTTGTCCCGCAATGCCCAAACACTGACAAGCAGTTACCCAGCAGTTTTAGAACGACTATTCAAAACAGTGCCTTGAATATTGGCTTTTGAGAGAGATTGGCTTGGTGGAATTATTTTAAAAAAAAAGAAGTATACAACAATCCGACTTCAAAATCGTTCCTCATTTATGATTCTTTTGATCTTCCTCACGGCCTCACTGCTGAGATGTGCGAACGGGTTGGCAACTGGAGATCCCGATAACGCATACAAAATAGACTCCTAGAGGCGGAAATGAGGGAAATGAGAGGGCATCCTCCATTATGATGATACAAACCAGACGCATCTAGAAGATGCGAAATAAGGCGGATATCATCAAAATTGACAAAAAAAGACCCGAAAAGTTTAACATACTCCCTTCAAAACCACGCAAATTTTTTTGGAATGCACATTTCCAGCCATGCTAACCCGTGCCAACACCGTCTAGACGTCGGTCCAATTAAACCTTGGTACGCACCGTCAAATTGCCAACCGACGACACAAACGACCGTTTTTTGAAAGAGCTCCCCCTTTCAATTCAAGCAGTTATACACACACCAATCTCTGGCTAACATCTTGGCTCTAGCAATCGTCTCACTTTTCTATAACCTACAGAAACAATGCAATCTTGCGATTAAAAAAAAACATTAAGGCAGTAACATTTGCTAAACTTAATCAAAATCCGGAGATAGTGCATTAAGGGAAGGAATGCTTGAATAGACGATGCCGCCTCAACTATCCCCAATTCGTTGATAGCCACATTGTTGCAGCTAAAAAGCGCACATTCCCAATTCGCACTCCTGATCTAAGGTTTCAGCACATTTTTCTCCTCCAAAATGGCGGAAGACAACCCTATCGCAAATACGTTGAGGGCGCCAGGCTCTTGCACTACCAGAGATCAAGACGTCTTTGGCGAAGCCAGGGCAAACGAGGTGTACAGAGGAATAGAGGCAGATACTACATAGTGAGGAAATTCAAATAAAAACAGATCCGTACTTTGATCCATTTATCGTAGAAAGAGAATTACCTCACAATCCACCTCAAATGACCACCGTTAAGCCCAGCTCTTCAAATTAAAACAGTAATCTCGACACAACATCCCTAGGGGAGGCAATACCTGCCAGAGGACCTACCCTTTCGAAAATACTAGTGGTGGACGATTTATTGAGGAGGGCTGAAGAAAGCTTAGACTTAGCAGTAGCAGCGATTGCAGCTGCACGACGTGAGCAACCCTGTCGAGTCTCCATGGTGCATCCTTTGGGCTCCGTCGCTGTCGATTTGGCCAAGTTCAGCGTCCGATTGCTCCGAGTCCGCGTCGCCACGGCCAATGCCGTCGCGGTTTTTGTTGGTGCATTCGAAGACGCGGGACATGGCGTTGAAGTAACCTGCAAAGGACGCAAATAAAAGCGTAATGACGACTCTCCGACAGCATAAAATTCATTTAAGAAAAAGCACGTGTGCTACCAGCTTTTACAAGCACTTGCCTACGGTTTTCAAAATGACACCTTTTGTTAGCATCATATATCGATGAAACGATACTAAACAATCCATGTTGCAGACATCTTGAAGTAATTCCCGAGGGACAACAAACCATCGTGAGACTCCCTCCAAGCTTACTAGTATAAGTAAAACGTAAGGAATGGCAGCACATTGACCTGCAAGGTCTTGAGTAATACTGTAACGATTACCCTCGCTTTCGCGAAGTTTCGTAAATAATTTTAATGTAATATAAGTAAGAGAACAAGCAGGTAGTTGAGAAACGCCGGTTTGGACCAAGTACAATCACACGTTCATTGACATGGAGCACACTGACATAGTGTTCCGATGTGTCTGGTACGGTATCGATGGAATCTAATCCTGCAAGACTGGTAAGTGTCGAAAACTAATCATCCAAACTAGGCGCACATATCCGTCGCCTAACAGATTTTCTGGAAACCTAGTATTTGGACCACGCGCATGAGTAACATCGAATCTCAAAAATTTTGTTAGCTAGCGGCTTCGAGTTTTCCACTTCGGTCTAATAATCAACATCGCATTTCTGCAGACGAATGGATTGCTACTTGCTATTAAGCTAACTAAAAATGCCTCATAATTCCAACTTACGGAAAGGCGTTTAATTGACCCGTTCAACACTTACTTCCAAGGCATCGAAAGACGATGGTGGTTGGGCAAGTTGAACCGTATGCGTGTATAACCTCAATGTAGAGGATACGGAAGAAGCAGTTTACAATGCTGCTGCTTACAGGAGTTGGTCCAGAATACAGCACAAACATATCCGTCTGGACTCATTATCTTTTAACAACATCTTCGGATTGACTGACAGCATTTATTAACCTGACGTTTGATCGAAATTTCGAGGTACTTCCATCCTCAATGAGATCCTATATAGCATAGTCCACAGAGACGGCCATAAACAGACAAGAATTCGAGAAAAACGCAAAACTATAGGAAACTGGTACCTTGACTGCACTGCATGATTTTCTTCTCATTTACGGTCGAGCCGCCATCGTAGGCGATCTGAGGTGCACCTACTGTTGCCCACAAAAAGTTGACCAAACTAAATTCAACTTTATTTCTGGCCATCAGGAAATCCCAAAGTCATCCATTCATGCTTGAAGACGAAATGCTAAACAAAACTTGATAATAATCTAAGTGGGAAAACTGGTGCGAAAGACCGCTGTGAAAGTTCAGATGAGTAGACGCCAGTTACAAAATTAGATTTACAAGGGATGAAGTAATCGACGTGAGTGGAAGATGGTAGTTTGAGCTTCCGAGATCAAAGCACGTCGGATATTAAATGTTCAATGAGATAAAGGAATTCGGCATAAAAGAATGCCCGGAACCGCACAAAACAACCCCCTTGCCAAAAAATAATATTGAATTAGCCTAGTCTTCCATGGCGGAAATAGGGGGCAATTCACTCGGAGAGATATTTGTTGAGCCCTCACAGTCCATAGGCTTTTGGTACAGCAGTGAGTACCTAATCTCACATCAAGACTGGAAGATGTATACAATAATGGAAATGATGGGTACGACGTTGGTTATGACGGATTTTCAGAATAACTTGCACAATAACGGCATGGCATTTGGGCAAACTGGTAACGTCATGAAAGGATTAAAACCACATTTTAGGTTTAGTGAAGGAAGACAACTATATAACTATAACTTTGTGAGAAAGTTTCAGCAGCCAAAAAGAGAAGATAACTAAAGAAGCCAATGAGTGCAGATTCACAAACTAACTCGACCGCGAAATCACTCCAGATTAGCACGGCTAGAAATCTTAGGATCACACTTCAAAAACGACAAATTGCTCCTCAATTGAAATATAGAATCGAAAGGACCTTAAGACGTTTGCTACTGACTTCAGACAAAAGACTGCGAGGGGCTGGGAGGCATCAAAAGTTATTAACATTTCACTTAGTTATTAGCCCAATCGCTACTCAAGAATTAGAAAACGCATTGAAAGCCGGACCATGAACACGTTTCAATGCTTTAGACTGCTTGCTATACAATCAACTGGCATAAGCATATAGTGAACACACTACGTGTGACTGGCAAATGTTAAGCATTGTCGTGCAGAACCCATCGAATCGTGGCAAAACAGTTTAATAACGTGGCTACCTGATTAAGTCTGGAGCGCGCGGCCACTTGTCGAACAGTATTAATTACTCGCATAGCGCTCGACGGAGGTAGTCGTGGTGGCTGCCGCGTCCTCTGCCTTTTTCCCCCACCATCCACCAATCGATATTCCTAGATTTGATAAAGGCGTCAGAATAATGGGATTCAAGATACCAAAAAACAAATAGAACAAGAGTTGCCTCAGGCACCCAATCTGGCTTGTAGGTGCGCAGGAATTCGAGGTGGTTCATGGTAAGCGAGTCAGTAGCCTCAGCCTCACGCATGAGCTGCAGTCGAAGCCAGTTGACGCGAGTGTCGAGATACCGTTCAAAGATGGCACGCTTGGCTGACACTCGACGCTTGAACTCGGAGCGCGCCTCGTCAAACAGGCTCCTCAGGACACAAGGCTCTGAGTCAGTCTCCTCATAAGTGCTCACCACGTGCTCCATAACTTGCGGCATAATGCAACCTGGGTGCAGAAAAGAAAGAACGCAACGAATTACGAAAGATTGATTCAACAACAATGTCAATAACGTTTGTTATGGCCAAAATAACCCAAAAATTGGAAGACAAACCCGAAAATGTAATAATAAGAGACTGACAAAAAGTATAAATAACATTCACGGCGCAAAGCCCAACGAAATGACACCAAAAACGCCCTTGATTTGAAGCGCATGGAAGCAGATCATTTAGTGAAAACAAGACTGTATGGGTTGAAACTGAAAATCGGGAGAACCGAGTGCTCTGCAAAAAAATAGATGGAGCACCTAAGTTTGTCCATGAGAACAAAACAGACGATGAATAACACTGACGTAGCAAACGAGCCAAAACCCAAAACTGCACCTACAACCCAGAGGCCGAAATTCGGAGGATGGAGCGGCAATAAGGTGATCGAGTCATATAAACAACAGAACGTGAGCCAAAGGAGATTCGCCTTACATCATCTAGCCTGTTTTAAGGCCAGGAATGAAGAAAGAATTTTGAAGTTACCATTACTGTATGCTGGTCAAATGCAATGGAAAGAAAAGTTTTTTTGATAGCATGGATTGTTAGAGGAAATGCTAAAAGATGCCTGGAAGGACATTCCAGAGGGCTTAAATTAGCTGGCATCTAATATTGTTCGTCAATTTGGCACCACTGCTTGATGTGAGCCCCTGATGAGCGCGGCTATATTTGGTGAAAAAATAGGAAGAATCGCGCTACCGACGTTTGATATAAAATTACAATCAGAGTTTTTCGAGCCGCATAGTGAGGAATGCACTACTGATTTACAAAAGAGCCGAGGCTATTAGTGTGGCCCATAGGTCAAGCAGCTAAATGGACATACGCTCTGCTGGAAATTGGTTGCCTTTATAGGTTTTTTGGCTTTGAAGCAAACAACTCCTTTATTTTGTGATTCGAATCATTGCTTTTGTGCAATCACCAAGTTTTACACAACGGTGTGCCAGTTTGTTCAACTTTCACTGCACCTTCATTACCATTAGGTGATTTCGACCCGAGTGATCCTTTTAGCCTATTTTAACCAAAGCGACCCTTAAAGTCACTGCAACGCTGCGGTCTGGACCATAGCGTGATGTCCGACCACTTGGATTGGCCTGATTATCTCTTAACTGGATTTCTCTTTGCTGTGTACACATTTGTAGGGGTATTTTATGGTTTCAAATCTTCTTTTGTCAAATGTTGGCACCGCATATGTCATAGAAAATCTGAAGAAACTGGCCCCAAAGACAATGACTTGGGTGCCGATGAAATTTTTTTGGCCAACAGAAAGCTGACGCTTTTTCCTATCGTTTGCAGCACCTTGGCGAGTTTTATGTCGGCAGTGGCGCTCACGGGAAACAATTCAGAGTTTTATTTATTTGGTCTCGAATTCCTCAATTTAATCCTTGGCTACATCATAAGTTTTCCTATTGCTGCTGAAGTATTCGCCCCAGTGTTTTACAAACTGAATCTTGCTAGTGGTCATGAGGTATTAATCTTGTTAATTCCAACGCTTTTTAGTACTTGGAGCTGCGGTTTTGCCGCGTTTTACGTTGGCTTGTTACATTGGTCTTTTGCTTCCAAATGGTATGCTAACGAAACATATTGTATGGATTGTGCCATTGAATGAGCATGACACTTCCTTTGAAATGTTATGGTCTTAAAGCGTTAGTTGTTCATTTGTGAGGTTCCCTTGCTCTATTACCTGAAAACTTGGCTCCATATGCTATTTGTCAGTCGGTAGTCTTATTCACCTTCGAAGTTGTTATAATTCATTCTTTTTGAATTGTTTATAGATGATCTACATTGCTGTAGTTCTCTACGCACCCGCCTTAGCGTTGAGCAGAGGTGAATTTTATTTTTAGATGCAATCAAATCTCATGTATCTATATGTAAGAAACAGAATCATCACGTGTTGAGGCATCCTGACTTTCTATCGCGGACTCTCGTTTATTCATCGAGTAGAATATGCTGATGAGCAGATAAACGTTTTCTGTTACTATCTCTCGTTTTTGGAATAATGTTCTGTCCTCGTCAAGGTTAGGTGCGTTTTGTTGCACAAGCTCTGATTTGCGTTTATTGAGATCTGAGTGGCTTGAGACAAGTATTTCATTACCTCCCATGAGCTCGTTATGTGCTGTTAATTGGGTTTTTTTCATATTTTAGTAACCGGCTTGCCCGTTTCGGCGTCTATCCTAACCTCTGGCATTCTTGGGACGTTATACACGGCTCTAGTGCGTTGTTGCATCAAAAATAAGTTAGCGTCTTGCAGTATTTTGTGCGATGTTTTATTAGTTGCTACGATTCCAATGCGAAATGATAGAAAGTGAAAACGTCGTTTTATTTCAAAAATATGCAAATGGCTAGGTATTGTGGTCTAATTTTTTGTGAGCGCTATCGCACTCAAGACGACACTTGGTTGCTTGTGCATAATGTTAGGCCTTGGTAGTGCTTCTCTCTTATGCAAAAATATCTTTATTCTGGAAATTAAAGGCGAAGAAGGGCATGAACTTGTTACTGTTATGCAAACCTTTATCTGCTCGATAAAGGTCCACGCGTTTCTGTTAAATAGCAAGATATTTTGTTCGGCCAAGCATATGAGGTGATACTAACTACTTGCTATCAAAACGCCATAAGCGATTATGCAATTGAACTTAAGTTTGAATTATTTTGATCAAATGAAGCATTGCTGAAAATAACAGTAGCACTTTGAGATAGAAAGTCTATGCTGTGTTCGTCCTAATGTTTGAGACAGTCTTGACGTTCCATCTTATAACTTCCCCCCTGCTTTAAACTCAGGGTGGGATGAGGGCTGTGGTGTGGACAGACGTCCTCCAGTCAGTCGTCATGTTCACCGGTCTGATCCTGCTCATGGTCTTCGGTTGTCAGCAAGTTGGCGGAATTGATCGGGTCTGGAGCATTGCAAAAGAGGGTCGCAGACTCGATATCTTCGAGTAAGCTTGCTTTTCCCTTCACCACCAATTTGCCAGAATGTTTTTCTGTTATTTTTACCACTTTTGGACGCTCTAAGCACCCAAAATTGCCACCGGCATCTTTAATGTTTAGGTTATGAAGCTGCATGAGACTTGAGCGCAGTGGATAGCGATCTTGTTCAAGAATCCCATGTGACTCAGCGTTGATTGAGCCAATGGGTGTGAGGATTTACTATAGTACACAATTGTTGTATTTCTCATAAATGGGCTTCATCTGCAATGACTGGTGTTATAGATAAGGCGTTGGGCTACAGAGCTGATATGCCACTAATAGCCCTGGTTTTTTAATGTTTCTAGACGAAACATTAAACATTAAACTAGGACAACATTGCTGTTTCGAATGCTCCTCTTCCTTGGCTTAGGGTTGAATGCCTGTAACGAATAGTGATTTCCGTTCTCATATTACTGCCAAAATGCAACATTTTGGGATGGACTTGGCGTTCTCTCGAAAATCATAGTTAACTTGAAAGGACTTGAGTCCATGTAGGTATTCCAAAACATTCCTCATTCAGATCAGGTTGATGATCTTATTTCTTACACATTATTAAATTTGCTTCAATTTTGGTGAGTGGTACGCTCCACAGAAGTGAAGTATTTCTACACCTGTGAGTAGTTTAATTTAGCCTCAAAACAGTGCCTTGAGTGACTGAGAAGCCTGCCCTAAGGCGATGAATAGACTTTACAGGTATAACTCATTTCAAGAGACTGCTGCCCTCTTAGCGAAGCTGAGCTTGACGTGGATTGGAAGCACGATATGACCCTCTAATAAAGGTAGTTTCAGGTGCGACGAATTCGTACACTTGTTTCAAATGCCGTATCCCTCTTCAACTGCACGATTCACACCAGCTCTTTTCTACTCAGCTTCGATCCAAACCCCTTCGTGCGGCACTCCACATGGACACTGGCCATTGGTGGCGCCGGTATGGTGATGAGCATCTACGCTACCAATCAGACACAGGTTCAGCGCTACCTCGCCTGCAAGGACCTTAAAACCGCCCGGCGGTAAGCTCTTTTACGGTCCATGTAAACAAAAAGTCATTGTTTTTCTCAAGGATTGTGTTACTTTAAGCGCTAAAGAGTTGGGGTATGTGAGACCATTTTAAGGCAGGGGTGAATCGGAACTCGTGCTTGACAATAAGGAGGGTTGATAGTCATCAGTGCCCCTTGACGGACAGAAAGAATGCTGAGTCAGATGCTATGCGCACTCAACAATGCCAAAAGCACACGGGCGTAAGAAGCAGCCGTAAAAAAGATTTATCAAAAAGGCGTGAAAAGATGCATTGAAGTCCTCCATAGGTCGGCACAGTTAGTGGGAAATAACCTGTGTGTGATACTTCGTCTGGTAATCAATTTCCAGATTGAGATGGATGAATCTCCTGAAACACGAGGCGTTCAAGCTTCGAATTGGTGAGGAAGATTGGGTAAAACTCCTTATTATTGACCTTGGATGCATTGCAATTCATTTGGTAGGCAGTTGCTGCTATCGGCGAAGATGGTCAAATCAACCGCCTTTATCCCTGGGAGAATCGAGGTTGTTTGCTATATTTAGCGAATTTTTTAATGCTTACTCTTAGTCAGATGGCGCCATAAAATGACTTTTATTTCATTTTGTTGAAACTCCGCAGTTTTTATACCTTAGGTATGCATGCAAAATAATGCCGAGAGAAGTTAATACTAGAAATGGGTGTAAAATACGTCTGACTTTAAGTTAATTATTGGACTTTGAAGTCTTCTAAGGTAAATTTCTTCCATTGGAAAAAAAAATGTTTACCCATGTTTGTGTATTCTCGGTCACATGAGCACTCCCTGAAGTCACAAACGCGACTTTTTCAAATAAAGTATATCTTAACGATATCTGGGAGACCGGCGAAAGCGCGCACTGGATGGAAACAGTAAAGAACAGGGTTTTTTTTCAAGGAAAAAAAGCTTCAAATACGCATTATCCGTCGGATGAGAAGAAAGGACCTCAAGGCTAGGCGTTTCTTTCGATGAATGGCTTGAGAAAAAGGCTGAAAGGCATAGTAGACGAGGAGAATGTGCCTAAAATTACTGTTCGTTTTTTCTCAATAATCGGCGGTCGGAAACATTTAGAACTTCGTTATCAATGCGCGCAGTTTATAGTCTACCTTCTAGACTGCATGATAGGCATAAACTTTCGCGGTGGTCGTCTCCCACCGCCAGCAGGACTCGGAATTTTCAATGCCTTTATACTTCACGCCTTGACTGCAAACTGTGTTGTAGAGATCTGTGCTCTGTGTACCGGTTAAAACTGAAGTTGCTTTTCTGTAAAGACCACTTCCCTGGTCATATCTACTGTTCGATTGCAAAACTCATGGCATAATGTGGGTTGTTGCATCTACATCGTGTTCGCATTCATGTTTTTAATTTTACTGTAGCCTTTGTGCTGGCAACCCTACGTTCAATTCTTGTTTAGGATGGTTCTCCACAGTCGATGCACTCCGAATAGCTTTCTTGTCGTGGGTCTCTGGATCTCAGAATTTTTGGCGTATTTCCTAGTAGCGACGTCTGGTTGCTGCCAATCTAATGACATAGGTTAGATTTCTGTTGCCACTAAAGTGGCGCCTGAGTTATCCCCCAAGAAGTTGCAATGTGTACCGGTCTGGGGGTGATCACTGTCGACGTTTAGAAAGGCTGGGGCACTGGAAAAGTCGATGCAGTAAATCATACAGTTAGAGCAAGCGTTATTTTGACACAATTTGGATTGAGTTGGTAAATTAACTGGAAAATGGAGAAGAGTAAGGAGGAGGGGGTTCTTATTGGCCTAAGTAACAGCTATCCGAAGGCGAGATTCGAAAGGTGACGAGTCTTGGTATTTTTAGAGCCATCCACCTGCAACTCCCAATAAACGTGGTGCTTCTTTCAATGCAGGGGATCATCGGATTGGTCGCCTATGCTGTTTTTGCTAACTGTGATCCCGTGTTGAACGGGGAGATTAGTGAATACGATCAGCTCTTTCCACACCTTGTGATGCGTCTCTTTGGTAACATCCCTGCTCTGAGGGGCATTTTCCTCTCAACTCTTTTTGCTGCCGCTCTGAGGTAGGTCTTGAGCTTCTTCTCTCCCATTCCGCGATGAGTCTGAGACTAAAAGATAAAGCCTTTGCTTTGAGGCGTTCATTTGCATAGTGAGTAATTTGCTTCCCACTTTTATAACTAGTACTCTCTCATCGGGTGTCAACGGAATCGCTTGTGTTCTCGTCGAAGACGTCTTCATGGATGTCTACCTAACTTGCTGCAAATCGTCTGGACTTCAACAGAAGACACTCACTTTTATTATTCGTTCTATTGGTGAGGCCTTTCTTGACTTCCGTAATGTTTGTTTTGAGTGGACGTGTGTAGATGGGCATGACAATTTGGGGAAACGAAACCTGGTTACCAAAGCCACAACATTATTTTTTGGTCACTGGATGGTACATTGCTCTTGAAAACCTCAAAATTCATGAATACTGAGAGGGGATTCAAAGCTGAAATGGTGTGAAAAGGGGACCCCTTGGATCCTACCTTTTTTCCTTCCCAATACTCAACTATTGTAGCTGTCGCTTTTGGTCTACTCATAATTGGACTGGCCTTTCTCCTACAAGTCGTACCGGCTGGTGTGCTTCGCATTGCCTTTTCCATCTTCGGTGCTATCGGCGGTCCAATCCTCACCATATTCACACTTGGCATGATCTGCCCGTTTGTAAACAAATGGGTAAGTTTACGACCTTTCCCCGAAAAAGTAATCCATTGTGAGGCTAATTTTCCTCATCTACTTTAACTCATTGTCGGTTTGGATAATCCTCTTTTGGAAGGCACTTTAAACGTTGAGCTGGTATGGAGTTCAATGGATACTGGGCTTTCATCTTCCCCATTGAATGCTGCTAAAATCTGATTAGTTCAGACCGCTGAGATTTCGAAAAACAAAACTAATATTTCTAGGCACATTTTCCTCGTCTACCAAGCCTCTTTGCCTTTCTCCTGATTGCTCCCGAGTTCTGTTGAATCTTAAGTCATTCTCTGAGAGAAACTACTGCCTTTGAGGTCCTTTCTTCTTTTCATTTAGTCGTCCTGCACTCTCGTTGATCTTCCAAGTGTAATCAAACTGCACTTGATTTTGGCCTATGTTTTATGAAACGTTCGCGATTTGTTTGGAGAAGGTTACGTAGTGATTTCAGACATCTTTGTTCTTCGCACCCCAGTCTACTCTTGTCCCAACTCCGTAGGCGTTTTGGCGTCTTAGTCTTAAGTCCCTTCAGCTCTGTGTGGGATTGCAACATCGTTGAGACATTGATAGGTCTCTGTTAACATTGGATAGGTACTGGCCTGATCCTTTTACTTACGATTAAATAACTTTTTCATGGAGATCAAGTTCTTTTTGGCCTCATCAAATGCAAACAGTACCTAATCACTTGGTGTTATTTTTGCCATTTCTTCATCTCGAATCCCGGCTTTGGTGTCATCGATTTGGGTAGATTTGACGCACAACAGGGCGTAAAAGTCCACAGTCAGGACAGACGGGGTCCTCAAAACGTCATTGATGTACGTTCAAACGACGGGGAGAATGGAAGCGCTGATGGGTATTTTTCTTAGCAGAAATTGAGTGGCTCATCAATGTATCGAAGTATGTTTGAAGTAATGTGTATGCCTTTGTATTTGCTTTCTGTGTTTAGAAGAACCTTCTTTTTTCACCGCCGACTTTTGGGTGTTTGAAGTGGCCTTGTGGAAGACATTTGTACTGGTTATTCATGTGCGAGATGAGAAATTACCACTTCACTGTTGGGTATAAGGTAGCTACGGTAGCATCTTTTTATTTTTGAAATTCAGGGTCAGTTCGATTTTATCGCCTCCATTACATCAGTGTTGTTCATGACGATTGTCTCGTTGTTGTACAACAGAGTTAGACATAATTTTGCCCTGTTCTCGTTTTGAAGGGAGGCTTGGCAGGTTTTGTTGCGAGCCTGGCTGCCGGTTTGACAATGATCGTTGGCACGCTCTACTTCTACACCTTCAAGGAGGCTTGGGCTCCCCCTCTCTCCACTGCCGGATGCTCGACCAACGTCACCATGTTGATGACAGAGATGACAATGCCGGGGACGATGACGATGGCACCGGCGCCACAGTATGCCTTCTCCTTCTTCAATCTCTCCTACCTCTACCTCACTCTCTTCACTCTCATTGTTGGTTTCGTTGTCGCGACGGTTGTCAGTCTACTCACTGGTAAGTTCTTCATTTTTTGGACACTACATAATGTGGACGTATCCTAGACGAATCTTACTACCTATTTCCGTCATTCGAGATGAACTCTTGAACTGTGACAAAATTATCGTCAGTAAACTTTTCAAAACTGTCACGATTTTGTCCGTTGTCCTTTCACAGCTTTACTACAAACGCGAGTCAATATGAGAACCTTCTGCGAATTCCGTCCTGTAACCTCTGTGATGAAACATTCCTTGCTGTCACCAATTGATGCATAGCTTAGTTTTTTTGGGAATTTCGGTCGTGAACGGAGATAAACTTCAGAAGCAATTTTTTGTGGGAAGAAGACAGTTAAGGCGCCAAAGTGGGCTGTTTTCTTTATCGCCACTGCTTCGTGTAGACTCCTTGTCTCAGGCGAGTTGTAGGTGAAGATAACGAGGTTTAAATTCCCGAAGTGTTGAACCTTGAATCCTGTTGTTTCAATTTTTTGCCACATCTTGATGTTGGGGTAAAGCTTCTAAGTTGTTCGGCATCTTTATGGAGACGGTGTTTCGACGAATTCGCCCTCTGAAAAACAAGTGTCGGACAAATTTGTACAATTTGCTGATACCCAGTCTACCTTATCTTCAACCTAATATTTTTTGGGGTAACTTTTTACCTTTTAACAGCTCACTCTGTAACCAAGGTGAGATTGAAATTTTGAAGTGTGCTTAAGGGAAAAAAACAAACTTTCTCGATGCAGAAATCTGGGGCACAGAAGTTGTCTACACTAGACTTTGTTACTCTCTCTAGGGCTATACAAAGTGAGCTCAAAACGATGGTCAACTGTGAAGGCATGGCATGAAAATAAACTCTCTCAGCGTTGCCAACACATTTACCGTCTTGTTATTGCTACTGCAAATAAACTCCCCATTTACCTTCCTTCTTTAGCCTAGCTTTGTCTGGAATCTAGTTACACCGATTTCAGTGGCAGCATTTCATTGTCACTTGCTATTTATGCCCAGAAAGCGCAGTAGAATTTGTTCTTGAAAGTCTAATTTAGACAAGAAAATGTGGGAGACTAGCTTTGTAAAGGTCATTCAAGACTTTCTGCCTATAGGCGGAGTTGCAATTTGCAATGCTTTTGAAACAACAAATGAACCCTTTAGCGTGGATGTCACTGAAAAAGGTCTGAGATTGATGCTAAATTTTGCTTCACACCCAGCTGCGAGTCTTTAATAGACTCTCCCGATAGATTATCTTGTTCTCCGAGTTCTCAAAATTGGCCGAAAAAGGCGATTTCCTAAAGTGGTAGCCCCTGATTTGAAGTACAGTGATTGTAATGCTCTCTAAGCCGTTCTTTGGAAGGTAGGACTTGGTTTTCCAAAAAATTCGGGTCATCAGTTATTTTGCATGTTAAAATATGCAGTATAAATTTCTAGATATAGAAATCTGAGGCCCAGAAGTTTTCTTTGTTACTACCTCTAAGGTTACACGAAGTGAAGTGGAAGCGTTGGAGTTCGAATTTTGAAGTCATGTCATGGAATTTAACTTTTACAGCGCTGCTGGCATTTCAACTGTTCTTTTTAGCCTGCTTTCGACTGGGATCTAGTCACACCGATTTCAGTAGTACGCCCTGTCTAAATGTTGGCGAAATTGGTTACTAGGAGGATCTCTCGTGACTTCATTGTTACCAGCCTTTTATTTCTTGAAACTTATTGCTGGAGCCTTTGCCAGACAAGTTTTGCAAAGGTCATCTTGAATCTATCTGGCTCTGCGTGGTCTTATGCGAGGTTTTTAGCACGGGTGTCAATGTAGAGAGTCCGAGGCCTCTGCGCTCTTAAAATTGACCGAGAGGGGGGGGGGGGGATTTTCTTAAATATTAGCCTCTACTTTGGAGCACGGTGATTGCAATGCCCTTTAAGCTGTTACTTGGAAGATAGGACTTGGTTTTCTCGAAAATTCGAGTCATTACTTAGTTTGTGTGTAGACATTGACAACTAGGATCTGTGTTTGACGCCACGGTTACCTTTTACCCGTCCTTTGAAACTGCCCTTTGCTGAATAGATATTGAAGGACAGGATCCAGCGGAGCTGCGGAGCTCTGTGGAACTCACCACTTGCTGCAGACGCTAACCTTAGTTGACACGCAGTATTTTTCAGTTTTAATCTGCTTGGTAAAATGAAGCGGCTAATCCCTTCATTGGTAAATGAACGTCATTTCCGTTATTCGACTTTTATTTTCCAGACTTTGCTTCCATCATGGAAAGGAGCATTAATAGTTACTTTCACAACCAACTTTTCTCCACTTAAATGGAGCCTGGTTTGCGTCCTACAAGCGTCCGGTGTGTTTTTTGATTGTTTGAGCTAGGTTGCCTACTCTCCACTGGCCAGGTGGGAAAAAGAGCGACCATTTGGTTTTCCTGTGGTTCTTGCTACACGAAGAGGGTTTCTTGAGTCCATGAGATGCGAACTAATTTCGTGGCGTGAAAATAACCACTAGTAACTGAAAAATAGCCTTGTAATAGGGAGATCTCGACAACCGTAGAATGGCCTGAACAAACTCCTTGCAATTGCACATCCACTGCCACAGGGATATGTCTCTAATGTGTCCTTACAACGGGGCACACGTCCGATCGTTCACGCGCTAAGTTTTCACAAGAATGACTGTTGTGTCCCGATGACAATCACAGCCAGGACGTACATGCACGTAGACGCATTTGATACATTGACATCATTCAAGCATTGCCTACTGTTGAGTTGATGATCCTCCCAACACTGTGCCTGTGGTGGTCAGAGTGAGTGGTAATGGGTAAGTTACACCATGTGCTTACTTTGTCAATTGAACGATTCATGCTAAGTTGCTGAGCGTTTTCCAGATATCGCTCCTCCCTCTTGACAGGAATGAACTCAAGGTCTCCCGTTAGTCATTCTCTTCTGGCATGGCAAGTTGTCTGGCTCTGCTCAAAGCTTCCCTCCTGTGTACCCTCTCAGTCCACACCAGAAGTCATAACCTCGGTAGGTCTGCGTTACGTTTTCTGGCTTGTTTGCAGAGAGTTCCTTCCATTATTGTCGCCCAACCCTGTTTGTTCTCTTGCCTGGCAGTTACATGCTGCTAAAGTATCAGCAATGATGTGCAAAAGCGACTACTTGGACGCGTCTGGTGAAGGGAGTCCACGAAAGGTGACACTGGACGCCGACACAGGTGAAGAGTCGGTGTTCGAGCACAGGTTTTAGCCACCTTTCTACCTTTTTGTGATTGATGTTGAAAACAATCGGTTTGTTTATCCGTCTGATGAGTTATTTTGTAAGTGAATTAAATTTGAGAAAAGTATTCATTGTCGGCAGCCTCAGTCTGTTTGACCTGAAGTATGCCGGCTACACTACTCGATCGAGTCCGTAATCGTTGCCTCAGTTCCTCAATGCCTCCCAAAGCACTTTTAAGGCAGAGGTAGGACACCAGAGATGGCATGATGGTGGACAGAGGCGACCGAAGGCATTGGAAACACTGCTAGAATGCTGAATCAGCATGAGGTTGGCTGCAAATGGATAAAACGGGTTTGAAGTGGATAAGGTAAATGCTGTGTTCTTTTGGTGGTAAGCTCTGCCTATGGGTACAGAGAAGTGCTATGAGGCGTTGTGCAAAAGAAAATAAAGATGCGGTTTGTGACTAGACGGCGTCAAGCTTAACAAAACCTTGCTGGCACGCTGAAAGCACCCACGCGCGCATGATTTCACCACCGGGATGGATGAGATGCAAGTTGACAATAATCAAAAGCAGCATTTGTAAGTGGTGGCAGTCGTGCGCTATACGTTGTTGTTTTTATGCTAAAGTGCTTTGAAGGTTAGGAAAGCATGATGTTAATGTGCCGTTTGAAGGCAAAAAGTCGAAACGGTTGGCAACGAGATCGCGCGACTGAGCGATTGGCACTTGCAATAGTTAGGGAGCTGTTTGACAAAAACCCAAGCGTTGTTTCATGATTAATGCTTGAAATCCAACTACCTAAGAACCGAAACAGGCCGAAGATCGATTAAAGGAGAAGTTAGGCACTTCAGAAAAATTAGACTTAGGAGATAGCTTCTAGCAAACTCAATTTTGAATGGTAAAACAGTCGGTGGTAGGCTTTTTATCCATACAAAATTAGATGGTCAAAAGTGAGTGTTTTTTTTTTAAGACCCAGTCCAAAAGAAGCCCGCAACTTTCCGAAGTGTACCTATTAAGAGGGCAGTTCTACTGTAAAGCAATCTTGGAAGTCAATCGTAGGTAAACGAGCCACGTTAGCAAGCTGAAGATAAAGACAATCCTCGCCCAAGAGTGAGTACAAAAACGCGTTAACAAATACGGGCTGAACCAGACCAAGCTGCCACTGTTCTTAAGGCTTTTTGCGCACTGAGAAAAACGCAACTAAAATTACTTGCGTTTACGAGAGGCATGTCGTCAAAACCCTTGAAACAAAAATGGGGATAATTGGCAGCCAAATTGCTGGGTAGGTGTTCAAATGAAGGGGTTTATTATTAAATAATTATAACTTTTATAAATCAAAGCAGCAAAATTTGCCAAAATCGTAAAATAAGCATAAAAAACGAAAAGAAAAGTTCTCTTGCCTAGAAGTGAGTAGACGAGGTCCATATATGTGAAATGACTGTTTTACAATTGAAATATAAATTAAATAAAAGTACATTTTAATATCAGAAGCGTCCTTTGTAGCACTTACTTTGCAGCCTCAGGATTAGTTTGGATATTCTCTATCGACCTTGGGAACGGATTTCGCGTAATTGTGTTGGTGTTTAATTCAATCTGATGAATTTGGAAGCGTTTTAGGGATCGCTTGGCGCACACTTCTTGTAGGCCTCTTAACTACAATCAAACCGAATTTTGGCCTTAGAGCTCGTGATTGGGTATAGCTGGATAAGAAGATGTTCGTAATTACCATGTGAAGGGTCTGAGAAGCTACGATCACAGTCAGGAGGTAATGCTGTTGATCAAAGGTTCGGTGTGTGGGTATCAAGTGGTGCATGCTATTAATTACAGACCGAAATATCAGCTACGGATAGCCTGTCATCATGGGTGCCGTGGAAGTGCCGCTTGAGAGAGAAGGGGAAGGCTTAATTCTGGTGGCAAGTTATCAACTTCAAAGCATGACTGGGTGACTTACCAGTCTGAATGCGAAGGCTGCTTTTAAAAAACACTACAGGGTTTGGGCTGCGACGAACACTAATATTTAAGGCCTTATGGTTAGTATCTGGCCCTGTGAGTGTATGCGCGTTCCATTAACTGCGAATGGCCGCATTTCTTGCTCGCATTTGGTTAATTTTAGGTAAAATTGCTTTTACTCCTAGAAATACTGTTTTTTGATGCATCATGGGTTGCCTTGCTGCAACAAACTTTAAATTATAAATAGGAACGATAGAGTTCCTGCACCAGACCTCGAAATGAGCGGAGCCTAAGAAACCCTCGGAATATGAAAAATAACTTTCGGCGATATTTTGATTAACGTCTAAAAGAAGTGCATAATTTTAATTACAAGGGCTAGTAATCTCTCGATCTTTGTTTTGAGTAAAATTGCACGGATGCTTACGTAGAGATGTTGTAATTAATATTTTGATCACAACTTATTTTAAAGTGGATTTTAATTAAAACATTTAAATGTCATCTTACAAGTGATATATTTTTTACTTCGCTCATTTTGATAACCTGAACCTCACGAGACCGCTGCCGGCGTTAACAGGACTGAGTGCTCATTGGAATCTACCCATATATTTGCATGATTTAATCGTCTGAGATGCTACAAAGAAACCAATTATTTCGCCTTAGTGTGCCTTTTAGTTGAGGCACGACCATCGAGCCTAAAGTGCTTCCTCCTAGCTCATTTGCCCTAGCCCAAAGATCATATCGCTGATGGGAAGTGGAACATGTTTGGCATCGAATTTTGTTGCGAATTACCAAGTGTCCCGAGCTGATTGGAGGAATTGGTACCACAATTTTAATTGACATCCAAGTCGACTCCGCCTGCGTAATTTGCCAATCATGAGTCCTTCACACATTGCAACATTATCTTGCCAACAAAATTAATGTTTGTTAAGAACAAAAGTCAAGCTTCATTTTCTCAAAGTTTGGACAAATACTTTTTTAGATTGCTACTGAAATGCGTATTTGAGTAGCAATTTGATTTAATCATTAAATACTTAGCTTGAGCAAAAATGGCTTTGCTTCACCTTACACTAATCGACTGTTCTATCGTCTCCTAGACAGTGGCATCCCCTTCATAACTTCGGAAAAGAATTCGCAAACCAACCGGCCTAACTACCCAAATGAGTTTCTGGGCGATTTAATCGTCTATCGTACCACAGACTTATTCGCTGTAGTTCACCATTAAAATCATACAGCCTAGTTAACACCTTTGACGTTTACTGCTTGATCAAGCGGCCGGACATAAGGGATATTGCGGCTTGCAATTTTTGAGCAAATTGTGGCCTGGATCGGTGCACTTGGCCGTTTAGACATGACCTTACAAGCCAATCGGCAGTGCTTATGAGGGGTGGGACAGATTTCTTCTGTGACCTCATGCACCTTTATTATGGTCAAACAACGAAAACTCGCTTAGCAACAAGAATAGACCCTGCGCTAGTTTGATATGTGAATGATTTCACACCAAGTGAATGCTTTAAAATGAGAGTGAGTTCTTAGACACTCGAAGCAATGGGAACAGAACAGTTTCATCATGCATATTTCGGCAGAATAACAACTTATGAATTGACTTCCAAATCAGAGAGATTGTGTAATGTTTATCCAATGCTTCAACTGTTTGTTTGACTCCTCGTTTCGAAATCAAGGGCACTCAAGTCCCCGCATTTGTACTTCCGCTGGATGGCATGTATCATCCTTCGCAGCTCTTTAGGGAAGTCTCGGATTGTTACCATTATGACATAGTGTTTCCTCTTTTCCCTTTTTAAACAAACACAAAGGTGTAAAACTAGGCAAGAGGTAACCCTTGTTGCCATGGTCGTGACTAAAAAACCAGAATACTGTTGACTGCCTTAAACTTCAGCGCCTACTAATCGCTATGCTTCGTAGTCTCTCACGCTTAGAAGACTTAATTGAATTACTTCACTAAGTTCACACAAAACACCTCATAGTCAACAGATAAAATACAAGGATTTTAGTCCTCACTTTGTCGCCTCAATCGTTTTCAATGAAAATCCAGTGGTAGCAAAGCCTTGCCTTGCATAATTTGATTAGCTCCAAGAGCCCAGCTTTCATTGTAGTCGCATCAAACTTGCCTTGGAATGCAAGTTTATAACGTCTTTGAAGGCAGCCTGGTAATCAATTCTCAACTGTTTGGGTTGACACTAGCAGCAATTCTGCATGAAAAGTGTTCACTCCACTGCTCAACAATGAACTTTGTGAGAAAGTGCAATATCCAAAGGGAGAACTTTATAAAAGTTGCATATATTCCTTACACAATCTTCCTCCTGCCTGTTGCCAATTTCATAAAATCAACCAGACCTCAGTCAAAGCTGGCATTTACAAATCTGCCATAACATGAGTGAGCAACGCGGCTATCGTATCACAGCTGCCAAGACTCATCCCAAGAACCTCCGCATAAATCGTCTTCTCCGTCTGGTCATTGTCAAAGATGTTGCGATTGGTGACAAGGGAGAGAGCGAGCACACGCATCCCTGCATGGTGTGCCACAGTGGTCTCCGCTGTGGTGCTCATTCGCTTTCGCTGGTGCGTCATAGGTGGGGCCACAACCACACATACACACCCTCGTGCTTTAGCTGCCCACTTCCCATCTCTTGCGCCATGTGCAGGGTCAGATCACGCAGCCTCTTTATGTGGACGTTTGAAAGTGCTGTAAATCGCGGTCCGAATATGATTTTTACCAAGAGGAAATCGAACAACGGTTTACCTGGTCAAGTTGTTGCATAGATGGGTAAAATGGATGGATTGTGCAGTACGAGGTGTACAGATCCAGAGTGGACTAGTATAAGGTAGATTGCTTCGAGACATAATGAATAATGAATCAGGTGAAACATAAATATGGCCAGGTAAGATTAAGAACACCACTGCTTCACCTTTCATCACCCTTCACTACCATAATATCTCCAATTTCGTAGTTCTGGTGCAATCCGCCTACTGCGTTAGTCACGAAAAGTACTCATATCCCATCAAGCGCATCAGTCCCACTGGAAGTGCGACCTACAAGATGGAGATGGTACCACCTTTAGTTTGTCTGGATGGAGTCAGAAAAGTCATTGAGGAAACCGGGTAAGGGAGTTGTATAGCGAGTTTGGAGGTAAGATAAAGGGATAGAAGAATGGGAAAGCGATGAAAATGTGAATCGTAGATCTTAAGATGGAAATGATAGCATACCTGCTATAGCGAATATTCCTCGAAAGCGTGGGATCGACCCTGCATCACCATCACATTCTTCCCACCTAATGTGCCAAACTCCAGATTTCCCTTGTGTCCTTCCACTGAAGAAGAATGAAAAGATTGAGGACGAGAGGATAGATACGTCAGGGGAGAGTTGTGGAAGCAGCCTGATTAACAGTGGTGTGTGAGAACCCAGGAATTTCCTTGTAGGGTATGATAATTGGCTGGAGGATACGATTAGCCAATTGTCCCAATCCTGACCCACAGATTATGCCCATCAAAGGCATAATGTTGATCCTTGCTCGAAGGGACCCGCAAATTGCATTCACTTTGTCGTAGGAAGCCATTGTTAAATGAAATGCGTTTGTGTTCAAACGCTCTCCGGTGTTGTATCCAGGCGTCTGATAATGTTGAGACATTTATTGTCTAGGCTAAATTTACTTCATTCTGATTGGTCACTTGGGTTGATTTTTAACACCTTCGTGGGTATCGGAACTCCTTCCGGTTGTTGTTTATATCACACCCGCTTGTACTCGTAAGGCGAATAGCTAAGCTAAAAAAATGGTGAGTTAGCCATTTTTGGTTTGCAAATTTTCATTTAAAATTGCTGTGCGTTAGGTTTAAGCATTTAGAATCGCGAATGCCCTCCTTCTTTTATGATGTCTTAATTCATGATTTAGAGGAGAGTTAGGAAAGGTAGCTGAAAGCATAATTCATGTCTCAGGCATCTCTACCAGTCCTTCTCCTTGTCAACTTTTTTGAAGTATCGTGTGACTCAAAACTGAGAGGCAGGATAAGTGGCACTGAAGCCTCATGATTAAGGCCTGGCGGTCTAACTGAGCCCATCGCCGATATTTCTTGATTCGGCCTCCAGCAACCATCTAGTCCTCCTACGAACCCATGATGAAGATGATTAAGGCTTCGTATCACCTTCACTGGATGCGACAATGACAGTGGTGAGGTTGGCACGCAGTCTTGGGTTGAGATGAAAGATTAAGTGGCTAATTTTATAAAAGGCATCATGCAGAAACTCAGTAACAAGGGAAGACCTTTATTAAGAATCAAAGACCTTCTTATAAGCGAATGAAACTGCCTACAATGAGGCAATCAAGGTGGTTAATGATATTCCATTATAAAGATCTGGTGTTGGTTCGTAAATCTAAACTTCTGACCTTCTCATTCAGATTTAGTTAATTCATCCTTTTGGAGGGTAAATCATCTCACAAACTCGGACATAATGAGAACCAAGTTAAGTGAGATTTGAGGCTCTGGATAAGTTAAAGCTAATATTATTATTTTCATATCCCTCTTCGCCTTTTCAACTTATCCCTCGGCTATTGGAAGCTGCCGCTTGGCATTTGGACGAAGTGACTTTGACAGAAAGAAGAAAGTAACAAGTAGTGATGTGTTGAGCAGATTTTAAATATAATTCACCACTTCCAAAAGGGTCACTCTATCGCCTGATTTAATTTTGCTAGCGAAGGGAGATTGGACGAGATTTTATATCTTTCTCTCTCCGCTAATTGTCTTGCATTGTGGACCTCCATCAATTCGAACTCTTGAGGGAGACAAATTTAGTTAAGGCTAGAAAATATCTTCAAGCCACCGGAGAAAGCGACTCGGGTTTTATCCTATCATTGTAGCCATTGTAAGCTCTGCCTTAGGTTGAAGATACTAGTTGACACTTTGTATGCCTACTTAACTTTGTGTCTTGACTTAACAGAGAATCAAGGCTCCTCAAATCAACTTCCACTCGTCGACATGGCCTTAGGGTTGCGTCGATAACTCCAGTCCTCCTGTATCTCATACTCCTACGACTTCTTCCGACTTTTAGAGAAGACTCTAAATGTGACATTAACCAAAGGTGCGTGAGAAGCATCAAGATAATTTGAAACTTTTACACAAAAGGAGATGCATAATCGACAGTCGCGTGAGGCGGCCGGCGCCATTGTTGATGCAAATGTAGTGCATCAGTCCCAAAACCGCTGATCAAGAAAACAGACATCATTTGAAGCGCCCGTACACAACATGTGTCGTCGGAATG
This sequence comes from Taenia hydatigena, assembly GCA_036345935.2. Taxonomy (NCBI): domain Eukaryota; kingdom Metazoa; phylum Platyhelminthes; class Cestoda; order Cyclophyllidea; family Taeniidae; genus Taenia; species Taenia hydatigena. The sequence goes on from JADWOT020000003.1 coordinate 17,325,249, forward strand.
GTAAGAGTGTAAGCCACATAGACGTGGGTAAGTGACAATCCTAGCTACAGCTCCGTCAATCGCTCCTGTGAACATTCGGCTTAAATATTTCTGTGTACTCCAAAAGAATCGCTCTTACAATTTGGAAGGTGCTATTGAAAAACACAACCCTGAATATTTGCATTGAAGATGTAATAAAGCCGATAGAAGTGACTGCCAACTCTACAAGTGATTATTGACTACTTGTCTGCTACTGTTTATTCAATTGAAACATTTTAACTTGATAATCAACGGAGGGAGTCAACACTAATGTTTAAGCACACGGTACACTGTTGGTCAGACTATGCAATTAATTACGGAGAGACGAACTTAAATGCCATAGGTAATTAATCAACTTTTGTGCACATCAACGTTTATATAAACACCACTGGTGTGCAAACGAGACGAATACACAGCAGCCGCACCCACTCCATCCACCTTCTCGCACTATGGCCACCTACGAGGAAGCTAATACAATTTGCGAGTTCCTTCGGGCGAGAGTTAGCATTACGCCTTTGGTGGGCATAATTTGTGGGTCAGGATTGGGTCACGTAGCCAATCGTGTTGTGAAGCCAATTAGCATTCCCTACAAGGATATTCCCGGTTTTCCACACACTACTGGTGAGCAGACTATTCCCACATTCATTAATTGACGTATTTACGGCGTCCTCCTCTAGCCTTTTATTTGCCTTTAAGTGGAGGGACACAAGGGAAATCTGGTGTTCGGTACATTAGGTGGGAAGAATGTGATGGTGATGCAGGGTCGATTCCACGCCTATGAGGGATATTCCCAACAGCAGGTATGCCATCAATCTTCTTCCTTTATTCATTCACCATCCTCTTCAAAATACTTGTGTCCTTCCAAAATTCATTAATCTGCATTTCATCCATGCATCTGCGTGTCTATACATTCTTCCACCTATTCGATTAGGTCTAAATTCCTTCCGAACTGCTTTGAACTTCTTCATTCTGCTTTGTATCATCCACCCATTTCGTTCAGCTCTATTCCTATCCTACCATCATCTTGTGAATACTTTTTAGCTAAATTCAAATGCTTTTAGTTTTTTTGTTCTCAACCCATGTAGATCACACTGCCTGTGAGAGTGATGCGTCTCATGGGATGCGAATACTTCATCGCAATCAGCGCGACAGGCGGCCTGCATCCAAACTACGACGCGGGAGACATCATGATACTAAAAGACCATATCAGTATTCCTGCGTTAGCCGGAATTAGTCCTTTGACAGGGCTTAACGATGAGAGGTGAGCGAGTGCGATCATCGGCTGCTAAGGTGGTTGCAAAAGTGATGCTAGATTTCTTGCGAGATACCACTACCGCATTCAAATCTAAAGGATTCTTCTGTCACTTCTAGATCAAATAACTTTATTTCCACACATCAGACTACTAATTTGGCCATTGACCCTTTAATTATCCCTACCGAATGCAGATTTGGCCCTCGATTCCCTGCCCTATCGGATATTTACTCCAAGGAACTGCGCTTGCTGACCCAGCACGTGGCGGTGGAGATGGGCATTGGACAGCTGATGCACGAGGGCGTGTATGTGTGCTGCTGTGGTCCCACCTATGACACACCAGCGGAGGCACGATTGCTGCAAATGCTGGGCGGTGATGTAGCAGGCATGAGCACCACAGCAGAGACCATTGTGGCCCACCATGCAGGAATGCGTGTCCTCGCTCTCTCCCTTGTCGCCAATCGCGAGTCCTTTGAAATCGACCACGTGCAGAAGACGAGTCACGAGGAAGTGCTTAAAATGGCCCTTCATCGCGGTGATACGATGGCAACACTGATTACTCGTGTTCTGGCGGCTCTGTGACTTCAACGTGCATCGGTGTCACAATGTTTAACTAGTTCCCTTTATTGTGTACTAGTTTGCCTGCCTCCAAGGTTGTGCTAAGACTGTTTAACTCGCGATTGAATTGTGCGTTTGAGCTCTTCATAAGCAAATAAGATCGGATCATTTGTGGGCTTCACACGAGACTGGACAGAATTTCATTCACAACGAAACTGAGGCCATAGTAAGCACTAGCTTATGACCGCCCTGCAGATTAGTAAATAATGGAATATTAATGACTTAAGGGTGGGCCTGGCAGTTTGGTGGACCACCATTTCCACTTCATGACTAAAACGTGTTGGGGACAGAACTAGGGCATATAAATATTCAAAACGGTTTTCACAAGGGTTTGTCGAAATTGAGAATTATCTAACTGGAAATGCGTGGAAAAGCCACACTTAAGCATCTTTTCACAAAGGAGAGATCAGTCCGCTCTTTTTCGACAGGAAGTGTTTCATCCAATTCAGCTCTAGAAAACACTCACATCTTAGTGCATATCTTTCCGTTTCTACTTCGATTGATAAAGAATACTAAAGGGGCATTCAACTTTTCAAAATCTTTCTTATATGCAATCCCATTGGGAATAAAGTCAAGGCATATCCATATACACTAGGAGGAAGCAAACTCATGTCTCCACTCAATAGAGACGTGAGAGCGAATGCTGTGCTCTACTAGCTGCACATGCGTTTTCCTCTCACTCTTAGTTGGCTGTAGTCACAATTTACTTCTCAAGTCTTGAAGATCATGGGCAGTGAGGACATTAGCGATATTTCAAATTCTCCAGTACTTCGCAAAGGTAACACCTTCAAGTGGTTCTAGCGCAATGATCAGTTGGCTTCTCCTTTATTATGTGTCCAAAACTGGTTTAGAACGTGATTATTGAGGTCAATTATTTTCGCGAACTCTGCTGAAGGCACCATATTTATCCACCAAAACACAGAAGCCACGCCATTCACATTTGCAATGGAAAGAAGACGTCGACGGTGTTTGCGATGCTCGATGTGAGGTTGCAGCTAAAATTCATGTTACAGACCACGAGAGGAAAGAACTGCAAGAGCCGCTGGTTATCGTTAATAAAGATTTATGAAAAAAATGAAATTTTCCCATTTACTATAACATCACTGCTTTCGCTGTGAGCCAGTACGACTGAGGCTCGGAGCTTCGTTCTTTTCTTTCCAAGTTAGATGGCACAATAAACCTGCATATCAATTGCCCTAGAGATTGGAGGGCGCATATTTTACAACTCCCGCGTACCAAGGGCGGTGTCTCTCGAGGCGCATTTCCGGTCAATGATTAGTTCATTGCATGGGCACCTTCACTTCAGGCACATTGACCTAAGCGTATAAATATTTACCAGGCTCCAGGAGGCCCAGAGGTAGTGAAGTGCACAGTGTTTAGTATCACCTGGTTTTGGGATTTTACCACCGAGTTTAAACAGCAAACCAAAGTAGGAAATGTCATTTGAAGCTTCAATTAGAAGGGACTCCGACTGCTAGGCTCTAGAGTTGGATTTTATAAAAAATTAGTCCAGGTAAATCAATCCGTATGATAGACCAGTACAATTTTGCATTGATGCTTGCATGATCCATCAAAAAGGGGCTCATGGAAGTTAGCTCAGAAGGCGTGAAGGGCTAGAGGCCGAACATTGCCGATGGTGAATGATCCTCTGGGAGGCAAAAAGCTCGCGGGTTCGTATTTGAGGAGGGAAAAGCATAATAATGGATTGTTGATTTCATTGAGCCCCAAAATTAAATCAAATTCATCGTACTTTATAATTCTCTTAAGATGGATATTTTAAAGGCTAGACACGATGTCCAGACAGCTCGATGCATACCAGAAGTTTATAACAAATCAATGGGGTAATAACGAGATACGAAGGAATATATGATGGAAAGACAGGTCGACTAAGCGTCTTCACATCCTCTTGAGCAAAGTAATCACAAACATCTTCATCAATTCGGCACGTATGGCAGCAACTCGGAGGACCTCTTCATGAGTATAGATGATCTCAATGCCTTTGGCAAGAACAACCTTGTCAGTGGTGAGTGACACGACGAAGACCTTAAGACCAGCGTGCTTCGCCACAATGGTCTCGTGTGTGGTGCTCATTCCCATGGCGTCAGCACCGATGAGTCTGGCGAACCGCGACTCCGATATGGTCGGGTACGTGGGCCCCAAAATACCCAGGTAGACACCCTCATGCAAGCACTCCTCAATATGCATCTCCTTGCCCACCGTCTTGGCTAATTCACGCAACTCCTTTGTGTAGATGTCGGTGGTGGGTGGAAATCGTGTGCCAAACCTAAACAAATGCAATGCAATTGTCCAGCCTACCTCTCATCGTTTGGTCCAACCAGTGGGTTCAATCCCGTAATTCCCAACAGGCTGATGTGGTCCTTGATAATCATCATGTCGCCCGCCTTGTAGTCGGGATTCAAGGCACCCGATGCATTGGTGACAATGAGCATCTCCACTCCCAGCAGTTTCATCACTCTCACAGGAAGAGTGACCTGGAGAAATGAGAGTAGCATGGGTAAGTCCTCACCTGACTCATGGGATAGCCCTCGTAGGGGTGACATCGACCCTGCATTATGACGACACATTTGTCTGCGACTTTGCCAAAAACCAGGTTGCCAGAATGTCCCTTGACAGTGCTAATGGGGAACTGCTTGATGTCGGAGTACTTAATGACGATCGGATCAGAGACGATGTCGGCCAGGTTGCCGAGTCCGGAACCACAGATGATACCGAATCGTGGAGTGAGAGACACCTTAGACTTGATGAAGTCAGCGGCAGCTTTAGCATCCTCATAGGAGCCCATTGCAACGTTGGTGCGATGGTTAACATTTCAATCTGGCTTTAAACCAGCATCACCAGACAATCCATTAATAACAGACAGACCTTTTTTTCATTTTCGCCTGTAGGTTCCTGGAGCCAATTTTCGCATCTATAAGTCACTTGGTTTGCTACAATACCCGTCAAATCAATCTAAGGCTGACGGTGTTATTGAAAGATGTATGCCCATGTTGCCAACTTTCAATCCTTCTTTTACAGAGGCTAACCAACCAAAAGTTGGGTTTTGTGACCTGCTTTTCTCAAATTAGATGACGCATGAGTCTGAAGTTGAATGTCGCGAATGTTTGGCTGGTGACAACCCAGTACACTTTGGGTCAAAGAAAAGAATTTTGAGTTGTCACCCAAAGCATAGCAATTAACAAAATTTTGTACCTTGATTGCTTGAGTTGGACGTGTGTTCATTAGCATCCACTATGTGCCTGTTAGTTGGCGAAGCTGCCAATGCAACGGCTGTAGACACTACTGGAACAGCTTGTCTAAAAGCATTAAAAGCATGGTTTTCCTGCCCGTGGACGTTATAGAGCAATCCACGCATGTCTGAATGCGTATTTTGAGCTAGAAGCATTCGAAGAAGGCTAATTTTGTGAAGGACCTGGGGCCGCATACCCTTTGGGGAAGAAATAAAGAAATCAAGGGTCTTGCCCTAATCAAATTCGTCCGGATGAGCAGGAGAGATACAGACCAAACCCAATCGCACCAGGGTCAGCTTCGACATACCTTCTACTTCTTTCAGGAACATTATGGTTTTCAAAGGTGGCTTAACGACGCCAGACTCAACCACTGGTTCAAACACATGTAGTTGAAAGGACATTTAAGCCTAAAATACTTTGTTTGTTTGGACTGCCAATTTCGGTCTCAGTCACAGAGTTGGCCTCTGGGCCTTGTCAGCAGCTTATTTTCCTGTATTTTTATTGAATGGATATTCTGTCCTGGTATTTTGCCTTCATGGGAGTCTTGAACCGCTACATTGATGGCAGCGGAAAGTGGACCAGACTTTGTAGGGTTTCGATCCCTATCTCTACCACCGGTGGCATATTGCAGCTGTGCCAAAGAAGCTCCTGTACTATGAATGGGAAAAATCTCTGACATCCCATAACAAAAGGGATGAGAACGACGTCCGCTTTCGGCATCTACCTCATCTACATATTTTACAGGAAAGCTATTAACACCTGAAGCGACACTAGTCGTGGACTTGTGAAAGGAGACCGGTGTACTAACGTCTCTCTACGGACATATTGATGATCGGCAGAACCTCTTACTCCGTGTCGTTGGTATCATACATCACCTCAGTTGCGCCGAATGTCGACAACTAACACGTTCAACTTGTGGGTGTTTCTTGCTGCACTGATTACGATTTGATGGCTGATGCGCAAGGTCTACCGAGGTGACCTTCGAAAACGACGCTCTAAAGAGGAGAAAGGCCTTTGAACATGTCAGCGGCTCATATGTATATATATATATATATATATATATATATATTCTGCCCTGGTATTTCGCCTCCTTTTGCCTTCAAAGGAGCATCGAGACGCTACAAAGTCTTCTCTTTATCACCCTAAACATCTTTGTGGTCACTGTAGAAGATGAAGTTACCTCAAACACTGAGTTGGAGTAGTGTCGCATTACCTCAGCTAAACTAGTAAACGTTCGGAATAACTGAACTCGCACTGGAAGTTCTTATCTTGCCAACAAAAGTGTACAAAGGCGACTAGCGGTGCGTAGCGGAATGAGCCACTCGTGGTTAATCTCCACTTTACTGTCGATGCGGTGTCGCGTTGACACCAACAGGCTAAATAAGCTGGTAAAGTTTACAATGCAGGTGCGTCAGCAATCACAGGATAAAAATTAATTTTAACTCCTTCGAGTTTCCTATTATTTTCGCTCTTAAACGCATCAAAGCGACGTCCATCCGATTGTATAAATTTGGAGCAGTTATTTTAATGGCAAGGCCTAAGGCCATATAAGATCAGAATCGTGTGGCCGACTGGCTGATAATGAAAGCGACAACAGAATGGGGAGACGTCATGAAAGATCAATGCAGTCAAGTGAATTTGGACAGTGGGATTTATTGCACTGTCTAGGAACAGTTTGGAGCACAATGCTTGGCGTCGATTTCCAGCCATATCCTCTTTGCTATAGAAGGAGGGTGTTTACGCTCCTTGCATCGTTTGAAACGAAGCTGCAGTTGCATCCACGAACGATCTAGCGCAGCTCACCCATGCCGTCGACACTGAAAGGAAAAAAACTTTGCGAGATTCTAGTTACGTACGCAAATACTTTTTCTCATGACAAGGTATTAAAGTGGGAAGAACAAATATTGTGAAGCACACGATGGACACTGGCAAGTCTAGACTGAGATTGCAGCCATCCTGATGCCTGGTACCCACTCTGCAAAAGGAAGTGAACCACTACGGGATAAATTTATTAGGCGTGAGGCCACACAACTATAAGAATCACTATGGATCTCATCATTTTTTTATATTAAATGAAATAAACGAAGGTTTGAGGCTGTGTCGACTACGACGAGAAGCCAAAAGCAGTGAGTAGAAGTGGAAGTACGAAAAAAGAGCATACTTTCCGGGTCTGCAACGCAGTGGTCACGTTCCAACGCCAAACGCAAGCAGAATCATGCAGTTAGCTCCTAGAGCTGCGTAGAACATTTCAAAATGACGTTTAAGTATATAACTTTGCAAGACAGCGGTTATTACTAAACTATCTAAAAGAAGCAATTTTGACTCCGATTGCAAAAGGCTCTCGAAGCATACAGCCTTGCCAACCAATAAGACGCAACTCCTCAATGTCCTAGATCTGGCAATTCACAAAAAGTTCTTCGTCAAGGGTTTCGCTACGACCGCTAGCCCGATACATACAATGTCGGCAATAAAGAAATTCATTGAAGAGGAAGAGCATGACGAATTTTTAAAAAAAAGAGTGAAGCGAAGGCTCTACTTCTCACCGATTCTAACATCATCCAAATTGTAATAAGGCGCTGTACCATTAGCGATGTGGCCGTGGAATAAAGAAGAGGATTAGTGCTATCACCTACATGGATACTAGACTCAACAAAAGTGAAATGAAAAGTGTACTTTGCGATCCTTACCAGGGTCAGACATCCCTAGCATTACCTGGTAGCGAAGGGGGCCAAAGTAAGAACAAGTAATCGACTGATAACAAGGAAGTAGATAGACCTTTTGGTCGCGCTATGGTACAAGGAGATGCGCGTTGAGCTTCCACACTGCTATAAGATAGAAAAAAGGAAATGTCGTTAGCATAAGCAACCGTCTCGTCTTGTTGACCAATCGTGCTAGAGAAAGGTGGCGTCGCCATTGCAGTGAACACATATTCCTAGAGAGCCTAAGCAGAGCACCGACTCTAATATGTGAGAGACTCGTTACGTTATCTAGTAAAATTACAACGACAGGGAGTGAAACGGTTAGATAGGGTTGTATCAAGAGGAGGTTTAGTCTCCCAAGCACCCAGCGGCCGACGTCTAATTGGTACTCGAAGCTCTCTTAAAGTTACACAATCAACTGGACCGCACGGATTGAATGATGCCAAGTGTCTGTGAGTAACACAGCCCTACTTGAGCTCTGCTAAACCTGCGCTATTGATTGCATCAGCTTTTAAAGGTCACGAGACTCCCAGGATAAAGAGTTGGCAGTGATATCATGGAGTCTCTGCTTACTGTGAAGGCGGGAAACCGATACATTATGATCATATTAGGCTGTCTGGCGAAACGGTCTGGTCACAAGGTGTTGATACTGTTGCCTCTATTTCCTTCAGCTGCTGGTTTTGTCGACACGAGTGCCTTGATGGAGGATTGCGAATAGGGCTGTAATTTTGAATTTCAACACTTCTGACTTCACCATGAAACACCTTATACGAATTTCAAGACAACAAGAGGTGGGAAGAGCAAACCGCGCTCTGATTTACCCACTGAAGGAACTCACCAAGTATGTGCGATGGAAAGACTGGGATTCAAACCTTAGAAGGTGCTCCCTTGCCTACAGGGCCGTATCCATACACCAGTGGGCAGTTAATCGTTCCAGATACTCACAGGTTGTTAAGTGAGTAGAATATCATTTGACATCTCCCAAACAAATGCAGTAGTAGAGACCTGCACTTTCTCAAAAGTGTATCCTGCGATTGAAGGAAGATATGACAGTCTTCCAATATTGCTAAAAAACACTTGCAACTGCCACGTATTGAGCTGAAGCGATGTTATGATAACCCCAATCGGACTGACTTCTACCGAGAAGGGAACTGGATGCACCTATGCTGGTCGATGCAGATTTCAAGTTCCAGCATTCGGTGGAGCAAAAAAGGATTTTGAGTGATGGAAGTATGCTTCAGTTGCGGCATATAACTCCGCACGAAGATGCCTCATTGAGAATGATAATATGCAAGAACCAGACAAAAACAGTGCTCTAGAGGATGAGAAGGCTATGCACTAGATGTTGGTCAGGAGCCGGTCAGGAAATACGAATCTCATGACAGAATGGAAATTATCAACGCAGGAGGAATTGCTGCACTCTGAACGAGGATAATCCTGATCTCTGTGTCTTGTTCAGAACATTACCGATAGCAAAAGCCATGATTTGGAATGAAGGTCAAGGTCAAAGAGGTAAATAAAAAACCTATTAGGCACAGCAAAATAATGATATTGATCCAGTTAGGTAGGATGACACATGAAACATTAAGATGCCTATTCCAATTCTATTAAGACCAGAGGAAGAGTACGTTTAAAAAATTATATTTATCAAGGCGGTGCCCTTCAAGTCAGTTTTCCGGTCCCATTAGTGGTTCAGTGCAGATCCACCTCTCAAAGCGCATAAATATTTATCTGGTCTTTGGAACGCCTTCAATGTTGCCTTTGCTGGATGAGCTGGCATCTGGAACATGCCAACAGTCCCAAATTCCTTTCTCTTAGCTAAATATATGCATAGTCTACCCAAGTCTTGTGCCTTCTTTTGTCTTCAAGGAAGTCTCAAGACGCTACATTGATGGTGGCAGTGGAAAGCTAAACCAAAGCTAATAAGACTTCCCTTTGTATTTCCACCTCTTGACGAACTATAGTGGTACGAAGGAAGTGCATACGCTACGGATGGAAGAATTGTAGATCTTTGCATAACCGAGGGGCTGAGAATAATATAGACTTTTAAAACTTACCCAATTCCCGTGTTTTGCAAGAAAGCCATTAACAACAGAAGCGGCACTAGCTGTGAGCCATTTGGAAAAGTTTCTTTACGACGTTTCCCTAACCTACATGCATAAAAACGACTACAGTGTAAAAATACGTAAAATCTTGCCCCGATGGAACTGTGTTGAATCCTGTACTCTCTTTCACGATTCTGCTTTTGGACCGGTATTTCAACGTCCCACTAATGGACACAGGTGACGGTCAGCAGATTCCCTCGTCGCCTAAACCAGAATTCGAACCGAACGAAACTCCAGATTCACTACAGTTGCCAAGAGGAAACAGTGGCGTTGCAGTCAAGCATAAAAATTTGACAGCTGACACGGTTGACTTGTGGGTGTTTTCTTTCAGCACTGATTGTTTTGTGATGGCTGACGCGAAAGCTTTACCAAGGGAAGCGCTCAAATAAAATAAGGAAAAATGTAAAATTTTGCTACTTGTTTGAGTGCGGGTTTCAATCGCGGTCATTTGGTGTGGTCACATTGCCCTGGACAAGTGGGCTGGCCTCTGGATCATTCTGGCAGCCAATATTCCTTGCCGTTTGCTGAACATATATGTATTCTGTTCAGGCATTATGCTTCCTTTTGCCTTCAAAAAAGTCTTGAGGTACTACAATTAGCTTATTTTACGTGAATGGAGGTTCAAACGGCATTTGAAGCAGTAACAATGTTTGCAGCCCTCATTCAGGTATTGAAGCATGAAAGCACAAACGAGCATGTTAGACTATCGTCATTGAAATATTTTGCAACACTGTCACACAGAGGTTTACATGACAATTAAAAAGGGGTTCCTTAAGAACTCTTACTGTTAGTGTGGCGAAGGACTAAAAAGCTAGAGTCAGCATCTTGACTATGTGGTGACTAAACCCAAAGAGTCAGTGCAGTTGGATTAGCCAAGCGAACGACAACAGACTGAGGGTAATGTTTTGTTTGCTTGACTGCTGGTTTCGGTTACGGTCACTTGAGGTGACCCCAATGCCCCGAGCATCTGCTGTCCGCTTAACCTATATGCTTCCTGTCAAAGCATTATGCCTTCAAGGAAGTCTCAGACCACTACATTTAGCCTATTTCCACCCGTACGGAGGTCGAAACGGCAAATGAAGTAGTAACAATATTTGCAGACCCCAATCAGGTCTCGTAGCATGAGCTAATGATAGTCTGCATCTTTTGAAAGCATGAACAATCATGGTAGACTGTCGAAGTGTTGCGTTCATTATGAGCCCTGAAGCAAACCAGCATTCTACTATCTTCAACTGAGTGAATTCAATTTGTGGTCCCCTTCTGCCATTCTGTCAAAGATAAGGCACAAGCTGGTTTAAAGAGAAGTGAGTTTTAGACTAATCAACGGTTCGACAGAGACTAGAAAACAGTGATGATTGGTTGACAATGGGGAAGTTGTGTTCACAACCTCTCAAGCATTTGCACCACAAGCGTCTTCAGCACATCGGTACGAGTGGCAGCAGTTCGAAGAACCTCCTCATGACTACAAGTGACTTCAGTGTCGTAGTCAAGTTCAGCCTCATCAGTGGTGAGTGACACGGCGAAGACCTTAAGACCAGCGTGCTTCGCCACAATGGTCTCGTGTGTGGTGCTCATTCCCATGGCGTCAGCACCGATGAGTCTGGCGAACCGCGACTCCGATATGGTCGGGTACGTGGGCCCCAAAATACCCAGGTAGACACCCTCATGCAAGCACTCCTCAATATGCATCTCCTTGCCCACCGTCTTGGCTAATTCACGCAACTCCTTTGTGTAGATGTCGGTGGTGGGTGGAAATCGTGTGCCAAACCTAAACAAATGCAATGCAATTGTCCAGCCTACCTCTCATCGTTTGGTCCAACCAGTGGGTTCAATCCCGTAATTCCCAACAGGCTGATGTGGTCCTTGATAATCATCATGTCGCCCGCCTTGTAGTCGGGATTCAAGGCACCCGATGCATTGGTGACAATGAGCGTCTCCACTCCCAGCAGTTTCATCACTCTCACAGGAAGAGTGACCTGGAGAAATGAGAGTAGCATGGGTAAGTCCTCACCTGACTCATGGGATAGCCCTCGTAGGGGTGACATCGACCCTGCATTATGACGACACATTTGTCTGCGACTTTGCCAAAAACCAGGTTGCCAGAATGTCCCTTGACAGTGCTAATGGGGAACTGCTTGATGTCGGAGTACTTAATGACGATCGGATCAGAGACGATGTCGGCCAGGTTGCCGAGTCCGGAACCACAGATGATACCGAATCGTGGAGTGAGAGACACCTTAGACTTGATGAAGTCAGCGGCAGCTTTAGCATCCTCATAGGAGCCCATTGCAACGTTGGTGCGGTGTTTGGACTTCAAGGTGTCTCAGCGATTTATCAGTGCCTTTTATGTGGTTCCATTGACCAGCTTTTACGTCCCTACTGCCAACGACAACCTTCGAAATGGCAGATCAGGTTGTGTTTATACTTCATCGTCAATTTAATTGCAAACGGAAATTTTCTTACCAACATGATGTGTGTTTTAGTTATCGAAATTTTTTCACACTTTATTAGAGCTCGCTGATAGCTTTGTGATCGGATTGTGAGTCTTTTAATGTGCCATCCATAAGTTTTACATACTTTCCTTCGAAGTTTCCCATAGAGTACACCTTAGCCTTCGCAACTTTTATTTCAATTTAATAATCCATTAATAAGTGGATAATTCTTGCTCTATAACCATGCCCAAATCAGCTGTCAGCCAATGAGTATACCTATTTGTCATTTACCTGGTCCGCATCTGCCATTTCACGCACTTATAATATATGATTAACCAATCTCAAATGAATTCTTCCGCGTGTCATTGGTTCATCTATCCATCCATCCAGCCTTCCTTCAATCATCTAGTTATTAATTTATACCCATTTAATCCTTTAAGTCACGACCAACTTACTAGTACCTTATTCCATGCCACTTTGTATCTCCCATTCCATCCTTCCCATTCACTTCAAATCAGCTTTCTACATGATTTTAGTTTATTTGTCATTTCAATGCTCTGATCCCATCCATCCATCCATCCTGTGTTCCTCCCGTATCCATTTTATTCATCCTGTGTCCAATCCGTCTTCACCCATTCCGTATACATCCATCCCGTATCCTTCCATTCACCTCGTATCCATCCCTCCAGACTTCCTACCATACACCTGTAACTTTTATTGGTTCAATCAGCCAGTTATTAATTTATGCATTTATTAATCCTTTAAGCCAAGATCAACTTATTAGTGCCTTATCCCATACCATTCCGTATCTCCTATTCCATCCTCCCCATTCACTTCAAATCAGCTTTCCACACGATTTTAGTTCATTTGTAATTTTGATGCTCTGGCCCCATCCATCCTTATCCACCATTCCCGTATCCATCTTGTGTCCGTCCATTCACCCTGTGTCCATCCCATATCCATCCATCCGCCCATTTATCTCAGTTTTTCATAATATAGCAATTCAAAATGAATTGATTTTTCTGTTATTCTTTCTACTTCCATTGATAAAACATTGAATAATCCCACGTTTTAAACGATCGTTACACCTTTCAAAGAACTGAACATGACGCGCTAAATATTAAAGTTTGTGAGACCAAACGTAAACGAGATCCCAACTGGTGTAAATGATGGGGTGATTTCATAGCTCACACAATCTTACTCGCCTTTTTTGACCAGCAAGCCCTTACAAAAGTACCGATAAAATTGCCAGGAGGGAGCAATGGTCGCTTAGATGGTCAAATAGCATTTTCCATCAGCTAGTCCTTTACATACGCTTAGATATTTTCATTCTCTCGATTAAAACTCACCTCCCGATTCTCAAGGAGGCTTTGTTGTCACCCAAGTATTCGAAATTAACCAACTAGCAACACTTATTTGTTCCACCGCCATCGGTGTTCTATCAATGGAAATGGAATTAGTCACTAGGACCTTAGCACAAGTTGAACTAACAAAGCGTGGATAAGCCTAGAATAGATGGATGGATGGAGTAAAGACACCAGAAAGAAGGAGCATGGGACGGACAAATCGGTGGATGGATCATAAAACACACAATGTAAGGACTGGTACAAGATAGGGGTTAAGGTCGACTCTTGAATAAACTTAAAGAACTAATACATATAAATTCATGAATCGTTAAAAAAAATCCAAAGTAGACTTAATTAAACACAAAGGGATCAACGAGCTCCGATAAAAGGGTGGATAACCTCAAGGAACTGAAACACATCACGTGGCTATGGCAGTTTCAATTTCCGCTCATTTGCACACAAGCCTAAACATCCTTTGATCTGTCGTCCCAGAATTTGACCTTAACAGCGGGAGTGTAAAGGCCGGTCAATGAGTCCATATAAAAGCCACTGACAAATCACTGAGACACCTTGAAGTCCAAACATCGCACCAACGTTGCAATGGGCTCCTATGAGGATGCTAAAGCTGCCGCTGACTTCATCAAGTCTAAGGTGTCTCTCACTCCACGATTCGGTATCATCTGTGGTTCCGGACTCGGCAACCTGGCCGACATCGTCTCTGATCCGATCGTCATTAAGTACTCCGACATCAAGCAGTTCCCCATTAGCACTGTCAAGGGACATTCTGGTAACCTGATCCTTGGCCAAGTCGCGAACAAATGTGTCGTCATAATGCAGGGTCGATGTCACCCCTACGAGGGCTATCCCATGAGTCAGGTGAGGACTTACCCATGCTACTCTCATTTCTCCAGGTCACTCTTCCTGTGAAGGTGATGAAATTGCTGGGAGTAGAGATGCTCATTGTCACCAATGCATCGGGTGCCTTGAATCCCGACTACAAGGCGGGCGACATGATGATTATCAAGGACCACATCAGCCTGTTGGGAATTACGGGATTGAACCCACTGGTTGGACCAAACGATGAGAGGTAGGCTGGACAATTGCATTGCATTTGTTTAGGTTTGGCACACGATTTCCTCCCACCACCGACATCTACACAAAGGAGTTGCGTGAATTAGCCAAGACGGTGGGCAAGGAGATGCATATTGAGGAGTGCTTGCATGAGGGTGTCTACCTGGGTTTTTTGGGGCCCACGTACCCGACCATATCGGAGTCGCGGTTCGCCAGACTCATCGGTGCTGACGCCATGGGAATGAGCACCACACACGAGACCATTGTGGCGAAGCACGCTGGTCTTAAGGTCTTCGCCGTGTCACTCACCACTGATGAGGCTGAACTTGACTACGACACTGAAGTCACTTGTAGTCATGAGGAGGTTCTTCGAACTGCTGCCACTCGTACCGATGTGCTGAAGACGCTTGTGGTGCAAATGCTTGAGAGGTTGTGAACACAACTTCCCCATTGTCAACCAATCATCACTGTTTTCTAGTCTCTGTCAAACCGTTGATTAGTCTAAAACTCACTCTATTTAAACCAGCTTGTGCCTTATCTTTGACAGAATGGCAGAAGGGGACCACAAATTGAATTCACTCAGTTGAAGATAGTAGAATGCTGGTTTGCTTCAGGGCTCATAATGAACGCAACACTTCGACAGTCTACCATGATTGTTCATGCTTTCAAAAGATGCAGACTATCATTAGCTCATGCTACGAGACCTGATTGGGGTCTGCAAATATTGTTACTACTTCATTTGCCGTTTCGACCTCCGTACGGGTGGAAATAGGCTAAATGTAGTGGTCTGAGACTTCCTTGAAGGCATAATGCTTTGACAGGAAGCATATATGTTAAGCGGACAGCAGATGATCAAAGCTGCTGGCATGACGAAGAGGCCAGCCCACCCGCTCGGGGCATTGGGGTCACCTCAAGTGACCGTAACCTAAACCGCCAGTGAAATAAACAATAAAACATTACACGAATCACTGCTGCGATTTCTCCGTGTCACTACTAAAGGCGTCCTACCTCCCAGATAAATATCCATTTGTCCTGGGTGGTGGATCTGCACTGACCCACTAAATGGTCGGCAACCTGACTCGGAGGCCACCGCCCCGGTAAAATGGAGTCGTTAAATATGCACTCCGGTTTCAATGGACTTTAGAGCGCCGTAGACTTTCTCTTCTTTCTCTATAACGAACGATTGATGGTGATTAATGGGACCTTGTTGGTTTTGTGGTCTTTTCATTATTACTCTATCACCCTGAGGGTTCACTTCCGCCAGCAGAATGGATAATGTGCATCTGGGTGGCAGAATATGCGCTTCTGATGTAGAGGAGAGCTGGATCCACTAACATAGCCCAGAGTCTTTATTGACCGGCCCAACCACGACGAAGAGTTGACCGAATAACCTAAGTATTACAATTTAATAAAATATCGTACATGCCGCTTTGATCAAGGTTGTCTTAAAGGATAAGCAAAGGGAATTTTTTTTTGAAATAATAAAGTCGACAGAGGTAAAAGCTATCGACCGCATTTGAAAAATATTTAAAAGCAATAATTTAGTTAAATCAGAGTGAGTTTCAAGTACTGTTTAAACACTGATAACTGAACTTTAAATCCCCTTTGGTTTTGAAAGGGAATAAATGATTTTTCCAGAATGGACGTCCAACCACTGCAAATACAGACATTTGGATGCTTTCCTAGGTAAACTATGGCATCAGAAAAGCCCCTGTAATGTTAAATTGCTATATTCATTACAAATATTATTAAATAGATGTTGGTTGGACAAATTCCCAATCTTCATGCCTGCTGCATTACATTTCAACGCCCCCAAGCATTCTGCCATTCATTCCTTTAGTTGCGTGGCCTTTCTATAGAAGCTGCATTTATAAGTGAATTTTGCTACATCTTGTAACATTTCCACGGGTTAGTACTAGGGGTGCCACCTTTTTCTTTCCTGTACCAGCTAATAAGGCTGTTTTCCCATTACTTTGGACTTTCCCAGTTTCTAAACCTTAGCATTATCCTTTGATGCTCAATAGGAATGCAAGAAACAATACTGTAATACTTTGGTTGTTAGAACTGCCGTTTTCTGTCAAGGACACAGAGGTGGCCATATTGCCCTAGCTGCGTGGGCTGGCCTCTGAGCCATGCCAGCAGCCTTTTCCCCTCTGTCCGGTGAATATATGTATTCTACCGCGCCACTTTGCCTTCTTTTGCCTTAAGGGAGCCTCGGGACGCTACAATACCCTCTGCCTAATTCACTCTCTTCGGGTGGTGATTGCTTCAAAATGGATCTTCACAGCAATCTACAGGTGCTCAATGCGGCTGCTTTCCGAATGGGCGCTTTGAACGACATCAGTGATGCTTTTATGGGCGTGAATATATCAGCATTAAGCATGTCTGATCGTTTTCGTTCAACTTTTGCGGAGTGGAATGGTTCCTCTCCCACCTTTCACCTAATTGTTATGAATGCCTTGGAGCGTTCGTCGACTGACGATGGACTTGAAGCAATTGCGGAAAATGCATGACTGCCGTAGGGTGGCCAAGCAAAGCAAAAGGAGGCTTAGAAATAACAAAAGCCGCTCTTCGTAACCACCTTCGAGCTCAATTTTTTCCATTTACAAAAATTGCAGCATATTTTGAGGCCTGCCATCTCATTTTCCCCACCCTAAGTCGCCAAATGTTGTTAGCACGCCTAAAGCGCAATTTCAGTAGTCATGGAGCACTCGCATCACTTAGTTTAGCCTTATGGTATTTCTTTAACACCGTGATTTTTCGATTAGCTCTTACTTTTTGTTTAGTGGTCAATGAAGGCTCTGTCATTGTACTTCCACTGGGCGACATGGCCCCTGGACCATGCCAGTGGATCCAACTCTTCCCTGCGTCGGTAGCGCATATTCTGCTCAAGCGCTATGCCTTCTCTTTTCTTCAAAAAGTCTTGAGGTGCTACGACATGTCACTGTAGGGCCTCAATTTTCCTGAGAACTAAAGCAACCATGATTTTTTAAAAAGAGCACTTCAAGAAGGTTGTTAAGTTTGATTTGAGAAGCATTCCACGTAAAACCATTAGTTCCATTTTCTAGGATCATATTTAATGCAAATCAACTGAAATTAACAAAATTTTATCTCTAATGGCCATTATAATCGTTAGCAATAGCGACTTAGAACAGATAAAACCGTGCTACCCACCAGCCATTAAGTAGTTTAGCGACGGTTCTCCCCAATCAAGTAATGGAATGGAACTGAATGAAAATGAACAAGGGGTGAAAGGAACAAAGGATTCATAATATTTAATATTCTCGGGAAGGAAGATACTTCCTACAACATTCCCCTGAATGCCCACTGCTTCTTTAATGAAATAAATTATTAATTCACCAACATCCGATTTATAAATTCGAATAATGTTTTAATGGAGGAAACAATCACATTCCATTACACCAAAACAACACAAAACCCATTTTTGAGCTAAAATTTCTAAATAATGACAAATAACTTGACAAATTTGTACAGGGAAATGATAACCAAAAGAAATTAAGCTGTTGAAAAATTGTTACGTTGTGGATGCGAGGGAAGGGAAGAGATAGACTGACAGAGAGAGAGCAGATATTTCTACATCTTCTCGAGCATTTTCACCACAAACGTTTTCATCACTTCGGCACGCATGGCAGCAGTTTGAAGAACCTCCTCATGGGTACAGGTGACTTCACTGTCCTCCTCAATGACAATCTTGTTGGTAATGAGCGACATAGCGAAGACTTTAAGGCCAGCGTGCTTCGCCACAATAGTCTCGTGTGTAGTACTCATTCCAGCCGCGTCAGCACCAATCATTCTGGCAAATCTTGACTCTGAAATGGTCTCGTATGTGGGTCCCATCTCGGTCAAGTACACACCCTCACGCAGAAAGTCCTCAATATGCATTTCCTTGCCCACCGTCTTGGCTAATTCACGTAACCCCTTCGTGTAGATGTCGGTCACGGCTGGAAAACGCGTTCCAAATCTAAACAAATGCAATGGAATCGTCCAGCCCACCTCTCATCGTTTGGTCCAACCAGTGGGTTCAATCCCGTCATTCCGAGCAGGTTGATGTGGTCCTTGATAATCATCAAGTCTCCCACTTTGTAGTCGGGATTCAAGCCACCTGCTGCATTGGTGACAATGAGAGTTTCCACACCCAGCAATTTCATCACCCTCACGGGCAGAGTAACCTAAGAGGAAGTAGAGCATTATGAATCCGTCCTCACCTGACACATTTTATAGCCCTCATAGGGGTGGAATCGGCCCTGCATAACAACAACATTTTTATCGGCGAGTTTGCCAAACACAAGATTGCCGGCGTGTCCCACAACGGTGCTCTTGGGGAATTGCTTGATCTCTGAGTACTTGACAACGGTAGGCTCTGTGACTATCTCGGCCAGCCTCCCCAATCCAGAACCACAGATAATGCCAATTTGTGGTGTCAGTGATACCCTTGACTTGATGTAGTCTGCAGCGCCTTTTGCCTCCTCGTAGGAGCCCATTGTAGCACAGCGTGGAGAGAGAGTCTACTTTCGATCATTCTCGGTGATCAACCGATGCATTTATATACGCCCACTCTGTCCAGCAGCCAACGTCAAACCACGAACTGGTGGGATGAATTGCAGGAATTTAAGAGGTAAATAAATTATAAATGTAAATTATCAAAACCACACAGTGTGTGTGACTTGATGCATCAGTGCGTGGTGCACGTTGTGAGAATCACCAGACCCCTTTTTGATTGGCCGATTCTGTTTATGCTGTGCCGTCGGTTTCTTATCTTCTACCAACTTACCATCTACCACCGACTCCAGTTTTTGTAAGGCTAAGCTTATCTTGTAGTCGACCTCCACCTAAATTACAATTGACATTTCATTCATTAATCCATCCATCCATCTCAATCTCAACTCGTCCACCAACCCATTCCAGAGGCATACTTGGCATTTTCAAAGTCCGGACTTAAAACCTTTCAGATCATTCCGTCAGTTCTAAATCAAAAAATTGATCTGCTACCGTTTGAACTACATCTTTTGCTATCAAATTTGCCATTCAACCCCTTAATCCTACCGGCTCAATCGGTCCTTGATTCCTCGCTCAGTGGAAGGAGTTGTACTTGCTGACCCTATGCGTAACCGAAGGGATGGAAATTAGGAAGCTGCGTAGCTGTGGTTTTACCTATTGCATATCGACGGAGGCGCGGTCACTGCAAATGCTGGGAGGTGACGAAGACCACTGTGGCTCACCACGTGGGAATGCGTGAACTCGCCCTTTTTCCTTGTCGAACTTGACCATAAGACAGTGCTTGAGATGAGCCTTCATCGTGGTCACACGATGGCAACGCTAATGACTCGCGTTCCAGCTGCTTCATGACAATCATCATTTAACTTGCTGATTGCGATGAAGGAGGAGCACCCGTGTGCCCATCCTATTAGAAACATTCACTTGTTAAGTACTAGAATTGTCTCTCTGCATTCGGCATCGATGATACATAGAATTTCACCAACGATGAAAATGTAACCCCATTTAGCAACCAAATTCAGGTGTTTAACGGACATGACAGAGGAATTCCAGGCTCAATGCTTCCTTCCACCTCAGCCATCCTTGGGACGACTAGACAATTTGGCCGAGGAAATGCTTTAGGCGAGGTACAGATATCACGGTTTAGGCGTTCAACACCAGAAAACGCAGGCTTAACACCTGTTTACGAAGGGCGGTGCCCTTCACGTCACGCTTCCGTTTAATGGGTGTGGTTCACTAGATGAACACCTCGACAGCACTGCAAGGACGTAAGTCGGTGGGTATAAATATTTATCTGGCATCATGAGGCCCTCAGTAGTAGTGGCCTAAAACTGCTACTGGGCCTTGCGGTTGAGAAATTCATAATAGCCCCTCTTTAATCTCAATTGCAGACGAACAAACTAGTATATAAAACCCCGTCCCTAAAAATAATCCAAACATATTCGCGTAGATGCTAACGGGATACGTTGAAACGGCTTGCTGTCAATGTGGAAGGTTAACTACTAACGTAGGGAATGACTGAAGAAAACGGAGTAGTGGATAAAATCCAGATCTAGCAGCCGGCTCAAAAATTCATAGAAGGGCTGGCAAAAACGGCTTAGAGGGTCGACAACTACGCCCTGACTACACGATTAGCAATCAAGTTGAAATCTTCCAAGCTGGGAAGAGCTGGCAGTCGGATACTCGACGAGGCATGAGACCAAACTACGTCGAATTTTAGGTATCGTAACGATTGTAGTAAACTAGAATGGAGGAACAAATGCTTAAGCAATGCCTTCTACTGCCCCAACTCGTAGTCGGTCGCAATTCACTTGAATTCTGCAATGCAAACCAAAAAGAGGAGGCGCTACCCAGGACTACATAGAAGAAGGGCATCCGCTATCAGTGGTTAGATTTGACTGCTGTCAACTACTCCAGTTCTACAACGTACTCACCAGTGAAGCACGACCAGGTATGAATTGATATAAATTGGCTATGGCAGAACTCTTTACCAAAATCGTACGAAAGTGAAGAGAATTATGGTTCAGTGGGGGAAAGGAGGAAGGAGAACCATTGTAGGCTCTAACCACTTCTTTACGTTGCACGGTTTACTAAAATATTGGACTTTGAGACGAGCCGCTTTAACAAGGGCCTTGCGTAGTGCATTACCAAACGGTTACTAATATCAGCCATAGAGAGGAAGCATAGCAGATGTTTCTGGGACACTCGCGATGATGGACAGTCACAGAGGAAGTGGGGAAAAACGCAATCAAAACGAGACGAAGGCCACATACCGGAGCAGCATTAGGTGTGGTCACACGTGTGACCACACAGAATCTTTTCCCCTCCTGACGCCTGAAATTCAACTTTCATTTTGGTGGCACAAAAATTTCGCCAGTCTCCTGGCTATTTGCGGCGATTGTAAGGCTCCTTCCAGACTTGCGTGCCTCCTTGCATGCATGAAAATAACTTGGAGGCTGCACAAACACTCCACAAACACAGTGAAAAGATCATGTAGCACAGTGAAAAATTCACATTTCATATCACAAAACAGTGAAACAGTTAATAACACAAATTTCTCACGAAAATGCCATAAAATGCCTCCATGTTAGAGATTTTTGGCCATTCTTCGAGGTATCGACGTGAAGGTTACCTTGACAATCTCATCATCTGGCAAGAGTAAAAAGAATGGAAAAAATCCAAACACCGAAAGCCAATGTCAATAAAAATGTCAATATAATCAAACGAAGAAGAAATTGTATTTACAGTTCGTCAACTTTAACCTCACCATCAGTTGGGGAACTTCGAGGTGTCACTTCGTCTTTGAAAACCACCGTCTTGAAATAGAAGAGGATGCAATACGTTTTAATTGTTTTAAATTATAATTCAACTGAATTCCTAACTCACCTCATCTTGGCACGACTCTGCACCGGACGCACCACCTTTCGGAGGTGGTACATCACCTTCGAGAACCTCCTCGCTTGACAGTGGCATGTGACACGTAGGCGATTGCTAAAATGAATACGAAAAGCGAGTGGTGTTGTCATCAAAAGCACGTAAGAGATCAGTCTACTGATTTACCATGAGTAGACCGTTCTCCTTCCATTCCTCTTCACATTGTGCCAACTGCAATTTCCATCGACTTAGCTTTTTCTGCAAATGGCATCCTACGAAGGCTTCATCCGTCGATGATGCTTGATCACCTACAACACCCGACCCCATAGTTTATTTTGATAATGCAAACATTCCAGTAGAAATATAGGCTTTGCAACAGGCTACAAGATCTGTTCACTTTAGGGGCATCAAAATGGATTATTCTTCGTTCCTCACCCTTAGCTACTTGAGAAAAGTAATTGCCCTAATTCGTGTCCTGCAACATGTTAAGTAGAATTCTTCATGAAAGAAAAAGAATTTTGTCAGTGTCAACCCTCAGCCATTGCATACTGACTTTTAAACGGCAAATCTACCTGGAGAATTAAAAGGGACGCATTGAACCACTCATTAAACAACACGTTGTACATATTCCTGTCCCAGGCTCAAATCCCAATCTCCAGACTGTGCCTCCATAGTAAAAGCCTTTAGTAGTCTGATGAGGGCGCGATTCGTTCTTTCTACCTGTCCTTTGCCTTGCAAATGCCCATGCATCGCATCTGTCTTTGAGATCCTGAAGGTCTTGAACAGTTCAGCAAAATGTCGGCTTTCGACTGACATGGATCGATCAAGGCCCGCCGTGCTGACAGATCCACCGATTGAAGAAAATTGAAGCGAACGTCTCAGCGTCTTGCGACTTCGTGGGTTCTGATCCGGCTACTTTTGTAAAGTCAATCATAACCACAATATACCGGCTTCCCGTTCTAATGGGCGAAAGTGGACCCGCGATGTCTATACCCACTATTTGGCCTGAAAGCCCTGTAAACATGAATTGCGGTGGTGCGATTGATGCGGAGTGGGGTTTCTTGAAGCCGCTGCAGGTTCGACAGAAGTCTAGCACGCCTGAGGTAAGTATAAGTTACCATTATTGTTTGCCCGGGGCGTCCACCAATTGCTCGTGCAACCCTCGAAAGACCGTTTGTATTAACGAACCTGGGACCACTAAGCGCTTGGGAGACGCAGAGTCTTCTTGATACCAAAAAACATACTCTAGGCAGAGTGCCTTGCTGGACGGGATCATCTCTTCCGCCGCGGACTAATAAGTGGATGCCAGGTACCTCTCGTATACCAAAACTGTGTCAGGACCGGTTCGGTGCGTGCTTCTCAATGGCTTGCTCAAAAAATAGCGTACCCAATATAACGCCATCCGTTTCCACCGAGAGAAGTCCGCATAACTACATCCGCACTGCCATATGTATTACATTTTTTTCAATTGCACAAAAGAATAAAGCCCTTTTCGTCTTTAATAACACCAGAAAAATCAAAACTCCTCCCCTTTATAAAAAAATCATAAAATGGACGTTCCGTAATTTCCAACCTCGGATGTGCAAGGGAAGATAGAGCTTTCGCGCCACATTGCGCTTTTACCAACGATTCCACCTTTGCCGAAGGTTTTGGGAGTTGTGGACAATGCCATCAAGATGGTCGAAATCCAAATTAAACTCCTTTTAACTGAACAAATAGAAACCCACTAAGTTCTGCATTCAGCTATTTCTTTGCTTAATGAAATCTTTCTGATGCTCAGTCAAACAAAGAGACTGCAATAACCTCTATGTTCTCGCAATATGCATCCCTAATGAGACTTTTTCTACCATACTTTGATCTCGCTTCGTTGTTGACATGCTTCGTTTAACCTTCAACCCGAGGGTAGGGAACGGTTTGTCGCACAATAACTCTTCTCATTGAAAAATAAAACTACAACCAAGCATTCAGAGGCTAGCCACTTGTAGTAATAGGAACTCACCTCCCCCAAACGACCCCACAGATTTGATTTCACGCCACAGACGCCGAGAAAGACGGTGCACGCGACAGACCAACTGATCTCGAACCAAATGAAAGGGCATTTCCAGCAGCAGATGCCGCACGTTTGCTGAATGGCGCCGTTGTTGTTGTTGCGTGTCGACAAGTTGGGACTGTACCGATGCCTTAACTTCTGGAATGATGAAAAATGCATCTGAGTACATCTGAGTTCTGAACTCTGTCCTGCCTACGATAAAAAAGATTGTTGCCTCGAAACCTAGCGCTAGAGAACAGATGGTTAAACAACTGAGTTACAATGATTCACGTCAAATCAAGAATGCTAGATGTATTGCAAGAGCAAAAAAAAACAAAAATTGAAAGCCCTATCCACACAATCCTCTGCTCCACTTCGCCATCGATGATAGAATGCCGACCTCCGAGGAAAGTCGCCCCAGTGTACAGAATGCGCTCACCGCTGCGACGAATAGATCAGTCTCTTGCGCAACCCTGCGACAGATTATGCGCCGACTATCCATAGCAATGCCTACAAAGATGACCTACGCAGGTTTGAAACTACCACGGCCAGGATTGTCATTGAGGCACCGATGTAAGGTCGTGTTTGAAAAGTTTCACTGTCGAGCGGTTGGTCCTCCCATCACGATACCTACGTTGGTCACAGTCTTCTGCAGGTAAGAGTTCACGTTAGCATACGTTAACCCTGATTTGGCTTTTTCCCTTACGAGGAACTTTTTACATCACCGGAGGCGACGTCATGAAGGTAGTACAACCGTCATTTGCCACTTTGATTAACAATGTCCGAAGTGGACAGGCCCACGGTATTTGCGCCGGAGATTGAAAGGCGTGATAAAACAGACTTGTCAGTTGCTGTGATCGTATTGGTAAAATTGCTAGTGCTGACACGAGGTGATCGATCTTCCTTTCAGTCCCTACTACTACTTCTCATCGCAATACTAAATCACTTCCGGCACAATACTGAAAACAGACAAACGAATTAAAGGCGACTCTTAAAAAGAAATCATGGAGAAGCAACGAAACGCTTAGAGCCGTGAACAAAAATGAAAGCTGGATATTTGAAATCCTATCAGGGATACAGGCTGAAAAAAACCCGTTATTACTGGCGTGGTCCTACTATACCGAAAGAAATACCGTCAGATTTTGATTTGGAAATCATATCAAATACTGTAAATATGTGAATCGCCCAATTGTGGAAACAGAAAGCAATGCTTTATGCAGTAAATGATTTAGCTAATTTTCGGAACTCACCAGACAAGGAGGAATCAGAAGACGTATCGGAAAGGCAATTTTCTGCCCCATCCTCGGCATCACTTCCACAGTCTAAGGATGTCTCCGCCTCCTCCTCCTCGCCCACCTCTAACTGCGCCTCCGGTGTCGCCCCAAGGAGCCGGTGCCGTCGCCTTTTTCGGCGCAAATGACGGGTGAAGAGAAGTATTCGTGAGGAGAGGACAGAAACGAGGTCCCGCAGCTCTCGATTCTCTTGAAACAGCTCGTTTTCGCGACTACGTAGGCGCTCCAACATGCTGCGTGTTAGATCCAACTAAAAGGAGCGAGTATAATGGATGCGCATGGTTGGTCTTTCAAAACAGAGGTCAACTTTGCCTTTCGTAAGATGGGACAGTTTTGCCACCGATGGTTACGGCAAAGTTCGGATAGCTGATTTTAAGCCTAAACCCTAGGGTTTTGCCTACTCCGTTCGAGTTAGACGACGAGACTGCCTTCTCCAAAAAACAGTTTAACCGCATCCCTCCAACAATCTGTGCAGTTGAAGGCATCGCAATTTCAATGGATGAATAGCAAACAAAAGTTCGTGTCTGATTCTCGATGAGAAAACCTTATTTGTTACATTAACTGTCAACACAATTTCGCCGTCTTAATGGCAGCAAACCCTTAGGAACGACTTCCAATAAGATTGCCATTATCGGAGATTGCATAGTTCAAATGACATTTCAAGTCTCTGCCGCTCACAAAACTGCAAGATTCAAGGGTTCAAACCATTTTTGAGTTCCATCCAATTCTATTCAACCATTTTAATGAGCTCCTATTGAGACGAATACACCACTTTCACCACATTGTTTAGTGCGAAAACATTGCCAACCGGGTTCAAATGGGAATTGGTATCAAAATCAAAATCTGTTAATGGACTGAGTGGAGTATTACAGCGTCAAATGCGATAGAGCCTTCAACGAAACCAAAAACTGGTCTATAGGTTACTGAATCTGGTCATTGCGGGTCACGGAAGACCATTGTGTGTCATTCCTCCAATTAAAATCAAAAACTTCATCCGTGCAGAGGAATGTCAGGATCCCCAAATTCACCAACAGCCCATACTTTCTCCACACATAAAAGCAGTTGCATTTATCGTTTAGTACAATGTGGTATGAAGCATGAGCCAAAAGAGCACATTCGAAGCTATTCCATGCATCTCATAATGCCGATTCGAAAGACATTCTGACGGTGCCACCTACAGGGGCAGATTTTCAAGTCCGATGTACCAGGAGTCGATAGAAAGTGCCGACCGCTCAATCGACAGCATCACTCAGGAAGAGATGTTATTAGGAACTTCAGGTTCGGCCGAATCCAGAAAATCAACAAAACTCGCAGTGGAAAAGTGGGAGCTACTGTTGATTAATTCAGAGTTTCAAAATCAAGCACAACACATGGCTGCCAAACGATGGAACGGAGGAATGGCCAAGGATAGATTTCACTGAATCTGCTTGCCCAGTTCAGGAGGAGATAACAGAACACCTGCATTATTGTGACCTCCCGAATCAACACCATACGAGGTAACTAAAGCCCCAGCATTCGAGATGTCATTGAGAGTACTAATCTCAAGAGTGTTCAAGACCCTCCATTTATTTTCGCCTCTACGAGAGTAAATGGAAGCAATTTAATTAAAACGAGTACAAATTTCTCTAAAAACTAAATGATTAATAACTTTTTCGCTAATAGGCGGGAGCAAAAACGCACCTGACTATTAATTTTGCTCAACTCGACGGATTTGACGGCCTCATGAGCAGAAGGAAAACGGCGTAAGGCCACTGGTTTCTCCAGGAGAGCGTTGAGTCGATCCTTAAGACTTGCATTTTCCTTTTCAAGCCTATTCACCTTGCGTTGGAGATGTGCGCTATGCTGTTGAGAATCGGATTGCTGACGACGAAGCTATGGGATAGAAATGACAAATGAAATTCAGAATGTGCCATTCTGGCTTCAATTCCGGTACGAACTAGTACTTTATTACTGCCAATTTAATATACCGCGTCAGTGATGCAACCTAAAACATGATAGTTCTGAGAGTTGGCAGTTCAGGTCAAACTGCGGCTTTAGAGCTGGTAAAGGAATGTTAATTAAGTGGTGGAAGTTGCATATATTTCCTGATACAGCCCTTCACCACTTCGTTAATTTGTCCCAACGGTCAGTCAGCACCTTGAAGGCCAAAATCACCTTAAAGCAGTTTACGTTCATAGTAGTCAAAAGCGGTAGAGAGCCGGGGCACTCACTATGCGCTATTTTTAAATTTGAAAATGTTCGTTAATGGTTGCGTTAATCGTTATAAAATGGAAGGTTTTGAGCAGGAATGATCACTGTGTTATGGTTTAAAAATGGGGCTGGCAAGCCCCAGATCGTCACTGACGGATTGATTTACGACCACTTAAAAATATACCACTAAATCAAAAGTCCTAATTTTGGGTAGATGATCTTTTCATCACCGTATTCGAGGTGGACAGACTTCGCAGATAGGAGTAGATGTGAGCGCTCGGTGGTTCCGGTTTGATGTTTTCGTTTACAACGAACTTCGCCCATTACAAGACACTACGTCGTGAAGACGCTGCCGCCGTTAGCCATTTTGCTGAACGATGTCTACACTGGATTAATCCATGATAAGCACAGAGGTTATTACGAGGATCCACCTCATTACCATGCCTCTAGGAGGGTGCAAACTTCAGAGCTTCGGTCAGGCGTGGACGCCAGGTTTAACTATCTTTGGTTAACTCGGAAGAATTTACGAATAGAGCGAAAATTTAAGCCGAACCTCCATGAATATGAGTTTGATTCATGTAGCAGATTTCTGGCGAGTGTTTTTTAAGAAACGGCTGACAAATCAAATTGATTCGACTGGATAACCATAACCACTGTACATAATCTCCAACACCTTAAATACGTCCGATAAGACATTCGGAAAGGAACAATAATCACCTAGTTACTCAAATAATATTTCCTATCGGCTAGCCCTAGACACTCACTTAAGTATTTTTACTTCCTTGAAAAATTTGAGGCTCCTAATTGTTGCGAAACTCTTTATTTCGACCCGCCTATTCGTTTTCAATAAAACCACCTAACTCAAACAACTTAAAATGCTGATGTGCTTCATGTTACACAATCCCCGTCAAGTGATGAGCAGTGTTTTCCGTCTGTGGCCACTCAAACTCAAACATAGTACCACAATAACACAAAATGCGCACATGCTTTTCGGGATTGAACTTGATGAGCAATGAGTGCTACATAGATTGCCCAAGTGATCGGCATCTAACTGAAAAATTAACTTAAGTCTGGGGCTGTTCAAATGATTACGCCTAGCCTACACACGTTATGCTATCAAGCTGTTCGGCTATAAGAAAGCCAGTGGGGCTTCTTCAGCTCCAAAATGGACAATTTAAATATACTCAGTTACTGCCTGAAGAGCTCGCGAAATTGTATATGACAATTATTTCAAAGAAATTATCAACGTCAAACGTGGGAAAGAACAATACAGCACTGCAGCATATCAAACAACTGGCCGATTCCGTTCTAAACTAGTCGAATTCACTGCCACATTGCAAGCTTGTTCTACGTCTACTGAAATCGCAACTTAGAAAACTTTAGTAGTATTCGACGACTCAAGGCAGAAAAGTGGGGCGACAGGACCCCAACCGTGCGCCACTCTTCAGATGCATACGAAATTGCAGGGTACTTACGGCCTCCTTGGAGGCTCGAAGCTGATTAGCAAGAGTCGCTTTTTCAACCCCAATCCGCCTTTCACGTTCCTTGGCCTGATGGATTACATTGCGCGTGGACTGAAGCTCATCTTTGCAGCGATCACGCATTTTTTGCGAGTGTTCCAAATCTGCCGTCAGTCGGCGAATGCTGCAAAACACTTCAACCTAGTAAAAGGGGATCTGCTCACTCAGAAAAAAAGTAGGGGGGACCGATGAGACTTGCTTGATTTCAGCATCTTCGCGCGCATTGAGGCATTGCAAATGACGTTCAAAGAGTTCATAGAGAGTAGTGACAAGACCATTGAAGTCAATTATGACGGTGTGAGGGTCTGACTTGCGAAGGTACGGTACGAATCCCATTGACACAAAGTCCTGAAAGAAAAAAGTGTGCCACACTAATAAGAACGGATTTTATGAGCGATAAAACCTAAATGATGCTTCAAAACTAACCTCATCGAGTGCCTGTAGCTTGTTGTATAGATGCTTGTTCCATTGCACCTCGAGCTTTGGTGGTATATCGCAATCATCATTCGAAGAGATTAAGTTAAGCAAAAGGTGCTGTTTTTTGCATTGAGAACGGACATCAGCGGACATTTTAGAGGAATAGAAACAAGGAGAGACCTAAAGTAATTGAAAAGGGCTTGATTAAGCAAAACAGTGATACTAAACACTTGACCCTCAATACAAGACCTTTAGGATATTATCATTAATGAGTTGAGTGAGGCTTGAAAAAATAGGCCCGAAATAATGTCCACAAGGCCAAACAGTGTAAACAAGGAAGTAAACAGTGGAATGCTTGGAACCCTGTAAAATAATTCACTTTAAAGTGAAGATTGGGGGCTTTGTACAACAGCACATGCTAATTGGCAACTTTTTCGATACGAATAAATTGTCAACATGGGCAATGCAATTAGAATGGCGTATCCACCAAGCAAAGCGGACATGACGTAGAAAAACTTGTCTTCGAATGCAAAACGCACCCCGTAGGCCGCACGCCTCGATCAAGCGACCAACCCGATTTCATACCCGCCGGCAATTACAAAATTGCTTTTCTCAGTAGTCAAACACTTAAGTTATGGCGAAAAGTTTTCTTTCCTTACTTTGATAACCAAGGATTATTCGTGTCTATAACTCAATCAAAAAGTTCCACTTATTTAACAGCCCCATATTTAATCTTTGGTACAATTGCGACAGAAACTTTTTAAACTAAACCGATAGTTCGCTTGTCTGCATAAGCTATTTTAGGTTCCCTTCCCGTTTATTAATAGCTAATTGATGCTTTGCTCATTTAACTCACGTTACCATTGACGAACTCTTCACATTAGATACGCCTTGGAGCTCCCTCCTATATCATGGCCTGTGACAAAGAAAGTTGACTAATTGCGAACATGGCACATGATGTGGAAAAGGAGCTATAGATGCAAAGAAAGCTATGCGAGGTTTATTAAGCTGCATTCTCCTCGGGAGTTGAAAGCAACAGGTTTGTCGCATTTAACAGCCTGTTACTTGGACGTGGTAGTTACAAAATGAATTATAGGATGCCAACAGTAAAAGCTGAATGATTATGTACAGTCATTTTCACCAACTTTGATCTATTTAGCTTAAATATTTGCGTTCACCTTATCGACGCCGAAAATGTTTGGGCACATCTGTAGTGACTGATAAGAGGCGAAAAGGTTTACCTGTGGCTTAAAAGCCTAATTTGTATTTTCCTAAAAAACAGCAAGTAACTTTTTAGAGTTGCCGAAGAATGGCTCATGCCTCTGGGTCTTAGCATTTACTGAGCCACCATAGATTGGTCTCGCTTTCTAAGCCGTCTTCACACTCTTCGGCTCATGCAACCGTGCAATCGCCGTATTTGTAGTAAGGGTTCTACTCACCTTTGTTTAGCTCATCTTGCCGTCCTAGTACTTTATTTTAAACACTGAAATGGATATGCTGCAGCCTCTTAGTCTTCCCTGAAGTCGGTTTAAAACCCACTTCTGATTTCATGATGCAAAACAAAAGCATAATGGAGGAGTCTTTAGTGCCCTCCCAATTGCGACATCAAATTAATCAAACCATCTAGAAATTACTGTTTTTTTCGCAAAAGCATTTTACGGCGGAAATCCGGTGGGATTCGATGCGCATCTCAAGTGTAACCATTAATTTTATTTCTGAAGCATAAATTGTGTAAATCCGCTGCACTTAGGAAATAATCGAACCAATGTCAATTGCAATTTTAAATAGCAGCGTTCAAGTTAAGAATAGGCAGGCAATACCACTTATTCTTTACTAAGCAGGGTACGATCGCACTGCAGGTCTACTAATTACTCTGTCTGAATAAGGAAGAAGATAGGTCAGAATACAAAAGAATAGTTAATAAAATCGAAGTAAGATGCCTAGATCGTCAAAATGCCAACAAGAACTATTGTGCTGCTGCCAAAGCGTAACAGGGTGTGGAGGCTGCACAACCTACTCGAAAGTTGTCATGACTAAAAGGGGTGTTGCCTCCTCCTCGGCATGTAGCTGCGGACCTGGAATCCTTAGCGTCACGTCTTTTCAATTCATACGATTTGCCTAGTGAATTAATTCTTAAACAATGTATTTTATTCACAACAGAGTACAGACATAATTTTACCGCCTCTAAATCAAGCAGTTACAGTGCCAATAGGTAGAACCGCTACGTTCAAGTCGTCAACCTTATTCTAGCCTTCCGCTAAACGATTGAACATCCCATCACTGGAAAGTCGGGAAATTTATTGCCTAACAATGCATACAACAGTCCCCAAAATGCTTAACCTCTCAATTCCAGCTAGTTAAAGGCGGGAAATACTATTTATAACCTGAGTTCGTGCCAAAATGATGTCAAGCTCCGAATGTTGGAAGGGCTGTTGCCTTGTGAGCCAGGTTTGCTCGCATCCATTTACCTGCCCTGTATGCGGCAGATAGATGATTGGAATTCTAGCGAATGGGGATCATTCAATCGACCAAACGAAGACCCACTGCGACTGTTTCGGCCCACGGCTGTCGTCCTGTCGACGTGAGTAAAAGCCTAGGCGCGTCAAGCGATGCCAAGTAGCCTTTGAAGCCAAGCGGCATTTCGCTTGAGTTTTCCACGAATTTTGTTTCGGATACAGTGATTTAGTCAGCCCCTCTGCCAAATTAAGGCTGTTAGAGAGGCTCAGAAGTACCACGCCTTCGCAACTGTCATTCACTCGCCATGAAGAGGAATTACGTGTCGGCATTGGGAACAATTTGAGAATGACGTTGTGTATGCTCGTCCATCTGGAAGAGAACTCGTCTCCAGACCCTGCATGCTGATTATGTCAAGCACAAGGGATGATTGCTTGACCGCCTCATTTGACGTGAGAGGTTAGCTTTACATTGGTGGCACCTAGTTAATGCATCGTAGCCCTTTCAAGTTGTTTCTATCTGTGCCACTTTATAATATTGTGACAGACGACAACGCACCCATTGCGGGGGCTTGCTCGAGTGCATAGCTAACTACACCGATGACGTGAGAGAATTGAGACGTAGAGCCGCCTCCAGCTTTGGTTATGTGATTGAAAACTTGTTCCTTTTTTTACCGAATTAATGCATGAGATTCAACTTTCTTTAAACAGCACGACTTTTGGTTTGATTTAAGAAAAATCTATGGGATTTTATTCAACGTGGGAATTGGACGACCTCTTCGATAAAGTAATTTGGAGGAGTATTCTAGGACCGCTAGCGGAATACCTAAAATTCGGCCATGTTGGAGGAATGGAGATCCAGCCTTCTTTCCATGCTGGCTTGACCTGACAGGCTTCTGGGGAAACAAGCCAGGCACTGTCTCGGTCACACCGATCAGTAGAGAACTTTTTGCACACAGCATAGCTAGCTTTCGGAAGACTTCTTTCGGCGGCGTCAACCTACTTTGATGTTTTACCAAGTTCATTTACTAAAGGCGAGACTATAGTTACTGACGTGTGGAACAGACACCATTATGACGTCTAGGGTGCCTTTTGAATTAGGGGAGGTTTAAAAGACCACTTCACTTCTCACACAGCCCTATTCTTGCCAAGA
Organism: Taenia hydatigena; assembly: GCA_036345935.2. NCBI lineage: Eukaryota > Metazoa > Platyhelminthes > Cestoda > Cyclophyllidea > Taeniidae > Taenia > Taenia hydatigena. The sequence goes on from JADWOT020000003.1 coordinate 17,358,481, forward strand.
GGCCAAAATTATCCCACTGGAAGGTCTTAGGGACAGTCAAGTGACTTAAGGCTAAAATATAAACAAAGCGAAGTTAGAGACTTGTACAATAGGTGAGGAATGGTAAAAGTGGCAATACCTGAGTTGTCTCTTCTCTAGGACCGTCTGGTGGTGCAGGATTCAAGTACACGGGTGTCGAGTGGCTCACTTCAAAGCTAGGAGGGACTTCATCGTAGAGCCAACATCTGACACAGAGAGTCTAGTTAAACACTTTTACAAGAAGTAAATTAGAAGGCTTCCCGTATTTGGTCTTATAAACTCCATAAAAGTTTTAGGTTTTTCCCAACTAATAATCAGGAGCTACAGTACCGACATGATGCCCATGATATGCTCCATAAACAAGGGAAAGGCAATCACGGGAGCCAATCATTTGTACTACAGGAGTATCGCCTTTTCATAAAGCAGCTGCTCAATGAGACTGCATTGCCAATGTCGAAATCCTACATTCTATTCCCCACCACCCACCCTAACAATAAAAAAGTAATTCACTTCCGATGTCAAAAAATATAAATGTTAACTAAATGATGATTAAGCTGTTTAAGAAGATTTACATTGTGCAACTTGATGATTCCATTAATAAATAGATTGACAACGAGAAGAGAGTGTCTTTACATTTTCTCGAGCATTTGCATCACGAACTTCTTCATCACTTCGGCACGCTTGGTCGAAATCTCGAGGACCTCTTCATGGTTGCAGGCGACTACACTGTCTTGGTCCATGACAATCTCGTTGGTGATGAGAGACATGGCGAATACCTTGAGACCAGCGTGCTTCGCAACAATGACCTCGTGCGCGGTACTCATTCCAGCCGCATCAGCACCGATCATCTTCAGGAATCGCGCTTCTGCAACTGTCTCATAGGTAGGTCCCATCTCCGCCACGTAGACGCCCTCACGTAGAAAGTCCTCAATTTGCAATTCCTTGCCCACCGCCTTGGCTATCTCACGCAACTCCTTCGTGTAGATGTTGGTCATGGCTGGGAATCGTGGTCCAAATCTAATGATTTGCAGTGTCACACCCGACGAAATCATCATCCACCTTACCTCTCATCGTTTGGTCCAACCAGCGGGTTTAATCCCGTCATTCCCAACAAGCTAATGTGGTCCTTGATAATCATCAAGTCTCCCACCTTGTAGTTTGGATTCAAGCCACCTGCGGCATTGGTGACAATGAGGGTTTCCACTCCCAGCAGTTTCATGACCCTCACGGGGAGAGTGACCTAAGAGGAATTAGAGCATCAGGCTTTGAACCTTACCTGACCCAAGTTGTAGCCCTCGTAAGGATGGAATCGACCCTGCATAACAACGACATTTTTACCAGAAAGTGTACCGAAAACAAGGTTGCCAGCATGTCCCACAACAGTGCTCTTGGGGAATTGCTTGATGTCTGCGTACTTGACGACAATCGGATTTGCGACTATCTCGGCCAGCGTTCCCAATCCAGAGCCACAGATAATGCCGACTTGTGGTGTCAGGTGCACCTTTTTCTTGATGTAATCTGCAGCGGCCTTTGCATCCTGATAGGAGCCCATTATCACTCGGCTTTGAGAGTTGCACTGTCGTCTCTCTCCCACATCAACTAGCACCATTTATATCATCCCACCCACAGCGCTTTGTGACACAACTACTTACGTTAAACTTTACAAATGAGGTAAGAAAAATGTTCGTTTTAAAGGCAAGAAACTGCCATAATCAAATGTTGTGTGTTTTGATTCTTCAATGAAACGCGCATTTTTTAAGAGCTGACTTATCGCTTTCTGATTGGCTGTTGGGAAAATTAGCTTAGGTCCTTGCGTTAGATCTCTATCCGCGGTCTTTCACCCTTTTATGCTACGAATCAATGTAACTTTTGTCAGAAAAGATTTCGCTTTGTGAAGGATTGAATAATAAAGATCATTCGGCGCAGGTATTTTCCATTATGGCTTCGCACGCATGTTACAGTATTTTCCAAGTTAAATGCTTTGCATCTGTAATTTACAACTTCCTCACTCCGTAGGACATTTTTTATGGGTAGGGGCTCCTCTTCCATTTGTTTTACCCAACATTTCCAAATAAGCAAACGGCCGAAACGGCCACCCTTTTTAACTTCACGCAATCGTAAGTTATTATTAATACCTTTAGTATTAATCATAGTTTATTGAATAAATGTGTATCTATGCGTGATAACTGTTCCTGTATTTGGTGAAGAACTGAGTGAGTTATTTATTTATGGATCTGAATGAGACATAGTGCTCACAAATTGACGCTTCAGAATACTTGTCACTGAATTCGTATGAGTAGTGTTGTCCTCTTTGCAATTTTCTATCTCAATGGTTTGTTGGGGCGTCTTAGGGATTGGGCGACAGATGCGGCTGCTTATATGCGTCCATTATCAAGCAGAGATTTGCGTCCACAAAACTAGTGCAGCATAGCACTCTTTGCCCTACTCTGAATTGCTTTTTCTCCCTCTTTAAGCCTCCATTCCTTATGGTGTTGACTGAGTTTGTTGGATGCAAATCGTTCTTTTCGCGCCTGCGTTTGTAATGTAGAGCACTTGGAGCATGTGAATGAATCGGTAGCAAATGCGAAACGCAGCACCAATGGACAATCACTGAAACTACGCTAGGCAATTCTGATAATGAACTGCTCAGAGGTGCAGTGCTTTTGGTCTGATCCGCTGTTCTTCGCAATAAACAACTGCTTCGGCTTTAAGCAGGAGCCAACATGAGTAAGATGGCTCAAGTCGTTCATTTTGTATTCCTTTCTCACTGATTGAATGACTTATTTGTGATGAATAGTAGCTGTTGAGTTCGAATACACTCTTAGGGGATGAATATATCCTGGGCTATTCCCAAACAGTCTACTCACTAAGCGCTTCTCGCTTTTGAAGCGCACACTACTTCATTCTCAAAAGCCAGTGCATGCTTTGTGGGTGTAGATGTGGCCATTTGCAGGCACAATACATCTAATTGTTCACTTACTGAGGGCCAAGTCAACAAACCTATCTCGATGCAACTCGGGTGAACAAAAAAACGCTTCTTTCGTACTCCTCCCTCTGTTTCTCTTCCTCTTATTCAATTTCATTTTGACCTACCTTGGGGACCACTAAACCGGCGACTCAATAGGAGGGATATTCTCTCCTCACGCCCACGAGGCATCACATGACCTCATGGCGCATTCAGCGTAACGCACTTTAAAACGGGGAAAAATGATGGCGGCCCTATCCACCTTTCATATTTTATCTATTGGATGTATAGTAATCTTTCACAGCATGATTCCCCATTTTTATTGGCATTAGAAAGAAAATTTCACAATTACATGAAAGCGGGCTAGGCAGTGGAGAATATTAGGAAAGAGCGACAAGGGTGCGACTGTGATTGGGTCCTTCCTATCGCCATCACACAAAGCTCAAAATACTGTCGTATTGAGGAATTTCTTTACCTTTTGACATTTGAAATCCCTTTTAATAGCTTGACCTTATGTGCCCGTCTAACAGGGCGTTCCAGACACCATGTGGTCTCGGATTTCTCGGACTTGCGGTGTCTGCGTGTTGGCGCGCCCTGTGTTCAGGTATAGCTGATGAGGCAGTACCAACAAATGCGTGTCGGGCGAGGCAAGCGGCCAAGCGCTTACCTGTGTACATCTGGCCTTAATGGCTAGGTCATGACGGAGGTTTGATGTGGCCTCCATTATCACCAGGATGACCTCAGCGTGAACATACATGTTTTGGATCCAAAAAATAACATAGACGTCGCTCTATGAGAAATGGAGGATAGTGTTACAGAAAACGTTTAACGATTCAAGATCGGTTTGAGGAAGCGGATAGGATGGAAGTATGTTTTAGCGCACCGCATTTTACTGCATCTCAATGTGGGACAACTCCTAGGTTCTGCCGCAGTATTCGCAAATTAGCTACCTTGGATGCAATTTCGGGAAGTTCCATACGAATTCACCATGCGTTTGCTCTCAAACACAGATTTACTGGGTTAGTGCGTTGAAGTTTGCAGTACAGTAGGTCTGAGGGAACCAGAGATCTCACAAGAGGGAGCTTCGGAAACGAAACTTTCGCGTAAACCGAACCGCCGAATTATGTTCATATTTAAAATGCATTCTATTTTGGCTCTTTAACCTCCATAACCGTGCTTGACCTGCTGCCTTTCCGTGCTTCTTTTAGGTCATTAAGAGCTCTCCGTCCACTCTCTCCCTCCTCCGCCTATGGCGTGGCTTATAATAGCTCCAGATAAGGCGCAGGACGCCAGATAATTATACCTCTACCTCAGCTCCACGAGGATTTACTGCCTCTCGGCATGGCTACAGGGCAATAATTCGTTATTAAAAGGAAGGAAAATTTATGTAGAACTTACCACACATTGGCAAATCACTTTTAAGTCCAACCTTCCGGCCCATTCAATTCTGCTGGCATTTTTTCACAAAAAATGACTAAGTGAAAGCAGAGATTTGAGTTTCATCTCTCCGTTGTCTTGCAGGTGTTTATTGTAGATTTTATTTGCCTGAACTCTGACCGCACGATGGCACTTGCTTTTGATGTTAAATGCGGCACCTGCATGACTCCTGGCTGACAGTAAATACTGACATCTACACGCACTCCCACACAAACACAAACACACGTAGAGAGAGAGATCCACGGGGAAGGAAGTTTTGCATCTTAATCTGTTTTTCTTGCCAAATGCCGGGTTTCAGACCACCAGATTACTCACTTGGTAGGGCCAAAAATCAGTCCATTTCCTTAATAAATCTCTGGACTTGCTAGAGGCTAGCCACTGAGCTCGTAATCGTCTAATTTGTAGGGTAATCCCAAAGTCAATGCAACCTGGAATTAAATCGCAAGGTTAGACGTTCCTCCACTGAAATATTACTAGTGTAGGAACAGTTTTAGCCATGACAGCCATATTTTTGGCCAGTTTCTTTAATGGGGTTGGAATCTGCTTCTCAAGAAAGCTGATGCACGCATGAACCGACTTCCTCTGGTATGCAAACATTAGGAATCCTCACTAAGGTCTATCCGGTAGCCCAAATGCATCATTTCGGCAGATCTTCAACCGGAAACTATAATCTGCTATCCGGACTCTAGGCCCTCTGGAGCATCTGGCGCTAACCTGATGAGCCGCCAAAGATTTTTCGATGACAGGGTCTATTAATTGACATGCACTGCATGCACTTCTTTAAGTCCGACTATCAATCTCTGCTCGAGGCTACAGTTATTCAGACCCTCAAAAGGCGGTCGGATTCGACTAGTTTTTCTGGCCGGAAACCCACGTTCCTTTGAAGAGTGGCCCAAAAGTGGGCGAAAAGAGGGCACGGAGATTCCAGCATTACATCAAGGAGACCGAGTTATTGGGCATGAAGTCGCCTCGTGGTTATTGGCGGAGGGATACAACTCTGTTGCCAGTTTATCGGTCGACCAATCGCAAACGCACCGGCAGTGAAGGGTGGCTAAATCGACGCTGCGGAGGAGGGGAGTTTTAGTCTGAAACCTAGCAACCATCGTGATAAAAACATCGGAACTCGCGATTTCCAGTCGACTCAAATAGACATCCGTGAGATACTCGCCAGCGACTAGTTCACTCAAAATAAACGGTGCCATTATTAGAAAGTTTCACTCTAAGAAAATAATGCGTGAACGATTAGAACTCCTAAAACCTAAATGATAAGCAATCAAAATACCAGTAGTATGTTATTTAAATGGGTTACAGGATTAACTGTGATGGGGTACGCTTTTCTCAAATTGCGTGATTCATTTTAGACTCGTACTTGCCAGAAGGATGCTAAAGATAGCTCCCGTTGCCTCATAATTGCAGATCTGAAACCGCATAGTGGATACAGTCGCAATAGTTTCCAGTGGTGCATCCGAAGCACATAATAACACAGTGATTCAAGTTTTATAGACCAAATTTATTCGAAATTATGCGACAAAGTTATAGGAAAAGTAAACTATTAAGCTAGAGACATCACTAAAGCTTCTCAACCAGCTTTTCCACAAAACTTTTCATTGTCTCCGCCCGCTTAGCACTGATCTCAAGAACCTCCTCGTGATTGCAAACAACTTCACTGTCTTCATCGAGGGCAACTTTGTTAGTAATGAGGGACATGCCAAAGACCTTCATGCTCGCATGCCTTGCAACGATTGTTTCGTGTATGGTACTCATCCCAACTGCGTCAGCACCAATCATTTGCAAGAAGCGAGCCTCGGCTGGAGTCTCGTAAGCGGGACCCATCTGGGCAGTATACACACCCTCTTGCAGATATTGTTCAATTCCCAATTCCTTTGCCACTTCCTTCGCCAACTCGCGTAGTTCTTTCGTATATACATCTTTTGTTGCCGGAAAACGAGGTCCAAAACTAAGGTATCGCGGATTAGGCAGAAGAATCAGGCTTACTGAGATTCATTTGGACCAACAAGTGGATTTTTTCCGGTTAAACCGAGCAAGCTTATATGATCCTTGATAATCATCATATCACCAACATTGAACTTTGGATTCAGACCACCAGCAGCGTTAGTGACAATTAGAGTCTCGACACCGAGGAGTTTCATAACTCGAACAGGAAGGATAACCTATAAAGTGAGAATTAGGAAAATATTTATCATACTTGTGGCATCTCGTAGCCCTCATAGGGATGAAATCGACCCTGCATAAGTACAACGTCTTTACCGGCAAGCTTTCCGAAAACGAGATTGCCAGCATGTCCTACAACAGTGCTTTTCGGGAATTCTTTAATCTCGGAGAATTTAATAACGGTAGCGTCCGTAACCAACTCAGCCAAACCACCCAAACCAGAGCCACATATAATACCAACTTCAGGCAGCTGGAAAACTTTGTCTTTAAGGAAGTCAGCAACGGATTTTGCGTTTTCATAAGAACTCATAATGACGCTTCAGCTAGAGAACTTTTGAATTCAGCACGGACGTACAACTCGCATCAAAAGGTCATCGTTCAAACAGCTTAAACAATCATGATATTAAACCAAAAAGTTGTTTCCATGATGTGAATTTGTCCATTAATTGCAATAATTCTGCTCTTACAAGCTGTTTTTTTTGTTTGGATTTGGCATTGGAAAAAAAGCTCCCCTTAGATACGCTGCAATACCAGTAAATTAGTACTAATGCTTCAAGGCTATTGCAGCGTCCCGAGGCTCCCTCGAAGGCAGAAGCGGGCAGAATGCTAGGGAAGAATATAGATATTCACCGGACAGAGGGAGAAAGGCTACTGGCATGGCCCAAAGGCCAGCCCACGCAGCTAGGTCAGTACGGCCACCCCTGTCCTTGACCGAAACCGGTGGTTCCAGCAAACAAATACTACAGCTATAATACTTGTTTTTTGCTAATTCCAATAATTGCAAATTATTTGTATGAATAACGGGGAAGTGCATTTAGCAGATAGATGTTGTAACGTCCCAAAGCCCCCTTAAGGCAAGAGAAGGCAGAATGCTAGGGTAGACTATATATTCAACAGGCAGAGGAAGTGTGTAGCGTCCCAAGGCACCATAAAAAGCAAAACAAGGCAGAATACTAAGGTGGAATACATATGTATATATTCAACGGGCAGAGGGAAATAAGCCGCTGGCATGGCCCGGAGGCCAGCCTGCGCAGCTAAGGCAAGCTAGCCACCCTCTGTGACCCTGACCAGAAACCGGTAGTACAAACAAACAAAGTACTAAATTGCCTTTCTCTTCTTTCAAGCGTTGTCCCCGCCGCACTCCTTGGTACACCTCCCAAGTCAGCCATCACAACATAATCAGTGCTGCAAGAAACACCCACGGGCTAACCATGCCAGTCGTCGACATTCGACGCGATTGAGGCGATGCTTGACACCAACGTCAGTGATCCCTCTTGGCAGTGCATTGGACTTTGAGCTTCGTTTGGCCTGGGAACAAAAGTCAGAATAAGTGGTTCTGCCGAACATCAGTGTGCCTGTGGGGGAGGGGGGACGTTAGCACGCCGATCTCCCTAAGCAAGTATGTTAGGGGTAATCTTCGAAACGAAACCTTCCAGGTGGTCCGTGGCTAGCGTCGCTTCAGCTGTCAATGGCTTTCTTGTAGAACACAAAAATGGGGTAGATGCCGGAGGCGGACGTCGTTCGTGGCGCATCCACAGCACATGCACTTCTTTCACACCGCTGCAGCATGCCGCAGGTGGTAGAGATCAGGATAGGGTCGGGTCCACTTTCCGCCGCCACCAACGTAGCGTCCCGAGGCTCCCTTGAAGGCAAAAGGAGGCAAAATGCTGGAGTAGAATATATGTATATATTCAACGGGCAGAGTGAAATAAGCCGCTGGCATGGCCCGAAGGCTAGCCTATGCAGCTAAGGCAAGCTAGCCAACCCTAGTGGCCCTGACCAACAACCAGTAGTACAAACAAACAAAGTACTACAAAGTGAGCTGTTGGCATGGCAAAGAAGCCATCTTACGCAGCTAGGGCAATACAACCACCTCTGCGACCCTTGCCGAAACCAGTATTTCATAAAAAACAAATCGCTACACTTAAAAAAACTATTTTCCGTTTGCTAAAATATCACATTAGTGCAGGCCAAAATACGATTGCAAAATCTTTGGCACACTCCAAGACGTATTTCGGGCTGAATTATTTTTGCATATGGAATTTGAATTTTGCACCTCTGCTTATTCGCACCTAACTTTTAGTTTGCCTTTAACGCCTTCTAAAAGTGAATGGCCTTTTTGATGCGTTTAGGCGAACAAGCTGCAGCTTGTTTGTTGTTTTAATGCCTCGCGCGGCATTTTCGAAGGTGCTCCAACGTCGCATTTCTGCTCGGGATGTCGTTTGTGGCTCCGAAGAGCGATGGTGATTTTGCCGGGAAGCTGGTTATTAAGGCGCAGTTGGGTGATGATTTGCGTCGCATTCTCATCCATAATGAGGAGTTAACGTATGACGAACTCATATTGATGATGCAGCGTGTATTTAAACCCAAACTTGATTCTTTGGAAAGCTTTACCATAAAATACAAAGACGAGGGTAGGCATTCGATTCTTTGCATCTATTTGTTAGACGACGAGTACATCACGATTGCAGAGGAGTTCGACTTGTCCTACGCCATTCGTCAGTACAAAATATTACGCCTGAAGCTTGTCGGTAAGCGGGTGCATTATATCCATCTTCCTATTGTTGTGCGTCACTCACTTTCACATTATTGTAGTCCTTTTTTCCAGGTTGTATGGCTGCATCGAATGTTGTTGCCAAATAGACTATTGCCTTTTGAATATTTCTCAAGATCGATTTCCTAACAGATGACGTTGACTCCAATGCAATTCTTGTGTGTTGTGGTTAATTCTCAGATGCTTCGCACTTTACTATGTACATTAGCACGCGTTTTTTACCTAGTTCCTCAAGTAATGGAGTTGCCCGCCGATGAAGTTGTGTGCAATGGAAATACCGGTCACCGGCCTGAAATCGAGGGTTTGTTTACAGAAATCAAGCGTCTCCGTGAGGATATTAATAATCTTTCGGAGAAATTCGGTCAATTTGTGCAGGATTTCAAGCAAGAATCGAAGACGAATTCTCGCAGTGCTGCTGGCTCTCCGACTCTTCAGGTTATTCCCTTTGCGAAAATTGCTTTCCGCTACTTTGTTCTGATCTTTGAGACGCTAGTTTTTTGTTAGTAGAGGGGTTGGATTTTTAAATCAAAATCTGGGTTTTTTGTAGAGGTCTACGGAACCGCTCTGTGACGGTGGAGCCCTGTCCGTTTCATCGGAAGAACCACTTAAGCTTAATCATACTCCGCTACCATCGCGGGACTCGTCAGCTCCACCTTATGGTTCAGTGCTGAGAAAGCCGTTCCCATCCCAAGCTTCGGAACAGCAGCCACCTGTATCTGCGTCTTTATCTCCACCTGTATGTTGGAAGTAATTTTTACTTACAGCTAATAAGTAGCCATTTATCTCGTCACTATTTAAATGAGCTTTGCCCGTGCTGAAATCAGGGTATCAACGAATTGTGCTTGTGTAAGCGTTTTTTTTTATCGTGCGCCTAAGCTCATGCACGCAATGCCTTGGAGGAAGCAATTACTCCGCCACACTTGGCTAAATCAATTCAAAGTGTAGCGACATAACCTGTGAATTAATAACCGATAATTAGGAAGGGCAATTGACGATGGGACGTGTCTATTTAATTTAAACATCATTTTTTCGGTATTATCATACTTATCGTTTTAATTTCATAACACCGTCTCGCTTTTCCCCTTTCAGCTTCCATCGGTGCCCGTCTCACAGTATGAAGCACCAGCATGGTCGATGATGAACCCAGTAAGGCCACCGCAGACATCCTCAACCGCAGGAGTTGCACCGATGCAGCCACCGCCACTACAGCCTCCTGCTTCATCCGTAGCCAGTTTTTTGCCACCAGGCGTCTTCCCATCAACACAGACACAAGCGCAGCAGCAACAGCAGCCCGCTCTCTTGCCCGCCACTAACATGGCTTCGTCTCAACTGGCCACCTCGCAGCCTCCTTTTCAGCCACCTGCTCCACGTCCTACCTTCATGAGTGGGCCGCCGATGCCACCTCCACAACATCCGCAGCAGCAGCAGCAATCTATTCCGCCGCCACCTCTTTCTGCGGCGTCTGCAACTCCGCCCCCGGTAGGTCTGATCTCTCAATATTTCTGTTAGTATTTGATCGTTGTTGCTTGTGGGGGAAGGAGAGCCCAATGTCTGCGTCTTTAGACTGGGTTTTTTCAGAGGTACATTCCCATTTTTCTTTCGTGGCAACAGTGAATGTTGTTTGGTGGGGCATTTACATGATGCATTTGTGGAATCCATTAACGCTTTTTCTCTTGGAGCTAAAATTATATGTTCTTTCCTGCTTTGCGATAGCTGGTTCCACCTAAGCATTTACCGCAACTAGGCTGGTGAACTTGAAGTTATGAAGCGGACACAGAACATTCTTGATCCCTGACTAACCAGTTTTTTAGGCTTGGTTATCTTAAACTTGGGCGAAATATACCTTTTGTAGTCTATGGCAGTCGAATTTTCTTCAAGATCCTGATGACGAGTGTGTTTGTGTCGTAGGGTTCAGTTTACTTCGCTTGTACTCCACTAGCTCTCCTTTCATCCCACTATTGCGTGCTTGAGGCTTAGTCACTGTCTATAATGTCTACTCTCCCACCTACGTTTAAGTGTATTGTTCTAGTTACTTCTGGAGACGTGTGCGGGAGTGGTTTGGAAGATTAGAGGACCTGTGGCATTGGTTTCATGGGCAGGACGCCATTAACACCTGTCTGGTGGTCGGTTCATTGAAGAATAGAATGGTGGCATACCTCATGTGTTTCTGCGGTTGATGCTCTACTGTAGTACCTTCTTCACTGTATTTTTTTTAGATTTGTGGTCAGTTCCAGTCACAAATACCCTCACAAGTGTCCATGATGCCACCACCATCGGGTGCCAGCAGCGTCGTGCCGCCACCACCACCAATGCCGTTGGCAGGTAGTCGGTTCCCCACCGCGATGGTACCACCGCCACCACAGCTAGGCGTGCCATCACCGCCGCCGCAGCCGGGCGTACCGCCACCACCAACGCTCTCGGGTGTGCCACCACCACCGCCACCGCTCGGCGTGCCGTCGGCCCAGACGGGGATGCAGCGAACGCCACTGCAGCTTGGAGGCCCGCCCTCAGGCCCCTTCGCTGGTGCAATGGTTCAACCGTCTGCCTTCGGTGCCTATGATCAGCGCTCTACACTGTAGCAGGTGGACACGTGGATTCGTTTCTCCTTTAACTTGGTCTTCTTCCCACTTCACAGTAACCCCTCTTATTGCACGCTTGCATTGTCCCTTGCTCTTTCCACCTATCCGTTTACCTTTCTCTGTCCCTTTAATTAGAAGGATGGCAAATTATCTATACGACTTCCGATCTGGCCTTAACGGACTTTGGAGAAGGACTGATTGAGATCGCCTTCGGGAAGTGAGCTTGAAAGCTAGTTGCGCATGCCTATCCCTGTCGAAGCCGAGTGCAGAGGCTGACTAGGCGATGGTCTCGCGTCGACTGTGCTGCTGTGGTGTTAAGCGAGTAGTTGCTATGCTATTCCAATCGGCTGTGGCGGGCCGGTGCTCGTCATGGTTGTGCATGTAATAACGCGAGTTCTCAAGTCTTCGCGGGTTCGGTTCTGTTCTCTGTAGTGTGCGATTCAGCTCACACTCGCATAACCCTTTAACACGTTCGAGGTGGACTGAAGAAGTGCAGGTCGGGAATTTCATCATCTGTGATTCATTAGGTGAACGCCTGAAGTGTTGTTGCACCCAGGCAGTGGTTCAGCGAAAGAGGCGATCTGGGGAACTTCATTACATAACTGGTACCTTTGCTTACCATTCTTTATAAGGTGTCCCCTTTTTTTTCGCCTCACTGGATGCGCGTTCCGATTATTGCTTTGACGTAGTACAGAGCGTTTCCTGTTTCGCCCAGGAAGGAACAAAAGAGTGAACGCTCTGCGTACATTCCTTCACCAAGGCGAGATAGACGTCATGACATTTCCAAGGGGAAAGGTGATTCCACTTAACAATTATGATTTAGTAATTTCGATTTCGTCCTCTTCTCGAAATACCATCTCCTTCGACCCTATATAGACCCTGACCCGAAAAAACAGCTCACCGTAAGGGGAGTGGTTGATTTAGGTCACGCTGCAGCATTACAATTTGAATAGCTAACAAGTTAATAGGCAATTCAGTTATGCGGAAATCGGCCTTCTTCTGCCCAGGTCAGGTCTCTCGCAAGTAAAATGAAGTTACCTTTTATGTATCACTTACCTTGCATTAAGACATTTCTGGGTGACGTTATGGCAATCAAAGTATTCTTGTTACATGCGTTGTTCGGGTGCTTGTAGACTAGTTCTGTCTTACCCGCTTGGATGACATTGGAACTTACAACTGGCACACATTCTATTTTTAATGACTTCGCCTTTAGCCAACAGAAGACGCGAAGATGACTGTTTAATTTCCCACATCAAAACGTCTTCTGGATTGAAGTCCTTCTTTTCCCCTACAAATAAGCAGACAAAGTCATCTCTAACATGCTTTATTCCTTCCCAATTGCTCGATTTTGTTTACAGGTGCGCTTTTCGAGTTGGTATTTGTTTAACGGAATTGGGGTGGATAGACAAATTTGTGCATGGCAAATCAAAGGCCGTTTGTGACCCGGTGTAACTTATTCAGATGACTTGGGTTCCCGAAGCATTTCTTTTTGTTTCATTAATCAACAATAGAATTTGCAGTCGTCTTCTTAATGAAGCACAGATTTGTGAATCCTATTTCGATCCCTTTTGCCATTAGAAGACATTTGCTTCTCTACTGTTTAATGCATTTTTTCAGCGAAATCATGACTTTTTCATGTCAGATGCCAAGAAGTGGCGATGTTCATCATTTGGAGAACATGAAAGATGAGGTGAGGTCATTATCTCTTTTTCACTCCGAAGCGCGTTCTGCGGTGTGCCCCATGAGGTCCTGCCTTGTGTTGCCCCGTAGGAGTGAGAAGACCGCACTCTTCCCTTTGAGCCACCACCCTGGTGCTCTCCTAAACAACAACATAAAGGGTAGAAAAGGGAAGAAATACAAGAGGAGGGGCAGGGGAGAAGCGCTTCTTGTGCACTCTAGTCTATATATGCCGAGTGCGTACATCTCAGTCACCAATGTGGTTTGGCTACCAGCAAGTGACCAATTCATTGTGAGTCATTGCATCTGAGGTGTACTTCACTCGGCAGGCACAAAGTGGTGCGTGCCTTGAAGCTGCGGAGGTATTGGCAAGTGGAACGTCGGGACGCAACCCTAGATATATTCATTCACGTAACTGGGTTTTAGGCTTCAGTGGCCACTTCGCATCCCAATTTAGTCAATCGGGCATTCAGCGAAGAATTCGAACTTCATAAAATTCCCGCGATGTAGAAGAGATGAAGGGGAACGAATTGGAGGCCTCTGGGACTTAATCTTCCCTATCCGTCATTGGAGAGCATCTGACCTCGAATCATTTGCCAGTTAGGGTTCACAATCTTCTTTTCCCACAAAAAAGGAGTCTCACTCAACTCATCTTCTGCCAACTACTGTTCTAGGTTCTTCGCTATTGGGTTACTTTAACCACTATGCTGATGTAATTCTTCATTCTGGAGAACAGGATTTCAGGCTAAAACTGATACCACTCTGAGGAATTCATTTTCGAAGTTATGTTTTACTAATTTTCGCCACCTCTCTGTTGTGTGACATTCTACACCTCTCCTAGATTGCATACCATTACCAATGGCAGCCTCGTGTAGCCTTGGCAACAAGTTTCAAATCGCGAGGCAAATGTTCTCCGGTTTAATCAGCACTATATAACTAAGAGGCGTTGTAAAATAAAATAGAACAGCTTTGTGCTGACGCAATGATGCCGCACAATATACATGGCACAGGAAGTGACACCAAACCGTTCACACATTTATCTGGACGGAGAATGAGCATAAAGTCCTCCAATCCAACCAATGAGTACAGCAACACACTTATTTAGAAGCTATTTTGCTGGAGGGGGGTAGTGCTGCTTTACGTAATCACCCTTTTGTCTTAGAGATTAACCTGAGGCTAGCTGAGGGAATTCTAGTGTCGATGACACTGACATTCCGATGGTCATGCCCTCCTTTCAGCCCTACTGTACTGCGACAGTAAAATTCATCTTCAAGGAAGTCTCAATGCCCAACATTAACGGCAACGAGATGGAAGAAGGGTGTGTGTGCTATGGATGGGAGGATCTGTGACGATCCCTAACAGAGGAGTCAGAAATGACGCGTACCACAGGCTATCATCCCAGTCCCGCATTCTGCAGTAACGCTATTAACATTCGAAGCGATGCTAGCCATGAAACACTCAGAATAGTTCGTTTTGGAACTGTCTAAATGAGCAGGCTATACAGCTGGTTAGGACTCAGGTAATCATATCAGTGATGCTACTGAATTAAAAACTAAGTAGCTAGGAAGAGTAAATGCAAAACCATATTTTTACTAAACCATTTTCAACCTCGCTCTTAACTAGGTGAATTCGCCTTTGGGCAGGGGTCGGATGGCATCTCAGTTGCACAACCGTGGTTTGTGGGTGATGTTCTTACACCATCGACTACACTTTCATGGCTGGGGCGGACAACTGACCAAGCAGAGCTCCAAAAGGGGTAGGGGCAATGCAAAACTTCGACCGTTTGTTTAACCCGGTATTCTTCTAACGCGTTTACATAAGTCTCCACCACATTGGTTCCACCAGGCGACACGGCCTCCAGGCTGTATTAGCAGCCTTTTGGCTCTTCCGTGCCATGACAATGCACATTTTGCCCTAGTAATGCGTCCCAAATCACCTTCAGGGAAGACAATGGAATGCTACACCAGTGGTTGACCCTTCTCTGTACACCGAATGACTGTTGCAATTAAACTCGAGTATCTTCTAAGTGGCGGCCGCGCCTACGCATGCGGTTCACACAAATCAACCTGAACTGAGGATTATTTAAGCATAAAATCACTACTGGTTAATTAGAAAATGGGGAAATTAAAACCATTTCTAGCCCTTATTTCGTCGATACCTGTCTCTTCCGGTTGGTGGCACTCATCTCATTACAAAGTGTAAAACTTCGCAAACTTCGCGCCACCTGTGATACTTTCCCAAGCTGATGATAAATAGCGCATTCGCGACAAAAGTTTCCTTTCTATCTACTTCAAATAGTGTCAATCCGTGTGAAAATTTAGCTTGCCTTTGCAATCACTTGATGGGAACACCCAAGAAAAGTTTTGTGTGGCGTGACCGTTGAGCTGGTGTACCCGTTTCACCATCACCTTCACATACTACGACCTTAGGCTCCCTATTCATGCCTGGTTCCATTGTGCCGCCAATCTCAAGGTTAGGGGACTGTTTTTGGCTGTGCATCTGTTGATCACCAGGAAAGTAATGATGCCAAAATTCTCCTCTATTTGGAAGCGTTATAAATAACAAATGAGGATGCGTATTTTTTTCTTGAGGGCACTATTTGCCTTTCCATAGATAGTGCAATTTTCGGTACAAATAAGCATTTATTTGGGCAACTTAACTAACGCTCGTTTATTTAAAACTTTAGAGGCAACGTTTTTCAGTGCCATACGGAGCATAGGCCCTATTTTGACCGTTATCATCATTGTTTACCTTACGCTATTTGATTGATAATAGAACAAGTAGGAGACAACTTGGCGTTTTGGGTGGACGAAATCGCCTTTACTGACAGCATTTTTGCGTAACACTTCGGGTTAACTAATTGAAATAGTTTTTCTCAAGAAATGCTTAATCAAAAATGTAATTATAACTCGCTCTCGAATGAATCACTAGGGGTCGCACCTCTAGAACTGGCCCGAATTAAATGACAAAAAGTCTTCCAAAAATTTGCAAATTTGTTGTTTTGATTTAATCAGAACTTTTCACCACTTCTTTATGGCTAAATGGTACAATAGAGATGAAACAAGTTTTACTACATTCACGAGGTCATATGTGAAAGCCCATCAGCTTTGAAAGTGTTGGGAAGTAAAGTATTCTCAACTGGATGTACAGAATAGCTTTTCGACCATAGTGATCGATAGGTTAAACGCGGTCCCGAGATCGGTGGATTTGATTTAGTTCTATGCTTGGGCCTTGGTTATTCACTCGCATTCGCTCCGCCAGATGAAGAATGTAGATTAGTTACTCGCATAAACTGTTTATATGAGTCCGCATGGCCCCTATAAGCCTGTCACCCAGAGCAATCAGTAAACAAAGCCATGGATAGAGAGGCCTTAGTACGCTGACGTGTGTGAATAAGCAGGACGTGTGACACACGCGTACGCGACAATCGGTTGGACAACGGGGATTGTACGGACCGTTTCGTGGCTTTAAGACCGCGTATTTATGGTATTTTATTGACCCTGACCTTAGAGCGACTATTAGTACATTTTAAGTGCATCTCTACGCTATATCAGCAAGTCGGGAGGGGAAAGGCGGGAGAGAGGTGCCCCAGGCGACCCCGAAATTAAACACAAAACGAAACCATCTGGAAACGTAGGCATTCCCGACGCCTCTTTTTGTGGAAGGGTCCGGTAACAACGCAGAAAACCAAAGTTGATGATGAAATCAAGGCGGAGTTTGTTGGAAATGAGGAATTTAAATGTCAGTTCCCCTTGGGAACTGCAACAAATTTGATGCCTTTTATTAGAGATCATTTCCCTGAATACATTTCTCTTCATTACTACACAAAGCTGTGAAATTTCACTTAAAAACGACTTTTTAGCCTGTATAAACCTCGACGCCGACTTCAACTTTTCAACGCAAATGATGAAATGATGTTACTTGCAGATTGCACTTCAAATGTGGTAACAGTTCAACGCACAATAAACTTTTTTGTGGCCTGCGATAAAACCGTCCTTCTTGCATGAAGAATCCGTTCCAGGTCAAGTCAGCACAGTCTCTTAAAAGTTCTTATGTGAAACGGAGACACTTGCTCACAGTTGGGGCAGGACTCAAGTCGACGCTAATAAGAGAGGTTTTATAACTTTTCATTTGTGCGGAAAGGATTTGCATGGATATGCTCAAATCAACGTCACTAACCGGGATCATAGTTAAGTACTTTAATTTCAAGTCTACTTCCTACGCAACCAAGCGACCTCGCTTCAACTCGCTGCTAACAATTTGGTACCCGCAAAACACCTACCCAGAGCAGAAATTCCGCTTTTATACAATAACAATTTACCGGATCGTCTTTGCCCACATTCGACTGCGATTTGCAGGTCAGGAACGCGGGCGCTTTCGTAATGGAAAAGTTGCAACTTAATCCACTTTTCTTTAATTAAAGGACCTAAGCAACGCCACATAAAATTGGCATACACTTTTACAATGCATTCAATTAGATGGAACTCGTGAGTCAGAAAAAAAACGCCACGCAAGAAACAATACGCACAAGCCCCCAGTGGGTGAAATCATTTCATACTAGATATACATTCCTAGTTACTAAAGCAAACAAGCATTCAATCAGAGTTAAGATTGATTGCGAAAAACATTGTCCCCGTGGAAAATGATGTGAAAAAGTGATCTCACCCACCCTTCGTCTCTGTTGGTAATCGACAAGGTTATTCTCAGACAAAGCCAACCGACAGTGAAAGTAGAGCATTCAAATGCTAATGCATGTGGGTGAAGAAGAGAGCCCTTAACTCACCCCACGTCTTGTCAACCCGTGACAAGGGAATGCACGCATCCGCCTAGCAAGGGAAAGGCGAAGAGAGGAGGTCAAACACCCACACAAGTGAGCATGCACATCTTATTTTCGTGGCGCGAATTCACAGGCTTTAAAACCAGTTGAATGGGAAGTGCGAGGCAAGGACATAAAACAAAGGCGCGAATGTAGTGGTATGAAGGGCATAGGAGGGAGGGGAGAGGGCAGAAGGCGCAAAAGCAAGGGCGAGGGATAAGTTCCACACCGAGTGTAACGAGGTGTTTAGGCGCAGCTTGCAATTAGGAGGGTGAGGCGATATGCTCTCTCACCTCTTCCCCTTCCGCGACATCAAATTCATGCACGTCTGAAGCGTAGCGAACCTAGAAAGGATCAGAGGGAGTGCGGTGAAGTCTAAACTGTGCCATTTTTAAGGTTATACTGCTACGGCCCTCAATCATGTGACTCCTCCATTCCCCATGTGTCTACGGTATTTTTAGCTAGAAATAAACCTAGGAGATGTAGGAATGTTTTAAACACTAAAATTACTTATATGAAGGCACAAACAACTATCAATGCACGAATAGTGAGGCAATAGGGCCGCCTGCTTTTGGTACTCATACATTAAAATAAGAATGGCTTCACCATGGAAACAAATCGACTTGTCAGACATCCCATTAGCTCCTGGTGAAATCCGAAAGACGGAGGCGATTGATTACCAAATGCCCTGTTTGGGACGTCCAAAGCGGACTTTCTCTAATCACTACTAGTATGAGGGCAACTTGGCCACAAAATGGAACAAAACTACATAAAAACGAATATTCCGAGAAGTAAGTTCTCCACTTCAAGGTAAAAACAAAACACACGACTGAGGATTGATACAATTGTGACCCATTTTAAGTAGCATTGCCCTTTTCAATTTGAATGACAACTTTTGCGATCGCCTGCCGAGAACTTGCAGCATCGAAGCAGATGCGACACACACTGGCCCGATGAAATTAGAAATCATCTTTCGCTAAGCAATTCAAAGTTGAACCGCATGGGGACATTTCATTTGCGAAATAGCATCAAGCGCTGGTAGGAAAAATTTAAACCAGTAATTTGCGAACACATTTTCATGAAGAAAAGCCACTCATTCACCTACTTTTAACACCATGAATCAAAATTATGACGTCATTTTCATTAATGAGGTGTCGACATGACGTGACATGAATGAAGCATGCATAGCCGGCCATGGAGTGAACAGTGGGGCCCTATACACTTAGCATACACACACACACACACTTGTGCATGTAAAGGAGTGTCACCTACAGCATTCGATAGAGAAGTGAATTCGCAATACGCCTCGCCATGACAACGAAAATGCGTTTTTCGGATAGGCTAGATGCATGCCTTCCACCCACACAAAGGTTGAGATGGAGGAAAGGGTGGCAACAAAGCCATTTACTGTAAATTAAAGCTCTCACAATTGAAAATCCACTTGATCATGAAGTAATCCACAAAACAGTAGCCTTTTGTATAAAAAAATGTAGCCCAAATTTACAAGGAAATTGGGAAGCTAAGGGACACCCAAATTTGATTGGCAGAAGTGTAGCCAATAAAAACAGCAGATTTGGATTTTGAAGAACCAATCAAATTAGGAGAGAGGTTTGCATGAATAGATGCCACTTTGTTAAAATCTACGCCTTCTTGAACCTCTGCCTTCGACTTCTACCACCACACATACAAAGCTGTTGGACAAAACAAATTACATTGAAGGATGGATCTGAGGCGTTAAGTGAAAAAGAATGTTAATCAGATGCAATGAATACGAGACAAACTTACGGTAAAAATGCCGACCAAGGCGCCAATTATCATGCCAGCAAGAACGTCTGTCCAGTGGTGCTTGTTGTCAGAAACTCGTGTCATACCAACGTAGAAGGCGGCGGTCACAGCGGCAGTTTGGACAAAGGCCTGCAGTACCGAACCCATAATGATATCTGGCATACGGTAGTGCAGGTACACCTACAAACCAATCACGAAGGCGCTTGGTGACCTTGAGTGTCTGAAGTGCCGCAGGAATGCATGCCTCCTCCGACGTATGTGATTGTCCCCTTCTATGTTCTACATTCTTTTTCTTGAATACTCTTCGCTTTCTGATTTCACATTCTAATTAAGTCCATTAAGTGGTATGGAAGCAAAACTCGAGTCAGATAAAAACCGTTTTGAACCAAGCGTTTTCACTGTGTTAGGTTTTTTCCGATCACCTCCAGATTGGGTACATCCATCCTTTTGTGCAATAGACAGCAATGCAGAGGCACCTATAACTTATCCGTTCGAGTAGTCATCCACTTTTGTGGTCCGAATTCACAATAACAATCTTTCTACAAAAATATGAACCTACAACCGGCTTTGCTTTGAGCCACCAATGGAATCTATGTTAACGAACGAACGGAGCACTCAAAGTGAACCAACAGAATAAAACAAACGCCTGAAAAATAGCCACAACTTCTGGCAATTAGACAGCACATACGCATTCTTATTCACATATTGTTTTGTGATGCGACACGTTCAGAGCGACACGGCAGGAGCAGAATGCGTGTACTGAGACTATCTGTAATTCTATTGACCTAAAAAGGCTCTACAGGTCGTTGTTATGATTACTCAGTGTCTGTAGAAGGTTGACTTTTGGAAAAATGCACAAAAACGGCGAGCGATGCAGATGAATTGCGGCGTACGTGAGGGCGATAGGGCATTGTGTGGATGTACCCTTATTTGATCGCTTTTAGCGGAGTGAAATACATACCCACATTAATAAGCGCACACACGTAGACTAACCCACACACGTTCACTCTCCACTTCATTTGATGGGTGCATTATTTGCGGTGCAGCAGTGACAACAACAAAACTCTCGAATGAGTAAATCGCCATTAACACAATTTGAGGCTAAAGAGAATATGGTGTACAACTGCACAGCTCCTAAAAGAAATTCTGCCTAGTTGGATCCATCAAAGAGAAAGCAAAGAATGAGACTAACTTCAAGCAACAGAAAGTGTCTTCCCAACTTACTAACGAAACCAAACTCTTGTGACGAAGATTACAGAAATGTGGATATGATGAAAGGAGTGGTATCCAACAGAGAGACATGCGTATGTGGGAGGATACCTGATCAAGCCTATTAAAGAACTAATGCCAAGTGAAGTAAAATGCTAGTTAAAAATGATTACTGAATCAGTAGAGAAAAGCAGAGAAAGTTGCACATCACGTGTCGTCAAAGTATGCAAAAGGTTTGCGTAAGTACATGGTCTTAACGTAAAGCAGACGTAGAAGGGCACAAATTCTCACTCTGCTATGTGATTCAGTCGGTTAGCTTTCATTCAAAATAGTCAACAAGTGCACTCATCAGTAAAGCTTAAGAACCAATTTAGAGATTAAAGAGACAATAACTAAAAAAAATTCTTCGATTTAAGACAACATTATAATGCTTACTGCAATGAAGATGGCTGGAAACATGCTGTAGGCAGAGTGGCCTGATGGGAATGATAACCTAGAAGTTTAACATATATATAGATGGTTATCTATGAATTAATGCAAGAGGAGAGAGAGTACAACCAAAAAGAAGTGAATAAATTCCATTGAGCAAAGGACCATAAGACTAGTTAAATGGATAAAAAATGAACCTACGTTTTGCAACTCAGGAGGAAAAAACTCAGATTTAACTGTATTATAAAAGGATCAAAATGGACGTGGGAAGCAACCTCATATCTTTAATTAAGTCAGCGTCAGTTTTGGTGCACGTGAATTCACTTATATATCCATATGCCGTTTCAGTTACAACAGCCGGACCACAAACGTCGTAAAAGTTAGGGCGAAGTCGACCCAGCACAACTTTTCCTATGTGGACAAACACTGAGACCACAGCGTATCCAAACGCCAGAAGGTAAAGATATTTGTACAAACTAATGACAATCTAAAAGGTGAGCGTTGCTCAAGTAGACTGCATACCAGGGGAATGTGTTTGTAGCGTGTCTTAAAGCCGTAAGTACGCGCTCGTACAAGCTCCGTCGCAATAATCTGCAACACATATGCAATATTAAAACGCTCGAAACTTACGATTAACGAAGCAATTATAGGCCCCACTGTATACAAATAAATACTCTTGACCGTTGAGCTATGGTAAGGATATTTTAGTGAATCATCGTTTGAAAAATAGCCTCTTTTGAATGGCTCTAAATTGTACACGACAGCTGAAACGACAACAACTGAGAAGAAGTGTAATACAATTCACACACTTACATGGAGCTAATGCAATCAGATCAAGTATGATGCGGAGTATAAACCACTGACCACCCGACATCCCACAAAACACCAAAATGTTCAAGGGGACCGCATCTACTAGGCAACTCAAAGCAATTGTATTGTGGAAAATATAAAGTGCACATTGAAAACCTTAAAATTCCTACGTTCATCGTTCAATATAATTAAAATTTAAATCGTATTTAATTTTGAAGCATAACTATACTGTTAGGTAATTTCAAGTGAAGTTTTTCCCAAGTGTGTTTATTAAAGAGAATAAATTTGATTAGGGACACTTTTTAGACCTTACACAGACCTATTCAACAGCCTCATTGATTAAGTTTAGAAAAATAAAAGGCTAAAGTGTGTTAATATGCTCAAGTAAATCATAAACTGAGTTGTTTATTGATGTTTCTCTAGGCACTCAGTCTGCTATGAACTTAGCAATCATCCATAATAGCAACGGTTTTACCTAATTATGTGCCCAATTACAAATCTGGTGGTAAAGCTTTGCAGTCCTCTTTGTTTATAATTTCTTCTTGCTTGTGAACAGCATTTGGAAAGTCGAATTTGTTGGCAATTCAAGACCTAAGGCTGAATGGTAACCGCGGCAACCACAGTGCCTGCGTCTCCAAAGGCTTCGATGCGTTCTATGTAAGAAATAATCCCGCATTAATAAATTAAATTCTAAAGGCCGAAACTATTCAGTAATATCTGCAAAATTGTCACTGATCTTCGGAGATATGTGATCAGAATTCTCAGTTTCCCGATTTTGCTAGCCGCAGATCAGTTAAGTCAGCAGTAGAGAAGCCCTAGTGTGTGGACCTATCCACATAAATGAGTGCTCAGACTATTTAGCAAAACCTAGGAAGATTTTCGGGAGAACTTTTCACAACTTTTAATTAAAATAACACCTTTTATAGTAAAACTGCTTAAACATGTTGGTACATGAAGAGTAGCATGTGTTTATTCCAGGTTCCTTCATTAAAACAAGGTGCTGAAGTGCCTTAAGCTTCTTTAGTAAACGTGCAAAATTCGACTCAAGATGATAAAAGGATTTTTTGCAATTCGATAGTATTATTATTGCTTAGAAAGTACAGCACATGAACGCACGCTTAATTAAACCGTTTGTTGAATCTGCATTCCTACACTTGTTAAAACACTACAACATAAAATTAGTATTTATGTTAAACAAGAGCTAATCAATTTCTGCCTGAAGTCCATAAAAAGTTGTTGCATTGTGATGGAATTCAGAGGATCGCAAATAAGCTGGCATGGCTGAAAGCCATGCTGGCTGAGTGAAAGTACAATCCGCGGCGGCTTGGTATCCCGCATAACGCGACGCGGAGTTAAAAAAAAACAAATATCAAAGTATTGCATAGCTCATCTCCTCATTTGAGCGCCATCCTTGGCGCTTCTCTCGGACAAACTCTCGTGTCGGCCGTCACAACGTAGTTGGTGCTTCTGGAACTTCAACTTGACCTAATGTTTTGCCCCGTTCAAAAAGCATGATGGCCAATTCTTGTATCTATCCCCAAATGCAAGAGCACTGGCCTTAATGAAGCGCCAGTTAGTAAAGGACGGTGCATGGTATAGTTTTTCGTGGGACCAATTAAAGCGCCCCTTCTTCTTGACAATCGGTTCTCATTTTAGTAATATTCAAATAAAAGTGATTACTTATTTGATATCCTTATTCGGGTACTGTAGATAATTCTGTAAACAAATCTCTTTGACCGCTGGTTTTTGTTGCGGTCACTTGAGGTGGTCATATTTCCCTAACTAAGTGCGTTGACCTCCGGGCAGTGTCAGTGACCCCCATCTCTCTGTTTGCTGGCTATATATGCATTCTGCCCAAGCATTATGCTTCCTTTGGTCTTCAAGGAAGTCTCAGGACGCTACATTGATGGCAGTGGAAAATAAATCCGACTTTAAAAGATTTCCATCCTGATTTATACCGTTTGTGACAAACTGTAGCGGTGAGAAAGAAGTGCATTTGCTATGGATTGGAGAATCTCTGACATCCCATAACAGAAGGGCTGAGAACGACTTCCACATGTGTTCTACAGGAAAGCTATTAACAACTGAAGCGACACTAGCTGGGGAGTTCTTCCCAGAAGGCCGGAGTACTGACGTCTCTCTACAGATACAATGATGCTCGACAGAACCTCCTACTCCGAATTCATTTTCCAAACCGGATGAAACTCCAATTCCATTCGAACTGCCAAAAGAAATCAGTGGCGTTTGTCAATCATCGCCTCAGTTGCGCCCAGTGCCGGCGACTGGCGCGTTCAGCTCGTGGGTGCTTCTTGCCCTCGGCATCAACTCTATCCCTCTGCTCTAAAAGAAAGCTGTAAACAACGGAAGCGATACTAGTCGTCAATTATCTGGAACAGTTTCGTTTTAAGGATTTCCTTACCATATTTGCTTAAGGAGATTAGTCTTCCAACGTCTCCTTATGGACACGCTGATGGCCGGCAGAGCCTCTCACTGTGACTTCAGTCCATACACCTGACGAAACTCCAGATCTAGTCGAATTGCCAAGGCAGATCGGTGACGTTGCGGTCAAGCATTGCCTCAATTTCGTCAAATTTTGATGGCTGTCACGGTTAGCTCATAGGTGTTTCTTCCAGCGCAAATAACAATGTGATTGCTGAAAAGGGGAGTGTCAAGGACGAAAGTCAAACGAACAAAGGGGCTTTGCAATACTTTGGTTGTTTGACTGTCGGTTCCGGTTGCGATTAATTGGGTGGCCATATTGCCCTGGCCGGGTGGGCTGGCCTCGACCCCTCTGTTTGCTGAACCTATATGTTCTGCCTTAGTGTTATTGCCTTCCCTTGACTTCTAAAAAGTCTCAACACGCTACAAGACAAGAAATAGATTTGCAAAAGGAAAATACAGGAGAACAGAGAAGTCTCACTTCGTGCCAAAGGTTGTGCGTAATTCATGCCATCCGCAGGTTGACTCGTGTTTATTTATACAGGCCTCTTTCCCTTTTAGATGTGACTTGCTAAAGAGCGGTTAAGTTGCCTAGGAAGGAGCTAATTCAGCCTTCATCACTTATGGGACAACCGATGTGACATGAGGTGGGACGATGGGGCAAAGTTCACCACTGCCTCTAGGGCGATGAATTTGCAACCACATCAGCAGTGCTTGGGCCAAATTTGCTTTTCAAAATAAGCGAAAGACGCCTTTTTTATTTTCCTTTGTCCAGGAATCTGGTTGTGCTTTTACTCCTTTGTCACATGGAAACTAAGCTCAGAGCTGATTTGCCTTTAAAAAGTTGTTTTGAGGTCTATAATGCTTGTCCTCTGGATTGAAGGGGCTCTCTATACAAAAACAAAGTCCAAGTGAGTAGTTGTGCACTACCGCATCCTCTAGTTGAGGCTAAGTTTTGATAATTACGACCCTACCCGCTTCAGTCTATAATTGTAGAGGTGGCAGAGGGACCAACTTCATAAATGGCTGACAAGGAATCAGGTTCATTGACACTGGCACTCGATCGCAGGAAAGCCACCGCACAAGCCTTTCTTTTCATTAACTCCGTTTTTTTAACATTTTGCTAGATGTCTTGCTGACGTCAGTTCCAGTTGAGCGAATCTGCAAAATGCAATAAGTAACTAGCCTTGGCAAATCGACAAGGTCTAGGTTACTAGTTATCGACCAAGTGAAAAGCCGAGTTTTCATGAGGCAATGCTAGCGTGCCAAATGGATCTGATCAGGAGGTAAGACAGGAGTTTGGATTGGGTGTTGAATTCCCCTGATGAAACTGAAAATTTGTCTAGTGGCCGATAGTCACCCAAGATTGTGCATCAGCAGACATTGGCCTCACACACGCACAACCTGTCGATTCGCAGCTCAACCTAGCAAAGCTATTCGCCGCTAATAGCTGCAGAGTGCTTCACGTGTTCGTGGTGCCGACCTCGGGTAAGGAAATCAAAACGTCACACATGTGTGACATCACTGATCAACCCCTCGAGAAGTGACAAACGCAAGTTCAATCAAAATTTCACTTGTATTGAAGTAAATACCAGTCAACACCTCAAGAGGTATTAACCAGGAGCATGAACTTTTGCAGTCTATCCCGGAATTAAATGTGGAGCCACGCAACTTGTCAAGAGAATGCCCATAATGCTTCGCATATTCGACGATAAACTGTGGTTTGAGCAATTAACCCTCCTTCCTACGACCAAACAGAAGCATTTGCCTTCACATCTCCTCTTATACGCCATGGTCTGCATTCCCTACATATTTCACCACCGCAATCGTCACTTATTTAGTTGTCCGAAGTGACATTTACAGCTCCCACCAACATATCTCCGATATCTATGAAAGTATTTTTGAACCCAAATGCCTGTCCTCTCGGTTGAAGTGGTTAACCGAAATGAAACCAAGACCACTTGGGCAAACGTAATCCCACCTCAGATCACTGATGCAGCAATGCACAGTGCCTTTCCTATCCATATAGTAGGCTACCAAATCGTCGATGGCATTGAAGTCTCAACTCTGAAACAAGGAGCAACTTCGATTGGCTGGATTTTATAGTGCAACACCGCTCCCCTTCCATTTCAGACTGATAGCACCAGCCTGATGCCCACTGTCAAAAGCAAGCAAGAAAGCGAAATGGGAGTGGAATATGGTATCACTGTGTAAAAGCAATGCGTGCCATCATCACAAAACGCTAACGACCACTGGGTTGAATGACGCAGTTGAATTTGCTCGAGTAGACTTTGGCGAAATGCGATCCAGTGGTGCCGAATGGCCACGTTCATAAATGATGTGGCTAGAAGGCACACACTCTGGCCACATGTTCAGTGATTTGCAGGAAAATTCTGGTCTGTACTCTCCTTTTTGCACTGTACTGTAACATCATACTGTTGCAGTTCCTCGTATCAACGTACAACTGCTCGGTCAATTCCCTCCATGGGTTTTAATTAATTCAGCTCGTCTATCCACCGTAAGAATGGCGAAGAGCTCGCGTTCTGCTGCACTCTTCTGTCTTATTTTTTGCTGAATGTGGTACCGACGTAGGCGACAACGCGTTCGTTTCCCGCTCTGCCTCCTTTTGGAAAAATACCGCCCATGGCCGCATCACTGCAGCCAGTGTCCAGTAGAAAGTGGAGTGTGCCAATCTCGATGCTTTGCAAAGCTAGAATGGGTGCAAAGCAGATCGTTTGCTCCACTTCTTTAAAAGACTTGCCATGCTCGCCCTCCCGTTTGACATTCCATTTCGTCTGCCTTTCGGCTGGTTAATGCGGAGGACCAGCAAGCTTAGCAAGTCTTCAACGAAGCACCTATGATAGTGTGTCAAGCCAAGGAAACTGCAAAGGTCCGTATAATTGGCTAGTGTTGGCCAAATCCTCACTTGCTTCCAATGGTCATCTGTGACGGCCATTCCAGGAAAATCGCCGACTACTAAAGGAAATGGCACTGCTTTGGATTCAGGATCAATTCTGCGTCTCACGAACCAGTCGACACTAGATTCAGATTAACACCATGCTCTTGGATGTCTTTATTGAAAACATGAATGTCGTCGAGGTAGATTACAAAGAATGCTTGGTGCCGCAGCCTCCTAGTCTACTCCTCATCAACCACGCCAGGCTTTTGGTCACGATGGGAAACGTCTCTGGCAAAAGGTTGCTCTCGCTGGTCAATGACGAGCTGAGCTAATGTCGTACAGCAATATTCAGTGTCAAAGTCACGAGAAAACACATCGACCATCGGTGCCGAGAACAAATCATGCGAAAGTACACAAAGGATCAGTGGAATTCTTTGCCACTGAGGGTAGAGGTGGATGTTAAATCTAGTGGCAATCGTTCAATCTTCAAAGTTCACAGTATCTCTGAAAAGGTTTGGTCAGCTGGCGCTGACATCCTGCTGCTACACTTGGTAAGAGAAAATTGAATGTTCTCGGGCATTTTAACTGCATTTGATAAACCAATCAGTAGATGGCGTACCAGCAGCAGTTAAAAGTTAGGACAGTCCACCACCGGCGAATCAAACCAGCTTCAAATTGTCCTCCCGCCTCTCACCAACAGGGTACAATCCACTATCGAGAATTACACAATCAAGCTTATTTTTTATGCTAATATTAACCATTTACATGCTACGCGCTCCAAACAATAGGGCATGAAACTGGTATGATTTTGTTTTAATCGACTGATGTACACGAAACTATCTATAGGCGTTGGCACCACTAGCTTGGTAATCCCAAAACTCAAGAGTTTGAAGCCAACAAGGATGCAGAAGAAGAAGCATGGGAAGCCCAAAAGTGACAATTGCAGCAAGCACCATCCACCCCAACATCCTGCTCCGCCTGCAATCGACCCTAGTCGAATAGCGGGGCTCTCTGACACGCACAATTATTTAAGAACTGCTAAAGCGATGCATAAGGTTAGTGCCTATGCTCACTTCGAATTGGTTGTCTTTGCCCTCTCCGTCTTACGATTGCCTCACTTGCAGCAACAGGAAGAAGAACTGAGATTGATCCATCAAAGGATTGCTGACTTGCAAATTAAATTGCGCGATTGCCATGCGGAAATCGCAAACTTGCTTAACATAAAGGCTAACGATATGCAACGGCTTGAGAAGGCGAAGCGCGTTGAACGCGGACTAGATCGCCAAATTCATGTAAGTCATATGACTTGTGTTAGTGTCTGTTTCGACATTAATGTCTTGGAGGCAGGATGATTTCCTTTTCTCTCCCCCTTCTTCTACGCACAAACACACGTCACGTCGTCGCAGTTGTCGCGAATCTGTCGCTATCACGTCCACAGTCGATGTCCCCAATCCAGTGAAGTCATGCCAACTCGTACATTCCCATCATTTCCATTCGCGTCACCCAATTCCAGTTTTATTCTAGTCGTCATGGCATCTCTCTTTTACCCCATGTTGTTATACCTCGATTGGTGACCATCAGGTCGTGTTAAATCCAGTCATGCATATGCCGTCTAACTCTGACTTCTGGTGACAAAACTTAATCAAGTGAGGCATGTGGATCGATGTTTGACAATAGTTGTCGTTGCAAATAATTGCCATGACTGCATCACTTCAGCGACACCTCACCTGTGGAAGCAGTCTTTGCTCTGACTTGTGGTCCGTCATCACAACTGAGCAGAAGTCGGGCCATCATGTTAGCCGCATACGTGTGGTGCTGGTAGTGAGTGGAACAGTCGAGTTGAGTCTGAAGAAAAAGGAGTGCGATGGTTGGGTGTGCGCTGAATGATCTCCACTTCCTTCGTTCCTTCAATCGCCTCTGTTGTGTTTGTAGGACCTAAAGAAGCAGTGTGAGCAAGTGAGATCCGAGTTTGAAGATAAGGAGACGCAGTTGAGAGCACTTCGCTCAGGGATTAATGCGATTGCGCAATTTATTGCATCCTGTGACAAAATTCTTATCTCCGCCCATGAAGATCCTGTAAGTTGCATGTTGCCTCTTCAGCACATCACCGCCCCTCTCCTGCATCGCTGTTAATCAGTCGCATCGTTTGCTTCCAGGTTACACAGCTGGCTGCCATAGCGAGGGCAATGAATGTAGGCTCACATTTTTGCTACTCTTCTGCATCACTTGTTATGTCTCATCCGAGAGACGACTTCCTCCCCATTGCGCTGTAGGAATTAGGATGTTCGAATAGGTGATTGCTCCCAGCAGTGGAAGATGAGCGCGTCGACGCCCTGTGGAAGTGAAGTGTCATGACAGATTTTTATTGGGTTGAGACGTGTGTCCTCTCCGTCTACCCTCTTGTCTGAGTTCAGAACATATGCTATTAACTGTGTTAGTGTAAAGGCATTTTGTAGTCGTGTCAACCCACTTCGCATATCCGGTTGGTGTGCTCATCTTTCCATACATATTTGCTGTTCGAGTGGAGGCCACGAGTTCGTCGGCCGAGGCGCAGGAAGTCTCCGTGTGTGCATTGTTTCTGCTGCAACAAAAGGCTTGTGCAGTGTCTCGAGATGCAGTTGTAGTATTTGATAAAAGACGTGAAGTAGGCTACGCCAGATGCGAAGCACAGAAGTAAAGCGTTTCAGGTGTTTACTCTCCACATCCCCTAACGATGGTTGACCAGTTAGTTTCATTTTGTCGCACTTTGCTCATTTTAAAACCTCCTTAAAGGCTCTCGGCGCTAAAAATGCTGCAGCGCGAGGAAGGCCTGGCAAAGCTGTTGAGCAGTAGCCGCTGCCTCTGCCCAATGAATCAGCCAAGGTAGGTGAAGCTTGCAATGTCTTGGCGATTCGATTGATTTCAACATCAACAACTGATACGTTGCTTCGTCAAAATTCTCTTTAGCTTGAAGAGGCGTCAATCGCAGATGTGTGGGAGGTATGGCACACTCGGTAGACGACACTAGCTTTGCGTTCCCTCTCCCTCGACGTTAGTACGTCTGTGTAGTCTCCCTCCTCCTCCTCTCCCCCCTCCTTCTTTTCCTCCTTAATTCCCAGGCTGTACGATTGCTCCACCCTGCGGAACGCTAGCTTATTTCATTGTGAAGTCTCCCATGTCATATTTCCTCTTGTCACAAGCACCTCCACATACACTCCTGTTCCCATTCGTCAACATCTTTCCCTCTCTATCATAGTAACCCATGCTCCTCTCTTATTAGTTTAATTCAGCCGTCAATGCATTTGACCATAAGGTTCGTCAAAGCATTTGCGTATTTGTAGAATAAATCTTAACCGTTTTACCATGCCACCTGTCTTCTCCTTCTTGACCCGTGGAACTGGTGAATTAGCGCACCTCCTCGTGACACTTAACACCAGTTGGTGAACGCTTGTGCGTGGATTGTTCCACCACAGTCGGATGATCCACGTGCGGACGATGAGATGTGACGTGCTGCGGTGTAGGCTGGGACCGATGTTGCCATGCTCATTGTCATTGTCACTGGTCGATGCGTGTCTCTTCGTCTTCGTTGACATGTTAGCGCGCCGTCCTCCAATAGCATGCCAGTGCATCGCAGCCCAATTCAAGAACAAATTTTGGCACAATTTGTAAATGCTCATCAGCTAGACACCAGCAATGGTAAATAACAAACTAATCTTTATAAAGTATTGAGAGTAAATTTACACTTTAATGTGTATGTTAGTGGGAATGCTTGTGACATAATTGACACTCGAAAGAAACCTCATTTGTGGTACGAAATTTGTAATTTGAGAACAACCGTGAAAGTGGGTGTGATTAATAAGGGACGAAATTCCTCAATTGTACGTTGTGTTTGATAATGTGGACAGACCTCAGGATTTCTCGTTTTCGATTCCCAAGTAGGCCTGAAGGTAGGGCTTTGACAGGAGATGGACCGCAAGCATCGTAGAACCATTCTTTCAACATGGAGTTGAAGGAGCGCGTCTCCCACTTCAAGGCTATCGGGACTTACTGATCCCATCTCAAATCCTAACAGTCGTGCATAACTCAGCCCACGAGCTAACGTTGACGCGAGAATGAGAAGGATAGGCACGGAGCATCAAGAG
This sequence comes from Taenia hydatigena, assembly GCA_036345935.2. NCBI lineage: Eukaryota > Metazoa > Platyhelminthes > Cestoda > Cyclophyllidea > Taeniidae > Taenia > Taenia hydatigena. The sequence goes on from JADWOT020000003.1 coordinate 17,390,391, forward strand.
AAGCAGACCACCAACTGGAGGCACATTGCTATGCCAGGTAGCACGACGTCTACCCAACAAACCATTCAACACGTGGTCATCCTCCATCTTCACTATCAACCACAAAATAACGAACCTCGCAATGAGTGAAATAGAGCAGGAGGAGAGGATGAGTGTAACACTAAGCTTCAAGTTATATGTTTCCATCCATTGGCGGCATTATATTTATCACTGCATAAAATGTAAAAACTGTACTTAAGGGGATATGGTGCTTTCTACAGGCAATTCCATGCTCAATAGTCTGGGTCGTCGTGCAAAATATGGGTTCAGGAGTGCTGTTGCTGTTGTTGTGGGTTGTGAGTCCCCATCAATTCTCCCTGCCACAGAAATACCACTTCTTCAGCAATGCTAGGCTTCATCACTTACCTGCCGAAATCACAGTCGATGTCCTTTGCCGTCAGGTTTGCTATTTACTCTCCGACGTGGCGAACTCACACTTTGCTACAGACCGTCGACGAATAGTGACGCTCCAAGTGGTGGCAGCCTATCCGGTTAAGGTACGATGAAGTACACTTAACGTAACCACTTCACCGAGACTAGAAGTTATGCTATCAACGTACCGTATTATGCTAATTTCAATTTTAATGCTAACAAAAGTCACAGAGAAGTGTAGCACATGCATTCAAAAATGCCGATAAACTCAAGGCGACGCATTTAAAGGCGGCGCTATTTGGGGAATTGCAGACTAGTGCTAGTGAGATGATGATGCCGTAGTTTTAATTAAAGCTGACCACCCCTGCCATAATAACGAAGATCAGATCATAATAACTTTATACTCACCACTAAAGCAAACAAGCATTCGATTGCGAAAAAACATTGTCCCCGTTGATTAAGATGTGAGAAAAGGATCTCACCCACCCTTCGTCTCTGATGGTAATCGACAATATTATTCTCAGACAAAGCCAACCGACAGTGAAAGTATAGCAATCAAATGCTAACGCATGGGGGTGAAGAAGAGAGCCCTTAACTCACCCCACGTCTTGTCAACCCGTGACAAGGGAATGCACACATCCGCCTAACAAGGGAAAGGCGAAGAGAGGAGGTCAAAACACTTACACAAGTGAGCATGCACATCTCATTTTTGTGGCACGAATTCACAGGCTTTAAAACCAGTTGAATGAGAGGTGTGAGGTAAGGGCACAAAACAAAGGCGCGTATGTAGTGGTATGTAGGACACCGGCGGAGAGGAGGAAAGAGGGTGAGTGGCGCAAAAGCAAGGGCGAGGGATGAGTTTTACACCAGGTGTCATTCGATGTTTGGGTGGAGCTTGCTACTAAGAGGATGAGGCGACGCGCTTTATTTCGCCTCTCCTCCTTCCGCGGCATCCAATTCGTGCACGTCTGAGGCGTAGCAAACCTGGAATGCGACAGGATGAGTTAGATGAAGTCCAGACATGGCCATTTTTGAGGTTATGCTACTACGGTCCAAACTCGTGTAGGTTTAAATGCCTTTAATCAGGTGACTCCTCCAGTCTTCGTGTGTCTATGGTCCTCTTAGCTACCACGAATCCGTCTTTAAGCTTTGGAAATGAATGAAGTTAGTACAACTCATTTAGACAAACGAAATATTTCTTACTCCTTTCAACAATTATGATCTGCAGCCTTAAAAACTGGACAACTCGAAGTAGTTAGAATGCTCCAAACACTATGCTTTGATATAACCGCACCCCATTCAAAGTGATCATTTTGCATTCACATGCCGGGTGCTTGAAACATCAAAGCGGATGTGACACATACTGGCTTCATGAAATGAGAAATCGCCTTCCACTAAGCAATCCGAACTTCGAACCGCATGGGAGCATTCAAGTCTCAAAATGACACCAAGTATTAGTATTACTGAAACCAAGTCTTACGAGAAAAGCCGCTCAATTACCTACCTTTATTACCATGAAGCAAAGTCACGACGTCACCGCCATTATTGAGACGTCGCTATGACGTGACTTGAATGAAACATGCATAGCTAAACATGGCGTGAATAGTGGAGTCCCAAACACTTAGCACACGCACACACTCGTGCATGTAAAGGAGTGTCACCTACTGTCTCGCCATGACAATGAAAGTGCGTTTGTCGAGTGGGCTAGGTGCATGACCTCCACCCACGCAAAGGTTGAGATGGAGGAAAGGGTGGCAAAAAAGCCATTTGCTGTAAATCCCAACTTTCAGAACTAAAAAATCCACTCAATCCTGATTTAATTCACAAATCAGTAGCCTTTTGTGCAAAAAAATGCAGCCCAAATTTACAAGGAAATTGAAAAGCCAAGGGACACCAAAATTTGATTGGCAGGAGTGTAACCAATTAAAACAGTAGATTTGGATTTTCAAGAACCAATCAAATTAGGCGAGAGATTTGCATGAATAGGTACCTCTTTGTTAAAATCTACGCCTTCTTGAACCTCTGCCTTCGACTTCTACTACCACACATACAAAGCTGTTGGACAAAAAATTACATTGAAGGATAAATCTGAGGCGTTAAGTGAAAAAGAATGTTAATCAGACGCTATGAATACGAGACAAACTTACGGTAAAAATGCCGACCAAGGCGCCAATTATCATGCCAGCAAGAACGTCTGTCCAGTGGTGCTTGTTGTCAGAGACTCGTGTCATACCAACGTAGAAGGCGGCGGTCACAGCGGCGGTTGGGACAAAAGCCTGCAGTACCGAGCCCATAATGATATCTGGCATACGGTAGTGCAGGTACACCTACAAACCAATCACGAACGTGCTTGGTGACATCTGAGTGTCTGAAGTGCCGCAGTAATGCCTGCCTCCTCTGACGTGTGTGATTGCCCTCTCTTATTTTCGATGTTCTTTATCATGAATGCTCTTCAAACACGACCTAAGCATCGCAGCAGTTTTCGCTTTCTGATCACACTTTTTAATTAAATCTATTTAGTAGCGAAGAAGCAACACTCGAATCAGGTGATAACCGTTTTTAGAAGATGGTCAAGTGCTGAATCAAGCGTTTTCACTGTGTTAGGGTTTTTGATTGCCCCCGAACTAGCATTGTCTAGCATTGCACCTCGAGCCGTCCTCACTTTTATGGTCAAAATTCACGATAATGACCTTCCTACGAAAACCAGGGACTAGCAACTTGCATTGTTTTGTGACACCAATAGCAGCTGTATTAGCGAACAAACAGAGCACTCAACTTGAAACACTAGAATAAGGCAAATGTCTGAAAATTTGCCATGACTCCTGGCGACCAGACGGCACATGCGCATTCTGATTCACACACTGTTTCGCAATGAGACAACGTCACAGAGATACGGCAGGAGAGGAATGGACGCATTAACAGTAGTCCTAATTCTATCGGCCCAAAAGGCTCTTATTGATCATTGTTATGATTACTCGGTGCCTATAAAAGCTAGGTTTTCTGGAAAAAATTGCACGGAAATGGCGAGAGATGCGGATGAACTGTGACGTACGTGGGGGCGATAGGGCAGTGTGTGGATATAGCTGTATTTGATCGCTTTCTGCGTAGACTAACACGCATGTGTCCATTGTCCACCTCATTTGATGGGTTCATGATTTGCTGTGGAGCAGTGACAACAACAAGCCCCTTGAACTGGTGAGTCGTCATTAACACAATTCGATAATGAAGGGATTATGGTGTGAGACTGCACAGCTCCTCAAAGAAGTCCTGCCCAGTCGAATTGGCCAAGGAAGAGCAAAGAATGAGGCCAACGTTCAGCAATGGACAGCGCCTGTGCAACTTACCAATGGAACTAAACTCTCGTAACGACAATTATAGACCATACTATAAACAGGCATGTTTGTGTGGGAGGAGACCTTATCAAGTCTTTAAAGAGCTGATGCTAATTTAAGTGAAGTGCATGCTAAAGTATGATTGTTGAAGTCGGTAGCGAAGTGTAGAGAAAGCTGCACATCACTTGTCGTCTAAGCATGAAAAGATTGCCGTAAGTGCACGGTCTAAACATAAGGCAGACGCAAAAATGCACGAATTCCCACTCTCTGATTCAAACGGCTAACGTTCGCTCAAAATTGCTAACGGGCGTGACAATCAGTGCAGCTTAAAACCAAACCAATTTAGGAGATTTGGGAGACAAGAAATTTGGGAAGATTCTTCAAGTTAAGACGGCAGTGAAATACTTACTGCAATGAAGATGGCTGGGAACATAGTGAATGTAGCGTGGCCAGATGGGAATGATAACCTAGGAGTGTAACATTTATACAGATGACTGTCTATGAATCAATGCAAGCAAACAAAGAGTCATGTGCGCTCTCAACCTCCATTTCTAGACATTTCAAGGTATAAATGCTGTTTCTAAAAGGTCCACAAAAAGAAGTAATGGGAGGAATAAATGGCAGAGCTAAACCAAGAAGTAGCAAATAAATCTTCTGAGGCAGAAGCCTATCAGAATAGTTAAATAAGTAGGAAACCAACCTACATATTGCAAGTGGGAAGGGAAGAACTCAGATCTACATATATACATAAATATAAACGTGCATATAAGCATGTATACTTAGAAAGGCAATAAAACGGGCTTAGAAAACAACCTCATCTTTTTGATGGAGGCTGTTTCATTTTTAGTGCATGTGAATTCACTTATATATCCATAGGCCGTTTCGTTTACAACAGCTGGACCACAGACGTCGTGAAAGTTAGGGCGAAGTCGACCTACGACAACTTTTCCCATGTGGACAAACAGAGAGACCACGGTGTACCCAAAGGCCAAAAGGTAGAGGAATTTGTACAGGCTGACAATAATCTAAAAAAGTGGGCACTATTTAACTAGACTTCATACCAGGGGAATGTGCTTGTAACGCGTCTTAAAGCCATAACTGCGGGCCCGTATAAGCTCCGTCGCAACAATCTGCAGTAAGTATGCAATCTTGCAAGGCTCAAAACTCACGATCAACACGGCAATTATAGGCGTCACCGTATATAAGTAGATACTCTTGACTGTTGAGCTATGGAAAGGATATTTGAGAGAAGCATCGTTTGCAAAATAACCTCTTTGGAATGGCTCGAAGGTGCGCACGAGAGCCGAAACGATCGCAACTGAGAACTAATGCAAAACAATTCACACACTCACATGGAGCTACTGCAATCAGATCAAATGAAATGCGCAATATAATCCACTGACCACCCGACATCCCATAAAAGGCTCAAGAGTGTTCAAAGAACCGCAAAGCCTTGGTAACCTATTGCGTTGTTAATGTGGGAAATATAAACTGCACTTTGCAAACTTTAAGAATCCTTCATGTTCATTGCTACACTGCAAAGAACTTTAATTTCGAGGAATAATTACATCTCCTGCACAAGTTTAAGTGCTTTTGCATGTTTGTCCAATTAAAGAAGATAAGCTGCATTAGGAATGCTTTTTTTCAGGCGTTATGCAGACTTGCTCATCTACTACATTGATGGGATTTTAAGAAATGTAGGCTTAAAAGTGTGGCAATGCACACTACTAAAACACAAGCTGCGTTTATAAAGAATTCTTCTCCAGGCACTTGGTCTACTATGCATTAGCAATAATCCATAATAGCAACAGCAATAGTTTTACCTAAATACGTGCCTATTCACAAAGCTGTTGGAGGAACATAGTAGTCACCTTTGTTATCAACTTCTTCTTGCTTGTGGAGAGCTTTGGGAAAGTTTAATGTATTGGCAACACACGGCCTAAGGCTAGATGGTAACCACAGCGGCTACTGTCATACTCTGCTTGTTCGGACTGTCGGTTTCGGTCTCGGACACAGAGGTGGCCATATTTGCACTGGTCGTGTAGGCTGGCCTCCGGGCCATGCCAGCAGCTCCATCCTCTCTGTCTATATGTATGCATAAACATTCCGCTCTGGTGTTTTGCCTTCTTCTGCCTACAAGGGAGTCTCTCGACGCTACAGTCATAGTTTCTGTGCAACTCTCATTTGTAATGCTTGCATCCAAAAATGTTTTATGCGTTCTATGTAAAAAGAACTACCCCACACCAATGAATTGAATTCCAAACAACGATAGGCTCACCATCTGCCGATTCGTAGTTAGAAAGTTCAACGTCTTGTATCGCTCGCCGCTTCAACCAATGCCCTCAAATCAATTAGGTCTGTAGCGAGAAGCCATAGTGTAGGCCTATCTGCATGAATAAGTGTTCAGAATGTTCCGAGTAGTAATACAGGAAGTGTTTTCTGAAGAACTTCTCACATCTATTTGTTAGAACAACACTACTCGGTGAAAGACCACTTAAGCATAACGGCTTATGCAAAAAGGCATATATTCACTCCAGGTTCCTTCGTTTAAGCAAAAACGTAAACGAGTTTTCAGGACTCGACAGCATTATCATCAGTTTAGATAGTAAAGTACATGAATACATACTTAATTTAACCGTTGGTCGACTTGTATTACTACCCTTTTTGAAAACGCGCAGATTGAAACTTGTTTTTATGGTACCCCAGAGCGTATCAATTCTTTTTCAAAGTCGAAATAAGTTATGGAACTTTGGCTGAAAATGCGTTATTGGCATACAGGAGGGTCGCGAATAAGCCAACATGGCCCAAAGGCCATGCCGCTTGTGAAGAAATACAATCTGCGATGGCTTAGGTGCTGGCATTACAAAACTCGGAGTTAAAAAACAACTTCCAAGGTGTTGTACAACCCCTTTCCTGGTGGCTTCCTTGGCAAATTCCCTCATCCACCATCATAACGTAGTCGGTGCCTCGGGCAATTCCACCTTAGCTGGTATCACGTCTCGTTTCAGAACTGTGCTGTCCACTTTGTGCATCCATCACTAGTTGTAAGAGCGTTGGCTTTAATGAAGAACCAGGTAATCAAGGGTGGTGTCTGACGTAGTGTCTTTGGACAAAGCTTGGCGTCCGTCCATCTTGTCACTCGATATGTCGAAATTGTGATCAGCCAAAAGTGAAATAGCTGTGTCATGTGTTTAATTAGACGACAAGTTTGTTCAGGTACCGTAGACAACTCCATAACAACCTTTTAGACGTTTCAACGGTCACAATTAATGCCACCACAGTGCCTACTGCCATTTCTGCAGAACAAGCGCCAGGGTTCGTCACTAAACGCGGACGTCATTTTCAACCCTTCTATTAGGAGGGGCGACAGGTTTTTCAATCAGCATCATAGACCCATCTACTCACAGGTTGGGACCTCGAAATTCATCTAAGGCGAATCAGGAAAGCTTCCCTTAGACTCGCGTTCAATGATTGCTGTCACTAGTGTGATGCCCCAAGTCCCTCCTGAAGCCAGAAGAAGTCATAATACTGAAAGCGTTGGATGCTGTTAGCAAGCCTTACGCGCTCATCAAATCAAAACAGCAAGTTAAACAAACACCTCTTGCACATATAGAAGAAGTAAAGTAGAATTCATTTTTACGTACCGAGGACCATTTGATCACGTAACCAAGCAGCATACCCTCATAGGCTCAAACCAGCCGCCAGCAGTAGGAATTCAAATGCGTTCTCTTTGAAAGTCAAGGTGACAACAAACATCCACTTACCATAATCAGCTCCCAATGATTGGTCTCTCCTCGCTCCTCCTCTTTAAAGAGCGTCAGTAAATGAGCGAAGTTAAGTTTCTGCCTTTAATTTTCCAAACAGGTTAAAGGATGCGCAAAGAGACAAAGATTGCTTAGAAGGCTTGACTCTTCATTTCCACAATGCTATGGCCTATGCCGGTTTCCATTTCAGTCACTTAAGTTTTGGGAAGCTGCACAACCCTGCTTCTTTAAAATCTTGCCTTAAACTACTAGTTCAAGTTGTCTGCGTGGTGGAGGCAAGTGTTTCCACTCCAAGGGTAAAATTGTTTCTGAATGCGAAACAGATTTAGCTCTCAACTTTGCTTAAACCGATGTAAGCTTTGCTGTCAGTTCTCATTTGTGAAAGTGCTTTAATCGTCTCACCTCCATTCATTTGCATAGCACAGCCTGATTCAGTACTTTCAGGAGAAGCTAAGTAGAACACCGCTGGCACTTGTGAAGGCAACTTGGTATCAAGTGTCCTCAAAACCATTTAGAAATGGATGTCAACCCTTATAAAAACAGGCCATTATTGATGTTAACCTTGGGGCTCACCTACGACTGCTGACGTTTTAGAGGTCAGAAACGCAAGGGGACTACGCATCCCCTTGTAGTCGTTAGCCTCCAATTTGAATTGATATTCTAGATAAGATGAGGGTGTTTTTCTTTGTCACGAGGAGACTGGCGTGTCGAGTGACACCCTTCTAAGCACTAATTGACAGTCAATCTCAACTGTGGAGGTTGCATCGTGCAGGCGAGCATACGGAAGCTTCTTCACTAAATCAACAACTTGAATAGCTCTAATCGCCTCTTTCTGAGGGTTAAAATGAGTTATCTTGACTTGGACTAAAAGTACATCTTGCTTCCTAGATCAACAAGTGACTGTTGGTCGCAATGTCAGACTTGGCTGTAAAGGTGGACGGACATTAGAACTGCGATAACTGACAAGACGGGGCCACGCGTGGGAGCAGACGGTGGAAACAGGCAACATGGTGGGCTGCACACTATTCTATTCTTAATCCTCATAAAGATATTTCAGACAAAGGGGAGCAGTATGCGGTCTCAATAGTCATTTGTGACCTTGAGATTCATAAAATGAAGGAAGTACCATTTCCGCACTCTACCAGGAATGAGGAGCTCTTTCCACGATGTTGAAAACATTGATGGTAAAAAGCTACTATGCAATCAGAATTGGATGATGTTTGGTAAAAATGCGTCGCAAACTTTTGGGGAGGGCGTCAAATGGAGGAAATACGTTGCTGACTGATCAGACCTCCAGCGTTGAGTGTCATCCCGAAGGCAACATGACAGTGGTGAAACTCCCCTCCGTGTCATTCAGTGCATCCACCGAGTACACGTCTCTGCAGGTGCGTAGGATGCTACCAACTTGGCGATACCAAGCACAACAGCAACCCAGACTTGGGTACATTAGTTCAGGCAGATTCTTCAGATTCAGTCAACAATGATTGATGTCAGCATGTTGTCTCGTCAAAGCCCTTCCAAATTAGAACAAATTTTGAGGAACGAGCCCAAGAACCTGGTAACTTTCCTCCAATTCAACACAGTGTTACAGGCAGACGTGTGTCAGTAGCGAGAAAACCGGTCTCATGCCAGTCAAATCACTAAACAACGCTAGTCAAAAAGGCAACCTCTCTGCCAACTCGAAGGTTCCACACTCAAGCAGGATCAAACGAGTTTGAGATGTAACATAATATTTCCCCACACCAAAACGCTTGGAAGATATTCTGCCTCGTTTCGAAGCCTGTCTCAACTGACGAATGTGGTGATGCTTCCATGTCCACTGAACAGTCGTGGAACCATGGCCACTCACGCCGACTAGCCTTTCCATCCCGATTCCACATCAAATAAATGGACAACCGCTTCTAGTCCCAGTCACACCTCCACGCTCATTTATTATGCGGCGAGGAATGCAAAAATAAAACCAGTTATTATAAACAAAAGAGAAAGGCGAGTTTGCCTTTTATGATCCTAAAGAGGAGCTTTAACTCCAAGCACATCTCGAAGAAGAAAGTGTAGTCAAGGAGCTTCGTTTGCTTGCCGAAGGGATGAAGGAATGCTAGTGACTGAGTTATTGAACATGGGCATTAATAGACTTGGGCAAATTTGCCCCGATATTTGGCCACGAAGCACATCGGTCGCTACAATGGCGAGAAAGGTTGATTTTGTCTGTGTTCGAGCATTTCAACTGCTCCTTAGCATATGGTAATGAAGGAGGACCTGCACATATGGAAGGTCAGCCACAAGTTAGTCAGAGGAGAGCCTTATCTGTTCTAAGGTCTTCCGCCTCCCCAAGTCCATTTCAAGTTTCCTCACAGAAGATTTTTCGAATGGTGAAAGATTTAGTGAAGAGGTTAGAGAAGTCATAATTGCCACTGCTGATGGCAGAATAATTAGAAAAGGCCGACATGGGTATCTGAGTAGTAACATAGGAGCAAATTGCCTTGCGAGGCTGTGAGAAGCTTTATTTCCCAAGGCACACTTGGCTACTCAATTTGTAAGGCATTACGGGCATTTTGTAACCGGGATGAACGCGAATTTGCCCTGGTAAAAATTTGCTCCGTTTCTTGCTATTGCAGAGCGCACTGCGAAGTTCATAGCTCGAGGAAGTAGCACGATTTTCTACTTAGATTTTAGTTGATAGTGCCGTTTTAATGGATAGAAGACAACGTAGACACATTCTTGCCACTTCTTAAGGAGTTCGTTGATGGCGTCACATGCATGTGTCATCTCGGTGCTTGCCAGATAACAACAAACTAGACTTGAGAGTCCTCCTAAACTAAACCAAATGAAAAATAACAATCACAATTACGATCTCGAATCCATCCACACTTTTTGGCCAGACAAATTTGGCATCTGAAAGCACGGTGATTACATTTATTAAATAAGAAAACGCACACCTAACATTTCAACACCAACTGAGTCACCTTTACTGCTACCTGCAAAATGCCATTGGGCTGAAACATAACCCTAGAAAATAGACAGATTTGTGAGCTTGTTGCCATTTGAATCTGACAAGCTAAAGTTAAGTGATGTCTAGTTCACTGTGAACTCGTTACAATTCAATGGAAAACCTTAGTACTAGTGACTGCGGTGTGATGCTGAAAGTTCCCGCCGGTAGACAGTCACAACCGACCGACCGTTCGATGCAATTCCTCCGGACAGTTAATTGACGAGCTCTCTCGATTCGCGTCAACAGCTGGTGTCAGTCGACTTTTCTTTACCAAGCAAATCGCGCATTATTCAAAAGAGCGCTAGTCCATTATAACGGTAAAACAAACTTGATAGTGCCCATAGTCCACATTTCTCACGGTTGCAATTCAGTGCACCACGTCTCTTTAAATAGAGCGTTCATATTTATGGTTTCCTTGTGACAACCACATCACTACGCACGTTCTAACCTGTCATTGTGCTTAGATTTCTGCCACAAAATAACTATAGCGATTGGCTATAAAATATTACCATGTTTCCAGTTAAATTTCTTACCAGCTTAGATCGTTATAACTTCGACTCCTACTCCTTTGTCGGTGGTGATAGATATAAACCTGCTGCTATTGTTCAGTGGATGAATTCTGGTTTCGGTGAGAGAACTCCACATCTGCTACGATCCCCTGGCTCACCTTTTATTCAGAGCTATTCGACACACTGATACTGTCTCAAAAGCAGTTGTTCCATCTAGTCTGTATGCTGTGAGCTAAGCCTTCTAGATTTGACAAAATTACTATTTGTAGAATCAATTAAACAAACCTGCATGGGTGTGTCCCCTCAGAGGTTGGCAACAAGTCCACATTGATTATGAGCATTTTTCGCTTGACTACAGCCACTTATACTCATAGATTTTCCGTGCTTTAAACTTACGCGAGTTACTTAGTAAAGGGCGTTGGCGTCCCAGTCATTGATGATAACAAAACGGTGCATCAAGAACTATGCCCAAAACAATTAACTTCTGCATATGCATAGGGCATAGTAAGTATGAGGCGCTCTAAAACTCTTGTCAACTTGTAAAGATTTAGCTTTCTTATTGGAATCCATAATTAAACAAAACTTGTAACACTATTAGAAAAATAAATGACTCTGAACTTCTCACTAGGAGTTGTTAAAGCTCTAATTACTTGCTGCTACTTCTAAGATAGATTATTTCCTTCAGTTAATCTTGATGCTTTTTCAGTACTTTGGACTAGTGTTAGACGGGACGAAACTGAGTTACACTCTGACTACAGTTTATTACATCTGATTATTGCTTCTGCGTTCAAAAAAATCAAAACACTAGGCTAAGATTTCAAGAAATAAGAGTGACACATGACAAAATTTATACTTACCGCTAAGGGACACTGAATCGCATTCGACGCATCTGATTTGCATGTCGACGACTAATTTCCTCTGTCAAGGAAAATAACTTACAGCGTCTCGACGAGAACTTCCTGGTAGTGTAGGAAGAGGCCGTGTCAAAGTAGTGTGCATACAATTGGCGTCAAGGAGGGTTTGAAAACTGCTGGCATTACTTAGATGCTCAGTCGCTCGGCTGGGCACAATGACAGAGCTCCCAATTGACCCGCTACTAGAACCCAGAGGTACAAGTTAACGTGTCATAGGGTTTAAAAGAAAGAAATTAGAAAGTGAGCTTATATTAGGGAAAAGATGTTTAGCGGTGTTGTGGAGAATTAATTGACACCCAACTATAAGCAGGCAGATGGTGTCAAATGCCACGTGAGGCGTGTACAGTTACGCCGACCTCATGTTGTTCATTTACAGAGGCCTTGAAGACGCCTACTATCTACGCTTCTAGCTCGAACTGATCCTGCTTCCCCCACCTTTAGTCACAGTAGGCGCTTTCGCCTCCTTAGCGGCACCAAGAGCTCTGACTTTGAGCGAAGTCTGTTAGTGATTTATCAACTAGTGACAGGATTCATTTCTTGTTACTCACTAGCATGACATTTAGGAGACAATGCACTGCTTGGAAGTCACCCCGTTTGTTCGTAAATCGTTTCACTTACGAGGTGAAGTATTTTTGGAGGCCAGTGTGCTCATAGGCAATTGGCCGCTGAGTGCGGTAGTGGAAGTGGTAGTGTGTAAGGGGCTGCAACGATGAGCAAGTCCGTGACTCGAATCACGCACTTGGCATTCCGGCGTCCTGTCTTCAGTGCTGTGCCACGCACACATGACACACACTCACCGCTGCTTGTGTGCTTCCTGCGACAGATTCCTAATGCACTACCATATATCCTAATATAATTGTCAATCTCACGTCCGCTTCTCAGTCCGGCGAATCTCACTGTTAGTGTGGGGTCGCCTTGAAGACAGTCACAACGAGTGGCAATTGCGTTTGTCAAGTACGTGGCAAAAGCGAATTGGTGCATTCACTTGGAGGCAAAGGTGCTGATTTTCTTGCCGGACCGTGAGATGGTGAATTGCTCAAATCGCGTTTAGCCATCCAACCTGTGAGGTGTCGAGAGCACCCTCCAACCATAGTGCATGAACAATCATTTCAATATTCTGGTTTTGCAGAAGGCACAATAAAAGGTTGTGGTATAAGGACGTACGGTGGCATCCCTCCTCAATGTGAGGCAACCGGTTTTGTTTGAATAGCAGTAAGCACCTATCCTTTCGTGTATGTCTTTCCACAAGAAAGTGCGACGTGTTGTCACATTTCTGTGACGCATCTCAACACTCCCGACTGAGGTGGGCGTCAAACATGTAGCGTACTATCCAGCTGCTCACAATAACCAATCGGCAAATAAATTGCAAGTCAAACGTCACAGGTTTGAAAGTACTTTCGTCTCCCAATTCTGCTGTTGCGTCGACATTAATGACTACGGGTGGGACATAGGAGAATAAAACAGTATTTTGTGGTAAGGCAATGACAAGGAAAGTAATCCTTTTTATGGTTAATAATTGCAAAAGAGATCACCAAATGCAAATAAAATAGAGTTTGAGAACTCTTCCTGAACCACACCAAATCACTATTGACGATGCCAAACATTGACTTTACTCCTCTTCACTGCACCGTCCAGCACAGTCGGATGAGTATCAAGTCAGAAATTAAAATTATGCATATTGCAAGTACCATTGAGGGTGAAGAAGATTACTATAAAGCACTCTGGTACTTCTCCTTGAGCGTTTCGCACAAAGCAACCGAGCTGACATGACTGCAGTAAGGACAGAACTTGTCATGTGGTAGATCTCCCAGGTCTGTATCCACTTCAAAATAACGAAGCATAACTAAGCGGTGTCTGGTTGTCTGTGATCTCATTTCATATTGTCATTAAAAGTTTATTTTTTTATCAGGGACTTAGTGGCGATGACACGACATCTAACCAGCCTACGGTGAAAAAGACTGTTTGCTTCCCTCTCTCGATTCGTATCTGCTGTTAAGACCACCAGGCTTGCGTTCACCCAGTGAATCGCACGTATTTTAGAAGCACCCAACAGTACCTGCTTTGCGTAAAATTGAAAATCGCTTCCATCACAACATCACCAATTTCGATGGGCTAACAGGTGTGATCTCGCCTGTAGTCTACTTGTATTCACGGTTGATCATATCCTGTGCTCTCTAAAACAATCGGCAACTCAAAAAGTAAGCGAAGTGATGGTAAGGGCTTCTTCCTACTCAATTTGACCATCGCTGATACGAGAGGAGTAAATGCTCTTGGGCGTCTTCATTATCAACGATGAACCAATCAGTAGATGGCGTACTAACAGGAGTTTGGCGATAGGAATTGCCACGTCAGGAGAAAAGCACCGATTCTTCAGAATCAGATTCAAAATGTTCTTTGCCTTCTCGCCTGCAAGATCAACTTCAAGAATGTAAGCATTGCACAGACCCCTCGTCTTTTGAGCACCACATCCAGTGCTGCGCTTGTAGGTTGCCCTCAACTACGCCGTCCGATGGTTTTCTTTCTCTGACTAGTTCGTCAACTTCCTCTCCGTAGAATCGTTATAAGTTGTGGTGGACAGTTGCTGGCTGAGTACGGAGTTGTGCAATGTGAACGAGGTGGTCTGTAGGTTAGAGAATCTTCACTATAGCGAAGGGATTTTGGCTCCAAGGTTGGTGAAAGCAACAGTGAGTTCCGAGTGGTGGGTTCAGCCCGTATATTTACACGGGATTTCCTTCACACTAGACGCTGGTTCAGGCTGCTGTTATACCTGTAGGTGGCTTTCTTATGCCTTCTTCCATACGCCACCCGAACTCTGCCACCTCCTAGTTTGGCAGAGATTTATCGGAGAAAACTGTCATTTTGCTACCTGTAGGTATCTTAAACACCAAGTTATTAGTTGATTTGTGAACTGTAGCCCTGTATGTAAGAAGAGCGCGTCGCAGACTCTAATTCCAATCTTTGGACTGCACTCCCTTAGTGAAAGCCCTTGGTAATTCGATGAGTTTGCGATTCATTCTTCCTACTTGTCCGCTGCTCTGCGGATGTCCAGCTGTTGTGCGTGTCGTTGAGATTGCAAATGCCTCATATAGTTCGGCAAAACGGCTTTCAAAATTAGGACTTCGATCGCTACCCCATCAGACGGGACTGCATGTGCCAGGATGGTGACTGCGCATTGAAGAGAATAACATTTCTTTGGATTCAAGGTCAATCCTGCGCCTCGCAGATGGTCCAGCACTTACATAAGATTGGCGTTGTGCTCACGAATATCTTCACCAAGAAGGCTGCAGCGATTCAGAGTGCGAGGATCGTTGTCTGGAATTCATAATGCCCGTTTAGCATTGTGCAAGTCGTCTTCTCTCTGCCTGACTCCACCACTTCCACCTGCAATTTTCATCCATGCACGAATTCAATGATCCGTTTACAAGGGGTAAGGGAAGCGCATCCTTCTTAGCTACGGCGATTAACAACTTCCTACCATCGATGCACCATCGTAGACTACCATCGCTTCTCCTTGCCAGTGATATCGGAGAAACCCATGGTGACTTGGATAGATCTATAACTTCATCCTTAATCACGGATGCGTCTGGATAATTGTCAAATGGGCCTCGGTTCGCCGGTATCCATCACATGCTTGATGTTAGCTCGTCCCAGTTTCTTGCCTTACCATGACAATACATTCGCATGCTTACTCAGCAAGGAGTGCCATTCCTTCCTCTCCCCATCATTAATATGCGTTGCCAGTGAGCAAAACCAATCCAAGTTGCTAATGCGAATAACTGCAGCCTCGACTGCAGCGCTCCCGATGTCGTTTGCGTCCTTATTTGGTCGCGAAATATCAGCATTCGCTCGAGTGTATTGCTGAGTAGAAAAGGTATATTCCGCCTTACTCACTTCCGCCTTGGCGTTAGGAAAAGGAATCAGTGCGAAGGATTACGTACAGAGCGCATAATAAATTACAGTGTGCAGTTATCTTTCCACATGGAGACTTTAACAACGTCCCCACTTTTAATACGAACTCCATTCCTTCTCATTAGAGCAGCTTTTTAGAGGATTGGGAAAGCTTGCAAATGTTCTCTCCACTTGGCAGCACCACAGCCAAAGAGGAATCTGCAAAAACAGCCGCCTATTTTGTCTGGAAGCCGCAAAAATGATTGGGATCCATTTGGTCTTTAAACGTGGTGCGCATGGTTCTTTCGTAGGTAGTGATGGTTTGAACATCAGTTGGAAGTCTGAAGGTTTGATGTTAAGTGGAGCTGCAGACGCTTTGTGGTTGCAAACTCGACCAGCTGGCTGCGATTATTGGCCTTTGAGATGTGGATTTCGCCCGCACTAATGGGTGGTCCGACTCCCACCCCGACCCGAATGACCAATCGGTAAGTGATCCCAATGAGTGGTACCCCTCGAAAGGTTCGTTCTGCTGGGTGATGTCGAATTCCAAAGTACTCCATGTCAGGCTTTTGGTCACCATGGGAAACGTCCCTGACATGGGTTGCTCTCGCCGGTCGATGACGCGCTGTGCTAATGCCTCTCAGCATTGGCCATTACCAAATTCGTGGGCAAAACCATCGTCTACTGTCGCCGAGAATAAATTCCGCGAAAATGCACAAATATTTTAGCTGAAATCTTTGCCGATGAGGGCATGGGTGGATGCTAAACCTAGCAATCTTCTATCCAATCTTCGAAATCCAAGCAGTCTTTGAAGGGGAAACGATTCGCCAACGCTGAATCTAGTGCAAGGGTTTCTTCCTCTTCCTCCTCCTCCTCCTCCTTCCTGCGGCTACCCCTGGTATTGTATTCGATGAAAGGGTCAATAGATAGTGTACTAACAGAAGTTGAGAGATAGGACTGTCCTTGTCAGGCAACTCAGTTAGCCTCAAATTGTCAGCCCGCCTCTCACCCACGAGGTACCTTTCACCAACACAAGCATTTCACAGATAAACCCATTTCCTAGAACTCAAATTAAAATGTTGAACTCAATCCACTTCTATTTATTGCACATTGCAAGCTGACTTCAGTTTGTTTTAATTGACCGATGCACAGGAAAGTATATATATATAGGCATTGGGATGACCGAGATGGAAATGTGTTTGAGTTGTTGTTTGTGGTCGTGGTAGTTATACGTGGAGGCATGGAATGTTTGACAAATACACTTTGTAAGTCTTGCTTTTGACTTCGCTGGAAGAAATTAGGCCGATTTCTATTTTGGAAAATGGTTTGAACATGTTTTTCCACTTACAGTCAACTTAGTGGTTGTGCCCTTCGTCTGCGCAGTTTGGATTAGTTTTGGCCTTGTCATGATCTACAATATATGTCGTGTTCGGAAGGACAGAGCAATCGCACAGCCCAAGAACCCGAAGGGAAGGAAGGAAGTGAAGCGTGGTGGAAGGCGGGAGCAGAGGCATTCGTCCGACGGACACACTGCGAACATCGTCAATCCTCCAGAGGCTACGAATGTCGAGTCAGCAGTAGTTGAGGAGACACCAATGGATCAGACAAGTTCAACTGTTGAAAGTGAGAATGGAGGCAGGAACGAAGAAGGAGAAGAGATTGATTGTGAATCAAACGTAAGTACAGACGCAGATCTTCATGAGAATGTCTTGAGTGAGGGGAATTCCGATGGCACAGAGCAAAGCGATCCTGCCGTGACTGAATTATTACCAGACCGCACAACGTTACAGAAGAGGAAGAAGAAGCAAGAAAAGCGCAAAAGCCACATCCACATCAGGCGCCATCCTCCTCAACCTCTTGCTCAGCCTACAATTGATCCCAGTCAAATAGCGAGGCTCTCTGACATGCACAATTATTTAAGAACTGCTGAAGGGAGGCGTAAGGTTCGTGTATTTTCTTTGTTCGAACTGGTTGCCTTCGCCTTCTCGTTCTTACAATCGCCTTATTTGCAGCAACAAGGAAGAGAACTGGGATTGATCCGTCACAGAATATCTGATTTGCAGGACAAACTGCGTGAATGTCGTGTGGAAGGCGCGCACTTGGTTGAAGAAAAGGCTAACATTATCCAACGGCTTGAGAATACGAAACGCATTGGACGTGGACTAGATCATGAAATTAAAGCAAGTTGGATGGCTAAATTATGCAGTCTACCATGCTCGTCTGCCTCACCCAATTCTAGCCTAATTCTAGACACCATGACATCTCTCTTTTACCTCACGTTATACTGCCTCGATTAGTCACGATCAGGGCGTGATAAATTAGGTTATGCGTAAGTCATCGAACCCCGACCTCTAGTATGCACATAGTGGAAGTGGTAAAGCCTCATCAAATGAGGCAAGCGGTTCTCATCATGACATCGACTCAACGACATCAGCCTCGGTTTGGACTTGTGCTCCCTCATCGCAGCCGAGCAGAAATTGGGTCGTCAAGCTAACCACATACATGCGGTGCTGGCGGCGAGTCGAAGGGATGGGTGTGCGGTAAATGCTGGCCAGATCTTCCTGCATTCCTTCAACCGCCTCTGCTGTGTTTGTAGGACCTGAAGAAGGAGTGTGAGCAGGCAAAGTCCGAGTTTGAGGAGAAGGATGCAATGCTGAAAACACTGTGCTCCAAGATTAAGAAAATAGCGCAAAATATTGCATCCCATGACAACGGTCTCATCTTCATCCACGAAAATCCTGTAAGTTGGATGTTACTTCTCCAGCAAGCCATCGCCCTTGTCCTGTATTACCATTGAAAAGCTTTGTCTCCTGCTTTCAGATTAAGCAGCTGGCTGCCATAGAAAAGACGGCGGAAGTAAGTTTGGATTGTTGAAATTCTTGCGCATCGATGGCTACATCCTGATCGTGAGGCAAATCCTTCTTCACTTGGCTGCAGAATTTAAGGAACAAATTGTTGCGTTACGAATTGGAAGATGAAGTTGAGAGCGGACTGATGTGAGGTGGCGTTGGGAATCGGGGTGAGGAACCAGTAGTGAGATGCTACATGTGTTCTTGTTCGCACTCTTTTGCGAGGTCTAACACACACGCTTTTACTCGTAGGGGTGTGAGGGCATTCTGGAGTCGTGTCAGCCTGTTCTGTGTGTCTGGTTGGTGTGCTCTTCCTTTCATACATATTTACTGCTTGAGCGGGGACGGAATGGCTGTTGGCGGAGACGCAGAAAGCCTCCCATGTGTACGCATGTGTGTGTTGTTTCTCTTGAGGTGAAAGGCTTCTGCAGTGCCTCAAAATGCGGTTGCGGTGTTTGATGGAAGGCGTGAAGTAGGCTGCGTCAGATACGGAGCATAGAAGGAAGGTGTTCCAGGTGTGTGCTTTCCTCATTCCCTACCCTTTGTTGACAAGTTCATTTAATTGTCACGCTTTAACTGCCATCATTGCTCTCCTCCACCTCTGAGGCACATCAGGCTGTACTAATGTGTTTTCACTTAAAAGTTCTCCAAGACTTTTAGTAGTACAAATGGTAGAATGGGAAAAACGACATGCAGCGCCATCGAAAATGGAGGCGAAGTTGGACAGTAGTCGCCACTGGCGTTTCCTCATGTCGCGTTAGACCAAGCTCACAATGTCTTAGCGATTCGATTAGCTTCATCATCGATGATTGATGCATTGCTTTTTCGTTCCTCCATTTAGCGCGAGGAAGCGTCGACAGCAGAAGACAGTAGACGTCACTAACTTACGTCTGTGTAGCCTCCTCTTCCTCCTCATTGCATAGGCGCGCAAGTCGTATGTTCCTCCTGTCACCAGCACTTCTGCCTACAATCCTATTCCCCTTCGTCTACGCGTCGTTCCGCCTCTCGCTTTGTAACCCAAAGCATCTACTTTTTAATTTAGCTCAGTCCTTCATAACTGTAATATATAGATTAGCCAAAACGTTTGCGTGTCTTTGCTGATTGGGTCTTTCTTTTATTGACCTGTACACTTGGTAAATTAGCAGGTTCTTCGTATCAATTAAAGTCACTTGGTAAATGCTTTTGCGCGGGTTGTTTCTCCACAGTCGAGTGATCCAAGTGCTGGTGATGAGGTATGATGCACTGTCGTGTCGGTTGGGATCAAAATAACCACGTTTACTGTCCTCGTCACTAGTTGATGCGTGCCTCATCGCCTTCGGTGACATGTTGACAGGCCGCAAAAGTCACACACCTGTTTTGCTTGACAGAGCGTCTCGTCTGCGCTTTGTTCTATGTGGCCGATGATTGCAGCATTCACAAACACGAGTAGGGACGCAATAATTGCTTCCATAGGCATAATTTCAATCTGAGCCTTAATACTGTACTTCATATTTGCTTGCGTTGGCTTGCAGTTTTGGTAAGGGCCTACTTATTGACTGTCACTCGGTATTTCGGCCGGATATCCAAGTATACAGAAAGTGCTGAAGGCCCAACCTATCTCGTTAGTTGGCGGTTCAAGTATTATGCATCCTTTTGCACTTGAGTGAGCCTCAACGAGCAGTCATTTGCACGTCGAAAAATGCTCACTTGAAAGTAATTGCATTCGAAACGTGATGCTCGTGCGGCAGCAATTGTTGGGATTTCGGGAGACGCCTCCCAACACAGTGCCTCGTCCCTCCATTGTAATTCAGTTGATCTAATAATACCCTCTTCTATTGAAGCAACTGGGTCAACCTTACCCCGACGGTCAAAGACTCTGCTGAATAGGCACACGCAATCGAGCATGGGCAACTTACATGGATAACAGCAAGGACTTCCTCGAATCACATAATTGAATTTGGATTACTTGAGAGAATGAGTTCCAATGGCAACAAAAGCAAAGACCACTACTTGCAAATAGATTGACATGACCCAAAATTATACCCTAGCAGTAGACGACGGGAAGAATTTGCTGGTAAAGAAGAAATTGCTTTGCGAACAATAAATTCAAGTTGGAGCTGAATTTAAGAATAAAATATCATGTAAATATGGCAGGACGCATTCGGTTGAAATAAACTAGCTTAATGAAGACCAAATAATTATTCTTAAGTAGAATTGGTGCTATGCATTGAACGTGGCACCATGTCTAATCTAAAGACGTGAGGACATGGACGTCTGTTAGACCAGGCCAAGTGCAATGGGGAACAATAAGATTGAACAACGCCTTGGAAACGTGGTCACCACTTCTGCTTGAATTGTTCCAACCGCTAAAATGAGAAAAGCGGCTTCAATCAATTCCACCACCCAAGTTCCACAACCAAGTCACTCAGCACACTGCACTTCCATTGAACAAATCTACTCATCGCCCAGAGCAGACTATAGAAGGGTCGCTTTGCCTCAATTGGACTGCTTTGAAACGCTAGGTCTGTTTCATTCCATCCCTTTTGCTCAAGTCTACTCAACTCCATTCGTGCTTCTGCATGGCACCTTTCTGTCGAGAATCAGTGCGGCGAATTCGACGCGAATGACGATAGCGTGGTGAAGGAGGCAGTGCAGAGCGGAATGCAAAGGTCTGTCACAGGTTCTCTGCCCGTCTACTCACTCGTCCAAATGTCGGCGCATGTGGAAGATCATCAGCGACTTCTTGCGGAATCCAATTAAGCAGAACAAGCAAAAGCACTTGATGGTGATACCTGAAATTTGCTGCAATGATAATTGCATATTGGGTTGGCAACTTACTTTGGGCTTACAGCAGTACATCAAACGTCTCTCCCAGCACATGGACAAGTAGCATCGTTGCAATAGCGCTTACTCGACACCGAAGTGCCTTACCAGACCCTCCTAAATTTGCGCAATTTGAAGGTGCAAATCACAGTAAAAATCTCACTCTTGGACTGAAAGTAACATTTGTCCCTGCAACAGATTTATGACAACAACTGAAGCAATGGCACCATCAAATAATTTGTCTGGCGAAGGGATGCGCCCCGCACAATGGAGCTAGGTAGATAGATGAAGGGGGAAAAATACGAGATTACCGGTGCAAGCGTAACGAAGGAACACTCATTGTGAGTCTTCACAGCGTTCTTGGTGATGTTGCAATTGATAGGGAGGATCAGAGCTGACTGCACGTTAAATGCTTTGACTTGTAGACATCATGCAACCTGACATAGCATTATGCTTCCATTTTGTGGTCTACTTCTCTTCATATTTTTATGCAAATCCTCTTTATTTTCTCGTTAACCTTAGTTGAGGTGAAACCTCTAAGTTTTGCGTGATTTTAAATGGAGGACGAGAGACTATACCATAAATCCATGAGGACGTGGTTAGAGTGACGCGCCTTCTAACCACACCACTCATAAAGGTGGACATCCAGTAGCTCTGGATCGCTTTTTTGTCAATATCCTGCTCCAAACGCAAGCGTCATTCAATCCAGCAGTAGTTAGTGCTTTGCGATGTTGACGTACTGTACTTTTACCGCTTGACGCCACTTTCTACTTTTATTTTGTTTTCGTGTTTGCTTTTGACAGCAGGCAACAGGTTGGCTCTATTAGTTCCAAAGGGAAGAGGGGCAGCGCTGCACTGCAAAATTCACTTCACTCCAGCCGATCAAAGCTGCTCGTTACTTCACAGCCCAGTTCTAAATATCATCGACGATCTGGTATACTACTATATGGGTGAAAAATGGCATCCTGCATTTTCGCATCGCAATCGCTAACTTTGTCAGCCCATGAGATCGTGCAAGGATGCATTTTACAGTCTCCACTCACCTAAATACTCCCTTCCTCAGGTTCACTAGGTTACCAAAGTGAAATTCTCATATCCTCGTCAATCCTCACTTCGCATACATTTCAACGTTAAGCCAATTGCTGCAAAAAATTAGGATCTCACTTGCAACAAATGGTTTGTATTGGTTAGTGCCTGATACCCTAGCTCTCACCTCATGAAAACGACTTTCTCCCTGCAAATTAACTGAAATTAGGACTTCTGATGGTGATGGTAAATACGATAATTTGGTCAACCTGCAATTTAGCACCGAAGCATCATCAATTTATGCTCTTTACTGAATACAAATGATCTATGATCGTATTGCAACAGTCACCTGAGGCTAACTTATGCAGCACTAACCACCAAATAGCAATCCCAACATACTCTGCCTACGGGTGGATAAAGGGAACATCGGCATTGATACTTTGACCCTTAATGTGTGTTTTTTGCTATTCTTGCCAAGGCGCCTCTTTTATATAGCGCTCTGTTATCAAGTTGTGCATATTTTCTGTGATAATTAGCGCAACAACTGATAAATGCACGTAAATTTACTATAAATCATGGAATAAGTTACACCATTGGAGCGTTTGTGGTCCCAATTTTGAATTTAAGTGTCTTGATAGCTTCCTTTCACCCTCTTTCTCGCTCACTATACACATACTATTGTCTTCGGAATATCAAATGCCAACAATTAGCTTACTCTTTTTATTTTGTTGCATTCATCCGTTTTTGGTTGGCATATCGGGGCTGGGATAAGCTTGGGAATACAGTGTTAGCGAGAATCAATCCACCAAACCACACTGCTTTGCCATACATTTCGTAAGAATTAATGTTCACCTCTATTGAAGTATCCCAAAAGACAAAGAATGGCTTTAATATGCCACGAATTGGATTTACACATAGGGCGCTATCTCATCTGCTAAGAAGCGTTAATTCACACTAGCAAAATGACGGTCTACTGACAAGAGATATAAGTAGGGCTGTTGCACCAACCTTCATCGATCCAATATCTATTCCGCGTCCTCTTCAGTCTTTCATTAACAACACTCCGGTTTTATGGTTGAATACGGCATTTTACGTTCTTGAACAAGAAAGTGTCATAAAGAACATTATGCTCCGAATGCTTTGAATGAGCGAAAATAGATTACCTCAGGGCACATCATCGCCCTTGTGTTGCAGCTGCCTGTCATAGCATAGGCAGAGTCAATTTCTTCGCTATTAGACTATAGAAATTAGGACGCCCGAATAATTGCGGCATAAAGCAGGGACGCCGCAATTCACTTGGACCATCCTAATTACGGCAATGTCGCAGAAGCATTTCTTTAATTGGACCACAAAATGGAAGCATAATGCTATGTCAGGTTGCATGATGTCTACAAGTCAAAGCATTTAACGTGCAGTCAGCTCTGATCCTCCCTATCAATTGCAACATCACCAAGAACGCTGTGAAGACTCACAATGAGTGTTCCTTCGTTACGCTTGCACCGGTAATCTCGTATTTTTCCCCCTTCATCTATCTACCTAGCTCCATTGTGCGGGGCGCATCCCTTCGCCAGACAAATTATTTGATGGTGCCATTGCTTCAGTTGTTGTCATAAATCTGTTGCAGGGACAAATGTTACTTTCAGTCCAAGAGTGAGATTTTTACTGTGATTTGCACCTTCAAATTGCGCAAATTTAGGAGGGTCTGGTAAGGCACTTCGGTGTCGAGTAAGCGCTATTGCAACGATGCTACTTGTCCATGTGCTGGGAGAGACGTTTGATGTACTGCTGTAAGCCCAAAGTAAGTTGCCAACCCAATATGCAATTATCATTGCAGCAAATTTCAGGTATCACCATCAAGTGCTTTTGCTTGTTCTGCTTAATTGGATTCCGCAAGAAGTCGCTGATGATCTTCCACATGCGCCGACATTTGGACGAGTGAGTAGACGGGCAGAGAACCTGTGACAGACCTTTGCATTCCGCTCTGCACCGCCTCCTTCACCACGCTATCGTCATTCGCGTCGAATTCGCCGCACTGATTCTCGACAGAAAGGTGCCATGCAGAAGCACGAATGGAGTTGAGTAGACTTGAGCAAAAGGGATGGAATGAAACAGACCTAGCGTTTCAAAGCAGTCCAATTGAGGCAAAGCGACCCTTCTATAGTCTGCTCTGGGCGATGAGTAGATTTGTTCAATGGAAGTGCAGTGTGCTGAGTGACTTGGTTGTGGAACTTGGGTGGTGGAATTGATTGAAGCCGCTTTTCTCATTTTAGCGGTTGGAGCAATTCAAGCAGAAGTGGTGAACACGTTTCCAAGGCGTTGTTCAATCTTATTGTTCCCCATTGCACTTGGCCTGGTCTAACAGACGTCCATGTCCTCACGTCTTTAGATTAGACATGGTGCCACGTTCAATGCATAGCACCAATTCTACTTAAGAATAATTATTTGGTCTTCATTAAGCTAGTTTATTTCAACCGAATGCGTCCTGCCATATTTACATGATATTTTATTCTTAAATTCAGCTCCAACTTGAATTTATTGTTCGCAAAGCAATTTCTTCTTTACCAGCAAATTCTTCCCGTCGTCTACTGCTAGGGTATAATTTTGGGTCATGTCAATCTATTTGCAAGTAGTGGTCTTTGCTTTTGTTGCCATTGGAACTCATTCTCTCAAGTAATCCAAATTCAATTATGTGATTCGAGGAAGTCCTTGCTGTTATCCATGTAAGTTGCCCATGCTCGATTGCGTGTGCCTATTCAGCAGAGTCTTTGACCGTCGGGGTAAGGTTGACCCAGTTGCTTCAATAGAAGAGGGTATTATTAGATCAACTGAATTACAATGGAGGGACGAGGCACTGTGTTGGGAGGCGTCTCCCGAAATCCCAACAATTGCTGCCGCACGAGCATCACGTTTCGAATGCAATTACTTTCAAGTGAGCATTTTTCGACGTGCAAATGACTGCTCGTTGAGGCTCACTCAAGTGCAAAAGGATGCATAATACTTGAACCGCCAACTAACGAGATAGGTTGGGCCTTCAGCACTTTCTGTATACTTGGATATCCGGCCGAAATACCGAGTGACAGTCAATAAGTAGGCCCTTACCAAAACTGCAAGCCAACGCAAGCAAATATGAAGTACAGTATTAAGGCTCAGATTGAAATTATGCCTATGGAAGCAATTATTGCGTCCCTACTCGTGTTTGTGAATGCTGCAATCATCGGCCACATAGAACAAAGCGCAGACGAGACGCTCTGTCAATCAAAACAGGTGTGTGACTTTTGCGGCCTGTCAACATGTCACCGAAGGCGATGAGGCACGCATCAACTAGTGACGAGGACAGTAAACGTGGTTATTTTGATCCCAACCGACACGACAGTGCATCATACCTCATCACCAGCACTTGCATCACTCGACTGTGGAGAAACAACCCGCGCAAAAGCATTAACCAAGTGACTTTAATTGATACGAAGAACCTGCTAATTTACCAAGTGTACAGGTCAATAAAAGAAAGACCCAATCAGCAAAGACACGCAAACGTTTTGGCTAATCTATATATTACAGTTATGAAGGACTGAGCTAAATTAAAAAGTAGATGCTTTGGGTTACAAAGCGAGAGGCGGAACGACACGTAGACGAAGGGGAATAGGATTGTAGGCAGAAGTGCTGGTGGCAGGAGGAACATACGACTTGCGCGCCTATGCAATGAGGAGGAAGAGGAGGCTACACAGACGTAAGTTAGTGACGTCTACTGTCTTCTGCTGTCGACGCTTCCTCGCGCTAAATGGAGGAACGAAAAAACAATGCATCAATCATCGATGATGAAGCTAATCGAATCGCTAAGACATTGTGAATTTGGTCTAACGCGACATGAGGAAACGCCAGTGGCGACTACTGTCCAACTTCGCCTCCATTTTCGATGGCGCTGCATGTCGTTTTTCCCATTCTACCATTTGTACTACTAAAAGTCTTGGAGAACTTTTAAGTGAAAACACATTAGTACAGCCTGATGTGCCTCAGAGGTGGAGGAGAGCAATGATGGCAGTTAAAGCGTGACAATTAAATGAACTTGTCAACAAAGGGTAGGGAATGAGGAAAGCACACACCTGGAACACCTTCCTTCTATGCTCCGTATCTGACGCAGCCTACTTCACGCCTTCCATCAAACACCGCAACCGCATTTTGAGGCACTGCAGAAGCCTTTCACCTCAAGAGAAACAACACACACATGCGTACACATGGGAGGCTTTCTGCGTCTCCGCCAACAGCCATTCCGCCCCCGCTCAAGCAGTAAATATGTATGAAAGGAAGAGCACACCAACCAGACACACAGAACAGGCTGACACGACTCCAGAATGCCCTCACACCCCTACGAGTAAAAGCGTGTGTGTTAGACCTCGCAAAAGAGTGCGAACAGGAACACATGTAGCATCTCACTACTGGTTCCTCACCCCGATTCCCAACGCCACCTCACATCAGTCCGCTCTCAACTTCATCTTCCAATTCGTAACGCAACAATTTGTTCCTTAAATTCTGCAGCCAAGTGAAGAAGGATTTGCCTCACGATCAGGATGTAGCCATCGATGCGCAAGAATTTTAACAATCCAAACTTACTTCCGCCGTCTTTTCTATGGCAGCCAGCTGTTTAATCTGAAAGCAGGAGACAAAGCTTTTCAATGGTAATACAGGACAAGGGCGATGGCTTGCTGGAGAAGTAACATCCAACTTACAGGATTTTCGTGGATGAAGATGAGACCGTTGTCATGGGATGCAATATTTTGCGCTATTTTCTTAATCTTGGAGCACAGTGTTTTCAGCATTGCATCCTTCTCCTCAAACTCGGACTTTGCCTGCTCACACTCCTTCTTCAGGTCCTACAAACACAGCAGAGGCGGTTGAAGGAATGCAGGAAGATCTGGCCAGCATTTACCGCACACCCATCCCTTCGACTCGCCGCCAGCACCGCATGTATGTGGTTAGCTTGACGACCCAATTTCTGCTCGGCTGCGATGAGGGAGCACAAGTCCAAACCGAGGCTGATGTCGTTGAGTCGATGTCATGATGAGAACCGCTTGCCTCATTTGATGAGGCTTTACCACTTCCACTATGTGCATACTAGAGGTCGGGGTTCGATGACTTACGCATAACCTAATTTATCACGCCCTGATCGTGACTAATCGAGGCAGTATAACGTGAGGTAAAAGAGAGATGTCATGGTGTCTAGAATTAGGCTAGAATTGGGTGAGGCAGACGAGCATGGTAGACTGCATAATTTAGCCATCCAACTTGCTTTAATTTCATGATCTAGTCCACGTCCAATGCGTTTCGTATTCTCAAGCCGTTGGATATTGTTAGCCTTTTCTTCAACCAAGTGCGCGCCTTCCGCACGACATTCACGCAGTTTGTCCTGCAAATCAGATATTCTGTGACGGATCAATCCCAGTTCTCTTCCTTGTTGCTGCAAATAAGGCGATTGTAAGAACGAGAAGGCGAAGGCAACCAGTTCGAACAAAGAAAATACACGAACCTTACGCCTCCCTTCAGCAGTTCTTAAATAATTGTGCATGTCAGAGAGCCTCGCTATTTGACTGGGATCAATTGTAGGCTGAGCAAGAGGTTGAGGAGGATGGCGCCTGATGTGGATGTGGCTTTTGCGCTTTTCTTGCTTCTTCTTCCTCTTCTGTAACGTTGTGCGGTCTGGTAATAATTCAGTCACGGCAGGATCGCTTTGCTCTGTGCCATCGGAATTCCCCTCACTCAAGACATTCTCATGAAGATCTGCGTCTGTACTTACGTTTGATTCACAATCAATCTCTTCTCCTTCTTCGTTCCTGCCTCCACTCTCACTTTCAACAGTTGAACTTGTCTGATCCATTGGTGTCTCCTCAACTACTGCTGACTCGACATTCGTAGCCTCTGGAGGATTGACGATGTTCGCAGTGTGTCCGTCGGACGAATGCCTCTGCTCCCGCCTTCCACCACGCTTCACTTCCTTCCTTCCCTTCGGGTTCTTGGGCTGTGCGATTGCTCTGTCCTTCCGAACACGACATATATTGTAGATCATGACAAGGCCAAAACTAATCCAAACTGCGCAGACGAAGGGCACAACCACTAAGTTGACTGTAAGTGGAAAAACATGTTCAAACCATTTTCCAAAATAGAAATCGGCCTAATTTCTTCCAGCGAAGTCAAAAGCAAGACTTACAAAGTGTATTTGTCAAACATTCCATGCCTCCACGTATAACTACCACGACCACAAACAACAACTCAAACACATTTCCATCTCGGTCATCCCAATGCCTATATATATATACTTTCCTGTGCATCGGTCAATTAAAACAAACTGAAGTCAGTTTGCAATGTGCAATAAATAGAAGTGGATTGAGTTCAACATTTTAATTTGAGTTCTAGGAAATGGGTTTATCTGTGAAATGCTTGTGTTGGTGAAAGGTACCTCGTGGGTGAGAGGCGGGGTGACAATTTGAGGCTAACTGAGTTGCCTGACAAGGACAGTCCTATCTCTCAACTTCTGTTAGTGCACTATCTATTGACCCTTTCATCGAATACAATACCAGGGGTAGCCGCAGGAAGGAGGAGGAGGAGGAAGAGGAAGAAACCCTTGCACTAGATTCAGCGTTGGCGAATCGTTTCCCCTTCAAAGACTGCTTGGATTTCGAAGATTGGATAGACGATTGCTAGGTTTAGCATCCACCCATGCCCTCATCGGCAAAGATTTCAGCTAAAATATTTGTGCATTTTCGCGGAATTTATTCTCGGCGACAGTAGACGATGGTTTTGCCCACGAATTTGGTAATGGCCAATGCTGAGAGGCATTAGCACAGCGCATCATCGACCAGCGAGAGCAACCCATGTCAGGGACGTTTCCCATGGTGACCAAAAGCCTGACAAGGAGTACTTTGGAATTCGACATCATCCAGCAGAACGAACCTTTCCAGGCGTACCACGCACTAGGATCACTAACCGATTGGTCATTCGGGTCGGGGTGGGAGTCGGACCACCCATTAGTGCGGGCGAAATCCACATCTCAAAGGCCAATAATCGCAGCCAGCTGGTCGAGTTTGCAACCACAAAGCGTCTGCAGCTCCACTCGACATCAAACCTTCAGACTTCCAACTGATGTTCAAACCATCACTACCTACGAAAGAACCATTCGCACCACGTTTAAAGACCAAATGGATCCCAATCATTTTTGTGGCTTCCAGACAAAATAGGCGGATGTTTTTGCAGTTTCCGCTTTGGCTGTGGTGCTGCCAAGTGGAGAGAACATTTGCAAGTTTTCCCAATCCTCTACAAATCTGCTCCAATGAGAAGGAATGGAGTTCGTATTAAAAGTGGGGACGTTGTTAAAGTCTCCATGTGGAAAGATAACTGAACAATGTAATTTATTATGCGCTCTGTACGTAATCCTTCGCACTGATTCCTTTTCCTAACGCCAAGACGGAAGTGAGTGAGGCGGAATATACCTTTTCTACTCAGCAATACACTCGAGCGAATGCTGATATTTCGCGACCAAATAAGGACGCGAACGACATCGGGAGCGCTGCAGTCGAGGCTGCAGTTATTCGCATTAGCAACTTGGATTGGTTTTGCTCACTGGCAACGCATATTAATGATGGGGAGAGGAAGGAATGGCACTCCTTGCTGAGTAAGCATGCGAATGTATTGTCAAGGTAAGGCAAGAAACTGGGACGAGCTAACATCAAGCATGTGATGGATACCGGCGAACCGAGGCCCATTTGACAATTATCCAGACGCATCCGTGATTAAGGATGAAGTTATAGATCTATCCAAGTCACCATGGGTTTCTCCGATATCACTGGCAAGGAGAAGCGATGGTAGTCTACGATGGTGCATCGATGGTAGGAAGTTGTTAATCGCCGTAGCTAAGAAGGATGCGCTTCCCTTACCCCTTGTAAACGGATCATTGAATTCGTGCATGGATGAAAATTGCAGGTGGAAGTGGTGGAGTCAGGCAGAGAGAAGACGACTTGCACAATGCTAAACGGGCATTATGAATTCCAGACAACGATCCTCGCACTCTGAATCGCTGCAGCCTTCTTGGTGAAGATATTCGTGAGCACAACGCCAATCTTATGTAAGTGCTGGACCATCTGCGAGGCGCAGGATTGACCTTGAATCCAAAGAAATGTTATTCTCTTCAATGCGCAGTCACCATCCTGGCACATGCAGTCCCGTCTGATGGGGTAGCGATCGAAGTCCTAATTTTGAAAGCCGTTTTGCCGAACTATATGAGGCATTTGCAATCTCAACGACACGCACAACAGCTGGACATCCGCAGAGCAGCGGACAAGTAGGAAGAATGAATCGCAAACTCATCGAATTACCAAGGGCTTTCACTAAGGGAGTGCAGTCCAAAGATTGGAATTAGAGTCTGCGACGCGCTCTTCTTACATACAGGGCTACAGTTCACAAATCAACTAATAACTTGGTGTTTAAGATACCTACAGGTAGCAAAATGACAGTTTTCTCCGATAAATCTCTGCCAAACTAGGAGGTGGCAGAGTTCGGGTGGCGTATGGAAGAAGGCATAAGAAAGCCACCTACAGGTATAACAGCAGCCTGAACCAGCGTCTAGTGTGAAGGAAATCCCGTGTAAATATGCGGGCTGAACCCACCACTCGGAACTCACTGTTGCTTTCACCAACCTTGGAGCCAAAATCCCTTCGCTATAGTGAAGATTCTCTAACCTACAGACCACCTCGTTCACATTGCACAACTCCGTACTCAGCCAGCAACTGTCCACCACAACTTATAACGATTCTACGGAGAGGAAGTTGACGAACTAGTCGAAGAAAGAAAAACCATCGGACGGCGTAGTTGAGGGCAACCTACAAGCGCAGCACTGGATGTGGTGCTCAAAAGACGAGGGGTCTGTGCAATGCTTACATTCTTGAAGTTGATCTTGCAGGCGAGAAGGCAAAGAACATTTTGAATCTGATTCTGAAGAATCGGTGCTTTTCTCCTGACGTGGCAATTCCTATCGCCAAACTCCTGTTAGTACGCCATCTACTGATTGGTTCATCGTTGATAATGAAGACGCCCAAGAGCATTTACTCCTCTCGTATCAGCGATGGTCAAATTGAGTAGGAAGAAGCCCTTACCATCACTTCGCTTACTTTTTGAGTTGCCGATTGTTTTAGAGAGCACAGGATATGATCAACCGTGAATACAAGTAGACTACAGGCGAGATCACACCTGTTAGCTCATCGAAATTGGTGATGTTGTGATGGAAGCGATTTTCAATTTTACGCAAAGCAGGTACTGTTGGGTGCTTCTAAAATACGTGCGATTCACTGGGTGAACGCAAGCCTGGTGGTCTTAACAGCAGATACGAATCGAGAGAGGGAAGCAAACAGTCTTTTTCACCGTAGGCTGGTTAGATGTCGTGTCATCGCCACTAAGTCCCTGATAAAAAATAAACTTTTAATGACAATATGAAATGAGATCACAGACAACCAGACACCGCTTAGTTATGCTTCGTTATTTTGAAGTGGATACAGACCTGGGAGATCTACCACATGACAAGTTCTGTCCTTACTGCAGTCATGTCAGCTCGGTTGCTTTGTGCGAAACGCTCAAGGAGAAGTACCAGAGTGCTTTATAGTAATCTTCTTCACCCTCAATGGTACTTGCAATATGCATAATTTTAATTTCTGACTTGATACTCATCCGACTGTGCTGGACGGTGCAGTGAAGAGGAGTAAAGTCAATGTTTGGCATCGTCAATAGTGATTTGGTGTGGTTCAGGAAGAGTTCTCAAACTCTATTTTATTTGCATTTGGTGATCTCTTTTGCAATTATTAACCATAAAAAGGATTACTTTCCTTGTCATTGCCTTACCACAAAATACTGTTTTATTCTCCTATGTCCCACCCGTAGTCATTAACGTCGACGCAACAGCAGAATTGGGAGACGAAAGTACTTTCAAACCTGTGACGTTTGACTTGCAATTTATTTGCCGATTGGTTATTGTGAGCAGCTGGATAGTACGCTACATGTTTGACGCCCACCTCAGTCGGGAGTGTTGAGATGCGTCACAGAAATGTGACAACACGTCGCACTTTCTTGTGGAAAGACATACACGAAAGGATAGGTGCTTACTGCTATTCAAACAAAACCGGTTGCCTCACATTGAGGAGGGATGCCACCGTACGTCCTTATACCACAACCTTTTATTGTGCCTTCTGCAAAACCAGAATATTGAAATGATTGTTCATGCACTATGGTTGGAGGGTGCTCTCGACACCTCACAGGTTGGATGGCTAAACGCGATTTGAGCAATTCACCATCTCACGGTCCGGCAAGAAAATCAGCACCTTTGCCTCCAAGTGAATGCACCAATTCGCTTTTGCCACGTACTTGACAAACGCAATTGCCACTCGTTGTGACTGTCTTCAAGGCGACCCCACACTAACAGTGAGATTCGCCGGACTGAGAAGCGGACGTGAGATTGACAATTATATTAGGGTATATGGTAGTGCATTGGGAATCTGTCGCAGGAAGCACACAAGCAGCGGTGAGTGTGTGTCATGTGTGCGTGGCACAGCACTGAAGACAGGACGCCGGAATGCCAAGTGCGTGATTCGAGTCACGGTCTTGCTCATCGTTGCAGCCCCTTACACACTACCACTTCCACTACCGCACTCAGCGGCCAATTGCCTATGAGCACACTGGCCTCCAAAAATACTTCACCTCGTAAGTGAAACGATTTACGAACAAACGGGGTGACTTCCAAGCAGTGCATTGTCTCCTAAATGTCATGCTAGTGAGTAACAAGAAATGAATCCTGTCACTAGTTGATAAATCACTAACAGACTTCGCTCAAAGTCAGAGCTCTTGGTGCCGCTAAGGAGGCGAAAGCGCCTACTGTGACTAAAGGTGGGGGAAGCAGGATCAGTTCGAGCTAGAAGCGTAGATAGTAGGCGTCTTCAAGGCCTCTGTAAATGAACAACATGAGGTCGGCGTAACTGTACATGCCTCACGTGGCATTTGACACCATCTGCCTGCTTATAGTTGGGTGTCAATTAATTCTCCACAACACCGCTAAACATCTTTTCCCTAATATAAGCTCACTTTCTAATTTCTTTCTTTTAAACCCTATGACACGTTAACTTGTACCTCTGGGTTCTAGTAGCGGGTCAATTGGGAGCTCTGTCATTGTGCCCAGCCGAGCGACTGAGCATCTAAGTAATGCCAGCAGTTTTCAAACCCTCCTTGACGCCAATTGTATGCACACTACTTTGACACGGCCTCTTCCTACACTACCAGGAAGTTCTCGTCGAGACGCTGTAAGTTATTTTCCTTGACAGAGGAAATTAGTCGTCGACATGCAAATCAGATGCGTCGAATGCGATTCAGTGTCCCTTAGCGGTAAGTATAAATTTTGTCATGTGCCACTCTTATTTCTTGAAATCTTAGCCTAGTGTTTTGATTTTTTTGAACGCAGAAGCAATAATCAAATGTAATAAACTGTAGTCAGAGTGTAACTCAGTTTCGTTCCGTCTAACACTAGTCCAAAGTACTGAAAAAGCATCAAGATTAACTGAAGGAAATAATCTATCTTAGAAGTAGCAGCAAGTAATTAGAGCTTTAACAACTCCTAGTGAGAAGTTCAGAGTCATTTATTTTTCTAATAGTGTTACAAGTTTTGTTTAATTATGGATTCCAATAAGAAAGCTAAATCTTTACAATTTGACAAGAGTTTTAGAGCGCCTCATACTTATTATGCCCTATGCAAATGCATAAGTTAATTGTTTTGGGCATACTTCTTATTATACCGCTTTGTTATCATCAATGACTGGGACGCCAATGCCCTTTATTAAGTAACTCGCGCAATTTTAAAGCACGGCAAATCTATGAGTATAAGTGGCTTTAGTCAAGCGCAAAATGCTTGTAATCAACGTGGACTTGTTGCCAACCTCTGAGGGGACACACCCATGCAGGTTTGTTTAATTGATTCTACAAATAGTAATTTCGTCAAATCTAGAAGGCTTAGCTCACAGCATACAGACTAGATGGAACAACTGCTTTTGAGACAGTATCAGTGTGTCGAATAGCTCTGAATAAAAGATGAGCCAAGGAATCGTAGCAGATGTGGAGTTCTCTCACTGAAACCGGAATTCATCCACTGAACAATAGCAGCAGGTTTATATCTATCACTACCGACAAAGGAGTAGGAGTCGAGGTTCTGACGATCTAAGCTAGTGAGAAATTTAACTGGAAACATGGTAATATTTTATAGCCGATCGCTGTGGTTATTTTGTGGCAGAAATCCAAGCAAAACGACAGACCAGAACGCTGGTAGTGATGTGGTTGTCACAAGGAAACCGATAAGTCATGGCTGCAAGCGGCTAATTATGCACGCCCTATTTAAAGAGACGTGGTGCACTGAATTGCAACCGTGAGAAATGTGGACTATGGGCACTATCAAGTTTGTTTTACCGTTATAATGGACTAGCGCTATAATTGGAAAGTTGGCCTAATTCCCACAAGACAATTACTTTCCAAGCTCTTTTGAATAATGCGCGATTTGCTTGGTAAAGAAAAGTCGACTGACACCAGCTGTTGATGCGAATCGAGGGAGCTCGTCAATTAACTGTCCAGAGCAATTGCATCGAACGGTCGGTCGGTTGTGACTGTCGACCGGCGGGAACTTTCAGCATCACACCGCAGTCACTAGTACTAAGGTTTTCCATTGAATTGTAACGAGTTCACAGTGAACTAGACATCACTTAACTTTAGCTTGTCAGATTCAAATGGCAACAAGCTCACAAATCTGTCTATTTTCTAGGGTTATGTTTCAGCCCAATGGCATTTTGCAGGTAGCAGTAAAGGTGACTCAGTTGGTGTTGAAATGTTAGGTGTGCGTTTTCTTATTTAATAAATGTAATCACCATGCTTTCAGATGCCAAATTTGTCTGGCCAAAAAGTGTGGATGGATTCGAGATCGTAATTGTGATTGTTATTTTTCATTTGGTTTAGTTTAGGAGGACTCCCAAGTCTAGTTTGTTGTTATCTGGCAAGCACCGAGATGACACATGCATGTGACGCCATCAACGAACTCCTTAAGAAGTGGCAAGAATGTGTCTACGTTGTCTTCTATCCATTAAAACGGCACTATCAACTAAAATCTAAGTAGAAAATCGTGCTACTTCCTCGAGCTATGAACTTCGCAGTGCGCTCTGCAATAGCAAGAAACGGAGCAAATTTTTACCAGGGCAAATTCGCGTTCATCCCGGTTACAAAATGCCCGTAATGCCTTACAAATTGAGTAGCCAAGTGTGCCTTGGGAAATAAAGCTTCTCACAGCCTCGCAAGGCAATTTGCTCCTATGTTACTACTCAGATACCCATGTCGGCCTTTTCTAATTATTCTGCCATCAGCAGTGGCAATTATGACTTCTCTAACCTCTTCACTAAATCTTTCACCATTCGAAAAATCTTCTGTGAGGAAACTTGAAATGGACTTGGGGAGGCGGAAGACCTTAGAACAGATAAGGCTCTCCTCTGACTAACTTGTGGCTGACCTTCCATATGTGCAGGTCCTCCTTCATTACCACATGCTAAGGAGCAGTTGAAATGCTCGAACACAGACAAAATCAACGTTTCTCGCCATTGTAGCGACCGATGTGCTTCGTAGTCAAATGTCGGGGCAAATTTGCCCAAGTCTATTAATGCCCATGTTCAATAACTCAGTCACTAGCATTCCTTCATCCCTTCGGCAAGCAAACGAAGCTCCTTGACTACACTTTCTTCTTCGAGATGTGCTTGGAGTTAAAGCTCCTCTTTAGGATCATAAAAGGCAAACTCGCCTTTCTCTTTTGTTTATAATAACTGGTTTTATTTTTGCATTCCTCGCCGCATAATAAATGAGCGTGGAGGTGTGACTGGGACTAGAAGCGGTTGTCCATTTATTTGATGTGGAATCGGGATGGAAAGGCTAGTCGGCGTGAGTGGCCATGGTTCCACGACTGTTCAGTGGACATGGAAGCATCACCACATTCGTCAGTTGAGACAGGCTTCGAAACGAGGCAGAATAGCTTCCAAGCGTTTTGGTGTGGGGAAATATTATGTTACATCTCAAACTCGTTTGATCCTGCTTGAGTGTGGAACCTTCGAGTTGACAGAGAGGTTGCCTTTTTGACTAGCGTTGTTTAGTGATTTGACTGGCATGAGACCGGTTTTCTCGCTACTGACACACGTCTGCCTGTAACACTGTGTTGAATTGGAGGAAAGTTACCAGGTTCTTGGGCTCGTTCCTCAAAATTTGTTCTAATTTGGAAGGGCTTTGACGAGACAACATGCTGACATCAATCATTGTTGACTGAATCTGAAGAATCTGCCTGAACTAATGTACCCAAGTCTGGGTTGCTGTTGTGCTTGGTATCGCCAAGTTGGTAGCATCCTACGCACCTGCAGAGACGTGTACTCGGTGGATGCACTGAATGACACGGAGGGGAGTTTCACCACTGTCATGTTGCCTTCGGGATGACACTCAACGCTGGAGGTCTGATCAGTCAGCAACGTATTTCCTCCATTTGACGCCCTCCCCAAAAGTTTGCGACGCATTTTTACCAAACATCATCCAATTCTGATTGCATAGTAGCTTTTTACCATCAATGTTTTCAACATCGTGGAAAGAGCTCCTCATTCCTGGTAGAGTGCGGAAATGGTACTTCCTTCATTTTATGAATCTCAAGGTCACAAATGACTATTGAGACCGCATACTGCTCCCCTTTGTCTGAAATATCTTTATGAGGATTAAGAATAGAATAGTGTGCAGCCCACCATGTTGCCTGTTTCCACCGTCTGCTCCCACGCGTGGCCCCGTCTGGTCAGTTATCGCAGTTCTAATGTCCGTCCACCTTTACAGCCAAGTCTGACATTGCGACCAACAGCCACTTGTTGATCTAGGAACCGAGATGTACTTTTAGCCCAAGTCAAGATAACTCATTTTAACCCTCAGAAAGAGGCGATTAGAGCTATTCAAGTTGTTGATTTAGTGAAGAAGCTTCCGTATGCTCGCCTGCACGATGCAACCTCCACAGTTGAGATTGACTGTCAATTAGTGCTTAGAAGGGTGTCACTCGACACGCCAGTCTCCTCGTGACAAAGAAAAACACCCTCATCTCATCTAGAATATCAATTCAAATTGGAGGCTAACGACTACAAGGGGATGCGTAGTCCTCTTGCGTTTCTGACCTCTAAAACGTCAGCAGTCGTAAGTGAGCCCCAAGGTTAACATCAATAATGGTCTGTTTTTATAAGGGTTGACATCCATTTCTAAATGGTTTTGAGGACACTTGATACCAAGTTGCCTTCACAAGTGCCAGCGGTGTTCTACTTAGCTTCTCCTGAAAGTACTGAATCAGGCTGTGCTATGCAAATGAATGGAGGTGAGACGACTAAAGCACTTTCACAAATGAGAACTGACAGCAAAGCTTACATCGGTTTAAGCAAAGTTGAGAGCTAAATCTGTTTCGCATTCAGAAACAATTTTACCCTTGGAGTGGAAACACTTGCCTCCACCACGCAGACAACTTGAACTAGTAGTTTAAGGCAAGATTTTAAAGAAGCAGGGTTGTGCAGCTTCCCAAAACTTAAGTGACTGAAATGGAAACCGGCATAGGCCATAGCATTGTGGAAATGAAGAGTCAAGCCTTCTAAGCAATCTTTGTCTCTTTGCGCATCCTTTAACCTGTTTGGAAAACTAAAGGCAGAAACCTAACTTCGCTCATTTACTGACGCTCTTTAAAGAGGAGGAGCGAGGAGAGATTAATCATTGGGAGCTGATTATGGTAAGTGGATGTTTGTTGTCACCTTGACTTTCAAAGAGAACGCATTTGAATTCCTACTGCTGGCGGCTGGTTTGAGCCTATGGGGGCAAGCTGCTTAGTTACGTGATCAAATGGTCCTCGGTACGTAAAAATGAATTCTACTTTACTTCTTCTATATGTGCAAGAGGTGTTTGTTTAACTTGCTGTTTTGATTTGATGAGCACGTAAGGCTTGCTAACAGCATCCAACGCTTTCAGTATTATGACTTCTTCTGGCTTCAGGAGGGACTTGGGGCATCACACTAGTGACAGCAATCATTGAACGCGAGTCTAAGGGAAGCTTTCCTGATTCGCCTTATATGAATTTCGAGGTCCCAACCTGTGAGTAGATGGGTCTATGATGCTGATTGAAAAACCTGTCGCCCCTCCCAATAGAAGGGTTGAAAATGACGTCCGCGTTTAGTGACGAACCCTGGCGCTTGTTCTGCAGAAATGGCAGTAGGCACTGTGGTGGCATTAATTGTGACCGTTGAAACGTCTAAAAGGTTGTTATGGAGTTGTCTACGGTACCTGAACAAACTTGTCGTCTAATTAAACACATGACACAGCTATTTCACTTTTGGCTGATCACAATTTCGACATATCGAGTGACAAGATGGACGGACGCCAAGCTTTGTCCAGAGACACTACGTCAGACACCACCCTTGATTACCTGGTTCTTCATTAAAGCCAACGCTCTTACAACTAGTGATGGGTGCACAAAGTGGACAGCACAGTTCTGAAACGAGACGTGATACCAGCTAAGGTAGAATTGCCCGAGGCACCGACTACGTTATGATGGTGGATGAGGGAATTTGCCAAGGAAGCCACCAGGAAAGGGGTTGTACAACACCTTGGAAGTTGTTTTTTAACTCCGAGTTTTGTAATGCCAGCACCTAAGCCATCGCAGATTGTATTTCTTCACAAGCGGCATGGCCTTTGGGCCATGTTGGCTTATTCGCGACCCTCCTGTATGCCAATAACGCATTTTCAGCCAAAGTTCCATAACTTATTTCGACTTTGAAAAAGGATTGATACGCTCTGGGGTACCATAAAAACAAGTTTCAGTCTGCGCGTTTTCGAAAAGGGTAGCAATACAAGTCAACCAAGTGTTAAATTAAGTATGTATTCAGGTACTTTACTATTTAAACTGATGATAATGCTGTCGAGTCCTAAAAACTCGTTTGCTTTTGCTTAAACGAAGGTACCTGGAGTGAATATATGCCTTTTTGCATAAGCCGTTATGCTTAAGTGGTCTTTCACCGAGTAGTGTTGTTCTAACAAATAGATGTGAGAAGTTCTTCAGAAAACACTTCCTGTATTACTACTCGGAACATTCTGAACACTTATTCATGCAGATAGGCCTACACTATGGCTTCTCGCTACAGACCTAATTGATTTGAGGGCATTGGTTGAAGCGGCGAGCGATACAAGACGTTGAACTTTCTAACTACGAATCGGCAGATGGTGAGTTTATCGTTGTTTGGAATTCAATTCATTGGTGTGGGATACTTTATTTTTACATAGAACGCATAAAACATCTTTGGATGCAAGCATTACAAATGAGGTTTGCACGGAAATTATGACTGTAGCGTCCAGAAACTCCCTTGTAGGCAGAAGAATCCTTTATAAACGCAGCTTGTGTTTTAGTGGTGTACATTGCTACTTGTCAAAAAGTCATTGCCACACTTTTAAGCCTACATTTCTTATAATTCCATCAATGTAGTTGATGAACAAGTCTGCATAATGCCTGAAAAATGCATTCCTAATGCAGCTTATCCTCTTTAATTGGACAAACATACAAAAGCACTTAAACTTGTGCAGGAGATGTAATTATTCCTCGAAATTAAAGTTCTTTGCAGTGTAGCAATGAACATGAAGGATTCTTAAAGTTTGCAAAGTGCGGTTTATATTTCCCACATTAACAACGCAATAGGTTACCAAGGCTTTGCGGTTCTTTGAACACTCTTGAGCCTTTTATGGGATGTCGGGTGGTCAGTGGATTATATTGCGCATTTCATTTGATCTGATTGCAGTAGCTCCATGTGAGTGTGTGAATTGTTTTGCATTAGTTCTCAGTTGCGATCGTTTCGGCTCTCGTGCGCACCTTCGAGCCATTCCAAAGAGGTTATTTTGCAAACGATGCTTCTCTCAAATATCCTTTCCATAGCTCAACAGTCAAGAGTATCTACTTATATACGGTGACGCCTATAATTGCCGTGTTGATCGTGAGTTTTGAGCCTTGCAAGATTGCATACTTACTGCAGATTGTTGCGACGGAGCTTATACGGGCCCGCAGTTATGGCTTTAAGACGCGTTACAAGCACATTCCCCTGGTGTGAAGTCTAGTTAAATAGTGCCCACTTTTTTAGATTATTGTCAGCCTGTACAAATTCCTCTACCTTTTGGCCTTTGGGTACACCGTGGTCTCTCTGTTTGTCCACATGGGGAAAGTTGTCGTAGGTCGACTTCGCCCTAACTTTCACGACGTCTGTGGTCCAGCTGTTGTAAACGAAACGGCCTATGGATATATAAGTGAATTCACATGCACCAAAAATGAAACAGCCTCCATCAAAAAGATGAGGTTGTTTTCTAAGCCCGTTTTATTCCCTTTCTAAGTATACATGCTTATATGCACGTTTATATTTATGTATATATGTAGATCTAAGTTCTTCCCTTCCCACTTGCAATATGTAGGTTGGTTTCCTACTTATTTAACTATTCTGATAAGCTTCTGCCTCAGAAGATTTATTTGCTACTTCTTGGTTTAGCTCTGCTATTTATTCCTCCCATTACTTCTTTTTGTGGACCTTTTAGAAACAGCATTTATACCTTGAAATGTCTAGAAATGGAGGTTGAGAGCGCACATGACTCTTTGTTTGCTTGCATTGATTCATAGACAGTCATCTGTATAAATGTTACACTCCTAGGTTATCATTCCCATCTGGCCACGCTACATTTACTATGTTCCCAGCCGTCTTCATTGCGGTAAGTATTTTAATGCCGGCTTAACTTGAAGAATCCTCCCAAATTTCTTGTCTCCCACTGATTTACACGCCTGTTAGCAATTTTGAGCGAACGTTAGCCGTTTGAATCAGAGTGTGGTTATTGGTGCATTTTTGCACCTGCCTTATGTTTAGACCGTGCACTTACGGCAATCTTTTCATACTTAGACGATAAGTGATGTGCAGCTTTCTCTACACTTCGCTACCAACTTCAAAAATCATACTTTAGCATGCACTTCACTTAAATTAGCACCAGCTCTTTAAAGACTTGATAAGGTCTCCTCCCACACACACATGCCTGTTTATAGTATGGTCTATAATCGTCGCCACGAGAGTTTAGTTCCATTAGTAAGTTGTACAGGCGCTGTCCATTGCTGAACGTTGGCCTCATTCTTTGCTCTTCCTTGACCAATTCGACTGGGCAGGACTTCTTTGAGGAGCTGTGCAGTCTCACACCATAATCCCTTCATTATCGAATTGTGTTAATGACGACTCACCAGTTCAAGGGGCTTGTTGTTGTCACTGCTCCACAGCAAATCACGCACCCATCAAATGAGGTGGACAATGGACACATGCGTGTTAGTCTACGCAGAAAGCGATCAAATACAGCTATATCCACACACTGCCCTATCGCCCCTACGTACGTCACAGTTCATCCGCATCTCTCGCCATTTCCGTGCAATTTTTTTTCCAGAAAACCAATCTTTTATAGGCACCGAGTAATCATAATAATGATCAATAAGAGCCTTTTGGGTCGATAGAATTAGGACTACTGTTAATGCGTCCATTCCTCTCCTGCCGTATCTCTGTGACGTTGTCTCATTGCGAAACAGTGTGCGAATCAGAATGCGCATGTGCTGTCTGGTCGCCAGGAGTCATGGCAAATTTTCAGACATTTGCCTTATTCTAGTGTTTCAAGTTGAGTGCTCTGTTTGTTCGCTAATACAGCTGCTATTGGTGTCACAAAACAATGCAAGTTGCTAGCCCCTGGTTTTCGTAGGAAGGTCATTATCGTGAATTTTGACCATAAAAGTGAGGACGGCTCGAGGTGCAATGCTAGACAATGCTAGTGTGGAGGCATTCGGAAAAATCCTAACACAGTGAAAACGCTTGATTCAGCACTTGACCATCTTCTAAAAACGGTTATCACCTGATTTGAGTGTTGCTTCCTCGCTACTAAATAGATTTAATTAAAAAGTGTGATCAGAAAGCGAAAACTGCAGTGATGCTTAGGTCGTGTTTGAAGAGCATTCATGATAAAGAACATCGAAAATAAGAGAGGGCAATCACACACGTCAGAGGAGGCAGGCATTACTGCGGCACTTCAGACACTCAGATGTCACCAAGCACGTTCGTGATTGGTTTGTAGGTGTACCTGCACTACCGTATGCCAGATATCATTGTGGGCTCGGTACTGCAGGCTCTTGTCTCAACCGCCGCTGTGACCGCCGCCTTCTACGTTGGTATGACACGAGTTTCTGACAACAAGCACCACTGGACAGACGTTCTTGCCGGCATGATAATTGGCGCCTTGGTCGGCATTTTTACCGTAAGTTTGTCTCGTATTCATTGCATCTGATTAACATTCTTTTTCACTTGACGCCTCAGATCTATCCTTCAATGTAATTTTTTGTCCAACAGCTTTGTATGTGCGGTAGTAGAAGTCGAAGGCAGAGGTTCAAGAAGGCGTAGATTTTAACAAAGAGGTACCTATTCATGCAAATCTCTCGCCTAATTTGATTGGTTCTTCAAAGTCCAAATCTACTGTTTGTATTGGTTACACCCCTGCCAATCAAATTTTGGTGTCCCTTAGCTTTCCAATTTCCTTGTAAATTTGGACTACATTTTTTTTACACAAAAGGCTACTGTTTTGTGGATTAGATCAGGATTGAGTGGACTTTTTAGTTCTGAAAGTTGGAATTTGCAGTAACTCTCTTCTTTGCCACCCTTTCCTCCATCTCAACCTTTGCGTGGGTGGAGGTCATGCACCTAGCCCACTCGACAAACGCATTTTCATTGTCATGGCGAGACAGTAGGTGACATTCCTTTACATGCACGAGTGTGTGTGCGTGTGTATGCTATGTGTATAGGGCCCCACTGTTCACTCCATGAACGGCTACGCATGCTTCATTCAAGTCACGTCATAGCAACGTCTCAACAATGGCGGTGACGTCGTGATTTTGCTTCATGGTAATAAAGGTAGGTAATTGAGCGGCTTTTCTCATAAGACTGGGTTCAATAATACTAATACTTGGTGTCATTTTGAGACACGAATGCTCCCACGCGGTTCGAAGTTCGGATTGCTTAGTGGAAGGCGATTTCTCATTTCATGAAGCCAGTATGTGTCACATCCGCTTTGATGTTTCAAGCACCCGGCATGTGAATGCAAAATGATCACTTTGAATGGGGTGCGGTTATATCAAAGCATAGTGTTTGGAGCATTCTAACTACTTCGAGTTGTTTAGTTTTTAAGGCTGCAGATCACAATTGTTAAAATGAGTAAGAAATACTTCGTTTGTCTAAATGAGTTGTACTAACTTCATTCATTTCCAAAGCTTAAAGACGGATTCGTGGTAGCTAAGAGGACCATAGACACACGAAGACTGGAGGAGTCACCTGAT
Source organism: Taenia hydatigena (assembly GCA_036345935.2). Classification (NCBI taxonomy): domain Eukaryota; kingdom Metazoa; phylum Platyhelminthes; class Cestoda; order Cyclophyllidea; family Taeniidae; genus Taenia; species Taenia hydatigena. Next base: position 17,434,350 of record JADWOT020000003.1, read on the forward strand.
TAAAGGCATTTAAACCTACACGAGTTTGGACCGTAGTAGCATAACCTCAAAAATGGCCATGTCTGGACTTCATCTAACTCATCCTGTCGCATTCCAGGTTTGCTACGCCTCAGACGTGCACGAATTGGATGCCGCGGAAGGAGGAGAGGCGAAATAAAGCGCGTCGCCTCATCCTCTTAGTAGCAAGCTCCACCCAAACATCGAATGACACCCGGTGTAAAACTCACCCCTCGCCCTTGCTTTTGCGCCACTCACCCTCTTTCCTCCTCTCCGCCGGTGTCCTACATACCACTACATACGCGCCTTTGTTTTGTGCCCTTACCTCACACCTCTCATTCAGCTGGTTTTAAAGCCTGTGAATTCGTGCCACAAAAATGAGATGTACATGCTCACTTGTGTAAGTGTTTTGACCTCCTATCTTCGCCTTTCCCTTGCTGGTCGGATGCGTGCATTCCCTTGTCACGTGTTGACAAGACGTGGGGTGAGTCAAGAGCTCTCTTCTGCTCTACTTTCACTGTCGGTTGGCTTTGTCTGAGAATACCCTTGTCGATTACCAACAGAGACGAAGGGTGGGTGAGATCATTTTCTCACATCCTTTTCCACATGGACAATGTTTTTCACCGTCACCCGTGGGATGCCATGATGTGAATTGCTGACAGAAGTATGGTATGAGGGAACCCAAACGCAAGGGGCACCATTTCGATTCGCGACTGTAAAATAACCTGCAAAGTGAGCAGCTAGCTCTTTGAAAGCGAAAGCGTTGGTGATTCATGAGCACTTGTCTGTTTAAATGCAAAAGGGTATGCATTTTAGCACGCTTTTTAAACTAACCTCATAAGCTCACGCATTGGAAGGACCTTCATATCTTCATTATAGAAGGTGCTGTATGTACCATCTCTTTAGCACAAAACGTGTTGCATCCACCATCAGCTCGGCTTCTCAGTCACGGACCCACCGGAGCTCACCACTTTCCCAATGTAACAGCCATAAATAGAGGCTGAGATAAGAACGAATTGTTATTAGTTGTTTGGGCCTCTTTTGTGCCCTTAATGCTTCTTCTGGAAACCAATGGTAGGGTTACACTCCCCTTCTCCTCCCGCTCTATTTAACTCATTGCGAGGTTCGTTATTTTGTGGTTGATAGTGAAGATGGAGGATGACCACGTGTTGAATGGTTTGTTGGGTAGACGTCGTGCCACCTGACGTAGCAATATGCCTCCAGTTGGTGGTCTGCTTCTCCTGATGCTTCATGCCTTTCCTTCTCATCCTCGCGTCAACGTTAGCTCGTGAGCTGAGTTATGCACGACTGTTAGGATTTGAGATGGGATCAGTAAGTCCCGATAGCCTTGAAGTGGAGGACGCGCTCCTTCAACTCCATGTTGAAAGAATGGTTCTACGATGCTTGCGGTCCATCTCCTGTCAAAGCCCTACCTTCAGGCCTACTTGGGAATCGAAAACGAGAAATCCTGAGGTCTGTCCACATTATCAAACACAACGTACAATTGAGGAATTTCGTCCCTTATTAATCACACCCACTTTCACGGTTGTTCTCAAATTACAAATTTCGTACCACAAATGAGGTTTCTTTCGAGTGTCAATTATGTCACAAGCATTCCCACTAACATACACATTAAAGTGTAAATTTACTCTCAATACTTTATAAAGATTAGTTTGTTATTTACCATTGCTGGTGTCTAGCTGATCAGCATTTACAAATTGTGCCAAAATTTGTTCTTGAATTGGGCTGCGATGTACTGGCATGCTATTGGAGGACGGCGCGCTAACATGTCAACGAAGACGAAGAGACACGCATCGACCAGTGACAATGACAATGAGCATGGCAACATCGGTCCCAGCCTACACCGCAGCACGTCACATCTCATCGTCCGCACGTGGATCATCCGACTGTGGTGGAACAATCCACGCACAAGCGTTCACCAACTGGTGTTAAGTGTCACGAGGAGGTCCGCTAATTCACCAGTTCCACGGGTCAAGAAGGAGAAGACAGGTGACATGGTAAAACGGTTAAGATTTATTCTACAAATACGCAAATGCTTTGACGAACCTTATGGTCAAATGCATTGACGGCTGAATTAAACTAATAAGAGAGGAGCATGGGTTACTATGATAGAGAGGGAAAGATGTTGACGAATGGGAACAGGAGTGTATGTGGAGGTGCTTGTGACAAGAGGAAATATGACATGGGAGACTTCACAATGAAATAAGCTAGCGTTCCGCAGGGTGGAGCAATCGTACAGCCTGGGAATTAAGGAGGAAAAGAAGGAGGGGGGAGAGGAGGAGGAGGGAGACTACACAGACGTACTAACGTCGAGGGAGAGGGAACGCAAAGCTAGTGTCGTCTACCGAGTGTGCCATACCTCCCACACATCTGCGATTGACGCCTCTTCAAGCTGAAGAGAATTTTGACGAAGCAACGTATCAGTTGTTGATGTTGAAATCAATCGAATCGCCAAGACATTGCAAGCTTCACCTGCCTTAGCTGATTCATTGGGCAGAAGCAGCGGCTACTGCTCAACAGCTTTGCCAGGTCTTCCTCGCGCTGCAGCATTTTTAGTGTTGAGAGCCTTTGGGGAGATTTTAAAATGAGCAAAGTGCGACAAAATGACACCAAGTGGTCAACCATCGTTAGGGGATGTGGAGAGTAAACGCCTGAAACGCTTTACTTCTGTGCTTCGCATCCGACGTAGCCTACTTTACGCCTTTTATCAAATACTGCAACTGCATCTCGAGACACTGCACAAGCCTTTTGTTGCAGCAGAAACAATGCACACACGGAGACTTCCTGCGCCTCGGCCGACGAACTCGTGGCCTCCACTCGAACAGCAAATATGTATGGAAAGATGAGCACACCAACCAGATATGCGAAGTGGGTTGACACGACTACAAGATGCCTTTACACTAACACAGTTAATAGCATATGTTCTGAACTCAGACAAGAGGGTAGACGGAGAGGACACACGTCTCAACCCAATAAAAATCTGTCATGACACTTCACTTCCACAGGGCGTCGACGCGCTCATCTTCCACTTCTGGGAGCAATCACCTATTCGAACATCCTAATTCCTACAGCCCAATGGGGAGGAAATCGTCTCTCGGATGGGACATAACAAGTGATGCAGAAGAATAGCAAAAATGTGAACCTACATTCATTGCCCTTGCTATGGCAGCCAGCTGTGTAACCTGGAAGCAAACGATACGACTGATTAACAGCGATGCAGGAGAGGGGCGGTGATGTGCTGAAGAGGCAACATGCAACTTACAGAATCTTCATGGGTGGAGATGAGACTTTTGTCATGGGATGCAATAAATTGCGCAATTGCATTAATCCTTGAGCGAAGTGCTCTCAACTGCGTCTCCTTATCCTCAAACTCGGATCTCACCTGCTCACACTGCTTCTTTAGGTCCTACAAACAAAACAGAGGCGATTGAAGGAACGAAGGAAGTGGAGATCATTCAGCGCACACCCAACCATCGCACTCCTTTTTCTTCAGACTCAGCTCGACTGTTCCACTCACTACCAGCACCACACGTATGCGGCTAACATGATGGCCCGACTTCTGCTCAGTTGTGATGACGGACCACAAGTCAGAGCAAAGACTGCTTCCACAGGTGAGGTGTCGCTGAAGTGATGCAGTCATGGCAATTATTTGCAACGACAACTATTGTCAAACATCGATCCACATGCCTCACTTGATTAGGTTTTGTCACCGGAAGTCAGGGTTCGACGGCATAGGCATGACCGGATTTAACACGACCTAATGGTGACTAATCGAGGCATAACAACATGGTGTAAAAGAGGGATGCCATGACGACTAGAATAAAACTGGAATTGGGTGACGCGAATGAAAATGATGGGAATGTACGAGTTGGCATGACTTCACTGGCTTGGGGACATCGACTGTGGACATGATAGTGACAGATTCGCGACAACTGCGACGACGTGACGTGTGTTTGTGCGTAGAAGAAGGGGGAGAGAAAGGGAAATCATCCTGCCTCCAAGACATTAATATCGAAACAAACACTAACACAAGTCATTTGACTTACATGAATTTGGCGATCTAGTCCGCGTTCAATGCGCTTCGCCTTCTCAAGCCGTTGCATATCGTTAGCCTTTATGTTAAGCAAGTTTGCGATTTCCGCACGGCAATCGCGCAATTTAATTTGCAAGTCAGCAATCCTTTGATGGATCAATCCCAGTTCTTCTTCCTGTTGCTGCAAGTGAGGCAATCGTAAGACGGAGAGGGCAAAGACAACCAATTCGAAGTGAGCATAGGCACTAACCTTATGCATCGCTTTAGCAGTTCTTAAATAATTGTGCGTGTCAGAGAGCCCCGCTATTCGACTAGGGTCGATTGCAGGCGGAGCAGGATGTTGGGGTGGATGGTGCTTGCTGCAATTGTCACTTTTGGGCTTCCCATGCTTCTTCTTCTGCATCCTTGTTGGCTTCAAACCCTTGGGTTCTGGGATTACCAAGTTAGTGTTCCCAACGCCTATAGATAGTTTCGTGTACATCAGTCGATTAAAACAAAATTGTACCAGTTTTATGCTCTATTGTTTGGAGCGCGTAGCATGTAAATGGTTAATATTAGCATAAAAAATAAGCTTGATTGTGTAATTCTCGATAGTGGATTGTACCCTGTAGGTGAGAGGCGGGAGGACAATTTGAAGCTGGTTTGATTCGCCGGTGGTGGACTGTCCTAACTTTTAACTGCTGCTGGTACGCCATCTACTGATTGGTTTATCAAATGCAGTTAAAATGCCCGAGAACATTCAATTTTCTCTTACCAAGTGTAGCAGCAGGATGTCAGCGCCAGCTGACCAAACCTTTTCAGAGATACTGTGAACTTTGAAGATTGAACGATTGCCACTAGATTTAACATCCACCTCTACCCTCAGTGGCAAAGAATTCCACTGATCCTTTGTGTACTTTCGCATGATTTGTTCTCGGCACCGATGGTCGATGTGTTTTCTCGTGACTTTGACACTGAATATTGCTGTGCGACATTAGCTCAGCTCGTCATTGACCAGCGAGAGCAACCTTTTGCCAGAGACGTTTCCCATCGTGACCAAAAGCCTGGCGTGGTTGATGAGGAGTAGACTAGGAGGCTGCGGCAGCAAGCACTCTCTGTAATCTACCTCGACGACATTCTTGTTTTCAATAAAGACATCCAAGAGCATGGTGTTAATCTGAATCTAGTGTCGACTGGTTCGTGAGACGCAGAATTGATCCTGAATCCAAAGCAGTGCCATTTCCTTTAGTAGTCGGCGATTTTCCTGGAATGGCCGTCACAGATGACCATTGGAAGCAAGTGAGGATTTGGCCAACACTAGCCAATTATACGGACCTTTGCAGTTTCCTTGGCTTGACACACTATCATAGGTGCTTCGTTGAAGACTTGCTAAGATTGCTGGTCCTCTGCATTAACCAGCCGAAAGGCAGACGAAATAGAATGTCAAATGGGAGGGCGAGCATGGCAAGTCTTTTAAAGAAGTGGAGCAAACGATCTGCTTTGCACCCATTCTAGCCTTGCAAAGCATCGAGATTGGCACACTCCACTTTCTACTGGACACTGGCTGCAGTGATGCGGCCATGGGCGGTATTTTTCTAGAAGGCGGCAGAGCGAGAAACGAACGCGTTGTCGCCTACGCCAGTACCACATTCAACAAAAATAAGACAGAAGAGTGCAGCAGAACGCGAGCTCATCGCCATCCTTACAGTGGATAGACGAGCTATCCACTAGCAGTTTGCAAGAGAGTGTATAGAGCGAATAGATAGTGAAGTACTGACTTGATTAGAACCCATGGAGGGAATTGATCGTGCAGTTGTACGTTGATACGAGGAACTGCAACAGTATGATGTTACAGTACAGTGCAAAAAAGAGAATACAGACTGAATGCGTGGCCAGTGCGTGTGCCTTCTAGACGCACCATTTATGAACGTGGCCATTCGGCAGCATTGGGTCGCATTTCGCCAAAGTCTACTCGAGCAAAATTAACTGCGTCATTCAACCCAGTGGTCGTTAGCGCTTTGTGATGATGGCACGCATTGCTTTTACATAGTGA